>CM070784.1:65968584-68368584 GCA_036346955.1 Dipus sagitta | reverse complement strand
GTCTCAAAAAATAACTAAGATCAGGGCTAGAGAGGTAGCTCAGTAGCAAAGGAACTTGCTTGCAAAACCCGCTGGACAGAGTTCAATTCCCCGGGACCCACATAAAGCCATATGCACAAAGTGGTACATGTGTCTGGAGCTTATGCACAGCAGCAGGAGGCCCTGGCGTGCCCGTTTTCTCTCCTCCCTTCCCCCCCTCTCTCCTTCTCTCTAGCAAATAATTAAATACAAACTAATAATAATTAAACTCAAATGAAATATATTGTGTATTATGCCCTCCAATATTTTCTGGGTTTTTGTTGTTGTTGTTGTTGTTGTGTTTGTTTTTCGAGGTAGGGATCTCACTCTAGCCCAGGCTGACCTGAAATTCACTATGGAGCCTCAGGGTGGCCTCAAACTCACAGCAATCCTTCTACCTCTGCCTCCCAAGTGCTAAGATGAAAGGTGTGTGCCACCACGCCCTGGCATGGGTTTTTTTTGTTTGTTTGTTTGTTTGTTTTGTTTTGTTTTTTAACTAAAATGAGTGCTAAGGATGAGCCCCAAGGTGAATTCTGATCGTATGACACCAGCTACTGTCTCTACTGCGCACATACAGGATCCTTCGCAGGCAAGACATTCTCTGGTCACTTGAACGCACATTCAAACAGAAAGCCTAATCCCCCTGCATTTCCGGCTTCCACAAATGGAATGCTTCTTGACACTTCCCTCGTTGTCTCTTGAAGTTCGCTGTGAATGGCCGCTGCTACTTTGGGAGTGCCTGATAGTGTCTATCACAGTGCAAGGAGGCATGTCTCTCTGGTGACATCGAAATGTTGATCTTGTAAATTCCTCAGCAACACATAATGTACTACAAAGACATGCCAAGTGGCATCAAAAACATTTTTTTTTTCAAAATCTGGTTTTAATCTAAATGTCAAATCAAACCTAAAGGCAAACAAATTACAAAGACTATCTGCATGACTCTTCAGCTCATTAATTTTCCCCATTGATAATATTTTGAACTCTGGACATGAAGGTTGTTAAATGCTTTATTTCTGGGGCTACTTACGGCTGCTAATTTATAAGGCAAGTTAACTGTATAAGCTAAAAAAATATTCAAAGACAATTTCTATTTTTGTACTAAGTGGGAATTTCCAACATTAAACAAATCTATCTATACTGTGTTCTTATTGTGCCAAGATGCAAATTTTTTTAAGTGCTGCCATCCAAAAGATAGATATATCACTCTTGACTTTCTTCATGCTAACCTGTGGAAAAAGGTTCAATTCTGGTATGCCCTCCCATGACTTCATGAATGTGGTTCCTGTGTTCCTTTCCAAAACCACGTGTACCAGGCACCGTTGGCAGACCACCTGGAATTCATATACTTCCATCCATTCCTTTACTACAACTAGATTTCATTCAGGGTTATCTTTTCTTAAAATCCAAAGTCCTTGTATGTTTCAGGAAAATGGCTCCTCCTTGGTAACTGACTACATTACAGCTGATGATCTAAGCCGATTGCGCCCTGATCCTTCCCCTTGCCACGGATTGATTTCAGAATGATTGTGGGGGCTGGAGAGATAGCTCAGTGGTTAAAGCAGCTTGCTTGTAAAGCCTGACAGCTTAGGTTCAATTCCCCAGCATCCACATAAATCCTGGTGCACAATGTGATGTGTGAAAGAACGATCATGGTGCAATCTGGCCAATGTGTCAGGAGCTGATGCAGCCAACCAAAGTGGTCTCGTTCCAAAGACAGAGAGAGACGTTTCGTTCCTCTGGACACGGCTGAGGGCACATGAGACTCGACCCTCATAGAACCTTTCTTCAGCCCGAAGGAAAACATGACACAGAGGAGTACTGATCTAAGGAAATCTCGAGGAAAGAGACTTGAGAATACAGCTTTGGGTTTCTTGTTATTTTCTTTAATATTTTTTTAAATTTTACTTTTATTTGAGAGAGAAAGGGGAGAAAGAGGCAGAGAGAGAGAGAGAGAGAGAGAGAGAGAGAGAAATGTGTGCTTGATAGTGTATCCAGCCACTGCAAACAAACTTCAGATGCATGTGCCTCCTTGTGCATCTGGCTTACGTGGATGCTAGAGAATCGAACATGGGTCCCTTGGCTTTGTAGGTAAATGTCTTAACAGCTAAGCCATTTCTCCAGTCCTGGGTTTTTTTTCTTTTCTTCCCCCCAACTAAAAATTATTATTATTTGCTTTGGTTCTTTAAAACCTCGGAAGAGCAAAAAATTAAGAAAAATACAAAGCTGTTAAAAATGCATCCCAGGGCTAGAGAGATGGCTTAGCAGTTAAGTGCTTGCCTGTGAAGCCTAAGGACGCTGGTTCGAGGCTCAATTCTCCAGGACTCACATTAGCCAGATGCACAAGAGGGCACCCGCATCTGGGGTTCATTTGCAGTGGCTGGAGACCCTGGCACACCCATTCTCTCTCTCTCTCTCTGCTTCTTTCTCTGTCGCTCTCAAATAAGTAAATAAAAAATAAACAAAAAAATTTTTAAAAATGCATCCCACCTCTTTTTTGGGGGATTAAGAAGTTGAATTTTTCTCAGTTGCCTAATGGCAAGCTCAGGAAACAACAGACTGTCTGTCCCCAGAGAAGCATCAAGTGCCTGACTTTGCAGGCTCTGGGGCCGAGCACCACAGGAACTATGCTTAGGTCCAGAAATTCACAAGAGCGAGTCCCTCTTTTTTTTTTTTTTTAATTGATTTATTTGGGTGAGAAAGAGGCAGAGAGAGAGAATCTGTGTAGAGAGAGAGAGAGAATATGGGTGCACCAGGGCCTCCTGCTGCTGCAAACTCCAGACGTATGCACCACTTTGGGCATCTGGCTTTACGTGGGTACTGAGGACTTAAACTCAGGTCGTCAGGCTCTGTAAGCAAGTGCCTTTGACTGCTGAGCCATCTCTCCAGCCTGCTGCCTTGGATTTCTGAAACAATGAAATATTTAATGTCTTTATCATTTAAACCCTTTGCATGTTGCTTGCAGCTAAAAGTTTTCCTTGACACATTCACTTTACAGAACTTCAGGCCAATTTTCAAGCCATTATTTCCCAAGCAATTTATGTAACTAAAAGATTGGTGAGACCCCTGAACAGCTCATTATAATCCACATATATGTTGAGATGATGTCAGAAATAAAGATTATAATGGTCCCAGTGTCTGAAAAGTTTAGGGTCATTCCAGCAAAAAGTTGAAGAAGACAGAGAGAGAGAGAGAGCAGAAAATGTAGACTAGATCTCATGGTGCCTTGGTTACCCAACCCCCCACGTTAGGAGGAGGGGCGGGACAACCTCACACATCTCACTTTCACACACACATCATTATCCCCAATGCATTTGGAGGCATGACTAGAAGATGTCAGCTGTTACCAAGAAAGCTCTTAGCATTCTGGCTAATTATGAGACAAGCTGTACTCTTAAAAAGTCTGTCCAAATGGCTAAAGTTCTGAACACATCCTCAAGCTGGGCTGACCTATATATTCCATGACATGGTCCTGCTCAGCATATATAAGCAAATGATTTCTGAGGTTAGGTCTTGGCACACAGAGATGCTGATCCAGTCTCATGCTTGGAGGGAGAGCAAATAAAGAGAAAAGACTGAATTTTAGCCACAGATTTTGTTTTTTAAGCGGTAAAGAAGAGACCAAGCAATCCTCGTATTATAATTGATGAGCAATTACTGGGTGAAGAATTACCAGAATTGCTCTGTGACTTTTCTTCCCATTTCTAATGTTTAGGGAAAAAAAAAAATGTCCGGCAAAAGGAAAGGTAGGTAGGACGTGGTTTCCATTTTCAGAGGGGTAATATGAAGGGAATGTGTTTTGACTCCAAAAACATCTTGAGCTCCTTGAAAGAAAAAGTACTATGTAATTTTAAAATGAGAATAATGATATATTTTATGTAAAAAAGTTATATGCTTGGCTTGTGATATTTAAGGCAAAATGATCACAGCATATGTTTGTTTAAAATGATCTGGGAAGTGACATTCGATTTTAGAATGTTGCCTGGCACATAGTAGGAACATAGATATTGGTTAGAGGAATATTTGTTAACTATTTTCTAGAGAAAAAAAAAACATTTAAAAGGATGAAAGATGTATTGTTTGTTCATCTAAATAGGGAGAAAAATGCCTTTAACTTTAAAACTTATTTAGAAGTTTAAGGTCTGTTTGCACGATATAACTTTAGAACAAGTTATTCCTATTATTACCTGAGTTTTTTAAAGCTGACAATTTTGTGAATAGCAAATATATTTTTAAACAGTTTCTAAAGCTAAATGAAGCTTGATAATTATGTGTAAATTGAGATGTGAGTGGCAATTCTATTCAAGGTCTAAAATCCATTCTATACCTGTCAATCTTCTTTTTTAAAAAAGTATTATTTATGGGCTGGAGAGATGGCTTAGTGGTTAAGCGCTTGCCTGTGAAGCCTAAGGACCCCCGTTTGAGGCTCGATTCCCCAGGACCCACGTTAGCCAGATGCACAAGGGGGCGCAAGCGTCTGGAATTCGTTTGCAGTGGCTCGAAGCCCTGGCACGCCCATTCTCTCTCTCTCCCCCCTCTTTCTCTGTCTGTTGCTTTCAAATAAATAAATAAAAATACACAAACAAAAAACATTTTAAAGAATATTATTTATTTGCAAGCAGAAATAGAGAGGCAGAGAGAATGGATGTATCAGGACCTGAAGCTACTGCAAACGAACTCCAGATGCGTGCACCATTTTGTGTATCTGGCTTCATGTGGGTACTCAGGAATCAAACCTGGGTTCTTAGGCTTTACAGGTAAGCACCTTAACCGCTGGGCCATCTCTCTAGTCCTCCCCTCCACCCCCATCAGTACTTTTTTCATTTTAATTTTTATTTATTTGAGAGTGACAGAGAGAGAGAGGCAGATAGAGGGAGAGAGAATGGGTGTGCCAGGGCCCCCAGCCACTGCAAACGAACTTCAGATGCATGCGCCATCTTGTGCATCTGGCTGACGTGGGTCCTGGGGAATGGAGCCTTGAACCGGGGTCCTTCAGCTTCACAGGCAAGTGCTTAACAACTAAACCATCTCTCCAGCCCCCCATCAGTATTCTTAATATAACATTTGAACATTAGAAGACGTTAAGTGAAGTTCAGGCCTATGTACCTACTATGGAAGCTCCCATGGATTTATTTCACTCATGCTTCCCCCCCCTTTTTTTTTAATCTCATAATCAGTACAGTAATTCAATAGGATTTTCATTAATGGAATAAGTATTAGAAATCCTATTTGAAACTGCACAAAGTACATTTAATTGTACTCTGACCCACACATGTACTATTTCTTAAAAGCTTATCAAATCCAAGTCTTTGAAAATGCATACACTGTAACAGATTTTTTAAAAACATGATGGAAAATATATACCACCCAGCTAAGCACTCTCTTGATTTAGAACGGAGGCCTATATGTTTCTATTTCCATAGTGACTATTGCTGTGGAATCGGCATGCTTCAGTTTAGATATGAGATTATAAACATCGTTTGGAGACAGAATTTATTTTCTTCTCCTACAATTTCTGAAAATTGATCAGTCCAAGTGCTGAACTGAAGCAAATTTTGGAGCTGGATTTAGAAAATATTTGGCATAACGGTCACTGGCAACCAACAAAAGGTTAGTTCTTACAGAAACTTGTGGCTTTAAAGCTTTAAAAAATAACTGAATTTTTATACTTAAGTAAACTGAAGAAGGGATTCTTACTCTTACTCCTTCTGAGGCATTTAGATTAAGCTAACGTCCAGTTATCTATGAAAGATAACAAAGTGCTAAGTACAGGGTCTACAGATATTTTTGACTATATGCCTAAAAAGAAGTTGAGATGAGACATTCCATGCACATCAGTTACCAACCAGGAACAGTTGGGTATAACTCACATTTAGGTCACAGAGAAGTTAGCAACCAAATTCACCAATGAAAGGGACAGGGAACACATTAATTTTATTTATGAATACTTTTCAAGGAATAGAGTTGAGCACCCCTCCCCCCCAAAAAAAACCCTGGTGGTGGAGAAACCCACAAATTGGGGGAGGGGTGCTAAATAAATTTTTTAAAGACTCAGTTCTGGCTCAGAAGCCTTTGTGCTGAAGAGAAGCTGGAGGTGTTGACATTACAAAGAAAGAAGAGGCTGTTGAAAGGTCTTGGGGTCTCGGCAAAAGGAGAACTGAATCTTACACAAACACGCGTGCACGCACACACACACGCTCACTCAGAAAGCTGTTTAGAATAATGGTACCACAGAGCGTAGCTATAATAGAAGTGGTCACCACTCCACATCCTTGGAATCTGAGCAACTGAAAAGCCACGTGGGCCAGGCGTGGTGGTGCACATGCGTAATTCCAGCTGGTCTAGACAGAGGCAGAAGAATCACTAGTTCAAGACCAGCCTGATCTCCGTAACATTACCCTGGCTTTAAAAAAGGTGGAGAAGCCAGGAGTAGTAGCTCACGCCTATAATCCCAGCACTTGGGAGGCTAAGGCAGGAGGAGTAATGTGAGTTTGGGGACAGCTGGATGCTACAGAATAAGTTTCAGGTTAGCCTGGGCTAGAGTGACACCCTGCTTCGAAAGAAGGGGGGAGAAAAATCAAAAACAAGCCAGATGTGGTGTCGCATGCCCTTAACTCTAGCACTCTGGAGGCAGAGGTAGGAGGATCGCTGTGAATTTGAGGCCACCCTGAGACTACATAGTGAATTCCAGGTCAGCCTGGGGGAGGGAGGAAGGGGGGAAAGGAGGGGCTGAGAAGATAGCTCGGTCAGTAAAGTGCTTGCCTTGTAAGCATGAAGACCTGAGTGTGAAACCCAGCACCCCTGTGAAAACGCTGGAGCGTGATGCACACTGATAATCCCAGCACTGGGCAGGCGGACAGGCAGATCCCTGGGGTGCACTGGCCAACCAGCCGAGCCTAATTGGTGAGCTCCAGGCTAATGAGAGACCCTGTCTCAAAAAACAAAACAAACAAAAAAAAAACTGCTGGTGGTGTTCCTAAGGAATGATACCTCTGGTTATCCTCTGACCTCTACATACGCATGCACACACATGCACTTGGATGCACACATTCACACACACTCATTTTTTTTTTAATTAAAAAACTACTTATTGAGAGAGAGCGAGCAAGAGAGAAACACGGGTTGTCAGGGCCTCTAGCCGCTGCAAACAAACTCCAGACGCATGCACCACCTTGTGCATCTGGTGTATGTGGGTTCTGGGGAGTCAAACGTGGGTCCTTAGGCTTCGCAGGCAAGTGCTTCAACTGCAAAGCCATCTCTACAGTCATCCCCTTTTTTTTTTTTTTTTTTTTTGGTTTTTCGAGGTAGGGTCTCACTCTAGCCCAGGCTGACCTGGAATTCAGTCTATATTCTCAGGGTGGCCTCGTACTCATGGTGATCCTCCTACCTCTGCCTCCCAAGTGCTGGGATTAAAGGCGTGCACCACCACGCCCGGCTCCATTTTGCTCTTTTGAATAAGGCTGGACCCCCTAATGCATTCCTCCTCTCCAACTCTTCTGATTGTTATTTGTTTGTTTTTATAAGACAGGTCTCACTCTAGCCAAGGCTGACCTTGCACTCCCTCGGTAGTCCCAGACTAGCCTTGAACTCACAGCGATCCTCCTACCTCTGCCTTCTGAGTGCTGGGATTAAAGGCGTGCACCACCACACCGACCTGATTGCTTTTTGGTTGTGTTTTTTGTCTTTAGGAGTGGAGTTAAACCACTGCTTATACAACACAAGGATTGCTGGAACTGCCCTACTTTCAGAAACAGGCTCCTTAGCCCTGGTCTGCAATGAAAAGAAACAGGGATCTGCAGAGGGGAAGCCGTGACTTGTGAGAGGAGCTAGAGATAGTGAGAAAAGACACAATTTGTTTGATCAATAACCGGTTAGTGAGACTCGCCAGTGGCCCCTGAAAGCCACAAACTGCAGCTTTGCAGTATCATCCTGAGCTTGAATTTCCTCTGAAACTCCTCAGGTATTCACAGAAGATCTTTTGCAGTTGGATGTGTCTAGCATGTTCTTTGGAGGGACCATATGTAGTAACTATTGTTAGGTCTAAATGTTCATTCTTCAGAGGAGGCTTTTTCTGGAACCCAAGAGGCCAAGGCAAGCAATGAGAGGAGTCAAAAAAGACAGGACAGGAAATCACACAATACTCACTGAACATGTACGCTGGTTCAGATAGTATACAGGGCTCCAATGACTGCCACAGGAAAGAACATAGGGAAATGTTTGCCCTCAGTTTAATAGAGGCAGGCGGTTGAGCAGTTGAGGGTGGCAGGGAATGTATAAGGGGGGGGGGATGTGGCAGTTACTTTCTTGTTGCTGGGACAAAACATCTCCCCAGAAGTGGCTTACCAAAAGAAAGGGTGGGGTGGGACAGATGGCTTAGTGGTTAAGGTGCTTGCCTGCGAAGCCTGAGGACTCAAGTTCCATTCCCCAGTACCCACATAATTCAGACACAAAAGGTGGCACATGCGTCTGGAGTTCAGTCTCAGTGGCTAGAGACCCTAGTGTATCCATTCTTTCTCTCTCTCTCTCAAATAAATAATGATTTTTTAAAAAACGAAAGGGTTTGGGGGCTGGAGATATGCTCAGTGGTTAAGGCACTTGCCTCCAGAGCATAACAACCAGGGTTTGGTTCAGTTCCCCAGCACCCATGTAAAGCCAGATGCACAAACTGGCACATGCATCTAAAGTTCATTACAGCAGCTGGAGGCCCGGGTGTGCCCAGTCTCTCTCTCTCTCTCTCTCTCTCTTCTCTCTCTCTCCCCCTCCTCCACTTCCTTGCAAATAAGTAAATAAAAATATAAAAATACAGAAAGAAAAAGAAAGGATTTATTTCAGCACAGTTTCAAGGGGAAGTTTCATCCTGGTAGGGAATTCATGGTAAGAGCAGAAAGCTGGCTCACATTATCACGTATCAGCAGCAGAGAAGAAGCAACAGAGAGGAGAAGGGCTGAACTATAAAGTCCCAGGATCCACCCCAGTAACGCACCTCCTCTAGCCACACTCCACCTCTCAAAAGCCCCAGGACTTTCCCAAATGACTACCAGCTGGGGATCAAGTATTCAAAACTCATGAGGCTATGGGGGGATTTTTTACTTTCAAACCACCACAGAGGGAGCTAAAGATTACCCATGGTGGACTGGGGAGATGGCTCAGAGGTTAAGGCATTTGCTTGCAAAGCGTAATGTCCTGGGTTCGATTCCTCAGTACCCATGTAAAGCCAGATGCAGTTTGTTTGCAGTGGCTAGAGGCCCTGGCTTGCCCATTCTAAACCCCCCCCCCACCCCTATTTCTCTCTGTGTGCAAATAAATAAATAGATTGCTTGTGTTGTAGGGGAAAAAGTTTCACATTTCAAATAGACAGGCAAGGGATGACTGCCCAAGATCTAAGCAAATACCTGAGGGAACAAAAGATCTGCATAGAGATGCCATGATGATTACGAGGGAGGGGCAAGTGTCCATTCACCCCACGTAGCGCACTGACTCCCTACCAAGGTAACAATTTCACTCCAGGCCCAACTGACATTGAGCCAGTGAGATTCCTGGTCTTCCTTATGGAGTAGGGTACGGGGTTATTTCCAGGAGCAAGACTCAAGAGGATGCACCTAAGAGCTCAGCCAGCATGTGAGGACTTACAAAAGTCACATCTTGTAGGGGGCTGGGCCGTTGCCCTGGCTCTTCTCCCCACTAATTGTTGAGGAACCGCGGAGAGCCTTGTAAGTTGCAGGATGGCCTTGAGACTCTCGGTTTTGTTTACGTTCGGAGTTTTATGAGCCGCTCTTCTCCCTAGAGGAAACTGCTTCGTATACAAGAGGTGAGCAGAGCTCTCGCCAAGCCCCTGGGCTGCTTTCCTTGGTGTCAGTAAGACAGGAATAGGCAGGTAGGTGAGCTCACAGATGCCCATGTGAAGGTATGGGAAAAGAGCTTCATAAAGGACTATAAGGCTTTTGCTTTGAGTGGTCAATAGTGAGACATGGAGGTCTTTGACCAGAATGCTGACAAGAGCCACTGTTTTCCAACAAAGTTCCACCAAGCACCTACTCTTGGCCAAGACCATATACTTGGACCATATACTTCAGTGCTAAGGATAGCTACTGACCAAGATAGAATCACTTCATGCCCTCGTGAACTTCATATCATGGAGAAGAATAAAAAGCAGATAGCCAAAAGAATTCTAGATTTCTAGGTGCGGGGCTGGAGAGATAGCTTAGTGGTTAAGGCATTTGCCTATGAAGCCTACGGACCCATGCTTAACTCTCCAGAGTCCACGTAATAAAGATTTTTAAAAATATTTATTCGAAAGCTGGAGAGATGGTTTAGTGGTTAAGGTACTTGCCTGCGTATGTTGGAATCTACAGGTCTCACATAGCCAGATGCACAATGACACAAGTGCACAACGTCGCAAATGGGCATGAAAGGGCACATGCGTCTGGAGTTCATTTGCAGCAGCTAAAGGCCCTGGTGCACCCATTCTCTCTCTCTACCTCTCAAATAATAACGTGTGTGTGTGTGTGTGTGTGTGTGTGTGTGTGTGTATTTGAGAGATAGAGAAATGGATAAAGGGGTGGGTGAGAGAATGGGTGTAACCACAGCCTCCGGCCACTGCAAACAAACTCCAGACAAATATGTCACTTTTGTATCTGGCTTTATGTAGGTACTAGGGAATCAAACCTAGTTCATCAACCTTTACAAGTGTGTACTTTTAACTACTGAGCCATCTCTCCAGCCCCAAAATAGACATACATATATAAAATATTTTTTTTTTTTTTGGTTTTTCGAGGTAGGGTCTCACTGTAGCCCAGGCTGACCTGGAATTTACTATGGAGTCTCAGGGTGGCCTTGAACTCATGGCAATCCTCCTACCTCTGCCTCCCAAGTGCTGGGATTAAAGGCGTGCGCCACTACGCCCAGCTCCTATAAAATATTTTTAAAGAAGGGATGTATGCTTGGGCTGCAGGTCACTAAGAAATCAAGTTGGAGCTGAGCTGGAAGCCTTCTCCCTGTTGACTAGCTGTCAGTGTGCTGGGCAGCCTGTTGGGGGAGAGAAGTCATCAATGGTCTTAACCTGAAGTGGACCCTGCAAGCTTTATGGCTGGATAGCGAGGCCTAATGTACTATGGTGGCACATTTGTCGTGGGGGAAACCAATTGCTGTCTGATTGGATGAAGTCCGCTCCATGGGAGGGAATTTCTGCCTGGTACAGAAAGCCTAGTTGAAAGCCTGAGAGTGGGGAGGTCATAAGCCCTAGGGAGGAAACTACCATTGTGGTCTGGCTAAATGGATATATTATGCCCACCAAACTGTCCTCTAAATGACTGCATTTATATCCATATATAAATGCTTCTCTCACTTTTAGTTAGAGGAGTTTCTCTTTTCAGATGGTGTTGATCACTGGGGCAACTTAAAACTCACCACAGTGCTGAGAAGAAGTGACAGTAGAGTGATCATCACTAAGAAAAACATCTCTGTCACACCCTCCAAGGCTCAGAGAGCTTTGCAGAAGAGGTGGTGGGAAGAATGTAAGAGCCAAAGGAAGGGAGGAGTGCTTGCAGTGCTGTCTTCCAGACACAAAGTGGCCTTGATATTCATGACCTCATAGTGGATAACACTACCTGCACAAGACCTGTATAATAGGAGGGGGAAAAAAACATTACATCTAAATAGAAGAGGGACTTGTTGGAAAGCAGAAGAGATTCAGTGGAAGGGGGATTTGGGAGGGAAACAGATGGGCTGGGCATGGTGGCACACACCCTTAATCCCAGCAATCAGGAGATAGAAGTAGGAGGACTTCTGTGAGTTCGAGGCCAACCTGGAACAACCTGGAGTTCCAGGTCAGCTTGGGGTAGAATGAGAGCCTAACTCAGAAAGAAAGAAAGAAAAAAAAAAAAGAAAGAAGAAAGAAAGAAGGAAGGAAGGAAGGAAGAAAGAAAGGAAGGAAGGAAGGGACGGAGTTTTTCTAATGATGACATCTAAGGTTGCCTTCTGGCCTCTACACACGTGGTGCACACACCCACAAATGTGTACACATTCACCTGCATGCACACACCACACACATGCCCACTTGCCAAAAAAAAAAAAAAGAAAAAGAAAACAAGTCCCCATGCACCACCCGGAAGGAAATGGCACTGAACACCACTTTAGGATGCTTAGCTGTGGCCAGATTAGAGGAGACGACATGAAAGGAAGGTAGAAAGGGCATAGTGGGGAGTCAGATAGGTTCACATGTCCGCGCAGCCAGCCAGTCACGGTTGAGTGAACTGCAGCCCCTCTGTTTTCCTCAGCTTAAGCACGGCATGTGCCTTGCAGGTTCGGAGAATTAAAAATAACATCCATCAAAGTCCATGTACATAGCAAATGCCAAGTAAACTATAATTATCGGGATAAATATATGTTCTGCTCATTTCAGTTTCTACTCCTCAGTTTGAGAGCACGGGACGTGCAACAGCTACGGCTTTGCACAGGATTGTCAAGACTCAATGTTTTCCTAAGGAGGAGGAACTTAACCTTCCTAACGTCCACCTGCTTAGCTGTGAGCTGGGTAAGTGCATGTTGCCAGGCATGGGGCCGGGCACTGGACACGCTTTAACTGAGATCAAACAAATAAGGAATAAGGACATACACGGCTTGTGGTACCACAAAGGATGACAGAAAGGTGCCAGGACTGTGGCAAAAAGGGGTGGAGGTGTGGCATGGGTGGAGAGAAGAGATGGTACAAGGACTGAGGTGAAGAGGGGTGGAGGAGGTGTGGCATGGGTGGAGAGAAGAGATGGTACAAGGACTGAGGTGAAGAGGGGTGGAGGAGGTGTGGCATGGGTGGAGAGAAGAGATGATACAAGGACTGAGGTGAAGAGGGGTGGAGGAGGTGTGGCATGGGTGGACAGAAGAGATGGTACAAGGACTGAGGTGAAGAGGGGTGGAGGAGGTGTGGCATGGGTGGACAGAAGAGATGGTACAAGGACTGTGGTGAAGAGGGGTGGAGGAGGTGTGGCATGGGTGGACAGAAGAGATGGTACAAGGACTGAGGTGAAGAGGGGTGGAGGAGGTGTGGCATGGGCGGAGAGAAGAGATGGTACAAGGACTGAGGTGAAGAGGGGTGGAGGAGGTGTGGCATGGGCGGAGAGAAGAGATGGTACAAGGACTGAGGTGAAGAGGGGTGGAGGAGGTGTGGCATGGGTGGAGAGAAGAGATGGTACAAGGACTGAGGTGAAGAGGGATGGAGGAAGTGTGGCATGGGCGGAGAGAAGAGATGGTACAAGGACTGAGGTGAAGAGGGGTGGAGGAGGTGTGGCATGGGTGGAGAGAAGAGATGGTACAAGGACTGAGGTGAAGAGGGGTGGAGGAGATGTGGCATGGGTGGAGAGAAGAGATGGTACAAGGACTGAGGTGAAGAGGGGTGGAGGAGGTGTGGCATGGGTGGAGGGAAGAGATGATACAAGGACTGAGGTGAAGAGGGGTGGAGGAGGTGTGGCATGGGTGGAGAGAAGAGATGGTACAAGGACTGAGGTGAAGAGGGGTGGAGGAGGTGTGGCATGGGTGGAGAGAAGAGATGGTACAAGGACTGAGGTGAAGAGGGGTGGAGGAGGTGTGGCATGGGTGGACAGAAGAGATGGTACAAGGACTGAGGTGAAGAGGGATGGAGGAGGTGTGGCATGGGTGGAGAGAAGAGATGGTACAAGGACTGAGGTGAAGAGGGGTGGAGGAGGTGTGGCATGGGTGGACAGAAGAGATGGTACAAGGACTGAGGTGAAGAGGGGTGGAGGAGGTGTGGCATGGGTGGAGAGAAGAGATGGTACAAGGACTGAGGTGAAGAGGGGTGGAGGAGGTGTGGCATGGGTGGAGAGAAGAGATGGTACAAGGACTGAGGTGAAGAGGGGTGGAGGAGGTGTGGCATGGGTGGACAGAAGAGATGGTACAAGGACTGAGGTGAAGAGGGGTGGAGGAGGTGTGGCATGGGTGGACAGAAGAGATGGTACAAGGACTGAGGTGAAGAGGGGTGGAGGAGGTGTGGCATGGGTGGAGAGAAGAGATGGTACAAGGACTGAGGTGAAGAGGGTGGAGGAGGTGTGGCATGGGTGGACGAGAAGAGATGGTACAAGGACTGAGGTGAAGAGGGGTGGAGGAGGTGTGGCATGGTGGAGAGAGATGGTAAGACTGAGGGGTGGAGGAGGTGTGGCATGGGTGGACGAGAAGAGATGGTACAAGGACTGAGGTGAAGAGGGGTGGAGGAGGTGTGGCATGGGTGGAGAGAAGAGATGGTACAAGGACTGAGGTGAAGAGGGGTGGAGGAGGTGTGGCATGGGTGGACAGAAGAGATGGTACAAGGACTGAGGTGAAGAGGGGTGGAGGAGGTGTGGCATGGGTGGAGAGAAGAGATGGTACAAGGACTGAGGTGAAGAGGGGTGGAGGAGGTGTGGCATGGGTGGAGAGAAGAGATGGTACAAGGACTGAGGTGAAGAGGGGTGGAGGAGGTGTGGCATGGGTGGACAGAAGAGATGGTACAAGGACTGAGGTGAAGAGGGGTGGAGGAGGTGTGGCATGGGTGGAGAGAAGAGATGGTACAAGGACTGAGGTGAAGAGGGGTGGAGGAGGTGTGGCATGGGTGGAGAGAAGAGATGGTACAAGGACTGAGGTGAAGAGGGATGGAGGAGGTGTGGCATGGGTGGAGAGAAGAGATGGTACAAGGACTGAGGTGAAGAGGGGTGGAGGAGGTGTGGCATGGGTGGACGAGAAGAGATGGTACAAGGACTGAGGTGAAGAGGGGTGGAGGAGGTGTGGCATGGGTGGACAGAAGAGATGGTACAAGGACTGAGGTGAAGAGGGGTGGAGGAGGTGTGGCATGGGTGGAGAGAAGAGATGGTACAAGGACTGAGGTGAAGAGGGGTGGAGGAGGTGTGGCATGGGTGGAGAGAAGAGATGGTACAAGGACTGAGGTGAAGAGGGGTGGAGGAGGTGTGGCATGGGTGGACAGAAGAGATGGTACAAGGACTGAGGTGAAGAGGGGTGGAGGAGGTGTGGCATGGGTGGAGAGAAGAGATGGTACAAGGACTGAGGTGAAGAGGGGTGGAGGAGGTGTGGCATGGGTGGACGAGAAGAGATGGTACAAGGACTGAGGTGAAGAGGGATGGAGGAGGTGTGGCATGGGTGGAGAGAAGAGATGGTACAAGGACTGAGGTGAAGAGGGGTGGAGGAGGTGTGGCATGGGTGGACAGAAGAGATGGTACAAGGACTGAGGTGAAGAGGGGTGGAGGAGGTGTGGCATGGGTGGACAGAAGAGATGGTACAAGGACTGAGGTGAAGAGGTGGAGAGTGGCATGGTGGAGAGAGGTGTGGACTGAGGTGAAGAGGGGTGGAGGAGCAGAAGAGATGGTACAAGGACTGAGGTGAAGAGGGGTGGAGGAGGTGTGGCATGGGTGGAGCAGAAGAGATGGTACAAGGACTGAGGTGAAGAGGGTGGAGGAGGTGTGGCATGGGTGGACAGAAGAGATGGTACAAGGACTGAGGTGAAGAGGGGATGGAGGAGGTGTGGCATGGGTGGACAGAAGAGATGGTACAAGGACTGAGGTGAAGAGGGGTGGAGGAGGTGTGGCATGGGTGGACAGAAGAGATGGTACAAGGACTGAGGTGAAGAGGGGTGGAGGAGGTGTGGCATGGGTGGAGAGAAGAGATGGTACAAGGACTGAGGTGAAGAGGGGTGGAGGAGGTGTGGCATGGGTGGAGAGAAGAGATGGTACAAGGACTGAGGTGAAGAGGGGTGGAGGAGGTGTGGCATGGGTGGAGAGAAGAGATGGTACAAGGACTGAGGTGAAGAGGGGTGGAGGAGGTGTGGCATGGGTGGAGAGAAGAGATGGTACAAGGACTGAGGTGAAGAGGGGTGGAGGAGGTGTGGCATGGGTGGACAGAAGAGATGGTACAAGGACTGAGGTGAAGAGGGGTGGAGGAGGTGTGGCATGGGTGGAGAGAAGAGATGGTACAAAGGACTGAGGTGAAGAGGGGTGGAGGAGGTGTGGCATGGGTGGAGAGAAGAGATGGTACAAGGACTGAGGTGAAGAGGGTGGAGGAGGTGTGCATGGGTGGAGAGAAGAGATGGTACAAGGACTTGAGGTGAAGAGGGGTGGAGGAGGTGTGGCATGGGTGGAGAGAAGAGATGGTACAAGGACTGAGGTGAAGAGGGTGGAGGAGGTGTGGCATGGGTGGAGAGAAGAGATGGTACAAGGACTGAGGTGAAGAGGGTGGAGGAGGTGTGGCATGGGTGGAGCAGGAAGAGATGGTACAAGGACTGAGGTGAAGAGGGGTGGAGGAGGTGTGGCATGGGTGGACAGAAGAGATGGTACAAGGACTGAGGTGAAGAGGGGTGGAGGAGGTGTGGCATGGGTGGAGAGAAGAGATGGTACAAGGGACTGAGGTGAAGAGGGGTGGAGGAGGTGTGGCATGGGTGGAGAGAAGAGATGGTACAAGGACTGAGGTGAAGAGGGGTGGAGGAGGTGTGGCATGGGGGGTGGAGGAGGTGTGGCATGGGTGGAGAGAAGAGAGGTACAGGACTGAGGTGAAGAGGGTGGAGGAGGTGTGGCATGGGTGGACAGAAGAGATGGTACAAGGACTGAGGTGAAGAGGGGTGGAGGAGGTGTGGCATGGGTGGAGAGAAGAGATGGTACAAGGACTGAGGTGAAGAGGGGTGGAGGAGGTGTGGCATGGGTGGAGAGAAGAGATGGTACAAGGACTGAGGTGAAGAGGGGTGGAGGAGGTGTGGCATGGGTGGAGAGAAGAGATGGTACAAGGACTGAGGTGAAGAGGGGAGGAGGAGGTGTGGCATGGGTGGACAGAAGAGATGGTACAAGGACTGAGGTGAAGAGGGGTGGAGGAGGTGTGGCATGGGTGGAGAGAAGAGATGGTACAAGGACTGAGGTGAAGAGGGGTGGAGGAGGTGTGGCATGGGTGGAGAGAAGAGATGGTACAAGGACTGAGGTGAAGAGGGGTGGAGGAGGTGTGGCATGGGTGGAGCAGAAGAGATGGTACAAGGACTGAGGTGAAGAGGGGTGGAGGAGGTGTGGCATGGGTGGAGAGAAGAGATGGTACAAGGACTGAGGTGAAGAGGGTGAGAGGTGTGGCATGGGTGGAAGAAGAGATGGTACAAGGACTGAGGTGAAGAGGGGTGGAGGAGTGTGGCATGGGTGGAGAAGAGATGGTACAAGGACTGAGGTGAAGAGGGTGGAGGAGGTGTGGCATGGGTGGAGAAAGATGGTACAAGACTGAGGTGAAGAGGGTGGAGGAGGTGTGGCATGGGTGGAAGAAGAGATGTACAAGACTGAGGTGAAGAGGGTGGAGGAGGTGTGGCATGGTGGAAGAAGAGATGGTACAGGACTGAGGTGAAGAGGGTGGAGGAGGTGTGCATGGGTGGAAGAAGAGATGGTACAGGATGAGGTGAAGAGGATGGAGAGGTGTGGCAGGGGGAGGAGAGATGGTACAAGGATGAGGGAGAGGGGTGGAGGAGGTGTGGCATGGGTGGAAGAGAGATGTACAAGGCTGAGGTGAAGAGGGTGGAGGAGGTGTGGCATGGGTGGAGAGAAGAGATGGTACAAGGACTGAGGTGAAGAGGGGTGGAGGAGGTGTGGCATGGGTGGAGAGAAGAGATGGTACAAGGACTGAGGTGAAGAGGGATGGAGGAGGTGTGGCATGGGTGGAGAGAAGAGATGGTACAAGGACTGAGGTGAAGAGGGGTGGAGGAGGTGTGGCATGGGTGGAGAGAAGAGATGGTACAAGGACTGAGGTGAAGAGGGGTGGAGGAGGTGTGGCATGGGTGGAGAGAAGAGATGGTACAAGGACTGAGGTGAAGAGGGGTGGAGGAGGTGTGGCATGGGTGGAGAGAAGAGATGGTACAAGGACTGAGGTGAAGAGGGGTGGAGGAGGTGTGGCATGGGTGGACAGAAGAGATGGTACAAGGACTGAGGTGAAGAGGGGTGGAGGAGGTGTGGCATGGGTGGAGAGAAGAGATGGTACAAGGGACTGAGGTGAAGAGGGGTGGAGGAGGTGTGGCATGGGTGGAGAGAAGAGATGGTACAAGGACTGAGGTGAAGAGGGGTGGAGGAGGTGTGGCATGGGTGGAGAGAAGAGATGGTACAAGGACTGAGGTGAAGAGGGGTGGAGGAGGTGTGGCATGGGTGGAGAGAAGAGATGGTACAAGGACTGAGGTGAAGAGGGGTGGAGGAGGTGTGGCATGGGTGAGCGAAGAGATGGTACAAGGACTGAGGTGAAGAGGGTGGAGGAGGTGTGGCATGGCGTGGAGAGAAGAGATGGTACAAGACTGAGGTGAAGAGGGGTGGAGGAGGTGTGGCATGGGTGGAGAGAAGAGATGGTACAAGGGCTGAGGTGAAGAGGGGTGGAAGGAGGTGTGGCATGGGTGGACAGAAGAGATGGTACAAGGACTGAGGTGAAGAGGGTGGAGGAGGTGTGGGCATGGGTGGACAGAAGACGTGGTACACGGACTGAGGTGAAGAGGGGTGGAGGGAGGTGTGGCATGGGTGGAGAGAAGAGATGGTACAAGGACTGAGGTGAAGAGAGGTGGAGGAGGTGTGGCATGGGGAGAGAAGAGATGGTACAAGGACTGAGGTGAAGAGGGGGTGGAGGAGGTGTGGCATGGGTGGAGAGAAGAGATGGTACAAGGACTGAGGTGAAGAGGGTGGAGGAGGTGTGGCATGGGGGAGGAAGAGATGGACAAGGACTGAGGTGAAGAGGGGTGGAGGAAGGTAGGTTGGCATGGGTGGAGAGAAGAGATGGTACAAGGACTGAGGTGAAGAGGGGTGGAGGAGGTGTGGATGGGTGGACAGAAGAGATGGTACAAGGACTGAGGTGAAGAGGGGTGGAGGAGGTGTGGCATGGGTGGAGAGAAGAGATGGTACAAGGACTGAGGTGAAGAGGGGTGGAGGAGGTGTGGCATGGGTGGAGAGAAGAGATGGTACAAGGACTGAGGTGAAGAGGGGTGGAGGAGGTGTGGCATGGGTGGAGAGAAGAGATGGTACAAGGACTGAGGTGAAGAGGGGTGGAGGAGGTGTGGCATGGGTGGACAGAAGAGATGGTACAAGGACTGAGGTGAAGAGGGGTGGAGGAGGTGTGGCATGGGTGGAGAGAAGAGATGGTACAAGGACTGAGGTGAAGAGGGGTGGAGGAGGTGTGGCATGGGTGGAGAGAAGAGATGGTACAAGGACTGAGGTGAAGAGGGGTGGAGGAGGTGTGGCATGGGTGGACAGAAGAGATGGTACAAGGACTGAGGTGAAGAGGGGTGGAGGAGGTGTGGCATGGGTGGAGAGAAGAGATGGTACAAGGACTGAGGTGAAGAGGGGTGGAGGAGGTGTGGCATGGGTGGACAGAAGAGATGGTACAAGGACTGAGGTGAAGAGGGGTGGAGGAGGTGTGGCATGGGTGGAGAGAAGAGATGGTACAAGGACTGAGGTGAAGAGGGGTGGAGGAGGTGTGGCATGGGTGGAGAGAAGAGATGGTACAAGGACTGAGGTGAAGAGGGGTGGAGGAGGTTGGCATGGGTGGACAGAAGAGATGGTACAAGGACTGAGGTGAAGAGGGGTGGAGGAGGTGTGGCATGGGTGGACAGAAGAGATGGTACAAGGACTGAGGTGAAGAGGGGTGGAGGAGGTTGGCATGGGTGGACAGAAGAGAGATGGTACAAGGACTGAGGTGAAGAGGGGTGGAGGAGGTTGGCATGGGTGGAGAGAAGAGATGGTACAAGGACTGAGGTGAAGAGGGGTGGAGGAGGTTGGCATGGGTGGAGAGAAGAGATGGTACAAGGACTGAGGTGAAGAGGGGTGGAGGAGGTGTGGCATGGGTGGAGAGAAGAGATGGTACAAGGACTGAGGTGAAGAGGGGTGGAGGAGGTGTGGCATGGGTGGAGAGAAGAGATGGTACAAGGACTGAGGTGAAGAGGGGTGGAGGAGGTGTGGCATGGGTGGAGAGAAGAGATGGTACAAGGACTGAGGTGAAGAGGGGTGGAGGAGGTGTGGCATGGGTGGAGCAGAAGAGATGGTACAAGGACTGAGGTGAAGAGGGGTGGAGGAGGTGTGGCATGGTGGAGAGAAGAGATGGTACAAGGACTGAGGTGAAGAGGGGTGGAGGAGGTGTGGCATGGGTGGACAGAAGAGATGGTACAAGGACTGAGGTGAAGAGGGGTGGAGGAGGTGTGGCATGGGTGGACAGAAGAGATGGTACAAGGACTGAGGTGAAGAGGGGTGGAGGAGGTGTGGCATGGGTGGACAGAAGAGATGGTACAAGGACTGAGGTGAAGAGGGTGGAGGAGGTGTGGCATGGGTGGACAGAAGAGATGGTACAAGGACTGAGGTGAAGAGGGGTGGAGGAGGTGTGGCATGGGTGGACAGAAGAGATGGTACAAGGACTGAGGTGAAGAGGGGTGGAGGAGGTGTGGCATGGGTGGAGAGAAGAGATGGTACAAGGACTGAGGTGAAGAGGGGTGGAGGAGGTGTGGCATGGGTGGACAGAAGAGATGGTACAAGGACTGAGGTGAAGAGGGGTGGAGGAGGTGTGGCATGGGTGGACAGAAGAGATGGTACAAGGACTGAGGTGAAGAGGGGTGGAGGAGGTGTGGCATGGGTGGAGAGAAGAGATGGTACAAGGACTGAGGTGAAGAGGGGTGGAGGAGGTGTGGCATGGGTGGAGAGAAGAGATGGTACAAGGACTGAGGTGAAGAGGGGTGGAGGAGGTGTGGCATGGGTGGAGAGAAGAGATAAAGGCTCTCTACACAGACAAGCATCTTTTCAAGCCAAACTTGTGCCAAGCATTGCTGCACATCTGGTGTTATTGGATTCTTTCCTTACCAGGAAAGGCTCTCCCGAAGTATGATGCACTCTCAGGATGAGCTGAGACGGCCATGGAAGGATGGAGACATGGGGAATGCCTCTGTGTTTACACAGAGGAAAGAAATATGATGTGCAAAATACCAGCAGGTCAAGGTGCTTGCTTTCATAGCTGGCTGGCTTGGGTTTGAGTCCCAAGAACCCACATAAAGCCAGATATACACAATGGTGCATGCATATGGAGTTGGTTGATAATGGGCATAACAGGGCACCTTGCCACTGCAAATCTCAATTTCTCTCTTTCTCTCTCTTAAATACATACTTAAAAAATTGTTTTTCAAGGTAGGGTTTCACTGTAGCACAGGCTCACCTGGAATTCATTATGTAGTCTCAGGCTGGTCTCAAACTCATAGCAATCCTCCTAACTCTACCTCTCAAATGCTGCGGTTAAAGTTGTGCATCACTATGCTGGGAACATGAAATATTTTTTAACAAGTTTTATTATTATTGAGATAAACAGCAAAAGAAGGAGAGAGAGAGGGGGTTGGGGAATGAATGTATGTGTCAGGGCCTCCAGCCACTGCAAACAAAGTCCAGACACATGCACCACCTTGTGTATCTGGCTTATGTGGGTCCTGGGGAATAGAACCTGGGTCCTTTGGCTTTGTAGGGAAATGCTTTAATGGCTAAGCCATCTTTCCAGTCCAACATATGTTTTTTAAAGAAAGAAAAACAGCAGCAGTGGGCAAGCTCAAACCCAGGAGCACACAGTCACCAGCAAAGAACTCAATGAGCTGGGAGTGGTCGCATGTGCTTGCAGCCCCAGCACTGGGGAAGCCGAAAGAACGGAAGGAATTTGAGTTTGAGACCAGCTTGGGCTACCAAGACTGTGTCAAAAGTAAACAAACAGGGCTGGGGAGATGGCTCAGCGGGTAAAGTGCTTGCTGTGCAAGTCTGAGTTCGGATCCCCAGGTCCCATGTAAAAGCCGGAAGCTGTGGCAGGTTTCTCTAATCCCCCCGTGCTTATGGTAAGAAGGTAGGCAGAGACACAAGACTCTGGGAAGCTTGGAGCCCAGCAGTGAGGGATAGGAAATCCTGCGTGAAATGTGGTGGAAAGTAGGACCTCCACAAGCGCACCACGGCATGTGAAGTAATAAAAATAATAATGTGAAATGCGGAAATAATTAAAAACAAACAATGGGGGAAATAGAAAGCGCCCCGAGGGTCCCTCAGTAGTAGATATCTGAGCATCTGTTTTCCCAGAGGATGGAACTTAGAACATTGACTTCTGAAGCTACCGGTTTCCCATCACCTGCCCAGAAGTGACACGGTGAGGACTTTAAGCTTAGAGCGGCCACTTGTGAGTCCCACCAAGCAGCCCTTGGGGATGCAACTGCAAATATCACCACATTCCCTTTCCAACACAATATTCCTCAGCGCTCGCTAGTCTTATGTCAATTTTATAGATTTGAAAGAAAACCGTAGAGACTCGGTCCATGTTCTTCAAATTAATCCTAGACCTACAGTTTAAACCCCATGTTTACCCTGCCTCACTTCACAACAGCCAACTCCACACCACTCTCATCCCGGGAAAAGCCTACATTTTGTTCTAGATGTTTAAGGAATGAGAAATGAGAGAGGAGAAATTTAGATGAAAGAAAGATCTGGAGATTTTTTTTTTTCCAAAGTGGACAATTTTACTAACAGCTGAGCATTTTCACAAATCAGCCGCAAGAATCGAACCTCAGCTCCATGAATCATCTCGCCCCCGTCCCTGAACTTGGCAGCACCTGCCCCTACTGTTACTGCACAGCGCAACTGGTGCGAGCCAGCAAAGACTTGACCTTGGAGGTTAAAGTTTAGGAGCCCATCTGAGGGGCTATGAACACACACTACACATTATTCAAGGTTGAAGAAGTAATTTGAAAGAAATCTGATCCCAGAAGCCGTTCCGTTTGTTTTCTGGTGTCTCTTGAATCATAACAGGACAATATAACCTCTTGTCCTTACTTTTATGTCTCAGCTTCCATGACGCTCAGTGTTTGTGGAAGAAAATCCTCTCCCACAGTAACCCTTGCAGCTACTGGATTTTTCTTCTCTTTTCTCACTTTGATTTCCTGTTTGTACCAACAACCTTATTGAAGACAGGGAGTTCTGGGCAATATGATACAAATGTAGTTTTGTAAAGAGGAAAAAAGGATAAAAGCTTCTTGGTTCAAATGTATACTAGCCGATTTGTGTTCTTCAATAAACAAAGCACGGAGTTGCCAAAAAAAAAAAAAAAAAGGCCAGGCGTGGTGACTCATGCCTTTAATCAAGGCACTTGGGAGGCAAAGGTAGGAGGATCACCATGATTTCCAGGCCAGCCTGAGACTACATAGTCAGTCTGGGCTAGAGTGAGACCCTACCTTGAAAACAAACAAACAAAAAACAGCACAGAGCTTGGCCCAGTGGTGCACACCTGCAAACACAGCTACTTAGGAATGTTGCAAGTTCTAGGCAGTCTGGGTTATAAAGTGAGTTCAATGCCAGCCTAGGCATCTTAACAAGGACCTGTCTCAAAAACATGAAATAAAATAAAATGAAATAAATAAAATAAAATAAAAGACTGGGGCATAGCTCAGAGATAGAGGGCCAGCCTAGCATGTATAAGGTCCTAGATTCCATTCTCAGTACCTCTCTCTCTCAAAACATAAAACAGATTTCTAGATTCAGACCCCTAGAAGCCAGACTTTGCCCCATTTCATGGCTTGACCTCATGCAACTATTTTCTGAAGTTTATGTTAAAAGGTCCCCTTTTCAATAGACTACATTTATCACAGTGTTTCTACATGTTAGGGGACTGGAGGTGGGTAAAGAGAGAGAACCACATTGCAAAATGGCCTTCAATCTCATGATTGTATTGCATTGTTTTATTTGTTTATTTGAAAGAGACAGACAGAGAGAGAGAGAGAGGCAGATAGAGAATGGACGTGCCAGGGCCTCCAGCTACTGCAAACGAACTCCAGACACGTGCACCCCTTTGTGTATCTGCCTTATGTGGGTCCCGGGGAATCAAACCTGGGTCCTTTGACTTTGTAGGCAAGTGCCTTAGGCACTAAGCCATCTCTTCAGCCCTGAATTACATTTTTAACCTGTCCCTTCCTGAGCTGTCAGCTGCAGCCTTAGCCCCATCCCACCTCAAGAGACCATTCTCTGGGGCGAGGATTCTTTTGTTTTGTTTTTCGAGGTAGGGTCTCACTCTAGTCCAGGCTGACCTGGAATTCACTATGGAGTCTCAGAGTGGCCTTGAGCTCACGGCGATCCTCCCACCTCTGCCTCCTAAGTGCTGGGATTAAAGACGTGTGCCACCATGCCCGGCAAGGATTCTTTCTGGATGTAGGGTCTCACTGTAGCCCAGGCTGGCCTGGAACTCACAGTGATTCTCCTACTTCTGCCTCTCAAGTGCTGGGATTAAAGGTGTGTACGACCATGCCCAGCAAGAAGCCTTTTTCTGTTTTGTTTTTTAAATTAAGGACATACTTTGTATGGACACATCCTGGATACCATCTTCCCCTCCTCCGTGCTCCCGTTCCGCTGGGGCCCCTCCTCCGCGGTGTTGCTGGTATTTCCCATGGGGTTGTGGGTTATGCGTTGTGAGGGCAGCAATTATTGGGGGGGGGGCAATGCCTCTGGGTATGAGGTCCCAACTTGCGGCTCTTAGGATCTTTCCACGCCCTCTCCCGCAATTTTTATTTTTTTGTTTTGTCTTTTCGAGGTAGGGTCTTACTCTAAGCCAGGCTGACCTGGAATTCACTATGCAGTCTCAGGGTGGCCTCGAACTCACAGTGATCCTCCTACCTCTGCCTTCCAAGTGCTGGGATTGAAGGTGTGTGCCAGGCTCCATTTTCATTTTAAATATACATGAGCTGTGGATAGGTTTGGTTTGTGGTTGTTTAGCTTTTGTTTGTTTTCAAGGCAGGATCTCACTTTAGCCCAAGTTGACCAGGAATTCACTCTGTAGCCCCAGATTAGCCTTGAACTCATAGCAATCAGCCTCCAGAGTGCCAGAGACTAAAGGTGTGCACCGCCATGCCCTGCTGGTTGGTTTTATTTGTGTGTGTGTGTCTTTCTGGATACAAGGTCTTGCTAATCAGCCCAGGCTGGTCTCTAACTCTCATTCTCTAGCCTCTGCACCTGAGTGTGGCGGGTAGGAATTATAGGCCTGTACTGCCATGCCCAGCTTCTGCTTTGTTTTTTGAGGAAAAAAAAATTATTTTTGGAGGAAAAACACTGATGATAATAGTAGTACGGGTGGCAATACTAGCAAGGAGGGAGGCTGGGGTACGAATATATCAGGTTCAAGGCCAGCTTAGGCCACGCAGGAAGTTGCAGAGCAGCCTGGAAGACACGGGGTGACCTTGTCGCAAAGGCCCTCTCCCCACCCAAAAGAAACAGAAAAACAAACGAAAACAAAGTGCGAAGCCCAGTGCTGAATGTGCTGGTTATATGTGTGTGAAAGAGTCCCAGAACTCTAAGAAACGACTCTAGGCCTGGAGAGACGGCTCAGTGGTGAAGGCGCCTGTCTGCAAAGCCTAACAACCGGGGTTCGGCTTCCCAGTACCCGCCTAAAGCCACATGCACAAAGTGACGCATGCTTCTGAAGTTCATTTGCTGTGGCTAGAGGTCCTGGCATCATGCGTGTGTGTGCGTGTGTGTGTGTGTGTGTGTATATATATATATATATATACATATATATATATATATATATATTTCTCTCTCTGCTTGCAAATAAATAATTTAAAAAATTTTAAAACGAAATGATTCCAATCAATAAAATGCTGGGAAGGAACAGGCGATCTTAAACTTCAGATGTCCCATTTCAAAGGATCACAGAAGATGAGTCATGGGGGTGTCTACCCTGATCTTCTGTGACAAGGCCCAGAACACAACTTGTGTTCATTATTTATGCGGCAACAACATCCACCAGGAACGACAAGAAGCCGCTGCAAGGACAATGGGAATGTGGCAGTCCCAGATTCGGAAGGCAACATGTGTGACAGTCTTGTGGGAACGAAGGTGTTCAGTCACTTGAGTGGAGTTTCAGAATTCTATTCAAGGCTCCAACTCCAGAGAGAAGCAGCTATATGACCCAGTTAAGTCTCATGTCTGCACCGGGCCCATGGGCGTGGTATGGGGGGGGGGGAGCCTTGCTTCACAGTGAAGATGGTCTGTGCTCAGTGGAGGCCCGATAGCCACCAGAGAGGCAGGCCTGGGAGGCTGGATCGGCCAACACGAAAATGGAACCGTCGCGAGGCTTGTGAAGCGTGTGTCAGTGACAGTCGCTGCACTCGGAGACACCCTACAAGCTGCTCCCAGCTAGGAGCTTGTGTAACAGTTCGATCTCGTCGTTCCCTTCCCCTGACACCACAGTTAGGTCTCTGACTTCTGCGACTTCAGGAAGTGTGAGAGGGGAAGAGAGTGGTTGTCCTGGAAAGCTCTCACCCAGAAGTCTGTTAAGAGTCTCAAGTTCCTAAGACAAGCAACCACCTTCTTGTGGAAAATATGGCCTACCCAATATAACTGTTAAACAGTCACATTTAAGTCAAGGATGTGTTGCTTCGGTGATTCCATCTGGAGATTTGGCTAGGAAAAGCACGGTTGAAAAACATGGCAGCGATCTCTCTTTCTATACAATTTTTCACTTCGATCAATTACCATCCCACTTGGAGGGAAAATGGTATGTGGGTCAAAGGGCCTACACAGTCCGCTGCCCAAAAACCCTCTTGGATTTTTGTGGCATATCTTGGAAAACCCCCTTTTCAGGAGTCCCAAGCAGATTTAAGTTGGACCAACCAATGGAGGGGCTTTTAAAATTAAATCAAAGTGGGTCAATGTGAGGGGACACTTGGGAGATAGAATGACGCATCTTTGTATTTTTCAGGGAGCGTGCGCATTGAGAACTTTAATTGTACCAGACAAAAACTGATCAACCTATTTCAAATAACCTTTACCTGAGATACTCCCTCATCTGGTCACCTTCTTTATTTCCTTCCTGGTGTTTATCATTCTCTCGAATTATTTCACGGTTCTTGGTGTGTTCTCTCCCCAGCAGGGTGGAAGATCAAGAAGGTCAAAGTCAGGTTGGTTCCCAGTGTCTGTCACACAGCAGGCTTTCAATACAAATTTGTTTTCTAACTGAATTCCTACAGGAAGAAGTTTAATACGGCTGCTGGGAAGACAGAGCTAGGAAACCTTCCTTCTCAGGGGAGGAAAGGAAAGGTGATATTAGCCTTTTAACCTGGCTGTGGTGGCCTGCGTCTGTAATCCTTGCACGTGGGGCAACACACTCAGGAGGGTGACTACAAGTTCCTCGACAGTCAGGGCGACACAACAACACCCGGATTCAAAAACTACCATCACAACACCGAAACAACAACGAGCTTTTAGTTTCTAAATAAGCCCTGGGCAGTCAATCAACTGGACAGGAGCGGCTGTAGCACTTTCTTTTTTTTTTTTTTTTTTTTTTTTTTTTTTTTTGCGCTAAAGAGCACTGCTGTTCTAGACTTGCTAAGATGACCAACTACCCCAACATTCAAGTGATAACAGCAGCAGAAGTAATCTGTAGTAAGAGAAAGAGCTATAATTTATTCCCTATCTACGTACGTGCCAGGCACTTGACACTTTTAATGTCATCTAAGTCTTTCCAACAACCTTCTGAATATTAAAGATTATAAAGACAATGCAACCAGCATATTAAGAGAAAACACCTGCTGTTAAGGCACTGATGAGTACTGTCATCAGCTGGACTCTTAAGTCCAAAGCCTGGACATTACATGGCCAGCCCGCTGCTGCCCCTAGAAACAGGAAGGCTACAGTAGCCAGAGAGCTACGTGACAGGGTACGCATGTCTCTTGGCCCAAGACATGTGGTTCCGCAAGACCTCTCCTTTAGCGTATTCAAGGAACTGGAAATGTCAATCGCCCCCCCCCCCGCAGTGATCATGACTGCAATCGATCACTTACATGGATGCCTGTCACGGACCAGGTGCTCCACTCGGCCATTCCACTGGACGCTCCTCCCGTCTGGTTTTGCAGACAATGTCGGTCCTCACGTCGCAGACGAGAGGCTTCTAGAAGGGGAGCCTCGAAGTCAAGAGTCCCACGGTCACACAGATCTTCGAAGTCAGATTGGTTGATACCATCCTTCGCCATACCCAACACCATCCAGCGGGCTTGAGTTTGAGGCCAGCTGCTGGAGATTGTCACCTTCATTCCTCCGTGGCTAGCAGTTCCTGCCTTGTGCACTCATAACTCCCCCTAGAGAAGCATCTTTTGGGGGTGGGTGTGTGTGTGCAGCATTTCTCAGGACTCTTAGGGCACAGGGATGCTCTTAGAACAAAAGCTGGTAAGTTCCCAGTGTGTTCTCTCCGGCACGTCGCCGTCCCTTGACGTCAGACACCAGGACTCAGTTCCTGTGACTCTCCCTTATATTCTCAGCTTGGGAAGGTCATCTTCCCCAATGTTGTAACACACAGGCTGATACCAGAGCCCCAGCCTAACAAGCCAAGTTATAACGTCTCCGCTCTCCTAAAAGTCCTTGGTGGGACTCTCATTAGTGCCCTTTGGGTCAGGTGTTCAGTCCTGAGCCCTGGCTGGCTGCCAGCTTTCTCCTGCGCTCTGATTGGCCTGGCCTGGATCGCACACCCACCAAGGAGAGACGGGATCCTTCCTACCTTAACCATATGGGCTGAGTGGGGGAGGGGTGACTTCGCCAAAGGAAATGTTGGATGTGGTTACCAGACGGGAGAACGGTGATCAGCAAAAATAACAGATGTCCACTACACACACCAACCCAGACTGGATTGAATGCCCAATTTTATCTTCACAACCAAGTATTGTGTGGTAATTTTTGTTGTTAGATGTAATTTTTGTGTTTTTCTTTTTTTTTTTTTTTCTTTTGAGGTAGGGTCTCACTCTAGCCCAAGCTGACTTGGAATTCACTATATATTCTCAGGGTGGCCTCAGACTCACAGTGATCCTCCTACCTCTGCCTCCCAAGTGCTAGAATTAAAGGTGTGCATCACCATGCCTGGCTAAATATGATTTTCTTCCCTACTAAACTACAACCCCCCCCCACCCAGGAGAGGTTGTATCCCCTTCTTTGTAACTCCAACACCTGATAGAGAACTCAAGCCACACTGAATGACAGATGTGTTAAGTAATTTACAGGGAACTGGTGATGGTATTTCATCTTTTAAAGGCCGCGTCATGGGGAGCTGGTAGGAAGAACACAGGTGCTATCCCTGTTTTTCTAAAATAACCACCTCATCAACCTAAAATGCAGATTTCTGGGCCACCAGTGCGATCTGTTGACTGAGTACTGCAGTTGAAAAAAAGAAAAGAAAAAAAAAACACCGTCATTGCATTTTGAGCACTAACTTTATGTGATTTTTTTTAAATGCACTTTTGTCAAATCCATGCAGTCATAGCCAGTTATCTGAGGGTGTGTTCCAGATCCATCTGCCCCACTTAGGTGAGCTCAGGGGCTCATACCTGTTGGAGTCCGAGAGCCCCTCGCTCATCCCCTCACTCTTCCCTACCATCCTGGCCATGTTACCCTGAGACTGTAGGGCTGCCTCCTGTCCTGGTATAACTGAGTATACCTCTGGGCTAAGAGGAGGGAAGATCACCTTCTCCCAGCGCCAGCCCCCCCCCCCCCAGTATCTCAGCTCTTCCCATAAAGCCACTCCTGGCCCACCCTCCCTCTCTTTCTTGATCTCCTGCTTCTCAGGTGTGGTGCCTGCATCCCCCATTTTTCCCTTTCTCCCCCCTCTTTGGTACACACACACCCTTTTTTCTCTCTCTCCCTGTTTGGGCCTACATTTTGAACCCCCAAACCTAACAATGCTTTAGGCACTTCAATTTGTTGCTCTTCAATATGGGGCTAAGAGAAGAGCCTGGGTGTGCAGGGCTAGAGTTAGTGTGCGTGAGGCCCTGGGTTTGATCCTCAGAGCCAAAATAAACAAATCCATAAATAAATAAGTCCAAAAGATGCAAATACATAAATAAACCAACATTAAATTGGGGCTAAAGAAGCTACTTATAGAGAAAATGACAACAAGATAACACAGGTCATTTTTGTCTAAAGTTCCAGTTTCGCTACTTGTCTTTCCTAGTTTCAAGCAGCCGCAATGCCTGGTATGTGTGGCAGGTGTTCTAAAGTTCTGATGACCTGTTTACTTGTTTCATCACACGCCTAGCAGCTAATGTTCACTTGTCTGTTTTGCAGATAAGGAAACAGATGAAAGTCATTGTCAGGGTATGTGGCTGAGGCGGGATTTGAACTCCATGTTAGTTCCCAGCTCCTAACTGAGGTGCTGTTCTTGTGGATTGTATACCATCGTTTCCTACAGTCCCTAGGCCAACCATTTGGGGGCATAGTGAGGAAGAAACTTTTTCAGGAAAAAGAGCTCCAAACAAGACCTAGGACTGAAAAAGGATTAAAGAAAGGAAACAAGCCAAAACTGTCCGTCCCGTCTTCTGGCTTGCTTGGGGAAGAACTGACTGTTCATCAGACTCTAGTGTAGTGTGCAACTGAAGTCTCTTCCCTTCCGGTAACATACCTTCCAGGTTCTATAACACCTTTGTGCTTTGAAAACCAGAACTAGTCTTTAATCTTAGATGACTGTTTTTATTTTGAACTGCTATATTTCTTCTTCCTTCCTTCTAGACACCAGTGTATTTTTTTTTTTCCCCATGCGGCATGAGCAAAGCCTGAGGTGTAAGCCAAGCCCTCAGAAATGTGATAGCTGTTAACGAGGATCTGAGGAGGAACAGAAAACCTAGAATGAAGATGGAAAATGCTGCACTCTCCTATGTGGGATGGTTCCACCGAGAGAGGGGACAAACAAGGCGTTTAGGAGGTGCAGGCTTTGTCCTGGGCTGTTTAGCTGGCGAGCCACCCTGCGAATCCCATCTCACCTGTGCGCTAAGACCCTCCGCACATTTCTGCTGTGGGGACGCCCGAATGTTTACGGTTAATGAAGGTGTAATGTGTCTCATTTAGGCATATGCCCTTGACCTTCCTTCACAAAGAATCATTAAAGTAAGACAGTTTCTCAAGCCTGATGAACAAGGATGAAAAGTAATTTAAATACTTCATGACCTGCTCCACAAAGCCAAGTGTAATCAATGCCTTCATTTCCCTTGCCATCTCTCTTCCAGGCAGACTTGGGAAGCCAATCACTGGGGGTGAGAATTTTGAATGGGCTATCAGAAGAAAAGAGAATAGAAACCCTCCCTGAATGTGTGCTGGTGACATATGGTGTCCCCAGGGGCCAAAGGGTCTCAAAGACAGGGGGGGGGATTGGTGAATTCCAGGGGCTAATTATCAGATTAAAGGACAACTTTTGGGGGAACCCGCTCAAACTCTAGCCTGATACATTTTCACTTACAGAAGAAACATCCAGAGGGTGGGGGAGGGGCCGCAAGAGTTTCATCCCCGCACCTGGGGGGGGGGGGAGGGGCTGGGCCCCGGAGGCTGGAGTTTGCTTAGCTCTGGAAAACCAGCTTTTCGTCTGATTTTCTAACTCTTGGCCTGTGGAGTTCTTCACACCGTCTGTCCACCGTCCACCAAGGGGCCTGGCCGCGCCTCCCTTTTCTTGAGCCATGTACTTTCAACCAGTTTTGAGCAGCCCCATTTCAGATTGGCCTTTTTATGTTTGATATAAAGAATAGTTGTTGGCCAATTTCATCTTTTCATCGCTGTTCTCTAGGCCTGAATCCAAGCAGTTCGTCAGATGCTCATTAACTCCCCCTTTGGCTCTTTCTAGTGTGTCTCCTAAGCTCATTGTGCCAAGAACTAACGCTTTCTTTTACACGATTCTCTTTCTCTGCTCCATCAGGGAGACAAATTACTTTCCAAAAGGGATCGCCAGGGATGGTTTAATGAGAATTTCTTTGGGGCTAGGCATGGAACGCAATGTAGTTAACATTCGGTGGACTTAATTGGACTTTTCTTTTCTGCCTCTTTTAAAAAAAAAATCTGCAGCTATCCTGTTAATCTCTCATTTGTAATCAATTGTGTTGACTAAATAAAAGTCTGGGTCGTCTTTTCTTCCTGTCCCAGACAATCCTTTGTAGCCTCTAAATGCCTCATTCTTGAGTGATCCCGGTTCTGTAGATGGGCCCGATTGTTGACAGTTCATTATTGCGCTTTTGTCCATCTAATCTTTCTCGCTGTGTTTTGCATGTGCATGCCTTAATGAGCTCCGTTGGCAATTAACATGTTTCTAGGAGCAAACTGGTTGCTCAGACGTTTGGGAGGGAAGTGCAGGGAAAAGGGCAACGCAGCTGCCTTGAGGTTGTTTATTTCCCAGCGTTTTTCTCAAGACTCCGGTCCTCTCTTCGGCACCTCCCCCCCCCGCAGGCCCCGCCCCCTTCCATCCCCCACCCCTCCCCCTTCCCCGGCCCATTCACCACCCGCACACCTGGACGTCCGACTGCTGCCGGTCCTGGGCCTGGCTCAGGTAGCGCGCCCCCCCCCCCCGACTCCGCCCCTATCTTCTCGCTAGTCACACGGCAAAACGTAACCCGCGTAGACCCACTTCTGCAGCCCAGGCAAGAACGTACAGCGCCCCCCAAAATGTATCTGGATGTTGGCAACTTCTCTATGTGGCTCTTTGTAGAGAGGCACCTCTAACCCGCCTAAGGCAATAGGACCGTACAATCTGTTATGTACAAGCTTGTGGCTTTGGAAGAAGGTTTTTTTCTTTTCTTTCGTTTTTTTTTTTTTTTTTTTTTTTTTTTTTTTTTTTTTTTTTTTTTTTGAGTCTTGCTGGCAAGATTGCTGAAGTGTGAGCAGTCATGGGCAGAACAAACATCTTGTAGGGGAAAAGATAATTGGAGTCTTTTTGTGTCTGCGACAGGATTCCCCTCCCCCGCAATTTTTTTTTAAATATTTTTTTTCCAGGATGGCCTCTTCAATTTAATCAAGGTTAGATATTAATATGCAGTGGATGAGTACCTTGTTTAAGTCATTTATTAATATCGTAAGCTACAATTCATGCAAACAGTTTAATATTGAGAAGGGGAAAAAAAATGAGAAAACAGAGCCTTTCACCCATCAATTCCGATGCATGGTGAATAGCTAAGGAAACAGCCCAGATAAGATGGTTCCTGAAGGGCCTTAGCTTGATGTAGAAGGGTGTTTAGTAATTCAGATCGAGGGAATCCTTTCCCAGATCCCATACCTAAAGCACACAGCTATCTTTAACTCAGGAATGATTTCAAACCGGTGGAAAGCAAGAGTTTTGCCAAATAGGTGCTGTTTGTCTACAATTACTGTCAAATGTGAAATAGCACCTTCTCAGGTGAGCTGACTGACAGAAGCTGGTGTGATGGTTAAGTAGCAAATCAAGTCATGAGAAAACAAAATCCGGAAGGAGGCTACAACGTACAAGAAACTACCGAGGTATACCCTGAGCCCGGGTCCCTCTCCACAGCAGAGATGAACAGTTCAGGAGAGAAACACCCTGGCTTCCACCTGAGTTACAGTTTATTTGCTACAGAGTTTGCAAGGAAACGACTGCCTCTGGGCTTCGAAGCTGTTAACCTGGAAACAAGTTTCTACATTTTATGGCATGGGTGACTCTAAAAGGGTTCCTAGCCTGTGAAAAGTTAGCCGAAGACTTTCTCAAAGAAAGTTCTCATCCTGAATAGTATACCCCTTTTTCTTTTTAAATATTATTTATTTGCAAGGAGAGAAAATGAGAATGGGCGCACTTGGGCCTCTTGCCGCTGCAAACGAACTCCAGACGCATGCGCCTCTCTGCATCTGGCTTGACGTGGGTACTGGGGAATGGAACCCAGGCCACCAAGCTTTGCAAGCAACTGCCTTAACCACTGAGCTCTCTCTCCAGCCCCAGTACACCTCTTATTTTATTCATCATTTCTTCAAGGGAACTTGACCCTCATTCCCACTTGCATGCCAACTTCCCCTTGGCCACTTTTCCAGGAAGCTGCCTTTTCTACTAGCTTCGCCCTTCCGCCTTGTATTAAGTCCTGGGGTTCTTTAAGAAAACAGGGGTTGCCACAGTGTGATCTCCAAGCAGCGCATCTGAAAAGGGGCCTCTCTCAAGAAAGGAAAGGATTTTTTGATGGAGATGACTGTCACAGAGCACTCAGGATGGCCCAAGACAGAGGCCAGGGGACTGGGAGTTGAGGCTATAAACACTAGTGAAGGGGGCTGACTCCTCCATGCACTGAGCACCCTCCAGGAGCGATGTCCCCATCCTTAGCGACCACGACCTCTACGTGCATCCCGGGGTTGCTAGCACTCACTGTACTGAGAGTTCTGGAGCTCAGTCTGCATACTCCAACGGGTCCCCATCTCTCAGCGAACTGCAGCCAGGACGAAATTGCATTGAAACTCCCTCCGGCTTTCTCGTCCCCCTCCCTCCCCTGGCTGCGTCTTCCCAGACTTGGGGTGGGGGGGGGGAGGAAGGGGAGGAATACAAAAAAAAAAAAAAAAAAAAAAAAAACGAGGACGCGCTCTCCTTTCAGGAAATGGAATTCTAATGTACGCGTTCCTATTTCTGAATCGGAGGTACTAAAAATACCCCTGCGACAGCCTGAGGAAGCTGTCGCTGTCCTCTGTGCAAACAAAATCGACAATTCTCCTTCCAATGGGTCTTTGCATTGGGAGGGGACAGAACTGTTGGCTGTGACCAGGCCAAGATCTTCCCACCTGCCTGGGGCATCTCTTGGTCTCGCTCCTCTCCCCGCCCCCTTTCCACCACTGTCCGGAGATTCCTCCTCCACCAATGAGGAGTACAAGACTTTGGCTCCCAGCCCCCACCTGGCCCTGGAGGCCCGGGCGTGCCCTTGAGACGTTGTCTGCCTCGATTTCTTCCCCTGTAAAATGGGAATGATCGCCCGCAGCTGGCGGCCTCCAGAGGATGATGTGCGCTTGGCTTGGAACAAGTGTCCTGGACAGGCGAGCTTTACCTCTTGTTGCCCTCAGCGATGAGCGCCTACTGTATACCACGCATTGGGTTAAGCCATATTCGCTTCTTTCAGAGTTGCCCAGGGCGGGGGTTGGGGGAGAGTGGCCCTGTGCATTTAACCATCACTTCCCTCCAAAGAGCCGCCACTCGCGATGGTAATCCGCGTGGGATCAGGCCCCAGCCATCCCGGGCTGCGTGGAAGCGCACTCCCGAGCCCCGCGCTGGGGACCACATTCCAGGAGCCGCCGTGGGCAGCATCGCGGCGCGGATGCTGAAAGTGGGGTGGGGGGGAGGAGGAGGCCAGTAATCCGAGCTCTTGAATCTCCTGATTCCGATCAGACGGGGACGACGGCGGCCCGGCCCCCTCCTGCGAATGATTAGATGATTAATGTAATGCTGTTTGAAGGGTCTCTGTTTTCTCTCTTAATTTGGGTCATTACTTAGAAAGCAAGCGTGAGATCATTTCATCAGCGTGCTCGGCGGCCCGGAGACAGCTATTGAGGAAATGGGCTAAACTGCGGGGGGATAATCGGGACCCCGGGAGGTGACGAAGGCCAGCTCGGAAGGGAGCCGGGCGCGCCCTCCCGCGGTAGGGTAACCGGACCCGGGGGAAGACAGCCCCAGACCCGGAGCGCAGGCCTGGGGGAAGACTGCAGGCTCCGGATACCCTAAGCCTCCAGCTCTGGCCGGCAGGGGAGGTTGGGGGCAGTGGCTGCTCTGGGGACCAGGGCACTAGCTGCAGAGGCCTTGCCCCCTTGGACTGTGCTCCAGGACACCCCAAAGCTGCCCAAACAGAACTCGGCCACTTTTAACCCTTCACATTTTTTTTTTTTTAATTTCACCGTAATTAGGCAACATCCAGTTCCCCAAATAAAAACCTCAAGGAGCTCGGGGTGGAGGTGGTCTCTTGGCCCCTTGCTCGTCTGCGCCTCAACTCGCCAGCCCCGCAGGATCACCGCTTTAGTCCCAGCTTGTCTCCTACGTCCCCAGTGGGAGACCCACTTAGGAAGGGAAATACTACGCATACGTGCCTAGTTCCACCTCCTCCTCTGGAGTTGTTAAGCTGACCTTGAGGCGAGGGGATGGGGCAAAGAACACGCGCACGAGTGGTTCTGTTTATTGAGTCACATATGTGTATATATTCCGTGTTCGCTTGTACAGGAAAAAAATATTACATGGTTGTGTAAAGATGGCTGGGGGCGCCACGCTCTTCTGGGCGCTCACGGTGACAGGCTGGGGGGGGGGGGTTCAAAACCGGCTTGCCCGAGGTGAGGTGAAGCCCCGAGGCCTGCAGTTAAATACCTTTCAGCGCACTGGATTTAAATAAAGTTTCCTGAATATACAAAGGTGGGAGCCACGCGTTTGCTGCAAGTCATCGAGGAAACGTTTTTAACTTTCCAAAAAAAAAAAAAAATATGCTGGTTTCGATAAATAGATTTTAGCCTCTCTGCTATAGTTTATTTTTTTTTCCTTTTCATTTTAGAAATAAGTTTATACGTGTGATCTGTTTGGGTTGGCGCAGGGCAGGAAGGGAGGCGAGTCTTGTTGCTCTCAGCTCTGCACTGTCCTGGTGAGGTCCTTGGCGGAGGGGGCGGCGGGGCCCACGCTGTCATGGAGTTTGCGCACGTGTTTCTTTAAGTCAAAGTTTCTGCAAAAACCTTTGCCGCAAGTGGCGCACGTGAAGGGCTTCTTGTCGTTGTGGGTGTGCATATGGAAGGTCAGATTGTAGACTTGGTGAAAGGCCTTGTTGCAGATGGTACACTTGTACTGCTTTTCGCCGCTGTGGGTCAGCTTGTGGTTCTTGTAATTCCCTACAGGAGACCAAAAACAAAACAAAACAAAACAAAAAAGTAGGGGGGAGGAGGATGGAGAGGAATGAAGGGGGCCCAGGCATCCCAGGGGCTTCTCAGGTGCCTGGGCAAAGGAGGCAACGCTTGGCTAGGCGGGCGCGACCTCTCCCAGCGAATAAGTTGTCAAACTTGGTCTGCGTCAAGCCAGGGGCTCCCGGGGAAGGGCCGGGGCCCGGGGCCTGGGGAGTGGGCCTGCGCCCCAGCCTGGCGGGACGGAGGGGCGGCTGCAACGTCGTGCCTGCCTAGCTCCACCCGCTGGAAAGTTCTGTGCAGCCGGTTCATCTGATAAACTGCTTGCTGTAAGAAATTCTCACGAACCTAGGCTACATCGCTCATTTCCCCCCTTTCTTTTCCTTTCTTCTTCTTCTTCTTCTTTTTTAATTACTCCCTCTCAACCTCAATTACCACCGGGAGATCTAAAGGCTCCTTGGCAGTTGTGAGCACAGGGCCTGAGAGCTCTGCTAACCCCATTGGTTTCCCCAGGAGTCTGAAATTATTTTATTTTATTTTTTCCCATTTGAAAGGGAAGTACCGATTGTCAAGGGAACTATTTTATTTTATTTTATTTTCTGGAGGGCAATAAATACACCTTTTCCTAGGTCCGAAATTTCCCTCTGTCCACTTCCTTTCCCTAACAGCTCCCAAATTCAGTGTCCCACAGCGTCAAGCCTGGAATCCAGCAAGCCCACGGAGCGGCCACCTCTACCTCGCACACCCCAGTCCCAAAGAACCGCTGCGCCCTGTCCTTGCAGCTTTGTGCTAAGTCCCTGTCAGCCTTTCCCACCTCCCCCTGCGCCCCCCGCCTCGCCCAGAGACCCGAAGGGAGGCGGGAGGGTGCCTGGCCAGGCAGGTTACCTTTTTGGTGGAAGCCTTTGCCGCAAAATTCGCAGACGAAGGGCTTGTAGCCCGCGTGGATGCGGATGTGTGTGTTGAGCGTGGAGCTGCGGTTGAAGGCTTTGCCGCACTGGTTACACTTATGCGGTTTTTCCTGCGGACAGGGGCGCGCGCATAATAAGGCTGGAGACCTCGGGGACAACTTGAAGGGACACACAGCACCCCAGGAAGGGTAAGGGGAATCCTTGGTCATCCTATCCCCAAGGCCAGGGCTCAGACAGTGGGAGAAGTGATGTGCTTGGGCTGGGCCTGACCCGGTGGGTGGGTGAGTGGGTGGGCACGTACCTGCGTGTGGATAATTTTGTGTCTGCAGAGCGTGCTCGCCTGCCGAAAACCTTTGCCACAGACTTTGCACACGAACGGCCTGGCGCCGGTGTGGACCGGCATATGGCGAGTGAGGTTATAGTGAGCGTTAAACACCTACGGAAGAGCAAGAAGGGGCCTTGAGTCGAGTCTACCTGGGGCCTACATGCGGCCCGGGGAGGTCACAGGCTTACCTCCCGCCAAGCCAAACAACTTCCAAACCAGGTCCCTTTTTGCCTGGCGCTTCCCCTTTCTGCCGTTTTCCACTCACTGACAACATCCCCATTTCACAGAATAGGAGACTGAGACTCTGCTAGGCATCCAATGGCGTACGCAGCTCCAGGGGAAGTCCTCGGTTTGAGAACGGGTGTCCTAAGCTTGCCCCTGCGCCCCCCCCCGGGGACCCCGGGCCTCACCTTGCCGCACACTTCACAGGTGAAGTTTTTAGGTTTGCCGTCCGTGGAGCCCCCAGGTAGCTTGCTGTGCCCCTTAACGACCCCCCGTTCGGCGGTCAGGGCCGAGTTCTCCTTCAACACCTGCTCCAGAGGCGCAGGCAAGCGTTCCTTGTGCGGATAGGGTGTCGGGTGGGGGAACTTGTCCGCAGCCAGTCCGGCCAGCTTGGCATTTTCCAGGAGAAAAAGCTTGGGGTGCGCAGCCAGTGATGTGGGGGCCTGCGCGTTGAGGAGGCCCGGTGGGAAGAGGTGGCCTCCCAGGAGCTCCGAGGTTGGGTAGGCGGTGGAGTCCAGGTAGTTAAAGTAATAGAGAGAGCCGCTGGCGGGCAGCCCCACCGCCTGGTTGATGACCTGCGGTTTGATGACCCTGCCGGCGGGCAGCGCGGACGGCGCGAGGCCCAGCTCGGCCTTGCAGCACACGCCACAGTTGGTTTTGCACAAGCCGCTGGCGCCGCACACCGGGGCCCCCCCGCCGCCGCCGCCGCCGCCTCCTGCGCCTCCTGCTCCTCCTCCACCGCCACCGCAGCCAGCCCGGAGGCTGCTCTTCCAGAGCTCCGAGTAACTGAGCAGTGTCTTGGATGGCACCTCGTAGCTCAAGGGCTGCAGGGGGATCATGCAGGGCAGCGGCGAGCAGAGGTTGAGCAGTTTCTTGCTCGGGCTGCTGTCGGCCTCGAGCGTCCCGGGCCGAGGCTCAAAGGGCGCGCGGGGCTCCGAAGTCTTGGCCATGATGCGCTCGATGGAGAAGGCCAGCGTCTTGGAGGTGGCCGGCGACGCTCCGGCGCGCGGGCACGCAGGGGGCACCATGGTCTCCAGGGAAGCCGAGCTGGCCATGGCGCGCCAAGACGAGCAGAGCCGGGGCTGGGCCAGGGCACTGCCTCTCTCCCCTTTAAGTCTGCATTCCGGAAAAGGCAGAGCGGGGGGGGGAAAAACCCGCAATTTAATAAGCACCTAGTCGGACCCGGGTCACCCATTTACATTCAAATGAACACGGACAGAACAAAGCGCACCCAAGGGTACCAAATTACCGCCCATTAACCCCGGGGGGGGGCGCAAAGGACCCCACCAGCCCTTGCCCTGGAACTATGAAAGGGGACGACTGTACAAAGGAAGGGAGATGGGGAGAAGGAATAAAAAAAGACTCCAATGACCCCCCCCCCCGGAGTCCTTCCGTGGACCAAGGCCTCCGCCACGCGTGCGGAGAGAGCTAGTCACCGAAGGGGCAAAGTTAAAAGAGGGGACCCGGAGAGCCACCTCGCTTTTACCTCTTTCCGCCACCGCCAAGGAGATGGTGCGTCCCCAGCCATGCAGCGCGTTTCTTCTTGTCACATTTTGATGGCAAACATCTTCCCCTCCGCGTGAGATCACTGTCTTTTACATTGGGCTGACATCACATGAAGTCACTTGAAGTGGAATGACATGGGCGGCGGCGCGGCTCCCGTGGAGGACCCCCGTGTCCCCCCGCGCCTGCCCGGCCCGCCGCCGCCGCCGCCGCCGCCCCTCAAACTTTAAAAAGGAGGCAACTGGCGCCCGCGCTCCCCTCGGGGAAAGTGCGAGCGGTTTGCGAATCGGGAAGGAGGGATGGGGGAGGGGGAGGGGGGGAGGAATCGTGATGGCTTTGCCGGTGGCAGGAGGGAGGGGGGGCGAGCCCGGAGCCAAACCTAGGCAGAGTTCCGTGCGTGATTCACAACTTTGGGGGGCCTACGGGGTTTGGGGTACGCGAGGGATGGCGGGATGTCCCGGTGCGCACGGTCCTCAAAGGGCTCGCGGGGGCGGGGGGGAGAGTGTTTGTCCCGTCTAGTCACCGTAGCATCCTTTCGCCCTCCGCAACCGAGCCGGGCATCGTGTTAATAAATGGCCTTTTACCCAAGGAGCCAGCGCCAGCCCCGAACACGCGCAAATGATAATTACCTCATTAGGATGTGGCGCATGGACGCGGGCGTCGCGTTTGGAGGTGGTGGTGCTGGTGGTTGGTGGCGGGGCGGGGGGGGGAGGAAGCTTGTTAATGGGGAAATATTAATTTATGCAAAAGCGACGAGCCCGCCTGGGCTGGCATCGGGAGGTCGGGAGAAGAGCTCCCGTCGCCTAAGGACGACCTGGAAGAGTCAGGGAAGGGCAAGGCTGGCACCCTGGGGTGTGTGTGTGGGGGGGGGGGACCTCCAGCCTCCTGGCCAGGCTCCCGGACCAAGGCTGGGGCAGTGTGCACCCAGGGCTTTTTTAGCCAGCCCGAGGACTCAGTTGAAAAGCCAGTGCCTCCCGGCTGGCTGGTCTGCGATGGGGTTCGCGAGGCTCTGCGTCGGGTTGGGGGCCGCCCTCCCTCCCTCCGCCGGGTACTTACTGTTTGTATAATTGAGAAGTTCCAATCTCCACCTGTTTAAGGAGCAGATTGAAACAGCAGAACCTCCCCTGGATCCTATTAAAACGTTTTTCCTCCTAAGGCCATTCAGTCGAACCAATTTTCCGAAGTGATTCATAGAGCTGAATTCTGCCAAGACAGCTCTTTCACTGTTAGCCACTAAAGCACCGCGTGGAACCGGGTTTTGTGTTTTTCTAAAATAAAGAGAAGGATTATCAGAGGGGAGAGGGAGGGGGGCCCCCGAAGAGGGGCGGGCAAAGACTTAGTGTGGCCAGAGGTACAAGCGGAGCGAAGAAAAGGCCCTTTTCTAGACAGGCCCCAAATAAGTTCGGAGGAATTCAGCATTTTTTTTTTCCCCTGTGCCTGGCGCACAAAAGCAGCGCGCTCGGCGCTCGGTTTGGAGGGGCTGAATTCATCTGTTTGCAGACCATTCCACCTGCGTATCACAACAAACTGCTCAAAGACGCTCCGGCACTTTCAACCGGCCGGGTGCTCTTGGCAACAATGACAGTGGTTCGGGCTGAGGGTTCTTAGGGTAGGGGGTGGTGGCGGATGGCTAGCAAGAGAGCGAGAGAATTAGGTTCGGGAAGGGAGGAGGACGTGGGGGGGGGGTGCACGCAGGGGTTTTTGAAAACTTTTGGCTGTTTTTGTTCGTGGAACAATTATATCTTGCCAGCCGGCTTTTGCAAGACCTGGAGCTTTGTAGCCGCAACCGCAGATTAAGAGGATTACGGTGGGTATAATATGAGCAAACAGGGTTGAGGGGTTGATAGTGAATTCCATCTCCAAAGACACACCGTCATGTGGTGTGAGCTGGCGGAGGCAACGCGACTCCTGGGCTCAGGAGCACACATCTTGAGGGCTCAGCACCCTTATCACCCCAGGCCCCTAGGCACTTCCAAACACCCCCCACCCACCCAGAAAAACCCTTCTGGAGATAGGGAAGCAAAACTCTTGATTTTTAAACTGCAGGCGGATAACTCCCCTTTCCTCTGGAGAACTTCTCTACCCTTCTACCCGCCCATCCAGGTGTGGCTCCTCTGGGGAGCCTTTGCAGAGCCTGTCAGGTAGAGGGAGGAACCGTGCCCTGGAAGAGCCAGGGCAGGGAAACAAAGAGAAGTCTCTGGGAGGGGGCTTGGTGAGGGCTGTGTTAGGTGAATACTTTGAACCTACCAAACTCTGAAACTGCCCTTAGATTCATCAATCATGACTGATCTCTTAGACACACACAAACACACACACACACACACACACGCATCCACACGCACGCGTGCGCACACACAACAGCAACTTCCGGTCTTCAAAGCTAGATAGTCTTAACCCAACTGGAGAAGAGCATCTCCACACAGCCCATTTCAGTTAGGACACGTTTGGAGAGATTGAATGCCAGAGGAAGTGTACCCCCAGCCCAAAGTCAGTGTGAACCCAAGAAACTTAGTGACCCCCCCCACCACACACACACACACACACACACACACACACACTCCTACCAACTCCGGAGATTTCGGACCTCTCACCCCAGCGCTGAAACAGCAGTACACTCACAGTCTCTTAAAACCTGAAATTGCTATCTCGACCTTCCTGTGGGTCCTGTCCGCCACCAGCACTGCACCCCAACCCTTTCCCCCAAGCTGGGTAATTGTCGATCGGAGCAGCAAGCTGAGAGGTCTGCCGGTCTGAAAGCTCCGCGGGGCGGACAGGCTTTCCTGGGGCTTCCCGTGAACCTGCCTTGCTGTGGTCCCTCAAGGTTCCTGTGGCTGAATAGGGCACTATTCTTTCTCCTACTACCTCCACGGAAAGAAAGCATTTGGGTAAAAACAAGTTGCCCCTAATGTGCCTCTCTCTCCAAATGTTGGGTGAATACACACGGGGCTTTTATGAAAGTATTTAATTAGCTTCCGCAAACTTCTCCTTCCCTTGCCTGCAGATTATATTGAAGTGGAGGGTTGGAAACTATTTTGCACCTTGCCACTCACATGTTAATTAATCTCTATCTAACCCTAATTGCAGTTTATTCAAGCACCGCTCAACAGCTCACCCACACAATAAACACTGATCCTACTTTTATACATATTACTTCACGTTAACACATTGAGTAATTAACTCCAGTACCAACTAATAGTGCAAACAAATATTTTCTGTAAACGAGATAATTTCAGGCAGAATAATAGAAGTCTGGGGAAATGTGGTGCATAGTGGAGGCAGGACTGAGCTTTTCTTTCCACGCAGCCCCAACCTTCCAGATCCGTTCTTCCAGGAAGCACCATTTCTTTTAAAGGCTGAGTTGTTTCAATTTCTCCAAAGTGGGATTAACTAAAGAAATTAAAATTTTAGAAGTTTAGGGAGCAGGTGGAGGGGCTGGGTGGGACCTTGCTCCTTATCTTCAGTGGTGGTAGTAGTGAAATCCCGTGGAAACGCACGTGAAGAGCAACAGGAGGCCTCAGGACCTAGCAGGTCCCTCGGGGCGCGTTGCTCTCTTTTCCAAGACCTTTGGAACGGTATTTTCTCCAGAAGTGGGCCCGAGGCCTTGGTGACCTTCGGGACTCTCCCAACTAAGGCATGGACACACTTGGGGGATGCTGGTGCCCTGCTGGCCTATGGGCTCAGGACCCGGGCGGCAGACGCCTGAGCTGTGGAAATGAGGCTGCCCAGAATAAGCCTCTGGGCGCCCGGGCTGGAATTGCAGACCTAACGGGGGCAGATCCGGAGCACCCAGCCTGCGCCAGCCACTCTGGCTGCCTGCGGGTGGAGAAGCCCTTTGAGCACAGCCCCGGGGACTGCCTGGATCCACTGCGTCTCCCCCAGCCTTAGGCCTCAGCTGCAGCCCCAAACAGGGCCCTTAGGCTTCTTGGCCATCTGGTGTTGGTAGCTGGCCTCAGCAGCCTCCGCAGCTGTAAGGAGACGCCAGCAGACCAGAAAGACCCTGCTGAGTCATACCCTTGGCACATCCTGGTACCGAGGCCCAGCATCTCTGTGCCTCCGTGGGACCTGACCAGGCCGCGACCTCTGACATCTGAGGCCACGTGATGTCACACCCCACTCAATTGCGGATCTGTGCCCAACTCCAAGGACTGGAACGCAGTGTTTTAATTGAAATCTCGCAGGTTTGAGCACAGCTGGCGGCTGTCTATTGATTTCACAGGAGTTTCTCTTATAGGAAACATATTAAATGTGACTGGCCCCACTACAGCTGTCTCCAGCCCCTTCCCTCTGGCCATTTTATGGTCACTAACTTGAAGCACTGTAACAATGACTTGTTTAAGGGGGGGGAATTAAATCCCAGAAATCTCCCACACTTTAGGACAAATTACTTAGCAGATGCCTTCCTGAAATGTAGACAACCTCGGAGAGAAAAAAAAAATCTCTTTCTTTTGTAAAAGTTCACACATTTCTACCGCTTCTGGCATGAGGAAAGGAAAAGCAAGTCTTCCCACTCCAAAGAGATGCTGCTATTCCCGCCCAGCAGGCTCGCAGGCCTTGTCTCTTAGCTCTGGACCACAAGGGACATCGTTATATTTAAAACATTATTATTGTTATTATTATTATTCTCAGCTGATTGCAATACATAACAGACCTATGTCACCTTCCCAGGAAGCCACTGGGGTTGTGGAGGGGGGTCGGGGGGAGAGGTGACCAGGGCCTCTGAGTTTGGGGAAAACATACTGTGTGGATTTGATATTTTTTCACAGCGCCCCTCCCAGATTTATTTGGGGTGGTTTAGGGAGACAACCTAAATCTCAAAAGAAAAAAAAAAAACACCTTTATAGTTTAAGGAGTAGTTCCTTCTATAGTCTTTTTCCTTTCTTTTCTTCCTCCAGTCCCCCTCCCTCCCTTCCTTCGCTGTCCCCCTCCTTCCTTCCTTCCTTCCTTCCTTCCTTCCTTCCTTCCTTCCTTCCTTTTCTTCCTCCCTCCCTCCCTACCTCCTTTCTTTCTTTCTTTCTTTCTTTCTTTCTTTCTTTCTTTCTTTTCCTTCCTTCTTTCTTCCCTCCCTCTCTCCCTGTCCTTTCCCCCTTCCTCCATCCCTCCCTTCCTTCCCTTCCCTTCCCTTCCTTCCTTCTTCCCTTCCTCCCTCCCTCTCTCTTTCTCCCTTCTTTCCTTCTCCCCCTTTCCTTTTTCCTTTCTTTCAAAATATGATTTACTTGGTGCCAAGCTTTAACTGCTGCTGAAAATACATTAACTTCTGCAGAGAACATTTCTCTGCCGTCCTCTTTTCCACCCCAAGAAGCGTTTTATTGAAAACATTCGAACAGGCTCGCGGGTGGTGGCGGGCGGTGGCGGGCTGGTCCGGGACGCGGGGGCCTCCGCCGTCGGTGAGCCATTTGCACGGTTCTCAGGATTAGTGCTGTCCCGAGACAAAGAGCCCCAGATACCCTGGCCCCCACGAGGCCCAGCGTGCACCTGAGAGCTCCTGGGCTCTCGGTACAGTCCAGTCTCAGGCCTGGGGCTACCAAAGACACGAGCCGGAGCCGCGGGTATCTGCTCTCACCCTTTGGGAGGCTGCGGTGCCGGAACTAGGGTGGCACAGGGCGCCCGGGCACCCAGCGACTGGATAGCTTCCTTCCTTGCCTTCAGGGATCGGGTTTGCAAAGCTCAATGCACACCCAGTGACTTCTTTTTACCCTTGACCGGGAGAGGTACCAATTAGCAAGGGGCCTCCGGCTTGCAGCCCGAGGCGTGGGCGGTGGGGGAGGGGCGGCGACACAAACCTTCCAGGCTGCTCCCCGCACCCTTCTCGATCTTATCGGAGGACATTGGCTGTGTCTTCGGAAATGTGGGCCGTGGAGGCACTCCTAGGCCAGAGGGAGTCTTCCCCACAAAGCAGGTCTGCAGTCTGAACCCTTGGGAGTTCCTTTTGCACTCTCCTCTCTACCCTGGGTGCATCTATAATCACAAACTATATATATATATATGCATTTCGTATTATGCATACAGTGTTATATGCATTTGTGTATATATACTACTGGCATCCCAGAAATGCCATTCAATTAAGAATCTAATCCAATACTTGCGCACCAGCGCGCAAGCAGTCGTGTCTTTTTTTTTTTTTTGCAGGCTCAGTGAGGGAGGGCTCCTCTTGCCCTTGGATTTTGGTGTGCAACTTAAAAGAAAGCCATCATTTATACAGAACAATTATGGTACATTTGAAACGCGAGATACTCGCACGTTTGAAATAAAAAGGCGTCTGGGTGAGTGGCAGGCCCAGTGTAGTGGGAAGATGTGGATTTCCACTCTGGGCAGGCGGTTTCGGACCCCCTGTGTTATTTAACTTGGCAGCTGGTTAAACTCCCCGGTGGAGCCTGCCCAGAGGTATTAGCGTTAAGTGCTGAGAGCAAGAGTTAAGCCGGCAGGGAAAAGGAGGAACGGGCTGGGCTGGGGTGGGGTGGGGGGCACAGGGTGAGAGGAGCGGATTTCATCTACCGTCCCCCAAACTTCTTTGTGAGTTTGCAAGGGCTGCCCAGGGGAGAGAACCCAAAGCCGCTGTGTTCCATAAACACAGCCAGTGGCCGGTGCCCTGTTTTGTTAGTTTAGTTTTGAAGAGATCCTTCTGTGGCCCCTGCAAACGAAAAAAGTTCTTTTCTGCCCCCCCGCCCCCCCCAGGAGCGCCCACATGTTCAGCCAAACCCTAGCTTTTCCCTTCCTGGGTAAGAGATGTGCACGTTCCACTGAAGAAGAGCCGCTCCAAGAAGGAGTCTGTTCCTTCCATCCGCATCTCTGGTTCACACAGACCCTCCATCTTTAGGACACGCAGCTGAGATGCTAAGTAGCTGATTACTGGATACTACTATGCTTAGATTCTAGTATCTGCCAGGCTCACTACGAACCTGAAATCCGCACCTGTCAGACATCGCAGCATCCATGAAGTCAGAGCACTTCTTCTCCTTCTCCAACATACAGAGGCAAAAATGGGAGATTCTTGGAGACCCTGGTAGCTCGCAAGGGCTGGTTAAAAGGCTGTTTGCAGAACCTGTACCCATAAGCACCCTGAACCCCAACCTAAATTAGCCTTGTGGAGTGTAAATTGTGACAAATAATCAGGAGGATGGATTGGCGGTATCTACTCGGGTTGGGTTTTGGTCTTACTTATGACCCATGGGTGGCATGCCTGTGTATACGTGTAGCAGGAGTGTGTACCTGGATGGCCAAAAGACATGTCTTATAATGTTGATGGGAGTACTCTTTGCTGTAGCCTTAAATTAGCAATTGTCCAAATAACTGTGAGCAGATAGTGGACTGCTGACATGTATGTAAATCTCCAAGCATCTGTAGGCTATTACAATATACACCAGCATGAACACGTTCCGTGAATATGATGTTAAGCAAAAGAAATGAAACTGTGTCCAACAACTTCACTGTAAAGGAAATGCTGAAGTACGGCAAAATTTGAGGGTTTGCAAAGGTCTTCTGGGACTGAATAAAAGGTCTGTTTCCCTTGGCCAGGGTTCTGGTCAGATTGTGTACACTGACTTGCCTACTTTTCAATATATCTCTGACAGTTTGATATGTCTGTGTACACACTTGTTTCTGTTTCTATAGATGTATTTCACAGCTGTGTGTACTGCATCATGAACAATCAGTAGGAGTTTGTCTCATTGTTCTCAGCACCCATTCTGCCACTCACCCAAGACGTGGTTCTCCTGCCTCCTGAGTAAGGAACACTTCTTTAATTCCTTCCTCTGGACAAACCAACACATCAGTGTATTGGCCTTTTATAGAAACTTCTAAGAAACAAGCAGCAGCCAGGTTCCCACCACGGTTGTCTCTGGAGTTGGGGGTGCATCCCAGCAAAGCTGCTAAGGGTCTGTGGGCTTAAACATACTGACATAGGGGTGCCCATTTGCTGTGTGCTCACCCACAACTTTGGCACAGGGTGGCGACTGTGACCTTGGACCTTCCTTTGTCCAGGGCTCCAGGTGCACAGCTCAGGCTGGGGATGGCCTCGAAGTTTCCAGAGACGCTCTGGCAGGTTGCAAGGCAGAGGACCTGAGTAATGGTACAAGGACACAGTGGGGGACAATTGTAAGAACTGGCATTAAGGGAAAGCCTTGGCATGTCTTTAGAGCCCAACTCAGTGGGGTTTGGCCCTCAAGAAGAACAGGGTAAAAACAGACAGAATCTTGGCTCTCTGGCTAGTGACCCAGTTAGCGGAATGAGTAGTTTTGCTCTGGGAGAGGGTGGGGAAGTTTATTTTAGAATGAAAAAAAAAAAAAGACCTTGGAACACAGAAACCAAACAAAATCCTTGCTAATCCCCCCCCCCTTTGCAAATTCCCGGTGAATTCTTCCAGGTAAACCAGAGCTGCAAATCTAACTCAAGCATTTCAAAATCCACACTAGAACCTTACACTTGTCTCAATTAAGATGCTGATAAGGAGAAAGTACAAGTACCCTGGTTCAGATAGACTGAAGGGACCACTCTCCTGTCTTGAAAAAAATAGAGGAGTTAGGACCCAAGGCAATAGAATTCTTTAGTTAGCCAGTGCTGTCTTGAGACTTTCGACACTAGGTAATATGTAGATGCCGTGGGAACAGTATGTACCAAGGGACATGATCCTTTCCTTACAAGGCACTTACACTGTCTTCCAATTGTAAGCATTACATAAGCACCTTCTAGAAGCCCATTAAAGTGCCCAGACTTAGAAATGGATAATGGGTGTGGCTAGGATAGTGAAAGACTCTGAAAAGGTACAGTTGGGGAAAAATAAAAGCCCAAACTAAAAAATTCCTGGTAGTGAAGTTAAGATATCTGACATAATAAATAGCAGGTTTCCTTGCACATCTTTATGATGTGTAGATAGACACACCCTTTGGCAGTTCACAATTATCTGGTTCTTTTTAAAAATATATATATTTTATTTTCATTTATTTATTTGATGAGAGAGAGAGAGACAGAGAAGAATGCGTGTGCTGGGGCATCCAGCCCCTGCAAATGAACTCCAGACGCATGTGCCACTTTGTGCATTCGGCTTACGTGGGTCCTGGGGGATTGAACCTGGGTCCTTTGGCTTCGCAGGCAAGCACCTTAACCATTAAGCCATCTCTCCAGCCCTGTCTGGTTCTTTTTCTAGGAAGAATTTTGCTTTGGGTGGATTTGAGTCTCCTCAGTGCACGGTGGCATTTCTTAAAATGTTATAATACAAGGGAAAACCTCTCTGTGGGCTTTGTGGGGCTGGATGTGTTTTAGGCAATGTGGGTTCTGGGATCTCCTTGGGTTAGAAGCCTGGCTCACCAGTTAGCTGTGTGTCCACAGACAAATGACTAACCCTCTCTGCAAGACGTGCTGCCCATCTTTGAATGGAGATGAATGTCTGCTTTGTCCCAGAGTGGTGATGTCTGAATGAGAATAGCACAGAGATCCCTCAACACTGGCAACTGGCCAATGGAGAGACCCCAGTGAGCATTTGCTATGACTGATATAATAGCTATTATTGCTGATAATAACAGTTCTCAAGGAGGAGAGAGAAGAAGAGGAAGAAAAAAATCCCCAACAAATCAAACTTCCTTATTCTGCTCTTGCTTTGCTTGCTTTTGCAATTAAGCTGAACTCCCCCCACCCCACCTCGATTCGAAACTAATCAATGGAAAATTTTTTTGAAAGGAACAGAGAAAAGAAGAGAGTGCAAGTTGCTATAATCTTACTACCCAGAAACCACAGACAATTCTTTGATGCAAATTCTTAACTCTGCCTTCACAAGATTGACACCAAGCTGATACATAGAGCTATAAAGCTGCATGTAGTTTCATTGTATACTACACAGGCGCCTTAACCAGCTAAACCACAGAGCCAGAGCCCACGTTTTCCGTGTTTAAAATATGCTAATAAGACATGGTTTTGATGTCTCTATAGTATTCACTATATGTCTTTAACATGAGTTAAGTGGTTCTTTGCTGTTGGATATTTAGTTTGTTTGTGATTTTTCTTTGGCAATAGTTCCAACAGGAACATTCTCTCACACGAATTCTGCACATAGCTAATTCCCACAGGACAAATTCCCAGAAGTAGAATTACTATGGCAAGTGATAAGCACATTTTCAAGGCTTTAGATACCAACTGACAAAATGCCCTTCATAGAAGGGTTACATATTTATTCCCATTCCAATCAACAGGACGTGACGATTCCTCTTTTCCAGAACCTTTACTAACACTAGGCATAATCATTTTAAAAATCTTACCAATTTGATAGAAACCAAATGGCATTTCACTGCTATTTCTGCCCATGTGTTCTTGCCCAGGGCAGACTGGGTTGCCAAATCATGGAGAACTTGGAATGTACAAATGATGGTTCAGACCTGTGTGACAGAACGGAGGGAGACATATGGGAAAGGATGTCCCAGAAAGAACCGTCCAGAGAAAGAGGAGACCATAGTGTCACAATTCTTTTGGCATCCAGATGGTTCCAGATTGCTATGAGTTTCGAACATGTCTTCGCGAAGCATCTTCATTCCCCTGTGTGTTAGAACACCGTGTCAGACGTGGGCTGTGGACCCTCTACTTCTTGCAAATCTTTGGACCTGTGTCCTGCATGTATACTTCTGTGAATCTGGAGCCCTGTGGGCACGAGCCTTGGCCTGATGAGACCAAGGTACTTTGTGGTTCTCCCGAAGGACTCCCCACCAGCTATGTTCTGGCTCAGTTAGACATTTCTTTTTAGTTAAATATAAGCTTATTTTTTATTCATTGGAAAATTATAACTTTGAAAGACTGCATGTTTCACATGCAGCATTATAAAACATGGCAAATGTATCATTTTACTTAGTTTTTTTTAATTGAGAATTTCAATACACAAATGTACTGTATTTTGATATCCCCCTGCCATTATCCTCTTTTTAAAGATTTTTAAAAGTAGCAATTTTAATTTTATTTATTTATTTTAGAGAGAGAGAAAGAGAGAGAAAGGCAGATAGAAAGAGAGAGAAAATGGGTGCTCCAGAGCCTCCAGCCACTGCAAACAAACTCCAGATGCATGCGCCGCCTTGTGCATCTGGCTAACGTGGGTCCTGAGGAATCGCACCTGGGACCTTAGGCTTTGCGGGCAAGTGCCTTAACTGCTGAGCCATCTCTCTGGCCTAAGATTATTTATTTATTTGAGAGAGAGAAGAAAGAGAGGTACATCTGGCATTATGTGGGTACTGCGAAATCGAACCTGGGCCCTTAGGCTTTGCAGGGCAAGTGCCTTAACCTCTGAGCCATCTCTTCAGCCCCCCCCTTAGCCTCTTTTGTGCCCACCCCCACTCCTATTTCTCTGAGCATCCTCCTCTTTCCAAGTAGTCCTTCTGCTGTGATGTCTCATGCTTTTTGTTCTCCTTTGTCCCCCACGTGAAAATGGTGACAGGCTCAATGTTGGGCAGGTCTTGTGGAAGTAAAGACGTCCATTGAGATCATCAGTGCACCCGTTGGGCCATGAGTGGAGGACCTTGCCCAGAAGTATTCCTTGGCACCCTGTGGCTCTTGCATTCTTTCTTCTGCAATGTTCCCCTAGTCCTGGAGGGTGTGAGAGAGATGACACTGGCCCCTAACTCATTATGTAGCACAGGTTGGCCTCAAACTCACGAGAGTCCTCCTGCCTCAGCCTCCTAAGTACTGGGATTACAGGTATGAGCCACAATCGACTGGCATGTTTTTCTTTTTTGGTTGGGGGAGTTTCCACTGTCGTCCACTCTGACCTGGATCTTGCTCTGTCGCTTAGGCTGGCCCCCAACTCACAGTGAGCCTCCTACTTCAGCCTCCAGGATTAAAGGCACGGGCTACCACGTCCAGCTTTGAAAACGTTGTTGTTTTTTGTAGTTTATAGATCCCTCTCCATTTCTTTTATCTTTTCTCCTTGTAGTTTACCACTTTTAAAAATGTTTCCTTTGGGATGGGGTCAGAGGTCAATGCTTGTTTTCAGAACCTGATGGCATGGGTTCGATTCCCTAGTGCGCACATAAAGCCAGATACACAAAGTGACACATGTGTCTGGAATTCATTTACAGTAGTCAGCGACTCTGGTATTCTCTTTGTCTCATCCTCTGCTTGCAAAAAGATAAATAATTTTTTTTTTTTTTTTGGTTCTTCGAGGTAGGGTCTCACTCTAGCTCAAGCTGACTTGGAATTCACTATGTAGTCTCAGGGTGGCCTTGAACTCACGGGGATCCTCCTACCTCTGCCTCCCGAGCGCTGGGATTAAAGGCGTGTGCCACCATGCCTGGCTAAATAAAATATTTTTAAAATATTATATTTTATTTATTTATTAGACAAAGAGAGAGAGAGAGAGAATGAGAATGAGAATATGAACATGGCAGGGCCTCCAGACATTGCAAATGAACTCCAGATGCATGTGCCATTTTGTGCATCTGGCTTATGTGGGTACTGGGGAACCAAACCTGGGTCCTCAGGCTTCACAGGCAAGTGCTTTAACTGGTAAGCAATATCTCCAACCCAATAAAAATATTGTTAAGCCAGGCATGGTGGCGCATGCCTTTAATCCCAGCACTTGGGAAGCAGAGGTAGGAGGATCGCTATGAGTTCAAGGCCACCCTGAAACTACACAGTGAATTCCTAGTATACCTGGGCTACAGTGAAACCCTGCCTTGAAAACAAAACAAAAACAAATAGAAATATTGTTTAAAAGTCCTTCTTTTTCTTTGGTAGCTTCCCATAGTGTACACTTTGTTGACAGCATCCTGTGATTTTCAGTCCTCACTTCCTACACGGCTACCCTTTCCTCCTGAACGTTCCCTTAAGAATAATGCTTCGCTGTGTAAGTCCCTTGGCCTGTGAACTCTCGGAGGGCATGGGCCTCTCTTGGTCAGGCATGGTGCCTGCTGTCACACCTACCACCTGGGCAGCGGGGACGTGGTCTGTTGAGGAATCAGATGACTGAGAGAATTAAGCTGTCTTTTCTTTGTGTTTTGGGAGCGCATGCCCTGGAGTTGAGTGTTGTGGACTGCATTACTTCTTTTGGTCTCTCCCTCCCCCATGTGTGTTCAGTGTCTAAGCACATGACAGGCCTCATGCTGACTTAAACACACAGACCTTTCCCCCACTGTCCTGCAGTTAATGGCCAGCACAAATTTGGATTCTCAGCTACTGAATGGTGAGCGGGAAGATTGACTTTTCTTTCTCTTTTCTTTTTAAAAAATAGATTTTTAACTTTTTATTGACAACTTCCATAAATATAGACAATATACCATGATCATTATTATCCCCTCTTACTACACCCCTTTCTGCCTCAAAAATTCCCCCCTCCATTAAATCCATTCTCCTTTCCAGCTAGTCTCTCTTCTATTTTGATATCATCATTTTACCCTATTAATGCAGGTCTTGTGTAGGTAGCAGCAGCCACTGTGAGGTCATGAATATCACAACCACTTTGTGTCTGGAAGACAGCGTGGTAAGTACTCCTCCCCTTCCTTTGGCTCTTACATTCTTCCCACTATCTCTTCAGCAATGGTCCCTGAGCCTTGGAGGGCGTGATAGGGATTATCACTTAGTGCTGAACACTCCACTTCTAAAATATTTTTATTTATTTGCGTGTGTGTGTATGTGAGTGTGTGTGTACCAGGGTCTCTTGCTGTAGCAAACGCACACCAGATACATGTTCTATTTTGTGCATCTGGCTTTACATAAACGCTGGGAATTGAACCCAGGCCAGCAGGCTTTGCAACAAGCACCTTTAGCTGCTGAGCTATCTCCTCCCCTGACTTTTCATTTTCTATAGCTCCAGAGTATATGCTGATGCCTTCATCCTTTCTAGTTGTTAACTGAAGACAAGAAGCCATCTCAGGCCTTTCTTTGTATATTGAAAAGATATTTATTTTATTTACAGGATTAAAAACTTCCTTTAGAGCCTCTTCTTCCTCCCACCTCCACCTCCCCAGTTTCCTTGGGGTTGGCAGTGGCAGCGGTACAAAGTGTATATTGGAGAGACTGTACATTCTATAAATAAGAGCTTGCCTGGGGAACGAAAGAGGAGCCACCGCAAGTAAGTCTCTTCCCCTGTTGTTAAGTGTGAGCATCTGCTTACTTAAACACTTCAGTGTGGTTCATATTCCCTTTTGATTTGTGTTTGTAGATTAAATTCTCAACGAGAAGGCAGAAAGGAGTGAATAAGTTCATACTAGTCAACTATGGGTTTATTATATCAGTATTTTGGAGCAACCTTTAGGATGCAATAATTACTAATTAGTAACACTCATTAAATTCAGCAACAAAATACAGAACATAGCAAATGAAAATCAAGTTTCCTTATCACCTTAAATTTCGGAGTTGACTTTCCCCCAAACCAGTGCCAGTTTCCTGCAGTGTGCAATGACTAGTTATTAGCAATTGTTATGATTATTAGACCTAAAATGTGACTGTATAAGTCAGGTAGACCAGTTACCCACGTCAGATGAAGCAAACATGACTCAGCAATTTACTTAGGTTCAATGGTGGAGTTTAAACTTATAGATGGCCAGCAGAGACTCCATGCCTTAGCTGTTAACTAAGAAACACAAAAATGGTTTGGAGAGATGGCTCAGCAGTTAAGGCACTTTCCTGCAAAGCCTAACCACCTAGGTTTGATTCTCTAGTATCCACATAAAGCCAGATGCACAAAGCGGCACATGTGTATGGAGTTCATTTGCAGTGGCTGCAGGCCCTGGCATGCCTGTTCTCTCTTTTGCTCCCTTTCCCCTTCTCTCTCTGCTTGCTAATAAATCAAACAAACAAACAACAACAAAAAAAAAGAAACACAAAAATATAACAGAAGTATTCTCAAAATAGACAGTGAACTGTGATCTGTTGAATTGGTTTGTCTGGTTTGATGGTTTGATTTACTTTCCAGAAAGCCCAAGTATGGAGGAAAACACTAAAGGGACACCATCTCCATGTTATAGGTGAGGGAGTTATGAAGAGTCAGTAGATAAATCAACCGGGAGATGGGAAAGAGAAAGGATTTTGATAGACATTCTCAGGCTCTCTCTCTCTCTCTGTATGTGAGAAAGAGAGAGAGAACGAGAGAGAGACAGACAGACAGACAGACAAGGGGTCACTGCATCATGGACCCTTTCTGCAGTTTGGAAATCCTGTGGATTAATCTCAGAATAATGTCTTAAAATAAGTAAAATAGTAAGGTGCCAAAGGTTATCAAATATATTAATATAGTTATTAAACTCAGAAACAGCTGTTACGTAATGGGTAGTGGTGCATATATTTCATTTTCACAATAAGGGGAATGTTGTAGCTGTAATTTCAGTGGGAAACCACTGAAATATGGTATGAAAATATCTGTGATTCCTATTACCGGGAAAGACACAGATTCTAGAAATGCTAGTGTCACTTGCTGCATCCTTTCCTCCTTTCTTCCTTGCCTTCACCTAGTATTTGTCCTTTAATTCTACATTTTCTTGTCCAGATGTCACTTCAATTGGCATGCTTTAAAAAGCAAACATATTTGAACTATAATTTTTTATTAGAGAGAAAGTGAGAGGGAGAGAGAGAGAGAGAGACAGAGAGTTGGTATGCCAGGGCCTCTGCCACTGAAGTTGAACTCCAGACACATGCGCCATCTTGTGGGCATGGGCGACCTTGTGCATGCATCACCTTGTGCATCTGGCTTACCTGGGATCTGGGGAGTTGGACATGGTTCCTTAGGCTTTGCAGGCAAGTGCCTTAAGCACTAAGCCATCTTGTCAGCCTTTGAACTATAGTTGTGTGTGTGTGTGTGTGTGTGTATGATTAGTGTAGTGATGTGTGTGTCAGTGTGTCTGTACTATGGTGTATGAATGTGTATGATTAGTGTAGTGATGTGTGTGTCAGTATGTCTGTACCATGGTGTATCAATGTGTATGATTAGTGTAGTGATGTGTGTATGTGTCAGTGTGTCTGTACCATGGTGTATGAATAGAGGTTAGAGGCCCACTTTTGAGTGTAGGTTCATGCCTTCCACCACCTTTGAGGCAGAGTCTTTCTCTCATTCATGCTGGTGTTCAGTGCTGGGCTGGCTGACCAGGTTCATTGATTGTAGAGCTTGTGGGCTCCTGGGAAAATCCTCATGTCTCTGCCTCCCATTTCACTATCAGTGTGCTAGGTTTACAGAAGCCTGCCATGATTTTTAACTTAAAAAAAAAATCTTTATTTATTTGAGAAAGAGAGAGAGAGGAAGAGGCAGAGAGAAAGAGAGAATGGGCATGCCAGGGCCTCCAGCCACTGCAAACGAACTCCAGACACATGCACCCCTGTGTACCTGGCTTACGTGGGTCCTGGAGAATTGAACTTGGGTCCTTAGGCTTCACAGGCAAATGCTGTAACCACTAAGCCATTTCCTAGCCCATGATTTTCAACTTTTTATGTAGGGTTTGCAGATTAAACTCAGGTTCTCAGGCTTGACCAGCAGGTGCTTTATCCACAAACCATCTCCCAAATCTCATTGAAATATAATCTTTTATAATTTTTGTTGAGGGCCTGGGGACATGGCTCAGTGGCTAACGGTGTTTGCATGCAAAGGCTGTTGGCCTGGGTTAAATTCCCCATCACCATGTAAAGCTGGATGCAAAGTAGCACACGCATCTGTGATCCCAACTTCCACTACGACAATGAGATGTGGGGCCAGGGGAATGTGAACCCCTCTGGCCTGCTAGTCTGACTTTCATTAGTAGGCTGGCATTTCATTTGCGGCAAGAGACCCTGCCTCACAGAAGGTAAAGCACAGACATCTTGAAGTTATCTTCTGACCTCCTCTCTTGTGCTGTTGCACACACACACACACACACACACACACACACACGCACAAATAAATGAATTTAAAAAGCATTTTGAGATACAGTCTCATGTTTCCAGGCTGGCCTTAAACTCACTATGCAGTCAAGGCTGACCCTGAACTTCTGATCATCCTATTTCTACCTCCCAAGTGATGGAGTTGCAGGCATTGGTCAGCACACCTTGTTTATATGCTGTATCTATGCTATACACCATATAAACAAGGTGAGGTGACCCATGTTAACGTATGGAACCCCAGTGTTTAAAGCATGATAGGCATGCACTGTCTGCATTGAACTATATCTCCAGCCCTAAAGTATTTTAAGTTTAAAAGAGTACTGCATGCCTATGGTTAAAATAATCAAACATAAAATGTTATACATTGAAAGTAAATCTTTCTATCCAAGGCCACCATCTTTTTATTTCCCCAGAGGTAACCACCCTTTACAGTTATTTATTTATTTATATTTGTTTGCTTGTTTGTGTTTTGTTTTTTGAGGTAGAGTTTCACTTTATCCCAGGGTGACCTGGAATTCACTATGTAGTCTCAGGGTGGACTCAGACTCACAGCGATCCTCCTACCTCCCTTCCCCCCACCTCCCCCCGCCCAGTGCTGGGATTAAAGGCGTGTACCACCATGCCTAGCCAGTTTTTTTAAAACTTTTATTTAATTTAATTAATTTATATATTTGCAAGCAGAGAGATACAGACACAGAGAGCGAGAGAGAGAGAGAGAGCACCACTGCAAACAAACTCCAGATGCATGCACCACCTTGTGCAGCTGACATTAAGTGGATAGTAGGGACTCAAACCCAGGTAATTAGGCTTTGCAGGTAAGCACCTTAACCACTGGACCATCCATCTCTGTAGCTCCTCTAGTTTCTTTTAAATCCTCTCATTTTAGCCCATGCTTTTAGCAGCCTACAGCAGCAATGGAGAGAAAGAAAGAAGTTTGAGAGTCAATCCAGACTCTACTGAAAAACAGGACCCAGGCTGTTAAGGGACAAGTGAGGTGGGACGTAGTTAAAGCAACCTGAGGACGTCTCAGGGCGAGCTGTTGGCCGGCCACCGTGTGAGCCTGGCCTGACCTGGGAACTCGGAGGAGGTCCTCTCGTGCAGCCGTGTCTGAGGTCCTTCACCTAGGAGTGAGCTCTGAGCCGGAGCAGTCAGAGGTGGGGACAGGAGCGTCTTTTTCTGGTTAGTATTCATGGATTCAGATGGTGGAAGGCCACAGTGTCACATGCTCCTTTAATTTCTTGGAAAGCCAATTCATAAATATAGAATTACCTTTTTAAACGTGTATGGGCATGGTTCTCTCTCTCTCTCTCTCTCTCTCTCTCTCTGTATGTGTGTGTGTGTGTGTAGGCCAGAGGTCAACCTTAGGTGTCAGAATTGCTGTCATCTATTGAGACAGGGTCTCATTGGCCTGGAACTCGCCAACTAGGCTAGACTGACTGGCCAAAACCCCCCCAGGACCCACCTGTTTCCACCTCCCCAGTGCTGGGATTACGAGTGCACATCATTAGACTTGGTCTTTATGTTGTTGTTTATTTCATATCTACCAGCTTTGTTGAGATGAATGAGGTTATGAGCATACCATACAACTCACCCATTTAATATGTACAAATACATGGTGTTTTAGGATATTCACCAGTATCCTTGGTATTTCTACCTGTGTTCTGGGGATTGAAGTCAAGCCCTCAAACGCCTGTGAGGAAAGCACTTTACCAACTCAGCTATCTCCTCAGCCTAGAATTGTCTTTTCTTGGTACACAAAAGAGAGAGTTCTTTAAATGCTATTCTGCCTTTTAAAAAATAATGACAGGGCTGGGGAGATGGCTTAGTGGTTAAGGTGCTTTTCAGCAAAGCCAAAGGACCCAGGTTTGATTCCCCAGGACCCATGTAAGCCAGATGCACAAGGTGGTACATACGTCTGGACTTTGTTTGCAGTGGCTAGAGGCCCCGGTGCACCCATTCTGTCTCTCTCTTAAATAAATCAATAAAAATATTTAGAAGAAAAAAAGAAAGGGAAGGAAGGGGAAGAGAAAGAGTACCCTTCAAAAATGAACAACAAAAAAACAACATTATATGTTAAACATTATTTCGTACCATCACATGCCGACCTATTCTTTTTCCTGGCTCCATTGTATTCATTCAATTGCATTGAAGGCTGAGATTTATCTCACCACCCAGAAGACACTTCCAAGTTTATCCCAGTGAGGCAATGTTCCTTGCAGGGGAAATGTTGAGTTTTGTCTTGTGAACTTCAGGCTAATCCTGGCCATGACCTCTATCCTGGGCTGCAGAAGAATAATCAAAGCAGATGATCTTGTTAGTCTACCCACAATGCCTCGTCTTTATCATTTTATTTTAACCAGACCCAACTTCTGTTCTTGCATTTATCTGCCTGAAGGCTTTCTGTGGCAGCCAGGGTCTGCCTTGTTCTTCTTCCCTGCAAGCCTAGAGTGCCATGGAATTAACCTTCCCTGTTCTCTTCAACCACTCAGCCCAGATATGGAAGAGACTTGGGGTGTAAATTCCCCAGCTCTCTCCTCCTCCATGAGGGATGGCTCTGAAGTGTGCATTTTCTTTTGGTCCCTAGATTTCTCCAGGGTAAACAGACTCCACTTAACCAGTGGCTGGATTCCCTTCCCAGACTCCCTAAACTATTTCTCAACCTCCAAAAGGCACCACTTGCACTAAACCCTTCCTCCAGGTCCATTTCTGAGGAAACTCAAATTAAGACAGCAATGATAAAGAAAGGCTAAGGGATATAGGTAGAAATTTGCTTATTCATGGATTCATCACTTCAGTTTTTATTACAGTCAAAGGAAAGGAGGATAGGAACTTGTGCAGACAAGAAACAGGTTCTCAATCTTTCAGGCACAAAAGCAAATACTAAGACAGTAGCAAGAATACCTTCCTTGGGAGACACTTCAGAGGAGCATTAATTTTAATACTTGTGCGCTCTTACTGCTAGCCTGACAACCAGCTCCAGAGAGATGGTGACAGACACTGTGGTCATTCAAAACTCATCAAAGCAGAAATCCAGAGGCTGCTGAGAGCTCAACACTAAATCAGACTGCCAACAGGCCTGCCAAGGCTCAGGGAACATTATGGAAGAGGGGGCAGAGAGATTCCAAGAGCCACAGGGTAGGTAGGAATATCCTGAGGCATGGTCCCCACCCCACATAGAGTGACTGAGGCCTTCATGACCACATTATGAATACCAGTAACCCCAATGAATAGGATTCTTAATGGAATGGGAGAAGGGAGGAAGGGATATAAGAGTATAACCTTAAAAAAAAGAATACTTTCCTTGGGCTAGGGATGTGGCTTAATCAGCAAAGTGTCTGTTGTGCAAGCAATCTGAGTTTGGGTGCCCAGTATCCATGTGAAAGCTAGGCGTGGTGGTGCATGCACATGACCCCAGCGCTGAGGAGGCAAACACAGGGAGATCTCTAGAGCTGGCTGGCCAGCTCTCTAACAAAATGAGCAAGCTCTAGATTCTGTGAGAGGCCCTGTCTCAAAAAATAAGGTGGAGAGTGACAGAAGAAGACATCCCAAATTGATTTCTGGATTCCATATGCACACCCACACATATGTATGATCCCCCTGCAACACCATGTGCCCATACACCCACACGTGCATGCAAACACCCCCACTGCGTGCGCATACACCCAAACATGCATGTGAACACCCCCGCACCACATGCACATACATCCCCCCACATGAATACTTTCCTCACCACTCTACTGCACAGTCCATAGCTAAGCTTGAGATGTTCCTTTGGGAAGAAGTGAGACAGCAGTGGTGGGTGGCAGAATCTAACTTCTTTTTCTTAGCTTACTTTCTTTCTTTCTTTTTTAGAAAGAGAGACAGAGGGAGCGAGAGAGAGGATTGGCACTCCAGGGCCTCCGCCAATGAAATTGAACTCTGGATGCTTGCACCACATACTGGGCATGTGCGACCTTACTCTTGCCTCACGTTTGTGTGTCTGGCTTATGTGGAATCTGGAAAGTAGAACATGGGTCCTTAGACTTCTCAGGCAAGCGCTTTAACTGCTAAGCCATCTCTCCAGCCCTTTTTCTTAACTTTTAATTTTTGTTTATTTGCAAGCAGAGAGACAGAAAGAATGGGTATTCCAGGGCCTCTAGCTGCTTCAAATGTACTCCAGATGCTTGCAACACTTTGTATACTGGAGAATCAAACCTGGGCTCTTAGGTTTTGTAGGCAAGCAACTTAATTACTGAGCCATTTATCCAGCCCAGAATCTAACTACTTTTTGAAAAAATATTTTAATTAATTATTTTATTTTATTTTATTGAGAGATAGAGATAGATAGATAGGTAGATAGATAGATAGATAGATAGAGAATGAATATGGGCATGCCAGGGCCTTTAGCTGCTGTAAACAAACTTCAGATGCATGCGCCACTTTGTGCATCTGGCTTATTTTGGTCCTGGGGAATTGAACCTGGGTCCTTTGGCTTTGCAGGCAAATGCCTTAACCACTAAGCCATCTTTTCAGCCCCAGGCTCTAACTTCTTTTTTTTCTTTTCAAATTTTTTTTATTAACAACTCCCATGATTATAAAAAATATCCCATGGTAATGCCTTCCCCCCCTCAACTTTCCCCTTTGAAACTCCATTCTTCATCACATTTTCTCTCCCTCTCAATCAGTCTCTCATTTATTTTGATGTCATGATCTTTTCCTCCTATTATGATGGTCTTGTGTAGGTAGTGTCAGGCACTGTGGGGTCATGGATATCCAGGCCATTTTGTGTCTGGGGGGAGCACGTGGTAAGGAGTCCTACCCTTCCTTTGGATCTTACATTCTTTCTGCCGGCTCTTATGTTCTTTCCACCACCTCTTCCGCAATAGACCCTGAGCCTTGGAAGGTGTGTAGAGATATTGCAGTACTAAGTACTCCTGTCACTTCTTTTCAGCACCATGATGCCTTCTGAGTCATCCCAAGGTCACTGCCATCTGAAAAGAGAAGATTCCCTACCAAAAGTGAGAGTAGCATTAATATAAGGGTATGAACATTAAGAGGAGTGCTTACTGGGCAGTTTGATAATCATAGTATATACATTTAGCCAGACAGCAGCATATGTTACACCCCTAAGGCTCATGACTACCCCTATTTTAAGTTTTCAGTATCAGGGATGTATTTCCTCCCATGGAGTGGGCCTCCAGTACAATTAGAGGGCAGTTGGTTTCCACCATGACAGATGTTGCACCTGTTGGCTCATTTGGCCTAGCTGGCCAAATATAAGGCTTGCAGTGTTCACTGTTGAGTATCTTCACTGGTGATTTCTCTTTCTCCCATTGAATTGCATGCAAAAATGTCTTCTTCCAGCTTTCTGTCAGCTGGTCTACATGGAGGAGGTTATCAGCTCAGTTCCAGCAGGATTTCTCAGTGGCCTTGCAGACCAAGTATGTGGAGTCTTCAGCAATAGGGTCTTACTATCTATTCCTGGTGGGAAACCAAGGGACTTGGCAATGGCTTATAATGTTTTGGGGGGTATCAGGGACCTCCTTGGCCAACAACTCACTGGAAGGTATCCCATCCCTGGCACTGAAATTTTTCTAGCAACAATCTATGGCTCCTGAGTGTTCCATTGTCCAAAAAGTAGGTTTCCATATGATTTATTTATATCCTCTTAGATTTTGACTAGCCCTCCCTCCACCTTTCCTTTACTCAATCTCTTCCCCTGACCTCACTTGGGCCTTTTCATCCTCATTAATCTATTCTTCTACTTACATATATATAATACCATCCTATTAAGTATCCCCCTCCCTTCCCTTCTCTTCCCTTTATTTCTCTTTTCTAGCTTACTGGCCTCTGCTACTGCCCAGACCCTAACTTCTTAAGGAGGCAACTTGGACATCTATGATCTGCTTGAAGCCTGAACCATGTGACAGGCTTCAGAACTTAGAAAATATTAACAGTAAGATATTAGCATTTACTAATTCACATGTGTATCCTTTTTATGGTTAATATACATTATTGCATTTTATTTTAGGATAACCCAGTGAACTTCTAACAAGAGGGAATCATTCTGGTTACTTATACATGGCAGATGAGAAAAATTAAGAAATGGAGACACAAATTAATTTTCACAATGGCACGTGCTAATGATGGTCACTGGTTGTCTGAATTTGGATTAAGGTCATTCTGGCTGTAGAACCTGTGCTCTTTTCGACACCTGTCACCCAGTGCCCCATGGGTCCTGCACTGCCTTGTTGTCATATTCATTTCAATATTTACATGAAATGGTTTGAACTTCCAGCGTCTGTAATATTGGAATGCAGTGTCGTCCAGCTCTTCCTGATGTTCGAGAGTGGAATGGCTGCTTGTTTCCTGGGTCTGCCCTCTGTCTGCGTCACGCTCTCCTTTACTTCTAACCCTGGAAAGAATACTCACCCTCGGCCAGCGTGGCGACACACGCTTTTCATCCCGGGGGTCAGGAGGCAGTGGTAGGAGGATCTCAGTGAGGTCATGCGTTTGAGGCTAGCCTGGGCTAGAGTTAGATTACCTCACCAAAAACAAAGCAGAGCAAAACAAAGCAAAAAATGACTGTCCTGAGATTGAGCAAGGTGAGCTTGTTAGGGGCCGGCTGGTGACCAGCAGGTCTAGCTGCAGCACAGTGCGTTTCCTTATAGTGGATGCGTGCGTCCCGGTTTCAGAGACTTTGAAATGAGTCAGTGAAGTACAAGAATGTACTTGGCTAGAAGTTGGAGATGAATCAGAGATGGTCCCCCTGATGGTGCAGAAGGAAACCCACTTACTTCCCTGACTCGGGTACTGTGAGCTTACCCTTTCTCGCTAAAGAATCATTTTATCAGAATGAAGCGCTGTGTTTGGAGAAAAAAAAAATCTCTATGATGAAAACAACATCTTCTGTGCAGAAATCGTCACTGCATAGATGTTCAACTTCCAATATCACAAACCCAGGAATTGTTGAGCTGAAGCTCTGAGGGGTTCAAATTTTCCAAATACATACAATGTCACCACTCCCCATATGCTCTGAAATTTTTAGTCTCTAATCTCCATGTTCGTTGTTTTTTTTTTTTTTTTAAAGAATACTTTAATTTAAAACTAGCTAATTGAACTTAAAACTACTGCCGAGGGATTTATTGTTCCCAAAGCTGTCTTCCAGGACACGTTTGAGAAGGTGGAGTGAGGTGCTAGCTCAGTGGTCCCCCTTACAGTGTATACAGCGACATTAGCACTTACAGTGACACCTTAGCTTCCACATACACCGAGCTGTAAAATCGAGCCAAATACCAGTATTTGTGCCTGTGTTATTGTTTTTGATTTTCTTTGAGACAGATTTCCGAATATCCAGCACTTTCTCTGATATCTGTACGCTCTTCAGTTTTATCTTTCCTGCTTTAAGCATGGTCTTGTTTATTCTCTGCAATTGTGTTCGCTACCCAGGAAACAAGCCAACTTGCTTCTGACGGACAGACGGAGACATGCCAACTTCACTATGTTTACAATTGCTTTTTGCCATCCCACCATCAATTCTTAGGAGATAAGAAACGTTTTTGTTTTATTTATTTATTTATTTATGTACTTCTGGCTCGTAACCTCTTATTTTGTCACTGTGTGATTAACGGTAATCGTTTTATCCCTCTCCTAGCTGGTGGTTGTGATTAATTCGCTGCTCAGTGTCTTCCTTTGACCTTCTAAGTACTGACATCAGGGTAGAGAACTCTGCTAGCAGACGGCACGGTGGCCACTCCTTTTCTCTTGCCTGGCTCAGTTACAAGAAATGCAAATTTATAATTTTAGACGATTTTATAAGAAGGAAGACAAATGATAATTTTAGTATTTAGATGAAGGAAGAAAACAAGCTTGAACAAAGATGAATATTGATTTAAAAATTGTTTACCAAGTATTGCAAAATTGTACATGTTTTGATTTAATTTTGGACATGTTACTTGTGTATCTGATGGAAAATGTGAACAAGAAGCACGCTTACTTTGGATCTTAAAATTTATGTGAAACAAAGTTATTAAATTTTGTGCTTAGGCAATAAGGATACAACTCTTGTTAAGCTTTGTAAAATTCTTATAGAAACACAAACTTATGATAGCATGATTGTATTGAAAACTCAGGCTTCATTATGGTGGGATGCATTTTTTTTTTCTGAAGCCATTGTGTTTTTCTGCCTTCTGTTGTACTTTTTCATTAAAAAAAAAAAATAGAGGGACTGGAGAGATGGCTTAATTGTTAAGGTGCTTGCCTGCGAAGCCTAAGGACCCAGGTTTGATTCCCCATGTACCCATGTAAGCCAGATGCACAAGGTGGCACATGCATCTGGAGTTGGTATACAGTGGCTAGAGGTCCTGGTTCACCCATTTTCTCTTTCTCTTTATGATCCTCTTTCTCTGTCAAATAAATAAATAAAATAAAGTTTAAAAAGTAAATTATGAAAAATAGAGCACATTACAATAAGCTTGTTTCTGCTTTCACGGTTATGAGCATGCCTAGGTGTTCTTGTCTGATATTTAATTATTTAATTAAACCAGCATTTATAGAGTGCCCACTGTAAGCTTGGCACCTTATTGTCACACACAGTCCCCAACCTGCTAGCTGGTGTCTAGTAGCAACAGACACACAATTCAATGCACTTAGATTGTGATTTGGGGTGTTTCAGAAATTCTCTAGTCACACATTTATGTTTTGTTTGTTTTTATCGAGGTAGGGTTTCACTCTATCCCAGGGTGACCTGGAATTGACTATGTAGGCTCAGGGTGGCCTCGAACTCAGGGAAGTCCTCCTATCTCCACCTTCCAAGTCCTGTTATTGGAGGCGTGCACCACCACACCCTGCTTAGTCACACATTTTTAAACAATCCCAGGGGTCGCTCCTACAGATGGCACATCTCCTCCGTTTTGCTTTGGTCCATCCTAATTTCACCCTGAATTTTTATTTTACCTTACTTGGCTCCTGAAAATCTTAGAAAAATCACACTCATTATCAAAGTAATCTCAAAAGTCTATATGTGCAAATATGCAAATTACCCTATAATGATAACTGGAAAATCTGATTTGCCACCTAGTAGACTTAGGATGATTACCATTTGTGTAAACCTATGTCATATATACCAAATGTATATGTATATGTTCATGATTTGTAAGGCTATTTTCCCATCTGTTAGCAACAGATACTTTAGGGACAAGGGTTGGTGGGGATAAGTCTGAACCTTTTGTTTCATGCAGTTCTGTATATGTAATTCTTCATAATATTCTGTTCTTTTTTTTTTTTTTTTTTTTGGTCTTTTGAGGTAGGGTCTCACTCTAGCCAATGCTGACCTGGAATTCACTATGTAATCTCAGGGTGACCTTGAACTCACAGGTGATCCTCCTACCTCTGCCTCCCAAGTGCTGGGACTAAAGGCGTGTGCCACCACGCCTGGCTTCTATTTTTTTTTTTTAACTTAAAAGTTTTCTTTATTTTTTAAAGTTTTTTTTTTTTTAATTTTTTTATTTGAGAGAGAGAGGAAGTGTGTGGGCAAGCATAGGAGCACTAGGGCCTCCTGCCACTGTAGACGAACTCCAGACACATGTGCCATGTTTTGCATCTGGCTTTACGTGGGTACTGGGTTATTGAACTTGGGTCGTCAGGCTTTATAAGCAAGCAGTTTTAATCCACTGAGCTATCTCTCCAGCCCTTAAAAGAATTCCTTAAGTATGTGGAAAAGATAAAAATACTGGTTAGCTACTGGGCTCTGCAGACCAACAAATTCATCTCCTCTTTTAAGAACAAATAAAAATAATCTCCTCTTTAAAAACACTTTATTTATTAATTTTCAAGGGGAGGGGGAAAATGGATGTGCCAGGACTTCTAGCTGCTGCAAAGGAACTCCGGATGTATATGCCACTTTGTGCATCTGGCTTTACGTAGGTACTGGGGAATCAAACCTGGGTTGTTAGGCTTTGCAGGTAAGTGCCTTAACTGCTGAGCTATTTCTCCAGCCCCAATCTCCTCTTTCTAACATACTTATCTTCCCCCACTCCCTGAGTACATCTTTCTATTAAGCAGGCTCCTCTCACAGACTGAGCATATTTTTAAAATGCTTTTTATTTTTATTTATTTGATAGAGAGAAAGACTGGGCATACCAGGGCCTCTAACCACTACAAACACACTTCAGACTCAGTGCCACTACGTGCAGTCTAAATGGCTTATGTGGGTCCTGGGGAATCAATCCTGGGTCCTTTGGCTTTGCAGGCAAGTGCCTTAACCTCTAAGCCATCTCTCCAGCCCCTGAGCCCATTTCTTAGTGCTTTAAATGAGTATGTGTTCGCTGAGGCTACTCTGTGCCCTGGGAACCCATGGAGGAAAAGCTTATCTCTGTGGAGACAGCCCACTGGTGATCCCTGTCCACGTCATTCGTGTTCCAAGGGTCCTTCATGTCCCATGGCCCCTGTGGGCCTCCTTTCCTTGGCCCTCCTTTGAATCTTAAACCATTGGCTCAAGGCAGGCTTTGGGAGATTCACAGCGCCTGAACATTCTAAGAGAAACAATAGCTCACCTCTATCTGTGTCAGTCTAGGGGGAATTAGGTCGCCAGTCAGCAGAGAGGACCCAAACAGGGAACACCCTGCCTGCCTGCTTCAGCCAGAATTAGGACCTGATCCAGCCTTTCCAATCAGCTCTCTTCCCCTGTGAACCAGCCCAGACCAATCAGCTCTCTCAGACTCAGCTGAGCCTACAGGGTAAAGCCCACCACAATAAGATTATAAATAAACCCTTACCAGGTGGGCAAAGCGCTCTCTCTTTTTTTTTTTTTGGCTTTTCACCTCTCCTGAACTTCCAGGTCCCTGCCCTGGTAAACCCCCCTCCCACATGGGCGCTCTTCCTTCTCCTGCCTTCCACAAGGCAGGGCCTCTCTGTACTTGTCTTTGCTTCTCTTAATCTAATAAACTCTCTCTAAGTCTTACCCTCTGGTGTGTGGATTTCAATTCTTTAAATTCCTACGGCAAGAATCCAAGGTCCCCTAAATTCATCGATGAATTGACATACTGATGTACTGAAAAGAAACCCCCCAACTCTCGTTACACGTCCCAGCTCTATATATTAATCTGTACTTATGAGCACACCAGGGATAGAGCGGTGCCCAGAAGCGCAGCCCAGCCCTTCTCAGCGTAGCCTAAAGCGATCTGAAACACACACTTACAAACGACCCTCTTAGGAACGGTGTGATGGGCGCCGTGAAAGAGAACGCCAGAGTGTTATGAGGATGCGCAGTGAGGTCGGGGCTTGGGAAAGCTTCCTTGGGAAGTCAAACTTATCTGGGAGTTGAAGGAAGAGAGGAAGGATTTCTGGGAGAAGGAAGCCAGGTGGGAGAAACCAGATGCTCAGCAGGAAGTGGAAGGTGGTGGGAACAGACCGTCCCGTCTCAGAGAGCGAGGGGACCAGGCCGCTCGGAGGTGGGGGGGGGGGGGTCAGGCAAGGGCCAGCCCCCCATCGATAGCGCAGCTCACCACCTCAGGGAGCTTGGCTTCATTCTAAGAAAAAGGTGTGTGTAGAGAGTGCTTGGATGCTTTTAATTAGGGCAGAGAGCTGATTGCACTTGTCTTTTCAAAAGGTGCCCCAGCTGAGGACAGGGAACGGATGAGAGCGGGTCTGGTATTTCCAGCATGTGCCTGACCAACATGGACTCCCTCCTCACGGACTGTTAGGAGAGCAAATGTCCCATCGAACTTCTCTTACTGCCACCTTCAGGCATCTGGCACCTTTTTTGTTTTTTTACTCGTAGCTTCTCCCCATCAGCCTTCAAATACCTCTAGAATGATCCTCCTTCCAAAAAATGAAGACTTGGGCTGGAGAGAAGGCTTAGCAGTTGAGGCACTTGCCAGTGAAGCCGAAGGACCCAGGTTCAATTCCCCAGGACCCACGTAAAGCCAGATGTACAAGGTGGTGCGTGTATCTGGAGTTCATTTGCAGTGGCTGGAGGCCTTGGTTTTCCTCTTTTCTCTATACATGCCCCACTCTCTCTCTCAAATATATATGTCCATATATATTACATATATGTATATATAGGAGACTTAAACATGCACCTCAGGAAAATGGATGCCCAAATTACTAATTAACATATTTAAAGGAAATCAACTCCATGTTTGTATCCACTGACTTCCTGTATTATAAGCTACCACCCACTTACTAAAATGGCAAAAACTAGAGTGACAATGTTTAATATTGCCAAGAATGGGTGACAAGGATCTTGACATGATCCTGGTGAGGGTAAAACGCTGCTCACCTGGGGCCGGGGAGAAGGCTCAGCAGTGAAAGGCACTTGCTTCCAGGGCTTGATCTCCCAGGACTCACGCACAGCCACATGCGAAAGCAGCACGCAGGTCTAGAGTTCATCTGCAGTGGCAAGAGGCGCTGGGGCGCCATTCTCTCTCTCTCCTCTTGCAAATAAGTAAGCAAGTAAATAAAGATGGTAGCAGCTTTCAAAAACAAACATACCGGGCTGGAGAGATGGATCAGCTGTTATCAGGCACTTGCCTGCAAAGCCTAATGACCTGGGTTTGATTCTCCAGTACCCACGTGAAGCCAGATGTACAAAGTGGCTCATGTGTCTGGAGTTTTTTCTAGTGGCTGGAGGTCCTGGTGTGCTCATTCTCTCCCCTACCTCCCTCTCTTTCCTTGGAAATAAAATAATTAAAAAAGAAAATTTTAAAAATAAGCATACCTTTGCTCTGTGGCCCACGAGTGCATCAGAAGAGACGTTAAGGACGTTAGTGACAGCACTGTTTACCATCACCCCGTGAACTGCAACGTTGTAACACGGATAACTCAGCTGTGTCATATTCAGGTCTCAGAATACCACGCAGCAATGGATGGACTATGGCTGCCTTGGCGATGTGAGATAAAGCAGGTGTCTAGCCAGGAAGAAGAGTGGCCTCTGACTATAAGTACATCAAAGGTTGCACTGGGATGCTGGTCTGTGCACTGGGAATCGGGGTGGCGGTTGCCTTTGGCCAGTCAGGAGAGGTGGAGTTGGGGAGGGCACGTGGGCAAGGGGCGAGCCTGGGTCTGTTCAGCATGTTCTGTTTCTTAGCTTGGCCACTGTTCTAGGAGAGAGAGGAAGAGACAGAGGGGGTGGGAAGAGAGTACACTTCTGTGTGTACACTGTCGTAACAAAACGAAAAGGGGAACTTAGGGAGCCCTTGACATTGAAACTGTCTTTCAGCTTTGTGTTTGGGGCAAGGGTAACCTAAGTGTTAAGCTTGACCAGTGTCTCTCTGAGCTCTCCTGATGCTGCCTCCCTCCTCTGTCCTCTCCACATCCTCACACTGGTTTTCCGGCTTGTCCTCAGAGCTAGGTGAGGACTTCTCTTTTTGAATCTTATTTTTCTTTGGACTTTGGTTTTGGTGATGAAGTTTTTTTCTTCCTAGCCTTGTTTTCTTCATGCCCTTTGGTTGCATAATCTGTTCCCTTAACTCTTTTCCAAGGAGCCTAAACATTTGAAATTCTAGGCAGATGCTTCATTTTAGCTTTGAGCATGTTTGAACTTTTTTTTTTGTAATTCTTGCATGAAATATACTTTAGTTTTGCAAATCAAAATGAAAACCAATTATTTTTCAAGTTTTATTTATTTATGTAATTTATAAGCAGAGAGAGGGAGAGAAAGAGAATGAATATGAACAGGAATGGGTGCACCAGGGCCTCTTGCCGGTGCAAATGGAACTTCAGACACACGTGTTACTTTAAAAAAAAATTTTTTTTGTTTATTTTTATTTGAGAGTGACAGACAGACAGAGAAAGGGGGAGAGAGAGAAAGAGAGAGAGAATGGGTCCTCCAGGGCCTCCAGCCACTGTAAATGAACTCCAGATGTATGCACCACCTTGTGCACCTGGCTTACGTGGGTCCTGGAGAATCGAGCCTCAAACTGGGTTCTTAGGCTTCACAGGCAGGTGCTTAACTGCTAAGCCATCTCTCCAGTCCCATGTGTTACTGTTTTTTGCATCTAGCTTTATATGGGTATTGGGGAATCAAACCCAGGACGTCAGGCATTGTAAGCAAGCAGCTTTAACCCCTAAGCCATCTTTCCAGCCCCCAAACCAATTTTTAAAAATCTTAGCCATTCCATTTCTGGCTTAATTGTGTGATCTTTGGAATCAAGGATTTAAAAATATTTTATTTATTATTTGTTTGCAAACAGAGAGAGGGAGAGAGAGAAAGGAGAGAGAAGTGTGTGCGGGGGGAGGGGGGCAGAATGGACATGCCAGGACCTCTTGCTACTGCAAATGCCACTTTGAGCATCTAGCTTCAAGTGTATTGGGGAATTGAACCCAGGCCATCAGACTTTGCAAGCAAGTGCATTTAACCACTTAGCCACCTCCCCAGCTCATATATTTTGTTTTATTTAATCAATTAAATTTATTTAGTATGTGTGTAGGGGATGCTGGGAATTGAACCTGGGGCCTTGTGCATGCTAGATGAGTGCTTTACAGACATTCCTAGCCCTGAATCAAAGTTTGTTTCATATCTGAATGATACATTCTCACCATTTATAGTCCCACGTTTACACTAACATCTCCAAATTGATGCTTATGTATGGAGTTGGGTTACTACTGGGCAAAATAACCAAACCTTTTTCATCTGAATTTCCTCATCTATAATGAGGACATTCACAGCCCTCGCCTCTTATAATTGCTAAGAGATTTAAGTGACGTAATCCACACAGAACACCGAGCAGAGCAGAGCTGCTTATTAAGCAGGAGTTCTTCTAGACCCACTCAGTGTAGGAAACACCACTGACTTGGCCCTGCAGGCCTCAGGGAGCAGAGTGAGGTGTGGTCTTTGGAGGGGTTGTTTTGTGGAGAACACCTAGTGACCAGTCCGCCTGATCCATGTGGAAATGCGGTCATTTCCCTCAAGTCTCAGCCAGCCCCAAGGGAAGGGGCTCCTAGCTAGGGACAGACACGAAGAAAGCCAGCAAGGTGACACACGTTTGATTTCTTTCCAACCCAGGTTATTATACTGCTGACAAGGGGCTGGGGAGTGAGGAAGAACATTCCAGATTTTAGAGAATCTTGTAAAATGCTCTAACAAATATATAAGAATCATATATAATTGGCACACACTTTGTTTGAATGCAAACACTGCTGTTAAAGTGGTGCTTCAAAACAGTTTGTTGGCCTTCTCTGCATACAGGAGAAACATTTCTCTCGTTTACACTACTCACTTGCTTAGCAAACCCTTATTTATCCTATAATACAAGCATAATCTGCCCAATATGTCCAAATGCCCACAGATCCTGAGTCAGTGGAATTCTAGGCAGTCTCTGATGGACGGCCAGTAGCATCTGCAAAGAGCGCCTCCAACAGTGTCGTGAACACTCCATAGACTCAGCCGTGCCCCGCTGCCCCTGCCCTCTCTTCTTGCTTGTGCCTCAGTGTGGCTTTCAAAGGAGACAGGAAGACGGCACAAACACACGCTCTCGGGACGTTTGAATAGTTATTTATTGAGAAGCCACAGTTTCCCACACTTTTCTAACTGTTGGCTTGATATAAGGCAAAAGCAAGATGGGTCCACGACTTCACACAGAAGGAAACAGCTCTGCAGCGGACCCCAGGGCCGCTCAGTGACAGATCAGAGTGCAATGTACATGACAGATATAAAAATCAGTGTGGAACAAAATAATTTAAATTATGGTTACAACCTACTGCAGGAAAATCCATATCTTATTATAAACACGTTTGATTTTATAGTCTAGACTTGTCATTTAAGTAGTTTTTTTTTTTACATATACAGTTATTGAAACATAAAAGCAAAATGTAACAGTTACTAGGATAAACTCTGACAGAAGACGGTCTGAACCGTGCTTGATACTAAGTCATGATAGATTGCCTCCTTGTTGTGACAATCAAGAGAATCAATCCATTGATACAGAGCTTTTGGGGCTAATTATATGAATAAATAAAAGGATAGGCTAACCAGGACACAAGGGTCCACTGTTTTTAGTTTTAGGGGAAGAGAAAAAAAACCAGAGGTTGGCTGTTGGAGTCTTGCCTCCCTCCACCACAAAAACAAAACAAACAAACAAACAAAAAACAAGAACACAACCAAAACCCAATCCAAAAAGATCTATGTGCTTAAATTAACTTATTTGTGTACTCATTTAAATAACTGGTATCTACATACATGAGACAAAGAAGTGAGAATTCTCAGCACACTGTCTTCGTATCGATCTCCCACAGGTCAGTGCATACGTAGTTCGGGAATGAAGTGTCATGTCACTTTGCTGACAGCAGGGACACACCTAACAGTTGGACTATGTCTTCTCCATGAACAGTAGTGAAGAATGGTGTTCCATATTGCTTGTAAACATATAGACATGGAAATCAGGAAACCAATGGACTTGGAGGTCATTTGCTAATCTTGGTAACCACATAGCTAAAAATGGCAAATCGTACTGGTAAACATCTCATGGGCGTGGTGGTGGCTGACAGAAAATTCCCTAGTGGGGTTAACTAACAGACTAAGGACATGCATTGATTACAAGACTCAGTCCTAATGGACTCTTGGACCAAACGAAAGATCTAGTCATCTTCTTCGTCTTCCTCATCGCTGTCCTTCATGCTGATCCCCTGCAGGCCTCCGCCCTCGCTCACCGACGCGGTGGCCTCTTCCACGGTGAGGCGGTTTCGGATGGTCTCGTAGGTCTTGCTGTTCAAGGTGGAATCCAGGACCCCTTGTAATCGGAAATCTCTATAGGTTTTCTAAGGAGGCAAAAGACAGTGCAGTGAGGGATATTTCAAGAGCACACAAAGCAGGTGCAGGTGACAGAGTCCTGACTTTTAGCCAAATGTCGCTTTTTATGCATCAGAAACCAAGATGCCACTCTACTCAGATGGCGCTTGCGCTGAAGACCGAAACTCAACTGACTGACAGAAAGTGAGAAATTGTGACAGGATAAACTATTAGACGAGACAAAGCAAACAAAAGCTTGTGTTTATTCAGTCCCGTAAAGGGAACGGTTCCATCATTGTTTGGGTTCCTTTTTTAGGGAGAGAGTCTGGTTCTCTCTCCTAGGTTCGTAATAACATAATACGGTCAGCGGTATAAGGGGCTGTGACAAGAAATCATGGGTCAGATGATTTTGGTGTCTTGCGATTTCTGTTGCAGTCTGGCCTTTAGAATTGCATGAGCCACACACATCCCTCTGACTTAATCGCAAGAGAGACATATGCATGTTGGTATATGAAACCTATTACAGGCAACAACAATTATGGGAAAGATGGAGCGTTAATGCCTCATCAATATGTTGCAGGCATGTGACTCATTTCTCATCTGAGGGAAAGAACTGTATCTATTCTGTTCACAACTTTATGCTCTCAGAGAAGAAATTTGGCTCTTTTTCAAGAACAATGGTTGGTATCAGTGTACCACAAATTCTCTCTTTGTTCCTTCAGGCATTTTCTCTCGGATTTCCTTAGGTATCCTTAGGACTGGTTTTCTAGAAATCTCTTAGTGTTAATTGAATATGACCAGAAGCATCTGGCTGTTGTCTGTTTCATAGTACTTTATTTTTTTTTAAATAAAAGGACTCTTTCTAACTACAACTCTTCTCATCACACTGCATATAATTTCAGCAAACTTACTCTGCTGTTTGCTTCTCCTATTGATAACAGGAAACTTGCTAAAGGGGCAAGAGAAAGAATGTTCATGCATTTCAACACCACTCCATGGTTATTTCCATTTCTTTAATATTTTATTTTATGTGAGAGAGGAAGAGAGGAATAGGGAGGGGAAGAAAGAGAGAAAGAGAGAGAGAGGGAAAGAGAGAGAGAGAGGGAAAGAGAAAGAGGAAACAGAGAGAATGGACACACAGGGCTTCTTGCATACAAACTCCAGATGCAATGGACCACTTTGTGCATATGACTTTATGTGGGTATACTGGGGAACTGAACCTAGGCTGGCGAGCTTTGCAAGCAAGCACCTTTAATGGCTGAGCTATCTCCCCAGGCCCATTATTTATATTTTATTTATTCATTTATTCTTTTTAAAATATTTATTTGAGAGAGAGAGAGAAAGAGGCAGGGTGGGGGGGGTGGGAGAGGATGGGCACACCAGGGCCTCTAGTCATTGCTAAGGAACTGTAGACATATGTTCTTCCATGTGCATCTGGCTTACCTGACTTCTGGGGAATTGAACCTGGGTCCTTAGGATGTGCAGGCAAGTGCCTTAACCACTAAGGAATCTCTCCAGCCCTTGTATTTTTGAGTGTGTATCTCCTATATTACAGGGTCAGCAATCCCAAGGTCACAGGTTGTAGTGACGATGGAGTGAGTGCAGTTTGGCTGAGTGGAGCCCAGTCGTGGCAGCACGGATAGGGTGACCCTACCTCCTCTGGGTCACTGAATAACCATTGTTTCAGCATGACTGTGTATTATGTCTAACATCTTCATTTTTTTTTTTTTCCTTAAAAGTAACTTGGTTTGGAGACAACCTGCAATGCCATCCTAAGTCACGGCTCACGTGCAGGTCTTGCGTCTTCACTTGATGGGGGGGGGGGGGTGTCGGAGGCCGAGTGAGTGCAAAGCACAGGGTAGCTCGCGGTGACCATGGCCTGGGCCTTTTGAACTGGCCCAGCAGTGGTTCTGCGGCCACGAAGGATCACCTGCTTATTGCGGCACAGCCTCCACAACAAAGCTTCCGTGTCCTCCCATTCATCAGGCTCCAGGTGCTGCTCCTAGATGCTAACCGCCTAAGGGTGGGGCTATGTCTACTCAGCTTTGAACCCCATCTGGCAATATGCAAGGAGGCCCTCACCCCACCTTTATCCCATGTTAGGTGAGTGCTTACATACTTACTGAATTGAGGACCGAATGGATGAATGAAGGGAGTTGAGGTAGGAAAGGAGGCCACATCGCTCTGGAACTTGGCCCTGGAGGACTCTGGACTGGGTACTTGGGATGGAGATGGAGGGTTCTGCTCCATGCTCATGTGTCGGGTATTAGTTAAGCTAAGCCCAGTTTTGGTGAAAGTGAAAGGATTCCTTTTGCAGTGACATTTCGGTACGCTTTCTCTGTGACTCATGTCTCTGTGTATTTGTTATTGGGCAAACAGCAAAGATTAAACAACCTCCTCTCTGACTTATGTTTTTATCTTAATAAAATATTGATAGTTTTCAACACAGACCTGTACATAGGGAGAGATAAGTTAAACATACTAAGATTAGGTTTTCTTTTCAATAAGGGTCAAACAGTATGCATCCCTTAAAAAAAAAAAGTATTTTTACATCTAGAAAATGAATTCAAAGGGTCAGGTACTAGCTAGTGTGCTTGCCTTGAGGAACTGACGGAAATAGGCAAATTAGGCCGAGTTAGAGTTTGAGGGCTATGTGTCCTTTATAAGAGCTGCAGTTACACTCTGTCTATAACCTTTCCTGGATGGAAGCTTTGTAAGATCAAATGCAGATGACAATAACTCTTTAATTACACGCACTGGAACAGTAATTGGGTTTAAGTCAGCACTGGGAGCATCTTAAGGGGGATGGGAGTAGTGGAGCATCTTAAAGGGGATGGGACTAATCCAAAGGAAACCAGGAAACAGGGTGGGGAAGGGTTTTTTTTTTTGGCAAAGTGTTAAATAAAAATTCAGCTATGTTGTTTATTGTTAAAACATTTTAATGGAGATTTTGTGCTCAGAATGGGAATTTTGCACACGAATGTTTTAAAAGCCTCTATGGCAAAGCATCAAATAGAAACTGAAATGATCAAAAACGTATTTACCCCCTTCTGTGAGCTTATTATTTCATGTAAACCACTGAGATTTCACGCTGAAATAATTATCATTAGTCCATGGTGCACACATAAGAACAGGGGGGAAAAAAAGCTACTTTCAGGGTATGTGATCTCACCTTTGTAATCCTGTACATTTGATTGTATACACGCATTGTAAGAGAAACTACTTCAATTAACGATGAGAACAATATTGATTTGCATTCTGATAATGATCACAGGACAGATTTAGAAATCACTAGAGGTAAATATTTCCATTAATTTAATTGTGGCAAAATTTTATTTAATTAAACCATAAATGAAATCGGTAATTTATGTGATTATCATAATGGCACCCAAAGCCAGCTTTTAAAACTGTCATGTGCAGGTACAAAGGTCTTTGCAGTATCTTTGCATGGGAAATGTACAAAATATTTTTTATGTGGATAAAGATATCACATTCCTCTCTAAATTAGTTTCTTTTGATGTGTGAGTAAGAAATTGACCAGGCATCACCATGGGATTTTGTACGACTTCCTTCCATAAAATACTGTTTTTTAAAAAAAATACTCTTTTAATAATCAAATATTCCTTGTTCTAGGGCTGGGGAGGTGGCTCATTGGTTAGATGCGTTTGCTTGCAAAGCCTGTTGGCCCAGTTTCATTTCCCCAGCACCAACATAAAAGCCAGGCACAAAACGTGGTGCAAGCATCTGATATCAAGAGTCCCTGGTGCGTGTGAGTGCACCCCCCCCACATACATGCTAATAAAGAAAAAAAATGTATTCTCTGTGCAAAGGAAGTTCTACAGCATGCCAACGAAATGCATTTCAGTACGTTGTTAGCTAGGAATAATGTTGTGTTTTTCTTTTACCTTTACCATCCTAATCAGTGTTTTCAACTGATGGATGTGAAGCTGGAGGTCCATGCGGTCCGTCAGCCAGGTGCAGATGACGTTCATGGAGCTGTTGTACCATTGCTGCAAAACAGACAGAAGCTCTGCAGCCAACGCGTCATGCAGAGGCTATGGGGCAGGGAGGGAGTGAGCTGGGTTTGAGCGATTGATTTGTTCTAGGAGGAAATATGATAGTTAAAGTGATTCTGAGAGCACAGAGACCCTCAACGTTAATTCACACAAAGACTCTAGGTGCTGGATTGGCTTCAATGAAAGCGACATGGATGGGGAATTCGACCTGGGACTGCTTGATGGCAGACACTGCAGACACGGTCCATTCCTCTGGAGACTTATCTTTTGCTTTTCTGATTCTCATTGGAATTGGTTAATTTTACTTGGTTGAGATTCAAGGCATTGCTTGTTGGCTAATGCTGTCATGTCTAGGGCTCAGAGAGATGGGGGCTCTCCACTGAGCTAATTGGTCTACCCTTCCACTTACCTTATAAAAACACTGGCCTCCATGTGATCAATTCTGAGAATCAGATGGATTCAGGCCCGAGGAATTGTGGGTGGGTATTTACTTTCATTTGTCCAACTGGGGCATCCCGGAGACAGACAATGAATGAGGGCTTCTCTTTAAGGGCCAAACTGTACCGGGCAGCGTAAGTGCCCCACATTCGCTGTGCAATCTGTTTTAATCTTAACACCAAAAAATTATGGAATATGAGAGGGAAAAAAAATCTACAAATGAGCTCATTTCAAGCTGTTGAAATCATACTTCCCCTTAAGGGGGTTAAATTTTGCTTCTTGTCTGTGAAAAATGCTTGAAGCTGTGTCACTTTAGACTGCCACCCCTGTGGTGCAGGAAGTCTCTGGTGCAGTATAATTTTGCAGTACTGCTCATATATTCATAAATCTCACTCGGAGACATATGAACAGTGTTATGAAGTGTCAGTATGAAAAAAAAAATCTAATCTTTTAAACCTCACCAGGTTTTATTACGCTCTGCCGCCTATACCAAACAATTTACAAATAAAATGAAAAGGTGTGGATGGACCTGTATTTTTATTTATAGGTCATCTATATGAATGGTGCACAGAAAAGATGCAAAATAAAAAGAGAGAGTGGGTTAGAGAATTAAGACGATGCATATTCTCACACTAACCAATCCACATGCACTCTCTCTCTCACACACACACATGCGCGCGCGCGCGCACACACACACACACACACATCGCACACCAGTGGGGATTCGAAAAGCATAAATAAAAACATGTTTCCAATGGTAACTCCACCCTTTCTCACCTAACGATCCTCCAAACTCAGTTTATGCCTAACACTCACAGTTTTTCCCAAGCCTTGTTTCTGACTTAATTTCTTAAAAAAAAAAAATTAATTTGGGTTTTTACTTGCAAGGTAGAACTGCCAAGTTTCACCTTGCAAGCAATGACACAGTCTCAGCCATGGGTACAGAAGCCCTCTTTGCATCTCTCCTGTCTAGGCTCCTTCCTCATGGGAGCCAACTGTGGTTCTGCTTGGAGCCCAGCCGTCACAGAGACCATGCTACCCCAATCGAAGCAGCCTCGCAGCCAACTTCTGCTCTTTTAAAGATCATGGAGGAGAAAACTGTCCCTCCCCAGTCAGCAGGCAGGGTGGGGGATTTTCTTGACGAGATGTGTGGTTCACTCAGAGGCGGCCGATTGTCAGGGTCAAACTGCTTCCAGAACGGACAGGTTTTCCCCTCTAGGGGTGAGAACATTTTACTGGAACTTTTTTTTTTTTCTTTTTTCTTTTTGGTAATGCATGTTGGTGGGGAGGGCGTTTTGGCACCTCCTGCCTTGGGATTGTGCAGAGATGGATGCTACTGTATCTGGGTTTGTTCACAAGGGGCCCTGTGGGAGAAGGCTACCACTGGCTCACGGGTAGGCATGTAGTCTTGCCTTAGCACCTGGGGGCTCTCCTGGGCTTACGCAGGCCTCAAAATTCCACATCCTCTCTTGTATCTGGCATGCAACCTGGGAGCTCCAAACGATCTATTTTGAGCCTGGAGAACCCTCCCTTTGTCATTGGCTTTCGGAGGTTCAAAAGTGACCTTCAGACAACCCTAATGACCTCATGGTGAGCTCAGCGCCTCGTGACGGATGTGTGGCTGGAACACGAAAGAGGAGCGTGGCACTGGCTTCTAGGCAGAGGCGGCATTTTGCTTTGGCTGTGACAACAGGCAAACCGGCGCTGGCTCCCATCTCTGCCAGCAAGCCTTGTGCAACGTGCCTTTTTATCTTTGCTGAAAGGCGTGCCACCTTTCAGGAAAAAAAAAAAATATAGCAGCCTCCTTCCATTTTGCATTGATAGCTCCCACTCTTGTAGATGGCTTTTAAGTAGCAAGATAAATAAATAAATTAATTAAAACGAACACTACAAATCAAAGGTAAGCTCCTGTCAACGAGCCCACATTGCTGGGGCGAGGGGAGGGAGGATGGGCGCACTGCGGCGAGGGCCGGGCACGATCAGAGGCCGATTCCCACCCCAGGAGAGCAAGAACGCCCTGGAACATCCATGCTTTTCCTGGGTCTCACATCTAGCAAGAGAGGTGTAAAAAGATGTATGGTTCCCCATTGGCTGCACATCCAAAGAGGCAAAAGGGAGAACCACTCCTTTCCAAACCTTATGCTCAGTAGATGGAATTGGAGGCGCATTTGGATGCGTCGCAGTGCTAACTTGGTTTTCCAGCAAGGCATTTGGATATGTAAGAAAGCAGGAGGCACCGCCTTCTAGAGCTCTGAAGGGTGAGGGGTGAAAGGAAGCTTTATATGACCCTTTGGAAAGGAGGAAACCAAGACCCAGAGAAGGGAAGTGACTTGTCCAAGGTCATATCGTCAGTCACCTCACAAGTGGTCAGCCCGGCATGGCCACCGAACCAAGAGAGCTGTCTGCCATTTCTCCTCCCACCCGGGTATAGAGGTGTGCTGACCATGAGCGCCCACACTGTATATCTCTCTTCCCAGCTCCACCACTGGAGATGGGGCGCAGCGAACCACAGACCGTAGAGATAAACACACACCACAGAGCAGGGCATTGCCCCCACCCCACCCCAAAGCCTGCTGGGTTAAGCGTTTTCCAGCTCGTGACTGTGTTTCTCGTGTGTCTGGGTAATTCCTGCCCTCCCTCCCAGGGCTTACAGTGTTCATTTAATAAGGTTTGCTTTATTTGAGATCCGTGCTAATACGCCAGATTTGTTATGGTTCTTCAAGAGAGGAAATTCATAAAACATTTCAAGTTCTTCCCATTTTGTTCTGTCTTTGGTTCAGTATGCCTTTTCTGGAGCTATCTTAACACCTGGGCACTCAATTTTTGGTAACATATATTTATGCCAAGGAATTACAATTCTGAATTGACAACCTGCACTGGGTATTTATTTAAGTATAATCATGACCCCTTGGCTGGCTTCCCTTGATGGAGGCATATTAACTTGAAATTTCCCAAGTGAGGTCATTTTAATCCTAGAAATGCAATGGAAAAAGTAAGATAGCCAGTAGCCTGGGTTTTTAAAAACTATGGTCTCAGATGAACATTTTGGGAAGGTCTTGGGCTTGGAACCCAAAAAGGAGCTTATCACAGCTCTGGCCTGTGGGGTTCGGGGCCCCTGGGAATCTGGGAAGATTTCTAGTAGCTACAACAGGATTTTAAAGCTTCATTTAGAAGGAACTGAGGCCAGGCGTGGTGGCCCATGCCTTAAATCCCAGCACTTGGGAGGTAGAGGTAGGAGGGTCACTGTGAGTTCAAGGCCACCCTGAGATTACATAGTGAGTTCCAGGTCAGCCTGGGCTAGAGTGAGACCCAACCTCACCCCCGCCCCCCAAAAAACCCCCCAAAAACCAAACCAAACAACAACAATAAAAAAACAAGTCATTATGGGCTGGAGAGATGGCTTAGTGGTTAAGGCTTGCAAAGCTAAGGGACCCAGGTTCCATTCCCCAGGACCCACGTAAGCCACATGCACAAGGTCACACATGCGTCTGGAGTTCGTTTCCAGCAGTTGGAGGCCTTGATGTGCCCGGTCTCTTTCCCTTCCTTTAAAATAAGAGAAAACGGGAGGCAAATGCAAAACTGCCCACGCCTTCCCTACCTTCTCCCTCTCTTTTCTCTCCCTCCTAACCTGCCACGGAGCTATATGCCTCCAGCCCCCTCTTAAAATGTTTTTATTCTGAGACAGATTCTCATTAAGTTGCCCAAGCTGGCCTTGAACTCACTTTTTAGCACAGGGAGGCCCTGACCTTGCTATCTTCCTGCCTTTAGCCTCCTCAGTAGCTAGGACCACAGGCGACTGCACTGCTCAGGCTGGCTGGCTTTCTTTCTTTCTTTCTTTCTTTCTTTCTTTCTTTCTTTCTTTCTCTTTCTTCCTTCCTTTCTTTCTTTCTTTCTTTTTTCTTTTCTTTTCTTTCTCCTTTCTTTCTTCCTTCCTTTCTTTCTTTCTTTCTTTCTCTTTTCTTTTCTTTCTCCTTTCTTTCTTTTCTTTCTTTCTTTCTTTCTTTCTTTCTTTCTTTCTTTCTTTCTTTCTTTCTTTCTTTCTTTCTGTCTTTTTCTTCCTTTTTCCATCATCTTACATTATTGTCTGACCTTGAACTCTTGGGCTCATACAGACATAGCTTCTATTTTATTTTATGTTGAAAACACCACAGTTACTAGTGGAGGAAGTTTCTTACAGGGTGACCAGTTTGTTTTCATGATAAATGCAACTACAAGTTGTCTTCATCACAATGGGTTGAATTATCCTAAATTTTAGAGTTTTAGAGATAGAACAATTATAACTGATCAAAAGTTCAGTCCTGCTGGGCGTGGTGGCACACGCCTTTACTCCCAGCACTGGGGAGGCCAAGGTAGGAGGATTACTGTGAGTTCGAGGCCAGCGTTAGATTACATAGTTAATTCCACGTCAGCATGGGCTACAGACCCTATCTGGAAAAAACAAACAAACAAACACATAAATAAAATTCACTCCTGAAAATTATGTCATAAACTAAATTTTTTTAGCCGTTTTACAGCAGAGGGATTTTTTTTTTCCCATCAAAGATGCCACTGGAATACACTGTCAGAGAAAGCTTCCGTCAGTCACACTCACAATGACAATAGCCCAGTGCAAAACTTAGCTCTTCGGCTGTGGTTTGTCTCTCTGTAGCCCAGGCAGGCCTTTACCTTGCAACTTTCCTGTCTCAGCTTTCCAAATAACTGGAATTACAGCCACTTTCAAAGGCAATGCATATTACTTCATCTTCTCTCTTTGGGCTTTGAATAAAAAGAAGAGCTGGTAGCTGAAAGGGTATTGCATGCATCAAGATTAGAAGGGAAGTTCACTGAACAATCTGAGAAAGATAATCTGGTCACATGAGTTATAATTCCCATAGGCCCTAAATTAGAAATGCATGACTTTTGATGGTATTTGTTTTGTTTCAATCACAAAAATAAGCTATTGAAAGTATATTTAGAGAATGAAACAAGTATCTACCCATAAGCTGTCAAGAATGTGAAGAATGTAATTTAATGTAGAGTCAATAAAGAATTTGTTCTCAAAAAAAAAAAAAAAAACCAAAACAAAACAAAGAATCAACACTAGTCAAAATCAACACTAGTTAAACTATATGCTTGCTTTTTTTCTCTAAAAGTTTTCTTACTAAAATATCAGATTCACATGGTAGTAACACACACACACACACGCACACACACATGTTGCTCTGGGCTTATATTAGAAGATAATGCTTAGCCCAATATCATAGCAGGAGCTATGCTCACTTGACCAAATGCTCACCTCACAAGCATGGGGGCCAAGTTTGATCCCCGGACTCCATAGTCAATGCTGCTGTTGTCCACGCACCTATAATCCCAGAGTTGGAGAGGCAGAGACAATGGATTCCTGGGGCTCACTGGCCGGCCAACCTACCCTAATTAGTGAACTGCAGATCAATGAGAGGGCCTGCCTTAGAGGAGGTGGATGGCACCTCAGGTTTGTTCTCTGGCCTCCATACATGTTTCTGTACCTATGTGAACATGTGTACACACACACACACACACACACACACACCCCACGTACAACAACATGGACAGAAAAGCAAAACATAAGTGAGAAGTCCTAGTTATAGTATTTGGCCCAAGGACCAATAACCATATTATTCCCAAATATGTATCTTCTTTCACACACTTTCTTTGTGGCTCTGAGCTGAAGAGATGGCTTAGCAGTTGAGGCACATGACTTCAAAGCCTAAGTTAGGTTCAATTCCCTAGGGCCCATGTAAGCCGTATGTACAGGGTGGCGCACGTGTCTGGAGTTTGCAGTGGGTGGAGGCCCCGGTACACCCATTCATTTTCTCTCTCTCCTTCTCGCCCTCTCTCTCAAATAAATAAATAAAAATAAAATGTTAAAAAAAAACACTTGTGAATCTGTTGTAAATATCCTTGGCCTCAACGATGGCTGAAATCCCTAGGAACTGCCTCCTATTGGTAGTTCACTGCACTAAGTGTGCATTTCCTGTGACGTTGGCAGGTAGCCATATCTACCAGAAAAGGAAAAAAGCAGTGGAAACCCAGACAGTTCAGAGGTAAACTACCAACAGTGTGGTAGCTGAGGTTTTTTTTTTTTTTTTTTCAAGGAAGGGCCTCATACTAGCCCAGGTTGTCCTGGAACTCCCGAACTCACTCTGTAGTCCCAGGCTGGCCTTGACTTCACAGTGATCCTCCTACCCCCGCCTCCCAAGTGCTGCGATTTAAGGTGTGTGCCACCAGCCACCACTCCTGGCAGGCAGTTGGGGTTTCATCCTTCCCCTTCCTTCCTTCCTTCCTTTCTCTCTCTTTTCTTTTCTTTTTGTGTGATAGGGTCTCACTCTAGCCCAGGCTGACCTGGAATTCACTACGCAGTCTCAGGGTGGCCTCAAACTCACAGTGATCTTCCTACCTCTGCCTCCTGAGTGTTGGGATTAAAGGCGTGTGCCACCTCGCCCAGCTTTTCTTTCTTTTTAAAATTATTTTTATTTATTTATGAGAGAGAGAGAGAGAGAGAATGGGCACACCAGGGCCTCTAGCCACTGCAAATGAACACCAGACGCCTGCACCACCATGTGCATCTGGCTTACGTGGGATGTGAGGAATCAAACCTCATCTCTCCAGCCTCATTTTTTTTTTTTTTTTGAGGTAGGGTCTCACTCTAGCCCAGGCTGACCTGAAATTCACTATGGAGTCTCAGGGTGACCTCGAACTCACAGCGATCCTCCTACCACTGCCTCCCAGTGCTGGGATTAAAGGCGTGCGCCACCACGCCCAGCTCAGCCTCATTTTTTAAAAGTATATTTTATTTATTTGAGAGAGAAAGAGAGAGAATGGATGCACCAGGGCCTTTTGCCACTGCAAACAAACTTCAGATGCACGGGCCACTTTGTGCATTTGGCTTTATGTGGGTACTGGGGAATTGAATCCTGGTCCTTAGACTTTGCAGGCAAGTGCCTTAACCACTGAGCAATCTCTCCAGCCCCCAGTTCTGTCATTTATTTCACCTCACAGGTGAGGGAACAGACTTAGTGAAAGAAAACGGTCTAGCAGCCAACAAGCGGTGGTGCACAGACTCAAGGCTGAGAGGCAGGGGACACTGATGGCTGACAACAGAATGTCCCTGGCCCCAACCTCTGTGCGTGCCTCTTGATGTGCGTGAAGTGGGTTAGTACGCATAGAGGCTTACAACGGTGCGAGGGACATGCCCAGATAGTAGCCATTCTTACATGGGCCTCGCCACCCTACCTGGCTTCACCACTGCTCCATCTGGAAGTGCCTCACAGTTGTGAAAACCTTCGGGCACTTTCCATTCTTCTGAAAATGGCTGAGCAAATAGGTCATTTGGCTCCTGCTTGGCCACCAACCTGTGTTTTTGGATTGAAGAGTCAGCCACAGTGATGTTGGAAGGTTTTGATCTTTTCTCTAAAAAGTCCCTTTTCTCCAACACGGCCCGGCCAGGCTTCTGAGAAACCGACCCAGCATCTGGTCAAGTGAAGAAACTACACTTTCTTCGTTGGCAAGGCGACAGAAAGGAAGACGATACCTCAGCCCACACCCACATGACGAAGCGCCTCACTTTGTTGATGGGGGACAAAAGTGGGTTATTATTAGAGAAAAAAAATCCCAGAACCTATTGAAATTTCTGGATTGAAATACTGTAATGAAATATTTTCCATTGGTGGCTTTCAACGCATATTTAGACCTTCAATGTGGGTAATTTAAGAACCTGTGAGAAGTATCATGCAGGCTTTCTTTACAGTCTACCAAAGTCCCCTTGGCTCCACTAAACTAAACCTCAACTCCACAGCCCCCGTGGGCCACCTCGGCCCAGTGATCCAAGGGGTTGCGCGCTCTTCAATGTCCTAATCAAAGATTCAGAGAGGGGGTGAGGAAGAACCCTTGGCTTGTGTAAGCCACCTCTGCCAGGTGGGCAAAGCACTGAATGGCTGCATATAGTTCACAGCCACATTTCTAGATGGGTCGATGTGGAGCCAGTACTTTCTAGGAGGGCATAGCATCCAGTGCTTTCAGAAGTGGGGGCACTGTCGAAAGATACTTTTCCCTTCTTTGAGTGTTGCTATCTTTAAAGAATTTTGTTGTTGTTTGTTCTTTGAGGAAGGGTCTCGCTCTAGCCCAGGCTGACCTGGAATTCACTATGTAGTTTCAAGATGGCCTTGAACTCACAGCCATCTTCCTACCTCTGCCTCCCAAGGGCTGGGATTAAAGGCATGCGCCACCACACCCAGCTTCTTTCAAAATCTGGTGTGCCCAAACAATTGTACTTAGAAGCGGGTATTTCCCAGCCATGGCTTTGGGACGCTCCGCTCAGAGCTGTTTATTACCAGGCAGTGCCCACGTCTGGGGTTACACATAAACAGAACCACCCTCTCAGATGCCCATGTCCTTTGTAGCTGAAGGTAGGTTATCCGTCTCCCACTTCTACAATTCTCTGGATGCCTAAAATCCCCCGGTACTGAAATTTTACAAAGAGTACTGTGGGTCTTTAAGGTGGCAGGGTCCTCATGCCTGGTCCCATGTCCTTGGGCTCCTGGATGAGAAGACCAATACCTCAGTTCAGATACCAGAGCTGAGAGAACCCAGCACCTTGCCTGCCAGTGGTCTCTTCTCATCAGAAAGCGATAGGGAAGCTAGGAGGCAGAGGTAGGAGGATCGCTGTGAGTTCGAGGTCACCCTGAGAAGACATAGTGAATTCCAAGTCAGCCTGGGCTGTAGAGTGAGAGCCTACCTCTAAAAACCAAAACAAAAAACAAAGGGATAGGACAAAGAAAATAATACATAAAAAATTAAATTGTTAATACTTAAAAAAGTTTCCTTTTTCTGTAGAAATGTGCATACGATATTTAGCATTTCGGAGCAATAGTATTTTTAACCCCGTTAGAAAGATTCTCAGTGATACCCTAATATTCTTTTATTCAAATAGGCAGCTATCTATAAGAGATCAAATTTCAATTCTTTATACCTGAAATGGCATAAAACATCCCGCCATAATTAATTTTTTAGCATCATTATTTTGAAGTAATGATCAAAATGATGAAACCAAAAACTGGACTCCTGACTTAATTCACTGCAGTCTTCCAAACCTACCAAATCAGACCTGTCAGTCAGTTGTGTGTGGGGAGAACACAAAGAGAGAAGAATCTGGAAAGATCATTTCTGAAAGCAACTAGGTGGAGGAGTTTAATCTAAATATTAGTGTACATGGGTAATAGAGGGATCTCTCTTTCTCTCTGGAAGATAGATATATATAATAAAATATAATAATATAATATATATAACATATAATATAATAAGATATATATAATTTATATAATTATATATACAATTGTATATATACATATATATATATATATATATATATATATATATAATTTATTTATAAAGGGGTTGGTTAACCTGTTGGCAGACTCAGTAAGCCATATAAGCTAACCACCTCCGTACTGTTAATTATCTTGTACCACAGAATCATCCATATTATATAAAACCCAACCAGTCACAATATTCCTTTTCATCCCTCCTGATCCCATGTTTTAGAAAGGGTGGGTGGTCACCTCTAAGGAGATGTGATAGTTCCTAAAATCAGATTTTCTTTCCTAATAACCACGGTATTGCTAGAAACAATTTACCACCCTTTGAATCAGAAAACAGAGTCAAAGATCCACTTATAAATACCTGTTTAAAGACAGGATCACCTAGGATGGGAAAGCAGGGGTGGGGGGGGCACTAAATGTGATTTTCAGTTGCAAGCACTACCTCATCTACAATGTAGCTATGACTCTTCTGCTAATTCTACAATCAGAGTCAGTGCTACCATACAAAGATGTAGGGGTCGGGCAGGAAAGATGGCTGAGCTGTTAAGGTGCTTGCTTGCAGAGCATAAGGACCCAGGTTTGATTCCCCAGTACCGACGTAAGCCAGATGCACAAGTTCTGGGCAGTAATGCAAAAATAAATCAATAAATAAAAAACCGACAGCTGGATCTCTGAGATAATTGGCACACCTGGGTTCAGAGTGGTATCATTCACAGTAGCACAAAAGTAGAAACCTCCTGTTGTCCATCAGAGGGAGCATGGGGAGACACAACACGGGTGACACATGCACCAGAACATCAGCCCGCTTTTTTTTTTTTTTTAACTCATTCCACTTTTAAAAAATGAAGGAAATCCCACTACGTGTCACACACGAGTGAACCTTTAGGCCATTCTATGAAGGGAAATAAGCCCGTTCTAAAAATACTGAAGGATTTCACTATTTCACTTATGTGAGGCAGCCATTCAAGTTCATAGGAACAAAACAGAATGGCAGCTGACAGAGGCTGGTGGGAGGGAGAGGCCAGGAAGCTGAGGCTTAATGGTCAGTTCCAGTTACGCAGGAGGGAGGGGTGAGAGGCTGCGCAACACCAACTTCACTTAACAGCGCGGAACTTACATGACGACGCTCAAAGCAGGTCACGCGGGTTCACTATACCTTCCATCCTTTCACCAGCATCAGTCTCTCGAAAGCTCAGATATGGCCTCATGTGGTGGCGCGTGCCTTTAATCCCAGCACTTGTGAGGCAGACGTCAGAGAATCACCGTGAGTCTGAGGTCCCCCTGAGAAGACATAGTGAATTCCAGCACACCTGGGCTAGGGTGAGACCCTACTTTGAAAAACCAAAAGAAAGAAAGAAAGCTCAGGTACGTAGTCAGGTGCATGTTCTAAGCTAGAATACCCAACCATGCCCTAGGGAAAGAAAATGAAAATCTCCTTCTGTAAGGTGAATGTCAGGCTGCGGGGATGGCTCAGTGGTTAAGGCACTTGCTTACAAAGCCTGCTGACCCAGGTTCAATTCCCCAGTGCCCACATGAAGCCAGATGCACAAAGTGGCACATACATCTGGACTTTTTTTTTCAAGTTTTATTTATTTATTTGAGAGCAACAGAGAGAGAGAGAGACAGAGAGAATGAGAATGGGCGCGCCAGGGCTTCCAGCCACTGCAAACGAACTCCAGACGCGTGCGCCCCCTTGTGCATCTGGCTAATGTGGGTCCTGGGGAATCGAGCCTCGAACCAGGGTCCTTAGGCTTCACAGGCAAGTGCTTAACCACTAAGCCATCTCTCCAACCCACATCTGGATTTTTAAAAACTTTCTTTTCTCAGCTAATTACTGACTACTTTAGACATATCAAGAAGTATAAAAAATAAACCAAGCCTTTTAGGGTTAAGCTTCATCCCACCCTTTCTAGGCTCCTTCTTACCAGATGATCCCCATGCTCCTATTGAGTGTTAAATCTTTTAGTCTACTACCCAGGAGGAAGGTTTCTCTGGTACCAATTCATTTTGGATTTAGAAAACAAAAGAATGATATAGAGGGCTGGGGAGGTGGCCCAGTGGTTAAAGGCACTTGCTTACAAAGCCTGATGGCCCAGGTTTGATTTCGTAGTGCCCACATAAAGCCAGACACACAAATAATGTATGCATCTGAAGTTTGTTTGTAGTGGCAAGAGGCCCTGGCGTATCTATTGTCACTCACTCTCTCTCTCTGTGCTCACAAATAAATAGCTAAAGGGTTTTTTTTTCTTTTTTAAGATGGATGTGGATACTTCCTGGATAGAGACAATTTCTCCAGGTCAAGTTTTGAGACTGTGATGGTAGGAAGAATAAATCTGATAGCGTTTGTTCTGTGATTTGTTTACTTATTAAGTTAATATTATTCATTAAAACATTCTATGGCACCAGAAGCATTCAACGGAGCCCAGAGACTTTTCTTAAAAGACTGGGGCCAAGCAACAAAAAAGGGTTCATTCCCCCCCCCCCGTATGCCATGTAACTTCGTATGTTTCTGCAGAGCCTCCCCAGGCCCAGATGGATCCCCCAGGCTCCCAGTTTGCCAAGCATGGATTTGATCAAGGGATTCTTAAGCAGTATGGAGACCCTGGTTGCCCAAAAGGGCAACAACATCTCCTCACCCAGCATCACTGTACCAGAACAGACTTATTCAGGTCTGGAATGTGTATTCAGGAAGCCCTTATTTTAGGAAACAATTAAGTAGAATTAGGCTAATAATACAAGGCAGGCAAAAGCATTTGCCCTTTTGCTGAGAAGTGACTCCTACAAAGAACAGTTATACTAATATAAATCATGTATTTCTTAAATGCCTCAAAATGATCTCTGCACCAGGCTTGGCAATTAACACTGCCCCACTGAGGAGAATTTACTCCACATGCTCACAAGGATTATCTCTGTTCACCCTACCAACGTCTCCCTTCCCTGAAAATACAGCGTGAGGTTCTGGGCTGGAGACAGAAATTTCTGCAAGCAGGAATTCTGCAGGAGGCTTAATTGCCATCTCATCTTAGAGGGTGGGAAGGTGGGTGGGAAGGGCTGAGAGCCCCTGCTACGTCTCAAATGGAGGTCACATGAAGGACTTTCTCGGACCTCCCTATCCTTGGCCTATAGGCCGAATGGAGAGCTTTCTTCAAGCCACCTGACCCCTTCTACTGAGGGGGATGTTTCAATCCACAGTCCCCCACAGTAGGCATCAATGGGCCTTCTGGACTCCAATAGATGTCCCAGCTCCCAGTCTGGGCAGGAAGTGACCGCTGGGCCAAAGGGGGACACAGACCCTCCAGTCTGGTGCTTTGTCTCCTTGACAACACCCCAGCCGGTGGCCCAGGGAACAGACTTAATTTCTTTTCTTTCTCTGCCCACCCTCCCCGCCCCATACTTTTCTCTTCCCTCATTTTTTTTTCTCCCTAAACACAAACGTACGACATCCAACATAAAGTAGCCGAAATAGCAATCTTGTCTCTGAATATATAAATTGCAAAAATTGATATGAATAAATCTGCAAGTAGCACACTGATTGTGGCACATTTTATCAAAAAACGGCACTCGGTTGCTCGGTGGCTGGGGAGGGGGTGGTGTCATTACACATACGGAAAAACATCTGCAAAGTACCAGTTTCTTTACTTAGAACTGAATGGAGGCATGACCTCCTATTCCTTGCCATGAACCCAGAGTTCACACTCATAGTTTACATGTTACAGGAAGCCACAGCTCGCCCCAGGGGTGCTGAAAACAGACACGCAGAAGCCAGATGTAGGCACCCCCCCCCTCCTTCTCCTTAATGCACCTGAAGGAGCCAGCAACTCCACATTCAAAAGCTGACGTGCTCATAGCTTAAGGTCACTTCAGATTTTGTAAAGACGAGGACAAAACCGGGAACGCTTCTAGGGCTGTGCTGACAGCGGGGAGGCGGAGGGATTACATGGAACCTGTGACTCTGCCTCTTTCTGCCTTTGCTGGTAGTTTTTTTGTGTGTGAACGAGTGCTATACAACAGATTGAGCCTCCTAGAAAGGCCTGAGACTGTGCAAGGGCTCCCTGCTGGGCCTCAGCTGTGCTTGCAATTAGCAATAGGAGCACAGTGATTACTGTTGGGGTAGCGGATGGCAATGCGAAGTGACAAGTTTTATGGGGGAAGTTGGGAATGGGGATGCTCTGTAAGTTCCTCTTTTTCTCTTTGCTTTCTTCTTGTTCTCGGGGGCGGGGGGGAACCCAGTAAAAAACAAAACAAAAACCCCTGATTTGGAAGGCTGCAACTCCCATCCTGGTGAAAGATGTTTTCTCCCCCCTCCCCAACCCTCATTATTCAAAGGAGTCTTAACAAAATTGTTGAAAGAATATTTTTCTCAGTGCTTCAGAATGTGCGTTTTCTAGGTCATAGCATCCTTGCTGCCCTATTTAATGTCAGAAATACCCATTTGCCTCAAATTAGCAGAGAGCCCCGAGTTGAGGGCAGGAGATTAAGCATACAAAATTACTCAGCAGGTGATGGGAGGGTGGATTTGGGGGTTGAGAAGTCTTTAAAGCTGACTACAAGACATTCTATACTTCTGACAAAAGCACATAGTAATCCTACCTGCTTGCTTTAACCACTGTTGTTTGCCTGTTGTTATGTGCTTTAATGCTCATGAGAGCAAAACTATTGCTGATACTACTCAATTACCATAGTAACTCACACCAGTGACCTCTTATCACAGGGCTCCCAGCCCAGCCAAACCAAGCCGGAGTTTGTGTCTTTTTATTTATTTCCGCGGTGACACATACTTGGACGGGAACACTCCAAAGAGAAGCTACTCTTTTCTTTGTCTAGTGTGAGAACTTGTCTCCAGCTCGTGATAAGGACCTCTTGAATTGAAGGTGGCACTGAAGTCTATGGATCTGAGGCTGTGTGATGCACTCTACGCAGACAGAACAATGCCCAGTGAAAAGAAAAGAACATGTGTGCATCAGAGGCCACGGCCTTCCAGCTGCGGGAGGAGGGGAGTTGATTTCCTCAGGTCTCTCCAGCTATGGTCTACAAGGTCTCAGAGGAACCCTGGAGCCCCTTTTTGGGGAAGAGTCATAATTTTATCACGTGTGTGGGCATAAATACAGACTGAACAGAATGACTACTTAAAGAGGGTTAATTGCAAGTTTTTAAAAGGAAGTAAAAGTAGCATTAACATATATGTTTTGGGCTTCACATTTTTGCCAGACTTCGCGTGTGTGTGTGAGTACATGTGCCCATTGCACACTTATTATGAGTGATACTGGGGATTCAGATGTATTGCATGCACTAGCATATTACATGCTCTGAGAAGTCCTGCAATAAAGGAGTCTACTGAGATGTGTGTTTTTCTAAATGTGTTTTAACTACAGAACCACTTTTCATAAGTGATTTATTAATTACCATCTCACAGGGTATTTGTGTTGTAAATGCAGCCACTTTGGTTTTTCAAGGCAGAGGGTCTCACTGTAGTTCAGGCTGACCTGGAACTCACTCTGTAGTCCCAGGCTGGCCTTGAACTCATGGCGATCCTCCTACTTCTGACTCCTGAGTGCTGGGATTAAAGGCGTGTGCTACCACACCCTGGCTTAATGAAGCCACTTTGGAGAGAAGTTCTACAGTGACATTCACAATTGCAATTATGGATAAAACACCAATGGTACAGTTAGATAAAACATGGCAACCATTCAGTGAGTAGTTCTGTGTCAGAGATTGCTCTAAGCAGTTTATGTGCATTAAACTAAATTCGTTTAACTCTAGCAACTGCAAGAAGTAGTGACTTTTAAAATCTCACTTTGCATTTCTAGAGTATAATTATATGCATTCATTTTCTGTGAAAAAGGAAAGAAACAATAAGCCCTATGTAATACAATGTCTTTTAATTTTTATTATATTTGTCCTATTTGTGACCATTAGAAACTTGAAGCTCATAGGTTTCTAAAATCATTTTTTTTCCTGTAATTGTGAGCAATCTGACATACATTAAGTAAAAAGCAAGGCAACCTCCTTCAAAGTCTTCCTAACTTTAAACTCCAGGTACCCACGCAGCAAAATAGGGCTGGGCAAGATGGCTCAGTGGTTAAAGGTGCTTGCTTCCAAATAGTGAAATATTCCTTGCTCTCCATCTCTCTTGATTACACCCCCACCCCCGCAAGACCCACAGTCCTGAATGAAGGATCCAGTATCAAAAACCAGGTCTGCACTGGCCTATATAAAACCTGACTGCTAAAACTGCTGAGTGCCCAAATAATTGAACAGAAGTATAACTGGTGGTCAAACCCTAAATGAAAGACGAAAGGAACATTGGCCCCAAACCAGTTGTTCTATCCCACCCTTGAACCTGATCAGCAAACCATATCCCAGAAAAATCCAGACCCACTCTAATGGTACTCCTGCTCCGGTAGAGAAATCCCTGTAGCAAATTTCAGTGGCTGACTCCCCACTTTTGGCAACAGAGCCTGGCACTGTGATGTCTAAGAGAAAGGACCAGCTCTCTAGTGTACCTGGGACTTCTCAGTTCAGACCATTTCCCTCTCCAAGAGACATAAATAATGAGCCCGACGTGATTAAGCCCCAATCAGAGTCTAGCCAGGCCTTCTCTGCCACCTGGGTCTTCCGGGGCAGGTGTGCATGTTGGGCATTAACCAACTGACCACTGCGAACAATACCTTTGTTCTGAGGCCCATTTTTCTCTGGATATGTTGGAGATTTAGTCACAGGCCTCCCTGTGCATTGAGAAAATAGACCCCATGCTTTTAGCTTCAGTCCTCTCAAAGGAGCCCACTGTTCTGAGAGAATGTGTAGTTGCACTTTGAATTCAGTCTCACTTATCTGAAGTTCAATTATGTTGGGAAGCAAATTCAGTTTGCGTGGTATGTCCTGCTGCCTGTTATCCAAGTTAGAAGTGGGAATACTTCATCTGAGAACTATTCTGATATATATATATGTATATATACATACATACATACATATATATATACATATATATATATATATATATTCCCAAGGGTTTAGGAGGAGGATTCACTGCATGAACCCCATTCAGATTATTCATGAACAGCATCTTCCCACTCCTCTGATTGTTTCCTAGGTATGGGACCTGAATTTAGAGTTAACTGCATTAATTCACAGGCAGATTGACGTAAGCAACTGAAAAGGAAATTTGCATACCATATAGAAATGATTATAGAAATCATACTCTAAAATGAGGAGTGAGACGCATGTGTAGAACGGGAAGATAATGTGGAGTGCCAACTCTGTCTTTTTAAACCGGGGTGGGTTGGTTAATCACATTAGGGCTAATTTCATAATTTGCATATTAAGCTTTCTATATTCATGAGTCATTAGAGTTTTTCTGCCAGCCAAAGTTGAAGTTCTTACTTCAGAAAAATTCACATTGACTTTGAAGACTTGGGTTCCTGGGCTGAGGCAGTTTTAATGACTATTCTCACCATGAAAAAAATACAGCCTGTATGTTCACATAATTTCCATGTGATTACGCAGAGGACAGAGTTCAGGTAAACGGGCAAGTGGAATGCTTCAGTTCAAACCACACAGCTAGTTTCTAAGCGGTTGATGAAAGGGCGTAAGTACTACTTCTAGAGGTACCAACCAAGGCCCCCGAGTTCAAAGACCACAAAACCCAACAACTCTAACTGGATCCAGAACACTTCCCCAGAGTCCTCCACACAGTTTTAACTTGCTCTCCATCAACTTGGTGAACATGAGCTCTTTGGAAGTAAGAGATGTGAGACGGCGTGGAGCAGTTTCCAAAACAGCAGCCAAGGGAGGACTGGGGGCAGAGACAGACTGAGATGGTGGTCCAGCACTTGCAAGGAGTACTGGGACTCAAAAAGACACGTGACTCATGTTGGGTCATGATATGCAGAGACATTTAGCTTACCCATAACTGTGGGCTAACTCCACAATGCCATGACCCGTATACCTCAACAAGGAGGGGCCAAGGGGAGGGGGTTGGTCACGGATGAGCCTAATAATGGTACCAAACTGACTGTATTTGCTGAATACAGAACTGACTAATAAATAAAAAAAAAATAAATTTTTTTAAGTACAAAAAAAAAAAAAGACACGTGACTGGGTCAAGACACGAAGCAAGATGGCTGTACACATGGACTGGAGAAGGAAGGCATCTTAAAGTCCTCAACGGAGGCCTCTGGATGTCTGTAACACTATCTGCTTGAAAGAACCAGAAAACAGGTTCTGACACCCGAGGTTCAGAGATGCCAGACAGAGACAAAGTGCTTCTTCTTGAAAGTTACCATGTGTTTTCAGCATGTGCAGCTAGGTTCTGCCTCCAATGGCGCCCTTTCCTCTTGTTCTATTTTTAATCTCAGGAAACCCAATTCCCCTCTTGCGACTTCTCACTACGTGTGACTCTAATTTTTTTTTTTTCTTTTAGGTAAGGTGGGGGTGGGAGAGTAAATTTCAATGCATTTGCCAGATTACCCAAACCTTACCCTGAGGTGCCGGCCATCCCATTTCTATAAGAGGTACAAACCTCAGACCACTGTCCTGCAAGATAAACAGTCAACCTTGTGAGGCACTCTTGATACCTACAGATGGTTTTGGGTTCACTAGCCAAGAGATGGCAAGCCTGTGCCAGGTTCCCAGTTGAAATGTTCAGATGGGTCCAGGACTCGGGCACAGAGACTTAAGCCATAAATTAGCCATGAGTTAATACGTACAGCCTGCCTCACCCTGCCTGGCCATCAATGCTTCCCCTCTACAAGTCTCCCTCCCCCTTTCTACTCACCCCCCCCACACCCCACACTACACACTTTTGAGGCGACAGAATAAGAAATTAAACACTTGTGGGTTCATTCGAAAGAGTGAATGAAATTGAATAAGCTCTCAGTACTTGAGCCGCACAGTGAGCGCCTGAATGGGACAAGCCTCCTAAGTTGAATGGAGTGTCTTTTGGGACCAATTTGTCTCTTTTCACTCTTTATTCTTCCCTTTCTGCTGACAGATGTACAAAGGCGGAACTGTGCCGTGCAGCTTATCCGCATGCACCCACAGCAGCTGTCACTTTTGTCGAGCAAGTTAATCAAGCAAATGCCACCATATCCCACTTTCTATAAGGAACAACGTGTTATAGACAGTAGTCTTGCTAGAAAGAGACTTTATTTTAACTTTGATCCGTTTGATTCCTCCATCCCTCTCAGCAGTTTCCCTCTTACCCACTCCCCACCCCAATAAAAAAGGAGGGGGGGAAGGGGACAGACTTTGCCCAAGTCAACCACTTGGCTAGGACAATGTTAGATTTAATAATAATATTGTCCATCAGCCCAAAGACCTACTTGGAGTTCTTTCCTAAAAACCGAGGCCTGCCATGACGCTGGTTTTGTGTGTGTCTATGTTTGTGTGTATGTGTGTGCGTGCGTGCGTGTGTGTGTGTGTGTTTAAGTGTTTAAGCTATTGTTCGTGCTGGACTGCTAGCTTGCAGAGCTCAAGTTATAAAAAGCTGGAGGCAGAAAACAGTATTATGCCACGGATGTCTTGGATTAATTTGATTCTCTTTTCTTTTCTAAAGAAGGTTGTGTTATTTACATATTTCTTTTGATGACCTCCCTCCTCCCCTCGCCTGGCCACGCTCACGAAGCCTGCGTTAAAGCCATAATGGCATTTCTTTGTGGATCTTGTCCTTGGCGAGTTCTTTAACGGAGTGCCTGAACTTATTTCTAATGTGCACCAACAAATGTTCATAGGCTCCATCTCTAATTCTGTGGAAGCCAAGTGGGGAGCCTTTCAGAGAGTTCCCTCACGTTCATACCCGAGTCCCCCGCCCCGCAGTCACCACTGTTTGGTGGTGGTGAGAAGCCCCAGCGAGTGGGCTTCCTTCACCATGCCCGGGGCTGACCTCAGCTGCTGGGCTCCCCCACCTTGCCCCACTCCATGCACTGGGAAAACTGAATGCTCAAGCCAGACATATTTTGAATAAACAAACTCTTTAGAAACAATGCATCCAGAGCACTTTCCACTGGCTAAGGGATTTGCCACATTTGAGAGGTAGCTACGAGTGGACCATCTATCCTGGAAGCTAATAAGGAAAGCTTCAAGAAAAAAAAGCAAACGAAAACAAACAAGAAAAGAAACACAACTCTCTTCTTCTGTCTCTCTCTCCTCTTTCTTTCCTCCTTCCTCCCTTTTTTCTCTCTTTCATCGCCTTGTCACATTGTTTATTGTAAGCTCTGGCTGGAAATAAATCAAGAAAGGACTTGGGTGATACCCGATCGCAAATTTTCACGCCGCTGACATCCGAGGCATTATTGGATAATGACCATGTAATGATTTAGTTGCAACTCCATTTATGCAACACACAGATTGGATAACCGTGTCATTCAGTGATTTGGGCTTACCTTTTTCCTCTCTTGTAAAGTACTGCTGATCTATGAAACCTCATCGCCCCAAGGAAAACTTAGCTATGTGGGTAGGTTACAAGAATCAACAGGGCCTTGTAGGAAAATCTTGGGTATTGTTGCTTAATAATACCACTGTGTCAAGCTTTGCTTAAGAAACTTAAGCTGCCACCGTAAACCACTTATCAACTGTCTGGGATGTAATGGCATTGTGTTACCGTCACCGTCTCCCCAAATAAAGCACAAAACCATATTCTTATGGGATAAACGATCTTACACAGAGCACAGGGAGCGATGCGGACTGAAATCTGAAACCCACCCCTTCATCGGGCCTGGGTGGAAAGGGTTTTTGCAACACATATGGTATGTGAGGTTCCCTACGGTGCTGAGGTCCCCCTCGATCGGCTCGGTATAGTGGTGCTTTATGGGACTGCCCATCTTTAGGCCCAGGTTCTGCTGGAGTTCATGGACTTGATCCCAGGGACAATGTCCTCGAATTCAGAAGGAGGTCTGCTCCAGTAGGGGAGAATTTTCTTTCGGGGGGCGGGTGTCTTACTATTGACTATGTAACTCCTATCATTGTTAGTGGACAAGCCATGTCTGCCGAGAGGGTCACTGATCGCTATCTGTGTTGTACACTGTTGTGACATCTTGCAGGAAACAGTGATGGTTACAATAAGAACCCCAGTGGATGACTTTGGGACAGAAAGCCTCTGTAGAGTGCAGGCTTCGGTGGGGGGAGGGGGATGGAGAACACATACTTGAATAGTGTAGCTTATTTTTTTTCTTTTCATTCTCTTTCCTCCTTTTTCTCTTTCCCTATTTTTCCCTTCCTTTCTTCCTTCCTTCCTTTACTTCCATTCTCCTGTCTTTTCTAAGTCATGGTTAGATAGTATCTGTTTGGGCCAGAAAGAAAAGTTGTTAGATCTAGGATGGGTCACTTTCCAGCCTCTTAAATGGAGTGCAGTCAATTTACCAATTGGAAACTTAGATGCTTATCTATAAAAACCGACCTTGCAAGGAAGTCATGAGAATCACACGCATTATGTCAGTTAAGTGCGTACTTAACATCTAATAAACACTGGCTCTCACTGGCTTCAATAAAATAACTATAAAGTAGTGATCATGAGGGGGTCTTCCTCTAAGGCTATTAGGAGAATTTCTAAGAATAACCTTTTTAACAAAAAATAGTGTGACTGTTTCCAATACAGCATTGTAAAAATATACATAAAAACTCTAAGTAACTGTTATCATGTTGTCATTATTAAACAGCCATTTACTAGGATTTTTAATGAACTGGACTCTTCCTCCTATTTGCACTTGACCTTTCACTTGACCTTTCAGGAGAAACCTGCCATTTCCCTCCTCCCACCGAAGTCCTGCTGGAGACTGAATGAAAAGAGCAGCTGGCAGAATGTGTCCTGAACATTTCAGCCCCACCATCCTGAAGCATCCCGGATGTGAGAAGGGGAACTGTTTCCAGAGTCAGGGACTTACTAGCAGAGGGATTCTGGATAATTCCCTCTTTTCACAGCTTTACAGTGGGGCAGTACCACTGAGCTTGGGCAGGGCGAAGCCAGACCCCGAAGAGATCTGGACCCAGAGAGGGAGGTTCTGCTTCAAGTGCTTAGTTTGGTGAAAGACAGAAATAAGGTGTGTTAGAAATGGTTCCAGAAGCAGCCAAAACAGGAAAAGGGTTTCCAAGGAATCTTCAATTAAGAAAAAAATTCAAATGAGCCCTAAACAATCCACTGTATTTTGAAAGCTTCTTAAAAGAATTTCAAGTGACAGTTACACAAATCTATAGCAAGGTACTTGAAGGACTTCATTGTTATTTTCAAGTTTGAGTTAGAAACAGACTTGAAACTATACCTGAAAAAGGACACAGGATACTGGGAGGGGCTAGGGACTTTTCAGTGCCTGTTTAAGGAACAGGTTCCAAGGGCTTACATATGCCAGATCCAGGAATGACAATGAGGAGATAGGCAACAGCAGTGTTCTCAGAGCTGGGACCCACTGAGGCAGGACATGGGCCGGAGCTTTTAGCTGTTGGGCCTTTGGCTAGCTGAAGTCATTCTGGACCTCAGGCTTCTGGCTCAACATGAAAACCATAGTACCTTCTCTATCTCTTCCCCATGTTGCTACAGAGGACAAAAGGGACGAGAGGTGGTCTTGTAGGACAAAAGTATGCTAGCGGCAATCCCAACCACACATCACTCAGTCTCCTTTCTCCTCTAAATCAGGATCCATTAGCCTCAGCACGGTTGGCAGATAAACTGGGCTGGAGGGAGGGGGAAGGGCTGTTGTCTGGCCTGTGCATTTCATGACGTTTACCATGTGTCCGTTAGAGGGCAGTAGCACCCTACCCCTTCCCGCCAATAGGCACGTGTTACAGTTAAAAAAAAAAAAAAAAGTCTCCAGTTATTTCCAGAAGTACGTGTTGGTGGGGGTGGGGTGGGGGGAGGGAAGGGCAAAACCACTCATATGAGATAACTAGTTCTCTTAACCAGACTAGACCCCTGGAGATCACTTCAAAAGCCGATGCCCAGAGCTGGGGAGATGGCTCAGTGGGTTAAAAAGTGCTTGCTGTGCAAGGAAAGGAAAGGAGGAAAGGAACCCTTGGCATCGCTGGCTAGATTCAGTCAGTGCAAGAGTCTGTCTCGTCACTAAAGAGGACACCTGATATAGACCTCTGGCTTCTGTGTGTACACACACATTCACATGCAGCTGCTCACACGCGGGTGTGCATATGAACATGCATACACATATATACATGCCATACACACATAAACATAAAACATTTGCTGGTACTTGATCCCTCCACTATATCCACTGACTCAGAATTCTTGGTACAGCACTAGATGGGTGCATTGTTTAAAAAAAAAGAAGAGAGAGAGCTGGGCGTGGTGGCGCACACCTTTAATCCCAGCACTCGGGAGGCAGAGGCAGAGGCAGGAGGATCACCGGGAGTTCGAGGCCACCCTGAGACTACATAGTTAGTTCCAGGTCAGCCTGGGCCACAGTGAGACCCTACCTCGAAAAACCAAAGAAAAAAAAAAAAAAGGGAGCTGGAGATATGGCTCAATGGTTAAAAGTGCTTGCTTGCAAAGCCTGATGTCCCCACTTCAATTCCCCAGTTCCCACCCAAAGTTAGATGCACAAACTGGCACATGTGTCTGGAGTGCCTCTGCACTGGCAGGAGGCTCGGGCACACCCATACTCTCCCTCTATATCTGCCTCTTTCTGTCTCTCAAATAAATAAATAAAAATATTAAAAAAAACATGCTGATGCCTAGTTCTGGATAAGAAGCACATATTAAAAGACAAGACTTCAAGCTGGCTGTGGTAGGCCGCACCTCTAATTCCAGTACTCAGGAGGCTGAGGCAGGAGGATCACCGTGAACTCAAGGCCAGCCTGGGCTACAGAGTAAGTTCTATCCACATCAACTTGGGGTGAGAGAGAGAGAGAGAGAGTGAGAGACCCCCACCTTAAAACGAAAAACAATACAAAGACAAAACAAAACATATGAAATAAAAATTTAGGCTTTTGTGAGGTTATGGGTGTCTAATGCCTGCAAACATGACATTGCAACTCTTGACTGGAGTCATTCTAACCCCGTGAGTCCAGTTTCTCTGTGTTCTGAAAGCATTGCTCCAAAGAGAAGCCTTGCAAGTGTAATAAGGGTACAGCGTTGGCCAGGGTATAGTTGCACATGCCTGTTGCCCAGCGTGTGGGAGGCGGAGGTTGGTGGGCTGCACATCACTATGTAGCCCAGGCTGGCCTTGAATTGGATATGTCTCATAAAACCAAAATAATTACAGAAAGATACAACACTGGGGAGTCAAGGGCACCCTCAGAGAAAGCAAGTGATGACTCTGTTTTGTTTCTAAGCATAGACTCCTATTTACTTCTCTCTTCTCCTCCTCAACTCCTAGATAAGTGCAGACCAAGCCCAGGCCCTGGGCCTCCTGGGGCCCTTTCTCTGAGGCCCTTATCCATTTCAATTCCTCTTTATCTTTGGTGCTGGAGATGGAATTCATGGCTGCTTCACACAAACTAGGTGGATGTTCTACTGAGGGGTCTCCCAGGCCTGTCATTGAGGTGCCACTTGTGTTTCCAGACCCTGAAGCACAGCTGGGCCCTTGGCTCTCTGCTCTCATATCCTCTGACCTTTCCATCTCTGGCTTTTCAAATTTGTCACTAGTCAGCATTGGGCCAAGGTGTGTGCTCTTGACAATACTAGGAAGAGAGACTGGCGGAGTCACTTCGGTGTGCCGTGCACGGTGATCTGTGCCGGACACTCCTTAAACCTTCCAAATCCAAATTGCTAGGTTCTGTTTTTACCCGCATTTTCACAGGAGGACATGGGCCTGGGAAGGGTTCAGAACTGAACTGAGGGTGTCTGACCGCGAAGCCTGGGCTCCCAACGCCTGCGCAGTGCAAAGGACGCAGCCCCTACCTGATGCGAAGGGCGTGATGGGAGGGACAGTGGGCATTCAATTCGCAGCACATCAGCTACTGTGCAAACACTGGAGCCCTGTGGAACTACACATGGGTGAGCGTCAAGTTCAAGCTGAGAAATATGGGTGCCAATGAGTCTTGGTGTCCCTAAGAAGATGTTTTTGCATGCAGCTTATCAAAAGGACTTTTGGAACTGGGTTTTGAGATATCTGCCAGGTACAGCCCTCTTTAGTGGTGGTCTCCGGAATCCCTTGGTGATAAAATAGTCAATGCTAATAACTTATATACTGAAATCAAAACTTGGGCTGGAGACTGTAGCTCAGTTGGTAGAGTGCTTGCCTAGAATACACGAGGTCCTGGGTTCTAGCCCTAGCATCACATAAACCTGAGTATAGTGACACTCATGTATAGTCTCAGCTCTGGGGAGGTGAAGGCAGGGGGATCAGAAGTTCAAGATCATCCTCAGCGACACAAGGAGTTTGAGGCCATCGTGGGCTTAGAGACTTCAAAAGAAACAAAAAATCATAACTCAAATGGCCCAATTGTTAAAGACAGAAAAAGATTTGTATAAGTTGTGCCAGCATCTGGAGTAGGATCTTTTATAACGTGGGCGCTTTGCAGGGGGGCATTGTTTGTTAAGGGGTGGGGCTGTGCTGTGTATCAAACAATGTTTAGCTGCAGCTCTGATCTCTGCCCATAACATACCAGTCGTATGTCCCCAAACTCCAAAACAAGTCAAACAAAACTGTCTCCTGGGCCTGGGAGATGGTTCCGTAGGTAAAAGCACTGGCTCTCCAAGTGTGACAGCTTGAGTCGGGATTTCCCAGAGCGTTGCAGAGTTGGACATGTTAGCAGGGGCGTCTGTAACCCCAGCACTCCTGAGATGCGATGGGAAGTGGAGACAGGCGGGTCCCTGGAAGTCTGTGGGCCAGTGTGCCCACATGCGCAATGGCAGACATCAAGAGACCCTGCCTCAAACAAGGCAGGAGGTGACAGCTGACACTCGAGGCTGTCCTCTGACCTCCACACATGTGCTGTGTCACATGTGGCCCATGCTCACACATGAAAACACACCAAAGATTTAAAAAAGAAATGTTTCCAGACATGAACAATGGTCCCCTGTAGAGATGGAAACACTAGCCTAGGGCTTCCAAACACAGGAGCACCTCAATAACCAGGAATTCTCTATCAGAGGACGAGGGAGGTCGTGGTTTGAATATGACATGTCCCCCATGGCCTCACCTGTTTTCAGTGATAGTGGTATCATCTGGTGGCAATTTGGGAGGTGGAGCCTTGCTAGATGAGGTGTGTTACTGGGGATGGGCTCTGTGGTGTTAATCCTGAGCCCCCTCACTCTCTTACTGCTTGTGTTTTTTTTTCTTGGGGGTGGGGGTTGTGAGGTAGGGTCTCAGTCTAGCCCAGGCTGACCTGGAATGTACTATGTAGTCTCAGCGTAGCCTTGAAACCACGGCGATGCTCCTACCTCTGCCTCCCAAGTGCTGGGATTAAAGGTGTGCGCCACCACGCCCGACCTCCTTACTGCTTTTTGCAAGCTGACGTGGCAAGAAGTGACCCTGAGCCTCTGCTCTGCCACGCTTTCCCCTGCCATGATGAAACGTTCCTCTGAAACTGTAAACCTGAAATAAATCCTGTCCTCCCATTGGCTGCTTCCGTCAGGTGTTTTGATGTGAAGGTCACTGTAACACACTAGTTAGTATCCAGGATTTTCTATCACAGGGTGAGTTCCTCAGCCAAAGAACTACTTTTTCGAAACCAAAGTTTTCCTTAAAAGGTGATTTAGAGAATTTCACTAGAAAACAACTCATGAGTTTGCTGATTTTATATACTGTCTGTTCTTTTCTAAAGTTTTTTTTTTTGCTATGCAATTAGCGAGAGGGGTGCTTCTCCTGTGGTTGGCACACAGAACTGGTAATTATTAATATCCCCATCCTGGGTAGGACCTGGAACTTTGACGACATGACTGGCTTTAGTCCAGGAACGGTCAGAATAAACCACTGCCAGAGACAGCAAGAGACACTGCTGTCACGAGCCGCTCGACGCGACACTTTCCCCACTGTTGCTGGGTTTTCAGTCAGCTCCACGGGACTTTCGAAGAGCAGGAGGTTGCTAAGTAGTCTATCCCAAACTGGGAATTTGGAAATGAATGAAGTACCTAGGTTTGGCCTTGTGGACACAGGAAAACAATTTGTAGCCACCTGGTAGAAGCCACAACTTTGCTTTCTGCTTCCCTTCCCAGTCAAGGCCCCAAGATAATTACCAGAAGGAAAGAGGCCCTGCCAAGGGGATCTGGGCTGGAGTTCTCTCTCACATGCCGCCCTCGACTCCCTCCCTTGCTTACCACTGCAGAGACTGAGGTGCTGTGAGAGGTTGCATAGAGTCTTTTCTTCTTCTGTCTCTCTATACTTACATGTATGTATTTGCAAGCGGGGGGGATGGGTGCACCAGGGCCTCTAGCCATTACAAACTCCAGGTATAGGTGCTACTTCATGCATCTGGCTTTATGGGGTTACTGGGGACTCGAACCCAGCCTGTTAAGCCTTGCAAGCAAGTGTCTTAACCACTGAGCCTTCTCTCTACCCCAAGAAATGGATTTTAAAAAATTTATTTATTTGTAAGCAGAGAGAGGCAAAAGAGAGAGAGAGGGAGAAGAGAGAGAGAGAGAGAGAGAGAGAGAGAGAGAGAGAGAAAGAGAATGGGCATGCTAGGGCCTCTAGCTGATGCAATCAAACTCCAGATGCATGTGCTACTTTGTGCATCTGGCTTTACAAGGGTGCTGGGGAATCAAACCCGGGTTGTTAGGCTTTGCAGGCAAGCGCCTTAACCGCTGATCCGTCTCTCCAGCCCCGCGGCTATCTTACACGATCTTCCCATCTTTGCCCAAAGTCCTCCAAGTACAATGCACCTTGCAGGCTAGTGCAGACCCTCGAGCTCACCCCCAGGTGGACAAATGCACTGTGGAGCAATTATTTGAACCAGGAGAAAGCCCAACCTTGTTGTTGTCACTGAATCAGACTCATCACATTTGCATGTGATGTTGGGGGCTGTTGAGGGATGTGTGACATCTGCAGGGGAAGGGTTACCTTCCTCTGAGGGGTCATTTCGCATTGACCTCTTCTTATCCAGATAAGTGGTTCACGAACAGGCGTGATTTTATCCCGTCTTCCCCCAGTTGGGTGGTGGTGGTGGGGGGGTTGTGGATTTTGTCCTACCTAGAGATACTTGTTGTTACAGTTTGGGCTGTGGTGACTGCCGCCTGGCATCTCTAGCAGAAGTCAGGGATGTGTTCCCTCCTTCAGAACACAGGCCAGCACCCTGCACCAAAGAATTGCCGGGCTCAAATATCAATATGGCCAAGCAAGAGCAACTTTGTTCTAAATGTATTTTTGAAATGGAGGGTTGGAGACTGCTAGTGTATAGGTGGAAGCTTCCTGCTGGCAGCATTTTTGAAAGATGGAATAGAGCATGTCAGATTTCATTGTGCCAGGAAGGTAAATAATTTGTTTACAGGCTTTGTTTTTACACTGTGTGTGTGTTTGTGTATATGCACGTGTGCTTGTGTATATGCATGTGTGCATGTCCACAAGGCTGCTGAGTTATATTTGTTTCTTTTTTCTTTTCTTTTTTTTTATTTTAGAGAGAAAGAGAGACAGAGAGACAGAGAGAGAGAGAGAGAGAGAGAGACACACACAGAGAGAAGAATTAGCTCGCCAGGACCTCAGCTACTACAATCAAACTCTATATGCTTGTGCCACCTAGTGGGCATGTGTGACCTTGTATTTGCCTCACCTTTGCGTATCTGGCTTACTTGGGATCTGCAGAGTCAAATATGGGTCCTTAGGCTTTGCAGGCAAGTGCTGTAACTGCTAAGCCATCTCTCCAGCTCAGCTTTTCTCCCTCCTTCTTTCCTTCCTTCCTTCCTTCTCTTCCTTCCTTCCTTCCTTCATTTCTTCCTTCCCCTCTCTTTCTCTCCCTGAGGCTTTTGGTTGCCTCTGTATATGCTAGGCAAACACTCAACTACTGAACTATAGCACAGATCTAAAAATTTCTTCTTCCCACCAGTCAAGAGAAAGTAAGTTTGGAAATCATTGATTTTGCCCAATATGTTTTCTGGTTTGCATTTGAAATACCAGAAGACTTTGGTTGAGTTACAGGCTGGGTCTAAGGCTGAGGTTGTGAATGTTTTCCAAACTCCCAGGTGATACTGAAGCCAGGGTGGGGGCGCACAGACTGTACTCTGAATGCCAAGAAGCTGTGGGTGCCATTTTACATCCATTCATTCAGAACAAAAGCATAGAGCTCGGAGTGGTGGCTCAGACCTCCAACTGCAGCCTTCGGAGGCAGAGGCAGGAGGAACTCTGCAAACGGGAGGCCAGCCTGGCCTACGGAGCAAGTTCCGGACCAGCCAGGGCAATACAGTGAGATCCTGTCTCAAAAACCCTAAACTCCCACAAACAAATAAACAACAATGACAGACTTCAAGCAAGTGATTCTGACTTTAGGGCTGGACAGTGAGGCCTAGAATAGTCACCATGGCCTTTATGGAGCCTGGCAGAGACAAAGGCAGTTTATGGTCTTTTAATGAATTTAATTAATGAGAAGTATTTGGGGATTTAGTACATCTTGTCTCCGGCAGCACAATGTGATAATATTTGCTCACAGAATGTGCCTTGGCTACTTGTGTGTATGTACACGCACACTTGTGCATGGGTGTGTGTTAAGAGTCTGTCACTCTCTGCCTCCATTCCTCAAGTCTGCCATAAGAAAATTAAAGAAACCTCTTTGCAGGCTCCAAAGTATTGTGCAGGTCATGTTAACAAGAATACTGTGACCTTAACGTGACACAGCCATCAGTGTAGCTTCTTAGAGTGATTAGTGGAACATTCTCCTCTGGAAGAGAAAACAAATTAACTGTCTTCACCAAATGTCTCCTGGAACAGAGAAAGCTGTTCTGATAAAGACACAAAGCAAAATTCTTCATGGCATGCAAGCCCCAGAGAAAATGCAAGACTTGTTTTATGTAAGGTTTGCCCCTAAAGCAAAAGAGATCGATTTCCGTGATTGGCCTTGGAAGGGAAATAGCTGGGTAACAGAACTACCTGGAGGTGTGCTCCTGAAATGCCCGTCCGAGAGGGTGACGGCAAGAAACAGGTTCAACACACAATTCCTTACGGAGAGCAAGAGCCCAGGCTACATAATCCATCCAAATCTATGACGGCCCCTCCCTCCTTCTTTTCCGTGTGCAGGATTGCTGAAGCCTTACACCACCAGGGCACAGAGAGAAGCGCTCCCACGCCCACATGGAACAGAAATATGCTTCCAGAGGAGGGGTTTCAGTGGTAAACTGTACCAAGGCCCTGGCTTCCACTCCTAGCACTGAAGAAAGGAAGAAAAGAGAAAAAAGAAAAAAAAGTTTCCACATTCAAAACTCCAGTTTCAAAGAAACAAATTACTCCTATTTTCTCGTTACCATGGAAGTCATGGAGGAAGAGAAGATTTATGTCGTATCAAAGATGCATTGCAACCCAGCATCAAAGGTCCTGAAAACATCTTTCTAGCACCTTCTTTAATAGAGCTTCTCACTATCAACTTAGAAAGACAAAAGCCAAACCAAACAAAAATCCCCATAAAACCAGAAACAAACCTCCCACTATTAAAGCTTTATTCCAATGCCTAAATATTTTGATTGCAAGTATCATAAGAAGGGTAGTAAAAATGATCAAATCCATAGAAAGCACAGTGGAAAGGAAAGAGATGATGAATTCACTGAGGCTAAGTGACCAGCTCTGTGGGGCAGGGGCTGCATAGAACTCTTCAGACTTGGATTGTTTTATAATCTCAATTTGGAAAGATCTACAGGTTTGCCTTCAAGAATCTGAATAGAGCCGGGCATGGTGGCACACTCCTTTAATCCCAGCACTTGGGATGCAGAGGTAGGAGGATTGCCATGAGTTCAAGGCCAGCTTGAGACTCCATAGTGAATTCCAGGTCAGCCTGGGCCAGAGAGAGACCCTACCTTGAAAACAAAACAAAAGAACGCGAATAGAGAGCTGGAGAGATAGCTCAGCGGTTAAAGTGCTGGCCTACAAAGTCTCTCAACCCGAGTTCAGTTCCCCAGTACCCAAGTACCCACATAAAACCAGGTGCACACAGTGGCACATGTGTCTGGAGTTCATTTACAGTGGCTGGATGCCCTGGAGTTCCCATTCTCTTTCTCTGCCAGGCATGGTGGCACGCGCCTTTAATCCCAGCACTCAGGAGGCCAAGGTAGAAAAGGATGGTTATGAGTTGGAGGCCGTCCTGAGAATACTTAGTGAATTCCAAGTCAGCCTGGGCTACAGTGAGACCTGACCTCAAAAAAAATAAATAAATAAATAAATAAAAGAATCCAAATAGAGCTTGGTATGGAACTGAGTATATGATTTTCCTCTGCTATGGTAACTCACTTCCCTGATAAGATAGTCGGAGACATGCATTATGTTTTTAATATATGCATATGTGTTTATTTGCCTTTTTTCATGTCTACTTATAATGGATAATGTCACCAATCCAGGTGAGAGGGATGGGTCACTATTTCTCATCCCCAACCTCACTCTAGTCTCATTCCTATATCTTCTTGAGGAATGACCCTCCTCCAAGGTTCTATGCATGGCTCAGGATGGGTTTTAAATGTCAGGATGTACTCTGGAGATGAGAACTGGTGGAAGCCAGAGAAAGAACCCACTGACTCTTCTTTCCTGACTGGACAGTGCCTTTGCTTTTTGGTTGCGCCATATCTAATCGCCCAGATGATTACTACTGTCCCAGCAGGCTGGTGGACAAGTCTTCCATGTTGTCACTTTTAATCAGAAGCCTATGGAAAATCTCAGCCTCAGACTGATTTGGGGGGCTGCCTCTCAGATGGGTATCCTCAGGGGACAATCCGGAAATGAACAAAGAAACTTACCTACTGGTATGGGCTTGTGTGCAGCAAAGTCACTAGTTCTGGACTTGCCAAAGAAGTCACAATGGAATAAGGACCACAGGACCATGAGCCTCAGATTTCTTCACCTGGTTCAGGTGGGTGTGTTTAATCCATGAAATAAAACCCCTGTTGTTCTCCATAGAGCTGACTTATATCCGGGCCTCTGTGGCATTCTTGAAGTTTAGCTATTTTCTTTTTTAAAACTAGCTTCAGAAATTCTCCTTACAAGCAGAGAACAGCTTAAGGGGGAAAAAAAACACCCTAGTTTCTGCTAAGTTACTAATTATGTTTAAAAGAACTACTTGGTTGAATTCAGCTTGATATTTTTTTCCTTCCACAAATCAGTTCTATGTTTAGATTGTAATAAACTCCTTCAGTCTGCAGAACAATTGGCACGGCGGTCCCTTTAACAAGTCAGGCTTGTGGAAAGAGGGCCAGTGGCGGTTCAAAGGAAATGTAGGTGGCGTCACAGCCCTGCCCTGAGTGTGTCACTCTGCGCTGCTCCTGCCTTGCACAAGTCATTTGTAAAGAGTCTTTAGGGGAATAGTGGGGGAATTTTGAATATAGACAATGTATTAGGGAGCGTTTACTGACATGTCAAACAAAGCTGGTTAGCTGAAAGGAATGCTTTGCTCACTTATTTTGGAAAAACATACACGACAAATCTGAGCACACAGAAAAAGATCTGAAAGAAAGTCAGAAGGCTGATTTTATTTGGTAATCCATTACCTATTTTGTTGATGCTAGGTCACTTCAAAACTCACTTGAATCAACAAGTTCTAGGAGAGGGAGGCTCAGGTTTCAAGTGCCAGCATTGAAAAAACAAAAAAAAAGCATTGAGTTTTAAACTATATCAATGTACATTGACTATTTTTTTTTGGTACTCTTCACAATAACTTAAAAAGTCAGTATGCTTACAGAAGGGCCCAGAGAGGCTAAGTAATTCACCCAAGGGTAGCCAGCTCAGAAGTGGTAACATCAGGTCTCTATCCCTGTCTGGCTTATTTCCAAGTGTCACTCCTGACCATCCGCAATCTGCCTGTTTCAGAAATATGTTCTAGAGAAAGTCCAAGCTACAGCACCACCAAGAATTCTAAGCAAGCTTGGGGTAATATCTGAAAATGACAGAGAAATTTACAGTACCTCAGAACAGGTATGGAGCGAGCTTGCTTTCTCTCTCTCTCTCTTTCTTTGCAAGGCAAAACATTTCCATTTGAAGATGAAGGTCAGGGGTGGCAGCTCACACTCACCAAGTGCTTCCTCATAGCTCCCCGCTCATTAACCCCCCAAGCAAGTCCTGTTTCTTATCATGGCTGTTACCTAGATGCATCTGCGGAGGCTTCGAGAAAGCAAATACCTTGTCCAAACTAATAAGGTTAGGGGCCCAGCTCAGAGTCCATACACAGTGACTCCCATTCGAGGCATTCAGGTCTGCTACTACGAATGAAGGAGACAGCTCACTCTCAGTGTCTAGAATACCATATGCCTTGCTTTTCTTTTTCTTTTTTTCCTATTCAGCCTCCTAGAGCTGCAATCTATCCAACTGGTGAATCCCATGTACCTGTCCCCCACTTTGAATTTGGGGAGCAGTTTCCCTCACCTGGACAGGTGGTGGTGTACCTTCTGGATGTAATGTGATGTTCTTGTAGCCTGTTCCTCAGCCCCTTCCTTCCTGAAGCAGGATGACTCCCATTTCCATGATCTATATTCATATATATGGGCTCTTGTAATTTAGTAAGGTCATTAAAACAAGGCTATCTGCACATGCATGCAAAAACCCAGCCAGTGTTCTCACAGAGGGCTCACGTTGCGAACTACCTCTGTAAAGGGCAATCGTCACAGTCCATTATTGTGACGCCACGTACAGTGAACAAACACCGCGACTTAACGTGGCACAGCACACTGAAATCTGTTCAAGCCAAAGACGACCGAGCAGCATTTCCCATCGAATTTGTCCTCACTGCCTGATTAAGTTCTTATGAGACTGTTTGGTAAGGGGTCTTTTCCTGATCTGATAACTGCCAAATGTAGTCTAGCTGCAAATGTTTAATCCTCTAGAAGGCAGATTAAGAGTATAATTGACCTAGATAATCCATGTATCACCCCCAGTCAAATGTTCCTGGGGCCCGGCGCACAGTGACACAGGGCTCTGCGGAAAGCCAGAGCGGGTGCGCATTACCACCAGCGTGGATGCCATCCAAGTTCGAGATGGCTTTTTAATCACTCATCTCCCAGCCTGTGAGGTTTAAGCAGATGAATTCACCCTAAGCACATCTCTTTTAATCCCGATTTTCTTCTCAGTCTGTGTCTTCAAGAAGTACAAGGAGGAAAGAAAATAAATTAATTTTTGTTTAGACCTTGAGATCTCAGTTAGGAGCTTCCTCCTCGGATGACCCGACCTCTCGTTTCAGAAAGCATGTTTCTGTTTTGGGGGAGATGTTGAATTAATCACTACACGGAAGGGGGAAAAGAAAAAGCCATCTGCATGATTTATGGACACTCCAACTGGAAATCGCATATCTTCAAGATATTTCCTGAGCTTCCTTTCTTAGCTGCTGCTTTTGGAATACAGAGATTATCTCAATCCATTTTATATTTTCTTTAAAAAGCAGCAGTAATTGTCAAGAAGGCCAAGCTTCCATTTGAGTCTTAGAATAATCTGATTTTCCTTAAAAAAAAAACAACTTAGTAAGATCGATATAATTTAAATTCGTTGTTATCATACATATTACGATACCCAATTTACATTTTGAAATATGTTGTTTGTAAATATTAAAAACTGTTATTTGGCAGCAAGTGAAAACAATAGGCAATTGTGCTTCAATTTTACGAAAACATGCAGATAAAACACGTATAGCTTTACATTGAAATACTATGGGCAATAGCTTGGGGATTCTCTTCTGATGAGTACTTCATTTTGCATTGGTTAGGTACTTTGTTTTAGGTATAGTATCAAAGAAGGACTGTGTTTTATAGAAAGACTATATAAATCAACGAGGTTAATAAGCAGGACAACTTTCACTGCGAAAATGATCCGGTTAGATAGCATTATGCCCAAAATGCATCTCTTTGATAAATGTACAGAATGCTTGGTTGAAAAAAATTTGGTGAAGATGAATTTGGAAAATCTGTTCTTAAGTTACATAATAAGATAGATAAAAAAGCAGAACATCAAATATAGAGCCCCAAATGCTATGCCGATAAATCTCCCACAAGCACCCATTTCCAGCCAAGAGTACAATGACGAGGCAGAGAAAATAAAACCAGTTCAGAGAGCCCTGGTTAGGGACCTTGTTAAAATAAAATGCACCAATAAATGACCAGCTATTCCTGATAGCCTTGGATACAAACATACATTAAAAGCCACCCAGCCTTTTGGACACACAGTAAGGTGTGAGGGGAGGGGAAGAAACAATACCAAACAGTAAGACTTAAAGGATTTATCAAGTAAATAAAACGATCACTTGAAACACAGTTAAAACACAACAGGAACTCTCAGAGCACGCCTCTCAAGTGACAGATGTCAGCAGGAACTGAAAACCAGAGAATGACATGACAGTCAGAACCAACAACTCCCCAAGCAGCAAACAATCTCAGAGATATATAGTTTTTTTCCTTCATTCAAAATGCTAATTTGTTATTATTCATTTTTGCCATTTATCAAAATGCAACAATTTGGAAGTGAAACCTTTCAGATCAACAAGTCTCTCTCAATAGGTTTCTGCCAATTGTTTAGAAACCTGCCCCAGGATCTCTATGATTAGTGAGTAGACTTTAAAAAGAATAAGCATGTTGTGATAAGAAATGGTGGGGTGCATGTTGTGATAAGAAATGATGGGGTTCTAGCTTTCACAAGACCCTTCTGCCCCATGTTCCTAGTGGCTTGCCAAGCTCAGTGGACGCGAGTCTTGCAGTGCATATATGCAAAGAAATAAACACCATCCTTGAGGAAACAGAAGCCAAAAACAATCAAACATGTTGGTAATCTGATGTTTTGCTGCTAGATTATAGAAAAACAGTAAGTTCTGAATTCAATTACCGAGCCTGTATGATAATGAAGTGTTTGAGGCGCTCTGGGCTTTCCGAATGACAAATGTTTTCAATCCATGACAGATTCAATAACTTTTTTTGGTACTATATCAGTTAAGTTGCCTAGCACCAACATATTCTGTAATTTGGGGGTTTGGGTTATTTGGAGAGCAAGAATGAAAATGGCCAAGGAATTTATGTCAAAATGAGCTTGTGAGAAAGTGAATTTTTTTTTCCCCTATGAGGTTGTGTGAGGTGCAGTGAGTGGTTTGTATTATTAGGACTTCGAAATCAATGTTCAGGAGGGCTTAATGAAGATTCTGTTGCTAAATAAAATTGGGGCAACGTGAAACTGAATCGTGGGGGAGGGTTCCTACGAAATTCCTGTTGCTGTCTTACACTGTTTTTGTGTGCCATAACAAAGGGCTGGCGATACTTGTCAATTCCTGAAAAACCCGAACCATAACTCGCTTTTCTGCAAAGCATGTTCTTAGTAATATTTCTTTTTAATTATCCATTCACATTACAGCCTGGAGGGCTGGAACATGGCTGTGTTCTTTCACAGTTAGGCAAGTCCATCTTAACCATCTGTGCCAGGCAAGGCTGCCCTCTTACTTTCTGAGCAAAGATTCGGTTTGCAGTTTCCCTCGTAAAGACACTGCCTTCCAGTGAAATACCTTTCAAGGAAAGTTTCCCCTTGCACTTGTAATTTCAAAAAAGAAGTGGGGAGGCTGGATTATCTGTCAATGAAGCGACAGGCTTAATCACAGATTTGACATCAAATTCAGTATGAGACATTTTTCAAGTTTCGGAGGGAGCCTGAAGTTATTTGTACACACACAGACACACACACACACACACACACACACACACACACACTCCCACACCCACACCCACACCCACAGACCACAAAACACTAAGAAACAGAACATACCAATCAAAGAAAAAAAAAAGGCAACATAGGCATGGAAAAGAACAATCCACAGGCTTGTAGGAAGTTTGTAGTGTGGAACTGAATTCAGCGGAGGTGGGCAGAGTCCACATGGCTGAGCTGAGACTCGAGGGTGGTACCTGGCTGTTTTCAATGCCTAGTGGATGGGCGACAGTGCCCCAGACACACCGGGCGTGGGCTTTCAGAAAGGCACGCATGCACAGAAGGGGAGGCCCCGCTCGTGAGCTTTATGCGTGTAGGAGGCATTCTCAGTGGATGTGGGTCATGCTAGAAAATGTACACAGGAAGATTATTTGATTCTAATTCATGCCACTTGATATAATGTGATAAAACATTTGACATGAGAGATAAGTCCCATTTTAATCCGAGAGAGGACAAGTGGGAATTAAAAAGTAAGAGGGGGTTTTGTCCAAGGAAGGTGATGCAGGAGAGAGAGGGGTGTCGGGCACAGAAAGGGGATGATTGGAAGAGGAGAGGGGGACAAAAAAAAGAAAGAAAGAGAGAAGGAAAGGAAGAAAGAAGCCTTTTCAACACACTAGGAAGCAAATGAGCTGGAAGACAAAGCAAGGAAATCAGTAGCTGCAGAACCCGAAAGCGATGCCAACAATGAGCTCACTTCACGATGGAACAAACACGCGCGCACACACAACTCGGTGCAAATTGGTGAACACAATCACAGGGAAAACGTAGAAACAAGGGTTCCATAGTAGACCAAAACATTAATGCTCGGGCTGGCGCTCCAAACATAAATACCTGGACAGGAAAAGCTTACATTTCACGAGACAGGAGTAGCCTGAAACCACATAGGGACGAAGATACCAGCTTCCATGGACTCTGGTAGGGGGCGTACACTGGCACACTGAGGGGATTTGGCTACATGAGGCAACCCTATCCTTGTTTTTTTTTTTTTTTTTTTTGGCCTGAAAAAGGCAGACAGTTTGAGACCAAAACAGATTCCTTTACTTTTGTCTCCCTTCCTTCCTTCCTTCCTTCCTTCCTTCCTTCCTTCCTTCCTTCCTTCCTTCCTTCCTTCCTTTCTTTCTTTCTTTCTGCCTTAGTGGCTTCCTTTTCTCTGCAGATGGAGTCACATGTTCAGAGGGTGTACACCCCTGGGGATACATTCTCGGAGTTTTGGTCTGTGTTCACTTCTGGTCTACCCACTTCTCCTGTGGGCGGAGGGGCTTCTATGCTTCACCAGCGGCAACTGACCAAACAACTTTTGTAAAAGCGTTTGCCAGTACCCAGGACCGAGGACTTGTGGTCTCGCAGAGATAAAAATCATCTTAGGAGCATATGCCAGTTGCTGCACATCTGCATGCCACGGCTGGCTTCAGGGAGGAGCCAGCCTTCCCCCCCCACCCCAACACCCAGGAGAGGAAGCTGGCCTCTGCGTCCCCAAGGGGAATGTCTCCCTCCAGCAAGGCCAGATTGCAAGGAGGGGGGAACGGTGACCTAGGAAGATTGCTGCCAGTGAGAAGGAAGCTGCTTCCCGAGCTCCAGGCAGAACGTGCCTGCTTGCTGCTTGCTGGGAGGCTGTGTGGCGTTCCACGTGTCACACAGACTGAGCCTGAAACACCGCCACACCACGAGTGGGTTCGGAACAGACACACGACGGATACGAGCTTTGGGCAGAGGGAGGAGGGGAAGTTTCTGTGGGAATCAGGACCGATCCGTTTTCACAAAATGTGACTTATCCTCCTGTCTTGTATTTTGTCACATTTTGGAGGGTCTCCTTGGGCTGCAAGGAGGAGAAGGCATTTACTTACATCAAATAACCTTTCTATATACATCTCCTCATTGACCTTATCACGGAGGACATCCTGAGAGTGGCGGACGAAAGTCACGTAGGCGTCAGCCACGTCCATCCCGGGTTTCTGCAAAGAAACGGGAAAGCGTTAACGTGGAAGTTTCTGCCTGCAACGTCTCCCTGTCTCACTCCTTCCCTTTGGCTCTTCCCAGCGCCCTTCACTGGCTCTGCAGGGTCCCTGCTGTGGGTTCAGCTGGGCCGGAAAGAAGTTGATCTTAGACCCTCTTGCTTTTTTTTGTTTTCTGTTTTTGTTTTTCAGAAGGGAGTTGGAATGACAGGATTTTATATAGACTTCTTGACTGACTTTTATTCTTTTTCTTTTCTGAAAAATTTCTGGATACATCTTTGGCTAAACCAGAAGCATTCTCTGGCTTTTGCTTTTAACTGAAATTGCCCATTAAGGAAAAATCCAAATGTACCCTGCCTTCCTCTGTAAAAAAAAAAAAAAAAAAAAAAAAAAATATATATATATATATATATATATATATATATATATATGGAGGAAGTGATAAAGAAATAACATTTCAATGACTGTTCCCTTCTACCTGTGGGGAGTAGTTGAATGTGGGCGTCTACAGTGAGTCTTTGCATGTAGTTTACTCAGAGGAGACACTCTAGTGTCTGTCCTTCCTTTACAGTATAGAATTCAACACTTAAGGATGGAAAAAAAGAAAGAAAGGGAGGCAGGCAGGGAAGGAGGGGGGTTATTTTTAAATAAATTCAATTTTTCTGGAAAGGTATGTAGGTAGGGGATGGTTTATAGTAAGCCAGTAGAACAAAACAGAACATAGTGTACACTGCTTGAAACGTCAAAATCAAAGTTATCCCCACAGAAACCTATTAAAACACTGTAATGTGGGTCATTAGGAGAGCTGCCACTAACCTCTTAAATTTCCACAATAGATATGCACGTTTGCTAATAACTAGAAAGATTAGTTTTCATTACTGTGATTTACCTTAGATCACAAAGTATCATTTCTCTATAAGACATGACTGTCAGGCACTGCAAATTGAAGTTAGTTAACACTTCTGTGTAATTTCCAGGGTGAAAATGAGGAAGGTTTGGAAACAGTAGGACTGTATTTTTTTCCCCCTGATACAAAGCAAACAATTATCAAGTAAAGGGCCAATGCTTGGCCCCTGGGATGCTGGTAACATCTCCTAACACCTGCTGAAACAATGACAAGGTATTAATTTGAAAAACAATGAGGACAGCCCAAAGCCACAGTAGTCAAGTGTTACACTTTCAAGCAATTTTCAGCAAATGGATAGAGCAGGTTCCATGATGGTCCTATAATTGTTGCGGTTTTATGAGACGAAACAATAGCAGTTCTCCAATGAGATGGCAGCTTCAGCTATCCGGGCCAAGGTAGTACCTCTCTCCTCCCTCCCTTGGCACATCAAAGGGCAGTAAGGATGGGGGGCCCCTACCTGGGGGTCTTAAGAAACTTACTATTGTTTCAATTTCGTCCCTGGGATACTTGTGTGGCAGATAAAGCCTTTTCCTGGATGCATGCAAGCCATTTGAGAGCTGTGATTTCAGCATGCCTTCTCTTTCCACTAAGGCTTAAGATCCTCAAAGTGGCATTACATTGAAAAATTAAAAAAAAAATTGGGGGCTGGGGGGATGGCTTAGCGGCTAAAGGTGCTGGTTTGCAAAGTCTGCTGGCCTGGGTGTGATTCCCCAGAGCCAACTCAAAGCCAGATGAACAAAAGGGCGCATACATCTGGAATTCACTTGCAGCTGCAAGAGGCCCTGGTACACCCATTCTTTCTCTGTTTCTGCTTTCAGATAAATAAAAACATATTAAAAATCTGATAGAAATCAATTTGGCTCATCTCACACAGATAGTTAAGAAACACCAGTGATTATCTTTCAGCTCTGCTTTTTTTTTTCTTCTTGAGGTTGGCTCTTGCTGTAGCCCAGGCTGATCTTGAATTCACTATGTCAGCAGCCCAGGCTGGACTTGAACTCACAGCGACCCTCCTACCTTGGCCTCCCGAGTTCTGGGATTAAAGGTGTGCACCACCACACCTGGCTCACCTCTTTTCCTTTGTCACAACAATTTACCAAGAGCTGGACATTGTATTATGTAATTATTTGTTTGTTTGTTTTCGCCCATTTTCTCCTCCTAGGACACAAGCTTCAAGAATACAGGAATTGGGCTGGGCATGGTGGCTCACGCCTTTAATCCCAGGCAGGGATAGGTACATCACTGTGAGCTTGAGGACAGACTAGAACCACAGAGCGAGTACCAGGTCAGAATGGGCTAGAGTGAGACCCTACCTCGGGGGTATGGGGTGGGGCGGGAACAAACAAACAAACAAACAAAAACCCAGAATATACAAAAGAATGCAGGACCTTTGGCCCATTTTTTATGTCTTATTTCCAGCATACAGAATAGTGCCTGCAATATTGCAAGTGCCAAAGAAACAAAATTACGAACAATCAAACAGTTTCTCCATCCTTTTCTCCTTTAAAGCTCTTCGGGGATTCTGACTCCATCCCTCACAAATGAGAACTCACACTGATCATTTAGAGGGCTCTGGGCCTCAGTCATGCCATCTGTAAAGTGGGATGTAAGCAGCTCCCCAATTTACCTTCAAGGAGTATAAACACCACAAGAATGTCTACATCAATGTCCCCAAAGCCACAAATTACAATACAGACATGATCCCTCCCCTATATTAAAAGTTATCTATTGCTAGTGTCTACTTTAGATGCAAGAAGGAAAAGGAAGCCTTATTGGAGACACTCTAGATAAAAATAAAAGTCTCAGGCCAGAGACATGGCTTAGCGGTTAAGGTGTTTGCTTGCGCAGCCTAAGGACCTAGGTGCAAATCTCCAAGTCCCATGTAAGGCAGACACCCAGTGACGCAAGCGTGCAAGGTTGCACATGCGCACAAGGGGTTGCATGTGTCTGGAGTTTGATTGCACTGGCTGGAGGCCCTGACAATTCTCTCTCACACACACATTAAAAAAGGCAGTCTGTTGGGTGTGGTGGCACGCCTTTAATCCCAGCACTCAGGAGGCAGGGGTACGAGGATTGCCAAGAGTTTGAGGCCACCCTGAGACTACCTAGTGAATTCCAGGTCAGCCTGGGCTACAGTGAGACCCTACCACGAAAAACCAAAAAGAAAAAAAAAAAAGTTTCTGCAGAACAATAGTCGTGTCTGTCCTGTCCTCAACCACCTTCCTTAGATAAGGCATCACACCAAATTCCAAGAAGCTGGGCTTCCATCTCATGATGGGCCAGAAATAGGGAAGAGGGAGTCTGCCTGAAATTAATGTGCAGGTGACGGCACGCTATCCCTTCTCCTGATCCTCTGAGCATGAGTGAGAAAGCGGCTAGGCTGCAACCCCAGACAGACATACTCATGTTCACCAACTGTTGGGTGTGCGACTGCTGGGGACGGCAACAACAGGGACAGCTGCCCTTGCACCTCGGGAAGCCCAGCGTGGGGGGAGTGGGTGACTATGTAGCAACTGCACAAAGAGAGTGACAGCGATGAACTGAAGTCATTGAGAAAAGATTAAATTACAGTCAGTAAACCTGTTTAAAATAGCAAGGGTTAAAAAAAAAAAGGCAAGAAGGATGGGTAATGTATCTTAAGTAAATTTCCAACCAAAACAGTTAAAATCTGGGCTGGGGAGATCGCTCAGTAGTTAAAGGCACTTGCCTGCAAAGCCTAATGACCCAGTTCCCCGGTACCCGGATGCACAAGGTGGCGTATGCCTCTGGAATTTGTTTGCAGTGGCTAGAGGCCTTGGCATGCCCATTCTCTCTCCCTCTCCTCCTCTCTCTTTCTCTGCCAGTCTGTCTCTCTGCTTGCAAATAAATAAATAGATTTAAAAGAACAGTTAAGATCAAACTGTTGACAGTGAAGAAAACTAACTTATAGGTAGAACATATACTTGAGTGAGCTACTGGAATCATTATATAAATTGGGATTTATACCCATATTCCTCCCCACAGAGGCATCAACTTTTAGGTGGTAGCATTTTCTTAAAAATTGGTGTATATGTAGTATGTGTGGTGTATGTGCACATGAGTTACATGCATGTGTGTGCCAATGCATGTGCTTGTGTGCACAAGTATGTGGAGGCCAGAGGAGGATGTCAGGTGTCCGCCTCTATCACACTTCCTTCCTATTTTCTTTTCTTTTCTTTTCTTTTTGTTTTTTGTTTTTTGTTTTTCGAGGTAGGGTCTCATGCTAGCTCAGGCTGACCTGGAATTCACTATGTAGTCTCAGGGTGGCCTCGAACTCACGGCGATCCTCCTACCTCTGCCTCCCAAGTTCTGGGATTAAAGGCGTGTGCCACCACGCCCGACCCTATTTTCTTGAGACAGGATCTCTCACTGAACCCTGAACTCACCATTTTTGTCTCGCTCACTCAACCTGGAACTCACCATTTTTCAACTTGATCTGCTGGCCGAGAGCCCAAGGGACCCTCCTGCTCTGCCTGCCTCAGCACCGGGGCCACAGGTGTACACAGCCATACCTGCTTTTTTTTTGAGGTAGGGTCTCACTGTAGCCCAGGCTGACCAGGAATTCACTAAGGAGTCTCAGGGTGGCCTTGAACTCACGGCAATCCTCCTACCTCTGCCTCCCGAGTGCTGGGATTAAAGGCGTGCACCACCATGCCCGGCTTTTTTTTTTTTCATACCTGGCTTTTTTATGTGGGTGTTGGGATTGAATTCAGGTACACTGGGACTCACTCAACCTTCTCCCCAGCCACAGGTGATGGTTTTTAAAGGGGACTGCCCAGAATGATAGAATTTGACATAGATATTAAAAAATATATATATTTCACATTTTAAAAACATTTGATTTATTTGTTTGTTTGAGAGAAAAAGAGAGAGAAACAAGCAAACAGAGATAGTATGGGTATGCCAGGACCTCCTGCCACTGCAGAAGAAATCCAGATGCGTGTGTCATTTTGTGTATTTGGCTTTATGCAGTAGCTGGTGAACCAAACCTGGGCCGTCAGGCTTTGCAAGCAAGTGTCTTTAACCACTGGGCTATTTCTTCAGCCCTTGACACAGATTTTTATAAAACATCTAAACAAATATACATAAATATTTGTAGAGTTAACTTCACCATGTGTGGATGATGAAATTTGCAAAGAATGCATTCTATGCATTAGGTAAAACAGGACATTATAATCTTAGCCTGTCCCTGTTGGATACTTCTGTACTTGAGGAATACAAACTCCAATTTTTAGTATATTAAGTAAGCCCTGAAGCGGAGTTTAAATATGTTCGATGAACTGAAGGGGTGAATCCTACATCTAGGGAAAAGAGAAATGTTTTGGGGATTACAAACCCTTCTGAATTAATGGGAGCTGTGCTTCTTGGCAGTAGTGGGGTTCATTAAACAGAAATGTCCATGGTAATTAACCAGTAGTCTCTACATGGAAATAAACTCCAACTGTATGTCAGAAACCTCACAAGGCAACACAGAGAGTTCAGAACACCCAACGGTTCCTAAACCTGGCTGCAGATGACAAAGGACCGAGGAAGCTTTGTAAGTAGCTACGCCCAGGCTCTACCTCCAGAGAATCTGTTTTGTCTGGCCAGCAACCTGGGAAGCACCAGCTGAAGGCCTCTCCAGGTGTTTCCAATCCACAGCCAACATCAAGGACCACTGCGTGAGTCCACTGCTTTCCATGCTTGCACAGAAGAGTGTGTTTAGAATGTTCCACCCCAGAGTTACTAAATCAGAATCTCTGGAGGTGAGGGCTGGAAATCCCAACAGGAAGTCAACAAACAACCTCTAAAAGTCTTGCCCTGTTTTATGGCTGGACATCTTGGTTTGGGAACCTCTGACTTAATAGATGATAGTGATGTGCTGGTTAACTAGCTTTTCTTTTTATTAAAATTTATTTATTTATTTATTTATAAGCAGAGGGAGATAGAGAGGAGACAGAGAGAATGGGCAGACCACTGCAAACAAACTCCAGACAAATGTGCCACCTTATACATCTGGCTTACGTGGGTACGAGGAAATCAAACCTGGGTACTTAGACTTCACAGGCAAATGCCTCAGCCACTAAGCCATCTCTCTAGCCCCAAAACAAATAGCTTTATTGCCAGGCATGATGGTTCCTTTAATTCCAGCATTTCGGAGGCCGAGGTAGGGAGGATCACTGTGAATTTGAGGCCACACTGAGACTACAATAGTGAATTCCAGATCAGCCTGGGCTAGAGTGAGACCCTACTTCAAAAAATAAAAGTAAAAAACCCCCAATTTTTACTTATTTATTTGAGACAGAGAGAAAAACATAGAGAAAGAGGCAGACAGAAAGAGTGAGTATGGGAATGTGACAAGGCCTCCTGCCACTTCAAATGAACTCCAGACACACGCACCACTTGGGAATTGAACCCAGGCTATCAAGTTTTGCAAGAAAGTGCCTTGAACTGCTGAGCTATCTCTCCAGTCCTGAATTGGCCTTTCAAAATGAACAAAAAAGCAAGCAAACAGACAAATGAGTCCCAAGGTGTGCATACTCCTGGCAAGGCTGAGTGTGTTCAGTTGTCTCCTAGGAGTTAGTGTGGGCAGTACCCACAATCAGTCGGACAGATCGTAAATCTTCACTCCGTACTTAACCTCCTTGTGCCTTTTCTTCTTATCTGTAAACCAGGATGGAATAACTACCCCTCTTATAGGGCTCTTTTCAGAAGTAAATGATTATTTACTATGTGTAAACACTGCATATACGTATGTGCACTATGAGGTATTATTTCTTTGTTAACATTTATGATAACTATTGCCAGCTCTGAAAGTATAGATTTGTCAACTTATTTTCAAAGTGTCCTAAGACATTAATGACTGGTACAGCCATGGATTTGATCTTCTAAGCATTTTCATTTTGAATACTCAAATAATTTCTCAACTCGCCAAATATATGTTTTTGTATTAACTAAACTCATCTAATTGCATACAAGAGTGCCTAAGGGCCTTGTTTCATTTATTTATTTATTTATTTATTTATTTATTTATTTATTTATAAGTAGAGAGAGACAAGAGAGAGAGAGAGAGAGAGAGAGAGAGAGAGAGAGAGAGAGATTGATATTGGATGTGCCAGGGCCTCCTGCTGCTGCAAATGAACTCAGGACATGTGTGCCACTTTGTGAATCTGGCTTCACCTGGGTACAGGGAATCATCAGGCTTTGCAAGCAAGTACCTTTAACTGCTGAGCCATCTCTCCAGCCCAAGAGCCTGGTTTTAAACATTACTTCTGCTACTTAGGGGCTGTCTGACACTGAGAGAGTTAACCTCTCTATACCTCAATTTCCTTATCTTTAAAATGGGGTAGTTAATAAAGATTAAATAAGTGGTTAAATGGCCGGTCACTTAGTGTTTTGTAGTTTGGTTGTAGTACTTATCATTGTACTATAGGTCACCAATGGTAAGTGAACCACATCAGAGGACATGCCACGTCACTGCTGACTCCCCTGAGGGAGAAATTGAATCCTGCTTTATTTCCTCATATCCCAGCAAGATTTCTATGATAGCACCCTTAATGCACACGTGATTGCATGACCACAGGATGGGTCATTTTCTTCTTTTAAATATTTTACTTACATATTTGTTTGTAAGGAGACAGGGAGAAAGACAGAGAGAGAAAGACAGAGAGAGAAAGACAGAGAGAGACAGAGAGAGAGAATAGGCACATCAGGGCCTCCAGCCACTAGACACATGTCCCATTTTGTGCATCTGGCTTGACATAGGTACTGGGGAATTGAGGCAGGGTTGTTAGACTTCACAGGCAAGTGCCTTAGCCACTGAGCAATCTCTCTAGCCCAGATTGGGACATTTTCATAGTGACGTGGAGTCCATTCAACCCCATCTTCACTATAAATTCAGGCTTGCCTTGTAGGAATCATTAAACTGAACTAGAAGACACTGCCATTATTGGACTTTTTCCTAACTTCTCCAAAATGCCATTCTTGTGAGGTCAACCTTACAGTAACACCTAAGTCAAATTTCTCCAGATACTGGGGCCTTGCCTATGAGTCACCCATCCTATACCTAGTTTTAAGATAAGAGGCTGCTGAGTGCTCAACACTAAGGGAGGTTTCTGACACACCCTCCAAGGCTCAGGGACCATGGCTGAAGAGGGGCTCAAGGAACATAAGAGCCACAAGAGCAGTGGGGGGCTGCGAGCTGTGATACACAAGACCAGTGGTGGGTTAAGAGATGTGACACACACGGCCAGTGGTGGGTCAAGAGATGTGACACACACGACCAGTGGTGGGTTAAGAGCTGTGACACACACGGCCAGTGGTGGGTCAAGAGATGTGACACACACGACCAGTGGTGGGTCAAGAGATGTGACACACACGACCAGTGGTGGGTCAAGAGCTGTGACACACATGACCAGTGGTGGGTTAAGAGATATGACACACACGACCAGTGGTGGGTCAAGAGCTGTGACACACATGACCAGTGGTGGGTTAAGAGATATGACACACATGACCAGTGGTGGGTCAAGAGCTGTGACACACACGACCAGTGGTGGGTCAAGAGCTGTGACACACATGACCAGTGGTGGGTTAAGAGATGTGACACACACGACCAGTGGTGGGTCAAGAGATGTGACACACATGACCAGTGGTGGGTTAAGAGATATGACACACATGACCAGTGGTGGGTCAAGAGCTGTGACACACACGACCAGTGGTGGGTCAAGAGCTGTGACACACACGACCAGTGGTGGGTTAAGAGATGTGACACACACGACCAGTGGTGGGTTAAGAGATGTGACACACACGACCAGTGGTGGGTTAAGAGATGTGACACACACGACCAGTGGTGGGTCAAGAGCTGTGACACACATGACCAGTGGTGGGTCAAGAGATGTGACACACACGACCAGTGGTGGGTCAAGAGCTGTGACACACACGACCAGTGGTGGGTTAAGAGATGTGACACACACGACCAGTGGTGGGTTAAGAGATGTGACACACATGACCAGTGGTGGGTCAAGAGATGTGACACACACGACCAGTGGTGGGTCAAGAGCTGTGACACACACGACCAGTGGTGGGTCAAGAGATGTGACACACACGACCAGTGGTGGGTTAAGAGCTGTGACACACACGGCCAGTGGTGGGTCAAGAGATGTGACACACACGACCAGTGGTGGGTCAAGAGATGTGACACACACGACCAGTGGTGGGTTAAGAGATGTGACACACACGACCAGTGGTGGGTTAAGACTGTGACACACACGACCAGTGGTGGGTCAAGAGATGTGACACACACGACCAGTGGTGGGTCAAGAGATGTGACACACACGGCCAGTGTTGGGTCAAGAGATGTGACACACATGACCAGTGGTGGGTCAAGAGCTGTGACACACACGGCCAGTGTTGGGTCAAGAGAGACCCGACCAGTGGTGGGTTAAGAGCTGTGACACACACGACCAGTGGTGGGTTTAAGAGCTGTGACACCACACGACCAGTGGTGGGTTAAGAGATGTGACACACACGACCAGTGGTGGGTTAAGAGCTGTGACACACACGACAGTGGTGGGGTTAAGAGCTGTGACACACACGGCCAGTGGTGGGTTAAGAGCTGTGACACACGACCAGTGGTGGGTCAAGAGATGTGACACACACGACCAGTGGTGGGTTAAGAGATGTGACACACACGGCCAGTGGTGGGTTAAGAGATGTGACACACACGACCAGTGGTGGGTCAAGAGATGTGACACACACGACCAGTGGTGGGTTAAGAGATGTGACACACACGGCCAGTGGTGGGTTAAGAGCTGTGACACACGACCAGTGGTGGGTCAAGAGATGTGACACACACGACCAGTGGTGGGTTAAGAGATGTGACACACACGACCAGTGGTGGGTCAAGAGATGTGACACACACGACCAGTGGTGGGTTAAGAGCTGTGACACACGACCAGTGGTGGGTCAAGAGATGTGACACACACAGCCAGTGGTGGGTTAAGAGATGTGACACACACGACCAGTGGTGGGTTAAGAGATGTGACACACATGACCAGTGGTGGGTCAAGAGATGTGACACACACGGCCAGTGGTGGGTCAAGAGCTGTGACACACATGACCAGTGTTGGGTTAAGAACTGTGACACACACGGCCAGCAGTAGGCAGGGCTGAGAAAGCGGATGCATCGACCTTCTGTCCTGGGCATCGTCCTATCCCCTATGTGCCCTTCTCTACTGAGTGCCATGTGCACACAGCCACTCAACGTGCCCAGCACACCCAGGAGTTAGGCCTTATTATGTCCATTTTAAAGGCGGTGGAGCAGGCCCAGAGACTCCGGCGTAAAGTGCAAGTGTATACTGGAGCCTGAGGGAAGGAAAGGGTCTTTCTCTCTTCTGGCCGCCATTCTCTTCTCCACTCTCCTGCTTACACGAAGGAGTCTGAGGTCCCTTGACGAGAGGTATTGTATAAATTCAAAACATAATTATTGATTGTACAATCTTTCATTAAACAAACAAAATATATGCTAATGCTAAATTCACTCCAATTTTCCATTTTGTCTTCCTTTGAGAAATAAGCCAATAAACCATTACACACTTAGCTTCCTGGGGAAATGAATTTAAATGTTAATATAAATCCTTTTAGAAAAAAAACAAATTTTCACAAATAAGTATTTGAACAAGGAGGGTACTTAACCACGTTCAGAATGAGGAACATTCAGTACTAGACCCTTGGTGGCTGTTGAGATAAGCGCCCTAAATTTAATATTTTATAATAGACTCATACCTCTTTTGTCAGAAATGGAGAAACAGAATCATTTTCTTTCCCCCTTTATTGGAATATATTTAAATCGCTCCAATTTTATTTTGCTAATATGCAGGGCAAAGTCTGCCTATAAATGCTTCCTGCTTTATCACAGGTAATCCCACACTTTAGTATTCATGTGCAGTACTTAACTTCAATTTAAATGTAAATTTGGGGCAACTTCAAGTGCTTTCTCTAGGAACTTTGAGGCTCTCTTCATTAATGAGACCTGCACTAATTATAAGCAGTCTCGTACGGTTTCCATAAAACAACTGCACAACTGACCCCCAAATGAACAAAGTCAGAATTTATTTATTTATTTTTTAAAAAAAAATTACTGGTGCCCTTGTTGAAATTTTTAGCTCAGGGCTCTGCTTCCAAGGTGCGTCTGCGGGCGAGAACCAGACAGACCCAGGGAAACGGAAGCCAGGGCGGAGCCGGGGTTGGACCTTGCTTCCCCATAGCAGAAACCACGACCTGTCCTCAGCTGAAAGACATCATGCTCGTGCTGCCTTCTCGCTGAGGATCTAAGTCAGGAACACACAGCTGAGCAACAAGGCAAAGCGCTCACGAGGAAGGCACAGACAAAGCCGCAGCGTCACAGATCAGACAGCGACCGTCAAATACTCACAGGCACATCCACGTACTTGGAAGCGGCCTTCACCTGAGGAGGAGAGGAGAAGACGGAGGTGAGTGCGTGTCTCACCGCTCATGGTGTATCTATCACCCGGGTCAAGCAATAAGCACGGCACACTGAGCTAACCAGGAAGGACAAGTACTGAAACCTAAAATCTGCTTTCTGTTTTATGTACTTATTTTTTTTTTTTTCAAGCCATCGTAGCCACTGTTTGGGGGGGAGGGCAATTCTGTAGATTCATGTTCCATAGCTTGTCAGGGGATCCTGGCGTTTTCTTCCCACTGTGTGAGAAGAAGATGACAGTTGCCTGGATCTACACCCAACGGTGACTGCGAGCACTCTGGGCACATTGGGTCTCCGTGCAATTTGGTTGTAGGTTGTCCTGAATCCTTCAGTTCTCCTTTCCTAGTACCTCAGATTTTGAAGTAGAGGGAATCCAGAGACCAGGCCTCCCCACCCCAGAAGGGCGTGGCACTGAGGCTCGAGCGTCAGGGCCTTTCTTGGTTGTGTCAAGGTTGCTGCTAAGCCTTCTGGTTTTAGGTGCTATAAAACAAAAACAAAAACAAAAACAAAAACAAAAACAAAAACAAACAAACAAAAAAAGAAAACCCATATGGAGGCCTGGGAGATGGCTCAGCAGTTAAAAGCACTTTCCTGCAAAGCCAGATGACCTGAGCTTGATTACCCAGTACCCACATAAAGCCAGATGCACAAAGTGGTGCATGCATTTGGAGTTTATACTTGGGTGCACCTCTTCTCTCTCCATGTCTGCTTGCAAATGAAAACAAAAATTAAAAACACTGTGAAAAGTTCAGGAAGTGGTCACTAAATTCATTTTTAGGTGATAGAGTATAGTGCTTGAACATGGGGTATGAGGTCAGAGCTGGGTTCAAATCCCGCCCCGACCACAGACAAATGGCATCACTTTGGGCTGGCTCCTTTCTTTCTCTGAGCCTCAGCTGCCATGTATGCAAAATGCAGAGACTGATGCTTCTTCCCTTGGGGACGTCGGGTTGGGCACACAGACAACTCCGGGATGGTGCAGGCGTGGAGCCCGTGGAAGCGAGTTCCGTGAACAGCTGGGCTTGAGGGACAAAGCTGACGGGAGTATGTTGGACATTCTGTGTGTTTATTTCTGACTCAGGTCACACCCACGCTTCTAGGGACTGGTGCGACTCTATTTTAAGTCAGAGAGGAATTCCAGGTTGATTAGAAAGTACAAAGATTGGGGGAGGAGAGATGGCCCAATGGTTAAGGCGCTTGCTTGCAAAGCTACGGCTTCAGGTTCAATTCCCCAGCACCCACATAAATGCAGAAGTGGCACATGCATCTGGAGTTCTTTTGCAGTGGCAAGAGGGCATGGTAGGCCCATTTCTACCCTGCTCTTTTTCTCTCTCTCTTACTCACTCACTCACTCACTCACATTCTCTCAACTACATATATTAATTAAAAAAAAAAAAAAACTACCACAACTGCAGTAAAACTGTTGGTCACTGTTCAGGTTTGGCTTCCTTGTTGAGACTAATATCAGTAATCAATCAATCAATCAATCAATCATCAATAACCCTCACAAGTGTCTCTTAGGAAGTACCCAGGAATGTGATTTCCTCTCTTGCTATTTCTACAAAGATTGTAGAAATACCAGCTTCCAAGTGAGAGCAGCCAGCGAAACTATCGGAAAGGGTTGAAAGAGCCTAAAATGGCTAGGTGTGGTGGTACACGTGCTTGTCATCACAGTGTGGGGGAGCTGGAGATAGGAGGGTCCCTGGGGCTCTCAGAGCAGTTAGTCTATCTCCAGGCCAATGAGAGATCGCTCCGAAAAAAAAAGCAAAAAAATAAACAAAAAATGGAGGCTGGAGAGATGGCTCAGTGGTTAAGGTCCTTGCCTGCAAAGCCTAACCACCCAGGTTCAATTCCCCAGTACCCACATAAAGTCAGATGCACAAAGTGGTGCAGGTATCTGGAGTTTGTTTGCAGCAGCTGGAGACCCCGGCACACCAATTTCCCTCCCTGTCTGCTTGCAAATCAATAACTAAAGTATTTTAAAAATGGTGGGTGATGTTCTGGAGGGACACCGACGATCCCCCTCTGGCTTCCATGCGTTTGTGCACACACAGCCATGGGGACCTGCACAATATGCATCGGTACCCACACACGTACACAAGCGCACACGCATGCGTGCACACGCACAAGCGTGGATGGAACAGCAAGTTCTGAAAGTGCTAGAGCTAGTTTTCCCAGGGGAAAAGCTTGCCTAGTTTCCTGGTCTGGCCTCTAGAGCTCCAGAGCGGAGTGACACAACTGTGTACCTTGTAGGGCTGCTAGGTAGCAAGCGGGGAAACTTAGGTGACAGTTCTTGGTACACTGTAAAGTGGTGGTGGGGGGAGGGGGAAGCACACAGACAAGCTTCTAAAAGGCAATGCACTCTGCCTTCGCAAGTCATTGTCAGCACCCAGGGTGACTCCTATCTTCTGCTGCAGAAGCTACAGGAGCCTTACTGGGTTTTCCTTCAGGTGGCAACTGTGGAATTAAGACTGCCATTCAGTACCGTTTTGTGCACTGCCTGCCTCCCACAGAATGTCCCCAGTCAAGGGCTCATCCAGCCTTTATTTTAAGCCTCCCACATGTTCGATTATATCTACCAATGAGATGCTTTTGACGATCACTTTCTTCTTCAAGCCACCCTGTCACATGGGGGCTAATGAGCCATATTCCTTTACAATAAAGAAAATTAAAATGCGTACAACTGAAGAAGTGTTTTTGTCCACGTTCACCGACACAAGGCAGCACGTACACACAGTCCTCTGAGCCCATGTTCCACACCCAGAGCTCCCCGTTAGTCTTCTCGCTACTGGGGGAAAAGCCTGAGGGATTCAAACACCCTTGGTCAGAGCTGGCAAAAGAGCTGTTCTCAGCCAGAAATGGCCTCCTTTGCTCTGTCAAGTTGATGCCTGGCACTGGGTAGGAGTTTCGCTCAAGCTGAAATGACCAACCTCTAAACACGCCTACTCTCCATGTACCACTAACACACGGTTCCCAACCAGAGAGCGACACCCATCAAATTCCACTCCTTGCAAGTTCTGTTCCCTTGAGAAGACGAGAGACGCGTGTGGCACAGAATGAAAACCATGCACCAGCCAGGCCCAGCTGGCTCCTTTATGTGGTAAATCCTCCCTTACACTTGGCCTACTGACATTCCTCCCTTCTCCTAATAAACACAGCAATAGCTTTGGGGAGAGCAGTTATGCTAGTATGATTATTCAGAAACAGCTACAGTATCATTTTGGTTTTGGCCATTGAACTTCGGGAAGGCCGTTGAGGTGCAGGATGCAGGGGACTCTGGGGGTGTATGCTGTAAGGGAAGAAAGCAGACGACATCGTGCCCCAGAACAAGAGAGCAAATGGTGAAAGCCATCATCTTGTGGTTGATGGAGGAGCTCTCACATTAGGATTGAGCTTGCTTGTGGTGGTTCCAAAGCACTGAATCAGGATGAGCCAAGAGACAGGGGTCCTGGAAAAGACATAGTCAGCTGGCATGGGCCCATCAGGAAGCAACCAGCTTTGGCGGTAGGGCCCCTTGGAAGAGGCTCCTTGAACCAAGGAATGATGCCACAGGCTTGCTTCTTCTTCTGCAAGATGATATTTTTTATTTTAAAAAATATTTTATTTCCTTCTTAGAGAGAAGGGGGAGGGAGAGAATGAGCACATCAGGGCCTCTAGCCAATGCAAATGAACTCCATATGCATGTGCCACCTTGTGCATCTGCCTTACATGGGTAGTGGGGAATCAAACCTGGGTCCTTAGGCTTTTCAGGCAAGTGCCTTCACCACTAAGCCATCTCTCCAGCCCCTGGACTGGCTTCTTTACCTGCACAAGGGGCACAGGATGCTTCCTCCTGTCTGATTCTAGCCTCCTTGGGAGATAGGAAAGGACCATGATTCTCATTCTCTTTCTACTCCTCCTGTTCCTCTTCTTTTGTCTCAGGATCCTCCTGCTCCTTCTCCTCTTCTTCCTTCTCTTCCTCCCGCTTCTCCTACTCTTCCTCCTCCTTCTCTTCTTCTTCGCCTCAGGCTCCTCCTCACTCTCCTCCTCTCTCTCTCTTCCACTCTCTCTTCCTCCCTCTCTCCCTGTTCCTACAGGTAGGTTGAGAAGCAGCAGGACCAGGGTCTGGACTGGTCCCGTCACCCCTTTCCTGTACAATGCCAGCAGGACCACCTTTAAACATCACCTTCCTTTTACATTTTCATGGGCATATGTCTTTGGGTAGAGAAGAACAACCACATCCTCCCAACCCATCAGGACTTTGGAATTGTCTCTGGAAAAATCCAAGCATGTACGAAGCCTCACATCTGGATTAAGTAAATGACAGCCCTCCTAACTGACCCAAGTCTACTGACTGTGCTATGTACCTACTCTTCTGAAGAAGAAAATAGAAATTGCTTTACAAAACACTTCCTATTGTATATTGACTTAGTGTAATTTTCATCATTAGTTGTCAAGAGTATGTGTGTGTTTCTCTGATGCTGTCCATTTTTTTGTTTTTTATATTTATTTTTATTAGTTATGTATACAGTGTGTATACAGCCATGTTGGTACCATCCTTAGCTTCCTCCTGTCCTCCCCCCTCCACAGGGACCCTCCTTGTTGGGGACTGTAGGTGGTGCATTGTGGGGTTAGCTATCAGTTATGGGTAAGAGGCAATGTCTCTGTGCATAATGACCCAACGTGTGGCTCTTAACCTTCTTTCCACCTCCTCTTCCGCAAATTTCCCTGAGCCATGTTGGGTTCATTTTAGGCCTGCTTCTATATTTATTGACAACGTCTATACTTACAGACAACAAACCATATTTCCCTCCCCTCCCACACTTCCCCCTTCATAACTCTGCTCTCCATCATATCTCCTCCCTCTCGCCATTAGTCTCACTTTTAATTTGAAGTCATCATCTTTTTTCTCCTATTATCCTCATTTTTTTTTTTTTTTTTGAGGCAGAGTCTCTCACTGGCCTGAAGCTCACTGATTAGGATAGACTGGCCTGCCAGCAAGCCTAGGGATCTACCTATCTCCACCTCCCCACTGAAAAAATGACAGGCACACACCATCAGACTCAGCACTTTGGCATGAGTTCTGGGGGTTGGGCTCAGGTCCTCATGCTTGTGTCCTTTACTGACTGAGCAATCTCCCCTACCCCTTTTACTTGAAACAAAACCTGCCTAGTGAAGTGTTTAGGAGGATGGGTTCTGGATTTGTCATTTTCTAGCTTGGTGATTTTGAATAAGATTTATACCTTCCCTGAGCCTTCTTTATAAATGGGACAAAAAAGTGTTACTCAAAGGGACACCGGGGAAGTGAATGAGTTGACTCAACCAAGCGTACACCCTGTCATGCTGAACAGGACTAAACATGGCTGTCCTTTTTTTTTTCCCAAAAAGTATTTTTATTTGTTTATTTGAGAGAGACATAGAGACAAAGAGAAAGAGGCAGACACAGAGAGAGTGAGTTTGGGTGCACCAGGGCCTCCTGCCATTGCAGGTGCACACACCACTTTGTGCATCTAGCTTTACGTGGATACTGGGGAATCAGGCTTTGCAAGCAAGCACCTTTAACCCCTGGGCCATCTCTCCAGCCCTGACATGGCTGTTCTTACTGCTGGGAACTCTGGCTTAAAGGAGTAGACAAAGCTCATATGCGTCACAACAGTCAATTTCACTCTGCCCCTCTAGACTGTGGCAGTTTCTTGTTATGAAAGGAGCTGGGATTGCCACCAGGTACCTGCAGGTATCTGAACTGGTTCTTGTGCTGAGTGCTTTCTGCCAGCTCTGTGACCTCTGTGTCCTGAGGACCTCATGGAGGCTGAAGGCCGAGGCCTGCTCCACCCCCACCTTGCCCAGGGTGTGCCTGATTTGGGTATCTCCTTAGGCCTGTGTCTCAATATGCTCAGTGACACCATCTATGCCTCTCTGGGAACCAGCCACGTACTAGGGCTCAGGAGACAAGCAAGGATGAGAACTGTGTGCCAGACATCTGGCTTTCGTGTCCCTTCTGAGCTGGGACTCACGTGCCCTCAAAGGAGAGACAGACGCTGTGATGAACTTCATTTGTTGGGACTCCTTGCCACTGGGCTGGGACATCACACCCCTATCTCTGGCAGTATTCCTTAGCCTTCTGGCCCTGCGTCCCCAGGAAGAGCTAGCTGTGGGAAAAGATTGAAAAGGAGACTTAAGGGGCTGCAGAGATGGCTCAGCAGTTAAGGTTTACAAAGCCTAACAACCCAGGTTCCATTCCCCAGGACCTCCATAAAGCCAGCTGCACAAGGTGGCGCATGCGTCTGGACTTCATTTGCAGTGGCTAGAGACCCTGGTATGCCCATTCTCTCTCTCTCTGCCTCTTTCGCTCTGTCAAATAAATAAATAAATAAACGAGCAAAGTATGTATTAAAAAGAAAGGAGACAGGAAGCTTAGCGGTTAAGCGCTTTGCCTTTGAAGCCTAAGAACTGGTTCGAGGCTTGATTCCCCAGGACACGTTAGCCGATGCACAGGGGGCGCATGCGTCTGGAGTTCGTTTGCAGTGGCTGGAAGCCCTGGCGCGCCATCTCTCTTCTGTCTCTATCTGCCTCTTCCTCTCTCTGTCTGTCACTCCCAAACTAAATAAAATAACTAAAATAAAAAAAAAAAGACTTAAACTGAAGGAAACATCCAACCCTTAAAAAAAAAAAAAAGAAAGGAGACAGAAATCAAGACACGCTAACGGAGGCCAGCTATGAGTTCTCACGTTTGTACCTGCAATGAGGGCGCTTACGTTAGCCAGGCTGCCACTGTAGGGCCTGTGCACGCGTTCCTAGACCCTCCCTAGGTCACATCTAGACACCCAGTCTCTCCAGATACTCACTGATCAAGGTCCTTCTCCCAGCTAGTAATGGGTTACTGTCTTTTCTTGAGGTCTAACTACTTACTCATGAGTTCAGAATTACTGTATTTATTTAATCTCCACAGCAACCTTTTGAAGCAGGTCCTATTAATGGTCTCATTTTACAATGGAAGAAACTCAGGTTCCGAGAAATGAAGTGACTTGGATTCACAAAATTCACAAAAAAGTCGCAATTTTGGCCTCCCTTTCATTTTTTTTTTTAACTCTCCAACTACTTTTATTGATTAGTTATATCTAAATCGTGTGTGTGTGTGTGTGTGTGTGTGTGTGTACACATCCTAAAATGGCTTCTCCAGGAAAAATGCATGAGGGATTTGAATAATTATAGGCAGAAGGTCCCAAACTGTTTCTCTAGCCTGAATGTCCCAGCTAATTACCTCGGCCCTCCACCTGACTTAGCGTGTGTAGACAGGCTTAATGGTTTCTCTATTGAGCTCTTCCATTATTTTTCAGGTGCCCAAGGTAATCTTTTCATTGAGCACTCACCATTCCGGGATTTTCACAATGCTGATGACTAAGGGATTTTCCTCTGCCTGGTCCTAACAAGGGGACCCGAGTTAATCATTGTGTAGCTTTGCCGGGGAGCCCGGCGGGGGTTCAGGCCACTTCTCCTGCTTCATTAGGGGAAAAAGCAACCCAGGTGCAGACCATGAGGACCTCAGGGTTTGATACTATTAAATCAATGCACAGACAAAAAAAAAGTGGATTAGGTCCTTTTTTCTGCAAACAGAAATCTGGTGGAAAATGGAAGGAAAAAAAAGAAGTCTGAAGGGACACGACTGCATTAGGGACTGCCTAGCTTTCCTCTCTCCCCATGGTCTCTTCAAAGCAAATCAAGGCAATGGTTTCTTCTCTGTGTGACTTGACTCCACTCCTGCCCTCTGGTTTCCTAAGATGCTCTCTGCGCTGGTTTCCCTGCCTTGGCTTAGAAACTGCAGATCATGCCGCTATTTGCAAGAGCTCGAGACATTCACCGCAAGACTCGGTCCTGGGAGTTTCTGTCACGGGGCCACTGATGTTTCTTGTATTCTTTGCCTACTTCCCTAGCTCAGGCAATCTTAGAAATGTAGAATTTTCAAGTATTTTTATTTACTTATTAATACAAAGAGGAGGAGGAGGAAGAGGGGGGAGAGAGAGAGCGAGAGCGAGAGTGAGCGAGCAAGCATATGGGTGCACCAGGCTCTCCTGCCACTGCAAACAAACTCCAGATGCATGAGCCACTTTGTGCATCTGGCTTTACATGGGTAGTGGGGAATTGAACCTGGGTCCCTAGACTTCACAAGCTTTAACTATGAGCCATTTCTCCAACCCAAGATATACTTTTTTTTTTTTTTTTCTCGAGGTAGGGTCTCACTCTAGCCCAGGCTGACCTGGAATTTACTATGTCGTCTCAGGCTGGCCTCAATCTCACGATGATCCACCTACCTCTGCCTCCCGAGTGCTGGGATTAAAGGCATGCGTCACCACGCCCGGCCAAAGATAGACATTTTTAAAGGGTCTCAGTAGTTCAGCGTGTAAAAACATTACCACACCTTAAGGAATGTTATAAATTAGTTCAATTTTTCATCATCATTGCCCTCATATCTAAAATATAGGCTCTACAAGAAATAAGAATCACTGTCTCCAGTGTTAGCTCAAGAAAAAGGTTTGACTGAAAGGAATTTGACCTACGGTGTTCTTTATTTGATACAGGCTTCCAGAAGTTTCTTGAATTTGTGTGTAAGCAGGCTTAAAGGACAATTAAGAAAAGTACAACTGGGCTCTATCAGTTCTAAAGGAATAGTATTTGTTGCCTCTACCAGCAGAAGAATGAGATTTCCAGACAGGTGAAAATTGTTTCTGAGTCCAGGAATAAAGTTTTATTGAGACACAGCAATGCCCATGTATCCATAAGTCATCCATTGCTGCCCCTGAGCTCCAAGGACACAGCTGAGTTGTTATGGCAGAAACCACATGGCTTGCAAAGTCAGAAATATCCACTATGTGGTAATTTATAGAAAGTGTTGTTTTCTTCCTATTTATGGATTAGCAAAACACTTAGGGGAAGATAGTGGCGCAACAGGAAAAGAATTAAAAGTATGAATTTCTGATACTGTGTTGACCACTCACTATTTGGCTGGCTCTGGCTACTTGCCTAACTCTTGGCTTTATTTCCTCATCTATTATAATGAGGTCCAGGTTAATTGTTTTCTGTTTAGATTCCTTCCAGATTTTTTTTTTTTTAAATGTGACTCTCAGGGATATATGAGTCAGGTTCTAGAAAGATTATGGGACAGGAAACATTTCTCACACCTTAAAAGGGTTATAAATACTCTTAGAGTAAACCAGAAGTCTATTAATACTTTAGTATTACGATAAGTTCTGGAAATAAGGTTCTAGGCAGAACTATAATAACAAGGCAAGAAAACACTTTGGAGATAAATAGAGTATCCACGAAGGTAACAATGCCCCACAGCCCATGGCGAGACTTGGCACAGGCACAAAGGGATTAATAAGCAGTCTGGCTTGGGCGCTGTCCCTGTGCCAGCCAGTTGTAGGTGTCTCTCGGGAGTTACCACATCGACTATCGCAGCAACCCTCTAGCTGCAGGCTCTCCGTCTGACCCCTTCGGGCTGAAGACGGTTCACATAAAAGGGCAGGTCAAGCTCCTGTCACACACTGCTTGGTCTTCCATCTCAGTGCTAACCAGGCCCACCCCTGCTCGGCTTCCAGGATCAGGCAAGGCCTGGTGCCTTCAGGGTGGTAGGGTCATAGACACATGCTGGCTGGTGTCCCACCAGCTCAAAGGAACAACTTTCTTTTTGTGACTCGGCAGTAAGGCCTGCTGCCAGTTTTCCCAGAGTACCTACATTCTTCCCCTGCCTTCAGTTTTCCTATTTTCTTTCCCAGGCAGAAATGGATGGGGTAAAGGATGACATCTCTTTGCATAGAGCCTCCATGTAAGCACTACCCAGGCTAATAATAGGAGAAGTTGTGACTATACCACTAATCAGCACGCTGATGTATCAGAAAAGGCTATTGCAAGTTCCTTCTTTTTATACTTGTGTGTGTGTGTGTGTGTGTGCGCGCACGTGCACTAGTGTTGTATATGCAAACGTATGGGCCCATGTGATGTCCCAAGCATTCTCCTGCAGGTAGGAAGTACTTGACTGTGTGGTTGGAGCAGAACTTCAGTGTCCTGCTCCACCACTCTTCAAACCCTCTTAATTGAGCTGGAGTCTCTTACTGATCCCACAGCTTGCTGTTTTTTTTTTTTTTTCCTGCAATCCCATGATTCTTGAATCTGCTCCCGACAGCACTGGGGTTACAGATGCCCGTGGTCATGCCCAACTGTCTATGGGTGTCCTGGGGATGTTTCAGTGCTCCCCAGGCCTCTCCTGGCCTCGCATATGCCCAGCAAGTCGTCTTACCCATGGAGCCGGAGCCGTCTCTCCAGCCTGATGTGGGCAATTTCTAGTTGAGATTCAAACTAGCTCAGGGAGCAAGGGCACTGGAGTTGGGTTCACGGGGCTGGGCTCTACTTCTAGCATTCACTAGATCAGGTTTTATGCCTCATCTTCCTCACCTGCAAAATGGGAAGAGAATTCCTCATCAAGAATGCTGAGATATTACCTGCGTTCTTAGAAAAGGCCGGGCACAGTGAGAACGATCTCTCTCACTTCTGTCACACAAGCAGGTTGTTCTGCTTGACCGGCTGGGATGAGAAGATCGGTTGGACTCTGCTCTGTCCAACAGCTGTGTGGACTGTTCCCATTTGAGTGATTTTGAAACTACAATTAAGAATTCAGCCAGAGGGCTGGAGGAGTGGCTTAGTGGTTAAGGTGCTTGCCTGCAAATCCAAAGGACCCAGGTTTGAGTCCCCAGGACCTACATAAGCCAGATGCACAAGGTGGAGCATGTGTCTGGAGTTAGTTTGCAGTGGCTGCAGGCCCTGGTGTGCCCATTCTCTCTCTCTTAAATAAATAAATACGAATTCAGCCAGGTGTGAATTCAGCATGCCTTTAATCCTAGCACTTGGGAGGCAGAGGTAGGAGGATTGTTGTGAGTTTAAGGCCACCTTGGGACTACATAATCTAGGTTAGTGTGGGCTAGAGCAAGACCCTACCTCATAAAACGAAACAAAAGAATTCAATGTTTTGTGCTCCTGCTGTACTTCAAGCATGTGTGTGGCCCATGAGCAGTGGCGTTGTGGACATCTAGACATAGAATACCCCACAAGAGCAGAACATTCTATTCAACAGGCTCAAGACATGCACACATACAATTACTACATTTGTAAACAAGAATGGTAAAGTGTGCCATTGGATTTCATGTGAGAGTGTGAAAATCACTGGAGGGGAAGCAGGAAAAGAAAGAGTATTGACAGTATCATTTTGTGGATCAAACAAGAAATAAATACTAACAGCTATAACTTCTAGTTAAAAGCTACTAAAAGAAGCAATGACGTTGACAGCACTAATAAGAAGAGGATGGCTGGCCTGGAGAGGTGGCTTAGCGGTTAAGCGCTTGCCTGTGAAGCCTAAGGACCCCGATTCGAGGCTCGATTCCCCAGGACCCACGTTAGCCAGAAGCACAAGGGGGCGCACGCATCTGGAGTTCGTTTGCAGTGGCTGGAGGCCCTGGCGTGCCCATTCTCTCTCTCTCTGTCTAGCTGCCTCTTTCTCTCTGTATGTCACTCTCAAATAAATAAATAAAAATAACAAAAAAAATTTTAAGAAGAGAATGGAGAGGCATACAAGTTGGAAATACAACTGAAAAGTTTATTGAAGTAGGGAGGCAAGTAATCACTGAAGTTGGCCAATTAATCTTACACTTGCCTGTAATCAGGCTGGCCTTGAACTTGTGATCCTCTTGTCTCAGACTCCCTGAGTGTTGGGAATAAAGGTGTGTGCCACCATGCCCAGCCCCCCTTTTCTTCTTTTCTTTCTTTTTTTTGTTTGTTTTTCGAGGTAGGCTCTCACTCTAGCTCAGGTTGACCTGTAATTCACTATGTAGTCTCAGGGTGGCCTTGAACTCACAGCGATCCTCCTACCTTTGCCTCCCTAGTGCTGAGATTAAAGGCCTGAGCCACCATGCCCAGCTCCCCTTTTTCTTTTTGAACTGCATGCTTATATTACTTTCATGATAAAGTTTTGAAAAAAAAAAAGAACAAAAAAGTAAAGAATCTTCTAGTGGAGAAAGCTATGTTGTGGGAAGAATCTCTCCTCTCTGTATACATTCATGCAGTTTTGCATGCAGCGAATAGAGAAGCTAGAGGACAAGCTAGCGCTGTCCCTTCAGCACCATCTACCTTTTACTTTTTTTTTTTTTTTTGGTATCTTTGAAATTTTTTATTTATTTGCAAGGGGCGAGTGAAAGAGAATACGAATGGGCATGCCAGGCCCTTTAGCCGCTGCAAATGAACTCCAGATGCATGTGCCACTTCCTACATTTGTCTCTACATGGGTACTGGGGAATCGAACCCAGGTTGTTAGTCTTTGCAGGCAAGTACCTTGACTACTGAGCCATCTTTCCAGCCCTATTTTAGTTTTTGAGCAGGGATTCACCTGTCTCTGTTTCCCAGTTGGCATTACAAGTGTGGCATTTGTGTGTGTGCGGGGTGGGGGGCAGTGGTTTGGGGACTGAACTCAGGTCCTCGTGCTTACACACAAAGCATTTTCGTGACTGAGCTATCTCTGCAGCCCCAAGAATGTCTTTCTTTTTGTCCAGGTCTTCCTCAAGGTTTCTGGGTGATGGAGTCACGGGTTGGCTGGAACATGTGCCCTATTTGCAGGCAGATTAACACCTGATCATTCTCCAGCCTCGTCTGGATGCTGCAAGTGTGTCTTGGGAAGACAGATGCATTCAAAGTGCCATCCGAGGGGCCTGACTGCTTGGGTGAGACAGACGTGTGAGTGGGCGGGACGTGCTGGGACTGCGTGTGCGGGTGAGCAGCTGAGCAAACCTCAGTGGCTCCTGCCTGGGGCCAACTGACAGTTACAGTAGAAGCCCTGCTCAATGCCATGCTTTTGGAGGATGGAGAAAATACCTCCCTTGAAGTGTATGTAGAATCATAGACAGCAGGATGGCTTCCCAGAGCTCTGCCACCAGAGGGATCGAAATGTCTTCACTGCTTGCCAAAGATCAAGGGCATGCTGGGCCAACTGTGCAGTGCTGTGCCCGTGCGAACACTGAGCTGAACATGGTATAAAGGGCGCAGAGTTTGGCTTTGCAAGATGAAAAGAGCTCTGGAGACGGATGCGGGTGATGGCTCTACGATGCTGTGAGTGCTTAATACCACCCAACTGTACAGTCAGAGAGAGTTAAAATAGTGAATTCTGTCATGTGTATGTTATCACATATATGAAAAACAACTTGTTGGTCGGAGAGATGGCTTAGCAGTTGAGAGCACTTGCCATGTAAGCCTGATGGCCTCTCAGGCCACAGACCACCAAGTTCAACTCTCTAAACCCATGGAGAGGGCTGGAGAGATGGCTTAGCGGTTAAGGCGCTTTCCTACAAAGCCAAAGGATCCCGGTTCGACTCTCCAGGACCCATGTAAGCCAGATGCACAAGGGGGCACATGTGTCTGAAGTTCATTTGGCGTGCCCATTCTCTCCCTATCTTTCTCCCTTTCTCTCTCTCAAATATATAAATAAAAATAAAGTTTTTTTTTAAAAAAAAAAACATGGAAAAATCTGGGCGTGGATAGTGTGTTATGCATGCCTGTGACCTCAGTCTGTTGGGGTGGTGGCTGGAAACTCACTGGGGCTCCTTGATGGGCGGCAATTCCAGGTTGGAGAAGACACTCTGTCTTGAGGAAAGAAACGCGAATCTGAGATAATAGGACACTGGACATTCCCCTCTGGCCTCCATGCACGTGCGAAAGGAGTGCATGTATCTGTCTACACACCCGAGCATACAGTGTGCACCACACCACACACACAGGGATACCCAAAAAATCCTTGCAGTGCCACATACATACATGTACATTGTGAGATCAATTGTTCTCACTCCTGTTTGAGGAAGGCCACGGATATGAGCTGGTTTTACAGATGTGGGAAAATTTTCACGAATAGCTCATGACTCAGAAAAATGATCAATGACTTTCAAAACTTGATTCATTCTCGAAAGAATAGGGTAAAACATTAAAGTGTTTTTTTTTTTTAAATAAGGCTTCCCTAAATTGCCTGCAAATGGAAATTGTGTTAAAATATTTTTTTTAGATAAAGAAAAGAGATAGTTGACCAAATCTTAATGTCCACTCCTGCTCCTTAAGCGATGATTATCAACATGTCCACTGTTCACTTTCCACAAGACAATTTACCAACGTATGAAAACCCAGACAGTGACTATGGAAAGATCTTGAAAAATAGTAAGAAGACTTATAATTTTCACCTACCACAAATAAGACTTCATAATTAACCGTATAACCATCATGGACTCTGAAGAACTTCAGAGGGGTCAGGGGAAGGTGAGAGAGCACCCTAACTTTCCTGAAAGCATCCTTAGACAAGGACACTGTGGTGGCTCGAATCAGATGCCCCCCCCGCACCCCCCCACTGACCTGTGTGTTCTGAATGCTTGATCCCTGGTTTGTGACAATTTGGGAGGTGGAGACTTGCTGGAGGGGATGTGTTGTTGGGAGTGAGATTAGGGGTGTTATAGCAAGCTCCTCTTGCCAGAGATCAGCTCACCCTCCTGCTGCTGTTTTCCATCTGCTGTGGCAGAGGTGATGTCCAGCCTCTGCTCATGCCATGCTTTCCCCTGGCATCATGGAGCTTCCCCTCAAGACTGTAACCCAAAATAAAAACTTTCCCCCTGTCAGCTGCTTTTGGTTGGGTGTTTTGTCCCAGCAACAAGAGGTAACTATAGAAACCCAGTTGCAAGATTGTGAGACACCCCCCCCCACCAATTTCTGTACATGTTCAGAAATACTGATTGTGATTAAACTACCATCATAATAATGAGGGTAGTCATGCCTCCCACAGCCCATGCATCACACTAGTCAGAGTGAACACCTTCGGCAAGAAGCAGGGAAATAAATGATGTCTATGGAAACAGAATCCTGTTCCCCACACTCACCGGGAGCCACAGCCTCATTAGTGAGAAGGATTGTTCTCATTCCCTGCTGCTGCGGGTGCTGTGCTCGGAAACTCCATCCAGAGAGCGCATGTTCTCACCCCCGCCGCCCCCCGGGGCTTCTGAGCAGATGCCTGACTTTGGTAGACCCACTTTTCCTTCCAGTTGCCCTCATTTATGTCCCAACCCTTCCTTCCCAGGCAGGATTTTGACACGACACAAGGGTTCTTTGAAACCCACTGTCTTCATGCTGGGCAGAGTTCATGACAGCCACATCCTTCGTCTTGGCTTAGCACATGGCAAAGCAGACAGTTCCTGAGCCCTCACTGGTCAGTGTGATGGCAAGAGAGCCTCAGAGGGGTTGAAAGACTGTCTCAAGGACCCACAGCTAGCGACACCACAAGCTGCCAACTGGGTCTGCTCTCCTAAGGGTTTTGCCAGGCTGATCCCTGTTCTATTTATGTGGCCCCTGTTTTAGGAGATACTCAGAGCTGTAAATTGCAAGGGTTCACTTTTGTAACATCTTCAAGTAGACACAAAAGCTACTAGCTGCTCAGAAGTGGGGGCCTCTTTGCCTGCCTATGGCATCTTGGGTTTTCTTTCCCTCCTAGACATCTTGAACAACTAAGCAGTTGAGTAGAATTCAAGTTAAAAAAAAAATAAACAAAAAAGACAAGGACCATGCCTGGTTTGTGTCCCCAGCTTCCAAATGGCCTTGCTGTTTAGTGGTGAGGACTCTACTGTCATTACTGAATAACAACATTCTGCATGAAGGGGTTACCTGTCACCCCTCATGACCTTCCTCGAACCCTTCAGGCACCCTCAGCTTGAACTTGAAGGTATAAATGGTTTTTGTCACCACTGCCAATGATCACTTAGCTGTCATGACCCGTTAGGTCTCTTACACAGTGGAGAGACTTCCCCTCCCTTTCTGCTTCCTCTTATGTGGGTCAAGACATGCAGGCCAGCATCTGTGACTAAACCAGCTGCTCAAGTTGTTTTCCTTCTCTTCCTCAGTTTCCCTAACTGCAAAATGGGGTGGCTACAAAGTTTTTGGGCTTCCAAAACTTCTGGCACCCGTTCCCCTTCCTGATTTTGGCTACAGCCCGTGTGCCATCTGCACCGCATTTACTGAACATTCTTCTCTCAACTGGCTTCCTTTTCAAATTCTTAATTATAAAAGGAAACATTACTATAAGTGGAAATTCAATATCATTCTTTATAAGAGAAAGGGTAAAATAAATGCAATATAAATAAAATAAAGTTATTAAATCTAGGTGCTCATAGCTCTTGCTGAGAGGGATGACCTGAGTACCACCCCCCCAGTTGCATGTGGAAATTTAAAGATTTCAAGAAGGGCCAGGGAGAGGACTCAGCACTTAAGGTGCTTGCTTGCAAAGCCTAATGACCTGGTTTAGTTCCCCAGTGTTCACATAAACCCCAATGCACAAAATGGAGCACACATCTGGAATTCAGCGGCTGGAGGCCCTGGTGCGCCCATTCTCTCCCTCCCTCCCCTCCTCCCTCCTTGCAAATAAATAAAATATTTAAAAAATTTCAAGGAAGTGGGAAATACAGTTAGTCACTAAGCAGAAACATTCGTCTTCATATAAGGGCGAAGACAGGGAGAGAATTCTGAGGGAACAGCCCTACATGCTGTGGTTAGTGTTATGGAAGGCTGACCGGTTGTAGCTTCTAACAGTGGCATTGTCTAAGACACAGTGACATCATCCGAGGCACAGTGTGGTCATATCCTATACCTGCTCCTTATCCCTCTTCTTCCTCCTTCTCTCTTCCTCTCCCGCTTTCTCTCTCTCTCAAAAAACAAAAGCAAAAACAAAAACAAAACAAACAAACAAACAAAAAAAAAAAAAACAAGAAAGGACTGAAGTTGACTATGGTCAACTCCAGATTACTGATATGACATTGTAAATGTAGAGATGGGAAGAGACACAGAGAATTGGCTCTTACCAGCAGGTGTGAACCACGTAAACTTCAACACATCACTAAAAACACTAGACCAGGAAAATCTTTAAAGTTCCTCCTACTGATGTACTCTGCATAGTGATTTCTAGGGGACACACACACACACACACACACACACACAGACATGTATTTCTAGAATATATAATGTTGTTGTCATTGCAACTCCTGGTTCAGCAATTTACATACAGGAGATATTTAAAACACAGTGGCTGGTTGAGTAACTGAATCTAACATTCAGCATTTAGTAATATTAATGATATTGATAATCCCATCTCACTTTTATAACATTTTGTCATGAATGCCTAATAACAAAACATATTGTTGGGTCTTATTCTCATTTGTGGCTCAGTAGGGTCAGAGGTTAACTAAGCTGTTATAGTTTAGAAAGGGGAGAAAATGGACCATCAGAAAACCTCAGGGCACATCGACAGAAGGCTAATTCAAGCCAAAGTATGTTCGGAGTATGGAATATGCAATTGTGGTTAAGTATCTATCATCTATTTATCTATCTACCTATTTATCTATCTATCATCTATCAAACATCTATATTTACCAATTTTTTATTTATTTATGTGTGTGTGTGTGTGTGTGTGTGTGTGAGAGAGAGAGAGAGAGAGAGAGAGAGAGAGAATGGGCATGTCAGGGCCTCCAGACACAGCAAACAAACTCCAAGTGCATGTTCCACCATGTGTATCCACCTTACATGGGTACTAGGGAATTGAACCTGTGTTCTTAGGCTTCACAGATGAGGACCTTAACCACTAAGCCATCTCTCAAGCCCCATTTATTATTATTTTTTATGTGTGCATGGTGCTGTGAATCAACTACAGGGCCTCATGCCTCATAGGAAATCACTCTATCTCTGAGCTACATCCCCAGCCTTAGCTAATAGTTTGATTACTAATGAGGTATTCTAGAGATGATGTATGAACTGAAAGACACAAAATGCCAAAAAAAAAAAATACTAAGCATAATGGAAAATATTGTTAAGGAAACAAGACTGTGGACATATGCTGCAGGGTAAGTGATGAGGATTGTATGGAGAGTGGTCTAGGTTGTTTGGAAGAGAAATGGCTACAGCATGTTAAAGAAAACATTGCGGGAATGCTTAGTAAGAGGCAGAAATGTGGTGGTTGGATTCAGGCGTCCCCCATAAACTTAGGTGTTCTGAATGCTAGGTTCCCAGCTGATGGAGATTTGGGAATTAACACCTCCTGGAGGCAGTGTATTGTTGGGGGCGGGCTTATGGGTGTTATAGCCAGTTTCCCCTTGCCAGCATTTGGCACAGTCTCCTGTGGCTATTGTCTACCTTATGTTGGCCAGGGAGTGATGTCCACCCTCTGCTCATGTTATCATTTCCCCCTGCCATAATGAAGCTTCCCCTCGGGTCTGTAAGCCAAAATAAATCTTTTTCCCCAAAAAGCTTCTCTTGGGTGATTTCTGCAACAAGGCGTCACTTAGACATTCTTACTATTTTGAGCAAGTTGGTGGTGAGGTTTAGAAGTACCATTTTTAGAGGGTTTACCAAATGCCAGGTATCATGTGAAATCTACTGTTCACTCTATGCCCATTCGTCCCAGTGGCTCTCTTGTCAGCATTCTTATTCTACTGATGGCTAAAGAGCAGTTCACAAGTAGTCAATAATCCTACCACATTTCTGTCTTCCTGGACTTCATCTCCTTGACTTTAATTTTTTGTGATAAGCTCCTACTGTGTGCAGTTGGGAGGTCAGAACAGAGTGTGTAACTATGTTTGTAATTTTAATACTACTTATTTGCAAATGTGTGTGGACGTGTATATGCCAGGGTCCCTTGCTGAGTTGCTTTGGGTGCTAGGGAATTAAACCTGGGCATTTGCAAGTATGTTCCTTTAACTACTGAGCCACCTCTCTAGCCCCAGAGTCTGTAACTTTAATTTCACAGTGATGACCCACATAAACCTACGTGCGTATTCATTATGTATTTCTTTCATCATGACATTTCTGTGGCCCACTTGCTCGGCACCTAGCAGTCAGAACAAAGTACTATCTATCTTATATTTGCTTTAGAAGATGTTTTCGTTTTATGAACAAAAGACTATTAAGGGAAATAGTCAACTTTGGATGCTTATCTTTTGCTTTCGTGAAGCTTCTGTAGGGATGCTCTGGACAGTGGATGTATTAAGTGTCAACTGTATTTTCAAGGCAGCAGTTGGAAATGAGGCAATCTTACTAGGCATTAAAATGATCTGTTACAGACACCAAGGTCAATGCCAAATATTAGAACACTGGGAAGTGGTTTATGAAAGAGGTTAGTAGAATATGGGGAAGATCAGTCACTTTTTTAGAGCAGTGTTTTTGCTGGCCCAGGATCACCAAAATGCATCAGAAGAAATGCGTGGGGCTCTTTAAGCTACTTTCCAATGGTGGCTCCCAGCTCCAGTATCAACAGACCCTAAGCCTGGCACTGGCTTTTATTAGGAGACTGGTCTCTATGACCCTCTCTTACCTATATCGGCTCTTCTTTACTATGGAAAAGTCAACTTCAAAAAAAGTCACTTCCTGGCTTCCAGTTAAGATGGAGAACTAATGTGGTGGCACAAGCCTTTAATCCCAGCACTTGGGAGGTAGAGGTAAGAGGATTGCTAAGGTTCAAGGCTACCCTAAGATTACACAGTGAATTCCAGGTCAGCCTGGGCTAGAGCAAAACCCTACCTGGCAAAACCAAAAACAAAAAGAAATAAAAAAAGAAAAGATAGAGGAGCAGGAGTCATACCAAAAACAACAGGGAGGCATAGAGACAAGATCCCATATACTAATCCCTTCTCCAAAACCATGAAGATGGCAGAGAAAGCTAAGGAGATCCAAGATTGATCAATACAACAAGAAAAGTTAGCCAACTGCCTGTCATGCCACCTAACCCATGAGAGACTGCAGAGGAAGTGGTGACATGAGTATTGTCATCACTGCTATCCTGAAAACCAGCTCCAGGGGACTATGACAGGCACTGTGGTTGATCAAAACACATTGAATCAGAAACCCAGAGGCTGCAGAGAACTCAACAGGAAACCAGACTGCTAAGAGACCCTATGAGACTCAGGGACCGTTGCAGAAGAGGAGGCAGGAAGGTTGGAAGAGTCACAGGGTTGGTACAAATATCCTGAGGCACAGCTTTCCCAGGCCCCCACACAGAGATTGACACATTTATGACCCCCACAGAGAACTCCAACAACCACGCTGTGGAGAGGCCTCAGGGGAAGTGGTGTGGGGGAGGGGAGAGGGATATAAGACTACAACCTTGTAAAAAACATATATATAGATATAGATATAGATATAGATATAGATATAGATATATTTTTGTTTTAAAAAGGACACTTCTTTCAGTGTCCTTCCAGCTGAGGTTGAGCCCCTTTGCACTACAATCCTACCACACTGGCTAGTACCCTTTCTCTGAGTTAAACAATGGTGTGTTTATTCTCGCTGGAACTCTCTCCAACAGACAAATGGAACAAATAAGAGTAAGCGTGTCTCATCTTCATGGCTAAGCCCCAGTACCTAGCATGCAGTGCCTATTCCATAAACGTGTTGACTTGAGATTATGTGGAAGGCTCAAAAGAAGTTGGGAATTTTGAGAGTTTCCTTATTCTGGTATTACTGAAAAACAAGCTGGTTAGTAGGTAAATTGTTGAAACAATTCTGCTGGTCTGATTTGAAAAACAGACAACTCTTCCCCTCAAAGATAATATGCACCAGAGAATTGTCCCTAGAAAAGTTACCAACTGGTTTCGCTAATGATTTTCTGTATATCAAGGTGATATTCTGGCCATAGTAAATGGGTAAATTTAAGTCTCACTGTGGCTTTGGGTGAAGTATTTGATGTGCCTCATCTATAACATGGGAATAAGAACTATATCTATTGTAAAGATAGCTGTAAGGGTGAAGACAGTGACGCAGGTAAATTCTTCGGCCCGGTATTCTCACATTTGGTGCAGTGTCCGCAATGCAATGTGCTGACAATTGTCTCAACTCACATGAAGCCAGCCTTTGTCCCCAGCTCTAGCCTACAGGGAAGAAGCGTTTCTGCTTTGGTTCTCTTCTAAGTGGGAAAACAACTATTTTGCTGGCAGGCAAGGGAGGGCTGGGGAGATGGCCCAGTGGGTAAGGTACTTGCTACACACATGCCCATATACACTCTTCTTTACGAGAGAGAGAGAGAGAGAGAGAGAGAGAGAGAGAGAGAGAGAGAGAGAGAGCGCGATTATGAGCGTTGGGCATACAGTAGGATTTGCGTTTCTGACAACCTTTAAATGAGTTATTCTCTGTCTTGAGTACTTTCCACATTATGTCAGGACCACCCAGAATGGATTTATTTGAGGGAAGATCATGGGGAGGGTCCTCAGAGGATTTGATGTAACTGTCCCACAGCTTTAGGGGTGGGCACTGGGTCCTCCCATGTCTGTCTTCATCCCTGGAGGCCAGGGAGGGTCTGCTCAGGTGGAATTTGATGGTTTACCCTCTCTGAGCTTCAGGTTAAGTCATTTTCTAAAGGGCAGTGGGGAAATGGAATTATTCAAAGATTGCACAGAAAAGTTACATTTCATGCATTTAGCTCTGTGCCAGGCACGCAGCACGTGCTTTAGGGAATGGGAGCTGCACTTCTGTAGTTATTTTAGACTTCTGAGTTCATCTCATGTAACCATCATCACATTACAGCAAAGGCAGCTGGGTTCTAGGGTATAGCACCTCACAGGTGAGGGCAGGGCTGCACTCCCTTCCGGGGTCGACCTACTCAAAGCTCTTCCTCACAGAACACCACTTACTCTTGGGGCTCACTTGGCTCTGCTGAGCTCCTCAACACATCACAGTTCTTGGATTTTTCACCTCTGACCTCTATCCTCAGCACCCACTCAGTCCCTAAATCCTTCTTTATGTTATTTGTGAAATATCCTACAGGAATTCTTCCTAGGACTCCCTGCCAGGTTTTCTTCCCCCTCTTTTCATCCGTAGCTGGCTCTCAGGCCTCCACTCAGGGCTTCTCCCAACAAGGATCTGGTATGATTGTCCCAGCTGAAGGGAGTGCTTCATGCCTCCTACTTTCAGTTGATGCCCTGTACCATGATTTCTCCCACTTGACTATTTTCCTTTCCTATTACCCATCTCATTCACTCAATGTTAGCTGCAAAAGGGCTGAGAGCATCTTTTTGGTTCATTACTGTGATCCCAGCACCTAGCCCAGAACCTGACACACAGGTGCTCTGTAAATAGATGTGGGACGAATGAGTGAGTGAGGAGTGAATGAGTTCCAGGACCAGCTGCTTGCTAAGCCCTAGATAAAACTGAGTCAGGGGATTGAGAGAGATGGCTTTGTTGTTAAAGGCATTTGCTTGCAGAGCTTTATGGCCTGGGTTCAAATTCCCAGTAGCCACGTGGAGCCAGATGCAGCCAATGGTGCATGGGTCTGGAGTTTGTTAGCAATGGCAAGAGGCCCTGGTGCGCCCACACTCTCTTTTTTATCTCTCTCTACTTTCAAATAAATAATAAATAAAATATTTTTAAAATACTGAGGGAAGTATTGGAATACTCTGGGAGAGGGACCTGGCACTTGCTTGCCCTACTTCTTGGCCTCCTAAAAGAACAGCACAAGGCTGCCCCCCCGCCAAGCCAAGGACCTTTCCAAACAGGCATCCCACACAAAAGCACATCTTGTAGGCAAGGGAATGGGTGCATACTTGCTAATTGCATCACTGAGCTGATTTCTGAAAAGTTCCAGAGGCACCTGCCTCCATCCATCCCAGGCTGCGACTGCTGCCTGCCGAGGCTGCTGAAGGAGGAGAGGAGAGGAGGGTGTGCTTGGGCGCCTCGCGGGCTGGCACGAGGAAGCCACATCTTATCCGCCCTCCTCCCCCAGCTCCTCTCCAAGAGAGGAAGCAATGCAGATGGAAACGAGAAATAAATATTCCTGCCTGCTCTGTGCCACTGCAGACGTTTTCCAAAATGTCTGGCTTGGACCACGAAATCAAGCCCACCCAGGAAAGGAAGCGCTCAGCAGGAGAGAGAGGGGGAAAGGGTGGCATATTTGTCGATACTCGTCAGCTTTCTGGGGGGGGGGGCAGAGCACATGGCTCCTCCTTGGCAGTCGTGCTGAGGTGGAGACGTGGTAAGTGCACAGTAATTCTTGAAGGATGGAAGGAGAAATGGGGGCAGAGTTAAGGAAAACAGTCAGACTGCCGGCTCCACTGCCCCTCTCCAGGGTCCTAGGATGTGCGCACATCTGGCTCCTGCACTGGTTTCTGCCTCTCTCCATCAGAGCTGCTACCGCTGCCCAGCCCTGTCGGCTCCCTTCCACTCCTGGGACGCTAACACAGCTGGGCTTGCAGGCATCCTTCAAAGGCCCTTTGCAATTTGGGCAGGAGCTCAGAATCCATGTATGGAAGTAATCTTGCCACCTCTAAGCTCAGCTCGCCTTCTCTAATACTGGAATCCTGGCAGGAGATGAGAACATAGGCTGAAAATGAGAAGTGGGTGCTTCTGGCCTCGGGGTGGCCAAGTGTGTGGGAGAAGTGTCACTAAGAAGGGAAGTTACAGGCCCAGCAATAGTCCCAAAGTGTTCTGTATGATGATACCTTTGCTGGGCATGCTGCGAGGCTGCAAAATGTCTCCGGAAAGACGAGCGGTGGGAGCAGGAGCTTGGCAGCAGCCGCACAGGACACCCGGGGCTGTGTTTCTCACCATCCTGGGATGTGCTCGGGTTTTTACATTCTTGATCTGGCTGCTATTGGACCAGCTTCCAGCAAGAAACTTGACAAGTTAGTCATTAGGTTTGGAGGACCAAAAGAGGGACCAGTAAAGGGTAAAAGGATGGGAGGGCAGAGAGATGGCTCAGTCAGTTAAGTGCTTGCAACGCAAGCACGAGGACCTGAGTTCAAATCCTCAGCACTCATGTAAAAGTCTGGCAAGCCTACTGCCAATCCCAGTGCTGGGGGCGGGACGAGGAGGGTCCCTGGGGTTTGCTGGCCAGTTAGTCTAGGTGAATTGGTGGGTATCAGGTTCAGTGACAGAGCGCTTTCCCCCCAAAATAAGGTGGGGAGTGATTAAGGAGTTCACCTGGTATCAAGTGCCGGCTTCCATAACACACACATGCATGCAAACCTGTATACACATGTATGCCCCCCCACATGAACATGCACACACACCACACCCATGTGCATATGCCAAAATGCCAACAAACCAACAAATGAAAAGAACAAAAGGGCCCAGGGCCAAGTCCACTGCAGGAAAATAAAGTCAGACTTTGCGTGAAATAAAGACATAAAGAAAATCATGTCTTCTGTGGATTTCAGGGGAACGTTTTCTAGAAAAGCTACACTTAATTCCATCCTTCCACACATCCAATCACCATTTCTATAATTTCACTGTATTTTGTGTAATTTCTTGTATCTCCAACTCATGTGCCCTGAATCCTTCCTCGTAACTCTTCCCCACTCAAGAGCCCATCTGCCTTCCAGTGCCAGGCAATTGCCAACTGAATCCCACTCCCAGCAGGAAGCCATTTACTGGTGGGGAATACCAGCAGGAGACTTGCGATCCTGTCCCCACTCCGCACAGTGCTGTGTGACCTCCGATGCGTTACTCCTCCTCTCTGGGTCTTGGCTTCTTTGTCAAAGGAGTGGGCTGGAGACGCTTGCCTTCAGCTATGACACATCATGGGTGTCTCTGTAGAGTGCAATTGTATGCAGCGCCTGTTGTTAGCACCCCTGTCTCAGCCCTCCGTGGTCTAGGTACTGAGGCCATCTTATGCCTGAGAGCAAGTTCACTTTTGTGCTTGGAAAACTCAAAGTTGTACATGAAAACAAGCCAGGCATGTTCATGCATGTGTGTTATCTAGACATGGTTAGAAATTTCCCTCAATTCCCTGGAAGAGTAAGTCTGGGTTGTGCAAAGGCCAAAGCAGGGCATATTTAATTTCCTTGTCTGTGTGTATGAATGCATATATTACATATTGTTTAGGTATATTTGGTAAGATGTTATATGCATGAATGCTTTTATTGTATACTAATAATATCCACTATGTTATTAATAATAATTGCCTAGTATAAGCTAAGACTACGCTAGGTTTTCTACTGATATTATTATTTCATACTATGTCACCGTGGAAGACATCTACCTCTCACTCGCCCACAGATGAGGAAACAGGCTCAGAGACCTGCTCAAGATCACGCAGCTGGTAAGTACTGGTGATGGGATTTGGATTTAAGGCTTGAGGGATTCAAAACATAAGGGTCTGCTGGGTCTTGTCTGGCATTCAGTGTCCAAAGACTACTCCGACAGACAACAGGTCCCAAGTTATCTGCTGTTAGTTCCTGTGGCACTGTTAAAAATAAAACCCAGCTCAGAGCTCACCACATCCCTGCTATGAGAAACGACAGGCAAATATGCAGCGCTGGTACCTTTGCTGGCACAAGGAAGGGCAGGAGAACTGGGTTTCAAAGCTGCCCAGGTACCTCTTTGGTGAATGCCTCATCTATAGCAATCTCCCCACTTCTGCCTGCCTTCTATGTCACTTTTGCCTCTGTCCAATCCTAGCGCAGAACCAGAGCCTCTCAGAATCTGTGCAGGATGCAGGCACTAATTCAGGAGGACGTGAATACCAGTGGCTTCGGAGCCCAGCCAGGTATGCAAGGAGGAGTCCTGTCTGAGAGCAGCTACAGTTGGCTGCAGACTCGCCCAGTCCGTGGAGACGCCAAGCCTGAGGCTGCACACTCCGCAGCCCCGGCTAGAAACGCATGCGCCTCTAAGAGGTCTCCTGGGATTTCAACATGCACAGCTCATTCAGTTGAAAGGATCCTGTTTGTAACTCTAGCTGACCTGCAGGTCTCCATGAACAATCTCCAAAATTAATAAAAGGTGAAAGATTTATGTGATCTGAAGTGAAACCAGAGCATATAATCTCTACAATTAGTATTCCTCACTGGTGACCCACATGAAGTGATTTGCCTGAGCTAGCCAAGGCGGATGAAGGCCAGCTACTCGGGATACGTACACAGAGGGGTGCGGGAGTGTGTAGGCCGTGTGTATATGTATATATACACACAGTGTCTACAGACGAAATACATGATGTTGGATTACCCGCTGCTAAGGAAGGCTCTGCCGATTGTGGTTAACATTAAACATTAATAGCTGAATGAAATTAACACACACAAAACCACCTATCACCTTTTCAAGCAAAGAAACCCCACAACTAAACAACAACAATAAAAAAAAAAAGGAAAGAAAGAAGCTCTTTACTCACGGTAAACGACAGAAAAGAAGAAAATAAAGTCCCCTCGTCATATCTGGATAACTTTGCCAGTACGCCTTCCAAGATTGTTACAAACTAGTAAAACAGTAAAAAAGAAAAAAAAAGTTATTTAAATGATAATTTTCCAGAATGAAGAACAACAGTTCCCAACAAGCTAAAGGCCAAGATTAAGTCCTCTGTTCATTTTTTGCATTCTATTTTTTTTAACTCCCACCTTCGCAGAGAGGAAGAGACTGCCGTTTCATAGAAATATTTGACTTATCCGGCTTTTTCTTTATTATTATGTGATTGCAAATATAGAGAGTTACAGAAGTGCAAAGTGACAAAATATTATTGAGTTGCATATAGCATGCGATAATATTAAATGCACTTTTCAAAATCCAAAAGTGCGCAAAGCAGTTTTTTTTATGTTACATATTAGCACTACATTTAATCCAGTCTATTTTTATTTGTATTTTATCAGTAATTTGGGGGAAACAGAAGTTTAGCACTGACTGGCAAATATAAATGTCTTCCTATTCAGCATCACTTAGTTAAAATTCTATAATTCATGAGGGTGACTGAAATAGCTATATCTGACTTTTATGTTTTATTATGACTCTCACTGCATGAGAAAATAGAGGAAAGGTTTTTTTTTCAGGATGGCAGAATTCCTTATTACTGTTTAATTTTATGGATTTTAAAATCTGACTTTGTCAGTGCTAAAAACAAAACAAATATTTCCTTCATAACCTAGGGCCATGTTTGGGGATAAATTCTTATTAAGTGAACGGATGCCACTTCATCAAATGGCCGTCACACGGCTCACAACTATCAGAAAACCATTCGGAGCTGTGGCTGGGTGATGTATCATCTTGTTTCCGGAGAGATGCGAGGATCTAGCTCAACTTTTTAACGTGTTACATTTTAATGGAGAAACAGACATAACAAAGCCATGTTCACGGGGCGGCATTTCCACCTGCCGCTGAAGGTTTACCTTTGCCACCAAGAGTGTTATCATTTCTTTCACAGTCTCTTCAATTAGTTCGTCTATTTTTGAATGATACTGATGCTAAAAGACATAGAAAGACAAATATTAGCACGTTTGGGAAGTGATGCCGCATCCCCTGTCTGTAGTTTTTAGACCACAGAGTTCAAAAATAAAGCCTGACCGGCACACCCACTTTATTTCTGTCATCCCGGAAGAATCTGGAAGATTGAGACTCCAGACTTTTGATAGAGATTTGAAACTCTTAAAAAAAAATCACCATGGCTGGGCATGGTGGCACATGCCTTTAATCTCAGCGCTTGGGAGACAGAGGTAGGAGGATCGTCTTGAGTTCGAGGCCGCTGTGAGATTACATAGTGAATTCCAGGTCAGCCTGGGCTACAGTGAGACCTTACCTCGAAAGGCCCCCACCCCCCAAAAATCACCATGTACACTGTTCCTCACCCAAGGCTTTAGATGCCGTTGATGTGTAATGACACTTATGTACACTTAATGGCCTTGGAGCTTGCTAAGCTGGATTTCACAGAGCAGAGTGTCATGACAGCCTATTAAAGGACATGAAACATTTCCTTTGTGAAATTGCTGGGAGATGCAAATTATGTAGCTGGAGACCTCCAAGGGAAACTGGACCAAGACACTGCTATGGCAAGAACTGTTCCTAAACCTTCAGGCCATTTGGGATCATGCTAAGAGCTTCTCAGTTTTCACTGCAGGTATTAACCCAGGGTCAAGGTGAAGTCTCTTTTTTTCTGAGCCATGGTGAAAAGACCCACATTTTCTCCATTGGGGGCCCAGCAGATCCAGGCCAGAATCTCTGCTGAGACTAGGGTTTAGTTTTTCTAACTGGTGATGTCGATGAAATTTAAATAGTAATGTGAAAACAAACCCCCACACAAACAAAAATCTCCTGTAAATGCCAGGGAAAAAGGAAAAGCAATTTCAACAAAAAGTATTATATGCCAGCTCCTTGACATTTATTAGATCAATTTAGTACCCATTTGAATTATTCTGTATTTCCTTAACACAAAAACAACAATGCAAAACATTGTTATTTGGAAAGGAAAACGTACTTACCCACTCTTTAGCAAACTTTCAGAAGGATGATTAATTAGGAACAGAAAAGAAAAGGAACAGTGCAAATAAAAATTAGGACAAAAGGACACACAAGAAAATAAAAATTCAACAAGCCATCCAAAAGCTATGAAAACATATAGAAATAAGGAACAGGAATGTGGTGTGCTGTTCTCATAACTGGCAAGCAGAATGATTGGGAAGGAGCAGAGAGATGAGAGGTTTGTTTGTAATCAAATGACCTGGATAAAGTCCCAGTGCAAAGTTGGGAAGTCAAATTGCCTATAAAATTCAGCTCAGTTTCCTTATCTGTAAAAACAAAAACAAAAACAAAACAAAACAAAACAAAATAAAAAATCCCAAACAGACAACAACACCATGACCCAGGACCAATAAGGGGAGGAACTTAGTATCAATTGCTAAGAAAGTTGCTAAGCAACTCTTGGATCAAGACTTTTAGCTATTTATTTCAAAGTACTCTGAACATGGGGGCTGAGGAGATGGCTCAGTGATAAAAGTCCTCTCTCGCCTGAAACCGGGGTACTCGAGTTTGATCCCCAGACCCTGTGTACAAAGCCAGAAGCCATGGCAGGGTTCTGTAATCCCAGTATAAAGACAATGACAGCAAGATGGGATATGGAGACAGGAGAATGTCCTGGAAGCTCATGGTGAGCCTAGCGAAGAATACCAGAGCTAGAATCCACAGCAAGAAATACTGCCTCAAATGAGGTGGGAAGATGAGGAGCAACTTGAAAGTTGTGTTATGGCACGCACATGACACGCACACTCTTCTGTCTTGCACGCATAAGAACACACACTCTCACTTTCTCTCACATACATATAAACACTAATGAAAACAAATAACCTAAAGGCAGCATTTGGAATGCAACACACACACACATACACACACAATGGTAAGACAATGGGTATGTCAAATAATTTGAGTATATTATATATACACACATTAAGATAACACATTGTCCCTCATAAATGTAAGTTTGTGACAACAATAAACAAAACTGAAAAAAAAGTTAAGCTGGTCTGTTTCAGTATGATTATTTAAATTCTAGTGCCCAAGTCCTTTACCGGCACTGAGGTTCTCAGACTCATAGATCTATTTTGAGGATCTGGTGAGGGTCTAGATGTGAAAACATTTTGTCAACTGCAACTGAAATTCAAATATTATTATGTGTTCAAGTTCCTCAAGTAGCCAAGAAGGGTAGAGAAAGACATGATGCTATTTCTTAGTCATCCACCTCCTCGCTTTATTCAAAAACAAAGCAAGTGGTCCAAGGAGTTTAGTCCTGATGAATCATAACCCACATTGGCCATACTGGTGGATTCAAGGAAGGATTTATTCTCCAGTGACATAAACCTGAAGCTAAATCAGAAAAAAGATCTGCAGATTTTTGTGCTAGAAGCACAAAGAAGGTTGTCAAATCAAAAAGATTCGGGAATATTGACAGGGTTCCAAATTCATTTTTAGGTCTTAAAGTAAGACCCAGAATCACATCCTTACTTTCCGTTCTCATGTGACAGCCTCGCTTAACAAGGTTTTCTTTGGATTGCTATAAATGAATCACATTTATTAAATTAATTATGGGATAGAACCAAATCTGAAAAGCTGGCTATGTACAAGACGACAGAATGTGAACTGTTGCACCACGGGCTTCTAACCAGGCAAACAAGAACCTCATTGAGAACAGAAACATCCTTTTCCAAAATTCGGTTGACATGGTTAAAATAGACATGGTCAATTGTTCTCCATGTTGCCCAGGAAGGTTAAGCGTCATGGTCTGAGGAGCGAATAGCTCTATTTCTTCGCCCAAGAGGACATGCTGGCTCTGTGGGATCTGGGAAACTATCAATCCTTCTATGTGGAGACAAGGCAAAGGCACTGACGGAATCACGGAGTGCCTGGGCCACCCTGAGCCTGGCCTGCTCTCTAGGTATCACTTTCTCTCTCTAACCCTGTATGAAGTCTGATCTCCACTCTCCTCCTGTTACAGTGAATAGAACAAACTTATTCTCTGCTTATAAAACCAAGTGTTTTGATGTGATTTTCCTGCCTCTTGTTTCCCCGTGAGAATGGTAGTCTCTGCCGCACAAGCTCTCAACTCCACAGCGGAGGGCGAATTGGGTTCTGAATGTGGAAGGCAGGTTCACCTGACCAAGAGTGCTGACGACACACACACAAACACAGAAACTTAGAAGTGCCGTGTGGAGCCAGGTGCGGTGGCTCATGCCTGTAAGCCCAGCATTTAGGGTCTGGAGGCGGAGGCAGGAGGGTCATCCTGAGTTTGTAGTCAGCCTGGACTAGGTTCTAGGTTAGCCTGGGATATTTAGATACTGCTTCAAAAACAAAACAGAAGCAAAAAAAAGCCAGAAAAAATGAGGAGTTGCTACTTGATATTGCTACTCTAGAACTACCATCACGAACTAATTAGCATGTGGTTCCACAGGTGTGCACACTTCTCTGAGTTCACCTAAAATCCACAGCTCTTTAGAATGGAAATTATCCCTTCATTAAGTCAAATGAAACTAAATTGACAAAAATTGATTTAGTGAAGCTAGTAAGGAGGAGTAATGACTCCGTTAATCATGTAGCACAGTGGTAAATACCAAAGCAATTCCTATGTAGGTGTGATGGTTAAGTTCTTTTGTCAAGTTGATCTGTTTAGGAATTGGGTGGGTCTCTGAGGTTGTTTCCAGGAAGGATTAACTGAAGGAGGAAGCCCTTTCCCCTGAGTAAGCCCTTCCCCCAGAGCGGGTGGCCACTCCCAGAGGGAGAGCTTTAACTAAGGAAGCTCTGGGTCAAGAGAACCCTTCCTCCCACCTGGCTGCGGGTGCTGCCTGCTGCCTTCCAGCATGGACTGAAGATCAACATGGACTGAAGACCAGCAGCTCTCCAGGAAGCCTCCAGGCCTTCAGTGCCGGATTGGGACTGCTGAGGCATCCAGCCTCGTGGACTGAGCAGCTACCGGGTTCCTTGACTCTCAGGCCTGCAACCTGCTATTGTTGGACTGATGTAAGCTAATCCAAAAAGTCCCGTTTTTAATACAAGTCATTCTATCAGTTCTGTTCCTCTAGGAACCCTGACTAATACAGTAGGTAATGACAAACGACATAAATTTCTTTTGTCAGGCTTTACTGACATGTGATTTATTTGATTAACTTGTTTTTGTGGAACAATAGTGAGCATTACATCACCCCTTGCTGTCTGGGGGAAGACGTATTGCTCTGTGCAGATATGAAGCTCCATGAAGGGGGTCCACACACTGGGACATCTTCTAATACCATCACCCTCTGCTAGACAATCTTGTTATGTATGAACTCCTCACAGTCTGATCATCCAATTCTATCTGTATCCTAATGTGGGTTCAAATAAGGATGCTCCCAATTTTTGCCTAATCCATCTTTCTCTATGGCTTTCCTGGGTTTACTAGACCCATGTCCCTAAATTGTATCCTGAGGTCATGGTGACAATTACCAAGAGAATGACTCATTTCCAGTGGCGCAGGGAGTTTGCAGAGTTACTTTTGCTTCTGATGGGCCAAGTAACTGTAAATCCACAAACCTACGTGCAAAGCATTCGCTTGACTTCCTGTGCCGCACATTTTGCCTTGTCATGGAACAGATTGTGTGTATGTTATCTTTCTGTTAAGACCATGTGACCTTGGAAATGAGATGAAAACACACTAGGCCAAGTGAGAAACTATTTAATACACAATTTCCTCTCTATTGGTACTTCACAAATTTTAATGAAAAAAAAATATTTAAGATGGAAAAGTATGGAGAACAAATGTCTTCACAGCTGCCTGTAGAGGAGCCGTTATCCCCGTGATGAAATTCAGGAAGTGAGCTCAATATGGACAAAGACATCAGCTTACTAGGATCTAGTCTAAAACAGGCTGGAGGAGTGAAACCCAGGATGAGGCCAGTGTTAGAAATGAGATATATCACCTAGGCTGAATATTCACTACTAACAATGTGCACACTACATAAAAATGGAAGTCTAATGACTTCCATACATTTCTACCCAGAATTTAGGATGCTTCCAGCCAGTCTTGGTCAATCTTATTTTAACAAATCAGTTTTCTTTTAGACATGACTATCCATTCCACAGAGAGAGAAAACTGAAGGGAGGGCTGCTTCATGTTACTGCCCATTGATGTTCTAGCCAAGACTCCAGCCATTGTGCCAGGCAAGAGAGAAGACACAGAAGCATGCCTGACTTTATCCTCACTATGCTCAGCCATGGGCCATTCTAAGTTAGACGAGGCCTCACTTCCCACAAGCTGGTCACGTAAGTGCCACTGATTCCTAAGGATAAATATTATGGAAGGTATTTCTAACACAGTTTGGAGAAAACTACATCTTTAGGACAAGAATTCAAGAACAGAAGAGAATATGTTATTAGATGGGCCCTTACTAAAGATATTTAGTCTACGGCATGTGCATACATTATCTGGAAAAAAATTATGTGTACAAACTTCACTTATTATTTTCATTAAAAAGTACTGGATTGTATCAGGAAAATACATGTAATATTTTGTACCTTATCAAATAGAACAGTGTCTGGAGAGAAAAGGACTCCACTATTTGGCTTCAGAGTGTTAAGTGTAGATAACTCCAGGATAACTCTCTAATGTTACATCCAGAAGTTAGGGGACTTTATGTCCAGTTTTAAAAAGCTGTGTACTTATTAGGAATTCAAGGCCAGCCTGCTTTCATGCAATTACAACAGAAGCTTTCTTAATCCCTGAGCCTACCAAATTAACTTTGGGGATACTTGTCATGGTGTCTTAAAACAGAGATTGCAAAACTTTGTTCTACTTTAGTTGCTTTTAAACAAAGCTATTTCCAAATGTGTTAAAAATTTATTGGTAAGAATTATGTCCAGGGCTGTTACCATATTTTGCCTGTACTTACAAATCCATGTTTTTGTTCAAGACTGATGTAACTGTCTTTCTGAGTGTTTAATAACCATATGTAGACTCCAGAGTCAATCAGAGACATCAGAACTAAAAGAGGCAAACAATATATTGGAGCCCAGGAGACTACAGGACACTGCTAAAGTGTCCTATAACTCTGGTAAGTCATCTATTCTCTCAATCAGAGAGATTATGGAGTCCCAGAGGCTGTCCTCCAATACACAGTCTGCAGAAGGGGAGTTAGAACAGAGGGGAAGTTACATGATCTGCATGGCCCTGACTCATCCTTGAAGATGATACAAATGCTGAGCACAGAGCTCTTAAGTCCCTAAGTCTTTCCTAAATGGCCACAACTGACCTTAAAACATTTGGTTACCAACTTGGTCTTAAGCAGTCTGTAGCAAAAGTATAGCCAGGAAGTAAAGTAAGTAATCAAGGTGACATCTGTGCTATTATCAAGGTTATGTGCTATTGACAATTCTGATAATGTCTCATCTGCTTTACAAGATATGCCATTCAAGTACTAATCAGGTCTGACCCTACTTCGCTTCCAAGATTGGGCACATTCAGGGTGGTATGGCTTTAGATTGCTTTATGAAAACAGACCATGCCATGCCAGACACCCCCATGTCATTTGTGAACAGCGTTAGAAATGGATTTCTGGATCTTCATGGTTAAAGAGAATTGTGCCTATCACTTCAAGTAATAGAGATTTTGTTAATTTTAGTGAAGGGTTAATGGACTTTCTTCATGAAAGACTGATGAAATTTCTTTAACTCAGAAAACTCTGAGGAATTCAAACAACTCGACACATTCTGCCCTGCAGAAAACTACGGAGGCAGCTCCTCTGACTCACTGTGGAAGATCCAGCAAACCGGCCAATGCTGTGATTCAGCTACTTGAATACCCCCAGCAGACTGCACCTGATTCCTGTCACTTTCTCCAATAGCGCCCTTGTAAGCTTCCATCCCGCGGGAAGGTTGTAGCCCCTTACTGTGCTTCAATAAACAGTTTCTGTCTGTTGAGATCAAGTCTGGTGTTTTCTTTTGCTTTTCTCTTTCACTTTCCTTACATTTAGGAACTTGTGTACTCATCTGTTGTTTAAACTTCATCTCCTCTTGCTTATAGTCAACTCACACTCTAAGGGTCCTGTGATATTCTCACTCCATCTACCTCGGTCCCCTCATTTGCCCTCCACAGTTTGGCATTGTTAGCTCAGCCCTCCCACACTCAGAAACTATAAATGATCCCAACTTGGCTCTCTAGGTGGGCTTTACCTTCTCATGGGCAGGAGTTCTTCGTACTCTCTCTCCTTTCCTTTTTTCTGTTTTTTTTTTTTTTTTTTTTCCCAAGGCAGGGTCTCACTCTAGCCTAGACTGACGTGGAATTCACTATGTATTCTCAGGGTGGCCCCGAACTCACAGCAATCCTCCTACCTCTGCCTGCTGAGTGCTGTGATTGAAGGCATGTGCCATCATGCCCGGCAGCTTTCCTTCTCTTAATCTAATTTAAAAAAACCATTCTAAACCTTAAATTAAAGGCTATGTGTTTCATTCAACAAACGGTGGCAGTATGGTTCAAGAGTAAGTGACTGGTTCCAGGGCACAGTGTTTGATAGTGAAAAATGATGGTTTATAGGCTATAGTGATGAAACCACCAATTTGTTCTTTCTAAATGGCTCCAAGGTTTAAGCCAAGATAATTCTAGTTCAGCCAAAAAATGATTAATGGTGAAGATGAGAACCATGGTCTACTGTTATAAATATGAACTCATTATTTCTCATTATATGTCTCCAACTAGTATCTATGATCTGGTCCAAGAAGGTTCACTGGTGCCCTGAAGTTATATGGAAAGACTACATATAAATATTTCTTTCCTGGAAGATGGCACCATAACTTCCATTAGATTCCCAAGGGAGTTTGGACGACTAACCTCACTCTCCCACTACTCTCCCCATGACTCCACAGCATTAAGATCAGAGTAACTTGGTTTGTTTAGGAGCATCATTCAGCCATTTGTGCAGGAGTGGCAGAGCTCCTTACAGAAGGCTGCAAATAAATTAACCTGGAGAGAGGCTCTAGGAGTTCTTAAGGATAAAGAGAAGGTATTCCTATAATATCAACTGTTCTCCACTGTGAATCTTAGTTAAACTGTCTATCTCAAAAAGCGCTGAAAGGAAATAGATAAATCATACTTCAAACCAAAAAAGTTTTCTTTTTCTTTGAAGGATACTATGATAGCATCAGGAAAGTGTTCAAGGCAACAAAGACAATGGAAAAGCATTTCATCACTGTATCTAGTCTGATACCCAGACTATATAAAGAATACAAATAAACCAGGCTAAAAATTAGGCATGGACACTTCTTCAAGGAACAAAGTACCAGTGACTGATTGATAAACACATGAAATTGGGCATGGACATTTCTTCAATGAACAATGTACAAATGACTAATAAACACATGAAGGGATGTCAAACGTCACTCTAGTTCAAAACCACAAGGAACAGCAGCAGACACACACTGGGTGGCTATAATGAAATATGGACTTCCTACAGTGCTTATGGGAGTATGAAATGGTATAGCCACTTTGGAAAACATTTGGGAATTCCTTAGAAAGTAAAGGGCTCAGACATTCCACTTGTAGCTCTATTCCCAAAAGGGATGAGAAAAATGAGGTCTGCGTGGAAACTTACACACAACTTTGCATAGCATGATTTGTAAAGCTAAAAGTGAAAATAATCCAAATGCTTATCAACTGATGAACACACAAACAAATGTGAGATACCCATTTTGATGGAAACTTAGTCATAGTGGAAGGTCAGTACAGGCTACAATATAGGTGAATCATGAAAATATACTAAGTGAAAGAAATCAGGCATATACATATTGTATGATGCTATTTATATGAATGCCCCAGAAAAGGAAAATCCTTAGAAACAGGCCAATCTAGGTTGGTGGCTCTGTAGGACTGGGGAAGGACCGAGGACGATGACTAGCAATGGATACTTGCTTTCTTTTTAGGATGGTGAAAATGTCGTAACATTGACTCTGATGGCTGTATCGTTTTGTCACTGCAATGGAACTATTAAAAGGGAACATTTTATGGGGATGTGAATTGTATCTCAGTTAAAGGAGAAGACACAGCCTCTCTTAGGGGAGAGGGATTTGGAAGTGACACTATTCAGGAAGGGATAAACTCAGAGTGATCTTCAATGAATTTTCAAGATCTTTTGGCACAGGGTTTTGAAAGTTGGCTCTGTGAAGCCTAAATGATTGTTTAGAGATTAGTTCAGGGAGGTGGTGAGTCTAAAGAGGTGGTGAGATGCAGAGAAGCCCACCAGCTAGGGCTCTGATGCTTTCCTCCTTTCTCTTTCCCTCTCATCTCATCCATAGCAGCTCTATTTTTCTATCTTACATGCTGGTCTTCTGGGTAAATAAAAAATAGACTAGATAAAACCATAGTAGTGATACTATATTTTTAAAAAAATTATCTATTTGCAAGCAGTGGGGGGTGGGGGGGTGGGAATGGGCATGCCAGGGCCTCCTGCCACTGCACATGAACTCCAGGTGCATGTACCACTTTGTGCATCTGGCTTTATGTGGGCGATGGGGAACTGAACCTAGACTGTCAGGCTTTGCAAGCAAGGGCCTTTACCCGCTGAGCAAGCTCCCCAGCACCAGTGCTATTATTTTACAGATGAGGAAACTGAGGCACAAAGAGAATGACTTGTGAAGTCCAGTTTGCAGCACATTCAGGACAAGAATCTCAGTGACTGAAAACCCAGTATTTTCCCTAAGGACCATTCCAACTGCTGAGTCCTCTTGAGCTTGTTTTTGGATGTCAAGGCTCCCAGTCAGTGGTTCCAAACAATGTGGTTTCTAGATGAGCCAGCAATGTCAGCATCACCAGAGAACTGTCAGAAGCTGAATTTTTTTTTTTTTCGAGGTAGGGTCTCACTCTAGCCCAGGCTGACCTGGAACTCACTCGGTAGCCCCAGGTTGGTCCTGAACTCAGCGATCCTCTTCCCTCTGAAGCAAGGGTGCTGGGATTAAAGGTATGTGCCGCCACACTCGGCTCAGTGGCTTAAATTCTTCCCCTGTATCCCAGACTAGGAGAAAGGCCTGAGACAAAACTCTTATGAGGCCCAGAGAAATTGGAATGCCACTGACCAGACCATCCACAAGCAGCAAGTAGAGCTTGGGCAGTGAACCGTAAGCTCCTGTGTATGACTCCAATGCGCAGAACTTCCTCCCTGGGGGTGGCTGGAGAAAAATCAGCCTGGGCTGAAGCTCGCAGGGAGGGATAAGGGAGCTCACTTGTCAGGGAAACAAGGTTGGAGTAGATCTTGCCAGAAGAGAACACTACCAACCCACATTTAAAATGGAAGGTGCCGAAAGAGAAAATAAATAACGAATAAGGAACAAATATAATTTAGTAAAAATTCCGAACATGTAAGGCTGGTATCGAAAAATCTGATTTAGGAGCAATTTATGCCAATTGGCAACAGCCTAGAGTTGCCAGGAACATTGCTGAATTAATTCTAAATTGGTACATGAGTGTCTAGCTGGCGTAGGGCCATCAGAGAAAAATGATCACGATCGTCTTTAATCAAGCCCAAGTTGCTGTTTCCTTCTCTTTTACATTTTTAAAGACGGCTTCAGAATCAGAAACTTAGCAAAGCACTAACCTTTCAGTCAGGGAAGACTCATATCCAGCTAACTGCAACTGGGGATAGGGTGGCCATGCCGTCTAACATGGAAGTCGTTTGATGCAAGGAAGAACTCTCCTGGCATCCAGATGTTCTAAGTGCTATATCAAATATGAAAATGACTTGTATGCTGACCAACCCAGGCCTGATAGAGGAACCAGCCTAATTAATAAGGTCATCAGACATCATTTAGCTTAGAGGAACCTTAATGGCCACCCTAAATCCAGCCAAGAATCCCTTCCAAGTGACTGGCACACTCACCAGCACATGCCTCAGAAATTGACTTTGACAGACACCGAACGCTTATCTATGGCTTCGTCTGCAACTGCTAAGAATGTATTTCTGAAACTAGCAGACTTGGGGAGATGGAAGGAATTTGTGTAGTTTTCTTCTTACATGATCAATGGAGACAGGGGGGATAAATCTGCTTTTTTTTTTTTTTTTTACCTCTTGGCCCATTTCCATGCTGCAAAGTTTTGTTGACTGACTTTTGGCATCAACCATAACATTAAACATTGTGCAGACTGACTGTGGTACTCGAAAATCTGTTGATCGACTGGTTTTTTGCAGCTTAACTTCAAATGCAATCCTGGTTCTATTAAAACAAAGTAGGAAAGACCAGTTCAGTGTTCAGATGACAGCAGGGGGAGGAGACATTTTCTGAGAGGTTAGCGAAAAAAAGAAAATTGAAGGCTGCAATCAGTTTCCACCGACAATGACTTCACATGTGTTCTTTTTTAAATGACTTTCCCATCTAAGGAAGGCTTATTCATGCGGACAGCCATGCACACCCTTCCTTTCTCCGCAGTGCACAGAACACCTGTAGCTCGGCGTATTTCTGTCTATAGTTTACATGGTATGGAGAACCCTAATTGCAGGAGAATGAATGAATTAACAAAAACCCGATTATAGCATTACAGCATACGTAACTTCTCTCACGTTGGCGACTGCCTACCTTGAATCACTTCACTTAAAAACCAAACACAAAAAAAGCAGTTTTTAATCTTCCAAACCTCATGGTGGGGAAAAGTCTTAAGTGACACTTATTGTTTTTTTTTTCCTTTCTGTTTTGAAAAAGACTGAAAGGAACAAAATCCAGCAAATTTATTATATTGCTTTAAAGACTGAAAAATAGACTCCGCTTGTTAAAGAGTCAAAGAAAGAAAATATATCAAGCTATTAAAGATGGCTGCCTTTTGGGGAGGGGAATAGAATGAGAAGAGGGACTTTCAGGGTGATTTTTTTTTTCATCTACCAGTGTATTATTTTTAACACACGCATGTATATTATTTTCAGAATTAAAACATAATAATACATTTGATATGCAACCATGTTGTCTATGTTTACCATATCTAATGCGTGATTCAAGGACTGTGCGCTTATAATGTAGCACATAATTTTGACATAGATCAAATTATGACACCAACAACCTGCTAACCGCTGACAAGAGAAAGTAGCCCAACGTAGGTCATTGGTAATACAGGGCTAGGATGCAGTCTTTAATGCCAGCATTGTGAAGGGGCCCGACTCTATTTTAAAAAGGTTTCAGAGAAGTGGGTCACAGCATCACATGTCCATAAAGAAGGCACCTGGCTAGTAAGTGGCTTTATTAAAGCCCTTTTCATCTAATGCACCTATTACTCCCAGTATTGTTCACGGTCAGGTTCCTGAGCTCATGCAGCCCCCAGGAAAGGATTGCTTTAAGAGGAATTGGTAGCGGTTTTCTAACAGTGCATAGGAGGACCACACAGCTAGTGAGCTCAGGAAAGGATGCCAGCTTGGTAACACACCCTTGTGCAGGCAGGAAAGCCAAGTATAATTTCTAAGGTTGGAAGCCCAGTTCTTAAGAAAAAAAAAAACAACCCTCAAAACACCCCTATAGATTATATGATCATGTTAAAGATAAATGTATCTTGGCTTCCAAATACCCTGTACTGAAGTAGCTTTCTAATCATGGTGATCATTTTAAGCTCTGCTGAAAATACATCATTTTCCAGTTTTGTGAGAAGGAGGCCTGATGGGTACTGGGTTGGGCAAGTCCCTGTGCTGATCTTCCGAGGCGTGTGTGCCAGTTCCGGCCCAATCTGAGAAATGGAAATGCTAACTCGCTCCTTTCCAATGAAGTCATCGTCTTCTCTTTTTCACATCTCACATCTCTTTTCACAGGAGAACTGTTCATAGCCCTTGGAGTGTGGGGCTGTAAAAAGAGGAATGTGAATGCAAAATTAATATGACTGAGAGGACTTTAGGGGTCCCAAGACCCAGGAATGGAGAGCTTGCTTAACCCAATTGACTTTCGCTGAGGATAGAGCTGGGGTGCCTTGTTCTGGTCCAGCACAGACCTGGGATAGGCCAGACCGCAGGCTCTGTAACTACTCATCAAGTGAATGAATTAAAATATTTTAGAAGCTTAGATGTGAGAAGAACCTTACTGTGTTATTACAAATGTTCATCTGTGACCCAATATTCTTAACTACATTGTCCTACAATAGCAACTTTTTTTTTTTCTGTCCCAAAGAAGTAGAAAATGGTTACAGATTCGTCCAACATAGATGTCTTAAAGTACCCAAAGGCTTCTCACTTCCCTAATCTCCGAAGGTAGAAGTTAGGGATACTATTTCTACCTGCTTTTATTCTTATCTGCTTTGGTACTTTTATCTAGGAACAGCAGAAAATTCCAGAGGTCAGGACCATCCATACATGTGTAGTGACCCAATTTCTGAAATCAAAGGTTACTGAGCTGGCAGGTGCTGGGCACACTGCTGGGATCTTAGGGGGGTGAGGACCACTGAGAGATCCAGGCCCACTCCCTGGGTTGGAGTAATTCACCTCTACACATAGACATAAGGCTGATGACAGGATGTCAGGGATAACTCAGAGCCGCATTCACATTTATATCCTTACATACTCTTTGCATCTCAGGGTGTCTTTCATTTCTCACTTCTTGTTACCCAGGAGACTGGATTGCGAGTGAAGGACACAAATGGACAGGGCTGAAGAGGTGGCTTAGTGGTTAAGGTGCTTGCCTGCAAAGCCTAAGGACCCAGGTTTGATTCCCCAGTACAGGCTTCTGGACTTCATTTGCAGGGGCTAGAGGCCCTAGTGTGCCCATTCTCTCTCTCTCTGCCACTTTCTCTCTCTCTTTTGGATAAATAAATAAATAAAATTTTGCAAATAAATGGACACAAATCTCTAGTTGGGGACAGAGATCATGAACTGGTAACTCTTACTTATATCTTAGCTTCTAGGTGAAATAGGGGACAATTCCTTGGCTTCAAGGAACTGTGCTGTAGAAGATGTTGGTCAAATTATTTGTTTATTAGAAAACCATTGTTCTTCCTAACATTCATATAAAATACATAGGAGACAGTGGACTTCAAAACACAAAGAAAACATTTGAACCATAGAGTTAAGATAAGAGCCCTGTCTTTAGTAATATGAATGAGAGGAAAAGAACAAGATGTCCTATCTGGATCTCCAAGACTTTAAGCTTCCAGAAGTAGAATCAAACATCTGCCCAGATTCTCCAAAGCATATGGTCCTTCTCCCAGTTCCTGGGTACTCTTTACCTACCTGTGATGGAAGCGATCTTTTGCATTTTTTGTCTTCAGTTTTAACCCTATTACTTCTCCATTCTTCTTCCAAGATATAAACTGTTGGATTCAAAGCATTTCCCCAAACCCAGCCCCCCCCATCACCCACAACTGATCCATCAGTTAAACTACACAACATCTGGAGAGTTGGAGAAGCCAAGGCTGCCTGTGGTCTCCCCCACTTTTTTTTTTCCTTTTGAGTGAGGAAAAATAATGTAATAGTTATGAACTGGAAAAGAAACTTGGATGTGTGCCTGGGGGTAGGCAGGGTGGTGATGATGTCAAATCCATGGAATTCACTTCTGTATTTGATATGTGGCCACAGATACTGTGACAAGGGGAAGGACACAGGCTTTCATTCTCCACCACATGCCAAGAGCTTAGCATTGGGTCTAGCGTGTGGGGTTAGGTCAAAAAATTTTGCTAACTGAATGAGTAGCATCTTCCCTGTCTGCCCCTCACCTTCTCACAACAGTCTATTGGAAAACTTCCTGAGCTGTGGTTCTCCCTTGTACTCTATAAGCCACAGTAGCAACACAGAATCTGTGGGAAGGCTAAGTGTAAGTTCAGTGGTTCCTGCCCTCGTGTTGATTTCTGGCTAGACTCTGGCCAAGAAAACTAAATGTTGGCACCCAGTAGAGCAAATGCCAATCTAACATCTGCTTCTTGCTGGGAAATCACGAACTTCCTGTTATCTGATGTTCTAGATCTCAGAAATGCTGGATCTAGGGCTCTCTTTTTTTTTGTTCCCGACTGTCCATTCCCCACTCTCATAAATATGACAAATATTTATTATGTTGCTATTTTGTGGCAGACACTGCTAGATGCTGGAAATACAGAAATGATTAACAATTTGCATGAGTCTTCCTCATGGAGCCAATGACACACAAAAATATGGCAACCGAATCATTTTGTGTTTGGGGTTGACACAGAGCAAGTGGATCAAAACTCAATTTGGACAGCTACCACTCTGACTTTCCTTTCTCCAGTCTTCCTTCATTCCTTCCTTTCTTCCTTCTTTCCTCACTCTCCCTCCTCTGTTCCTTCTTTCTTCCCTCCCTTCCTCCCTCTCTCCTCTTTCTTTCTTCACTCTCCCTCCTGTTTCTCCCCTCCCTTCCTTCCTTCCTTCCTTCCTTCCTTCCTTCCTTCCTTCCTTCCTTCCTTCCTTCCTTCCTTCCTTTCCTTCCTTCCTTCCTTTTGTGACAGATCCTCTCTTTGTAGCTCCATCTAGCCTTAAACTTGCAGCAATCCTCTGTGGCAGCCTTCTGAGTGTTGAAGTTACAAACATGTCCCACCATGCCTGGAATCACCTGTGTTGACTTTCACAAGCAACGTCTTCTCCAAACCTGTCCATACTACAGCCGATTGAAAGAAGAGCACTGCGCTTTTCTCAGTGTCGATGGAAACGGGGGGGGGGGGGGCACAACTCCAGGATTCAGCCACCTGTTCTTACCTTTTGACACAAGATTCAATCATGTCACTTGCCATCAGTTTCAGCCGCTGTTCCAGGTGTTTTCCGAACTCTTCCTCAGGCCAGTGAAGGTCCCGGATAAAAGACTGAAGAGCATCAAGTTTCCAGAACAGGTCTTCCGAGGTACCTGATCCATTACTGGCAGGATAAAGATGACAAAACAGAAGTCACCCTGTGGCCTGTGGCTTGGAAGAAACAAACACAGAGGCAACTTGGAGGCTAGAAGGCTTGAGGCAAACAGCAGCTTCCACATACAAAACGATGTGTGTTGGCAGTAGAGGGAGTAATCTCCACGGGCAGAGTTTGAGTTTTACCATACAGGACTCAGTCTATTTTGCTCAGCCAATTGCTCCAGACCAGTGGGATGTCTGAAGGTGTTGTTCCACAACACAACTAGGAGAATGGTGTATGGTAAAAATCAGCCTTCCTTTAATAACCACATTAACACATGTGATGATTCAGTTGAAGGCTTTGAACCAGGGGGAGAAGGAAGTCTCCACGGATAATAACCACATGACAACATGCAGTTATTAGAGTCCAGGGCTTCATGCATTTCTCCAGTTCCCCTCCAACGTGGAGGCCTCTTGGGAATTGCACAAGACTTGCGGTTTGAAAAGGACAGCGCAGTGCTAACAGAGTGGTGAGCGAGGACCTGCTTTCTCTCCTGAAGAGCTGGAAAGAAACTGGGTGACTCAGGCTGAGACAGGGAAACCAGACACCTTGAATCTCCACATCTCATTCCATTTGGTTATTAAATTTTCCTAGACCAGCCCATTACATAGGCAGCCCCGGGATAAAGGGAGTTAGGGCAGGCAAGGTGAGTGGATAAGGGATATCTGTGATGCTTTGGGGCTCAGAACTTGAGCTCTTTTCCCATTTGTACCATCTTACCCAGTCCTTTGTATAAAGGAGGAAATGAGGCTCAATTCCTTTCTGTACAATGATGTCCAAGAGACTTTTACCTGGGCTCTCCACAGAAAGCCTATGCACGGGAAACAATCCACCTCTCCTCCTCCTCTGGCTGGCTTTCTCTTTTGTCACAACCCCATTTGAAGTTCGGAGGGGTGGCCACCCTCTACCCCCTTCCTCGCATACCACTAGTGCTAACACGGTAATTTATAAAAATGTCCAACACACCATGCATTATCACTCGTTCTGACATCGTCTATAGAAACAGATGAGGGTGGATGTTTCTACTGCGACAGATGCCAGCTGCATTGAATTAATGCTTCAGAGAGAAGTATAGCTAGTGCATAGATGCATGCACAGCTACGACGGGGTGAGGAGGGGCAAACTCCCGACATGCCGAGAGGGAGGAAACTATGGCCTGGACCGACAGAGTAATGTTTCCAGAACAGACCAGCCTGAGGTCAGTACGTAGGTGTATCTGACACGAAGGAGCAGGTAACATGGAAACACGTCCTTGGAAGAAAACGTGACAAAGGAGGGAACTGGAATCATGAAAAGATATCGAATCAGGCATTTCCTGGTGGGTGACTGAGAATACACGCCTTCTTTTCAGATACTGCAGTGAGCTTTGTTCAAAAGTGGGAGAATGCATTTCTGTCTGTGAAAGTTCAGCCTCCCCTTTCTCCACCCTATCTTGGGGGAAAAAAACAGAAACCCCAACTTTGTCTAGCAAAGCCCCGTTTTGGAACTGCATGGTTTATGTTTTAAATCATTAAGTACATATGAATGCAATAATTGGTATTTATTACAACAACATTTTGACACCCATCTGGTTTCAGAGTTTCAAAAATTTCTTGTAGCATTTTTTTTCTTTGAAGAGCTTATTATTAAGTTTTGACATGAGGAAAAGAATATTTTCTTTTTATTTTTAAGATAAACTGTTAATGTTAAGGCAATAGCACCAAGATTATTTTGATTGCTGAGCAGTTACCAAAATGTGTTCCCACTCATGCCTTAATTAATTGAGCGGAGACCATTATCTGCTTGATTACAATGTCTTGATTCATATCTTTTCAAAAACAATATCACAGAACATGCACAGAAGATAAGAGAAGCTCTCAGCTATTTAGTTTTAAATTTTAAACAGTTACTACCTTGTCTAACTTTTAAGATAGTCATCTTAGCATGAATATGATTTTTTTTTTTTAGAAAAATCTTCCTTAGATATAAAATTTTTGGATGTTTTGTCTAGAAGAGAATCAGACACATTGGCCATATGATTTTATTGAGAACTTGCGAATGACTTGTCGGTGTTTGAAAACACTGGACAACTTTGGAGGAACCAGGTAGAGAAGTCATCTTAATGTCTTATTCTCTACCTGGATTAACTGCAAACATGAAAACGCCGAGGGCCATCTTGATGAATGTGATTTCGAGATTTCAAAACATGATTGCCAGTTTCAGATCATTTTTTATTCCTTTGATAATAACACTTCCCTTTGAAAATGTGCCAGTTTAGTCTTCCAATAAAAAGCTTATCTGGCCTATAATTAGCTGTGGTCAAAGAAAAGGATCAAAGGAGGGTATAGAATTGCTAAACCTTATTTCACTTATTAAATCATCCACATGGTTCTAATTTAATTTCTCTGAGGTAGAATTTAGGGGCGCTGGGTCTTCTTTTTGCTCAGGAAAAAGGAGAGAGGATTCATTGCCTAAACTAGAAGCAGTGACCACTTCTTCCTCGTTTCCCCAACTGTTAGCTTTGAAGACATGGTAAGGAAGGGCTCCAGGCAACACCCTGACATTCATATGGATGAAAGAAAAGAATGACTGGGGCCCAGAATGCAGATGTCATAGCTTACCAAAGCCTCATCAATTGTGATCTTTCATTCTCAAATTTAGGAACCTTTTTGCTACCTATACCTTAAAGCTTTGACCTTGGAATGTGCCCTCACCTAACATTTGCATAGGGCTTAATCCATTCAGAAATTTTCACTTAGCCCTGAACATTGTGTCAGTACATGCCACTACTTGATAACACCAGAAATATGCTTTATGGCTGAATCAGTCCTGAGGAAATTTTTACTATTAGACAAAAAAAGCCAGATTTAGCTTCAATTTAGCCTCTAAGACTTGAACCAGCTTTTCCTGACTCCTATTTTGGGATGAATAGTTCCTAAAATCATGGCACCTTCACTGGAAAAGGGGGTATAAATTGTTTTGCAAAAGAATTCAGGAAGTACAACATAGTCCTCAAGTGTTCAGTGGGCGTTAGACAAATTGTTAATGCTGTATATATAGCAAATGTCTTACAAACATGGTGCATGCCAGAAATAAACAATATTGTCTCTGCATGATCAGCAAAATATGTCTAATTATCCATCTCCATTTCTGTTATATAGGATGTATAGAAATAAACAATACATATCCATGCCAAGATCACTTAAATTTAAATGAGATCTAATGTGAACTGAATACACACTCAGCATCATATATAGCAGCCATCCATGACGGTGCCGAAAAAGTAGGCATTTGTGGGATGCCAAGTGGGATGTTAACTGGAAGATTTGGTACTTTGGGAAGGTTCACATTGGGTAGGTTCACATTGGGTAGGTTACTGGTTAAACTCCTGTGGAAGAAACAGACAGAAAGAAAAATACCATCACAGTGACAATGTAGATGTGGGAGAAGCACACAGCAGTTGTAAGTAAGCTGGCTAAGTCCACAACAAGACAGCAGTGAACACTCAAGTGACACACTTCAGAGAGCAGCTTACGAATGCAACTCAGAATGCAGAAAGAAATGACAATCATTAATGGGGAAAAACTAACCACAGAACGACTTGAAAATGTGAATGCTGACAGTGCATCTGTATACAATGATCACATCACTTAAGTGCCTTTTAGGATGGGCCTTCAATTCCCAAGTCCATTGCCCATAGAGTGTAAAACTTGTCTTATAAAAGTAACTTGAAGTTCATGGAATTCTTGTCATGGCTGGAGCTGGTGTACTGTAATACAGCTGGACTAAGAGAATGCTGAGGGGAGTAAGAAGCCAGAAGTTGATCCAGGACACAGTACAATTGTTTGATAGGAGGAATAATTGCTGGCATTGTGTGACACAGAAAAGAAAACATAATGAACAATAATGTATCATGTATCTCAAAATAAAAGAAGAATGCACTCATCGGAGAGAAATGATAAAAGTTTAGGGTAATGGATGCACTAATTACCCTGAATTGATCACTACCAAAAGCATACATGAATCAACACACTAAACTGTTCCTTATAAATGGGTACAAGTAGTATGTACTAATAAAAAATATTTTTAACAATATAAAAATGGTGGAGCACTTTTACTTTCTTACTGGTTTTTTTTTTTGATAAGCTATTATCAATAGAAGCCTATTTCTCAAGTCAGATGTTAGATGCAAAATGGAATTCTAAGTTCATCCATTTAAATGTACCTATAATGCTAATGTACAGAAATTGAATGCCATCCAACTGCTATTTCTTTTTTGATATTTTGTGTGTGTGTGTGTGTGTGTGTGTGTGTGTGTGTGTGTAGAGAGAGAGAGAGAGAGAGAGAGAGAGAGAGAATATGGGCATGCCAGGGCCTGTAGCCACTGCAAACGAACTCCAGATGTGTGCACCCCTTTGTGCATCTGGCTTAAGTGGGTATTGGGGAATTGAACCCTGGTCATTAGGCTTAGCATGACTGCTGAACCATCTCCCTAGCTCCAACTGCTATTTCTAAGGACAGGAATCTGTACAAGTTCTGCCAAAATGGAAGGCAACAATGAAGAACTCATCTGTAGAAGGAAGATCAGCTTTAGTATTTTTAGAAAACACTGAAAGAAAATGGACAGTTCTTAAGTTGATTAAAATGGAGAAGTATTAACACACAGAAAAAGACACCATAGAAACAAAGAACCCCAAATTAAGATCTTATATAAAACTCTTGGACCAAGAGTAGATTTAAAATATGGCTTTGTGTCATGTTAAATGTCCTTGAAAGAAGGAAAGAGTCAGGAAGAAAGACCTCTGGGACTAGTGGGAAGGTTGAGCATGTCTGCTTCATGATTTGAGTGGTTGTAACAGGGTGTTAGTGTGGAAATTAATTGAGATGCTTATTTTTCTATAAAGAAGTTCAAATTAGTCAAAAATAAAATAAACATTGATAATGCTACATCTCATCAGCCTTTTGTTTGTGAATGAAGTTCAATTGATATGATAGGACAGGGATAGATGGTTTTATAAGCAGAGAGAGAGAGAGAGAGACGGCGAGAGAGATAGGAAAAACATAGGATCCCGTGAGGCCCCAAGTTAAATCAGTGGTATCTCTTCGGAGGGTCTCGGTCACGTGCCCCACCACATGCTGGCAAAGTGCATCTTACAGTGGCATTTTGAAGGGTGTTCTATCCAGCCAAAGTCACTGGCACAGTAGCGCCCAGCCTAGCTCCGCATCTGAGAGGAGCCTTCCTGTTTAAGCGGAATTGACAGCATTTTGGCAAAGGAGTTGAGGTTCTCTTTTTGGATCTTGTAAAGAAGAATAAGTTTTGCCAGAGCAGTTCTGCCCTGGGTGAGCTGTGTTTGACTAGCAGGGCTCCTGGAGGCCGAGGTCGCCTCTGGACTTGCGTTGTGAGGAGAGCTGCCCATGAAGGTAACAGATCTGGACCTCAATGCTACCTTGGATGTCTGCCTCCCTCTAGAAACCAGTCAGTTGAATGTTCACAATGGCAATTCAATCCTGGCTTGTAAATGGAAAAACCTAGAAGGCAAAACTGCCAACCTGGCATCCTCTTTATTCAGGGAGACAGGTGTCTCAAAGATAGCCACTTGGACTGTGCACTTGGGAAACCAATTCTGTACCAGTACTTGGGGTGAAAGGGTGCTTTCATGGGAATGGTCGAGAGAAGGGGCACTAAATATGACTATTGTGTAGAAGAAAGAAGTGGAACTTTTCCTTCCATGTGTCTCTGTTTAGCTGGGGAAGTTGCCTTTGAATTCAGCCCCTGGTGGTTTTTAGCCTTAAACACTGCCGTGGAGCAGATCTGCTGGCGATTTCCTCTGGGACATGTGTAAGCCTATATAAGCAAATGTGATCATTAAATGACACACACACTGAATAATGATCAAGGAATTAGGAGATCTTAGAGATGGCAGCCAGCAAAGTTAAAATGTCAATTCTGAGAAAATTAAAAGTAGCTAGAAATGAAAAACATACAATATATGCAAAAGCAACTTAACATAGTAGTGGGTGGTGGGCACACAGATTAGAAGAAAGCTTCATTTTGCACACAAAATAAAAAATACTTATATTAATCAAAACATACTGTATTTGTAAAATATGACAGTTTGGCTGGACTACTATACTGGGCTTTTGTAGAAACATTTCTTTCATGGACCCTGTTATAATAATGGACTAGTTTTGAAATGATAAAATATGATTAATAGTTTTACCTTTATCAGATTAGGATAGTACAGTACTAATGTTACTAATATGTCATTTGGACACTAAAACATAATAATGAAAGGAAATTTCGAAGCATAGTTCACTAATACTCATGTAAGAAGGGGGAAATTTTGTATGAGTGCTCAAGCCTAGTGATCAAGGCTCTAGGAGCTGCTGATGGCTGTAATGAATTATTATTATTTTTAAAGAGGGTCTCCAGTGATTCCCAAGAAACAAATTCATCATGTTTCTCTGTGAGAACTGTGATTGTATGTCTCTGGACAGTATAAGAAGCATTAATTGCACTCACAGTAACTGAGCACATTAAAAATTAGCTTCTTCCATTCATTTTGGGGACCTTGCTGAAAAAGGATAGCTTTTTAATTAGCTCCTTATCTCTCCAGAATTGGATTAAAAAACCCTCCTTATTTAGTTTCTGTCATTGCCATCAATGTTAGAGTAAATGCATCTCACCCTTTCTACTGATGAAAGTGCCTGTTGCTGGGGGTCTTTTCTTAGATCCTGGAATTATTTCTAAATCAAGATTGGGTGGAAAAGATGTGGTTATGTCATCTCCCAGAGATTTCTGCTTTAAATTTATGGGTGGTTGTAGATTTTAGACACATAATATGTTCTACCTAAAAAATATTCTTGCATGTGTGTGCTATGTGGGTGTCTCGTGTATGTGGGGCAGGTCAGAGGTCATTCAGATATCATCCCCAATCTCTCTCCACCTTATTTATTGAGACAAAGCCTGTCACTGAACTCAGAACAATTTGGCTCGTCTAGCTAGCCAGTGAACATGTCTGGGGATCCTTCTGTCCAGCTTTCTAAGCACTAGGATTAGGGCTGTGTAATGCCACACCAGGTATTTTTGTTGGTGCTGGGGATCCAAATTCAGGCCCTGGTCCTTGTGAGGCAAGCAATGTACTACTCATACATCTCTCCAGTTCCACATTTTATATTTATGAGCCATTTGCTATATGGCTACATGAAATATATCTTGTCCTTTTTATTTTGGTGTTTTGTGCACTAAAGACTCTATTCTTAGGTCTAATCCTTACTTGGAGCTATGGGCATTCTTTGATATCTTCCTAGAGTCTAGATTTAGAATGCTGTTTCTTTATCTTTTATTCATTTTCATATACTCCAGTTTTCTTTATTATGAAGATATACTATTTAATCTATGTATTATATTTGGGCCAGTGATTTATATATGCAACCAGTGAGCTATTTTACCATACTCCTCACATGCTAGTTTTCACCAGCTGGTGGACTCTAGAGCCCAACCGAGAAAGCGTACAGAATAAAAGTTCCAGCATCTATGGGAAATGAGGACTACCCAAGCATTCCTCCAACACGTTCCTCCTCCTTTAAAACCCATGATGATTTGCACTGAATGTCCACTGTTAGTGTCTTGCACATCTGCTCATACTCTTCCCAGAACTCTTGCCCTTTAAGAAATCTTATTCTTGGGCTGGAGAGATGGTTTAGTGGTTAAGGTGTTTGCCTGCAAAGCCAAAGGATCCCGGTTTGATTCTCCAGGACCCACATAAGCCAGATGCACAAGGTGGCACATGCATCTGGAGTTAGTTTGCAGTGGCTGGAGTCCCTGGCATACCCATTCTCTCTCTCTCTGCCTCTTTCTCTCTCTCTCAAACAAATAAATAAAATATTTTTAAAAAGAAATCTTACTCTTCAAGCTATATCCTTTATGATAGCTTAGTAGAAATGCTTTTTCCTCTAATCTACACTCACACAATTCTTATATTATTTGTATATATAAACTTTGGTAATATTTAAGGTTCTTCTTGTGTGTATGTTGCTAAGATCCAACTAGATTTAAATCCTCAGTCAGGGGAATGTATCTCTCTCACTCTCTGGTTTCCGCAGCTTTTCTATTATGTCCTTATAATCTTCAGCCTTTATAGGTTCTTTAACAAATATGTCAATCAATCAGGGGGCATTTAGCATGGGTTATGTCTCAGGCTTTGCTCTAGACCCAGACCGAGGCGCTAGAGAGGCAGTGATGAGCGAATGTGTAGATGTGCATGAACTTGAAGAGTTGCCTTTCCAGGAAACCTAGCATCGGAAAGACTTTGGTAATCCACGATTCTTGTTTTCTAAAGGAGGATCTTAATTCAGAACCTTTGGTGGCCCACAAGGCTATCCAGCCAGTTACAAACCGAGTCAGGAGTTCTTGCTCCAGTAAGACCTGTCTATTTGATAGCAGGCCATGTATAGATTCCTGAAGTGTCTCTGGTATGATGTTTATTATCATTAAAATCTTTTATAATCAGAGGAAGAGTATTTTTAAAACAAACCTTTCATATGTGTATCTCAGGCAGGAGGAAGAAGATGCCTTTTGAGCATGATGGGACCCAGTTTTCTAGCGTGTGTGTATAGGAAACAGGATTTGATGTCGCCCTTCCAGGCTATCCTAACCTACAACTGACAACCACAAAGCCAAGGGTTCCCTGTGCCTGGAGGGGTCCAAGCACAGATGAGCCCTGGCAGTCGGGGGTAGGGCTAGACTTAGCAAGGCTTCCCATGAGATACTGTCTAGGTTTTCTTCCAGTTTGAATGACACTGTGACTTATAAACACCGAGTCATTACAAACTAGCTGGATAAAATGATGTCAACTTGTCTGTAAGACCCCCAAACTCATATTTGACACTGCCGGAAAGGTTGGGTAGTGGTTTGAATCAGATATCCTCCAGAAACTCATGTGTTCTGAATGTTTGGTCCCCAGCTGATGACAATTTGGAAGGTGGAGATTTCCTTAAGGAGGTGTGTTGAGGCAGGAAGGTTTAGGCTTAGCTAGCTCCCTCTTGCCAGAGATTGGCTCACTCTCCTGCTGTGGTTTTCCACCTGCTGTGGCAGAGGTGATGCTTAGCCTCTGCTCATGCCATCATGGAGCATCCCTTCGAGACTTGAACCAAAATAAAAATAATAGTTAAAAAAAAACAAAAACAAAAACAAACACCTTCCTTCCATCAGCTGTTTTTGGTCAGGTGCTTTGTCCCAGCAATGAGAAGGTAACTAAATACAAAAGGTTGCAAACAACATGCTTGACTCTGGGTATTGTCCCCACATTATGTCTAGATGAACATCCACTATTCATGGGAGGGCTATAGGCTTGGTATTATGCTGACAAACTGGGCTTGCCTTTGAGAGACTACCTTCAGCTGAGATTTGAAGTTATACAGTGATATTTTCCACCACTGCGTAGATATTCCAACCATGACTGTCCCTGGCTTAATGGAAATAAGATGTACTGTCTTATGGAGATGGAAAAAATTACTTTCAAGGGAAAGATAGCCTATAGGGTTTGACATTTTGTCTGTTTCACCAAGTAACCACAATGATATCAAGCCCAAGTTATTGTATCTGTATTTTCATTGTAGATATGTATTTTGAAATCAGAAAACTGTTTCTAGTAAATCAACACACTGGCAGTATTTCCTTAGAGTGTTGTCTATTTTTAACATTCAGGGTATGTTACTTTGAAGTAAGCTCTACAATGCATTTATCATTTTACCTATAACTTTTATAAGGTAGGAGAACTATTTGAGGATAGTAGTTGTTTAAGAGGACAGCTGGTGTGTGTGTGTGTGTGTGTGATGTGGTAAAATTGGAGACTGCACTGCTTCTTACATTGGGGTGAGCTTGATGGGAAGGATTCCAAAATGATTGTTCTTTACTTGGACAAAACCACAAGAAGGAAAATGAGTCTTTGCTTTCTCAGCAACCTTTTTGCCAGTAATCAGATTCACAATCTTGTATTGTTCTATTTACACTATCAGAGGCATGGAAAGATGTATTCCTTTCTACACAAAAGCATGTTCACAAGCTAGTTTTTACCCACCATTCCATACTATTCCTCAAAGCTTCCCATAGCATTCATACTATTTAAAGATAAGCTAATGTGTAAATAATTATAAAGAATTTTATTTTAGCTTGTGTCTCACTTAATCTTTGCACACTCTGGAAGTCATGTGGTGCGTAGTATGAGTTGAAAAGCCACATATTAGTTAACAGCACGGTTTTGGACAACAAAAGTTTTACTTACTCATCATATCCACACATACATACTCATGATCCTATATAACTCTCAGGCAATCGTTCACAGCTCTGACTGTTTAAAGAGTTAGATCTTTACTGAGCTATGAGTTCAGTCTCATTAGTTTAAAAACAGGAGAACATTCCCAGACTAAGACTTCCACTTGTGAAAATGATTTTGACTCTGTCTTTACTTCGGAGAGTACTAAGAACATTCAATATTTCCAAAAGCATCACAGTTGTATGTTTGGCTTCTGAAGAACTTCACGGGTTATATAGTGACTCTAGTGACATTATCACACAGATTCAGGACAATACTCAGCCCTGTGTGGGAACTTTAAAACAACAACAACAACAGTTTTGCAGATGAGAAAACAAGTCCATAGAGGTTCAAATCCTGGTACATGTAGGAAGCGTTACAAATCTAAGGCTCTTTAAGAACCAGAAAACCAACCATCCCCTTCCTTGTGTGATGGCAACAGAACCTTCTACAGTTAAACCCAAGCAAGAAAATGCGAATATTACTCACTTGAACCTTTTCTGCTTCACAGCTATTCTCTAAAGCACTACTATCTTGATTACAATGATAAATAAATAAATAGCTCCTCATTAATTCGTTACTATCTCAGGGAGCCTAGTTTTATTTCCATGAGTTAAAAGTCAACAGCAAGCCAGGTGTGGTGGCACACGCCTTCAATCCTAGCATTCTGGAGGCAGAAGTAGGAGGATTGCAGTGAGTTTGAGGCCACCCTGAGACTACATAGTGAATTTCAGGTCAGCCTGGGCTAGAGTGAGACCCTACCTTGAAAAAAAAAAGTCAATAGTAAAAATAAAATAAAGTCAACAGTATCATATTAAGATAGAACATTATAAACTTAAGAATAACAAGTTAAAATTTACATTTATTACAAGTTACAGGCTATAAACTATTACAGTAACCTGATTGCAGTAGGGTGGGTCAAGACGCCTCTTCCTGTGACTTAGATATGGAGGCTCGGGGACAGAGAAAACTGTCAGTTGGAGTCACCTAGCCATGACATTAGACGTAGGGTTCAGTTCTGAAAACTGCTGGATTCAAGGCTTCTCTATTGAGGAAACTCTTTTGAGTTTCTTCCAATTGCAGAAAAGCATCAGGAGGTCCTAAAAGTTGCTGGAACATACCCCCATTTTGTTCCATACAGCTTTCTACATCCCCAAAATGTAAAAGACTGGAGAGAACAAAAAAACTTTTGTGAAAGAATATTGTTTTAAAAGATCCCAAATCACCAGAATCTAATAGGTCAAAAGCAATACCAAGTTTCACTAAAGCTTTTCAAATGATATCACAACACTCTCCAACCACAAGTCTCTGGTTTTCCAGCTGAGACTAGACCTCAGCAGTCATCAGCCTCAGTCCACTCTCCTAAAAGCAGACGAGGTCCCAAGTCTGTGACTCTTGTTCAATAGCTAAGATTCCAATACTCCCCCTCAGGCAGCTGTGACAATAACAAGTTCAGAACACACAGTATCTCCCATCATTTGTCCTGTTGGAAAGATGACCTCTAAAAAACTGCATGTTGTGGTTGGGTATATTTAGAAAACTGGGTGGAACAGACTTAAACATGACTTTTGTACCAGTGTAACCTCAGCTTCCAATAATTCCAGCCTGCTTTGTAGGGCTCCAAGATGAGGGTATGGGTGGAGGAGTGGGACCTGAAGTATTTTCTAATGTACTTGACTGCAGACTTCTTTATCTGGGATATGCCTCAAAGGCCCTGTTTTGTGAATAGGGTTCCATGGAACACAGCCACCTTCTCTTGTTGACATACTAGGACTCCTTCAGGCTACTACGGTGCCACAAGAAGACGTGACAGACATGTTACTCAGGAAGCCAAAATATTTACCATGTGGCCTTGCATAGGAAAGGACTTTATGGAACACACTTTGGAAAACACCATGTAACATGTACAGTACAGACAATACAGCCAGGTTTATATCCTTTATCCTGTGAAAGGAAATGAAGGTTCTATTTCATATAGCATTTCTTAACCTCTCCACCCTCCCCGCCCTACTTGGGCAAGGAAGCTAAGAGCCCATAGTTAGGTCTCTTTTCGTACTAACATTGGGAGTTCATGTGACACCATTAATCCATTTCTGTATAACTCTCCAGCCATTTTTGAACCCAAACTCCGATGGTATCAAAAGAGGTCTCCTTACTTGACTGGTTCCCATGACTCCCGTTCAAAGCCCCTGTGAATGGACTGTGCAATCGAGGACTCCATCAGGTCGACATATCTAACCACCAATGGGGCAAACAAGTCTTGGAGGTGTTTGTGAAATTTTCCATTGCACAAATTATCTAGAACAGATAAGCAAAAGTGTGGTAAGAACCCACAGTAACGTGAGGGAAGTGTAATGCGCACACACACACATAACAAAAAAATTGTCTTCTACAGAAACAATATGAACAACGTTGGAGTTCATCCTTAAATCTGTGTGGAAGGAAAATGGAAATCAGAAACACTTTACCCATTTGGGTTAGTCTCATGAATGAAAACAGCCAGACTGCGTACATTTTTACATTTTCTCCATTTCCCCTTCTCCTACCAGGCTACCAGCAATTTCGAAAGAACATTTCTTATCCCCCTCCTCCCCTCCTTCATTACCCTCCATGGGAAGATGATCTATTTCATTGCTACTGAAATGCATGCTATGTTAGATTGTCTTTTTTTCTATCTAGATATCTTTTGATCAAAATTGCAAAACATAAGGAGGTGAAACTCATTTTCTTGAGAGCAAATGAAACACAACAAATTGACACGTCTCATGTTACTCTTGGATTCTTCTGTTAAGAGATGCTTCCCGTCAGTGGGACACGTTGTAGATGAAAGGAAATGCCCACCAGCTGGGCAGTGTGTGTGTGCGCGCATGTGTGTGTGCGTGCGTGTGTAGTGATAAAACCATGAGGGGCTGTGCTGTGTCCAACTTGCAGTCCATGTGGAATAAAGATGCCTCAGCAACATATTTGTCTGCATGCCCTTCAGGAAAGTCAAACAATCAAGGATGCTACATACAGTCAGTGCGGAGAAAGTCATTCAGCAGCTGAAACAGTGGGAAACTGTCCCATGTGTCTGGGGGCTGCACCTCTAACGCCGCATCCATGTCGACTGCAAAGAGTGATAGGAACGTCTCCGCATGCTCCACCATTAGGTCTGACCACCACGCAAAAGCCTTTGAGATTTGGCAGAAAAAAATAAAAAATAAAAAATAGACGAAGAGGTGATGAGTGTCTACCTTGAAGTAAAGCTACACATTCCAGCCCTCACTGTTCAAAACTGATTGTACATCCAGCAGGGTTTGGTTATTTTTATTGTAAAGAGAACAGCATTTTGGATATAAATGGGCCACTCTGTGGCCAAGGCGATGTGCTTTGGCATTCCAAACCTGCCATAGACAGCCTTTTTCCTGACCTGCAGGTCAGACGGCAGCAGTTGTAAGAGTGACCATGTTGAACTTCTGTTCAATTTACAATAACTCACTAGGTTTGAGTCATGCTCTGTGTCAGCCTTGTGGACTCGTTTTTGCTCTAGGCTATTGGAATTTGGGAGTTTCTTCACTGTGTTTATGGGTTTTCTGCTAGTCTAGCTGGAAAATTTGCAATTATGGTTCACTTAGATCTACATGCTGTGGCTTACTTGTCCGTGGTCTCATACAGACTCTGGGATTCCTGGCTTACTACACATCGGAAATGTCACTCCTACTTTGTGCTAAGTCAAGGAAAGCCATCATTACGATTATATAACTTTTGAGTAGAAATCTCTCTTGGCAGGGAGCCTTTGGTTTTGCATCTAGAGGAAGGTTCGAAGTTAGGTTAAGGAAACCTATAGTAAGGTCAAGGCTTATTTTTCTGGGGCTTAGACACATATGTACATTGAAAACCAAAAAATATCAGTGAAGTAACTCAGTTTCATGCACATTGGGCCCTTGGAAAACATGGTGCAGGATCTCAGGGGTGACATTCACATCAGCCTAGGCCAGATGTGAATGCAATTCCGAGGCACGCATGCATTTTGACTAGTCATTTCTGGCAGGGGGTGGGCATGCAGAATGAGTGGCGGTGTCAACAGGCCCTGTTTTGCTGATTTCAAAGAGAGCAGAAAAACAAACACACTGCCAGCCTTTTCTTGTCCCCCACCTCCCCATTCAATGCTGTAAAGTATTTACACTGGAAACACTTTCTGGAGCATTCGCCAAAAAAAAAAAGAAAAAAAGAAAAAAAAAAGATGGGAAGGCATTTGGGAATATGAAAGATGATTATGGAAATAATCCCATAAATGAAAGGATTTGCTCAAATGGCCAAGCTCTTCTGTGATCTATTAGTTATTAAAGATATATTCTAACAGCCACTAGGAGGAAGAATAGGGGGTCCATCTCTCTTCTTTCATGATATTTCACTATACTTACTTCTCCTTTATCAACATGTGGCTGGTTTGCAAATTAAATGGAAAAAATCAAGTCATGGACCATTCTATAAGATTGGCTTGGCTGGAAATAGACACCTTCTGTTTCCCTTGTAATTTAGAGTAAAACCTCACTGATTCAGAGTGACAGGAGAGTAGAAATGTTGGTTTGTGAGCAGAAAAGCTTAAATTGTTGGGCTTTCTAGAAAGAGCTATTTTACTGCTTTTGAATGCCATCCGTAATTGTATACCAACATAAATGGCATTCACGAGGTCTTCAATGTTTATCATGTGAATGTATTCATAATGCATGCTTTTACCAACTGCTAAATAACTGTTGATAAGTTTGCTCATTCAGTGGCATTAAAATGATGGAAGATTTAATCTCACAGGCCCAAGGATGTGAAAAGCTCTGGAACTTACACAAACCTTTAGAATTTCCACAGAAAGTTGAGGTAATTTTAAAGATTTTTTTCTTAAGAAAGATTAAAACAGCCACATGTACAACAGATTCCAAGTGTTGAGTCTGAACCGATGAGGTTTTATTGTAGCTTTGTAGCTAGGGTTGAGGCTTGCTCCACTGTCTCATCAAATCCAGCATGGAAGAACTCCTCCAACCCACTCCCCAGAATTTCCCCAGCCCCCTGCCATGTGGGTAGAGACTGCCTGAATGCTGGGACTAGCTAAAGTCCCATGCCCACCCCTGACCCCGCACGGAGGCTCATTCATCAGTCTTGACCCAGGATGTTTGTCAAATTCACAAAGACACATCAGACTTTGGCTAAAATTTCTTCTTTATTTGGCTAATCAATGTGACATCTTCTGGATGCCACCAAGAAGACATTACTGAGAACACTGTGTCACCTTCCCAGATACAACTTTAAGATGCTGGGAGGTGGGGAAGAAAATGAAAACAAAACAAACCAAATACCAATCATAGGTTCCCGAAATTAAAAAAAAAAATTCTCACCTAACTTCCTATATGGTTCTTAGCTTTTTTTTTTTTTTTAAATCAAAATGTTGCAATCAAATACTGTAAGAAACATACCTACCCACATTAGAAAACTTAGTTTTATATAATTTAGCCACGTTTTGGATCAACTCTCTACAGTCCTTGCAATAACAATCACATAGATTGGTAGCCCTACAAAGAATAGTGACCATGGTGGTCGCTATGGAAGCTAGCATAGTGATCTAAGAGATTTTTAAATTGGGGGCTTGGGGAAGTGAAAGCCAGAGCTATTTTTGTACATCCAAGGTAGCTCTTTGCAGAACCTTATAATCAAAGCTGACTCTGAAAAGTAGACAGCCAAGACAGTAATAATCAAGAAGTCAAAGTGTAATTCCAATGAAATGGAGAGTCTATGTGGCTGGGTTGGGCATGGCTTAAAAATATATATGGTGATGTCATGTTTGCTCACACAAGTGAATGCTAGCTTTTCCCATGAACTAACACATGTGCAGGCATCTCAAGTCTCAATAAACCTTTTCCAAGATCATGAATTCTACATTGGATTCTAAATACTTACCCAGTGTTTTCATTATTTAAAGACAGAGCTGTGTGTGTTTTTTTTAAAGGGGACACTTTACTACACTAAACACACTGCATATTTTCACACAAACTAACATGTATATATGTACCCCTCCAGGCACCACAATACATATATACATATACATACATATACATAGAGAGAGATTGGGAAGGGAAGCAACAGTATACAATGGCATAACTTGTATGCATGTCAGTGGCTTAGCCTCTGAGAAGAGAATTAAGCCACACACCAGAGATGAGTGTGACGATCTCTACCATATACAACGTGTGTGAGTAGTATAGGTGGTAATCTTAACTGATGGATTTTTTTTTCTCCTCTTGGGACATTTAACTACTTTATGATTGAATTAAAAACGGCTTTAAAGATTATTAGTTTCTTAAGGGTACAGTCTATTGTAGGTTTTATTTGTATGGTTCTACCAAACAGCATGGCCATAGTTGTCAAGATCCAGGCTTAGAATGTAGTGACTTTATTTTCTAGTTTAGTGAGCACCTGGAGAAGGAGGTGAGTGCTAGGCAAAAACAGACAATCTTTATTCATTTGCAAAGGAAAAACTTGTGTAATGTGTTAGGGTAAATCAACCTTTCCCACTGGACCCTAGTGACTGATCTGAGCGGTAGACTGATGTCACCTGGGCCGTGCTTGGACAGGGTTAATATCCAGCACTTTCCTAGAATTGGCACTGTTCCGTTTCTCTTCCACTGAATGAAGAGATTTCTCAAAGCCATTCAGGTGAGCGCGGTCTGTATGCGGAAGGTGAGAATGTGCCTTCCAGGACCAGACCACAAAACCTGGAAATAAATCCACTCTCCCTCCAACCTGTTAGGTCTGTTCTCATTCATTTTGGTGATTCTCACTTGGGTTTCATCCTTCTTACCATCAGAAAGTTTGCTTCCTTCGGAATTATTGTTTTTTTTTTTTTTCCTTATACAAAACAACCAGTCTTCCTTAGTGTTTACTAAGTGCTGGTGCCATACCAGATGCTTTGTTTAACAAAGATTGCATCTGAGCAGTGGCCACCCGTTTAGGTTAGGTAACTAGGTTACCGTCACAGAGCAAAAGCAGAGGCAAAGTTGGACTTCAAACATAAAGCCTGAGCTCTGGTCATTCTACACTCAAACACACAGGCTATCTCATACCTCACTGTCTTGCTTGCCTCAAGGCTCACTAGATGGAAGATGCTATAATAGATCTGAGAAGATTTCATGGTGGGGTAAAATTACTGATTTGGAAAACTGTATATTTATCTTAATTTTTTTTTTTTTTTTTTGCTTTCTAAAACTCTAAGGCTTGTTGAAGTTTTCGTTACTATTTAAAACATGGTGATGAGACTACGCTTAAGGTCTGTCCTATTTATTTACTGCAAATAATTTCTACATGTTCAATTAAAATGTTTTGTGATGATGATCATTAGGAGTATTTAGGATGGTGATTATCACTTGGTGAAAAAGTATTTTATTGGAAAGATGAAAATACCTTCTTTGGCATTTTTTTGTTAGTTTTTGCAGGGTTAGAATGTAAAGTTTGCTATATTGTCTCTTTTGAGTGACTGAGAAACATAAATGTCTTTTTTTTTTTTAAAAACTGGTAGAAGCCTTGGAAGATAGCTTGATAATAAATCAAGTGTGGCTATTTTTTTTTTTTTTTCTGTTAGCCACTTGACTGCATAGCTGCGACTAGGAGACATCATCCTTTTCATATCCATGGCTTCAAAACTATGTGGGCCCTGTCCAGCCTCCATCTGTCCAGTCCAGGGGAAAGCAGGACTAAGACCTCCATCTCCACCAAATCCCCGGAGATTATTTTGGAGATGCTCAGAAAGAACACACTTAACCATCACTTGGCCCCTCAAAGCCCCCAATCTATAAAGAACAACATAAAAGATAGAATGGAAAAAAAAAATTAACCCAACTCGATTTCATGGGTCTGGAAGTTAGTCCTAGGCTTGTGTCATTAGTGGGTGCTCCTTTGAACCCCCTTCTCCCTCATGGCTGTGTGGCTTGCTGGGTGCTGAAGAGGTTAGTGATACCCACCCATGGGTTCCTCTCCTCATTCTCAAGAGGTCTGCAGGGGTGCTCAGGGTTCTTTGGCACTCTCTCTATATATAAATACTGTATATATGATTCACATACAGACAGTCGTAGAGGAAGATTAGTATCACTCTAATGAGGTACTGGTCACTAAGCTTGGTGCTCATCTGCTGTAGTAACGGTAGATACAGACAGACAGAAGAAACCATGGCAGGCTAGGAAGAGAGTGAAGGCGGGTGGGAGGCGTGTCGGGATGTAACGGCAGTCCTCGTAAGTTCATCAGTTGCTCCATGCACGCACAAGAGAATCACCCAACAAGTACCCTGCCGTGGAGGGCCACCCGTGTCACAAGCAGTCCACTGAAGTTGCGGTTACATTCCTTGGGTTAGTGTTAGAAAGCGGGGACACCAGGAAGAGTCCCATTAGAAGACATGGAACCGGAAGGGCATGCACAGTAGGACAGCAGGTGGCCGGTTCGTTGGGTTGAGTCACATACCTCTTTCCCCTGCCACGATCAGCCAAGATTGAGTGAGACAGTAGAGAAACAGGGAGGAAATTTCAATATGCAATCAGGCATTAGTTGGGATGGCTGGGTTTATGGTGTATTATATACTATTTAACTATTTTGTCATGGGAATGATCATTTTAGATGCTTGAGAAGCTACTTTTATGGAATACCCTTTCCCCCCTTTCCTGCAAACCTGAACATAGAGGAAGAGGGGGGAATTAGTTCAATCTTCCAAAAAGTTTATTTTATAAGATTTATAAGGCTATATTTAGAAATGATTTCACAGTTTAACCATTCTGATCTTTCTTCGGCAGAGTGGGGTTAAGTTCCTATGGGTTTGGAATCTACTTGGTCTTGAAGTCCCTTAGTTTATAATTATTATCAAAATCATCATTTTAATAGTTATAAAAAAGCAAAGGAAGCTGTATTTATTTGGGTGTATGTTAGAGAATTGACAAGTTGCACAACACAGAGTAACTGGCTTCTGTCGCTGTGTTCAGCAACCTGGGCTAACCAAAGGTTAAAAAAAAAAGACTATAGTACAAAAGGAGTAAATAAATTACAGAGAAAAATTTAAAAAGATGGGCCTGTGATCCGCACACCTAAGAAACATCCCAAACAACAGTGGTGGCAACAAAATAACCACAAAAGACCAAAAAATAATAATAACAATAAAAAAGAGAATATTTTGTGTGTTCCGGATGCTTCTGCTGGAACCACTAACTTTATATTGCACTCACCTCGTTGGGTTGCTGTTAGAGACATCTGACAATTTAGGCTGAAATGTACAACTTGTAACCACTCCGGTTACGTTAGACAACCTTCCAAAGATGCCTCCTTCCAAAACTTCCACTTCCATGCTCTTTGTTAAACCCAGTTAAAAGAAAATGGGTGTTAAGTAAGGAATCTCAGCCACAGTGAGCTGGTAGAGTTTGCTGAACGGACACTCAGGGACGTTTCTCCACAGAGCCTGCTCACCTCTGCGTGATGCTCCTCGTTTTGCTGAAGGACTTCAATGACTAGTTCAGCAAGACGTATTGTATCTTCAAGCTTTTTGGCAGGAGTGATTAAGCGGCCTACATTTTCTGGAGTACAAGAATTTGTGTTAAAATTCAGCGAAAATGGCAGGGTGCTTTTGTGGCCATTAGAACTAGTAGATAAGAAATTCTGAAGAATTATCAATTTTTTTTAAAAAACAAGTTTCATGCAAATGTTAAGTGCCATGTAATTAGTAGTGAGCAAACCATAAAGCCATGTTGTCTTGTCACCATTATTAAATACATACTAGGGAAAACAGTGCTCCAGCTTTCAATCTGCATAAGAAGCTCATATGAGGTCTCTGACAGCCCATTTCAAATGTAGTGACATTTTGTACAAACATTCTTTAAAGACAGCATGAAGGTACTATCTCATACCACTCCCTAGCCTGTGCTCAGGCTACCTGACCTTGATTGGTGGTGCTATGTTTGTTTTCCAGGTTGGCCACCTATTCTTCAGTATGATAGTATTGCTTATCATTACAGGTTAACTGCATGGTAACAGGAGTTGAAATGTTTTTGTCTGCAGAAGTATATTCAAAGGACTCTTTGCTTCAAGTTGTCGAGAGAGAAGACCGAAAGGAAGATCAAACAATTCTGGGTTATTATATAGAAGGCAAGGTAGAGTTACTAAGGGTGTTGGGAATAGATTATTACATGTGGTGGTTTGTGTTGCCGATTGCAATAGCCGAGAGTTTAATAAGTGAGTTGTAATAACATACTCAGGTTTTTGTTTCTGTTTATCTGGAGTCGACAGGGTTGTCTTTGCACCTAGCTCAGAAAGAAACAGCACCCTGGCTTCTTAGAGCTGAGTTCATGGGTACTGGGCAATTATTTGACCCCAAACCTGAAATTACTTTCCTTGGGGAAAGAATATTTATATACTTAAATATATTTACACTTTCCCTGAGCTAATGACCCAACTTAAGTTCACATTTTGAACTCACAGGATCAGACCCTGTAGCCCTGGAATCATTTAGAGCATACAGGGTCTACTGGAAATCACCATCATTCCAAACAAGTCCCCAGTAGGTACAAGTGGGCACAAAAAGACTGTTGAAACTCATTTTCATTTCTTCATCGGAAGCAGCTATTATTCAGCATCAAAGTGTTTTTTGCTCAAGAGAATTTCTTTGTAAACTTTTTTTTTTTTTTTTTGGTACTAGGGATTAAATGCAGGTCTTCACACATCCTAAGCAAGTGATTTATCATTGCAATTTATCCCCAGCATGAAGATGAATTTCCTAGTACTTTATAAGTTTTGTGGGTTTTTTTTTTCTGGGATGGGGGTGTATTTAAACAAAATCATAGGTAATTAAAAAGATAGGTTTTAATTTCTCTCTGTGTAGTTCTTGGGTGATATGCATATCAGACATAAAGTAATTTATGATTTAGTAATGGAAAACAAACTGAGTAAAACCCTGTGATAGAGGAATGTTTCATCCATTGGGAGCTAAGAGCAGCAAATGGGGTAGGGTAAGATTATTCAGGTGTTCAAAGTTTCAGTTAAAATTGGCTGATGGCTGGTGTGAAAATGGGCTTTCTGGATGCAGGCTAATGAAACCTCCTTTATCTTGCTCGTGGCCATGTAGAAACGTAGAAACATGGCTGGATCTTGTTGGAGAATAAAGGAGGGAATTATGGGAAATATTAATATGCCGATTAGGCAGAGGAAAGGCACCATTCAGTCAAGAGATATGGGAGGTGAGTTGCTGACAGCTCATGACCTGGTCCAGAGCAAAAATTCTTAGAGAAAGGAATAGGGGGAAGGTTAACTTTTGTGCTTTTGGGCTACCTGACCTGTTTCTAATTCCACAAGAATAGACTAGCCAAATTTCATTAATAGGCTTTCAGGCATTTCTACAAACATACTGTGTATATATGTTGGGGTAATATGTGTAGAGTGAGGTATTTGCATTTTGACAGTAAATATGCATGGGCTACTATTTGTTTAATTAGTTGACAATCACATTTACACATCAATTTGCGAATTCCTCACCCTATGCTTATTACCCATTCGACACATACATCCACACACATACGTCACACGCTTACATACATTTTCTAGTAACCAAACAAGCCTGTATATTAATACAAATCTGCAGGAAATCCTACTTGGCTCACATCTTTGAAATCTCTCAATTTCAAAACAGAGAGTGTTGCCTTTTGGATGGAACACTCATCAAATCTAGGGGAATTATGGCTGGACATGACATATGATACAGAAATAAAATAATTCCCACCAGTATTTTTATGCACATTGCTTTTTTTAAAAATGTGATTTTTTTGTAGGTTTGGAGAAATCCAAGATGCTTAAGCTAGGACTGCCTGAAGATTTGTTTCAACACACAGTACTCTTAGATTGACTACAATATAGATCAATAGATACACATAAAGTGTGCATGTGCACACAGTCATCCTATGAATGTGTGCATATGTACAAAGATATGTGTATGCCTGATGTATATATATAAATATATATACAGACAGTATGTTTAATAAAACCTTTTGAATTTTTAACAGGCAACCACTGAAGTAAGTGGGTTAAGATTCTTTAATCTAGAACGCTTAATCTTCCAATTAACCAAAGTATCTAGACTTACATTTACTATTAATTAGTTGTGACTCCACTATCCATAAATCAAGCCACTTTAGTGGGACACAGCCCTGTGGTTCTGATCATTTGCACAGCTGACTTACTAGCTGAATGGCAAAGGTATACTATGTGTGATTCCTCTAAGATGTTGTCTTTAAAGAAAATATTGTCCAAAAATCCTTCAGCTCTTCTTCCCCCCACCAGAGGTCAAGAACAATTTCATTTAAAAATAATTTTTCTTAGTCACTTCTACTGTCTTGAAATGTACAATATTCCTATCCCCCAATCTCATACCAGCTGGAGCACTGATGAGAAGCAACTAAAAATACGGTGTACTCAGGAAACATCTCATACAACAGAATTGAAGCTCATAACATAATTGTCATGCAAAATGTTATGCAACAACAATGTTATTTTGTGCTGACATTGAGATTTGAAAATGTTGCATATGTCAGACAGAGCTAGACAAAAAAAATGTGGACATTTGGAAATAAATGCTGTCTTCTGAGTGTCTGAAAACCTACAGCATGAAGCTCGAGAGCTTGGGCCTCAGCTGAGAATTCCAAACTGAAACAAAACTTCAAGAAAGAGTGAACAGAAAAGCCAACTATACTAGAAAGCTGCTGGGTGACGGAGTGAGAGAAGCTTTTGGTACTTGGTTCAGGTCTAGGCATGCCTTTGAGCCTCTCCTAAGACATGCTGCTCTGCGCTTGGGTGAGTGGAGGAGGAAGACGCCCAGGAGGTGGCGGGGAGCTGCTCAGGTACGTGAAAAAAAGAGACAGTAAAAAAAAAAAAAAAAAAAAAAAAAAAAGTAAAAGAGACAAAAAGACTTTAACAACGATGACAAACTCGAAAAGGAACAACTAAACAAGCAAAAACGGTAGAACATAAATTGAGAGCTGCCTCTCTGGTCTCACTTCAACATGATCTGATAAGGACTTTAACCAGCATCACTAGTGCCACCCCACCGAGACACTCCCAGGCTGGGTACAGACACTGACACTCCATTCAGATGGACATACATGAATGATGGTAGTAGCATGATTGGCCAAAAGAATATATACCTTTGTTCCATGAGGAACACTTACATGTCAATAACTGCTTCTCCTTCACACATGACCAGGAATAGGACCTGACGTGTCAATGGCAGGTTTAGTTTCCCAGGTTCCACAGGCTACTTATTTTTTGGATAACTTTGCCCCTCCTACTTAAACCTGTGGGCCCAATTATCTTCTCATAGAAGCAGAGAGAATCCAGTTTTTTTTTTTGTGTGTGTGTGTGTATCTTATAGGTCTGTTAATCCAAGTGAACCAGAAAAAGCACAGGATAGATCTCCACAGAGTCTAAGGTGTCCATAAGTGTTTGTGTCACCCCTGCACTGTGAGAAGGCTAAGATTCATTGCTTCGCCTTTTTTTTTTTTTTGAAGAGCCATTATTAGTTCAAGTGAGCTCAGAAATATTGTTACTCCCTTTGTGGAATTTCAACATGTCAAAATCTGTCATTCTGGGGAAAAATGTGTGGTATCTGATTGTTTCCAGCTCATTTAATTATTTTCAATTTGGAATTCTCGTGGCTTTTATATTGTGGGTTGAGTCATATATAAAAACTTGCCAGCTTATCAAATATGTTACTTGCTATTCCAAATGTTAGACTATCGTAATAAGCACTTGACCCATCTGTCATGTGCTTTACAATATCAGCCCTGCAAACATCCCATGACAATAGTCTCTCTTTCCGTGCAGGCACGGAGCACCAGCGGCGTCTAGGATTCTCTCACTTTAATGAGTATCTCATTAACCTTGGAGCGGCTCCTTTTAATAGTTCTGGTTTACAAAGCAAACGGTATGGTGAGAGGGGCACACTCCACTGCCAAGTTTGCTTGTGGGTTTGCATGAATTTTTAACTGGGAAAAATGACTTTTTTTTTCTTCAAAATACAGGCATATAGGAAATGGAATTCTATTGACGATAATAGAAAAAAAGGAGTGAGGATATGGGTGAACATCCTATTCTGGCAGAGCCATCTCCAAAAAGCAAGACTTGCGGGGTACTTTTTCTTGCTGGACCACTACAATTTTTAACACTTTCTTCCAATGTAAAATTGTTTGGGAAAATGCTATGTAAATAGAATGTGAAGAAATCAGTTTTAAATGACAGTTTTAAAAAGCACTCCATGATTTATGTTTTTGTGAACAGCATTCTGTGGGGTGGACATATCTCTGTCATATATCCTTATGGCTTTTGCAACAAATTCTTATTACCTTGTTGTCAATTCTGTGGAAACTTACTGTAACCTAGGTAACTGAAGGTGTGTATTGGGTGCTTAATACAACAGTGCATGGTCTGGGCGTCTTCATGTTTCAGCCCAATGGGCCTTGATGAGAAATTCATAAATGGATTTTCTCCTGCCAACTGTCTGTCCAGAATTCTGACAGCAAGGTTTGCCACCAGAGAAAAACAAAACAAGCTCCCCATTTTTTCCCTCAAAGAGCAAAACAAAAACATCATACCTTGGTTTCCAACATTATTTACCCAATTACTATTGCTTATGTTTACACAATTAATTCTACTTGGCAGAGACAGAAAGAGAGGGAGAGAGAAGACAGGAGAGGGGAGAGGCGAGAGAGACAGATAGAGAGAAAGAGAGACAGAGAGAGAGACAGAAATATGACTGTAGAAAAACAAAAAGATAATTCCTTTACATGCTTAGCTAAGCCAAGGAAGAGAAGGTTCCAGGAGTGAGAGACACTCTAATTAGCCCTTAAATAACTTGACCATCTCTGCTTCCAGCAAATGAACTGCCAATCCCTAAAATATCACAGGAGAGATGGATATGAATGATAGAAAGCCCCACTTATTACCAAGTTCCAGCCACTAATGCGTTGTTGAAGATGCCAGTGTTTGTACTATACTTCACTGAAAGTAACCAGCCTGCTATGATTTGGTGGGGGGAATGAGTGGATAAAAGCCTAAACCACTGACAGCTTAGCAGTCAGAGATGACATACTTCCCAGGGTACCTTACCTCTCTATAATGAACACAGAAGGCAAATATGACAAGGTTAAAACTCAATAAAATTTCTTTTTGTTAAGGCAGGGTCTCACTCTAGGCCAAGCTGAACTGAAACTCACTCTATACCCCAGGCTGGTTTCAGACTCATAGTGATCCTCCTAACCTCAGTCTCCCAGGTTCTGGGATTCAAGGCATGTGCTACCATGCCTGGCGTCAACATGCATTCTTTAGTGAATCTACCCACTATATATACTTGATCTCCTAGAGTTTGGGTTCAATCCTACAGAATGTTCCATCTCTCAAATAGGACATTAACGAAGATGGGTGGATGAATCATGGGCCATTTTCTCTTTTCTTTCACTGGACCCTCTTCATCTCCTTCCCATAAGGACCTAGGAAATAACCCGGCCATTTTGTCTCCTGAGTGTTGATCTTGTCTCCTGTAGTACTGGATCATATATCTGCATGCTTGCTAAGAGGACAGACATGTGCCTCAGGTCTTGTTACTTCCACCTCAGCTATTTCTGAGGCGGCCTAGCCAGCCTTTCACCCGCTTCCTCCTCTATCTTACTTTGCTCTGTGCAGCATCGGGATGATCTCTGTAAAGCACACTGAACGCACAAGGATGCTGTCCTCTGAGAGATCCCTTCATAGTAAGAGTTGTGCTGTTGGGAGATGGAGAGATGGCTGAGTGGTTAAGCTGCTTGTCTGTAATGCCAAAGGACCCAGATTCGATTTCCCAGGACCCACATAAGCCAGATGCACAAGGTGGCGCATGCAACTGGAGTTTGTTTGCAGTGGCTGAAGGCCTTGGTGTGCCTATTCTCTCCCTCCCCTACCCTTTCTCTGCCTTTTTTTCTCGCCTCAAATAAATAAATAAAAATAAATATTTAAAAAGAGTTGTGCTGTCATATGCCTTAATAAGAGGGTGCCATCACAAAGACCCAGCTCCTCAGGTAACAACTCTACTTGCACGCTCATGGTCCTTAATAAGTACAAGTTAGATGTACATGTCTCTTTGCATCTGCCACTAAGATCCTGTATTTCTAGGCCCTAGAGCATTGCCTGGCCTTGGACAGGTCTCCTCAGGTACTGCTAGAAAGAAGGTGTTACTCAGCAGACGTTGCTGGATGCAATACTTTCGTGGAAGAGGATATGGTCTAGGGTTTTCATTATATATAGAAACCACAGAGCAAATTGACAAGTCCCCCCAGTCCCTAGATTCTCCACAACTGCTCTAGGCTGAAATGTTGAGGAGCTAACATCATAGCTGAATCCTCCATGCCAGAGAATAATCTCAGCTATCCTCATGCAATTAAAAAGGGCGTAAGGCTTGGCATGGTGGCTCTCATTTTGAATTCCAGTGCCCAGGAGGCTGAGATTAGGAGGATTTCTGTGAGTTAGAGGCCAGCCTAGACTATAGAGTGAGTTCCAGATCAGCCTGGGTTACAGTAAGACTCTGAAAACAAACAAACAAACCAACCAGGATATAAGATAATTAAAAATACTTTTGTTTCTGTTTTGCTTTTCGAGGTAGGGTCTTGCTCTAGTGAGGCTGACCTGGAATTCACTCTGTAGTCTCACGGTGGCCTTGAACTCATGCCGATCTTCCTACCTCTGCCTCCTGAGCGCTGGGATTAAAGGCATGCACCACCATGCCCGGCTAAAAATACTTTTAACTTAAATTAAAAATAAATTGTACTCACAAGGAAGAAATCATGCTCCTGTTATATTACTCCTCTATCATTAGGTGTTTTTGTATCCAAATCAGGCTTTGTCTTTAAGGCTGAGCTGTTGGGCCTAAGAAAAGTGTGTTCAATTCTGGAAGGATTGGGACACAAATTGTCCTTGTACATGTAATAATGTTCCTAAGGAATTTGCCTTTCATTTACTCCGTGAGTTTTGGGTGAGAACGTCAGAGAAGGAATCCCACAGAAGCAGGTATATGATTCCATATGTGAGGCAGCCTAGTCAACTGCAGCATCCCGCACCATCATGAGCATTGTGATTGGTTTAGAGATGATCAGATACAACCCAAGATGAGCCAGTGAGATTCTTCTCTGAACTTTTTCCACAGCTGCTTGGAGAAGAAGGCTTTTTCTTCCAGGGTGAGAGCTAGGTTAAAAGCTTTCCACTACTATTTGCGACCATGTCTCTCCTCAAACACTTACATTACCCCAAGTCATATTAAAGCAGTTGGGAGATACGATAACATGTTCAACTTATGCATCCTCAAAGGTAGTTCCTTCAAAGTTTGCCCAGCTACATGGGCCAAAATTTCCTATTTCTTAAGTTATTATTCTTAATATTTAATTTATTTATTTGCATGGAGAGAGAGAAAGAGAGAAAGAGAGAGAGAGAGAGAATGTGGGTGTGCCAGGACCTCCAGGCAGATGCATGCACCACTTTATATATCTGGCTTTATATGGGTAACTGGGGTATAGAAACTGGGTCATTAGGTTTTGCAGGCATGTGCCTTAACTGCTAATCCATCTCTCCAGATCAAATTATTATTCTGTTAAATGGCTACTTGCAAGGGTTGAATTAGCAGTATTAGTAAGTACCTGTTTAGGCCCCAGTAAGCATCCGTGACCATAGCCACGACTGGGTGGATCATGGTGAATGGGAAGATACAGGGACTAGAGACAACCGGAGCAGCAAAGCCAGCTACATCTCAGTGAGTTCTGGACCATCACGATGTGCTGTAGCTCCTGCTACGTCCCCATCCCAACTCTAACTCATCAGCAATGTGGCCTGGACAACCTCCCTCGCATGGTACTCCTGCAGCTCATCGCGTGTCCCCTTTGCTACCGTCATTGGACTATAATTGCTTGGTTCTATGCCCATGTCCTTTACTTCTGTGTGCTTCCTGACTGCACAGTCCCCTGGCGCCTGGGCCAGCTCCTGACCTTGTGTATACACGTGGGGTGAGACCGCACTACCTTGTTTGGAATTCTGATTAAGAGGCCATTTCTCCAATATTCCCTTAGCACTCGAGGAGCAGTCGCAGCATCCATGGGGATTTTCTCAGGCATGAAGTTTACCAGACCTCCCGAATCACAATCCCATTTAAACAAGATTTCTGGGGATTCACATGGATGTTAAGGTTTGTTAAGCTTATTTTATTTTCCATTTCTTTTTTTTAAGAAATATTTTATTTATTTTAAGAGAGAAGGACAGAAAGAGAAAAAATGAGAGAGTCTGAGAGAGAATGAATGGTCACTCCAGGGCCTCTAGTCACTGCAAAAGAACTCCAGACACATGCACCACCTTGTGCATCTGGCTTTACATGGGTACTGGGGAATTGAACCCAGGTCCTTAGGCTTTTCAGGCAAGCACCTTAACCCCTTATTTTCCATTTCTGAAATCAGAAACTATACCTATATTATAGATTCAAATTTGGAAGTGCATTCTTTTAAATAATAATGAATATATATATATATATATATATATATATGTATGTATTCACAGTTATACATATATATCCATATGTAATCAGTGGCTACTATGAGCCAGGCACCTTTTATGATACTTCAAGTAAGGTCTGGGCTAGTGGGATTTAATATATGGATGGCAGACAGTTATCAGTATTGTTGGAAACTCAGCACAGTTAATGGATTCAGGATGGAGCCACTAACCTGAATGGAAGGGAAGGCTGACTGTGGGGGTGCTAATGGGGTCCCACCTGTACACAGAACAACTGAGTAAAGAGTGGGTTATTTTCTCTAGTCTGTGCTTTCCTGATCTGTCAAACGAAGGCTTATGATTGCCTGACAGCTCTGTTTTACTTATTCTTATATCAGCTCCTTTATGTGCTTACAATTTCATTGCTAACAAGTTATAAGTATTTCCCAGTGCAGATGTTGGAAGCATGAGCTTTGGTATTACAAAAGGGCTCACGCTCAGCTTTTGACTCTGTAACTAACCTTGTTTAATCTTGGATAAGTTACTTAACAGCTTTCTGCTTTAGGGTTTCCATGAACCAAAGATGGAATTTCTTATCTCATGGAGTGTACAAAGCATATTTTAACATTTCCGAAATCTGGATGTATCTTCCATTTGTGGCATGTCACAAGTTAGTTGGCAGCATGATCTTATTCTTAGTAGTAAATTAATGGTGCATCTGATGATTGACAGCCTGGTTTGAGAATAAATAAAACATGATAATAAAAGCACTCATGGGATTTTTGTGAGAATTAAATGAGATATGGATGTAACTGCTAAACCCACTCTGAGTTCTCAGAAAACAGCAGCTATTATCATCTGTAGCACATTGTTTTCCTGGTAGAGAAGATGTGGTTTTATATTTGTTGGTTCATGGCATTTTTAAAAACACATTCTCCCTTCCTTCAGAATCCTTCCCGATGACAGTCTTTGAAATGCATTTTTCCTTGCCCCTTCACTTTTTGTAAAGTATAAATGAGGTTCTACTCCACAGAATAATTTGGGCTTAGAAACTCGATTTAGGCATCACTGGAACAGAATAGGTGAAAAGAGAAAAACTTAGTTCCTAATGTTTAAGATATGAAACTAAAGATAGTCCTTGTTTTAAGTTTTGCAAGTGTGTGTGTGTGTGTATGTGTGTGTGTGTGTGTGTGTGTGTGCATGTATGTGCACATGTAGAGGCCAGAGGTGGACATCAGGTGTCTTCTTTGAGTGCTACCTTATTTTTGAGACAGGTCTTTCATTGAATCCAGTACTCACTGTTTCAGCTAGTCTAGTTAACCATCTTGCCTGGAATCATGTCTCTGCCTCTGAAGTACTGGGATTACAGGCGCACACCATCATGGCCGGCAGTTATGGGGGTCCTAACGTAGGTTTTCAAACTTGCATTGCAAATGCTCTGAAGACTGAGTCATCACCTTAGCCCTCTTCCTCATTTTAGAATGGTCTGATCTTTCATTTATAGTATTTATTCTCATTGGTCCCTTGGGGATGTCAACAGGTGGGTATTTGTGCTGTGGGCTGGTTACATTTGTGAGCTTGGCTGTCTTGTTTTCAAAACCCTAGGCCTGTGGGAAAATTAGGGTGGCTACTGCAGAAGAAACAGAATCTCCGCACCACAGCCTGTCTGGCCATGCTTGGATGCTGTGTTGGCTTGAAGGTGAACTGTCTCCCATGGTTTGAATACTTGGTCCCCAGCTGGTGGCAGTTTGGTAGTGGAGCCTTGCTGGGGGAGGTGTGTCACTGGGGTGGACCTTGAGTTTATTGGTTTAGTCCACTGGATGTTCAGAGCTCTCTCATTCTTGCTGCTCCCACCCTGATGCTGACATATGAAGATGTGAGCTGGCTGCCTCCTCTGCCATGCTTTCTTCACCATGATGAAACATCTGGGCTGGAGAAATGGCTCAGTGGTTAAAGGCACCTGCTTTCAAAGCCTGAAGGCCTCGGTTCGATTCCCTAGTACCCACGTATAAAGCCAGATGCACAAAGTGACACGTGTGTCTGGAGTTTATTTACAGTGGTAGGAGGCCCTAGTGTGCCTATACTTACTCTCTTTCTGTCTGCCTCCTTCTCTCCTGTCTCTCTTGCTCTCTCTGAAAAACATAGGGCTGTGGAGATAGCTCAGTGGTTAAGCCACTTTCCTGAGAAGCCTAAGGACACATGTTTGACCCTTCAGATCCCATGTAAGCCAGATGCACAAGGGGGCACAAGTGTGCCAGGTTGCACATGTGCACAAGGTAGTACATGTATCTGGAATTTGATTGCAGTGGCAGGAGGCCCTGGTGCACCAGTTTTCTCTCTCTCTGTCTCACTCTCTTGCTCTCACTCTCACTCTCAGGCATAAAAAAATGCTGTTTTGCCTCAAGTTTTTTTTAAATAAAAATATCTTTAAAAAGAAAGCTCCCATGGAAACTATAAGCCCAAATCAATCTTTCCTCTCATAAACTGCTTCAATCAGATGTTTTGTGGCAGTAATAAGAAGGTCACTGCTACAGATGGAGTTGGCCAGCTCTTGGAAAGCCTGTTACTTACAGAGGAAAAGAGTTCTTTGTTTGGTTATCGTAGAGAATGTCAACAGAAGACATCATGATGTGAAGATACTGCCAATGATATGGTCCTGGGTGGGACTGTTTTGTTCTCTTATATAGTCTTCCTATGTTAAAAAGTTACAAGTAATTTGACCTTCTCTACTGACTGAATAGATACTGCCCAAGTGCCCTTTGTATCTGTTGGGATGTCTGCATGGCAGAAGGACAAACAGCATGGTGTTAGAATTGACTCAGACCTGAGGTCAAATTCTTCCCAGGAAAGCCAGCTGTCCTCCTGAATCCCAGCTTCCCCATCTGCAAGTGGAGTAATGATGAAGCCTTCTCTGTGGGACTAAGATAAAGATTCAGTTAGAGCTTCTCTATAAAGTACTTCTAGCATAGTGCCTCATGGTGCTAACTGGATCTCTACATCTGCCCCTCTGTCTATCAGTATACCCACCATCCATTCACCTACCTATCTACTTCTGTCCCTCTCTCTTCTCTCCTCTCACATTCCCTTACCTTTTCCTCCCTCCCTCCTTCCCTCCCTTTCGCCCTCCCTTCCTTCCTTCCATCCTTCCTCCATTCCTTTTTCCTCCTTCCATCCATACCACCTTCTCTGTCTCCATCTACACACCTATTTTCTATCATCTCTCCATTTCTCAGTCTATAAATGTTTATCTGTACAATTTTGCAAATCTGTAGCATGTTTGTAGGAAAATTCTATTTATTTATATATTTATTTTTAATTTTTTTGTTCATTTTTTATTTATTTATTTGAGAGCGACAGACACAGAGAGGAAGGGAGACAGAGAGAGAGGGGGAGAGAGACAGAGAGAGAGAATGGGCACACCAGGGCCTCCAGCCACTGCAAACGAACTCCAGACGCATGTGCCCCCTTGTGCATCTGGCTAACGTGGGTCCTGGGGAATCGAGCCTCGAACCGGGATCCTTAGGCTTCACAGGCAAGCGCTTAACTGCTAAGCCATCTCTCCAGCCCAAAAATTTTTTATATACCAAGGTTCACATGCATAACTGCTTTGATCTTACATGTATCTTTGTTTTTATTTATTTGCGTGTGCACGCACGAGAGAGAGAGAGAGAGAGAGAGACAGAGAGAGAGATAGAGAGAGAGAGAGACAGAGAATGGGCATGCCAGGGCCTCTAGCTACTGCAAACGAACTCCAGATGCCTGTACCACTTTCTGCATCTGGCTTTGTATGGGCACTGGGGAATTGAACCCAGGTCGTTAGGCTTCACAAGCACGTGCCTTAAGCACTGAACCATCTCTCCAGCTCTTGATCTTGCATTTTGAGTCCAATTTTACTCTAGACTTGTGGTTCATTCCTTCCTCCCCATCACTGCTAGTATGATTTATTTTTTTTTTTCTGGAGTGAAAATGCTGTGGTCTCTTTTTGCCAATGGAACCTTCAATGGCTATCACCTGTGGAGGTGAGCTCTGTGGAATACTCCCGCTGAAGCATCCACATGCATGGATTCCAGAGAAGAAACTTTGGACCACGAGGTACAGCTATACCTTCCCCTCCTCTTTTGAGACAGTTTTGCTATATAGCTGAGGCTGGCCTTGTATAGTCCACGATGGGCTCCCGCATCCATCTCCTAAGCGCTAGACTTACAGGTGTATGCCACTACTCCAAGCCATAATGCTGATTTTTATGACATTTAAAGGCCTTTGAGACTTTGTTCCTGCATACCTTGCCACTCACTTCTGCCATCATTTCACCCTGTTTTGTAGACACACTACATTACAGAAGGTAGGGGTGTGGTCTCTATCTATACTCATATCCTGGGTCTCTGTGAAATCAGAGTAACCACACAAAATGGATTTTCAATATTAAATGAGTTAATATGTATAAGTCATATAAAACCATACCTGGCATAGGATGTGTATGCATTAAGCATGTAAAGTATGCCATATAAGACAGTTATTATATTAGAACATAGTTTCATGGATTTGTTTAAGATATTAAGATATAGTTCTCCTTAATGGATTCTTATTTATCACTCTCAAGATGCAATTGAAACTTCACCATCTTTTGAACACTTCCCTGGCTTTTTGGACAATGTCAAATCCCTCTAACCCAGAGGTGGTGGATGTTGCAATGCACAAAATGTATGATTTACACATAGGCATGGATGCTCCAGGAAGCTAGTAGCTGTTTGTTGTGTGGCCAATTTCCTCCGCATTGGAAGGTGTCAACAATTGTTGTTGGCCTTATCAAAAGCAGCTGGGTCAATTCACAAGAGACGGCATGGGGAGGCCCTCAGACCCCCACCTGAGACTCAGGCACCCCCCGTGCCAGCTGCATGCAGTATCGCATGAGATCTTATGCCCTGGTGGTGGAGGGGGAGATAGAGTACTTAGAGAGGAAAAGGTCGAGGAACAATGAGTTCCACTGTGGTGGTGTCTCTGGAGTCCCCATGCTCTGTAAGTAAGCCTTCACCCCGAGATTGAGGGAGGAGCATGGGGGGGGGCTAATCCCAGTATAATAAACCCCACTGAAGGGCTGCTCTCTGACCTTGTACTCCTGGACAGGAACAAGGAGCTTCTGCAAGTGCCACAGGGAGGTTGTCGTTCAGGGTGGAATGAGCCTGGCTTGGTTGCTCTGGGTCCTGATGCTCTGTAAGTAAGCCCTCATTCTGAGGCTGAGGGAGGAGCACCCAAGGAGTAATTCTGACACAAGCACTGCCATCAGAGTGGCGGCTTTGGGGGCCCTATATTCCGATAAGTAACCTCTCTTTATGTTCTGTAAATGACTCCCCAATAAACTCATTGTTTCACCAAACTGGTATTAGTACACTCATACTTTTGTCTGCCATCTGAGCCCTCCTTGGAGTGAAGATGTGTTTCCGTGTCTCCCCAGGAGAAAAGTTTTCCACGACACTGTTTCCTTTGTTTAGACAGTCCCTGCCTTTTTTTTTTTTTTTTTTTTTTTTTTTTTTTTTTTTTTTTTGGTGTTTCAAGGCAAGGTCTCACTCTAGCCCAGGCTGACCTGGAATTCACTATGTAGTCTCAGGGTGGCCTCGAACTCATGGCAATCCCCCTACCTCTGCCTCCCGAGTGCTGGGATTAAAGGCGTGCGCCACCACGCCCAGCAGTCCCTGCCTTTTAACACGGATCCTGTTACACTACTCACCAAGCACATGTCTAATGAAAAAATGGATGGATGAGTGAATGAATGATTGATTGAATGAATGAATATATTTCCTACCAGGGGAAAACGTTTCTTGTGTCTTGGCCACAGAATGGCGAGTCTTCATGTATTTATTACTAACCTATTGCTTGGCACATGCTCAAGAATTTTTTTTTGAATTGTTCTGAAATATGTTCAATTGTTTACTTTCACTACATGGTAACTGTTTTGTTCAGTCCTCTGAAGGAACAATGCTACACATTTGTTGCTATTTTAAATCAGAGTTCTTCTCAAAACAGGCTCAGAAATCTCGAGATGAAACAATAAGAAAATTTCCAAGCCACAGAACTTTCTAAAAACATTCTCTTTGTGTACTTCTAACAACAGCTCCTGACAGGCACCCTGTCTTCACTTCCTGTTTCATCACACAATACATACAAGAACAATATGGACACCACCACTCCCTTTCTTGACCAATAAACATTCATCAAAGAACACAAACTTCTCCATAGTGCAGGAAACAGAAAAAAAAATAAAGAAAAAAATGAAAAACAGAAAGGAAGATTCATTTGGTTCTGTAACTTTTTAAAGAGAAACACACACTTGGGGCCAAATCACTGGATCCTAAAACCAAAGATGAAGTAATGTAGTTCTGTAAACCAGACTTCTGTTCCTTCAAGCTTGTGCCATTATGGAAGTTCTGCTCTCTAAAGGTCAACATCCAATGGGCATGAAATGTATTTAGACAGCACAAATTAACTCCTTAAGTATTATTGTAACTCCACATCGCTCTCTGGGAGTACACACCTTAAGGAGCTACTCAACGAAAACAAAAAACAAAAACTGAATGTTAACTCAATAGTCCTGGTAATTGATAATGCATATACAATTGGTTCACCTGCATCCTTTTGATTCTCTATTTGAAAGAGGCACAACAAGGAGAGAAGAGAAAGAGAAACAAGAACACATATGCAAGATTAATGAGCAAGTGGACCAAAATGCCCCCCACTTATGTGTGATCACATGATATCAGAAAGAAAAGGTTGCCCTTGGGTTCCCACCGCCCCGAAGTATGGGGGCCAGCAAAAAAAAGGCTCCTTCACAGAGCTGGAAAATGCTGCGCAAATAGAAAATTAGTAAATTAAGTTTAATGTGAAATCAAGCTATGAAACACACATGAACTCTCCAAGTGACAATTAAGTCATATGTTCTAGCCAGAGCTTCAAGGACAAGGACAAGTAAAAAATCTCCAGACAGAATAAGGAAAAGCTTCCAACCTTGAGAGAGAACAGACGGGGAGCATATAAGATCTAGTTTAGACAGAGCATGGACCACCACCTTGTGTGATCTCATACCTGCCTTAGTTTGACATCTTAAACATGGAAAAGAAGGCACAAATTTTGCCCCCCCCTGTGTCTTTTAGCTGATACCTCACATACTGCTCCCCAACCTAGTTGCTACCTTTGGATTGTGTACCAGTGACAAGCACTTCACGAATCAGGGTTACACACAAGCAAAGTAAAAATGCATTCAAGTCACAGACAGAGAATAACTGAAAAACAAAACAAAACAAACTTACAGACAAATCTGAGTTTATCACGAACAAATGGCTTAATTGTCTAACCTGTTTTTAAGCTGATAAAAGTGACTGGACTTCTTACACTGGGTTTCACAGACAGAACCAACAGATAAGCCAATGCTAAAAAGCTTGAAGCCAGTAGAGTGAGTTGGTTTGGGTCTGGATTATCTTGAGGTAATGGTAACAGGAAGAGTGAAGGCATGGTGAGGAGGTGGGAGGTACTCACGAATGGTTAAATCCATCACTTGGGAGGCCAAGCAGAAGACAGGATGCTCATACATTTCTCTCTTTTTCCCTATAAAAGAGGATTTGGGCATGCAAGAGGCTTAGGTCAGAGGTAAAGAGGTTAAAGGTCATAGGTTAGAGGAAAACGTTACATTAGCTCAAGGGGGAAAAATAGCCACAGAGTACTTGGGGTGGGGGGAAATAAACACAGGATAAAAGGAAAGGAAGTTTCAAAATTTGAGATCTACTGGATTAACCATTCAGCATGCCGTGAGTCACAAGAGAGACTGTGGCCATGGTTTCACACGTCTCTTTAGAGTTTTTGGCAAGAATACAATGACCAAAAAACATCATGAGTAAAGGGAAACAGAATTTCGTTGATTTAAGGCTCCAAGATACTAAGGATTTCAGACTTTAGTATCTAAGGCTCCTGAGGTATTTCTTTATAAACATAGTCTCTGGCAATATCACCACAACTTCTTTCCGAACTTCTCAGATAGCAAAGCTTTTTGTGCTTATGCAGAGGCTCAAATGTAAAATGCAAGATCTCTCTTCTGAGGGTAGGACCAGAGCCTTGTTCAAAGAAAGCTGTCTGGTAGTGGTATCTTCCAAGCTGTGATATCCCAGCCTGTGGTGGACTATGTTCATGAAAGAAAACCTGATACATGCAGCCAGAGAATGTTGGGTTGTCTGAATTAACAATCCCAGCATGCTTTGAAATTGGTGTCTCAGCCACTTTTGCAGAGGTTATGTCAAAAAGTGGTTGAGCCAATCACGGACAAGGAAGGAAAAGAAGCAGAAGAGAGCAGGTAGTGTGGAATGAGGCACTTCTCTGAAAAGAGAGTTGTGGGGGGGGGGAGAAGATTGGTTTCTTCAAAGAATCCCCAGACCTAAAAGTCACAGTGCAAAAGATAATTAACACAACCAAGAAGAATTGAGGCACAAAAGGAAATTACAGACCAGCTGATCTACTTTGGAAATGAATGCATTTTTACTTACAGATCTTAAAGTTTGTTTTTGGATTTATTTATCTGAAAGAAGAGAGCAGATCTTACCAAAAGACTAGCAATAGCTGGACCAAGACCCAGGAGGCAGCAGCCATGGCAAGTGAACATTTCATTTCTCGATTCCATCCCATTTCTGGCCTTGCCTAGGATTACTAGGTACCTGGTTGACTTTACCAAATCCAACCAATTTATTATGTCCTGGGATGGAAAATGCTAGAACAATTACTTGCTAATACAGCCCTTTAACCATCAATCTTCTCATTCCTCTATTTTTGTCACTCATTACCAAGTCAAGAGTTGAACATCCTTTTAGTGCCCAATTCTTAAGTGTTTCTCCTTGGGTGCATAACAATGAATTCATTACCACTGGTACACAATTTGCGTTGTCAGACAGACAAAATTGAGAGAGGGAGGAGGATATGTAATGTGCAGAACATTGGGAATTTGACATGATCATAACCTGATTCTCTAAGGAAACAAGGACTTTGGCAGGAACATGATGGGACATGTGTGCTTGGTTAGCGGTGGTTCCCCCCAGGGACGTCCTGAGGAAGACAACGTGTGTTTGCTTGTTTCATTCAGGTGTCGTGTGTGAGAGAACATCAGATTCCAGAATGTGGACACATTGAGTCTTGCACACAGAACTTCCACATTTATACACTTACACCACTGGTCAAGTTGGGTATGGTTTTCAAATCACCCTATAGCAGCCAACAGGGTAACAATGAAAAGTGATTAATACTTTTGTGAGTGAATAGGACTCAAAAAAAGAACTGTAGCTTGTCAAAGCTGAGTTTATTCAAAAGTACCTTTTAGATATTTATACATGGTCGCCGATGACCATTTCGCTAAAGTTTGAGAGAGCAGTAGTGATAACACACATCCTAGGCCTGTAATAACAGGGAGGAGCAAGATCTCAAGCCAACTGGGAGCCCCTGGAGATATCGCTCGACACTAACCTGCCACCAAGCTTGAAATGCTCTCAGAGGACAAGCTACTTCCAAGGAGCAAGAAAGAGTTAAACAGAATCATGATACTGCGTTATTCAATTCTTGTTTTCCTTCCAACAGTAGTAGCAACAGACGACAGATTGGTTCATTTTCCCCTGTTTAAAGAAGGTAGCAATGCTGCCCAACTCTTTTCACAGGTAAACATTAGCCTCAGAGAAAATGTTTAGGGACAATAGAAATTCTCAGAAGGACTTTAGTTACTTGGTAACTCTAAAGGCTGTCTCCTGAGCCCACATCCTATCCTTTAATTCACCTATTTGGCCACAGCCAAGAAATCTTCCACATTTCAAGTACTTTCAGATTGCAGCTTAACATCAACTACTGTTTCCTGGTGCCTATCAGAAGAGACAGACTTCCCCAGGAGGCATACCACAATTGAAATTCAAAATTGGGGGCACCTGGGAGCCTTACCTTCGATTTTGGCATACTCAGAGAGGCGTGAATAGTTGACCAGAGCAGCCTGCTCTAGACATTTTCGGATAACTGTTTTCACCTCCTCTTGTGGTACTGGAGTAACAATATCTTTCATCAAAACCTTCAGAAAGAAGGAAAAAGGATTATTGGGCAAGTCCAAATTAACTCCGTCTTTATTCATTTATGCATATCAAAGACTTCAAGTATAAAATTAGTTGTGCATGCCTCCTTGTGACTTAATACTGATTGACATGAGAACTACTGGAAGAAAGAAACCAGCAGAATGGTTGGGGTGGCAAAGGCCATCCAGGCATTAGGGATGGGCCAGGAGGAGCTCCTAAATGGATCCTGACTTTTTGGGAGACAAATGACAACTTCTAGAAATAATTTGGCAGTTTCCTCACTCTTGGTCTACCATTTCATGAATAGTAAACAAATCTTCTGAAAACTGCATATCAGGTCATCCAAACACACTATTTTATTATACTGATGTGAGTGTTCCCTTACACAGGTCTTTCACACTCAATCTTACCCTTTCCAAGAGAGAGAGAGTAGCTTTTAAAGCACCTTCCGGTCGACCAAATGGGAAGCAATACCTAAAAAAAAAGAAGGCATAAAATTCTTCAGGTTGCCCAAACCATTACATTTTAGCAGGAAATCTGCCACAATTTGATTCCTATAACAACTCTCACTGAGGAACGGAAAATGCTTTCTATTTTGTCACACACTGTGCCACGTTAATCTGAATTCACACCATATATGTGTATATATAATGTATATATGTGTATGTGTGAACAAGGGCTGAAGAGGGACTCTGCAAATGTCTGCAGCGCAAAAGAATATTGAGTCATAACACAAGTTCTGTTGAGATTTCTATTGTGAGGGAGAACCACCAGTTAACTCAAACATGACCTTATATATTGCGATAGAGCCCAGCAGTGAAAAACATTGGAATTCAAACGCACTCCTTTAAATCTCCTGCCCCTCCCCCAATTAATGCATACAAGAGAGGAGTGCCTTTGGAGGAAATTCCTGATATAACTCTCCTTCCTGGCTTGTGATTTTTCTCATTGCTCTTGGACCTAGGGTACTGGTAATGTATTTTGCACATCGTGCACGAACAACAAAGGGTCTATGAGAAGGAGAGATGTGATGGCACAGTCCAAATGATGCCAAGTATTGCCAAGAAATTCCATCAAGTGATTCAGGTTGTCTTTTCAAAACACTGTGCTCTGAGGTACAAAGAGAAGCGTGAGTTGCTTAAACAGACTAGCCCCAGTGTCCCTGTATAAGTTTTTGTTTTTAACCTCTCCAAGCTTCATGTTTTGCTCATTGTTCAAATGGAGATATTCACTGCCTTGCAACGTTGTGCTGAGATAAGAATTTGAGTTCATAATCTTTCTAGCCCTCCAGCCCTGCAACTGGCACATGGGACGTGTTCAGAAAACAGGAACCGTTACAAGCACTGTTACTGCCTCTGAGTTTCTGTCTTAGGCTCTCAGGGGCGGAGCCCTGTGTGCATCACTAGAAATGTCCCGTCTGCTCCCAGGCTGTGCCCTGTGAGGGTCAGTTGCTGAACAGTCATTCCTCCCTTCCTTCTTTCTCTCCACAGGCAGCTGGTTCTACTTCAGAGGGAGTGGACACAGTGGAGAGTTTCTTATGAGGATCCCCTATGCACTATGATCTGAAGGATATATATTTTTTAAAAAATGTTTTATTCTGAAAAGCTTGAAGAAGCTTCAAACTCAACATATGTGTGCATGCATATGGAGGGCAGAGGACAACCTTGGTATAATTTCTCAGGTACCATCCACCTTTTAAAAAAAAACAACAACAACAAACAAACTGGGCTGGAGACATGGCTTAGTGGTTAAGCGCTTGCCTGTGAAGCCTAAGGATCCCGGTTCGAAGCTGGAATCTCCAGGACCCACGTTAGCCAGATGCACAAGGGAGCGCACGCGTCTGGAGTTCGTTTACAGTGGCTGGAAGCCCTGGCGCGCCCATTCTCTCTCTCTCTCTATCTGCCTCTTTCTTTCTCTGTTACTCTTAAATAAACAAATAAAAAAAACCAAGCAAACTATTTTTTAAAGTTTTACTTATATATTTGAGAGAGACAGAGAGACAGAGAGGGAGAGAATGGGTGTTCCAAGGCTTCCAGGTGCTGCAAACAAACTCCAGATGCATGTGCCACCTTGTGCATCTGGCTTACATGGACACTGGGGAATCGAACATGGGTCCTTAGCTTCACAGGCAAGTGCCTTAACTACTAAGCAACCTTTCCAGACCCCCATCCACTTTTTTGATACAGGGTCTCCAATTTGCATGAAATTTACCTAATTAGGCTACATTGGGATCTCTCTGTCTCTGTCTCCCCAAGACTGGGATAACAAATATATGTCCTACGTTTTTTTCTTGGTGGTGGTGGGGGGGTCAAGGTAGGGTCTCACCCTAGCTCAAGCTGACCTGGTACTCACTCTGTAGTCCCAGGCTGCTGTCAAACTCACAGAAATTCCACTACCTCTGCCTCTTGAGTGCTGGGATTAAAGGTGTGTTCCACCATGCCCAGCTAAATTCAACTTTTTATAAGACAAAAATGGCCAGAGTCAGAACCCGTAAAGAAAGCATTGCTGTCTGAGCAGAAAAAAATGCATTTAAGAGCCTAAAGTCTGCTACCTATTGTAGAGACGTATGTGAATGTCTTGCTGTAAAAAAAAAAAAAAAAAAAAAAGGCCGGGTGTGGTGGTGCACGCCTTTAATCCCAGCACTCGGGAGGCAGAGGTAGGAGGATTGCCATGAATTCGAGGCCACCCTGAGACTCCATAGTGAATTCCAGGTCAGCCCTACCTCGATAAACCAAAAAAAAAAAAAAAAAAAAAAAAAGAAATTTATTTTATTTGCAAGCAGAGAGAGACAGAGAGAAGAGAGGCTCCTAACCACTGCAAACAAAGTCCAGACACATGTGCCACTCTGAGGGTCTGGCCCCATGTGGGCACTGGGGAATCAAACCCAGGTCGTTAGGCTTTGCAGGGAAGCATCTCAACTGCTGAGCCACATCTCCGGCCCATGTCTTGCTTTTGTTTCTTTGGCTGTTTTGTTTCAATGGTCTGATGTGTCCTTGACAGAGGTATGTTCTTGGAAAATGAAGTCATTTTTCTGTATCTCCCCAGTCCCATCCTTGTCATAAGCCCCCAACTCCAGATCCTTACCTGAAATGTGTGATCTGATTTTCCAGCAGCACTCGGAGTCTCTCTTTGATCTCTTCAAAACGTTCCTTTTCTTCCACAGTCACAGTTCCAATTCCATCGGGCCTGAAACAAGACATGTTACGAAGTGACGGAAACCTCACATGCTGACACCGTCAAATCCGTACCAGGAGGAAACTGTCCGCTTAAGAAGCAACAGCCCCAGTGATCCGTGTGGCTCCAGGAGAAGCCCTGGCGCCCAGGGTGGGCTTTGGCCGTGCGTGCTTTGTTGGGGTCAGCACTTGGGAGACACTTATAGAACTGGCTGTAGCCGACTTCTTGTGGAACGGTGAAATGTACAAAGTGGTGGCTTACAGGTTAATTCGATGGTGGCTTACAATTTGTTTAATATTTTATTTATTATTTATTGGCAAGCAGAGACACAGGGAGGAAAAGAGAGAGTATGAGCACACCAGGGCCTCTGGCCACTGCAAATGAATTTCAGACACATGTGCCACTTTGAACATCTGGCTTTACATGAGTACTGGGGAATTGAATCTGGGCCACTAGGCTTTGAAAGCAAGTGCCTTTAACCACAGAGCCATCTAGCCCAGCCCTTAGATGTGTTTTATTTGGTCCCAGTTTCCTAAACAATCAGAACTAATTACCATCGTTTAAAAACTAGACAAGTTGTATTTGTATGCGTGTGGGAGAGGGGGAGGACACTGTTCACGTGTATGAGGTTGGGCACACGCATGCCCTGAGGTGTATGTGGTAAACAGAAGACAACGTTTTGGTGTCTGTCCTCGCCTTCTACCTTATTTGAGGCAGGGTCTCTCATTGTCTTCCTCTGTGTTTGCCCAGCTAGCTGGCCCATGAGCTTGTGATTCTCCTGTCTCTTGGCATGCTGGGATTACAAATGCGAGTGCAACTGTGCCTGGCTTTTATGTGAGACCCGGGGATCCAAGCTCAGGCACTTATGTTATTTCTTTTGTCCCCTAAAATTTAGGAAAGTTATAATGCAACTACGATTCCTGGTTTCTCTTGAAAATCCATGACTTCTGGCACTATCTGGCAACTGCCCACCAAGAGCTTATTCCTCAGCTGGGGTGGGTACACACCTGGTCTACATCTCTAGTCTGTGTGACCATCTCATAGACTGCGATGACACAAAAGAATGGGCATGGTCAGCAGTATATTTCCTCTCAGAGTTTAGTTGTTCATTTGACTTTCTTTTCAAATAATACAAGTGGGATTGGGGGTTGGAATACTGGCTCGGTGGATAAGGTACTTGGCTCCCAAGCATAAGGATTGGAGTTTGGATCCTACCACTGCTGCAAATCCCTAGCCCGTGTGGGGCCTGCCTGTACTCCCAATGTTTGGGAGGTGGGTCCGAGTGATCCCTGTGCAAGCTGGTTAGCTAGGCTAGCTGAGATAGTGAACTCTGCCTTTGATTGAGAGATCCCGTCTCGACAAACAATGCAGAGTGTGATAGGGGAAGACTTTCGTCCATGTTAACCACTGGCTCCCGCCCGCCAGTGCACACATATGCAGCAACAGACATACAAACATGCATACGCATACATGCACACCGCACACACATTAACAAAAGTACTCTATTCGAAAAAAAAAATACTCTCCCAATTTATTTACAAATTCTCAAACAGTGAAAACCTCGTTGACTTCTTTGCACATTTCTAAAAATCACAGAAAGAAGGCAAAATGGTCAGATCACGTAGGCTGTGAAATATTAAATATGTCTTTATTTTCAAATTTTCTGTAAAATCATCTTAAAAGTGTACTTAAAAAATTATTTTACATGAAATGTCCCTGATTCCATAGTTGAATCTCAGGAGAACTTCACAGGCCTTCACAAAGAACACGTGACACTCCCTTTGGGTGTGCCTCACATTTCTATGTGTGAATTTCCTTTGATTCTGGCGATTGAATTTTGGGCACATAAAATTCAACTTGCCAATTCCCTTCTCATAGATGACTGGCAGGTGTGTGTGAACATATCTGACTGGGGAGAAAGGGGCCATTTCATTTTATTAGGAAATTAATGCAGAGAAAATGCTATTAAATATACAGTTGGGGGAGGGGCCTGTAGATCATAGTCAAATGCATGGGAATCATTCAGTATGGATGTCACAGAAATGTCTGGGCCATTCATTCATTCAGTCAGTCACCTACTGCCTTAGTAGTGTTGGGGTCTAAACCCAGTTCTGTCTGTTGTCTTCATTAGGAGATCTACCTTCTTAAAAAAAAATATTTCTTTGCAAATAGAGAGATACAAATGACAGACAGTGAGAGATGCATAGATGGTGAGAGAGAGAAAAACAGAGTATGGGACTCAAGGGCCTCCAGCCACTGCAAACAAACTCCAGATGCATGCACCATTTTGTGCATCTGGCTTTACATGGCTACTGGGGGAATTGAACCCGGGTCATTAGGCTTTGCAGGCAAATGCCTTAACTGCTGAGCAACCGCTCCAGCCCAAGACCCACCTTTTTGTGAGTCAAACTATTCATCTATTACCCAAGAAGCTATCTAAGGCAGGCAGCCTTTTCATTTATTTGATGTGATTAAAAAAAAAAAAAGTGAATGTGCCATTCACTTTCTTAGCTAATTCTCACTGCAGTGGGCATTGTTAAAAATGCAAAATTTGATTGTGTTTCCTGTCTTTTGTCCTGGTGACACGTATGTGTAATTAACCACGGTATGAGAGAGCAGTGTCTGCCAGTGATCACCTCTCCAAGGCTTGCATTCCGAGCACTGCCATCTCACTACTGAAAACAAGTAAACGACTAAACATTTACTGTCACAGTCACTTTAATTTGCATCTTGATCACCTATGTCAGTGTGAATGGCTTTATTTTAACATAAATAAAACAAACAGATCTCATTAAGTCTGAAATGCTCCAGTGCAGAGTTCACCTGCAAAATCAGGTGAAAAAAAAAAAGTCATGTTTGACATCAAATGTAAATTTGTTTTAAGTTGCCAGGATGCTTTCAAACAGTACTGGTAATAGGGGACGCTGTTTTGCAAACTCAGGGAGAAGACCCCAAGGTGCTCAACTAGCCGAAAACCACAAGTTATCATGATATTTGTTAAAGCGTTCACATAATTATCTTTCAAAATTTTGTTAAATATCAGTTTCTTTCCCACTGACCTCTGTACTTCATCAGTGGTGATTCCGCAGGCATAGATAGATTTGTTCAAATCTAATGAAATATCTTAGGAGTGCCGTTTTCTATAGAAGCAGCGATATGTGCTTTTCCATGGCTGTGGTTCTCAAACCTGCTCAATTTTCAGCATCGCTGAAGGTTTTGTGACAACCCAGCTCATGGGGGCCCATTCAGAGTTCCTGACTCGGTAGGCCCGCATGGGGCCTGAGAATATGCATTGCTCACATTCGCTCCAGAGCCGCAGGCTGAGAACCACTACACTAGAGAACAAAAGACAAAACAAAACCCCAGGAGAGGCTCTTCTAGTGGCTCCAAGGGCATGTGTGTGTGTGTGCGCCCGCACACATGTACGTGTGTGGAGGCCAGAGGACAGCCTCCGGTGTCATTTTGTAGGAACACGTCTACCTTTTCAGAGACAGAGTCTCTCACTGGTGTGGAGCTCACCAGCTGTGCTAGAGTGGCTGGCCTGTCATCCCCAGGGGTCCAGCCCGTCTCTGCCTCCCTAGTGTTGGGATTGATAAACGCATAACATAATGCGCGGCTTCTTTTTAAGTGGATTCTGGGGATTGAACTCAGGTTCTCATGCTTGTAAGGCAGAAATTTCCCCATTGAGCTATCTCCCCAGCTCTGAAAGGGTATGGTGGATACAGGGCTTGCAACTTCCCTAAGATTAGAATGGAACTGGAGCCAAAGTTACATGGACAGTTTCTGTAGTCCTGGGCAAACAATGCTGCTTGTAAAAGAAATGATAATAGTAGAGCTCTATTGATGTCCCACAAAAAATTATTTTTTCAAACATCAGGGTGGGGTGGATTCTAGAATTGCCTATCAACTGGCTTTGAATCTTATTCCCATCTCAGTGTTTTCAACCTCTAACGAGAGCAAAGGAAGGCTGTTAAACTGTATCTAGGAAGTTCCAAGCAGGGACGTGTCTTTACCCAGAACTCATGCCTAAGAGTTTGGATGTCTCCTTTCTCATGTGTGCACATCCTGGAGTGAATGTGAGCAATGCATATTCTCAGGCCCCATGGGGACTACCGAGTCAGGAACTCTGAATGGGGCCCCAGGAGCTGGGTTGTCACAAAACCTTCAGCGATGCTGAAAATTGACCAGGTTTGAGAACCACAGCCATGGAAAAGCACATATCGCTGCTTCTATAGAAAATGGCACTCCTAAGATATCTCACTAGATTTGAACAAATCTATCTATGCCTGTGGAATCACCACTGATGAATTACGGAGGTCAGTGGGAAAGAAACTGAGGTTTAACAGAATTTTGAAAAATAATTATGTGAGCTCAACTATGTTTTGTTTTCTTCGCATTTATTTCTAGTTTTTACCAGCTCCCTGGGTGTGGGGGAAGGCAAGCAGAGGGTGCGTCCACCCCACTCTTAATGCTGACCCTTCCAAGAGGGAAGTCCCTCTCTTTCCCAGGCACCGGGCATCTCAGCTGCACTCTGATGAGATTTCGGCCATTGGACTTTCTTCTGGAACCTTCACAGGGAATGAACAAAGCAAGCGAATCCAAAAGCAGCCAGTGGAGTTTGCGGATCTCAGCGGCCAGGCCTCAGCTACACCCTCCTCTCAGGACCTCTTGAACTGTGGCTCCACACAGAGCTGGGACAGGTTCCTCTGAACACGGAGCCAATCTGGCTCTAGTGCAATCTAGGCTCTGGCATTCTGGGAGCTCTTAGGTCATCATTTGAAAGCAGAAACCAGGCTCTGACTTGCTTCGTGCTTTTCTCTAGCTGCCCTAAGCCCCGCTTTCTCCTCCTTTTCTTTGTGTGCATCTGTTTGTTGTATGTTCACAGAGCACGCGCTCCCTCCTTTTCCATGCCTCTGGTTTAAAGAGAAGTGCAGATGCCTTTGCTCCTAGCTTTAGGATCACACGTGTGTGCACAAATGCACGCAAGCCCAGACACACGCAGGGAAAAGGATCCCTGCTTGCTGGATCCACCTAACTGCACACTGGCTAACACCTCACGTCTTACAGATCATGATTTGGGGAACTTGAGACAATATGCAGGTCAAGTGCAGTCATTTTTGGAGGCTTGCCAAAGACTGGAAGCTCTCCCACCTGCAGGCCATCACTGGGGCCTGAAGTGGGTCTCTGAGGTCACAGCAGACTATATCATATCTGACACACCAGGCCTCTCTGGAATCCACCTTTCAAGTTTTCGGCAAACTGTTTTCTCACTGTCCTTCACAAAGTTGACATTTTCGGCAGCATGATAGGAAAGATGTCATGTCGGCTGCTCTTCAAGTCCTTGTCACCGAGGTTGGCACCAGTTCTGTCATCTTCACTCGCCTCACGGTCTCCCATCTTGAGCCGTGTCACAAACAATAATACATCCAGAGTTGCATTTCTCTCTCTCTTTTTCCTATATGTGTTTGTTTTTCAAATTGATGCTACCAGGACCCAGCTACCTACTCTTTGAGTTCCTGGTTATGTAAACTGTTCTCTCTATACCTATTGTTTCTGGGCTAGAGCCTATTAACTAATGTCCATTGTAGGATTAACTCAGTACTCTTCTTTCCTGGGATTTCAGCCCAAAACATTTAATTGTGATACCTGAAGTTATACATGAGCAGTCAGTCTAGTCAAAGTTCCTTTGGTGTAAGAAATGACCTCTTTGAAGTCATTAAAGCTGTTTTCTCACACGCAGGTGAGCACTCCAATTTCTATCATTTAATTATCTTGCTAGCCTGGCTCTACACATCATGTAGAAATCTGATGTACAAAACCTTCTTTAGAAATGAATGTATCTTTTTGAGACCGTTGGAATGGGAGACTAATGCTAAGTGTGCAATGACTGGTGTCCTCTGTGGCTGCATCACGTCAGAGATGAAGCGCAGAGCCCAGGTGTGAAAAGAAAGGGTTGAGTTCAACGGAAGAGGAGAGTGCGCCTGGACCGCGGCTCTGCACACAGCCAGCTTTCAGTCTCCGATCAGTACCAACAAGGGGTAAAACTCCAGCTGAAGAGAGAATATACTTCCATCTCCAAATGCAAATGCCCACATATGCTAGAGCAGGCACTGTAAACATGATATATTCTCTCTCTCCAAATGGATGCATGCCTGAAGACCACATTATGGATCCATGAAAATGTCCTTAAACAAGCAGGATAACTGAATCCTACTTGCTACTAAATTGTTCCAGCCCAGATACATGACTGCTTAAAGGGCCAGAACCGGACAGAATATCTTACAATGCTTCCTCAATAGGATAGTTACACACAACATGCTCAACTTTTAACTTTGTTTTTTAAATGCAAAGGGCTGGAGCGATGGCTTAGCAGTAAAAGCATTTGTTTGCAAAGCCAGAGGACCCCGGTGCCGGATGCACAAGGAGATGCATGCATCTGGAGTTTGTTTGCAGTGGCTGGAGGCCCTGGTGTGCCCATTCTCTCCCTCCCTCTCTCTCTCTCAAATAAAAAAATAAAATATATTTTAAAAATGCCTAGAAATTCCTCATCCTTACAATTTTTAGATGCCACTAAATTTTATTCCTTAGTCTCTTTCCAATCAGTTAAGAGCTACAATTTTAAGATAGCACCCAAAACATAATCTACTTGAAAAGGAGACCTCCCTGTCCTGGAGGGGTGCTTTGGCCTGGATCAATTATAAATCACAATGAGGACCCTCACATCCCATATCATTGCTTCATGGTGAGAGCTGGCCTCATCTCTTCCTTCTCTTTCTTCCAGCCATGCCCTTCTCTAATTGTGCCCTGGGGCTCAGATACGCTGCTAAAACAAATATATCAACGTGTCTTACAAAGGGTAAAGAGGGGAGCAGAAACAAGCACCGTTCGCAGTGCGTGTTCAGGTTTCCTGAGGTTGGCTAGTAGGAAATTTCAATGAGAGGCATGGAGAGAGCAAAAACTACACCAGGGAGGTCTTTTCTGACTCGGCTGCAGTGTGCCTAACTGTAGCAGTAATTCAACAGCACAAGAAGAGTCATTCACCCCATTATGAGGTGGAAATGAAGTTCACGAAGTTTCCCGTTTCGAACAGTCACAAAGAATATAGATAAGATTGGCAATGGAAGTTAGTGAAAGTGACCCTGGCTTGGTTCAGACACTGAAAGAAACAAGAACTCAACAGATGGTCAGAGAAATAACACAAAATATAGGAAAGCATGAATCTTTCTCAAGAAGGGGACCAAGTTCCAAAATTGTAGCTTCATGGATTTTTCTCTTTGAGAGATAAGAGAAGAAAAGATTTTTTTTTTCTAGATGAACACAGGTGAATTTTACTTTGGAGACTATATATTAGGCTTCACAGTGGTCATACCAGTAATATGTGTGGCCTTTTTCAAAATTCGTGCTGAAAGTGGTGTGACCGCTGCAAATATGTTTTTGTATGAGCAGTTCCAAGAATCACAGGGTAAGGACCCATTGAAATTTTTAGATAAAAATATATAATGGGACTGGAGAGGTGGCTTGGTGGTTAAAGGCTCTTGCTTGCAAAGCCTGATGGCCTGAGTTCAATTCCCCAGTCCCCACATAAAGCCAGATGCACAAAGTGGTGCATGCATCTGGAGTTTGTTTGCAGCAGCAGGAGGCCCTATTAGGTGCCCATCTTCTCTCTTTCTGCTTGCACATGAATAACTAAAATATTTAAAAAATGCATAACACTTGGTGGTTTGCTAAGGGCTACCTATGGCAGACATAACTTCAACACATTTCTTGAGACTTCATGTCTGCACTGGAAGATCTACTGCTCTCGTGGGACAAGTTTCTTTCAAGAAGAAAGTCACATGGTTTAAATGGAGACAAGTCCAAAAGGAATTCTTCCTTAAGATGCTTACTTTTTTTTTTTTTGAAATTAATTTGGAATTTATCCTCTCTCTCTCTCTCTTATGAGTACTTCCTACTAGATAAAGTGGGTTCTTTTTATTTTTTATTTATTCATTTGCAAACACATGCAGAGAGAGAGAAAGACAGAGAGAGAGAGGGAGGGAGAGAGAGAATGGGCACGACAGGGCCTCTTCACCACTGCAAACAAACTTCAGATGCATGCTCCGCTTTGTACATCTGGCTTTATGTGGGAACAGGGGAATCAAACTCGAGTTGTTAGGTTTTGCATGTATGCACCATAACCACTGAGCCCAAAACTGGTTCTTTAGAACTAAGGGAGAATGGCCCACTCATGTGCACAGCCAACCACCTGTACAGAGATGGAAGGTCAACCAGCAATGTGCCCGTGTTCATGACATCAACAGTGCTACGCATAACATGAGACCAAGAATGTAGGGATCACATGCCCGCTTGCCCCATGCAGTATACTCTGACCTTTGTATCACAGAGCTGTCCCTGAGTTCCAGTTGTTACTTTGTAGTTTGGGGAAGAGTTAAAATACACTAGACATGATGTCCTTTGTGTGTGGAGGCAGAGAAGGAAGGGAAGGAGCTAGAAATAGGGTGGAATAAATGTAAATTATACATTAGTTTGTGCTAGATAGGCATTCATAAAAAGAAAAACAAAATTCCCATCATGTGACATGGACTGGTCATGAGGCAAGCCCATGGTAAATAAGCCAACTGCTGTGGTCCAGGAGAGGGGAGACAGGCCTCTCAACTATGGTAATGGCATCGAAGAGAGACAGAAATGGAGGGGCTCAAGAGGTGCTTAAGAGAATCGATAGTCCAAGGAGCTGAATTGTAATATACTAGGCTGGGGGTGGGGAGAATGAGTCAAAGATGGCTGCTGAAATTCTGTCTTGGGCAAGTAGGTGGATGGAACCACTTAGTGTTTTACAGACCCTGTTGGGTTATCAGTGGAGAAAAATGAATTTATGTGGCTTCTCCCTCACTTAACCCCTAACTCACAGTATTCACGTGGATGGGGTAACACCTTAACTTCAAACACATCTCCCCAAAGAAACTTTCACTTCGTTTTCAGAGATGGTTTAGAACTTTTGCCCTCTGACATCTGCTTACAGACTCATTAATCAATGCTGCATACTTTGGTTGTCATTATGGATTTTTTAATTGCTGATACAATGTACTTTCTATGCAGGCCATATGTGAAGAGCGGCACTGGCATTCAGGAAATGTTAAATAATAATGTAAATGAGGAAATTTTCCATCCCAATAATAAAGGGATCCAAGGAACACTGACGCAGCTTGCGATCGCTGGCTCTGTCTGATAGCCTTGTCACTGCGGGACAGTGACCAAAGCGACGCTGATCTAAATGTCATCTAGGAAGAATAGTACAAATATTATGGTGAAAATTAAGTACTGCAACCTGAGAAGCTGATTGAAAAATGAGAAGATATAGCAATTTACATCTGTGGAGTTGCTGATCGCCAAACGCAACCAGCTGAACACGCTCGCATGTTCTTCTTCTTTTTTTAGAAAACGGGTTTAGTTTTACCGAGTTGGCTCAAACTAATGCTCCTTCAATCAATGAATCTAAACATTTGCTATATAATAGAATCATTTGAGACTTTTTTTATTCATGATGTTTAAGCTACCTCCCAGATTAATTAAAAATTTTAAATTAATTAAAAAAAATCTTCCCAAGGACTTTTAGCAGTGTCTGCTGACAAAATAACTGCAAAGAGCATTCAGAAATCAGTATTATTATTATTATTATTATTATTATTTTTTGGTTTTTTGAGGTAAGATTTCACTCTAGCCCAGGCTGACCTGGAATTCACTACGTAGTCTCAGGGACGGGTCTTGAACTCATGGCAATCCTCCTATCACTGTCTCCCAAGTGCTGGGATTAAAGATGTGCTCCACCATACCTGGTAGAAATCAGTATTTTCACTTCTTTATTCCCAAGTGATTCAAATGTATATCCAGTCAAATAACCAAGACTATAAGAATGTGCTGTCTGAAGCCAGCATCCTGGGGCAGGGAGGGATATTACAGCAAGTTTCTGGCTTCATCTAAGACTTCCTGAATGACATTATTCAAATTTCCCCATGTGATTCATGGGTACCATGGAGTGCAAGACCACAGAGCACTTATAATACTTTAAAAAATATTTTATTTATTTATTTATTTATTTGAGAGAGAGAGTGAGAGAGAGAGAGAGGAAGAGGCAGAGAGAAAGACAGAATGGGCATTCCAGGGCCTCTAGCCACTGCAAACGAACTCCAGATGTATGTGGTTTGTATGTGTATGCATCTGGCTTATGCGCGTCCTGGGGAATCAAACCGGGGTCCTTAGGCTTTACAGGCAAATGCCTTAACCACTAAGCCATTTCCCCAGCCCACTTACAATACTTTTAAGCACAGGGTCTGTGTGAAAGAAACAAAAAAGCCCAAGGGAGGAAAATCATTGCTTGGGCATTGGTTATAAAACAGGGTGTCTTGATGTTGATGCTATTGATTCTTTGAGCTTTGCTTGCATGGGCCTCTCCTGCACATTATAAGGTGTTTATAGAATATATAAATAAATTATATATGTAAATAGATATAATAACATCCATGTAGCTTCTACCTCCCAGATGATAGCAAAATGTGTCAATCAAGAACGGTGGGCCAACTCCACAATGCATGACCCATATACCTCAACAAGGAGGGGTCGGGGGAGGGGTAGGACATGGATGAGCCTAACAATGGTATCAACTTGACTGTATTCACTGAGTACAAAACTAATTAGTAAAAAAATAAATAAATAAATTTTTTAAAAATAAAATAAACACAGAAAAAAAAATGACTCCAGGGCTGGAGAGATGGCTTAGCGGTTGAGCACTTGCCTGTGAAGCCTAAGGAGCCCGGTTCAAGGCTCGATTCCCCAGGACCCACGTTAGCCAAACGCACAAGGGGGCGCACACGTCTGGAGTTTGTCTGCAGTGGCTGGAGGCCCTGGCGTGACCATTCTCTCTCTCTCTGCCTTTCTCTCCGTGTCTGTCACTCTCAAATAAATAAATAAATAAACAAAAACAAAAATAAAAAAATGACTCCAGAGTGCACCTTCCCACCCTGTGGCTCTTATATTTTTTCTGCCCCTCTTTTGCAATCTCATCTGAGCCTTTAGTAGGGAGCTCACAGCAGTCTCTGATTTTCTGCTTTGATGGGCTGTCTCTTCAGTGTCTACCACCATCTCCTGGAGGACGTTCTCAGGCTAACAGCACCTCTGTAATGTCTCTGGACTGGTGCATTCGTGACCCTACCGTGAATACCCATGGCTCCACTGAGGAAGGCCCTCAGTGGAATGGGGGTGGGGAAGAAGGAATATGACCAATATGCAATATGTTCCTACAGTAAAGTTCTCAATAAAAAATATTTCCAGACATGATCAAAAGTGCTCTGGAGGGGAAGTCACTGGTTGAGAAGCAATAACTGAGAAGATATTAATGCTCAGATGGGTCCCTGTCATAAGCATTTGATACTATGCACAACAAATATCTTCCTGATGGGCCAGATATGCCCACTTTTGATAAGAATATTTTGGATCCCCATAGTCTTGCTTTTTTTAAAAAAAAATCTTATTCTTATTTTATTTTAGAGAGAGCGACAGAGAAAAAGAGAGAGAGAGAATTGGCATGCTAGGGCCTCAGCCACTTCAATCGAACTCCAGATGCTTGTGCCACCTAGTGAGCATGTGTGACCTTGCACTTGCCTCACCTTTGTGCATCTGGCTTACGTGGGACCTGGAGAGTAGAACCTGGTCCTTAGGCTTTGCAGGCAAGCACCTGAACTACTAAGCCATCTCTCCAGCCCCTAGTCTTGCTTTTTGTTAATGTGTGTGTATGTGTTTGTATGTGTGTGCTCCTGCGTGTGTGCAGGTGTACTTGCACATGTATGTGGTGGCCAGAGGCCACTCAGGTGCCGATCTTAGGAGTGTCATCCACCTCCTTTTAGACAGGGTCTCTCATTGGTCTGGAGCTCACCAGCTAGGCTAGACTCTCTGGCCAGCACACCCTAGGAACCCTCCCGTCTCTGCCTCCCCAGTGCTGGGCTGTACATGCGCATCTCTATACACAGCGTTTTAGGTGGTGCTGGAGCTTGACCTGGTGTCCTGGGGCTTGTATGGAAAGTGCTCTACCAACTGCACCCTTGCCTCAGTCACATGGGTTTTTGACTGAGGTGCGGCACAGCAGGGAGAAGATAGGAAATCGCTTAGTAGCCATTAATAACTTGGAAATGTGGCAAGAAGTGACTCTGCCTTCAGGGCTTCTTAGTGTAGGTAAAACAGCTCTTTGTTGGGGCATAGTGGCTCTCACCTATAATCCCAGAACTTGGGAGGTTAAGGTAAGAAGATTTCAGTGTGTTTGAGTCCAGCCTGGGCTGGGGTAAGGTCCTGCCTCAAAAGAAAATACCTTTCTTCTTTTAAAATGTTTTAGTTTTAGTTATTTGCTTATTTGAGACAGGGAGATGGAAAATGGGTGTGCCAGGGCCTCTAGCCATTGCAAATGAACTCCGGATGCATGTGCCACCGTGTTCATCGGGCTTATGTGGGTACTAGGGAATTGAACATGGGTCCCTAGGCTTTGCAGGCAAGCATCTTAGCTGCTAAGTCACCTTTCCAACCCTTTTCATTTTTTGTGGTGCTGGTGATGAAACCCAGGGCCTTGTATATGCCAAGCAAGCACTCCAGCACCACCTGCATCCTCAACCCATAACTTCCTTCTTAGTCTGGGGCAAGGATCAGATAACGTCTCTACATTCACACAGTAGCCATGCAGAGAAAAGAAGGAATATGATTTATTCAATAAGAAAGGCTATCAGTGTTTGAAGGACACTCTTGCCCATGTAATCTAAAACTCTAGGAGACTCTGATTGTCTTCACGAGGCTTAAATTACTGGGTGGGTCATGTTAACTTTGAACATCTGCAGGCCAAAAATGGGTGGCTCTTTAATTAAGATGATGGTGAAGGCATCTCACTTGGAATTGTTAGGGAAAATGTCAAGTGGCATCTCCTACCATAGTCAGTATGAAACCTGGGTGGGCAATAAGAATGAGTGCTTGTAAGTACAAGTGTGAGATATGACTATTCATGTTGGGACCAGGCCCAGACACTAGCTGTTACAGGGCATGAGACCAGTGCTCCGGTTTATCCAAACCTTAACTTACCAACAATACTTATGTCTCGGGGATATAATAAAGGCAAAATATTCAGCGGCACTTTCCACAGCACTTGGCAATTGCTAGGTGCTTATTAAGTGTTATTATTTTCATATATATATATATATATATATATATACACACACATATATATATATAATGACATGTGAGTGTGGGCTATTTCATTTCTTATTAACATACAGAAGAAAAAGTTTAGGGGTTAGAGGGACTCACTTTAAAGATGAGGAAATTGAGTCACAGAAATTGGATCGAATACTCCTAGATTTGAGAAGAACGGATTGACACCCAGGCCTTCACAATGGGAGTACCCAATGCTGATGGGGTGCACCTGGGAAGAGCTTTTGGCCTTAGCTCGTCCAGGTTTGCCAACTTAAAATTACAGATATTCACCTTCATCATGTGCAAAATGGATGCAAAAACGGCTAACCTGATAACCTGAGGGTTTTATTGCAATCAGAATGCACTGTATGTATTGTGATATCTGCCCCCTTTAAGCCCATGCAGAGCAAACATAGATTCAGACACACACACGAGCCTGTCAAAGTATTAGTCAAGTTCACGTTGGGTAGTTTGTGCTCCAGCAAGGGCTGCCTGTCAGCCGTGGCTACATGCTCTGTGCTCTGGGGCCTGCATGCTGAGAGGCCCAAAGCAGCACTTTGGACAGCAGCCGTGGCAGCCTAACCCGTCGGAGGCTTGACTGCCACACTGACCTGCAGGCACCTCACACACTGCATGCTTTGATACACAGCTTTCTTGCAGCCACACTCTCAGAGCCCAAATGCAGACAGAAATCCACTCCACTGAGAAGCTTGCAGCACTGGCATGAGATGGGTGACCACATGGGATGACCACATCGGAACCGCACATTCCAAATGGCAACCTGCCACATCCTCTAGAAAGTAAAAGTTTACATTTTCATTTTAGTCTTTCCCCAAGTGAATTGCCTACATATGGGCTTAGCAGTATTCTGTGAATAAATTCCCATGGGAGCATAAAGCAGCCATGCTTGTGATGCTGTGTAGCTCGGCCAGGCCTGGCCCAGAATCATTAATTCTCAAAGCACAACAACAGAACTTCAAAATATCAGTATTAGTTTGGGGCAAGGACAGAGATGGAGAAAATGACACAAGATTATACTGGAAACAGTGAGTACATGTAATGCAAAGCATGGAGTTTCACAATCACGGGAGAGAGCATACCCGAAGGTCATAGGAAATAGAGAAATAAAATATCAGAACTTGCAAGTGCCTTTAAGATAACCTCATTATCTCAATATATAAGTGATTCAACTAACAGCCATTAATTTAGTGTTAGCCTTATTTTTGTGTTGTATAAACCACTACTTGAAATGGGTTTCTTTTTGTGAGAAATGGGGAGGGTTTATTGAAAGCATTAAATAAAAACATTAGAGTCATAATAAATAGCCCTATTTGATGCAAACCCAGTTTCTTTGCTCTTCAAATATAATTTAAAATTATAAAGCATGGGTTTCTTATTGTGAATGACTTGGTAAAGTACCAGGTCCCTAACTAGATGCCACTTAAAAAAATCTAAACTGACTCATAATTCTGTTTACATACTGCTCGGTTAGCCTTTTCAATATGAATATTTTTTTTAAGAAAACATCAAATACCTGGCTCAATTTTGGTCCCAATATACCACAGTTTTTCCTAGTGCTAAGATCTTTGATGAAAAACGACACCATTGAAAACCCTTAAAGGAAACAGACTTTGGGGATACACGCAGCATGTTCTTTGCAAAGGTGGAAGGGGAGCCATGGGCGCAGGGGTGGCAGAGGATCAAAGCGCTCACGAGAGTCAAGCCACTACTCGCATTACTTCTTACCTCTTGGGCTCTTGACTCGACTGGGTTTTGGGCTCTTTTCTTTTTTTGGATTCTCTTCTTGTATCTTTTTTAGTTTCTGGTTCGGGTGAGGAGGGAGTTTTCCTCCCCTCAAGGTCTGCATGTGGTAGCAGCCCACTAAAGTACACATGCATTTGTTGGCTTTGCAGAAGGGATGGTTGCGTGAGGCATGCAGAGGGTGGCCAGCCAGAGAAGAATCGAGAACATGCATGCACAGACAAAAGGAGAGAGAAATAGGGATGCATCAAACAGCAAAAGAAAAATGCATTCAAACTAAAATAATAAGCAAAAAAGATGCAAACTTGCATAAGGAAAATCAGAACTGAAAAGAAAATAAGGAATCCAAATCCGTTTCCATGACAAGATGTATAAACGTAACTGTGAACCAAGTGGCAGTCTTACAATATGAAACCCAGACAATGTGTATCATAATTCATGATGATGTTTACCAGGGAGTTTACAAAAACACTTCATTATTTTATAACACTTTCTTATTCAGTAACATATGTAGAATCCAGTGTGACAACCCAGAGAATATAATGCAACTTCTCTCCCGCTCTCTCTTTTAAGAATTCAGTCCAAGAGGCTGTAACAGATAGTCATCAAAGTGTACATATTTATAAAAAGCAGAATTATGCCCAAACACACTCCAGGTATCAGCGTTTTCATGGGTACCTTATATGCAATAAAAGGTCATGTGTTGGGCCACTGAGTCTTATAACAATAGAAGATGAAGGTAACCTGCTTGCCTGTTAAAATATTCAAGCCTGTGATGCTACTGTTACCAGCTCTAAATGTTGAAGTTGCATTTTGTAAAAAATTTGATCCGCATTGAAGAGAAGAAAAAAAAAAAAAACAAAAAACAGAGAACAATTCCCACAGCTATTTGGGAGTTGTATGGCTTGCAAAGATGAGGAAGGTTAAGACAGCCCCGGCTTCACAGAAAGGTGGTAAGCTCTGGATTATCCCCCAAGTGGATCTCCCCAAAGCGGCAACTTGCTCATCTGAGCCCGGTTTTGCCAAGCCACCTAGCTGTCTTCTGGGTGTGCCTCCCCTGGCTGCGCACTGGGGTGCTTTGGAGTAATGTAGACTTATCTTTATACTAATGTGAGGCTACATACAGCAGGACGGTAAGCTGGCTGTGGCAGCGTGGAAATTTATTCCATGTCTCCAGAGCCAAATGGCAATGTTCTTAAATTATTTGCTGCTTTGCATTATTCAGAGCACGGATCTTTTCCTCCAGGAGCTGGGCAGGGTCTTAGGAAACACAAGGCTGAGTACAGTCAGGAGACCTGACGTTTGGGTCTTGTCTGTAAGATCCCTATCACGAGGGGGTGGGTAGGCTGTGATCACTCCAGTTCTTCTCACCTCAGTGGTGACATGCCAAGTGTTACTGGCGTCTCTGCCTTCCAGCCTCACCTATCTTGCTTCGGCTCTTGGAATGTGCTTGGCTTCCTCCTTCCACAGGACAGTTGTACATGCTGTTCCTTTTGCCTGGAACCACTCGACTCCTACTCGTGCTACAGTTCTCAGCTCTCACATCATTTCCTCAGGGAGGCCCCCTGCCATTCTGCCACGCCATCTGAGTCATACTCCTTATTAATTTCTACCCAGAATTTTCTTTCAGTTCCCTGGAACACGGATCTTAATGTATCTTCCCTGGCTTGCCGTCTAGTTTTTGTTCATGTTGAATGTGTACCAGAGAGTGGGGTACTCAGCAAATCGTCATTCTCTACTCCTGGGGTGAACGAAGGTAATAAGCAAGGTAATGAGCGACTCACTATTCAGTGCTCCTGGAGGGAACGGAGGTAATGATGAAAGCAAATAGTCACATTCCAAGCCCCTTGCTGAGTTCTTTATGCCCACTTTATGCCTACTTCTAGCCTCCCAACAACCCTGGCAGGGCTGTTGCTTGTGTGTGTGTTTCCATGTTTTGCGAGTGAATACAGGCCCATGGGCGTCACGGCACGTGCGTGGAAGCTGGAAGGAAGCTTTCGGGTGGCCATCACTTCTCACCTTCCACCTTGTCTTAGGCACCATCTCTCACCCGCCGCTCTGGCCCCCAGGCTGGCTGGCCTGTGAGCTCCGAGCAGGTCCTCATGTCTCTGCCTCCCTTCCTCATCGTAGGCACACCGGGATTACAGACACTGGTGCAATGGTGTCTGGTTTTACATCGGTTCTGAGGATCTGAACTCAGGTCTTTATCCGCTGAGCCATCTCTCTCGACCTCATGCCCATTTAAAAAAAATATGTTTATTTGCATGTGTATGTGTGTGTGTGGTGTTTGTGTGTATTCATGTTCATATGCACGTGGGTACATGTGGGGGAAGAGGAAGAGATCGATGTTAGGTGTTTTCCACCATTGATTTTTTTTAATTTTTTTAAAAAAATTATTTATTTATTAGAGAGAGAGAGACAGCGAGAGAGAATGGGTGCACCAGGTCCTCCAGCCACTGCCAACGAACTCCAGACGCGTGCGCCACATGTGCATCTGCCTTACGTGGGACCTGGAGAATCGAACCTGGATCCTTAGGCTTTGCAGGCAAGCACCTTAACCACTAAGCAATCTCGCCAGCCCAATTTTTATGTTTTGTTTTTGTTTTTGAGATAGGATTTCTCACTGAACCTGAAACTCACTGGTCCCGCTAGACAAGCTAGGCAGTAAGCCCCAGGGACTCCCATCTCTCTGCCTCCCATGTACTACAAATGCAGGTGCACATTACCAGCCTGGCATGTTTTGTATGAGCTGGCGATCTAAATTCAGATTCCCAGGCTTGTGCACCATCTCCCCAACCTCCTGCCATTCCCATTTTACAGATGAGAAACCGAGGCACGGGAGGTTTAATTACCAGCCGGGGCCGCTGATCGTCAAGGGAGTAGCAATCATTAGTATTATTAGAAATAAACAGTAAATCAGAGTGGTCTACCTGTAGGAGTTCCTCTGCAGGTGCTGTTTGCCACGCCTTCACAGTCTCTGAATACCTTTGTGCTCTGTGTGCGTGTGTGCGTGCGTGCATGCGTGCGTGTGTGCGGGGATGGATGGGGACTTCAGGATGCTGAGCGCAGCAGAACTGGCCACATCATTATCATGACTGTTGTTGTTGGCATCATTTGGGGCCACCTCGGGCGCATGCTTACCTGTTCCCGTGGACGTGGGACGCGCAGAAGGCGAAGCTGTAGTGGAGCAGGGTGGGGTCGATCATGGCGCCGTTCTCTGCCCGTTCCAGCAGGTCTCGGAGGTAGCAGAGGTGCCGGTGACATCCGCGGACTCCATTTCGGGCGCAGTACTCATCTAATACAAACACTTGGCCCGGGCTGAACCAGCCCTGTGTGGGGAAGACAGGAAAACACCTTTGAACAGGTTGTTGTTTCCTGGAGAACTGCGAGAATTGGGAGCGGTTGGAGAAGAGGACTGGGGAAAAAAAAAAAGTAGCCCATGCTAAGTTTTACGATGACGTAAGTGCTGATCGGAGCGCGGACACACTGGGGACACATCTGCTTGGCGCCTGCTGGCAGACCGGTGAGGGAAATCCTGTAATTCCTATGATGCAGGCGGAGGAATTAACTGAGTACAGGGATAACATGGCATTTCCTAGTGAGTGGTGGAGTTGTCTGAGGATTCCTGAGAAAGTAAGTCACCAGGGGCTCCACCACTGAAACTTCCAGGACATTTGAGGAGGGGCTGGGGCAAGATCTTGTTCATCCGCAAAAGGAATAACATAACTGCCTTGGAGGGGCAGATGCAACCCGGTGAGGAGGCAGGCAGGGCGTGATGGGCTTGTTGTTATTTTATTTTATTTTATTTTTTTGTCCTTTTAGTTTTTTTTTAGGTAGGGTTTTGCTTTACCTGAAATTCACTATGTAGTCTCAGGGCGGCCTCAAACTCAAGGTGATCTTCCTACCTCTGCCTCCCCGGTGCTGGGATTAAAGGCTTGCGCCACCACGCCCAGTGATCGGCTCATTTTTATGTATAGCGAAACAGAAATCTAGGTTGGGAACTCACCAGAGAAGACACATGAGGCTCAAGGGCAGCTCTCTATTCAGTGTCTTCTGATTCTCTCTTCTGGAGTGTTAAAGGCGTATTAGAGCTGGATCACGTATATGCCAGGACTTCAAAAATCTTTTCGCTTTAGAAGAGTTTTTACATAAATTTTATTTTTAAAAATATTTTTGTTTACTCATTTGTAATGGAAGGAGAGAGAAAGAGAGAGACAGAGAGAGTGGAGAGAGAGAATGGAGGACAGAGAATGGATGTACCAGGGTCTCCTGCCACTTCGAGTAAATTCCAGATGCATGTGTCACTTTGCGCATCTGGCTTTACGTGGGTACTGGGGAACTGAACCTGGGATGGCAGGCTATGCAGGCAAGCGCCTTTAATCACTGAGCCATCTCCCCAGCTTTTTACATGAATTTTTAAGAAGAAGAGAACAGCAGAGCTCTCTGAAAAGACCACAGTGACTAAGTTTTCCAGTGGTGAATCAGATTTGAGTGAATAAAACTGAAGAACTTCTTTGTGTCCCAGTTTACAATTTCTTTTTTTTTCCCTTTCTGCTAATTATTTGTTTCCCTACATTTACTTGGTTGTGATGAGACCAGCCAGACTATTCAACAAAAGAGCCTGGATGGAACCTCTGATAAAGAGGCAATTCTTTGCCGTGGTGGAGTCAAACCTGCTACCTCTGGAATGCAGTCAGGAAAATAGGTGCCCAGAAAAGCCACTTGACATTGGAGATGATCCCTGAGTGGAGTCTAAAATCAAACTGAATTTTATGATATCAGGTTATTTGAGGCAAGACCTGAAACAATTTAGGTAGTTCTTCATGAGCTGGAAATTTGGACCTTTTAAAAATTATAAATTTGGGCTGGAGAGATGGCTTGGTGGTTAAGGTGCTTGCCTGTGAAGCCTAAGGACCCAAATTCAATTGTTCAGTACTCATATAAGCCAGATGCACAAGGCGGTGCTTGCATCTGGAGTTGTTTGCAATGACTTAGAGCTCCTGGTGGACCCACTCTCTTTATCTCCCTATCTCTGTCTCTAATAAATAAAAAAATAGTTTTACTTTGAGGGTCTCCTCTGAGTTACATGTTGAATATTGCCGTATCTTGACGGAGAAAGGGCAAAAGGAGAAAGTAAGACGGGACAGGGAGGGCCCACAGAACTTCTGCGGGTGGGCTTTGCAACACTGTAATCTTGTATTAGGGATTCAGGGAATGTTCGATTGACAGCGTGCAGCTCAGTGATACATCCAGCGAAAGACGGCATTTTTCCTATTTCAAATTATAAGTTACTGCGGAGGGCGGGAGAGTAGTCGAGGCAGTGGGCTGCCCCTATAGGCAACTTCTTTGCCACTCCATCTGCTACCCCAAATGCTAAATCTTAGAAGCAACATTGCTGTGAAAGATTAAAATATATTTTCTACGACTCAGATGACACCAAGTCTTTTGTAGATGCCAAAATAGCTGCTTTGAAAAGAGTTGAAGAAATATCAATTAGGAACTGAGTCGAAGACACAGAAAAATTTATGTATCCCTGCTGGTCGGTCTCCAAAACTAACTGAAAAAAAAAGATTGTAATAATGAGAAAATGGAATATATAGAAGCAGGAGATAAGGTCTTTTTAAATTTCTGTTATTTTCTAAGATTCTGGAATGATAATTAATAGATCCAGACACACAAACGGGAAAGGAAATTATTCTATTTTGTTCATAATTTAGTTTAGGATTTTGGATCATATTTTAAGCCTATAATAACTAATTGGAAATAAGCTTCAATATTTAATTTCTGTTTTAATTTTTAGAGGGCATTTACTAATTCTCCTTCATGGTAAGTTTCAAAATGAGAAAACCGTTTGCAAAATCAGATATAAGAAGAAGTCCTAAAAACAATACATCTTAAAAAAAAAACCCTCCACAGAACAAGAACTTTTATATATACATAGAAGTGAATGATTTATATTCAGGTGCACAATCTTATAATTTTCACAAATGTAATTTGTAATTAGATAATTGTAGGAAATATAGTTGAGAAAAATTGCCTGGCAATGCAAGGTAAGCCTTTTTTATTTGTATTTTCAAAAAAAATTTTAAGTTGTGTTCCCTTCCAATTTGGCAAAGTCAGAGTCTTTGATGAAGAGATTCTAAACCTGAGATAATCGATGTATCATTTATGAGCCACAGATTAATAAATCATTCCACAGAATCCCGTTTCTATTTTTGAGATTATTTTACCTACTTAAAAATATCTTGGCTTCTAGTACTGAAAAAATACAGAAGCTTAAAATTAAAATTAGTCAGAACAAGGCTTATGTTAACCTCAGTTAATTATATAAATATTAATAGCACTCAAATATATTAATTCCAATGTTTGGAGTCAAGAATGAAAATTTCCCTCTGCATAAAGTTATCTGATCATTTCTTTCTACCGCCCCATCTTTCAAGGGGAACTAATAATATTTTCCTTTAGGAGAAGAAGTACCAAGTTATATTTTGTAGACAGAAATGAACCAAACCTTTCCTAGGCTTTTGAGCTTCATAGTTGAAAATTCAAAACATATCTTCAAAATCCAAATACAGCTATCATAGCAGTCACCTGAATTTTAACTAATTTGAACCTAAGTTTAAAATTGGATCTTAGGAAATGGTGATATTCCTGCTGGATAGTTGGATTTCTAAATGTCTTGTGCACCATTGAATAAAATTCCTCTAAAAAGGGTTAAAAATAAAGCTATGAATATTATGAAGGGAAAAAGTGTTATCTAAAAAGCAATCCCAAATCAATTAGGCATATGGGAAAAAGTAGGGTTTATCAGCAACCATTTGATGTTCAAAAGTGACATGAAAAGATTCACCCCTTTCTGAGTTAGGAGGACAGGTGTGGGGAGGGAGATGAAATTTTTGTAAGTTCTGCATAAGCAGGTGCCAAGTTCCACTACCCTCTAGGGAATATTTCTCATGTAGCAGCTGAAAAGGCGGGCGGGGGCTGGTGTAGAGAGCATCGGAAGATGGGGAATTGGAAATGACTCTTGTGAGCATTTCCTGCAACCTTGTCTTGATTCTTTGGTAAGAAAACTATCGGTGTGCAGAAAATCAACCACATGCTTACAATGGTGAAAGGAATTCTGTAACGGGGGAAAGAGCTGTGACATAAAGGTAGAGAAATATTCTGTGTATTTTCAGACGTGATATTTAAACTGCTGTAGATCAAAGGATATACTTGCCAGGCAAGAATAGGAATCGTTAAGTCTGTGATCCAACGTCAGACGCTGTACCATCTCAAAGAGGGAAGCGTGGTCAAAGTTACAGGGGTTGGAAGAGATAAATTCGTCCATGCCATGTTTTTGTGCTCTATCTGCATCTGTTCATTTATACATGTAGAGAGAGACACAATTTAGAGAAACACATCACATTTTCTTTGACATTTCAAATACACAGGAATCCATGAGGCATTATGCATATTAGCTGCTTGCCCCTTGCCTCCCACCAACATCCCCCCTAGATATTCTTTTCGCCTCTCATTGTCAACTTGCATCATTTATTAGTGAGTTTACTGCATTTAGGCAAAAATATATTGGCATCAATATGTTTATCAAAGAATCACAATTCCAGTGCATTCTTGTAGCTCTGTAACAACTAAGGGTAAGACCGGAGCTTCGTCTGCATTTCACCAAACACTGAAAGCAGATCGGATCTTTGTTGACAAGAACCTAGTTAGCACGAGAGGTTTTTAATAGATTCTGCCATTCCAGCGGTTATGTCTAGAGTAATTTCTCGATCATGATTGGGATTGTTCTGGAATAAGGGTTTTGCTGATTTTCAGCAAAGTGACAAGTTTTGTGTCTTCCCCTTCCAAATCCCCAGAGCCAATTTGGTCTCACAAAAGGTTTGAGTCCCCACCCTCCAAAATTAAAAAATTAACAACAACAAAAAAAAGATTTTCATTGAAACCTGGAGAGTAAGTTAAGTGGGAATTTAAGTTTGTGAGAGGCAAGGGCACTGCCTTACACTGCACTTATTCCATGAGCAAAGCTTATGAAAGAGACGAACAAGTGTACCCAGCAAGGGCCATGATCTGCAGCTGATTGTGAATTAATAGTCTCCATGTATTCACACTTTCCCTTACAGGGTGAAGACTGTAGGCAAAACCTCCTAAGGGCTAACTAATTAATCTCAACATGTGTAACTAAAATATACTATCCTCAGCTGACAAAATTGCTCTGAGAATTCAACTTGAGTGGCACCAAGCAAACCCTAAAGAGGTAGGAATAAAGGTCTGTTTTGTTAAAGACATCAGCTCAGTCCACCTCGCCTTTCCTCACTCTCCTGATACGGAGACTACGATGATACAGTCTCAAGTCAACAAGATTCTATTCATCTCTTCGCATGCAGCATTTTCCTGGAATGCGGGGATCTGCCAGGGACCACTGGTGCTATCTGCGCAAAGGGAAAATTGATTTCTGACTTGGGAGAGTATTTGAATAATATTTTCATATGTGGCCTCTGTCCCAGGAATTTTTTTCTTCTCTTTCTCTCTCTCCCATGCTTAGGATATAGCTGTAAGCTTGATTTAGGGTATCAGCGTGATTTCTCCTTGCTGATTTCAGAAATCGTTCAAGCCTAAATGTGTGGCTTGTCAGGTCTATCCTGTCCTATTGCTGGATTTTTAAATTCTGTCATTTTTCAGAGAAGCATTAAGTGGTCAGTGTTTGAATAAGATGTGTTGTTTATGCCCAAGACACACAGAGGCAACTGTTTCCAGAAGGCGAGTTGAAGAATGCGTATTTTAACAGCCAAATTGCTCCATTAAACGGTAAAACACAGGCTTTTGGAAAGGATATCACAAGTGCAGGAAATATATTAGAGAATGTACAAACAAGAGCCCTCCTTGCTGTGTTAGCTATCTCAGATTCAAGTGCTTTGAAACTGAGGTTGGTGCTTGACCTTGGAGCAGAATTTGGTTTGGTTGGTTGGTTTCTTTTGCCTCGGGAGGGTGGGGGCCACGGAGCTGGAGTTGGAGTGAGGGATTGAGTGCTTCCGGGCAAAGGTGTGCTCCCCAAGACAGGCATCTTCATCCGGTTGCAACTTGAGGTCTCCTCTGTCATAAAGACCCTTGCACCAACCAGGTGGCCCTTCTCAATCTCCACCCGTGGATCCTGCCCTTCCCACCCTGTCCCTGACCTGTGTCCAGGTCAATGTGATTCAGGAAGAATTAAGCATGGGGTGTGCAGGAATTGCTCATCCTGTTACATCCTCATAAAAAACAGCCTCCACCGCGGGCCTCTCACTTCTAGCAGACAGATCAGCCAGCTTCGCGAGCGGCAGCCTCTGGCTTTCAGCTTCCTCCGCAGAGGCTGCCGCTGACAAGCCGGCCAGGGCCTTACTTTGCCAGTTTGGCTCCAGCCGTTTATTACTGTTCAATTATTACAGCGCAACCGGTCGTTTAAAACCACAGCCCTGATTTCAAGTGTCGGCCCCTTTTATTTGTTAAACCCCTTGGACACTGTACTGATGACCTATTTTGCCGTATTGGCCACTCAGGAAATGGTCTGACAAGATGACTTAGCACCCTCAGGAAACCTGGATACACAGCCACTCCCCAGCCCTAACCTATCACAGGAGCCCCGTGAATGTAGCTTCATGGGCTAATTCTTGGCTAAGAGTATGTCTAAAGAACAATTTCCTTTTCTCCTGACAGATTGAAGCAGACGTACAGAAAACTATGGGGAAAAATCAGCCCCGGTTTGCTTTTTCCTACAAAAACCCTTTAAAAAAAAATCTTCTTCTGCCTTATTTTTTTCTCTCCACTTTCTCTTTGTCCACATGGAGAACGATTCAGAATCCATATTTAGGTGTTTGGGGGTCTAAGCTGACCTCTGTTTTTAAACAGCTATCAAGTCCTGGGTGGAGTTCTTTATCTCTGAGTCTCCGTTTCCCTGTGTGGATGAGGAGTTGATGTTCCGGTTTTTTTCTTTGCCACCAGGGACTGTGTTTAAGTGATACTAAACGTAGCTTGCACATCTGTATGTGTGCGATGGAGCACAGTGCTTGGAATTCTCAGCAAGCAAACTGTGCAGCTCTTGGATCTTAGCTTACACAAAAATTACCATTTACTCAGAATTAGGCTCATTATCTTAATTGTTCTAATTAGTCAAGAGGGCTTATAAGGGTAGCGGGCTCCCACGATATCTTGAAGAGTTTCCCTGAGCATTTATATGATATAAATGAAGGAAATTGGAAATGCTTTTCTAAAGGAAAGATTATTTATTTATTTGGAAGGGGAGTGCACACTTGCTAGACATGTGTCACTTTACATTCAGCTTTGAGTGGGCGCTGGGGAATTGAACCCAGGATGGCAGTCTTTGCCAGCAAGTGTCTTTAACCATTGAGCAATCTTCACAGCCCTGGGAATGATTTTTCAAGTTGTCAACAACAAAAAGAAATTATCAGAGTTAATTATGGATTTTGGTCATTACTATCCTCTGCTATATTCCCACTATTTAACATAGAACCTAAGAACTTGAAACATAATATAACAGATTTATTTATCAAAGGAAATAAACTCCCCCTATCAATAAATGCTTTTGATTTCTTGATTTTTATGGAATACTGGTACACTAAATTCAATGGTAACAGTTTATTTGATAGCACTTAAGTGGGAAGAGGCTTCACAGCAAGTGGATTTAAGGATGGATCTATTGTGATTTGTTATGGGGTATATCCTAGGTGATTGATGTTTCTGAGACTCTCTGGCCTCGTTTGTGACTAAGACTACTACTGTCAAGGAGCTGTTGATGGGATCTAATGAGAAGTACCTGGAAAGCACCTGGCATGTAGAAAGCACCCAATAAAAGCTGTCCAGGAGGAAACAGGCAAACTTCTGAGCGCTTGCAAAGCCAGTTTGCATCCGGCTGTCAGTGAGCCAAGGATGACTCTGAACTTACAACACAGCCCATCTCCTTCCAGGAAGTCGGCAGCCCTTCTCCATCTCTCTGCTTTAAAGTTCTTCTCTGCCCTGGATAACCAATTTGTATGTCCTGTCCATTCCTGCTGGGTTATGTTTCAGTGTCTCTGTGGTCAGGACATGTGTGTACAACTGAATCCCTCAGGAGTTAACATGTTCCTGGAGACAACTACTGACTCACCTGTATCCCCAGCCCTGACCTGCTATTTCTTTTTGTTAAATATTTTCATTTATGTACTTATTTGTTTGCAAGGAGAGAGAGAGAGAGAGAGAGAGAGAGAGAGAGAAGAGAGAGAGAATATATGAATGGGCACACCAGGGCCTCTTGCTACTGCAAACAAACTTGAGATATATGCACCACTCTGTGCATCTGGCTTACATGAGTACTGCGGAATTGAACCTGGGCCATCAGGCTTTTGCAAGCAAGCACCTTTAACCATGCAGCCGTCTCTTCAGTCTCTACTGATTCCTTTTCTGGCCTCCAGAGGAGCCAGGTCTTTAGAAGTGGTCATTAACTGAGTAATGGTGACACCTCCATCCCAGGCAACTCCCCACTGGCTTCATTAAGGAGCCACACACGTGGGGATTCAGATGGTATCCTGCAAATCCTAAAATGGGAACATGTGCTCCTACAGGAAAAAAAAAAAAAAATCTCAGAAGGAAACAGAATTCTAGGTGCAGGTGTCTTTGGATACCATTCAGATTGTCTGCCTGTGTCTCCATACATGTCTAGGACCATATGCATTACATATGTTGTCTATTTTAAAATAAAACACTGCAGTGGCCCAGCTGTTCCAAATTCTGCCTCAAAGAACTTGTGGGCGCTTCCCAAGCAACACCATATAGTCATTCTTGCACTGCCCCAGTCTGTTCTCCTACAGAGAGAGCTGAGCAAGAAAACCAAATGCTTGGTGCCATTACATTCCCCCTGCACAACCAATGAGAACTGATGGATTAAATAAAAAGAAAACTTCAATGTTGACATTACCAGGGGATAAAAGAGCCCTGAGCAAAAGTATGAAAGAGTCAATTCCAGAATGGAGGACATTGAGGTCACTTCCTTTGCCAATATGTGGCATGTGTCAACAGGGTGAAAATGAATTTGAACATTAGGTTGAGCAAAACATTGGAAGGGCAAAGTGGCTGTGTAAAATCTCTGGTGTTGGGATTAGTACTTGTTTTGGGAAATACATATTAATGCTCTTTTTAAAATGTAAATATGATTTTATAAAAAACCAGACTGATTACAGTTTCAAAGCCAATTTCAACTTTTTTTCCCCCAGACATAGCCTTGGGATCTCTTGATCTGCATGGGTTTCAAAATGTACTGAAGTGGCCCATGTGGTTTCATAGGCTCTGTGGCTAGGGCATAATCCAACACACCTTTTAAACAATGCTGACTGTCTCAATTGTAAGGTTACATTGTGTAAGGGTGTTAAAGTCCTTTATGGTGTGGGATAGAAGATTAACTTCAAACTAGGTGAATAATCAAGCTAATATTGGTACCTCAATGATAGGAAGAACCCTAAACATTATCACGACACAGACAGAGGCTGAGGGACAGCAGTTGCATTTTCAGGTGGAAATTCATCAAGACCTTGACCCCAAATTGGCCTTTGGTTTGACCTTTAAGGAATACTGTGAAAATCCTGTTTCCTACATTGTTACCATTTAGTGGACTGAATATTCTTTTAATAATCTCAATTAATCCCAATAATTTGACTATCTTGACACTTAAATTGTTTCCTCTCTCTCCCTCCCTCCCTTCTTCTCTCTCTCTCTCTGTGTGACATGCCATGCGTATGCACTGTATACACAATTTGTGCGCAGATACATGTGTGATCTTGTGCACGTGTGTGGAGGCCAAAGGAGGATATTGGGTGTTCTTCTCCATTGCTCTTCCAGCTCATTTCCTAGAGACAGTCTCCCGCTGAACATGGGGCCCGCTGTTTCTAAGTGAGACTGGCTGACCAGTGAGCCCCAGTGATCTTCTCTTCTCCTGGCTCAGCAGGGTATGTAGCAAGCCCTGTGTCCTACCGAGCCATCCCCCAGCCACTTTTATTGTCCTTTAACTGGTTCTTGTGTATGGGCTCAGTTCATGTTTGATATTTTGGTTTGCTCTTCTCCACAACTGGAAAAAAATGTTTAGTGGTTTTCATGATCTCTCTCTCTTTTTGTTTTTTAAAGATTTTATTTTTATTTATTTATTAGAGAGAGAAAGAGAGAGAGAGAGAGAGAGAACGGGCACACCAGACCTTCTAGCCACTGCAGCCGAACTCCAGACGCATGAGCCACTATGTGCATCTGGCTTACGTGGGACCTGGAGAATCGAACCTGACTCCTTAGGCTTCGCAGGCATGTGCCTTAACCACTAAGCCATCTCTCCAGCCCTTTGTGATCTCTTATTAGTGAACATATTTATGTGATCTTGTTTCAGAAAATTGAATTGTTAGATTTGTAAATAAGTGTACCTGGCTTGGATGAATACCACAGCTTTTAAATGTTGTTTTTTTTTTTTGGAGATTGTTTCTCTCTATCACCCCAACATCTCAAGGAGTAAAAACAAAAGCAAACCTCTTTTTATTTTGCAATGCATTACATTTTGGAACTTTTCCTGAGTGAGTGAAAAAGAAATTGTGCTGTTAAAGACATGGGATATTATGGTTGCAATGTTCAATTTTCTGAAGAAAGCTCTTCACTCAGGAAATCCTCTCATGATAAGCTGTGGGTAGCTGTTTTATCACTGAAAATTAGAGCACAGTCAGGTCTCTTTGCTGCTCCTGATGGGTGCTGGAGGCAAGAGAATAGCTAATGTTACGTTATAGCCATCTGTGAACCCCAACTGCAAATTAAAAGGTGACTTTGTATCTTTCTTATATGGAAAATGTGTGCATGTCATATCTGCTTGACAGTATACGAGGGAATGTATGGTTTGGACAATAACGAACAATGACAGTCGTCAGCCTCATCAGGAGACATGAAATAAAGAAATGACAATGATTGATGGCAGCTGGCTGGTTACAGATTTTTCTACAAGAGCTTTTCTTGGCGTAGTCAAGTAACCAGGGGATGTTGTGGCTTGCCTGAGCTGTGCACAGCTCGAAGCTGGTACTCTTATACCTGATGCCAGAAGGCATGTGGTGGACCGCTTAATTGAAAAATCACTTCTTCACAGTGCTTCTGACAAAACCAACCTAACACGAATGACTAAGAGACGAATTGTATCTTTGGAAGCTAAGAAATTGTGAGTTTTAAAACTACTATGGCAACGCACTCAAGGGGATATAAACATGTAATATTGACTTTAACACTAATTTTTTGGAAAACAATTTTGAGTAAAAATCACAACCAAAATTTTGTCCATGACCTCACACCAATAAATAAGTGATTTTCATTTTCTCCTGTAGTAGTGATATTTTTTTATGAATTTCTGTATTGAAATTATTACATTTTCAATTAATTTTATGTTTCTTATAGTATAAGACAAGTATTTTATACATGACTAATAATTTATCCTACTCAATATGTCATGACAATACTCAAATGATATGTTAAATGTTTCTGAAGTAGTTGACAAAAATATGAACCTACATTAATATGTTCTATTTAGATTCTATTATGGTGTTTGGAAAATTTGGGACTAGATTATAGAGGTTTATCTTTTTCAAAAGTTATTTACTTTTACAATGACAAGAAATGTGATTTGTAGTGTAGCTTTAGGTCATACAAATTAATTTGATATTGAATTAATAATTAATGATTTGCTAGTGCATTCCTGCAATGTAGCAACTGCAAGTTGACAATACAAGAAGATATAGCAAAAATCTCAAGAGATAAAACTACAGAAAGGTATTAAGACAAATGACTATTTGAAAATCTACCAGGATAGCAATGATCTGTGCAAATACATGTCAATTCACCCAGAATAGAATTCATTCAGTCATCTCTTCATCCATCCTTTCATTCTTGAGAGGGGGGAAAAAAAGGATAGCAAAATCCTAAATTCCCACTAAGCCCACATTCTATGGTAAGCTTTTAAAATGCCTCACAGACATTCAAAGGAAAGTAAAGTTAAATTAAGTATCTGCTTAAAGTGGTGAAAAAGTCTGTCTGCTAGCCAGGGATACATTTATGCAAAATAAAAAGAGAAAGAAAGGGATTAAAAGCAAATTAAAAGAAACAAACAAAAGAAATAAGAAGGGCTACTATTACACGTTTGGAGGGAATACGACCTCCTTTTTCTAGATTCGCACTCCGAGTATTCCAATACATAGTTGCCTGCCCTCCTGACCAAGATTCCTGGGTCCCTCTACCATCACCTCCTGTGTTAACACATTTTAAGTACAGAGCTTTTGTCCTCTGTGGATAAAGAATTTATACTCTCTTTTATTAGTAAACAAAATACAGTGGGTTTTCCTGAAGTTTTGGAGCATCTTTTTTTCTGTTACAGGTTTATTTTTAGACAAATTAACACAGATATAAACAAAGTTGACGTAGTTCTTGCTGTCATTGTTCTGGGGCAAAGGGTGAGTAGCCAAATGGCATTTGAGAGCAGAGGTCACAGTGCTCCTGGGCATTGTAAGATTGTGGACCCAAAAGCATTCGTAAATAAGGAACACAGACTCAATCATGTCCTTAATCTGCTGTGTTTGCATATGGCAGTCTTGGGCACTATAGCTCTCCTTTCAAAATTAATCCTCTACTGGGTCTTAGTTAAAAACACACCCATAAGCCAGGTCCAATGAATTCTTTCATGCTCAAATAATACATTGACTTGATCAATTGTATTTAGCAATTTCAAGTCTTGCTCAGTTAACATCTTCGGGTTTCCTACCCCATCTTTTTATTTGTTAGGTATCCATGGTGACCACACCATTGGTAGCTGACCAATCTAATCTTGGGAATGGGGAAGGAACAACAACCAGAACACATTATATGGAAGCCCAGAGTGACCCGTGGTCAGGCACTCAGTGGTCATGTCGCTGTGGGCTCCATGGCACTGGCTATGCTTGCCATCCCACTGTGACGTTGCCTCATGTTCTTGGAATGAAGAAACATAAAATTAGGAGATGTTTCGCGGTTGGCTTTGCTCAGAGGTTCATTTGATGCCAATACGACAGCCCAGGAGAGGAGGCAAATATGCACATGTCACATGCACCCTAGCTGCGGCTGGAAGCTTTACAGTTCAAACCTGAGGTCCGAAAATTAACATGGAAAACTTCACTCCAAAGTCTAGACATGAGGAAGAGTTAGAGGGAGAGGGCAAAGCACATTGCAGGTGTCAGATAATCTAGTCTGATTATCTGAGCTGTGCTAGCTATGGGGGAGCACTTACCGTTCAGTCCAGCTAGAAGTTAGCGGGGTAAGAAGGAATAAACCAGAAGAACATAAAGGCTAGCGACAAGGCTCAGGAAGGCAGACAGGAGTTATAACCTAGCAGCTAAAAGTTCTTGGGTTTGAGCAAAGATTGAACAAGAGAACTTAAATGAAACCAAACTGAACCAAAATCAACTTCCCCCACCCCCAAAACCAACAACAGTGAACAAAATCCCCCTAACTGTCAAAGACTTTTTAAGTGGTAGTAAAAAAAAAAAAAAAATCGAATAATTCTCAGAAACATCCAACTTTGTGGGGGAGGTGGGGGTCCTTGATGTGCTTAAAAGTTACAAGTTGAACAAACAAACATTGAAATGACTAAGGGTAAGTAATATATCAAATTGGTCAAATGTCAAAGGTGAAATTGTCTTCTTTCACCCCAACCTTAAAGGAGAACCGGGACACTGCTTTGTGCTGGTTCTCATGCGGAACGACAGGGACAAATGTCCCCTTCCCCCCGTGAGTGGCCACTGGCCATAAGAAATTGTGACAACACTCCAGTGTAGATCTGGACGTTTCCAATGCATGCAACACTGCCTTAAAACTGGAGAATTATAAGAATTATAATTATAATAATTATAACTTTCTGTTTTAAAAGTCATATAACCAGGTATCAACTTAATTTTTAAAAGAATCTTAACTAAAAAGGAAAAGAATTAAATCAACAACATACATTAAAAAAACAAACAAACATAGAAGAACAAAAAGTTGTAAAGGTTGATGGAACCTCCCCAAACCTTTGTCAAGTTACATACAAACTTCTGAATAGCAGGATCTATTTTTTCTAAGTTTTTTTTTCTAAAAAAAAAAAAATCCATACAAATACTCCACTCCACTCTTTCTTCGACGTGTCTTTTACATTTTGAAATTGTTAAAAAAAAAAAATAAAAAACTGCACCAAGAAGTCTGTTAATCTGAATTTGGAAAGACCCAAATACATTTGCAATTGCTCCCAAGTTTCTCAAACTCTAAAAATATCCCATTTTCAAGATTCCCTGCAACAGACAGCGACATGACAAGATTGGAGTGTTTGTTTCTCTGTCCCCCAAACATTTCTACATGGTCTCCCTTTTTTCAATGTAGCTTCCTTTTACCATATAAATATGAATCAGTCAATTGCAAAATCAAGTCACTAACATGTCATTAAAACGATTCGTTAACAAGAATGGCAAGTACTTTGAACAAACACTTAAAAGCAGGATTTAATAAGATATGTGAAGAGCTAAGTACTCAATAATGAGCCTTACCTTTTAGAAGTTAAGAAATTCTTTTTAAAATGCAATACTTGATTTTTTTTTTTTTACTTTTTTTTGCTAGCTGGAGAATATGATTGAGTTAATTTTTGCGATGTGACTTAAGTAAATCAATTCGATGTACATGAAGGACCAAAGTTTGCTATTCAGAACTATGCTATAATTGCTTTTTCATTTTTCTTGCTTTGTAGTGCTTGGAGACCAACACATCCAGTTTGCTCAGAACTGAGAGGTTTCCTGGGACAAAGGACTTTAATGCTGAGGAGCAGGGGGGCCCAAGCACATGATGGTAAGTTTCCCACATGCAGTGTGTCATGTGCTTACTGGTGATGGCCGAAGCAGATATCACTAAGAATTACATGTCCCCAAAGCCACAGTTTCCCGTGTGTATATGTGTGCTGACTTTGAACTACCTCCTGACACTGAGGAGTATAAAGTCCCTGGCCCCCTTTTTGACCTTTCCCCTAGCTTGCCTTTGGCTGGAAATGCCTGGACATAGAAATGTGTGCTGGTTAAACCCGGTCTGGTTCTTCTGATGGCCTCTCCATGGCAAGGATGGAAGTTCCTTGCAGCACCATTTGAAAATGTTTTACAAGTGCAGTGGATGGACTCTGAGCATGGAGACCCTGTGCTGGGGTCACTAAAGCGCCAGCGGGTCACTGGGCTGAGGCTCAGGGGACGATGGCTATTTACTACAGGGTCTAGCTGTGCAGACTGGGGATCCAACTCAATGGGCGCAATTCACATTAAAAATATTTTATTTATTTATTTATTAGAGAGAGAGAGAGAGAGGAAGATAGAGTGAATGGGTGTGCCAGGGCCTCTGGCTACTGCAAACGGACTCCAGACACATGAGCTATCTTGTGCATCCGGCTTTACGTGGGTCCTGCGGAATTGAACCGGGGTCCTTTGGCTTTGCAAGTAAGCGCCCTAACCGCTTAAGCCATCCCCCAGTGCACAATTCACTTTTTTTTTTTTTTTCTATGAGAAAGAAGCTGCCTGTGGCTGGATGTGGTGGTCTTGTTCTTAACAAGTCAGGCAGGAATGGAAAGTTCTCACACTTCTTGAAGAACTTCTACTCAGAGGTAAAGTTCAATGGGCCCCTAGGGAAAGTGCTATGACCCCTGCTTCTGATAGGTCACTTAGGTGCACATCGTGTCACTTTCCCAACCATTGCAGCCTACCAAGCATCCTCTTTACCCACTCCTAACCTTCGGTAAATTTTGCTAGAGGACCCATTTCCTTTTATTCTCTCTCTCTCTCCTCTCTATATATATGTATATGTATATGTATATGTATATACATGTATTTGAATATATGCATGTCTGCCTACGTTTGTGGGCGCACGTGTGGGGTGCACGTGCCCTTATGTGTGCATGCACATAGAAGCCAAGGGTCGATGCTGGGGTGTCTTCCTCAGTAGCTCTTCACTTTATCGATTTTTGGTTTTTTCGAGGCAGGGTCTCACTCTAGCCCAGGTTGTCCTGGAACTCATGCTGACCTCGAACTCACAGTGATCCTCCAACCTCTGCCTCCAGAATGCTGGGATTAAGACAGTATCTCTCAGGGAAACTGGAGTTCACGGATTAGACTAGAGGAGCTGAGGGCAAGCCCTGGGGATCCGCTTGTCTCTGCCCCCCGGCACTGGGACTGTGGGTGGTGCATACTGAAGCGCCTGGATCTTTTGTTTGTTTGTTTGTTTTTTTAATGGGGATTTGAACTCGGATTCTCACAGTGTGGACTCATTTCAGCTGAGTGAGGATGGCTTATCGGCAAAGCAAGCAGTTTAGCGACTGAGCCATGTCCCCTAGCTGGAGGTGATGTTTTTATCTCTCAGTTATACTCTTCAGCAGTTTCAAGTAGGGTTGCTACAGAATATCCTAGCGTGGCACATTCAGCTAAATTCTAAATGCTGGTACCTGAGGACCAGCCCTTTAATTTTATGACTAAAAATAAACCTTATCCTCATGGGGAATTCCCTGCTTAACCCTTTCTTTGTGTATTTCCATAAAGAGTCATCCCCCTTTAACAGTTTCCATTGCAGGTCTTCTCTGTGGTGAGAGGGTGCTAGGTTTCGAACTCAGGACCTTGTGAATGGTCTAAGCATATGCTCTACCCTTCAGCTACACCTCCAGCCCTTCTCCATCTAACTGCCTGTCCTGTCTCTCTCTTCCCTATACTACTGAGTAAAAAAAAAAAAAAAATGGGGGCTGGAGAGATGGCTTGGCGGTTAAGCGCTTGCCTGTGAAGCCTAAGGACCCCGGTTCGAGGCTTGATTCCCCAGGATACATGTTAGTCAGATGCACAAGGGGGCGCATGCATCTGGAGTTCGTTTGCAGTGGCTGGAGGCCCTGGTGCGCCCATTCTCTCTCTCTTTCTCTCTCTCTCTCTCTCTGCTTCTTTCTCTCTCTCTGTCACTCTCAAATAAATAAATAAATAATGAACAAAAAAAAATGGGGCCAATTGCAAGCCATGTAGCAACTTCTCAGTCCGAGTGGATGACGCAACAGTGACACTGACTGCAAAGTGAAACGACCTCGGGAGAATGAGAGATTATTTGGAAATAATACAAGGATTTTTCTGAACATCACCCAAGATATATCTTTTATGAGGTTCAGTTCAATGGTGATTACAATTAGGATTTTTTGTTCTCATACAAAGAGTTCCATTTCAGGTGGGTATGATGGGAATGTGTTGTTTCCAGATGTATTAACAAGAAGCTGTGAGAAAGAGTTGAGAGTGCAGGGTCCAGCACAAAGCTGGCTTTTATTCACAAAACATAAGCAAATATTGGGTGTGCCTTAAGTCAGTCAGAACCTTAGAAAGAGAGGTGCTTGGGGCACTCATTGTAGAACTGTCTCTTCTCCCACACTTCTTTCTTTCCCTTCCTTCCTACTTTCCTCCCTTCCTTCTTTCCTTCCTTTCTTTCTTTTAATGGACGCTCCAGGGCCTTCAACCACTGTAAATGAAATCCAGATGCATGCACCACCTTGTGCATCTGGCTTACGTGGGTCCTGGGGAATCGAACCTGGATCCTTTGGCCACTAAGCCATCGCTCCAGCCCCACTTCTCCCACACTTGTGACCTCAATGTCTTCCTCATTCTTTCCTGGTTTTCTGTGTGGAAAGCCACTGTGAATATGTGATTATGTGCAAGGCTGCACCAAGGAACACCTCTTCCCATAGGAAACCATCACTGAATGGGAATTCCTGGGATCACCCAACGGGTGGAGGTTGCCATCCAAAAAGAGCTGTATTCCCTGATGCACACGGCTGAAGAACGCAAGTTGTCAGACAGAAAAGGCGCAGCAGTGGGTGTCATTAAACAGCTCATTCACTTCTAGTTCGTTTCTGTAGCTGTCAAACTGCTGCCTCACACCCACATCAGGCTTACAAGCAACAGAGCAGCCACTGTGCATGGACTTCAGGAAAGGGTTACTTTCTATTTGGAGGTCATCGAACTTGCTTTCCCTCTACAGTAACTCTGTGTCCCTTTTATCTCTGAGGCCAACTCCCTGGGCATCTTTTTGTGTAATGTCCTGTTTAAACCAATCAGTCACCAGTGCATGATGACCAACTGCTACGGCACTGGTCAACATGTGAAACAGTCCAATTTCTGGACTGGCCTGCGGGCAGTCTTGACATCCCCTGAGGTACAGACGTTATTAGAGCAGGGATCGCACGTGCATTCCTCACTAGGGTGTCTCATCTCTAGACAGGTGCCCATGACCTCTGCTGCAGGAGTGGGCTCCATGATAAAGTGAGGGAATGCCATGACAGCTGTTGCTAACATGGACTTGAACCTGAGTTTTCCTCGGTGACTTGATGCTCGTGGTAAGGTGGAGGTTTCTATTCAGGGCGAACACTTCCATTGTAACAGATTATTTCATGCTTTACAAATCTGTTTTTGAAAATAAAAGTCTCCAAGCAACCATTGGCTTTCACCTTACCCCATGTGTTATGTGTATGGGGAGATAAACACTGCCCTACAGAAGAAAAAGATACGGTGGAGGAAGACGAGAATAAATCGATGCCTAGGCAAGAGGAAAGGAACCTGCATGTGGACGAGGCTGGAACTGTTTAAGGAGATGGTTTCATTTTGGGGTCTCTGATATTTCAACTCAGAATAGGATTTTAGGTACCATGGTGTGGTTTTTTTTTCCACTGCATGTGATAATGTCATCATTTATTTTTAAATGGTTCTACGTTGCAGATTTTTTAATTTCAAATCAATCCTATTTTTAAATTACTTTTAATAGAAGGAAATGAAGCAATGATATGTTTATATATGTAAAATGTATAGATATAATATATATAAAACCTATTCTATCTGAAGGACTCAAATAAATACATGTTTGGCTGTGAATTCCAAACTCTCTCCAAACAAAGAGACAAATGATGCATAAAAGATACATTCCTTTCTTCAGTCCTTAATGGAGAAGATCAAGTATTGCACTTTAAAATTACTTTCAGCTAACATGTTTTGCCCCATGTTTTGACCGGCATTTACTATATGCTTTTAGAAAACATGATTTTATCAACACTGAATAAAACAACTAGGTTTTCTCTTTCAACTTCAGATGATTAATTCTACAGAGCTTTCTTTTTTTTTTTTTTTAAAGAAATGGCATATTTACTTACAAAATTGTGAGATGGGGGCATCCAGCTGAGGCACATTCCCTCCCTTGGCGTTGAGCTTCTGGACCTGGGTTGGGGGCACAGGCTTGTGGGACTGCCCAGTGGCCCGGTACATGGCTTGGACCCATAGGATCCGGTCCTGCTCATCATCGCTTGCAAATATCACTGTGTCTCCTTCTTTGACGGCGTTGAAGAAGGCTCGGCCACCCTCCAAACCTGCAAGGCAAGAGAGGAGCAACTTCTAAGCAGAGCTGTGACATTCTCAGCAAGGCGCAGCCCTTAGAAAACAGTTTCCACAGCTCTTCCTTTGGCCAGAGGAGGGGAGGAGTGGTTTATCTGACTCCAGGATGGGATGCTTGAAGAACCACTTGGCCACTGATTGGGACTCTGGTGTTAAAGACTGGCTCACGTCTCTCTCTCTCCGTCTACTGGAATGGTACCTCAAGCAGGAGGCCTGAAGGCTGGCCAAACACTTGCCTTATTCTAAACATCTGATTTCCTTCCTCGTATTTAAAAACAAGGCATTAATATCACCATTGTCAGTACTGGTAACACCCCTCTCCTGGCCTCTCTTTCAGCTCCTCTTCTGTCACTCTGTTCTTCACAGTGACAGGGACCTTTCTACCAAGGATCCTCAATTGTTAGCATACACGTGGGACTCTCTGGACATCTGACAGAATGCAGCTTGTGAGACTGTCATTTTGATCAGGCTTTCTTTTCTTAAAAAATATTTTTCTAATCAATTTTTCTAGGACAGAGAATGGGCAGGCCAAGACCTCCAGCCGCTGCAAACATACTCCAGATACATGCGCCACTTGTGCATCTGGCTTACGTGGGTCACAGAGAATTGAGCCTGGGTCCTCTGGCTTTGCAGGCAAACACCTTAACCACTAAGCCATCTCTCTAGGCCTCTAATAGGCTTTCTGATGACATCTGAGGACCATCTTTAAGTCAGAAGGACCTCACTCCCCTTCTTTAGCTTTAAAACCTTTGCAATCAAGTTGTGGCTTGTCTGAGACTTTGTCCAGGCCACTGGCGACATTGACCTCGCTGTATCTAATGCTCAGTGCAGAGGCCTGGCTTTACTCGCTGCACAATCAGCAGCTGAATCGTGTTCTTTACTTGGCTCCCAAGAAATTTCACTTTCCACCCACCTCCCTGGTGCTGCTTCCTTCTTACTGATTGCTTCTTTCTTTCTTTCTCTACAATTTCTTTAATATTGAATTAATTAATTTATTTATTTGACAGAGAAAGAGGGAGAGAGAGAGAGAGAAGAGAGAGAGAGAGAGAGAGAGAGAGAGAATGGGCTCGCCAGGGCCTCCAGCCACTGCAAACAAATTCCAGACACATGCACCCCCTTGTGCATCTGGCTAACGTGGGTCTTGGGGAATCGAACCTGGGTCCTTTGGCTTTGCAGGCAAACAACTTAACCGCTAAGACATCCCTCCCTAGCCTGTGTGTGTTTTGGTGTGCATTCGTGTGTGCAATGTTCATGCATGTGTGGGTACGTGTGTGTGTGCGCAGTGCGTGTGCATGTGCATATGCGTGTGCATGTGGAGGCTGGAAACTGAAGTTGGTGTCTTCTTTGAAGGCACTCTGGCTTATTTATGAAGACGGGGTCTTGAACCCAAAGCTTGCTGTCTTGCCTAATCTAGCTATCCAGCTTTCCTGGGGATGCCCTGTCTCTGCCTCCAGTGGCCACCACGCCTATGTGACATTTACATGGGTGCTGGGGATCCAAATTTAGGTCTCCTCATGTTTGCACAACATGCTCATTATCCACTGAGACATCTCCCCAGACCCTGATTATTTTTATTCCTCCTCTTCCTCCTGACCTTTGAACTGTGGGAGCAGCCTGATATTCTGTCCTTATACCTCTTCTCAGCCTACACCCTCTCGGGATGCCATTCAACCTTTAAATACCACGAATCTCCCATGACCGCATTTCCACCTCTCTCATGCAAGAACAATCCGTCCCTTGAACTCCAAGGCCTGAATCGGCAAAGCTTTTCTGGACTTCCGCATGTAGATGTCTGGTTGACATCCTGGACATGTCATACACCATGCTGAACTTCTGATCTTTGTCCTAACCCTTTCACCATCTCAGAAAAGCTAGGGCCGTTTCGCTGGTGCTCAAATCCAGAATCCTGGGGTCAGTTTGATTCTCTCACTAATTTCTCCAGCGAGTATATCAATGCTGACGGTTCAATCCTTGGAACACCCAGAAGGGGACTATGCCACCTTCCATGCTGCCACCCCAAACCCAGCGTGATCATCTGAATTTTATCTCACTTTTTAAACGTTTTTATTTATTTGCAAGGATAGTGAGAATATGAATGAAAACTCCAGGGACTCCAGATGCATGTGCCACTTTGAGCATCCGGCTTTACGTGGGTACTGGGGAATGGAGCCTTATGAGTCGTAGGGAGCCATTAGGCTTTGCAGGCAAACGCCGTAACTGCTGAGCCATCTCTCCAGCCCCACCTTTGTTTTAATAGCCTCCAGTCTGACCCAACCGCTTCAGCCTTGCTCTTTAGAGTCGGTTCTCAGGCCAGCAGCCAGCCACTCAATGGCTCAGTATAATAGGTCATGTGACTTCTCTGTTCAACTCACCAGAGGCTCAACCTTCTACTGAGACAGAAGCCAGAACCGGAAGCCAAGGATTGCAGTCCACACTGACCTCACACTTCCTCCAGTCTCCTGTCTGCTTTTCTGTGCACTCACTTCTTTGCAGAAGAATTGGCCTCTTTCTGTTCTTTAAGCACCCATGGCATGTTCTCACCTCAGGATCTTTGAACTTGGTGTTGTCTTTGCCTGGAGCATTTTTTTCCACATATATGCATGAGTCAAACCCTCGCCTCCTGCATGTCTTCATTTGCAAGTTACATTCATGGCTGGAGAAATGGCTCAGCAGTTAAGGCACTTGCCTGAAAAGCCTAACAACCCAGATTCAATTCCCTAGTACCCATGTAAAGCTAGATACACAAAGGGGCACATACATCTGGAATTTGTTTGCAGTGACTGAAGGCCCCAGTGTGCCCATTCTTTCTGTCTCTCTCTCCCTCTCCTTGAAAATAAATTAATTAATTAAAAAAAGAAAGTTACATTAATATAAGGCATTCTCTGACATTTACCTGCCCCCCATTACCCATCTCTTTTACTTTTTCCCCCCTCCATTGCTCTTATTAACTTCTAGTAAACAATGTAACTTGCTTTGTACCATAAGGCCAAGGGTTTTTGACTGAAGCGCTCACAGCCATCTCCATGTAGCCTAGAACATGCATGGGACAGAGCAGGTTCAATAAATGAACATATTACAGATCCATGCTTTCCGCCAGGCAGTCCTCAACATTCAAATTTAGCTTGAGGTAGGAGGCGGTTCCCTTTGGGCTTAGGGCAAATCCAGCAAGCAGAAGCCTATTAATTCAGTGACTGGATTTCCTCTTGCCAGGAATAGACCTTCATATCTTCATCAACTGCCCATCACCTCACGATTGGTTAAGAGCCGAAAGAAAGAAGCATTAACCAGTTGCCGGTGGGGTCTAGTCAGTAACCACCTGCGGTGGCACTGGATAACATCTCGGGTGACGGTGACGTGAAGACTTCACTCCCTTGCTCACCATGTCAATTTAGGGTTCTATTTTAAAGTGTGGGTACATGTTGGGATATTTTTTTTTTTTTGCACGTGTCATGGCCAGACTCTAAGGACAATAAATAATGACGTCTTCATATAGAGGGTTACTGATGTGACATCAGTAGAGCTTTAAGAGAATCTCTATGATTATAGGGATATTTTATCTAATTATCTAATTCTGAGGAAGGGTGTGAAATGTGTCATTTGGGAAGGCTGAGTTACAGTTACCAAGCTCAGAAATCTGATGAACAAAGTGAATGGCATGGCAAGAAGGAAAGTTCTGGAAGGCAGAAAGAAAGAAGAGCTCTGAAGGACGCTGCCTGAGAACAAGGCATCAAAGAGGCAGAAGACCAACCCTCTCTAGTCTCATGGTGACCCTAGGGACACACCTCCTTGCCACCATCAGTAAGTGCCAGGCCAGGACTCAAGGGAGGGGCACTTTCCATTGCACTACTCTTGCCCTCCCGGAGGGCCTGCTGATGGAGAGGGGTGGTATTCCTGGTCAGAAAGACAACTGTGTGGGCTGGAGAGATGGCTTAGTGATTAAGGCACTTGCCTGCAAAGCCAAAGGACCCAGATTCGGTTCCCTGGGACCCACATAAGCCAGATGCACAAGGGGGCGTACGCATCTGGAGTTCGTTTGCAGTGGCTGGAGGCCCGATGTGCCCATTTTTTCTCTCTCTCTCTCCCTGCCTATTTCTGTATCTCTCTCTCAAATAAGTAAATAAAAATAAAATATTTTTTTTAAAAGACAATTGTGGGTTACACTGGGGAGCACAGACCTCTTTTTTAACCTTGGCTGCTTGCAGGCACCAAAACTGTGGCACATAACCATTGTGCTTTAACAGACCAAAGACCAGAGCTGGGATGACGGCTCGGTCGGTCAAGTGCTTGTCTTGCAAGCCTCAGGACCTGAGTTCAGATCCCCAGAACCTATATCAAAGCTAGATGCACACACACACACACACACACGACAAAAGAGAGATCCAAGACATGTAGATGAGATCACGAGAGGAGAAGTTCTAGGCGAGTCAACTGAGGAGGACCCAGCACAGGGACCTGTGCCACAGGGAACATAATTAGCCAGAATGGCTGGTTTTGGGGAGGGGGACTGACTCTACAATGTGATGTGTGACATCACACGGGCTTCCTCTGGAGAATATGGAGTGCAGTCTCATAGGTACTGACCTGCCCAAACCAAGAAGCCCCATCTGGGAATGCAGAGGCATGGACCAGGTAAGAGAATACCCCGCCATCTCCCTGGGGAGGGGAGGGAGCACTTCCTAACAGCCTGCACGCAAGCTGCACTCCATTCGCAGAGTTAAAAGAGGCCTTTGTGAGTTAAGATTAATTTAATTATCTGGTAGAATGTACCATGGTGATGTTGTGAATGAAGATCCTTTGATTTTCAGGCTTAATTGCTTACGGAGTTGAGAGCTTGTTGGATACTCTTTACATGACGCCCACAGGAAGGTAACGTGCTCGCCTTCAGCTTACAAGGAGAAACCCGTAAGCAAAGCTCACACCCAGTGACTTACTCACCAAGTCTCCAGGTTAACACTCCGAGGACCCTAAACAGAAAGTTTGTGAGCACAGATACTCATGTCTTGGTGACTGCTGGGATCCCATTGCTGTTCCTGAGGCAAGGACACTCATTTATAGTCCCTCATGGCAAGTGGTGTGCTACAAGGGTGCAGGATGCACCAACACCTCCGTTACATTAATGCCTTGGACATGGCCACCAGGAGGAGAGAAGCGTGAGCAAGTGTGACTTGCAGGCTTGACTGCGGGAGCCTCCGCCACTCTCTGGGGACACTGGCTAGGTGTGCATTTGTTTCCATGTCCTTAGGCAAGGCTGGGAAACTGGCCAGTACACAGGAGCCCCTCCCACGCTCATGGGGATGTAGGGCTTCTTCTCCCCTTGCTTCTGGTTCCCAGGTCAGGCCTGGATCTCTCCTTTTAAGAGAACCCTTGAAGAAGTTCTGAGTTATAGGGCCAGGGCTGTCGGCCAGTGGTTGAGTGTTTGCCAAGCACATAGAAGGCTCTAGAGCCCGTTTTCAGGATCACAAAAAAAGAGAAAAAAAAATTCTGAGACTTTTCTTAGGCCAATGGGAATATTTAAATTTCCAGTTTCAACTCAACATTACTTGGGAAACAAATAGGTTTGAGTTTATTATTATTATTATCAGAGAGAGAGAGAGAGAGAGAGAATTGGTGTGCCAGGCCTCCAGCCATTATAACTGAACTCCAGACATATGGGCCATCTTGTGCGTATGTGTGACCTTGTGCACTTGCATCACATTGTGCATCTGGCTTATGTGGGACCTGAAGAATCGAACATGAGTCCTTAGGCTTTACAGTCAAGTGCCTTAACTGCTATGCCATCTCTCTAGCCTTTCAGTTTATTTAAAAAAAATCTTTATTTATTTGAGAGGATTGAGAGAGAGAGAGAAAAGAGGAGGCAGAGGGACAGAGAAAGGCTTGTACCAGGGCCTCCTGCTACTGCAAACAAACTCCAGATGCATGTGCCACTTTGTGCAGCTGGCTTTATGTGGGTGCCGTGAAACTAAACCTGGGCCATCAATCAGGCTTTGTGAGCAAGTGCTTTATCACTGAGTTATCTCCCCAGCCCAAGGAAAATAGAGTTTGGCATAGAGAAAGGCAAAGAAAATCAAGGACACAATCAATTTACTTTCCATTTTCTATAAGGAGTTTTAAAAATTATATCTCATGGGATAATGTAAAAAAAAAATCAAAGAATCAAGGAAGCTTCTAGCATATACATGTCCAGTCAGCCCTTGTGCTCGGGGATGGAGGAAATCTGTCCTTGGCTTTTGCACTCCCACTTCCGGAACCCCGCCTCCATCTGTAAACTGCAATGGTAGTTCTGCTACGGCTGTTCATATAACAAGTGCCAAAGGCTAACCTGGGTTAGGCCCAGAGCCTCGGCTCTACCATTCAAATCTCTGTGATGTCTCCCCAACCTGCTTGTTCACATGAAAGATGTGGTGCCGCCAGTCCTCCGTGGGACTGTGAGGGTCTGGTGCTGTGACATGGAAGAAAGGGTGGGGATGGGCTTATAATGAATCGTGCCCATAAGGTGGCATCATGGGGATGGGAGACGGTTCAGAGGATCCAGGGCTGGATGGATGGATCTTCAGCCCTGTATATAAATGTGGCAGCTCTCCTGTAATCCTGGAGCTCAGGAGAATGAGGATCCCAGGGGATAAGATGGCTTGCTAGATTGGCCAAATCTGTGGGTTCCAGGTCTGCATGCGAGACCCTGCCTTAGTACATCAATAAAGAGGACAGATAGGGGTGCTCTCAGCGTTCCCTTCTGCCCTCCACACTCATGTGCACACATGTGCATGTGTGACCGCATGCATGCAAGCACAGGCACACACACACACACACACACACACACACACACACACACACAGAGAAATCATTAGTATGTTATCGGCTGGCTTTCCTTCCCACGTTGGCCCACTGGTCTCCCACTCTTAAGAAAAAGGTCTGAGGCAGGACTGCATCTTTGGAAGAAGTCAGTAAGTCGAGGGAAACACAGACCATCACAGAAGGTCACAGTGGCTGGCTTCTTCATGCACAGCCCTGCCGTTTCAGAAAGTTTCTGGGAATCATTCATTTCAAACTCTAGGGTCTGTTCATTATGAAAGTCCCCAGGCTGAGCTCTTCATTCCAATGGTACACGGTCAACTGTGGCAAGATGCACCTTGCAAACGGGAGGTGGAAAGGTTGAGCCAGCCCAAGGCCCTCACGGCCCGGATTCTGGAGGTGCTGATGTCCCTAAGTGGGCAGAGGCCAAGACCTTCTCTGCCATACCTTTTCAGGTTAACACTCTATCTTCTCTCAAACTCTTTTTCTTTTCTGTGTATTTTGTTGCATGTGGAGGAGCAATATGGGAGGAGAAAAAAAGGTTTTGGGCCAAATAATGCAGTATGGTTGGAAATGCTTCTCTTGTGAGGATTTGGCATAAAAATAAACTTCTCTGGGAGAGGGCTGTTGGTTCTTGTTGTTCATTAATATGCTGAAATGATTTCGCACCCCCACCCCATTTTGAAGGTTCTTTGAGACTGATTTCTATTCAGCTTTCTGGGGAAAAGATAAGATGGGTGGGGGGAGGTGTGAGGGGGCAGGATGCAGATAGAAGCTGTGTAATATAGAACTTACAGGAAATATAACCATTTACACAGCTCTCTTAGCTACGTGAGCCCAGGAGCTTCAACACCTCTGCTTGGAGAGTGATGTCTTCTAGGGACTATTTACTCATCAAGTTCCACCGGCTGACCTTGTGAAGTCTCAACTGCCAGTCAGTGGGCACCATGCATAGAAGGCAACTTCACTTGGCCACAAGACATTATATTTGCCAAGTTGTGAAAAATAAGACACATTTACACCCTCCCCTACCTCCACACAAAAAAGTAGTCCTTGGTATGTATATGTGAATGTATATGTATCCATGTACGTATGTATGCATGTATCCATATATATTATACATATATAGTTTTTGCAGAAACATTTTTCAGATCACTTGGTGGGGTCCATATTTGATGTGTCACGAGCTCGGGAGGGAAAAGACTACTGTGGGTCCATGGCCCGAGAATGGACGGTACCTGGCTGGGGGTCAGTGTAATCCACAGTGTAGCCGTCCAGCTGCAGGAGTTCCTGGGGCTCTGCTTTCTTCTCGCGATAGCTGCACATGGCAAATGTGTACTGGCTGACCTGAAGGAAGGAGAAGCAGATGGGTGACGCTGTTCCCCCAGTACCTACTGCCCCTCAAAACCTCCCCACGGAACCAGCACCTCTGTCCCGGACTCAGTGGCTGGAATAAATCGAGTTTCACCACCTTCTGGCCGTGTGACTGAGCAAGACCTTAACAACCCTGGTCATCTGCAGACTGGCTGTGACATAGCCCGCTAGCTCAGCAAGAGTTCCCACGTGGAATGGACTTAGAATCTGTCTTATCAGTCAAGGTCAGCCACCGTCACTACCGATGTCTGTTAGCTTACCTGTTTGTTTGTTTACTTTTCAGACAGGGTCTTTCTATGTAGCCTAGCTTGCTCTTGGACTCCATCTCCACCTGCCTCAGAATGGCAGGTGCGCAAGACTCCACTCTGTTATTGCTGTCTTTGTGATGTTTGGAATAAGATACACAAAACTGTGATTTTATGCCATAAAGCGAATCAAATGACAGCAATTTTATAGGCTAGTACAATCACGGCCTGCTTGAGCTTTCATACTCAGAGACGCCACGCGAGCCATCGGTGAGAAGTTAGAGAGCAGATGTTCATTTATCTACGGCGTGCGTTCTCCACGGGCCTATTCTGGACAACAAGCTATCCATTCTTCTCTGGCCTCTTCCCCTTACTGAAGGGGCACTTTGGGCTGCACGAAAAAGTCTCCCCTTCATCTCAGACAAGCACAGCCATGACATGCTGTCACAAGCAATGAGCGCCGTGCTGCCTGGCGCCAGTCACAGCACGCTGCGGCAGCCCCGACGGCGTAGGCCCGTGTCACCGGTGCTCGAAGTGGCAGCCCTCACTCCATGGATACTTGGCATCCACCCCAGTGCAGGGTGGCGCTGTAGGCTGCAGGCCCGCCTTCAGGACCTGCTCGTCACTATTTATCCAGACCCGGCGTGGATACTTCACATTTCTGTGTCAAGGAGCCCGTGGGAAAGCAGGCGTCCCCCAGCTTCAGGGTAAGCTCACAGACACATTTACCATCATCCGAGGATGTCAAGTGTGTTGTCGAAGGGCTGCCACATCCCTCACTCCTTCCTTCTTTTTATTAAAAGGGACATTCTCAAAGCACACTTTGAACCCAGCTGGGGACTCTCCTCTCCTCTCCTCTCCTCTCCTCTCCTCTCCTCTCCTCTCCTCTCCTCTCCTCTCCTCTCTTCTCTTCTCCTACCTCTTTTTAAAGGTAATAAGAAATTGATGCTTTTAAAGTCCCACAAGCATTTGCGCTGTCCCGAGTCCTGAAGATCCAGGAGAAGGAAAAAGAATGTTCCAGTGCTTGCTCTGTCTGTTGCTGCCCTCTGTTGGATTCTCATGAGAATTTTACCACCTGGATTGGGTTTCCATAAAGACAATGCACAGGGTTCAGAGAGCCTATTCCTTATGTTCTCCTAGGGAAACTCAAGGTCTGACCCAGAAGAAGGCTTTCTTAAGGGACCACGTATTAATTGTCTGAACTGTGTGGAACAACCACCCTCCTCCTACAACAGAAGGCCATGTCCAAGTGTAGGTCATAGTGGCCCAGGTTCCCATCCAAGCTGCCATTGTCTCTTTCGGCCTCAAAGTTTCCCCGCACATTCTTCCTGTGTCTTGTTGCTGCTGGACAGTTACTAACAGTCCATACTACATATGAGAACCATACCGGAAGTGCGAAATCAGCGCAGGTAGATAAACAGTTTCCTTGCATTCGGCAGCATTAATATTCTAGTATGTGTAGCTCTAAGGGTGTGTTTGCCTTTTAGGCAACTGATTCTTTGGAGGAATGCCTCTCAGCTTGGTTCTATTTACAGACCCCCAGGCAAAGATGACCATGTAATTATAGACATCTGTTAACTGAGGATGATTGGTGCTGAGTGGAGGGTGGGGTGCACCATCCAATAAAGTTCCCCCACTCCCCCCAGATTTATATGTCTTTCCACATATGGGACCAGGCCATCCCAACCTGTGACTAGCCCTATACCCAGCAGATTCTCTACGACCCCTGTGTGACGGTGAGTATAGATTTTGCTAGAACAGTTTCATAGGGACAGGTACCTGGTATTTCATCTGGGAACAGGAAAGATATAGTTTGTCAATGTGATTAGCCAGAGAGGCGTTGATAATCATTTGAGATCTGAAAAATACCACATCAGAAGCGTATCTGTTCAAGATCCAGACACATTCCTGGGTCCTTTGGACTAAGCACCGATTCCTTCTGGGTTTTAGAGGCTTGCATGCTACAGTGCTGTGTTATGCTGCCCTCTTCTGGCCATTGCTGTCAATGAACCCACCAAAAGAGACTCAGACAGCAGACTTGGTAAATAAACCTAGGGCTTCTTTTTGGTAGAATTGGAGATTAACGTTAGGAAATGAAGGAAGCAAAATAGCCTTGGAATAACTCTAATTACTCTAAGTTTTATTTTTTTGAGGTGGAGGGAACCTTAGTTTTGGTAAAGTTCTTGAAGTTAGCAAAGATTTAGGAACTTTAATTTTTTTGTTTGTTTCCATATCTTACTAAGTGAAAGTGATTCCTAACAAAACTCACATTTCTCAGTCACAGTAGAAGTCTCTGTTTTCTTTTTTGATGAATTTTTATTTTTGGCATTTTCAAATACAATTAGTTTTTGTTGATTCCCATTCTCCCCTCCTACCCCTCCTGCTCACTCCAATTCTCCTCCCTCTATATTTTCCTTTCTTCTGTTTACATGTCACATGTCCTTTGACCATCCCTCCCCCCTCTTACAGCTCATCTCTTCATATCTACTTTTGCTTACAATTCTATCTTTAGAGGTTTTATCCACATTTGACCCCCTATATACACATACTTATAGATATTACGAGCTAAGATCTGTATACCAGAAAGAACATGTGGTTTGGTCTTTCTGAGTTTGAGTCACTTCACTTAGTAGGATTCTTTCCAGATCCATCCTTTTTGCTGTAATTTTCATAATTTCATTCTTAAATTCCACGGTGTATATGTGCCATATTTTCATTATCCATTCACTGGTCACTGGGCATCTATGCCATTTCCTATTCTTGGCTATTGTAAATAAAGCTACCATTGACATGTATGTGCAAGTATCTCTATAGGATAGTGTGGGGTCCTCGGGGAATAGGCCCAGGACTTGTATGACTAGGTTATATGGAAGTTTTATTTCTAACTTTCTGAGAAGCCTCTATACAGACGAGAAAAATCTCTAAACTGTAGTTTTCTTTATGGGTTGGGGGATGGGTGCTGGGATTGAACTCAGGTTCTCAAACATGCTACACAAGAGCTCTACCACTGAGCTATATACCCTCAGATTCTAGGCAGGGCTATAATGCATGTTAGAAGTCCTGAAGGCTGGGCCCAAATGTAACAGGTCCTAGAGATCAGTCTGTTGGTTTTAGGATAATAGTGGATACTTGATCATGTTCTTTGGCAAGAAAGCCTGAATTAAGGAATCTCTCTCCTCCCTCCCTCCCTCCCTCCCTCCCTCCCTCCCTCCCTCCCTCCCTCTCTCTTTCTCTCTCTCTCTATATATAGATATATATATATATAGAGAGAGAGAGAGAGGGAGAGAGAGAATGGGTATGGTAGGGCCTCTTGCAAACAAACTCCAAATACATGCACCACCTATTTATACATCTGGCTTTATGTGGATACTGGGGAACCAAACCTGGGCCATCAAGCATAAAGGCACCTTTCACCACTGAGCGATCTCTCCAGCCCCCAGGACTGCACTTTCTAGATAATGGGCGTCTTCAGCTGGAGGCTCTCTCTCATGGAGTTAGGGATGGACTCTTCATACTTCTGAGGAAACCTGACTAGTATTTGCTTTCAAAGGTACTTGGACCTTTGATCATTTGGCTCATTTCTAGCCACTCATTTCTTTTTTTTTTTTTTCTGAAAGCTGAAATAGTTTTGGGTCATATTGCCTATAGGAAATCAGAAAGTAGAAGATGTGAATTTAAGGACCACATCATTTTATGAAATGTCAAGTCAGTGACTTCTAGAACATTCTCTATTCATGAATGTCTTTGGGCACCAGACCCATCTAAGAATTATGTAAGACTCATGCAGACTGGAGATCTGTGTATAGGTTTCCCATCTGGCTCTCTACCAGCCTCTACCTTTGGACAGGTCATGTGACCACTCTGAGACTCTGTATCCCCTAGCGTAAAATTGGGAAAAGATTCTGGTGATCATACCACAGAAAATGATGAAGAGAGGCTTAATGAACATTTGTAAATTCTAGTGTAACATACAGGTATATTATTAGTAGTATTATTAGAGGAAATTCAAAATCCAATTTGATAGTATCAATATGAGGCCAAATGTCCTCCAAATACTTTGAAGGCCAATTAACAACAATAATTACAGTGAAACCCGGTTTTTCACAAAAAATCTTTTGAGCATAAAAGAAAACAATTGAAAATATTTATTTATTTGCAAGGAGAGAGACAGACAGAGACACTCAGTGAAGGAGAGGGAGAAGGGAGAGGGAAAAGGAGGAGACGGGGTGGGAGAAAGAGGGACAGAGAGAGAATGGGCACACCAGGACCTTCTGCCACTGTGAATGAACTCCTGATGCCTGTGTCAGTTTGTGCGTCTGGCTTTACTTGGGTGGGTACTGGGGAATTGAACCCAAGCTGTTAGACTTTGCAAGCAAGTGCCTTTAACCACAGAGTGACCATTCCAGCCTAGTGAAACTCGTTTTCAGGTGAAAAGAGAGAAGAGAGGGGACTTCCTTGCCTTGCATGGTGACAAGTTACCTTGTTCTCACCGCTTCCTTCTGTACCCAGGATGGGGAGTTCCGGAAAGTGGAACCCAGCAGACGGACATCTTCCTTGTTTTAGGTGATTTGGCCACATTAGAGTTGGTCATAGGGACAATCATGCATCTGGCCATGTCCCTGTATACTGAGGAGCACTCCCCACAAGTTCTTGTGTTAGGGTTCTAAGGATCCAGTCCTGTGTAAGCCCTTGGCGGGAACTGGAATGGTGGCTGAGGAGGCTTTGCATCCCATTTGCATGCAACTATCCACTTAGGCACCGCCGTGCTCGCTCCACAGACGTCATGAGCTGTGAGAGGGTACAGTCCGAAAAGAACAAGACCCCGCTTTCTAAGGTGACAGTGACCTCCTAGGCAGTGCTTCTCCAGGGAACGGCTGTGGAGTACTCGCATGTGAACATCACATGCGTGGGGAAATCCTCATGAAATCTTGGACCATGTCTCTCCTGCCATTGTAGGAACGCCGCGGAACCTTCCGTGGGGCTGTGCCCCTTTGTGCTCTGTGGAAGTCAGCACACAGTTTGATTTCCAGCCACTGTGTGCTTCTTATCTCCCAGAGGAAGGCTGTGTGTGAAGGCCCCCCGAAACATCTGTGTTCCAGTTGTACAGCCTAAAAATAATTCATTCTCTCTTTTACAGGACATATCACATAGATGTGGCTTCGCTGACATTTTTGGCACTTTTCCTCTTGTTTTGTTTCTTTTTCCCCCAGTTTCCTCCCCTAAGTTCCCTTCAGAAGTAAGAGATCAGTGACTCGCAAGTACGATGTCATTTCAGACATTCCGTGAAAGGTCACGTGTCCTGCAGTGGACATTCCAGTGGAGGGAGACTCCACGTCTTCATGAGAGGATGTATCAGCCAGTGACTTTTCTCATTACCTGACAAAAGCAACTCAAGGAAGGAAGGGTTTATTTTTCCTCACGGTTTGAGGGTACAGTCTACCGTGGTGGAAAAGGCATGGCGGCTGGAGCCTGAGGCTGCTGCTTGCATCCAGTCCACAGTCAGGAAACAGAGAGCGATGAATACTGGTGCCCAGCTCACTCTCTCCTTTTTATTCAGCCTGGGATGCCAGGCCTTAGGGTGGCACTGCTCACATTAAACATGGATCTTCTCACCTAAATTGACCCAATCTCAAAACTTCCTGACCGACATGCACAGACGTCTGTCTGCTAGGTGATTCTAGATCCTGTCAAGGTGACAACCCACGTTAGCCACCACAGAGGCTATCCGTCTAGGTCCTCTTGGAGGGCTCACCAGCCGCACTCCAGAGCGCATGATCTCTTCTTTGCTGGAACCATATAGGCATTTCCTGGGCTCGACTCATCTTTCTTTGTCTTCTTTTTTTTTTCCAACAAGCAGTTCTTAAAAGCCCATGAAGACTCTGAGCTAAGGAATGTATGTGGATGTAGTTGGGACCAGAGATAAATTAGTTCCCAACTGGCCCTAAAGCAGCAAAAAGGCTAGGAAGGGAGGCTAGACCTGCTCCCAGGGGCTTCTAAGAGAAGTCGCTATGTCAAGTAAAATGGGAAGCCCTAACGAACAAGAATCCTTCCCACTCCTTGAATATTTTATTTATTTGGTAGAGAGAGAGAGAGAGAGACAGAGAGAGAGAGAGAGAGAGAGAGATTGAGAGAGAGAATGAATATGGGTGTGCCAGAGCCTCCAACCTCCACAAATGAACTCAAATGCATGCACCACCTTGTGCATCTGGCTTTACATGTGTACTGGGGAATCAAGCCTGGGTCCCTGGGCTTTGCTGGCAAGTGCATTAGCCACGGAGCCATTTCTCCAGGCCCTCGCCACCCTTTGGATGTGCTTGCTACTCTGGTTACGGCCACACACTGTGCTGTCTTTAGCTTGCACACTGGTCTGGGTGTATGGCTTGTGCCGAGTCAATTCAAGTCTCTCTGAAATCTGACCCTCCAGTGGAGTGACAAAATGTCCACAGCTCATTTTTTTCCCCAGAATCACATTGGTGACACCTAGGTTTCTGGATGCAGGTTGGGCCCCATGTTTAACAAAGCAAGGTCTCTGAGCCTTTGCAACACTCCCGTGAGTCTCCTCTGGGCTTTCCCCAGCCCATTTCACTTCTTACTCTCTCTTTCTGTCTCAGTCCTCTCCCTCCCTTCCTTCCTCTTAATGAGCTCGAATCTATTTCTGCTGTTGGTATATAAAAGTCTCTCGCAGGCATCTTCCTGGAAGTGAGATTGCAGACCTCATAGTTCTGTTCTCTGTCCTTTTCAGAGTATCCCGCACAAGGCAGGTGTTCAATAGATACTGGTCATTTGAAAGTCCGAGAAAGGGATCTTAGGATGAAATGTGCCTCCACTGTGCAGACATGGGGATTAAAAAGAAATTCTTTTTCGGTGGGCATCATTCCAAATTTTTCCTTCTGGCTACTTTATTTTAAGTTTTTGTTTCCGCTACAGCAGTAATGAAAGCCATGGGTGCATTTGTAAGCACTTCATCTTGGTGGTGCAGCAGGGCCGTGAGCTGGGCTGCGCAGGTCCAGTCCTGGGAGTGCAGGACTGCTGCGATGTTCAAAGTCATTCTGAACCAGGCGGGAGCTGCTTTGCAGTGTAATGTTAGACCAGGCAGGGCTCCAAATACTGCTCAAGTAACCTCGAGCACCATTAGTCACTCCATTACAAGCTGACTCTGCGATAGCTTTCAAAGGAGCGCAGAGATTAAAAGTTTGCAAGTTGAGTTATGGCTAAAATGTCCCAGTGGAGGCTTTCAAAGTAGAAGCAAAGGAAAATGCCTTTAAACTGAAATGGTCGGATGCATGGAATGGAGGCGGAGGCTTCTCAAGGAAAGCTATTGTTCTTTTGCATGGAAAAGTATGGCCAAGCTGTTGTTGGTCCGTTATCATCGACAGCAGCATGCGCCACCACATCTGTATTCTGGGCCTGTGTTTACACAGATGTTCTCTGCAGCTTATTAGGAAGGGACCAAACTAAGGAGATGCTCCAGGTATTAGAGCCATATCTCGAGGTGACAATGTGAGAAAATACCTATAAAGACTTGTCTGAAGAAAAGGAGCGTGGGTATTGGCTAAAGCAGAAGTCTCCTGGGAAAGAAATATTCTCTCAAACACAGTTACAGGAGGTTAGCTTTTGAAGCCTCATGCACGAAAAAGAGTGGACTGCTCTCTACAGGCATTTCAAAATAAAATATATTAAGTAGTAAAATACATACAAAAAGCCCAAACAAATTCTGGCTTTCCTCATCATGTGTGCCACAGCATTCTTGGACGTACCAGATAATGCTCAGAGAGTGTTAGTTCCTGCTGCCACTCACAGGGCTACGCTTGCTCCCTCCTGGGGTCCTCCATTCCCAGCAGGAAACAGCACAGGGCGGGCTGTCTACTCTCTTATAGCCTATATACTCCTATATTATTAGAATAAAAATAATGAGTATGCATTAATTCTTGTGTGTGTGTGTGTGTGTGTGTGTGTGTAGGTGTACATGTATGGCCAGAGGCCAGCTTCAGATATTAACCTCTGGAATACCATCCACCTCTTTCTGGAGTTAACTTCTCTTACTGGCCTGGAGCTGGACAAGTAGGCTAGACTGGCTAGCAGTAAGCCCCAGGGGTCCTCTTGTACCCCTCTCCAGTGCTGGGGTTACAGGTGTGTGCCACCATATTTATGGTTTTTATGTGGGTCCTGCAGACTGAACTCGGGTCCTCACGTTTACTCACTGAGTTTTCTCCCCAGTCTATGTGGATTAATTTTAAAAATTTCAATTAATTAATTAATTTATTTATGGGGCGGAGTGTGAGCATGCCAGGGCCTCCAGCCACTGCAAACAAATTACAGATGTATGCACCACCATGTGCATCTGGCTTATGTGGGTTCTGGAGAATCGAACCTTGGTTCTTAGGCTTTGCAGGCTAAGTGCCTTAACTGCTAAGCCTTCTCTCTAGCCCTAGATTAATTTTTTAAATATTAAAGCACCATAATCCTTTATGTGTTTCCACAAATATCTAATTTGTGAAAATTCATCAAGTTTGAGTTTTGTGGCTGGTATATGTTGCACTTTAGTTAGAAACATTGTTAACTCCATCACACAGCTAACCCCAGTGACTGTTAGTTAGAAACACTGTTAGCTCTGTCACACAGCTAACTCCAGTGACTGTTAGTTAGAAACATTGTTAGCTCTGTCACACGGCTAACCCCAGTGACTGTTAGTTAGAAACATTGTTATCTCCATCACATGGCTAACCCCAGTGACTGTTAGTTAGAAACACTGTTAGCTCCATCACACGGCTAACCCCAGTGACTGTTAGTTAGAAACATTGTTAGCTCCATCACACGCTAACCCCAGTGACTGTTAGTTAGAAACATTGTTAGCTCCATCACATGGCTAACCCCAGTGACAGTTAGAAACATTGTTAGCTCCATCACACGGCTAACCCCAGTGACTGTTAGTTAGAAACATTGTTAGCTCCATCACACGCTAACCCCAGTGACTGTTAGTTAGAAACATTGTTAGCTCTGTCACACGGCTAACCCCAGTGACTGTTAGAAACATTGTTAGCTCTATCACACGGCTAACCCCAGTGACTGTTAGTTAGAAACATTGTTAGCTCTATCACACGGCTAACCCCAGTGACTGTTAGTTAGAAACATTGTTAGCTCCATCACACGCTAACCCCAGTGACTGTTAGTTAGAAACATTGTTAGCTCCATCACACGGCTAACCCCAGTGACTGTTAGAAACATTGTTAACTCCGTCACACAGCTAACCTCAGTGACAGTTAGAAACACTGTTAACTCCGTCACATGGCTAACCCCACTGACTGTTAAGCCGGATAGTAGAAATTGAAGCATTACCTGCACCAACACAAAAAACCTCTTCTTCCATCTCTTCCAGACATTCTTACCGATGGCCCATAAGTACCTGAGGGAAAGAGAAAGATCAGAGCAGCACTAATGCCCAGGCAAAGGCATAGTCATCATAGGTCCCCACGTGGCGTCCAAGGGCCCAGGCACACATGTGGACTTGGTGTTTCAGGTAGGGAATTCCTACAAGAATTTGCAGAAATCATGGGCTGGAGGGATGGCTTAGCGGTTAAGCGCTTGCCTGTGAAGCCTGAGGACCCCGGTTCGAGGCTCAATTCCCCAGGACCCACGTTAGCCAGATGCACAAGGGGGCACACGCATCTGGAGTTAGTTTGCAGTGGCTGGAGGCCCTGGCGTGCCCATTCTCTCTCTCTCTCTCTGTCCCTCTCAAATAAAAAAATAAAAATAAAATTGAAAAAAAAAAAGAATTTGCAGAAATCAGAAAGAAAAAAAAAGCCCTATGAAGTCTCAGAACTACTCTCCGAGCTCTTGTTAGGTTCTCGGAGGAGCAGGGCCCTTGTTTCCACTTGCTGGGATGCAGGCAAGTGCAGTGAGGTTCCAGGGAAGACGTGCCAAATCAACGTAGGTGCTCTCCTTACTCCTCTCCCTCTCCCAGCACTCTTCTTTTGATGGAAGTTAGCTTCCATGCAGAAAAATACAGTAAAAAGGCTTTACATGGGTGGATAGAATCCAGGTCTGTAGGCTTTGAAAGCAAGCTCCTTTAACTGCTACGCCCCCTCTCCAGCCCTTACTCTTGTCTTGAATTGTGCCTGGCAGTTCCTAACCATCTTCCCTTTGCCTGTACCTTGCATGTCCTTAACAATGCATTCAGCTACTATGTCTAACAAACAGGATTTCGGAATTAACAGACAAAGACTGAGGTAGAAAAAGGAGTTCACCAGAACCCACACCAATAGAATGCCCATTCCTCTCACTTCATCCAGGCACTTGCCATGAATTTATTACTCTCTGGAAAGGAGATGAAGATCTTGAATCTGGAGCTGGAGAGATTGCTTAGTGGTTAAGGTGCTTGCCTGCAAAGTCCAAGGACCTAGGTTCAATTCCCAAGGACCCACGTAAGCCAGATGCACAAGGTGACACTCGCATCTGGAGTTTGTTTGCAGTGGCTAGAGGCTCTGATGTGCCCATTCTCTCTCTCTCCTCTTTCTCTATCTGCCTCTTTCTTCCCCCCATATAAATAAGTAAAAAATATTTTAACAATATTTTTTAAAAAAGATCTTGAATCTGGAACCATGTTACATGAACACACGTAACCCAGGGCAAATTATTAGACTCATCTCTGTCTTAGTTTCCTCATCTCTACAATGAAAATAAAAATATTCCTGTAATAAGAATATTGTAATGTTACAATAGGTAACAGTAATATTGTAATAATAATGCTACCATTTTCTAAGTAGAAACAGAAAGACTAATGCCTTCCCCAAAGTAAATGGTAGCCATCGATTGTACCATTATGCTATTATTCTAATTTCTAGTGGACACTGAGACATATAAGTTATTTCTGGCAGGCTCCACAGCTGCTGAGAGACATGGTCAGAACGTGAACTCAGACCTATCTCATCCTGAAACAAGGCTCCAAAGAGCTCTTCTCCTCCAATTCCAGTTTCTAGGTTCAATGAAGATTAAGAACATGAGTGAGATGGAGGAGACAGGCTGATGGGGGGGGGTAGGCACTAAGCTACAGAGAGGGAGGAAAAGAAGTCCTGCTGTGTTATGGCCCAGTGAGGTCAGTACAAGTGATGTGCTGTATATTTCAAAAAGCTTGAAAAGGGCCAGAGGGATGGCTTAGCAGTGGAGGTGTTTGTCTGCAAATCCAAAGGACCCCGGTTCGATGCCCCAGGACCCACGTTAGCCAGATGCACAGGGGGGCACATGCATCTGGAGTTCATTGGCAGTGGCTGGAGGCCCTGACATGCCCATTCTCTCTCTCTCTTCCTCTCCCTCTTTCTCTGTCAAATCAATAAATATTTTTTTAAGCTAGAAAAAAGGTTGCTCTATTCACAGTAGCTGAGAAGCTGAATCAGAATATACGTTCATTAATAAATGAATAGATAGTGAAAATGTGGCCAGAAGCACAACTGAGTGTTAAAAAGTTTCTTCGAGGGAGGGAGGGAGGGAGGGAGAGAGAGAGAGAGAGAGAGAGAGAGGAGAGAGAGAGAGAGAGAAAGCGAGAGAGAAAGAGAGAGAAAGAAGAGCATTGGTATACCAGGTCCTCTTGACGCTGCAAATGAACTCCAAATGCATGCATCACTTTGTGCATCTGGCTTTACATGGGTACTGGGGAACTGAACCCAGGATGTCAGTGTGCAAACAAGAATCTTTAAACACTAAACCATCTCCCCAGCCTAGACACAATGGAATTTAAATGTTTTCATCATGTATAAATAATAAATGTTGACAAGATGGATATGTAACCTTACCAGTGTATGTACACCCTGATGAATAACTTGGTACCTTGTGATTGTGAACAATTTTTTTAATGATTTTATATATGAGTTAAAATAAACCTAAATTAAAAAGTGGGGAAATGAATGTTATTTTAATTGAACATAGCAGAGTTTTGCTTAAGGGCTTCAGAAAGACAAAGCTGGTGGGATCAGAGGCAAATGTAACACTCTCCTCTGAAAAGGATCAGCTGGTTTTCATGAGGGTGGGACTCTCCCTCAGAGGCAGTCCTCAGAATGTATTGCTAATGTGGCACATGACAGAAGGTGTCAAAAGCGAGAAGTGAGGGATGTGATTCACTGTATCAGCCTCCAGCTCCAGCTCGGTGTCTCCTGACAGAACATGACATGCAGTACCTGGAGCAGACAGACACTGTGTGACTGCAGACACTCGGATGGTCCCCGCTCCATCCTCCACTCACAACAGACTGGAGTATCATACTTCCACAGTGTGAATGCCGACACTCGGGTGGTCCCCATTCCACCCTCCACTCACAACACACAGGAGGATCACACCTCCACTGAGTGACTGCACACACTCGGGTGATTCCCATTCCACCCTCCACTCACAACACACTGGAGGATCACACCTGCACTGAGTGACTGCACACACTCGGGTGGTCCCCATTCCACCCTCCACTCACAACACACTGGAGGAACACACCTGCACTGTGTGATTGAGGACACTCGGGTGGTCCCCATTCCACCCTCCATTCACAACACACTGGAGGATCACACCTGCACTGTGTGATTGAAGACACTTGGGTGATCTCCATTCCACCCTCCACTCACAACACACTGGAGGATCACACCTTCACTGAATGACTGAAGACATTCGGGTGATCCCCATTCCACCCTCCACTCACAACACACTGGAGGATCACACCTTCACTGAATGACTGAAGACACTCGGGTGGTCCCCATTCCACCCTCCACTCACAACACACTGGAGGATCACACCTCCACTGAGTGACTGCAGACACTCGGGTGATCCCCATTCCACCCTCCACTCACAACACACTGGAGGATCACACCTTCACTGAGTGACTGCAGACACTCGGGTGATCCCCATTCCACCCTCCACTCACAACACACTGGAGGATCACACCTTCACTGAATGACTGAAGACATTCGGGTGGTCCCCATTCCACCCTCCACTCACAACACACTGGAGGATCACACCTTCACTGAATGACTGAAGACATTCGGGTGGTCCCCATTCCACCCTCCACTCACAACACACTGGAGGATCACACCTGCACTGTGTGATTGAAGACACTCGGGTGATCTCCATTCCACCCTCCACTCACAACACACTGGAGGATCACACCTGCACTGAATGACTGAAGACATTCGGGTGGTCCCCATTCCACCCTCCACTCACAACACACTGGAGGATCACACCTGCACTATGTGACTGCGGACACTGGTGTGGTCCCCATTCCACCCTCCACTCACAACACACTGGAGGATCACACCTCCACTGACTGACTGAAGACACTCGGGTGGTCCCCATTCCACCCTCCACTCACAACACACTGGAGGATCACACCTCCACTGTGTGACTGCAGACACTCGGGTGGTCTCCATTCCACCCTCCACTCACAACACACTGGAGGATCACACCTCCACTGACTGACTGAAGACACTCGGGTGGTCCCCATTCCACCCTCCACTCACAACACACTGGAGGATCACACCTCCACTGTGTGACTGCAGACACTTGGGTGATCCCCATTCCACCCTCCACTCACAACACACTGGAGGATCACACCTGCACTGTGTGATTGAAGACACTCGGGTGATCTCCATTCCATCCTCCACTCACAACACACTGGAGGATCACACCTCCACTGAATGACTGAAGACACTCGGGTGGTCCCCATTCCAACCTCCACACAACACACTGGAGGATCACACCTCCACTGAATGGCTGAAGACACTCGGGTGGTCCCCATTCCACCCTCCACTCACAACACACTGGAGGATCACACCTGCACTGTGTGACTGCGGACACTGGTGTGGTCCCCATTCCATCCTCCATTTATAATACCCTGATGCCACGTTGGCTTTTTTATCTATCTTTCCAATATTGTGATACTCAATGCTCCCACTAGATTAAGTTTAAATGAACAAAAATTTGTCCAAAAACATTTTTATTTTCCTCAAATCATTCTTTAAGCTGGTGTGGTTATTTGCCCTGATTTAGACCACATTGCACCTGACTCTGTTCCTCTTCCGAAGCCGACAATCTTGGCATACTTCTTAGCAGGGGTAATTCTTAAATGCCAGCCTACTGAGGTAATAGTTTTGGATGTTGGCCCAAGTGAGCTCTGTGTTTCTTTGGCCCTTTGTAAGGTCAAGTTAGCCTCAACTATGTTGACACATTCACCAACCGATCAACCACTAAATTCTTGGCTCTAAATTATGTGGCTGAGTTCCCACAGAGCCAGTTAGGCAATGTGGGAAATGGCATATGTGTGCTGGGAGGGTGTCACTGGGTGCATGGGTGCGTGGGGATAAGTGAGAGAGCATCTGGGGAAGTCTTAGGACAGCTCTTCAAAGGGACCTGGTCTAGGGAATGAGGTACTAAAACCTTAAGGAAGTTAAATGGAAGCAGTTTGGAGGATGGGTACGCTCATGGGGTGTCTGTGTGTGGTTGCATGAATGTATTCATATTAGTACGTGAGTGGGGGCATGTCTGTGTTTGCTCAAGCATCGGTATGTGATGTTGGGGGTCCACCTCTGTTCTCCCCACCTTATTCTTCAATTTTGTTTTTAGAGTGAGAGACTGGGAGAGAGAGAGAGAGCTCCCGATGCTTGTGCCACCTACTGGGCACGTGTGACCTTGCGCTTGCCTCACCTTTGTGCATCTGGCTAAAGTGGGACGGGTCCTTAGGCTTCACAGGCAAGCACATTGACGGCTAAGCCATCTCTCTAGCCTTTTTTTTTTATTTTTTCAAGTTTTTCCCGCTACCTTATTCTTCAACACAGACTCTCTCATTGATCCTGGATCAACTAGGGATCCACCCACCTCCATGTCACCAGCTCTGGGATTATGGGCATGTACCACGACTCACAGCATTTTTACACAGTGCGGGGGACTGAGCTGAGGTCCTCATGCTTACATAGTCAGTACCTCATCCCCAAGCCATCTGCCCAGCCCCGTCGTTCATGCTCTTACGCTCTCCGGTTTTCACTGGGTCTGTTGTCCTCCACTCCCATTTCTCTCTCCTGCCTCCACTTTGCTCACTCACAATCTTGTTCTTGTCACAAATGTTCCCTGAGCACTTATGAGCCACTTTTGCCAAGGATGCAGGATATTTCCTCGTAGGCTACAGGAAGCTGACGGACTTCTCACTCTTTTCGTCTTGGAACTCGCCGTGGAGGGGGAGGGGATATTATTAGGGGAAATGCCATTATTAACATTTTGGGGGAATATCCCAGGATCGTAAGGAGGTAGAAAAGCCTACCTCAGAAATGCTTCATGAGATACGTTTGAGATAGTGTTGACTACATACTGTGGTGGTTTCAATCGGACATTCCCCATAAACTCACGTGTTTTGAATGTTTGATTAATCTTTTGAAGGCATAATGACAACAGCTCATATCTCAAAGCTGTGAGTGACTCCAAAATGCTGCGACAGGTACTTGGAACCCATAAAACCTTCTCAACACAGAACCCCTAGCATGTGTCTAGCCGTGTTTGAACTATACTGGAAGTCCTCTTAGAGAAATGGATACAAATTATTTTCTTCTCACAGTAATATTGAAAGTGCAGTAATCCTAAGAATGGAAAGAGCTTATGGTAAACTATCAAAGACAAATATTTCAGTAACCTCTCATGAAGCCTGTTTCCTTCCAAGTACTTCTCTCAGAATCAGTTTTTATTTATTTCATCTTTGCACTGCTGGGATCTTTGTCTTGAGAAATGAATAGACACATGCTTTACTTGGTGGGGGGGTGTGAGGGAAGAAACACTTACCCAGAATGCTTCATGTTTTGAGGCTTATCCATTCGGACAGCAAGTTTGATTTTGAGGTCTTGATCAGGGCAGTTTTTGGAAACTGTCATTTTGTGCCATTCAGATTGTTTGGGGCTGTTTGGCGTGGGATGGAGGATAACCTGAAGGAAAAAGGAACAAGTGCATTAGCCAAAAAATCTAAGCAACATGCTAGACATGTTTCCATGGAGTTGAGACTTTGATGTCCACATGTAAAAGGACCCATCCTGGTCCTACAGTCTATTCACTGTGCCTGGCTCATGTCACACGGGCATGCTTTGGGAAACAAATGACCTCTTGCTTCTGCTTTCTTCCTGGCTAAATTTGTAAAAGTAAAGACCACGATTTCTGTGATTCCGCTTTGGCTTTTGTCAAGTTCAGAAGCATGAAGGAAACTCAGAACAGAAACCACTGTCCTCATTATCAGTGCAAACAGATGCCTGGTAATGCCAGATTTCCTTATATGTTAGAGAGAACTTCTTAGCTACTCTTTTCTTTTATCCTTTCTTTGGGATTTTTTTTTTTTTTTTTTTTTTTTGGTTTTTCGAGGTAGGGTCTCACTCTGGTCCAGGCTGACCTGGAATTCACTATGTAGTCTCAGGGTGGCCTTGAACTCATGGCAGTCCTCCTACCTCTGCCTCCCTAGTGCTGGGATTAAAGGCGTGCGCCACCACGCCCGGCTTTTTTTTTTTTGGGGGGGGGGGATTTTTTCACCATTATTTCAAGAGCAGAGATTTCTCCAAACCTCCAGGGGAAATGGAAAGGACCTTATCACATGGGTGAGAAGTGTGAGACTTAAGAGAAGGGAAGGGACTTGCTTAGGGCCACATGTCAGTTGGATGGACTTGGCCTGCAATTCCTATCCTCCTGGTTCAACTTTGCTTTAGCACAAAAGCAAACATGCAGGGCTTGAAGAAGTGTTTGATATGGAAAATGCTTTTCAACAGCCCCTCAGAGACAGCACATATATATATATATATATATATATATATATATAGATAGATAGATAGATATAGATATAGATAGATATAGATATAGATGATATAGATATAGATATATGGGCTTGAGAGATGGCTCAGCAGTAAAAATGTTTCCTGCAATGCCTAACAACCCAGGCTCAGTTCCCTAATACCCACGTAAAGCTAGAGGTACAAAGTGATGCATGCATCTGGAATTCATTTGCAGTGGCTAGAGGCACTGGTACACCCATTCTCTCTTTCTCTCTCTCCTTGCCAATAAATAAGTATTATATATATGTATGTATGTATATACATATATATATGCATATATATATGCATATATAATTTATTTTTGAGAGAGAGAGAGAGAGAATAGGCATGCCAGGGCCTTTTAGTCGCTGTGAATGAACTCCAGACGTGTGTGCCTCCTTGGGTGCATGTACAGCATTGCATGCTTGTATCACTGTGAGTCTGGGTAAGTGGGACCTAGAGATTCAAACATGAGTTCTTAGGCTTTGCAGGCAAGTGATTTAACTGCTAAGCTATCTCTCCAGCCCAGAAAATAAGTAATTTTAACAAATATATATTTAACAAATATACAAATGTATATTGAGCATTTTAATAAATGAACAGTGTCATTGGATTGTATTCCCATCCTCACTCCCCCATTCCTACATCCCTGAACAGGGCCTCTTCCCAACGTTCTGCTTTTAATGCTTCATTCTTTTTGTCATTCTCTGTCTTCTATGTCAAAATGCCAATGGGCTCACAATTGTGCAGGTCTTGTGGCAGTAACAACAACCAGTATGAAGCCATGAATTCATCAGTCAGCTCATAACCACATGACAGTGCCCCCAAGTATTCCTTCCTACCCTGTGGCTCTTACACTGTTTCTGTTCCTTATTCTGCAGTGTTCCCTGAGCCTTGAAGGGTGTGGTAGAGATGTCTCATTTAGTGTTACAGTCTCAACAGCCCTTTATTTTCAGCTTTGTGGAGTTTTGAGCTCACTGCCTACTGCCAACTCCTTAGAGAAGCTTCTCTGGCCAGCAGTGAGAGCAGCATGAATGTTCTTTCCTCTGCCTTCTATGTAATGTCCCCTGAGCCCTGGTGGGTGTGACAGAGATGACTTGTCCAGCAGGAAGCACTGGGCTTAGAGATGGCCCTTTGACTTAGGTCTCCTGCCTTGCTTCTCAGACGCTGGGACCCATGTTTTCATGTCGTTACTGAAGAGTTCTCGGCAGCCACGTAGAAGTGAGAAACATGTTCTCAGGAAGGAGTGAAGTAGCTGAAAAATCCCTTAAACAAAAGGAACATGGACCAAACAGAGACAAGAAAATGCTGGGTTTGCTCAGCTTTGTTTCCGGGTAGTTGTCTATTGCTGTAGCTTATTTTATTTAATTTCCGGGAGATAGGTTCTCATGTAGGCCCAGGCTGGCCTTGAACTCACTATGTCACCAAGGATGACCTTGAACTTCCTGATCCTTCTGTCTCCATCTCCACAGTGCTGGGCTTATAGGAACGTACCACCATGCCAGGAATGGAAGGCTGGGCTTTCTTTATGCTAGGCGAACACTCCACAAACTGAGCCATATCCCCAGCTCTCTGGATGTTTTCTCCAGCTGCAGGGATGGGGGCCTCTCGCTTTTGTGGAGGGACTGGAAGGTTCTGGAATCAGGAGTGGACACTCTAGCCTTTTAAGAGCTGCTTTAACATTTTATATTTGTTTCAGCTATGTATGGTTGACTGGTGCTTGGAGGGAGGTTGCACAACCTGTCTTCCTGACTGTGGAAAAAGAGCTCTGAGAAGAGTTGGAAAATGAGGCATAAGTAATGTATGCCAGCCCATGTTAACATGCCTAGCTCATGCTGATTTTTTTTTAACCCTCTTTCATTCTGGGCCTGAAAATTTCTCCATTAACTTCTCTTTCTATGATAGAAGAAGATTTATATGTTCTTAAGCTCAAAATTTCCATCTTCCCAATGTCTTATGATGGGACCAATGGCTACCAAAATTTAAAAAAAAAAAAAAATATATATATATATATATGGAGGGAGAAAGAGAGAGAGAGGAGAGGGAGAGAATAGATGCACAAGAGCCTCTAGCCACTGTAAATGAACTCCAGATGCGTGTTCCACTTTGTGCATCTGGCTTTACATGGGTACTGGGGATTCAAACCCTGATCGTTTGGCTTTGCAGGCAAGCACCTTAACTGCTGAGCCATCTCTCCAACCCTCAATTTTTGATCATAATCTATTGAGCTAAAGTATTTTTGAGCAATCAGTCCAATAACTGAATGCTAACATTTTATATTATATTTGTTTGTATTCTGTACTAATATAAACTTCTTCCATGTGGCAAAACATATGCTAATATAATATGGAAGTTTTTACAAAGATGTAACAGAGATTCAGAAAAACTGTGTTTTCCGGGCTGGAGAGATAGCTCAGTGGATCAAATGCTTGTCTTATAAGCACATGGAACTGAGTTATTCCTCACTTCCATGTAAGCTGTGTGTGGTGACATGTACTTGAAATCCCAGAACTGAGGAGGTGGAGACAGGAGGATCCCTGGGGCTCACTGTCAGCCAGTCTAGACAACCTGATGAGTTCCAGGCCACACTCAGAGACTCTGTTTAAACAACGGTGGATGGTGCCTGAAGAGTGACACCCAGCATTATCCTTGGCTTCCACTCTAACCCTCTGCATACAAGTGCGCACACATGCATGTCCACACACACTCATGTGCACACATGCACACACGCACACACACACACACATGCACACACACAAAAAGCTATTTTCTCCTGCACTTGGTCCTCAGAGTATGTAGATTTCACAGAGACAGCTTCAGCCAACTGAAGATTGAAAATACTTGGGAGAAACTAATTGTCTGTAGTGAAGATACATAGAGTTGCTCCCCTCACTGTTACTCCTTAGCCAACACATAACACCAGGTATTTATATAGCATGAACACTCCGTTAGATAATATAAGGAATCTAGAAATGATTTAAAGTACACGGACGAATGTGCAAATATTGTGTCATTATATCTAAGGGTTTGAGCATCTGGGGACTTGATTCTTCCAGAATCAACTTCTTGTGGGTGCTGAGTGATGACGACACTTTGCTAGTTGTTTTATCTACTGTTATTAGCTACTGTTAGGGAGTGGCATAGCGTTAGTGACTGGCTATGAGGCTGAAGTTGCAGTCGTTGTCTAAATAATCTCATGAGGTCCTGACTGACAGCGTGTCCCCCCGGGAACATATACACTGCTTTCGCCTCATTCTGTGGCACTGGAAGGTCCATGGGAGACCCAGCACCTTCTGCTGTGTGCTCCGCTTGCACAACTAGAGATATCTCTAAACCAGAGCTCCTGACAGCTACTGTTGCAAGCCTTTTGTTCACTTTGGGAGGGAAAATTTAGTGGAAACTTTGGCAAAGGTGTAATTCACTTAATTGGCATGGGCCAACTCTGATATGTGGATGTGTCTGAGGGCTGGTGCTGGGAGTTACATCAGGGTGTGTGTGTGTGTGTGCGTGTGTGGTTAGATTCCTCTCTCCTCAGGGATTTCTCCCTTCCTTCCCTCCCTTCCTCCTTCCTTCCTTCTTTCCTCCCTCCCTCCTTCTCTCTCTATTTCTTTTGAGAGAGGCAAAGAGAGAGAAGAGAGAGAGAGAGAGAGAATGGGCCCTCCAGGGCCTCTGGCCACTGCAAACAAGTTACTTGGGTGCTCAGGTTTTGCACAAGCGCCTTAACCACTGATATATCTCTCCATCCTTCCTCAGGAAATTCTTCCATGTGATCACCTTCCCAGTCCTGAAGCCTGACTCTTACAGGTGGAGGGACGGGAGATGCTGGTCTCAGTGGAGCTTATACTCTCTCCTGGGCTAATTTAGTAGGAGAGAGGCCTGAATGTGAAGTGTTACGAGGCTACCAAGGGAGGGCTGGTGAGAGTGACCCTGGCCAGGCCACCCCAGGGAAAGGGAGGTCCTTCGATGCCTTCGGCTTGCAGTCACTCGGCCAAGTCACCACGGCAGCCCCACCTGGAAACCCAGAGCTCAGCAATAGCTCCCACCATATGGACTGTGGGTCTGGTTCCCACTGGCAACATGGTGTCCGTTCACTATGCAAATGGTCACAGCTCATGACTGGCCACTGCACAGAGCTTTCTTGCCCTCCCAGTGGTGGTCACTCCTTAGGGGAGCCTCGTTGGGGAGTGGATGGAGAGACAGAGTACCCGTGAGCCTGCTTGCCCCATCCGCAGCCTGCTACTCCCCTGATGGACTGAGAACTCCTCTGTCATGCCTTCTGGGTGTGTTGGAGCCGTGTGCGGAGCAAACACTTCGTTTAGACATTCCACACTCCTCTGACATCTCAGCCGCAGCCCGCATGCATCGAGCTTTGATGTGGGGACCCTCACATAGCAGCCGCAACTCGCCCCTGCAGGAAGTTGTACCCAGCAAGCACAGCTTCTCCCAGTCACCTGGGTGCACAGTGGGCCTGCTGGAGCCTGCCTCTTAGACTGGGACTGAACCACGATCTCTCCCTGCCTATTCACATGCCTGCCCCACGGACCAGGTCCTGCCTATGGCTGTGTGCTCCCCATGGAACAGGGATTCTTTTTCTAGAGAAGTACTATAATTTCAAGCGTTTATGTGTATGCACTGTAAGCTTTCAGAGCTCAAAGGTTTGACTTGCTTTTATTCCTGTTGGTGCTCTGCATGGTGCTAATGGATATGTGCAGCAGGGCTGCAATCCTGTTTATGGAGTGTGTCGTCACAACTGCTGCGCTAGGCAGGGCATGAGGAACAGGCACTCTCATGCCTTTAAAAAATTTAATTAATTTATTTATTTGAGATGGAGAAAAAGACACAAATGAGAGAGAGAGAAAGAGAGAGAGACGAAAAAATGGGCACACCAGGGCATCCAGCCACTGCAAATGAACTCCAGATGCATGTGCCATGTGCATCTGGCTTACGTGGGTCTTGGAGAATTGAACCTGGGTCCTTTGATTTTGCAGGCAAGTGCCTTAACCGCTCAGCCATCCCTGCAGCCCTCTCATGCCTTTTATGCAAGTGTAAGTTGGCATGTGGACAATTTGGTAGTCTCTGTCAAAATTCAAACTTTGGTCAGCACATTTTTTCCCCCTTGAAATTTATCCTATAGGTATATAAGCATATATGATGAGATAAATTCAAGGCTATTTACTAAAGCATTGGTGATGCTGCCAAAGAGAAAATGATCTAAAATTCCATCTATAGGAAACATGCTAAATAGAGTCTATCTATGCTACAGAATACTATGCAGCCATACAAGGACGAAAAAGGCTAGTATGGGTCAGGAGGGAAGAATACTGTGGGGGAGTATCCCACTCCCATGCCCTGCCTGCACAGTGGCATATGATTTGCCAGGGATTCTGGGTTCTGGGACACCTATGTGGGCATAGGTAGAACATTTGTAGATAGCTGTTTATGCTTGTGTCTCCTAACACAAACATGTAGCATCCTTGAGACTCTGTGTGGTCACTGAGACCTGCCTTCATGGAGAAAAAAAAAAAAAAAAACATGAGAAATGAAGGAGAGGTTACTCCTTCACTCTGCCTTCTTTCTTCTCCAAGAGACAGAAATGAATACTTGTCATTTTTAACGAACACATAGCTTGGCCTTTTCAATACCCCATGTCGGAAGAGAAACAGTAATTTTTTTAATACTTTTACTTTTGCTATTAGACTTACTTATTTTTGACTTTTTTTGAGAGTTGTGGTGGTTTGATTCAGGTGTCCCCCCCATAAACTTAGGCATTCTGAATGCTAGGTTCTCAGCTGATGGCGATTTGGGAATTAAAGCCTCCTGGAGGCGGTGCGTTGTTGGGGGCGGGCTTATGGGTGTTACAACCAGCTTCCTCCTGCAAGGGTCTGGCACACTGTCTTGTTGTTGTCCATCTGATGTTGGCCAGGAGGTGATGTCCACTCTGCTCATGCCACCATTTTCCCCTTCCATCATGGAGCTTCCCCTCAAGTCTGTAAACCCAAAGAAGCCTTTTTTTCCCCCCACAAGCTGCTCTTGGTCGGGTATTTTCCGACTACGATAAGAGTGAACTTGTAATCTTCCTGCTTCTTGTGCTCTAGTGCTGGGGTGGCACCTGCCATTTCTACCTGACCACCCCGGACATGAGCACACACCTTGCCATGCCCCCAAGGCCTCAGTCCCCGCGCCTTCTGTTTTGCTGCCCCGGAGGAGCAAATGTCTTGATGACAACCACGTGGCCTTTTCAAAGGATTGCACATCCAACTGGTATTAACTGAAACTTACTGAAAGTCCTACGCACTAAACTATATCAACCCTCCCTCTTCCATGTTCTGAGAGTATATGAATCCCAAGGTGGCTGCATCTAGAGATGGGCAACTTAAGAGGTGATTAGAGTTACATGAGGTCATAAGGTGAAACCCTCTGGAGAGATGGCTTAGTGGTTAAGGCACTTGTCTGTGAAGTCTAAGGACCCAGGATTGATTCTCCAATACCAACGTAAGCCAGATGCTACAAGGTAGTGCATGTGTCTGGAGTTTGTTTATAGTGGCTGGAGGCCCTAGTGTGCCCATTCTCTCTCTCTCTCTCTCTCTTCCTCCCTCTTTCTCACTTAAATAAATAAATATTAAAAAATTAAAAAGAAGATGAAACCCTCACCTGGTGAGACTAGCAGTCTTCTGAGAAGAAGACATACTTTACTCCCCATCATGCCAGGACGCCGGAGGAGCAGGCATTGGTTTGGCCCGCATCAGAAATGGAACTTTCTCACTCTTAGTTTTGGACTTTTCAGATTCCAGAAGTTGAGTCTGGTATTTTGTTATGACAGCCTTTACTGGGCTGCACAGATTTATGAGCAAGAAAAGTGATTGGAAGCCCGTGTGCTCTGCTCTGGGCGAGGGGTGATGAAGGGAAGAATTTGTGTTTTGTGGAAGCCAAGATTTTAATCTCTCTCCTCTCTGATGATAAGTTCGAAGGAAGATATGAACACAGGGCTGACATACTGCAGAGGGAGCACGGGCAGCCCGGAGAGGGCTCCCCAAGGACTAGCGTTTATTCAGGGAAGGCATTTGTGGCTTAGGAAGACCTGTGAGGTGTGGAGGATTCCCAGGCAGCAGAAAAGCCCCTGAGGAGGAAATAATTCAGTTGATAAAAATCATTACTGTTTGGCCAACCATGCTGGGGCCTGGTGTGTGAGTGGGGCTGGGCGAGCCACTGTGCCTGAAATATCGGGCAGGAGCTGGACCACAGTGGCGTAGGCCCTGCTGAAGAGCACAGGTTGTATTACAAGTATCGCGGGGTCATGGAAACAAATCAAGCAAGCAGATGGCTCCTGGGGGCGGCACACAAGCTAAGGTAGGGGCAGCCATGTCCTCTGTTCCTGATGTTTGTTCTCAGTGACTTTGTACTGTTCTTCAAGGATGATTCGTTCTGAGGCTATTTCGATGGCATTCAGAACTGGTGCTGATGTTGGCTGGACTCTTCTAGGAGTGAGGCAGGGATGTCTGGCATCCTACAAAGAGTTAGATGATCCTCCAGGGTGGGAAACTGGCCTGTATCCAACCTGCTTGTTGACTATCCCCATTGGATAGGAGGGGATGTGGACAACCTTGTTTATAATAAATGCAGCCTACCCCCCAATTCTGGGACATTTTAAAATCAGGGTGTTTTAGGGACATTTCCAGGGAGATCAAAGAAAATTTCCCTGGAGTTGATTGTGGGTTTTCAACACAGGCACCCACAACAGTTCTCTCCAAATTAGAGAAAAGCAGAACACTTCTTGGGGTCTACAAGTGTTTGTATCGTACATTTTCTAATGACTAATTAATTTCCTTTTGTGCCCCTTTTATCCAATTACGTTGATTTTTAACATTGCTAGGAGGGTGGGTAGTTGAGTTAGCAAATAATTTTATTCTACTCTAAAGAAAAACTGAAATTATGCAATTTGCAGGAACAGATAGAACTGGAAAATATATTAGGTGAGGTAACTCAGGCATAGAAAGACAAATACCATGTGTTCTCTCATATGTGGTTACAGCTTCTAGTTCAAATGTATATGTAAATGGGAATAAGTGTGGGTAGAGGCTAGGAAACCAGAACAGGGGTCCTTGAGATGAGGAAAGAAGAGGTTTGAAGAGAGGGGTGGGGGATTCAAGGCATGGTGGTCATACCTTTAATCCCAGCACTCAGGAAGCAGAGGTAAGAGGATCACTGTGAGTTCAAGGCCACCCTGGTACTACATAGCGAACTTCAGGACAGCCTGGGCTAGAGTGGTACCCTACATAGAAAATATGCCCCGCAAAAAAAAAAAAACAACAGATAAAGCATTGGACTGGAGAGGTGGCTCAGTAGTTAAGGCACTTGTCTGCAAAGTCTAAGGACTTGGGTTCAATTCCCCAGTACCCACCACATAAAGCCAGATGCACCAGGTGGCACATGTGTCTGGACTTTGTTTACAGTGGCTGGAGGGCATAGCCGTTCTCTTTCTCTCTACTACACTCTCTCTAATAAATAAACAGATCTTTTTTTAAAAAGAAAATAAGTTGGGTGTGGTGGTGCACGCCTTTAGTCCTAGCACTTTGGAGGCAGAAGCAGAGTCAGGAAGATTGCCATGAGTTCAAGGCCAGTCTGACACTACAGAGTGAATTACAAGTCAGCCTGGGCTAGATTGAGAGCCTACCTTGAAAAACAAAACAAAAACAAAAACAAAAAAACCCAGAAAAACAAAAAAAACAAAGGAAAAGAATATTTTATAGATAATTAAAATATGAAAGGACAAATTTCAAAAACTAGTAGGAATAAAAGATTGTCAAAGCCACCATGAATCTTTGCAGCAAAGTGTGTTTCAGTCCAGTGGGGTTAAGACCACCTAATCCATCTTTAGCAGCACACAACCATTAGTCTACAGTCACACAGGTAACCCTGAGGCTCAGAGGGGCCGAGAGACTGACACAGCTAAAGTACAGCATGGCCCAGGGTTTCAACCCAAATTCAGGGCCTCTCAGCACTAGGTAACCCGGGGGACGAGGTATGCACCACGACCACCCACTCTCTGGGGGCGCTCACTGTTGTCCGTCCATGAGACAAGGATACTCACCCGCCCGAGCTCCTTGTCCTCCAGGGCCAGGACCCCTGTGCTCTCTGTGAACAGTTTTACCTTCACAGCTGGCAGGGCGTGGGTCGTGGAGAAGTCACCCTGGGTGCCCCAGCTGCGGAACGAATGACAGAGGTCAGTGTAGATATGACAAGGGCTCCACTCTTCCCCTACTCCCCAGGATGAGTGAGTGCAGAGTTAACAGGAAGGGCATTGACTGCCAAGTTCCCCTCCCAAGCTGTCAGAGTGACAAAAGGTGTTAATGGACTTGTCAGGCAAATTCAAGGCAGATGCTCCCAAAGTTGCCAGGGTCTTCACAGAACACAAAAGCAAGTCAGCGAGAACGGCCTGCATTTGCTTTACCTGAAAATGATTATAGAACCACGAATAGCATTTCATTCAGTTCCCAGAGTCCCCGCTTTTCAGACACTGGAAGTGCTATGGGCTCACGAGGCCACATCAGATATCAGTAGGAGCGTGGTGCCAATGGGGTACTCTGTTTCCACTGGCTCTCAAAATGAATAGAAAAAAGCAAAGAGTGGATAGCCACTCAAAAAACATCAAAGAGGGCGCTGGAGAGATGGCTCAGCAGTTAAAGGTGCTTGCTTGCTTGCTAAGCATGATTGCCAAGATTTGATTACCCAGAACCCATGTAAAGGCAGATGTACAAAGTGGTACATACATCTAGAGTTCGTTTGCAGTAGCATGAAGGCCCTGGCATGCCCATTCTCCACCCCACCCAGCTGCTTGCAAACAAATAAAGAAAAATGTTAAAAAAATAAAAATCAGGGCTGGAGAGATGGTTTAGTGGTTAAGGTGTTTGCCTGCAAAGCCAAAGGATCCCAGTTCAACTCTCCAGGACCCACGTAAGCCAGATGCACAAGGGGGTGCATGCATCTGGAGTGCGTTTGCAGTGGCTGGAAGCCCTGACACACCCATTCTCTCTCTCTCCCTCTTTCTCTCTCTCAAATAAATAAATAAATTATATTTAAAAAATAAAATAAAAATCAAAGAGGGACTGAAAGGTCAAAAAATAAGAATGGGGAGTGCCATTTTCTGCTCATGGTTTGTGGGCATGTGAGTTTTAGATATCTATCTCCAGAAGAAAGCCTTTACTCATGATGGGGTGGGATGCAGAGTCTGGCTCCCATGAGCCCCTCAGATGTGGTCCTATTTATCTACCCACCATGACTCACTTCTTCGTCTTTGCTTGTGTGTGGAGTGTGTGGATGTCTATTTGCTGCTGGGCACGTGTGTGGACAGCCGCTCTTGTGTGTGTGCCTGTGGAGGCTAGCGAGTGACATCGGGTCACACTACTTTTGTTTGCTGAGGCCGGGTCTCTGTCTTGCTGAGCCTGGAGTTTGCTGATTTGGCTAGTCTACTATCTAGCACGTCTTGGGGATTGCCTGTGTCCATCTCCTCGGTGTCGTGATTGAAGGTGCACCACCAGGCACCCACCTGGCTTTTAGATGGGTGCCAGGGATCTGAACTCCAGTCCTCCGGCTTGCAGAACAAGTACTTTATTCACCTCCCCCACCACCCATCATTATTCTTACAGAGAATCCTCTTCCGTCCTTCTCGTACCTGAGAACAGAGCAACCTTGAGACCATGTAACCCGGGATGCAGCATGTCCTGCCTTACCCCTCCATGGCACTTCTTGCTCTGCCCTCAGGTGAAATCCTGACCGCTCCTTGTGGCCTTTCACGGGCTTCCTGAGTCTTCCACTGGGGCTGGCTGGTCACATGTACGGTTCTCTCAGGTGGCACTGTTTCTCTCCACTCACTCTTCCCTCAATTGTCTCTTCAGACATCAGCCTAAGTGCCATGATCCGAGAGAACATGCCCTCTTGTCTCATTATCTAAATCGGGTAGCAGGACTGTTCCTTCACCAACTGTCTCATTTTGTATTGATTGATGATTCATGATTGTTTATGAATCATCTTCTCTAATATTCTCTCACTAGAACTTAGTACAGTGCTTGGCACATGGCTAGCATGGAAAAAATCTTGAAAAATAAACAAACGATAGCAAATGTTGGTTCTTTTACAGAGCTAGGAAGCAATACATGTAGGTTGTGTGTGTGTATTTGAATGTTCATGTGTGTGTGTGTGTGCACGCATGTGTGAGCATGTATGTATTGATGGTATGTGACTTCCTCAATGGTTCTCCTCTTTCTTTTTTTTAATGAGTTTTTGAGGTGGGATCTCTCTGTAGCTCAGGCTGTCCTGGAATTCATTATGTAGTCTCAGGCTGGCTTTGAACTCACAGCAATTCTCCTACCTCTGCCTCCTGAGGGCTGGGATCAAAGGCGTGTGCCACCACACACCACCACCTTCTTTTTGTGAGACAAGGTGGAACATGGAGGTCATCAATTCAGTTAGCTAGCAGGCCCCAGGGATCTTCCTGTCTCTGCCTCCGCAGTGCTGGGATGACAGGGGTACACTGCTGTGTCCAGCTTTTAAATATATGTTGAGTATCCAAATTCAGGTTATTGTGCTTGGCCAAGACTTTACCGATTGAGCAATCTTTCATAGATATGCGTTGGTTTATAGATTTATTTTCACTGCACCTTATATGATTAATTTCCATACTGTAAAGTATTTGGTAAAATCTGCTTTTAAGGGGGGAGGTGGACTAGAGAGATGGCTCAGTGGTTAAAAGGCACTTGCATGCAAAGCCTGATGGCCCAGGTTTTATTCTCCAGTATCCATGTAAAGCCAGATGCATAAGGTGACACATGCATCTAGAGTTTGCAGTGGCAAGAAGCCCTGGTGCACTCTCTTTCTCTCTCTAATAAATACCTAAAAATATTTTTAAAATCTGCTTTTAGTGATTATAATATTATATCTTATGTATGTATAGTTTATTTAACTATATAGCTACATAGTTTATTTAACCATTATTCTATCATTGAACCTGAGTTATACATAATATTTTTTAAATTTTGCCCTGGTTATTTCCCTGGGATAGAGATGGGAGATATTTCTTTACTCAGCAAATATTTGGAGTTTTTACACTGTTGTGGGAACTGTGTACGTCGGCAGACACACTCAAGGTTTGAGATACTCACTCCCAAAGTATTTTCTTTAAGGAAGTACTAACCTCATGAATCGGGGCTTGAGAAAGCAAGCCAAAGGCTTTCATCATTACTCACCTGTTGTCTGGCTTGTTTTGTCATTATTGTTTTCATGGGTGTCTCTCTGACTGCCACCGGGCTTGTCCCTTTACCCTGGTCTTGTTACCTACTGTGTTTCTCCTTGTGTAAATCATGGAAGTGAGACTCTGAGTCTTACTGTTTTGTCCATCAAGTGAATTCTGTGAACTAAACTGAATGGCGAAGGGAAGCTAGGGAAAGTCGGTAAGAGATCATCTGAGCTGTGGAGAAGAGGGACCCAGATCCTGGGGGATCCAAGTGCATGAAACCACCGAGAAGCCACAACAGTCACCAGAGCACCAAGGGGAGGACACAGAAGTGAGGATGGGATACAACAAAAAGAAACAGGTTTCAGATACAGCAACTAAATGTCACATGACCGAGTCGAAACTTCCATCTGGGGTCCTCAGCACCTCTGCAGGCTCCTAATATGGTAGGAACCTTCCTGGCTTAGTCACATTCAAAATGTGGAGTTTGGGATAAATCAATTAGCATCTTGGTTTCTCAGATTCCTCAGCTCTAAAATATGTTCACTTCATGGAATTGTTGTAAAGAGTGTTAAACAAATAGTTACAGGCTTGGAACCTGACAAATTCTGGCTGTTTTCCAGTCTCAAAGTAAGAAACTGTGTGGTAGTGACCATAATGACCATCTATGGCTGTGCCATCCATCCAACACACACTTACCAAGCACCGCACGTGAAGAGAACCAGGTGGCCACGGCCATTCCTACTCCCCTTGGTAACACAGTTATCAGGGTCGACATTTCACAGATGAGGACACTGAGGTGAAACTCAATGTCTTGTCCATTTTATTACAAGATCCCAAGTCCCTTCACTTTCACTTTACAGCTCTTGTCACAATCATCATAGTGTTAGTAGTCATCAGTGACATTGGCTAAAAGTGACTCTTAAGTTATCAGCATTAGTTTTCTTTTTTGTCTGTGTACATGTGGGTGGTGGGCATACACAGGGGCATGGGTGTGTGGAGGCCAGAGTTCAATGTCAGTTGTCTTTCCTTATTCCTCTCCATCTGACTGTACTGAGATAGGGCCTCTTGTTGAACCCAGAGCTCACTGATTCTCACTGCTGGGCAAATCTACCAGCAAGCCCCAGGAATTCTCCTGCCTCTGACTTCCAAGTGCTGGGATTATGAACACACACCACCATGTTTATCTTTTTTTAAAAAAATATTTTGTTTATATTTATTTATTTGAAAGGAGAGAGAGAGAAGCAATGGATGTGCCAGGGCCTCCATCCACTGCAAACAAACTTCAGACACATGTGACACCTTGTGCATCTGGCTTATGCGGGTCCTGGGGAATTGAACCTGGCTTTGCAGGGAACTGCCTTAACCACTAAGCCATCTTTCCAGCGCCATGTTTATCTTTTGTGATATGGGTGCTAGGGCTCTGAATCTACCATGCCCAGCTATGAATCGGTTTCTTATGATGTGTAACGAGGACTTTACTCACTGAGCTATCTCCTCAGCTCCAAATTTGTTATTTGTGATCAATGGCATTAACTTTTAATCATTCCTCCTGCTTGGTCAACAGGATGAGACAAATTCCTAGTGGAAGCAAAGAATTTTGAAATGAGAAGCTTTAGCACGTGTTCTACAAAGAGGACCTAAGTTCAGTGTCCTGGTGGAACACTAAACTGTCCCCATGAAGTTGTGTTTAGCCTTTCTCCCTATGCCCCCTTTGTTGGTAATAAGGGGATTGAACCCAGGAGCTCACACATGCTAGGCAAGTGCTCTGCCTCTGAGCCAAATCCACAGTCTTCCTTTTCCTTTCTTCTTCGAGGTGGGGTCTGAACAGTGTGCACTGACCTTCATGCACTCTACAGCCAGGTAGGGTTCGAATGTGTGATCCCCCTTCCTCAGGCTTCCAAGTAGCTGGGATTACAGTCCTGTATTATCTGACCTGGCTTGTTGCTGCCTTTCTTTGTTCTTAACTTTTTTTGAAAACTTAGTTATTTATTTGCAAGGTGGGGGGAGAGAGAGAGAGAGAGAGGGAGATGGGAGCACCAGAGCCTCTTGCTGCAAACAAACTCCAAACACATGCTTTACTTTGTGGGTCTGGCTTTATGTGGGTACTGGAGAACGGAACCCAGGCTGGCAGGCTTTGCAGACAGGTACCTTTAATCTCAAGCACTATCTCCTTGTTTGTGGGGATTTCCTGGCTGGCCTAACAGAGACTTAACGCAGTTTGACTGGGCCCCTGGACGCTCCAGAGACACATAGGCCTCGTGACTCCTGATTACACAATGCTTCTTTGAGCCAGAAGTTCAAGGGGCATGGGAGTCAAGCCCCCACTGACGATGCCCAGTTGGATGCTGAAGGCACTTCCGTCCCCTGCGCCCGTGGCCACGCCTGTCACTTCCCACCAGGAATCACGGCTTATTGTTGTTTCTACCGAACCCCAATTCCTCCATCAGAATGCAAAAACAATAACTTAGCCCCCGGTGGAGCAGGCAAAAAATGAGAAGTTCTATCTAATTAAGACAGGCTATGGAATATTTAGGGCTAAGTCAAAATGAAAATGCCAGGCTCCTCATTCAAGAAGCAGAGAAATAGTGTTATTAAAAATGAAAGTAGGGCTGGAGAGATGGCTTAGCCGTTAAGCGCTTGCCTGTGAAGCCTAAGGACCCCGGTTCAAGGCTCGATTCCCCAGGACCCATGTTAGCCAGATGCACAAGGGGATGCACGAGTCTGGAGTTCGTTTGCAGTGGCTGGAGGCCCTGGCATACCCATTCTCCCTCTCTCTCTCTATCTGCCTCTTTCTCTCTCTATCACTTTAAAATAAATAAATAAAAATAAAACAAACAAAAAATATTTAAAAAAATGAAAGTAGAGGGCTGGAGAGATGGCTTAGCAGTTAAGGTGTTCTTGCCTGTGAAGCCTAATGACCTGGGTTTGATTCCCCAGTAATCCAGATGCACAAGGTGGCACATGCATCTGTAGTTCATTTGCAGTGGCTAGAGGGCCTGGAGTGCCCATCCTCTTTCTCTCTCTCAAATAAATATATAAAAATAAAATATTTTTCCATGCCTCACTTCAGAGAGATTTGCTCAACCATGTTTATAGCTGCTCAATTCATAATAGCTAAAAACTGGAATCAACCCAGATGTCCATCATTAGACTAATAGATAACTAAGATGTGGTATGTCTACACAGTGGAATTCTACACAGCAGTAAGGGAAAATGGCACAATGAAATTTGTAGAAAAGTGGTCAAACTTGGAACAGATCATTCTCAGCGAACTCACTCAATCACAGAAAGACAATCGTCACATGGTCTCACTCATCTGTGGCTCCTAACCTGTATCAGCCCAAGATGCTGACATACCTAATAGGCATCTTGAGGACTGGACAATAGGGCAGGTGTTGGGGGGACACAAAACTGGACTCAAATGGAACTGGTACCACAAAATCCTATATCCTGAAAGACAGACTAAAAGGTTGAACCTTCATCTGGTCCTTAGAGGGAAAACTGAATCAAAGGGCCCTGGAGAGGGTATGATGAAGACTAACCTTAATTTTCTCCTGTCTCACTCTCTCTGTATTTTCTCTCTCTCTCTCTCTTTTTTTTTTTTAACTGAGATTTAAATTCTAACAGCAAGTGAAATTTCATTGAATCTTAGAAGATGTTAGCCACAAACTTACAAGTGCCTTGCAAGTTACATTCCTAATATACTTCTTGCCTACATTAAAAATTTCTAAAACTCTTCCTTCAATATCAAAGCTCAGATACTTGGACCATAGTGCACAGATTAAGTAGGTGAGAGATCTGTCTGTTACTTACAAAGTTACATAAGAGATTCCAGTTCAAGTTGACAGAACATAAACTAGATTTAAAGTGCTGTATTAAAGAAAAAAAATACACTTCATTGGGGGCAGTTACAAAAAATGTTCTATTTAAAAGACATGACATTGTAAGAAAGAAAACATATTTAGGATAATCATTCTACAATTGTTCAATTTTGCTTTTTTTCATTTTAAGAATATTGTCTTTGTCAAAGAATGGCAGGTAGCTGGTCACACATAAATCATGTATTCACACTTGACCAGAGACCTCACTCATATGTTAAGTTTGAACATTTTCTCAGTTCTGCTTGTAAGTCATCTCATTTACATTAGTGCTTAAGAACTACATAGACTTGTTTTAAATGTTGTGGGTTTTTTTTTTTTTTTGGTTTTTTTTTGAGACAGCATCTCACTCTAGCCCAGGGTGACCTGGAACTCATTCTGTAGATCTAGGCTGGCCTCGAATTCATGCTGATCCTACCACCTCAGCCTCCTAAGCACTGGAATTAAAGGCATATGCCACCATGCCTGGTTTGTTTTAAACATTTTAAATACCTGAAATAAATTGCAGAATTTCCTAAGAGTAGAGCTATTCTGGTTAGGGATCAAAGTATAGTCAGGTGAAAAGCAAAATTAATAATACAAATGCAATCCACAACAAGAAAAATAATTTTTTCTCCATGAAGAGTCTACCCATTCTGTAGAGATGTGTCATTTCCAAGTCCCAGTGGAAGGAACAGAGCACTTCCCAGTTTTGTTTCCACTATGTGCCTGTAAGCTACCTTACTTCAAAACAGAAGCACATCTGCAGAATGTAATATTGAGTAACAGTACTGAAGGTGATTGTTACAGGCTATTTAAATCTGCATATTAAATGGTTGCATCTTAATTATTTACACAGATCATTGGTCCAATAACATGAAAATAGAGAACAGCATCTGGAAAGTTATCTCATCCAATGTGCAGAGATACATGGGTTAACCATTCTTCCCATTATTTCTGCAGATGAGTCCTTGTTTATAGTGAAATCTGATGGAAATTCAAGGGTCGCTTTTTCCAAGCTACTGCATGAAAAGGATGCTGAAGGCCATCACTACACAGCACACAGAGACATAAGGACTTTTTTGTTTACCAATTCTGCCACACTTCCAAAATATCCCCAACAATCCAGTTTTATTTCTGTCCAGGATGCTGGGTTCCAAGGATCGGGTATAAGCACATGTTCATATAAGCAGCAAGGTTACAGTCGACAGACTCTGAAAACTGAAAGTGGCAGACATGGTGAGGCCGGCCGAGCCCCAGCCACATCACCCTTCCAGCCTGCGGCAGAAGCCCGTCTCTCTTTCTCTTTTATATTACCTATCTTTTCCTTCCTTCTTTTCCTTTGGCACTGGCCTGTAACGCCCAGTACCAGGATGTGGGTAACATCGACAATGAGCTGTTGATCAGAGAAACCTGCAAGGTTTCCCCAAAGAAGACAGATTTCTGTCAGAGCACTTGATTACCCACCAAAGGTTAATGATAAGACCCTACTGCTGAAGACACCATATGCTGTCTGTAGGGAACATGGAGAGAACTGGAGGGAATCTGGAAGGGAGCGAGTCCCACACAGTTAGCCTGTCTAGTGCCGGAAGGTGCTACATGAGCTACTGGGAGAAAACGGCCAACATCTGTCCAAGCAACTTGAAGGCTAAGCTACTCAGCAGCAAACCTGACATGATGCTCAAGTGCATCAACACCAAGTGCAATAGTGGCACACAGCCATGATGGGTAACCAACTGCTCTTGATTTGGCTGACTGATCTGCTCAGTGGAACAGAACCCATAGCTATAACTGGGAAACAAGTTGGAATCATATCCAAATAACTAGTTCACTCTCCAGTATCAAGCTTGTACCAATCTTGGACTATAAGAGAGCCTGCACCTATCACGTTCTCTATAAACTAATAATGGTTATCCCATTTATCTGGTGCTGACTTCACTCTCCATTGGAGATTCTGCTTCTCTTTTTCAGATGGACACAGACCCTGAGGAGAGAATCAGCCCATCGCACCTCACCAGGGCCCCAGCTGAATCCAAGAGTAATTGGGGAAATGAGCAAGAGTGCTGCTTTCTTGGTGAACCTGGTATCAGCACAAGGGTGAAGGAGATAGACACAGAGAACACTCAACTCCCACCTAACCAGAAATCCAGAGACACAGAGGCTCCCAAGACCTCATCACTGAAGTAGACCTAAAATGAACCCAACATGGCTCAGGGAAATTTGTAGAAGAGGGGGTGTAAAGATTGTTAGAGCCACAAGTTGGGACATTACGCACAGAGACATTGCCTCTTCCCCATAACTGGTGGCTACCTCCACAATGCATGACCCACAATCCCCATGGGGACAATCAGCATCCCCAACAAGGAGGGTCACTTTGGAGGGGGGCAGGGATGAGGGAAAGGATGGTACCAACATGTACTGTTTACATAATGAGTACGTACATAATAAAGAAAAAAATGGTATAAAAAGATGAAAATAGAAATCATTCTACTTTTTTTGAGTATTTCCTCGACTCTAATGTGGGGTTTGCAATTACGGCAAGACAGCAGCAGGAGCTCATTAAATCAAACATGAATCCTTCTGGAACACGAGATTGCTGCAGTTGCCCCATTACAGGCCCAAAAGGCAGCAGCTCTGCCTCACTTCCCATGGTCAGCCCAACTGGAGGATGGCTATGCAGTGATGGCTATGCAGTGAGTGTTGACTCTCACTTCCCAGTGGTCAGCCCAACTGGAGGATGGCTATGCAGTGAGTGTTGATTCTCACTTCCCATGGTCAGCCCGACTGGAGGATGGCTATGCAGTGAGTGTTGACTGCTACTACACGTTGGCCTCAAATATTTGCTCCTAAAATAATTACTGTAGTCAGTGAAAGCCACTCTGGGCTCCTTTTGGTCAGTAAGTCCTATTCTTGTGAAAATCAAGGTTTAAATATTGTCATCATTTCCTGCATCTTTGTCCTTTATAGACAAGTAAGTCATGAAAATATCTATTCTTCTTTTTAGCATGTATGCTATAAATGTGGTATGCTTGTGCATGTGTAAGCATGTTCATATGTGTATGGGCACTGGTGTGTAGTGTGCATGTGGAGGTCAGAGGTCAATGTCAGGTATCTTCCTCTCCATCTTATTTTTTAAGCTTGTTTTTTGAGGTAGGGTCTCACTATAGCTGAGACTGACCTGGAATTTGCTATGTAGTCTCAGGGTGGCCTTGAATTCATGATAATCCTACCTCTGCCTCTCAAGTGCTGGAATTAAAGGCGTGCACCACCACACCCTGCTCTCCATCTTATTTTTGGGGACAGAGTCTCTCGCTGATCCTAAATCTCACTGATTTGGCTATAGGGATCCTCTTGTCTCTGTCTCTGCTACTGGGATTACAGACACATAACACAATGCCTGGCTTTTCTGTGGGTGTTAGGGGTCTAACTCTGGTCTTTATGCTCACAAGGGAAGCACCTTATCTACTAAGCCATCTTCCCAGCCCTCTGTCTTTTTCTACCTTTGGAGAGAACTGGCTTCTTTTTTAAAAAAATTTACTTATTTGAGATTTATTTATTATTTGAGATTTTATTTGAGATTGTTGAATTTATTTATTTGAGAAAGAGTGAGGGACAGAAAGAGAAATGGGGGTGATGAGCACACCAGGGTCTCCAGCCACTACAAACTAAGTCCAGATGCATGCGCCACCTTGTGCATCTGGCTTATGTGGGCACTGGGGAATTGAACCTGGGTCATTAGGCTTTGCAGGCAAGAACCTTAAATGCTGAGCCATCTCTCCAGTCCCCTGCCCTGTGAACTGGCTTCTTTAAACTAACCTTTTATCTGGATTGACATATGCTAGGCATAAATGCCTATTTCACAAGGATTATATTACTAAGTCATATCCATGAACTTCTTGTGAAAGCCTCAAACTATTATGTGTCGTGTCTACAATCATCACCCTGTAGTAACACATGAGTAAACTGAGGTGCCGAGATCTGGTAATGGGCCACACACCACCATATTATTACTCTCTTCCATTCTACCAATATACTCTTTGTGTCTTAATCCAGTACATAAGTTAGGTCTGTGATTCAAAGGGAAGGTTCTGTTTTGGGACTTTGGGACACTTTGAGTTCTAACTTTGGGTTCATTTCCCATATGAGTACACTGACAGCTTTATAGAGTGCTACACCTTAGACACACTGATTAGCCAGTGGAAGAAGCACCAGCGACCGTGGTGTTTCCGTGGGCTGCACATCCATTCGAGAGCCTGTTTCTCATTGTTGCGGTTCCTCCCCCTTTCTTTTCTCTCTGCTGTGTCATTGACTGTGGTTATGAAGATGAATACTTCTTAAAAGCTTCCCAGAGCTGAACTACAACTGCGTCGTGACTTGAACAGACCAGAGGTGGGCAATATTTATTGCCAGCAGGGGTTGGAAGGGTAAACTGGCTAACTTCCTTCTGCATACGGGGAGACAAGGTTAAATGGGTTTGCTTTCCACATGTCAACTGTGAGCACATCACTGTGTTAGTTGCTCCTGTGGATCCAACAGTAACGTATCCACCAGTAATTATGTTCTCCTTGGGAGATGCTATGTGCAGAAAGATAACGAGAGAGAGAGAAAGAGAGACAGAGAGAGAGAGAGAGAGAGAGATATTTCATGTTTCTAAGTTACACACAGGAGGTGCACTGACCCTGGAAATACAAATTTATTCTATCTCACTGCAGTCAGAATGTCAAACATCAACAATAAACAGCAAATATGGTGAGGGCGGGGAATGGGGTGGGGAGGAGAATCCTCATACACTGCTGGTTGAAATGCAAATGACAGCCGCTGCTATAGAATAGAAATCAGCGTAAAGCTCCCTTACATCACATGTGATCCAATTATCCTACTCCCACATATGTATATTTTTTTCCAAGAAAGATGCACATCCACGTTTATTGCTGTCCTGTCCACAATGGGTAGACTATGAAGCCAGCCTACATGCCCACTGACCCAATAAGCTGTGGTGCATACAATGAAGTTCTATTCAGCCATAAAGAAGTATGAAATTGGGTCATTTGTAAGACATGGGTAGAACTTAAGATCTGCATGTTGTGTGAAATAACTCAAGCTCAGAAAAGCAAGTATCACATGTTTTCTTTCATATGCAGAATCAAGCATATATAATAAAAATTGATAAAAAAAAGACTGACCCACTGATCCTAGGACGTAGGTGAAGAGTTTGTAGGGGGCATGCTATTATTTACATGATGCTTAAATCAATATCCAGCACACTAAGCCTTCATTTCAGGAATACAGGCCGGTGGTTCGGAAATGCTGGCCTTTGTGCTAGGTATGGCCAGCTACCTGCTTATGTAGAGCTCCTAAGCCAAGAATGTTTTTTTATTTGTACATTTTTAAATGGCCCAAAAGAGCTGGGAGTGGTGGCACATGTCTTTAACCCCAGTACTCCAGAGGCCGAGGTAGGAGGGTTGTCATGAGGTGAGGCCGCCCTGAGACGAGGCAGAGGTAGGAGGATTGTCATGAGGTGAGGCTGCCCTGAGAGGAGGCAGAGGCAGGAGGGTTGTCATGAGGTGAGGCTGCCCTGAGAGGAGGCAGAGGCAGGAGGGTTGTCATGAGGTGAGGCCGCCCTGAGAGGAGGCAGAGGCAGGAGGGTTGTCATGAGGTGAGGCCGCCCTGAGAGGAGGCAGAGGCAGGAGGGTTGTCATGAGGTGAGGCCGCCCTGAGAGGAGGCAGAGGCAGGAGGGTTGTCATGAGGTGAGGCCGCCCTGAGAGGAGGCAGAGGCAGGAGGGTTGTCATGAGGTGAGGCCGCCCTGAGAGGAGGCAGAGGCAGGAGGGTTGTCATGAGGTGAGGCCGCCCTGAGAGGAGGCAGAGGCAGGAGGGTTGTCATGAGGTAGAGGCCGCCCTGAGAGGAGGCAGAGGCAGGAGGGTTGTCATGAGGTGAGGAGACCGCCCTGAGAGGAGGCAGAGGCAGGAGGGTTGTCATGAGGTGAGGCCGCCCTTGAGAGGAGGCAGAGGCAGGAGGGTTGTCATGAGGTGAGGTCGCCCTGAGAGGAGGCAGAGGCAGGAGGGTTGTCATGTAGGTGAGTGCCCCTGAGAGGAGGCTGAGGCAGGAGGGTTGTCATGAGGTGAGGCCGCCCTGAGAGGTGGCTGAGGCAGGGGGAGGGTTGTCACTGAGGTGAGGGGCCGGCCCTGCAGACGGAGGCAGAGGCAGCGAGGGTTGTCATGGTAGGTGAGTTTGCCCTGAGAGGAGGCAGAGGCAGGAGGGTTGTCATGAGGTGAGGCCGCCCTGAGAGGAGGCAGAGGCAGGAGGGTTGTCATGAGGTGAGGCCTCCCTTAGAGGAGGCTGAGGTAGGAGGGTTGTCATGAGGTGAGGCCGTCCTGAGAGGAGGCAGAGGCAGGAGGGTTGTCATGAGGTGAGGCCGCCCTGAGAGGAGGCAGAGGCAGGAGGGTTGTCATGAGGTGAGTTCGCCCTTAGAGGAGGCTGAGGTAGGAGGGTTGTCATGAGGTGAGGCCGTCCTGAGAGGAGGCAGAGGCAGGAGGGTTGTCATGAGGTGAGGCCGCCCTGAGAGGAGGCAGAGGTAGGAGGGTTGTCATGAGGTGAGGCCGCCCTGAGACGAGGCAGAGGTAGGAGGGTTGTCATGAGGTGAGGCCGCCCTGAGAGGAGGCAGAGGTAGGAGGGTTGTCATTTGCTAGAGAGAGAGATAGAGAACGGGCACACCAGGACCTTTTGCAGCTACGAACAAATTCCAGATGCAGGTGACACCTTGTGCTTCTGGCTTTATGTGGGTACTGGGGAATCGAACCCTGGCAATCAGGCTTTGCAAGCCAGAACCTTTAACTGCTGAGCCATCTCTCCAGCCTGAAATTCAAATTTTGCTACCTAACAATAAAGTTTTATTAGCACAAGGCTATGCTGATTCATTCAACACTGACTATGCCTGTCTTGGTACTCCTGTGGCCAAGTTAAGTAGCTGTGACACATATCACATGGCCAATAAGTCTGCAATCATGTACAACTTGGTTCTTTACAGAAAAAGGCCAAACTCTGTTCTAAACATTTAAATTGCCTGCTCAGCCTAACGGAACACCTTTGACTGTCATTAATTCATGAGAAGGGTGATCTCTGGAGCACAGCTACGAAGATCAACTATAAATACACCTTTACAAGGACAGCTCACCCCATGACGATCCAATCTGCCGCCCTAAATTCTCCGTGGAGATCTTTACAGCATTCTCGGTACATTGGGAAATTGGGGCTTGGGCATTAGAGCATTTCAGACATGTGGTACCCAAATGCTGCTGTGAGATCTACTTGAGCCTAGTGACTCACTCAGTCACACCACATCATTACTAGTATCACTCAATAATAGGCAGGAGTTGCAGATAATTCATATTCTGGGGGTAGAGGTGGTGTTTAAAGGCCAGCACATGACTTCTGCAAATGTATCGCACAGGGGCCATTGCTTTGAAAATGGACACTTTGATGTGGAGAGAGCGGAGGGGAGGGCGGGGAGAACTCCAGGGCAAAGGCTCCTCGTACTGTGTGTTTGCAGAGGGCGTCTGCTTTGTCCCAGCCACATCTCTGTTTACTATTTAAAGCCTCTTATTTGCAGAAGCCTCTTTGGACCATATGTTATCAACAAATGTTGCTAATGAAATACACGCAGTAATTTTCATTAGAATCTCCCACCCACCCATGAACAAAAAAAAACAACATTTGCCACAAAGGGAATATACCTCCCCAAACGATGGTAAACAGCTACTAGAAACCTCTGACAACAGAGGGATATTTACGAATGTGCGTGTGAGTTAGCCAAAAGAACACATCCACGTCAGGCACACAAGGACCCTTGGGGAACTGGTTTTTATGCAGGTTGGTGCTGGGGGTGGGGGTTGATGTCATTAGTTGCTATGGTGATGCTCAGCATAAGGCCATCATTCATGCCCCGGCTGCGGCTGGATTTGCATTTATTCAAGGTATATGGCTCATGTGAGCTGGGTGTTAAATCGGTGCAGTTCACAAAATTAAGTGTGGACCTTAACAAGACAGAAGTGTCATGGTGAGGAATGAAATGTCCTGGTCTTGTTGCTAAGAGTGAACGTTAATAACTGCCGGGAGGCAATTGCATTAACATCTTTGGGCCTGCCTTGCCTGTGTGATATTTTACTCTAAGAGAATCAATTGTACCATCACAGTGTGTCTCTGGCACACTAATTGATGGGATGTGATCCAGGTCCTTTACGGCATTAGAATAGATAAGCTACCACTTATCTACATAAATGAGGCATTCACTGTGTAGAAACTGGATGGTCTAGAAGGCAGAAGGAAGGTTTTGGCTTCCTTCCTTGTCATTTTCCCCTCACAATGTTCCCTTTTAGGAATCTGAAAGCCATTGTATGTAAACTTCAGAATGAACTTGTGATCCTGTGAGGCCTCCCCAGCTTAGTCAAAGAAAAAGCCAGCTAAGTAGGCTGCATTCTTCTTCTTTTTTAAAAAAATACTTTTGTACACTTATTTGAGAGACAGAAGGACAGAAAGAGGCAGACTGATAGAGGAGAGAGAGGGAGAGAGAGAGAGAGAGAGAGAGGAGAGAGTGAGTATGGGTACACCAGGCCCTTTTGCCACTGCAAATGAACTCCAGATTCATGTGCTACTTTGCATATCTGGCTTTATGTGGGTACAAGGGAATCGAACCCAGGCTGTCAGGCTTTGCAAGCAAGTGCCTTAACTGCTGAGCCATCTCTCCAGCCCCTAGATTCCATTCTTGTTTCATCTCTATGCCCCATGTGCGCCTCACCACCAGATCCTAGAGAACTCAATGTATAGTGCAAGTCTGCTCATTGCTATGGGGAAGAAATCCCGAAAGGAAAGTCGAGCACGCTAGGGCAGAGGTAACTCAGGTGCTCAGGCAAAACTTCAGGAGACAAGAATCATCTGCAAGATTGATTTGTAATTTGGCTTTGTCTGTCTCCCTCGGCTGGAACACCAACTGGCAGGTGTACAAACCTGTATTTGTTCCTGTGTCCCGAGCACCCAGCACAGTGACTAGCACCTGGGCTCCCTCCCAGGCAAGGGTGGAAGGAATGAAGTACTGGGCTGGCAATTCCTGCACATACATGTAAACATGTGGGTGATGTTCTACTGTAGAGTCAAGTGTAACAATGCCGTATTATCAGAGGACACCCTTTGGTATGGTTGGAAAACTCTATTCCATAAACAAGTGGAGGGCAGGGCCCAAGCCCACTCTATGTTCAGAACTATGCCAAGTGCTAATGAATCACTCAACAAATGTCCACTGCATCTAGGCTGGAGGGGAAGGAGACGCGGGAGAGCACACTGACAACATGATCTCCACCAAGCCAGAATCTGTTTAGTATACAATGAGGGGAGCTAAGATGGGTTTTGTTCAAAAAACAAGTGCTGAGGGGCTGGAGAGATGGCTTAGTGGTTAAGCGCTTGCCTGTGATGCCTAAGGACCCTGGTTCTAGTCTTGATTCCCCAGGACCCACGTAAGCCGGATGCACAGGATGGCACATACATCTGGAGTTAGTTTGCAGTGGCTGGAGGCCCTGGCATGCCCATTCTCTCTCTGTCTCTCTCTCTGCCTCTTTCTCTCTCTGTCTGTCTGTCACTCTCAAATAAATAAATAAAAATAATTAAAAAAAAAAAACAAGTGCTGAGTTTCTTGGGCTTCCCCTTCAATCTTTCTTAGCGTTTCCATCTCTGTTTTCCTTACACATCACTTCTTGCCCACTTTCAACTCTTTGCCACGACAAATGCTCCTTGACTCATGATGCACTTACATCTCAATGAATGTATTGGAAGTTGGAACGAATCTAAGATCAACATGCTTTGAATATGCCTAAGTGACAAAACATCACATTTAAGTAACACAGAGTACTATGCAGTGTTTTGGTTCCCCCCTTCATGATCAAGTGACTAGCTCACTGCCCTGTCAATTGTCCCAAGAAAGGTTCATTCAACACATCAGATGCCTAGGAGAGAGTCAATGTCCCAGATCTGAAGCATCGTCTTTGCTGAACGCATTTTGCTTCCACACTACAACTGTAAGTCAACACATCTTAGTTTAGGGACTTGGGGATTTTAGCAGTCTCAGCACATTAATCAGACCTGTTATGAATTCCTGATCCCATAATTCCAATCTCCCTGCCCTATCTGAGTTTGGTTCTGAGGTTTCTTGCTCTTTAAACTGGGCTTCTTTGGACTTTAAGTATGCCTTGTAAAAGCCCTGAGGATGAGGAACCATTTCCACCTTTAGGATCCTGCTCGCACAATGCACCCATTGCATCTTGAACTCTCCATTCAGGAGTAGTGGCTTGCCTTGCAACCTCCTTTCAGTGATAAATCTAAAAAACAGATACCGATGTTCAGTTCATTCAGTGTTTTTTTCTCTCTCTCTCTTTCTTTTTGTGGTTTTTCAGGTAGGGTCTTACTGTAGCCCAGGCAGACTTGGAATTCACTATGTAGTCTCAGGCTGGCCTCGAACTCACAGTGTTCCTCCTACCACTGCTTCCCGAGAGCTGGGATGAAAGGCGTGCGCCACCACGTCTGGCTGAGCATTTTCTCTTCTCTTGTGAGGATGGAAATGATGACTTCTGAGTTCCTTCGAGGCAGGAAACTGGAAGTCCAGCAGAGCCGGGGTATTTTCAGATTGTCTCAAGCCGTGAAGTCCTGGATTGCGTCAAATCCTGAAGGTTGACTCTTAAGATTGTACCAAAGTGGTCAACAGAAAAATCCAAAATTTCTGAGGCTGGAATGAAGTAGCAGGGTTGAATAGGGAGAACTGCTGCAGTCTACATTATTCAGATGACAGCTCATCCTGTGGTCTAAATGGTTCTGATTCCTTCTTCCTATCAGGCAGAACTCAGAGTGTGTCTGAGGTACCGCGTCACTGCGCAAGGAGGGAAGAAGGCATGTACCACTGCAGACGGGGGCTTCCCCTTCCCAGCCGAGAGAACTCCTGCCTCCCTCCCTCTCACCTGCTGGCTCCCTCTAATCATGTGTTTACTGCAAGTTCTTAGAGAAAATGACCTGCTCGCTGAATAGTCAATACCAACCTAGGAAGCATGTGTTCGTTTTCCCCTCTCAGTGAGTCAGCCAACCACCTCCTATTTAATTTCCAACACTGGCTGTTTTCCTAGAATTGCCTTTGTAACCAGAGCTGGCTATTATGGCCGCAACCTGTGATTCCCATGAATAACTGGGAGACTCCACAGGTAGCCATCTGTGTCTTTAGAACCGGAATCTGCCTTTGGATTTCCTGCAGCTTCCAGAGGACCCAAGAGAATAGAAACCCTACTCTACAGCAAGTTAGGCCAAAGCCACCAGGAGGCCTGGGCCCACGGCCTTATAGTGCATTGTTGAGCAAAGCAACCGGGTCCACTGACATCAGAAGCCACGTGAAGAAACACAAGTGGGGAGGACAGAGCCCCAGGAGTTTCTTCAGACTCAGCCTTCATTGACAACTGAGGAGGTTGGTGCAGTGGGAGAAAATTGTGTGGTCAGACTGTCCTGTTTCTACCATTAAAGCTTCAGGGCAGAAAGGTGGTGCTTCCTGTGCAAGCAGGAGGGCCGGAGACCGCCAGAGTTCGAATCTCCAGATCCCATGCAAACAGCTGGGCATAGTTACATGTGCCTGTAACCCCTGTCTCACAGGGGACCAGAGACCGAGAATATCAGAGCCTTGCAAGCTCTGGAATCATAAAGAGACTCCTGCATAAAACAAGGTAGGCCGGGGCCTCTAGCCACTGTAAATGAACTCCAGATGAATGCACCACTTTGTATATCTGGCTTTACACGAGTACTAAGGAACCGAACTTGGGTCCTTAGGGTTTGCAGGCAAGCGCGTCTACTGATGACCCATCTCTTCAGCCTTGGGCCTCTCTTTATCTGAGAACGGCTTTGCTCTCATGCAGCCTCTAATTTCTAAACTGTTACCTGAGCTACTTCCCATCACTGTGACAACCTATCTGACATAAACCACTTAAGGGACAAGGGATTTATTGCGGCTTGTGTTTTCAGAGGGCCCAGTCCCATGTACTTAGGCAAAACCTCATGGCAGCGGGAACACGTGGCACAGGAGGCCGTCACTCCATAGTGGACAGGAGGAAGAGATGGAGAAGACAGAAAGGGTCCCAGGACATGTACTCAGAGACCTGCTTCCTGCAGCTGGGTCCCATCTCCTTAACTATCTCGAACCTCATAAAATACAGTTACTAGCTGGGAGCAAGGATATACACAGGAGCTTGTGGGGAATATTTTATATGTAAATCATAGCACCTGTAAAATAAGGATGTTTACGTTTTTCCCTTTAACTTTCTCTCGTTAGAATTATCTGAGAAAATGCTTCCCAGGCTAATTCTTAATGAAGCCCACGCACGTTACTGACAAAGACTGAGGTGGTAATTATTCAGTGACATTCAAGAGGCACGAGTTAGTCCAAGAGCCAGTATGAGCTTCAAATACCAACATACGAGCTGACTTTGCAAAAAGTTTTCCAAACCATTTGAGGTTTTGGAGTCTCTGTCTGCAAAAAACAAACAACAACAAACAACAACAACAAAAACACCTGGAACTTGAAATTATATTTCAGATTATTTTTTAGCTGTGGCAAAAGATTAAGCGCCAAACACACATTCTCATTCTCACTTCCCATGACTTCCTTCTCGGAGTGCTTGGAACACTTTCTCTCACCCCACAAAATCCTCTCATCTTTCTTTGCTGGACTTTCTGGCATGGGGATGGAGAGAGATCAAATTACTATTTCATTCTCTTTTGCCTTCTCCAAGGAGGCATTTTCTTCCTGCTCTAGTGATGTTGCGTTTGTCCAAATCACTGCTTGCTTTGGCCTCTTTCTGACCAGAGAACACATCCTTGCATCTTGACTTTGAAATGATCCATGGTGTCTTCCTGGGCCAATGGGCATCGGCTGGCCCTGTAATCTGGACATCAGAATGAACTACAGGGAGCAGATGTGTGCCCCACCATCAGTGAGGCACCAAGGCCAGGTAACCCCATAGCTTCAAGCAGACATACCCAGCTGAGCCTGGCATGGGTCAACCAATCTCAACAAATTTGTCAGTAAGTGGACAAGAATAAATGGCTGTGAATTTAAGTCCTTGAGTTTTGGGGGTAGTTGGTTACATACAAGTAGCTCATTGATAAAGCCTTTTCACCTGTCACTGAATCACATTTTACATACTAGTCTACAGTACTCAGTGAGACTATGATATCCTACCAGATGCGAACACATCACACAATCTCCTTACTATGATATAAATCCATGGCGATCGTTCAAGGAACACCTCCGCCTAATTAATTTGATAGCTTCAAAGTGACCTGCCTGCCTTGACCTCACCAATATGACAGAGTCTACTCACAGCATGGACCAGGACCTGGCTGCCTGGCTAAGGCTTCCCTGAGGCACAGTGAAGGTTCCTGAAGAGTGAGCATGTCACTACCTCCCAGGGCCAAGGCAGGCAGCCGAGGTCTAAACCGCCAGTGTGCAGAGCTCCCAGAGGGACCTAAGTACATCAAAGGCACTTAGGACCAATCCCCACCTTAGCAGCTCTTCATTGACCATCCCCCAACATCTATGACTTAGCCTGGCTGGCGGCCTGAGAGGTGTTGGGCACACAGAGGTGATCCTTGGGAGGTTCAAGGTCATTCAGGGCTCTGGCTGTCCTTGAAGCATTCAGCCCCATCCCATAAGGCCTCCTGTCTGCCTTTGACAGAGGGGATTGTGGGAACAATTGCTGGTTTCTATTAGAAGGGGATGGACTGCTTTCATGGGCTGGGTTTCCAAATATCCCACAGAGAGCGGTCACCAAGGATACTATTGTGAGCCAGGTTTGTCTCTTTTCCCCAGGGACTGGTTTGTGGGTTATTTTTCACTGCTGAACATTTATATGAGCAACTGTTAGGAGTGACCATGCATGCCAGAAGTCTCAAAGGGAAGTGATGAATGGGGCCAGCTGGCCACGTGTTCGCCAGTCAGGACTGAGGTATGGAAGGACGGGGAAAATTACTTTTGAAACCAAAAGCATGACATAGGCCCAATCAGAAGGCAAAGGGTTGATTCTAGAAAGTTATGGGTCTTAGCAATATTACCACTAGTGAACCAGACTTGGATGTACTATGTGCACAGAAAGGAAATATGACCTATTGGATACAGATCTTCTTGCACTGGACAATGGGGTCATTTTAAACTCTCAGGGAGCCTGATTACTCTTAGTATGGGATTCCTACACAATTTTAAGTATCTCAAAAGTATTCTACACTATCTAAAATAAACTATGATGGCTGTTGTAGTCTGCTCCAAGCTGTTGGGACAAATATCCAACCAGACGTAGTTTGGGAGGAAGGGGTTTATAGCTCACAGGTTCAGGGGAAGTTCCATCAACGATGGAGGAAGCTGACTCCTTTCACAGGTCCAAGCACAGAGAGACCACTAACATCCAGCACCACGAAAGTGAACAGCCAGAGCTCAAACTGCTCTCTCCGCACCTTTGGGCTGGGATCAAGATCTGCCTCCAAGCATGCTTTAGGGTTGGACCCAAGGATAAGCCTCTGGTGATACCTCCTCCAACAGGTTGCTGGAGACTTTGAACAGGATGCTTAACCTTAATACAAAATACCCGAGACAATGGGAGAGCACACACTCACATTCAGACCACCACAGTGGTTCAGGGCATAAAGTGCTTGCCCTGCCATCGTGAGGTCTTCAGTTTGACTCCCAGGACTCATGTAAAAATACCAGGAATGTAAATTCCAGGTCAGCTGAGCTAGAGTGAGACCCTACCTCGAAAAACAAAACAACAACAACAACAACAAAAAAAAAAAACCAAAAATACCAGGCATGGTAGTACATTTTAAAAAATTTATTTATTTTTATTTTTTATAATTAACAACTTCCATGATTGTAAACAATTATCCCATGGTAATTACGTCCCTCCCCCAACTTTCCCCTTTGAAACTCCACTCTCCATCATATCTGCCTCCCCCTCTCAATCAGTCTCTCTTTTATTTTGATGTCATCATGTTTTCCTCCTAATACGATGGTCTTGTGTAGGTAATATCAGGCACTGTGAAGTCATGGATATCAAGGTCATTTTTTTTGTCTGGAGGAGCACGTTGTAAGGAGTCCTACCCTTCCTTTGGCTCTTACATTTTTCTGCTACCTCTTCTGCAACAGACCCTGAGCCTTGGAAGGTGTGATAGAGTGGTACATTCTTATAAGCCCAGCACTGGGGAGGCAGAGAAGGAGGATCCTTGGCACTCACTGGCTAGCTAATGTAGACTAACTGGTGAACTTGAGGACAACGAGAGACCCGGTGTCATTAGAAGGTGGATGAGATTCTTGAGGATAGCATCCGAAGTTGTCCTTTGGCCTCCACACACATGGGCACCTGTACCCTCAGTCCTGCATAGGGCAGCAGAGACCACGAAGTGCCCAGGCAAAAAGCAGTAAGCTTCTGTATCAGCAAGAGACTCCAGTGCAAATAAGAATGGGCAGAGGAGTGATGGAGCGGGACATGTGACATTCTGCTCCTGCCGCTGCAGGTGAGCACACGGGGGCTGCAAAGGCACACATGCGTGCACACACACATGCACACACACTATACCCACGTCCTACATATACACTACACAGCACACACACTGCACGCACACACACATGCACACACACACACACACTACACCACATCCTACATATACACTACACAGCACACACACTGCACGCACACACACATACACAATACACATCTACATTTTACACTAAACAGATCACACTGCACGCACACAAATGCACACACAAACACTACCCACATTAACTTATACACTACACAGTGCAACACACTGCACGCACACACCATGCGGCACACACACACTAATTCCTACATATACATACACAGCAACACACTGCATTTTTTTTGCACACACACATGCAAGCACACATACAAACATCTTCATATAATGACAGAGCAAACTGTATGTACACACACATGCAACAAACTATACATCCTAATATTGCCACTACACAGCACACACACTGCCGCACACGCACATACACACACTACACATCTACACACAAACACCCTACATATACACTCCACACGCATACATATATACACACACTACACACACACATACATACACCCCCATAATACACAAAGTCAAACACACTGATACACACACAATTTAACACAGAAACACACAAACACCTAACAATATATACTACTATCACCAACACATACATAACAAATACACACACACATACACACACAATGCTAAGCATGCTTCCAACCAGGTCCTTGCTCTGGGTCTGCCCCGTGCCTAGACTGTTCTTTGAGTCACCCCTGACACACAATTTTTTCAAAGAAGCAACAGCCTCCCCAGCCCGCCTCATTCTATTGTTTTCTCTCTACTTTCTTCTTAGCACTTATCACCATGTGGCATGTCTTTCACAGTTGTCTTTTGTGTGTGTGTGTGTGTATTGCATATCTTCTCCCAGGCTCTCAGAAGCAGGGGCTCCTGTCTGGTTTGTTCTCCATCAAACTCCTGTCTCAAACAATGTCTGATATATTTTAGACACTTAAATATTTACTAGTGAATAATCGATTTTGAAAAGGTGCCATCGGATAGTTATGCTGGTTATTTTTGCAGTAGGGTTTCATGTTCCACTTCTTTCTTTAAGATTTTATTTTATTTATTTTTTTGTTATTTTTATTTATTTATTTGAGAGCGACAGACAGAGAAAGAGGCAGAAAGAGAGAGACAAAGAGAGAGAGAGAGAGAATGGGTGTGCTAGGGCTTCCAGCCACTGCAAACGAACTCCAGATGCATGCGCCCCCTTGTGCATCTGGCTAACGTGGGTCCTGGGGAACCGAGCCTCGAACCAGGGTCCTTTGACTTCACAGGCAAGTGCTTAACCGCTAAGCCATCTCTCCAGCCCTTTAAGATTTTATTTTTATTGATTTATTTACTTTGGTTTTTTGATGTGGGGTCTCACTCAAGCACAGGCTGACCTGGAATTCACTCTGTAGTCTCAGGGAGGCCTTGAACTCACGGTGATCCTCATATCTCTGTCTCTCGAGTGCTGGGATTAAAGGTGTGTGCTACCATGCCCAGGCTATTTTTATTTATTTATTACAGTAAGAGAGAGAGAGACAACGGGCATGCCAGGGCTTCCAGCCACTGCAAATGAACTCTAGACACATGTGCCACCATGTACATCTGGCTTACATGGGTCCTGAAGAATCAAAATTGGGTCCTTAGACTTTGCAGGCAAGCAACTTAACCGCTAAGCCATCTCTCCAGCCTCTCATGTTCCACTTCTTAAGTGACTAAGGGTCACCTTGACCTCCCGATCCTCCTGCCCCCCCTGCTCCCACCGCCACATGCTGGCTTTATGAACATGAGACGACTCGCCCAGCTCCCACAGTGGTTTTCACTCATTGTAAAGACAATATTCCAAATGATCTGGGCCAGTTGGAAGTTGCTAATTTCCCCCTTAAATTCTGCACAACCAAAAGAAGCATTTTACCTTTCTAAGCTTCACTTTTCTCACACAAAAAGTCATGAGTTCTTAAGAGGTTAAATGAAATTAGATGCATAAAGGACAGCGGGCACAGTGACGACCATGATGCCTACGATGCGTAATGTCATCTGTCAACTTGGTTGAATCTAAAATCATGTAGGAGATGAATCTCTGGAGTGTCTGTGAGTGGATTTCTAGACTAGGCGAACTGAGGTGGAAGACTCACCATAACCGTGGGTGGCACCCTGCCATGGGCTGGATGTGCAGCTTGAATAAAGAGGGCCAGTGAGCTAAGCGCTGGCATTCCTCTCTTTCTCCTGACTACAGAGGTCATGTGATCAGTTCCTTCACATCTCCAGCTGTCACTTCATGCCCGTGATGGAATGTGTGCCATTAAAGTGGCTTCCAGTCGAGTATTTGATCACAGCAATTTGAAGAGTAACTAATATAATATACACAGAAAGAGACCCCAATTTGTACAGGAGCCCGCTGAAACTTTTCTCTCTCGCTGCCCAAGTTCATGAGACACCAGAGTATTCCCATGTGAAGCCGCTCGATTCCTCCTTGCTTGACTTTCTAGGCTAGCTCCAGAGTACCCCCAAACTTCTGAGCCAGATGTGAGTAGAAACTCACTTTAGTCCAAATAAATTCATCAAAGAATGGACTCTTTGCTGAATGTGAGGATGGCCACGTGAGGCCAAGCAGAGACTCAGAACTGGGGAGCACTGGGCTTTGATAGGGCCGCTGCCCTCACCACTCTGAGCTTTTCTGTGAATGAGAGCAGAGGTACCAACTTAGCTCCAAGAGTTCTCATTGGTTGGCCCTTATTATACATCCAACCACCTGTCTAGCCAATGATGATCACCAAGGTACTGTTCTTGCCCTAGGGTGAGACTCAAAGAAGAGCACAGAGAAAGTCTGCAGACTCAAGGAAAGGTTTATCTTGTTTGGGGGAGATGGCAATAACCAAATAAATTAAAAGAAAACAACACGGGATGACTATTGCAGAAGAATGTAAGAGCCAAAAGAAGGGAGGAGTGCTGACAGTACTGTCTTCCAGACATAAATGGTAGTTATGACCTCATAGTGGCTGATGCTACCTATACAAGACCTTCATAATGGGGGCAGGGAATGATGGCATCAAAATAGAAGAGAGACTACTACTTGGAAACAAGAAGGGATTCAGTGGAAGAGGGACTTGGGAGGGGGTTTTGGGAGTGTGGAGAGGGAGGGGATTAAGATCATGGTATATTGTCGAGATGTATGAAGATTGTCAATAAGAAGTGTTGGAAGGGGAGTTCAGGACCTCTTCTCCAAAACATAAACTTCTGACTACTGTCCATAAAGTCAGTTCCTAACTAGGACACAGTAACAGTCAAAAGGAAGAAGCAGAGGTTGGGAAAAGATCAATAGAGATTGGTATGCTGATCAAAGCTACTGTCTGGTCACATGGATGATTATTTCCTGAAGGAAGTGAGCTCAGAGCTTGGTCACTGGGTTTGACAGGCAGGCACTGTTTGGGGCAGGACAAAGCTTGCTGTCTACAAGAAGCACAGCTTCTCCACACACCTGATCCAGGCATCTGTATCCAGCACCCAGCCAGTGAGGGACACCTGTACTGGAAAAAGGTGGACAGTGCCCGAGAGGAATGACACCTGAGGTTTCCTTCTAGAGCCCTACCTCCCACAGCTGTAGTACTGTGTCAGATAATGTGGAGGTTTGAATTAGGTGCCCCCTATAAACTCATGTGTTCTGAGTGCTTGATCCACAGCTGATGGCAACTCAGGAGGTGGAGCCCTACTGGAGGAGGTGTGTTACTGGAGGTGGACCTTGATTTTTTTTTTTTTTTATCTCCTAGCTAGCCAGGGTTAGTTTGGCTCACTCTCCTCCTGTCACTGACCACCTTCTGTGGCAAGGAGGTGACATCCAGCCTCTGCTCTACCACCTTACCCTGCCATCATGGAGCTTCCCCCTCAAGACTGTAAGCCCCAAATAAACCCTTTCTTCCCATGAGTTGTTTTTGGTTGGATGCTTTGTGCCAGCAGTGAGAAGGTAGCTACAACAGATACCATGGAGAGAGATAATGCCTGTCAGCTGCATGCAATTCGGATGATAGTTGGCCAAGGATGACAGGATGCATGAGAGGAAAGAGACACCAGGGAGCATGCCACAGTTTATATGACAGAGGAGGAAGGTCTCAAAGTCACAGTGTCCATGGAGGATGGATGTGGTGTCCCATGTCTTGTATGGCAAACCACCTCCTCTTGATTAAAGTCATTAGTGACTACCAAGGAGCAGTGGTCATGAGACAGACTACCTAGAAGAGCTCCTGAAACAGTGACCCTTAGCCAGAAATTCTTTTTTTTAAAAATTTTTAAAAGATTAAAAAAAAATTTTTGTTGTTATTTTTATTTATTTATTTGAGAGAGAGAGAGAGAGAGAGAGAATGGGCGTGCCAGGGCCTCCAGCCACTGCAAACGAACTCCAGACGCATGCACTCCCTTGTGTATCTGGCTAACGTGGGTCCTGGGGATCGAGCCTCGAACCGGGGTCCTTGGGCTTCACAGGCAAGTGCTTAACCGCTAATCCATCTCTCTAGCCCACCAGCCAGAAATTCTGATGATCAACTCTCCCACTCCCCTGGAGATGACAGTGGCAGAACAAGGCAATGAATGAAGGTCACTCTAAGTCAGTGATGGTGTGAAGTGTGTTCACACGGGCCACATATACTGTAAGATGTAAACCTGCCCCAAAGGAAGGCTATCACATGTCTCAGCTGGTTAAAGTCAGTTAAAGTTAGGATGGCTTCATTCATGAAGCATGTCTGAGATACCCATTTATTCCATTTCTGGAAAACAGATCAGGACAAGTAGAGAATCATCTACTTATTATTTCATGTGACTTTTCTGTCTCATAATGGTGTTAGCAACAGTGAGAGAGAGAGAAAGAACGAGCGAGAGACACTCCCTGTTGTAGTCAGCGCCACACTGTTGGGATGAACTTCCAAGCCAGATACAGCTTACAGGAGGAAGCGTTTACGTCAGATCCATGGTGGGAAGAAGCTGGCTCCCATGCATCAATCCAAGCAGAGAGACGCCGCCACAGCCGCCACCACGATCAAGCGCAAAGCTGACAGGATGACGGCGGGGACTCCTAGCAAGTAACAGGGACCCAGGAAGAACTCTGGTCGTTCTATTACCTTTAGGCTGGAATCAGGTCTGCTCCCAAACACACCTTAGGGTTGGATCCCGGGATCTACCCCCAATGACACCTATTTCCAGCCAGGTGGCTGGAAATCCAAGTTTTAACAAAATACCTGAGTCTATTGGGTGACACGCGTTCAAACTACAAGACTCACAGAGAAAGCGGCAGAGAGAAGAGAGAAGAGGTTGTGAGGCCGAGATAAGGAAATCTGTTGTAAATCGGAATTCTGTGACCTTCCCCTCACAGCTTTCAGACTCATGGACACAACAGCTCCATGACATTCTGACCACTGTCCTGCAGCTCCACCTCTCTTCCCACAAAGGAGAAGGACGGAATCCCTTCCGTGTGGGACTGCATTACGCTTTCCTGAAGAAGCCTATGCGCCTTTATCCTTTGCCTGCAAACATCCCTCCCCCCCAACCTGACTACCAGCAGCCTAGACTCTGACAGTTCATTAAGAACACTATAAAATCAAGTTTATTCCCTCCATCAATCATTCAGGATATTCATAAGACTGCGGTCATTAATTTTATCACTTTAAGCAGGGAATGGTAATTTCATTATCCATTATGATTGCTTGTACATTTTATGAATTATTTGCATCATTAAACATTCAACATGTGCCTAACATGACAATTCTGAGTTGTTTGGACAGACTTTCCCCCACCTTCTGTCTTGTGTCAGGCACATACACTGGTGATGTTTAGGGTGTGGAAGCATTTTCTTCTCCCGCCACAGAGGGTGACATAAAACAAAGCTATGTTTAGGAGTGGGAGAAAAACGCCAGCAAAAATCAGATATGTGACACTACTGAGTGACTGATACATAGCTTAGCCTTTCTAAGGCAGTGGTATTCAGGAAGAATTTGAATGTTGGGTGTCTATTCACAATTTAGCATAAGGAATCAGATTGTAATTTGGAGGTCATATCCGAGGACTTGATCAATCTGAAAGTATGTATCATGATACATGCTTTGCATTTCCATATTTTTGTGTTTACAAAAACTATAATTGAAACACAGCACTAAGCATTATCCATGCTTCACCTTTTTGAGTCTTTGCAACAGTGCTGGGACACAGATCAAACTGCTGCTATTTTTACAGGTTGAAGGATTTTTTTTTGTGTGGGTATGATACATGTATGTGTGTGCAAGAGTTACGGTGTCCAGTCTTACCTGGGTTCTGAGGATCCAAACTCAGGTCCCCACGCTTGTGAAGCAAGCTCTTTCCACTGAGCCCTTTCCCTAGCCTGGGGGATGTTTTCTTGCATGTGTAGTATCAAAGATATTTATCATGAGGCATGACCTGTGTGTTGCTATTGTGTCTAACTTTTACTAAGGCTGAGACATATTTTATGTGGAGTAGTTGAATTACTTAGATGGCCCTTTAACCCTGTTAGAGCAACGTCCACAGAACAAAACAGGCATCTTAGGTGGTAGGATATGCTGTCACCCTGGGAAAGGACGCACCAGCGCCTCTTGATGAACCTGAACTGAGAAGCTACTGTTCATAAACCACATGTTTAAGTTAAGAGGTGCCACAAAGGTACCTAGCTCCTAATTCCTCTCTCAGTTCTTTTGAGATGTGGAGTAATTACCTGAATAACTACATCACTGCCGGGAACACCTACACAGTTCAGTATGGTTCCAGAAATGTCCCAAAACTGCTTACAGTGAGTTAATAAACGAATGGCAGGTATTGAGCACTATGGTTCAGAGGTCGGATGGATGTGGGTGGTGATGTGGGAATTCCTTATTACAGGATAACTAGAATGGGTTGTAAGAATGGATACAATCTGTAATTGGCAGTGGAAGTATGTTGGGAAATTACCGAACATCCTTCAATATTTTGTTTTCAAGATAAATTTCAAGCTCTGTCCTCATTTCTTTTGTGTTAGATTTTTATATATTTATTTGTGTACACATGTGCATGCACACACACACACACATAACCCACAGTCTCTTGTTGCTGCAAATGAATGTCCATGTAGCGTTTATATATGTAGGTGTGGAATTGAATCATGGCCAGCAGGCCTTACAAGCAAGTACCTTTAACCACTGAGCCTCTTTCCCAGCCCCAGTCCTCACTTCTGGAACTGGCAAATATGCATGGGGCCCTTCCTGTGCTGGAAATTTTGCAGACCTTGTTGCTGCTTTCATATAGTTCCTTGGCTGGTAGAGAAGCCCAAAAGGGAAGAAGGCATGCATAACGAGATCTATGAGGGGAAAAAAGGGGGCTGAGGGCCCATAGAAGGCCAATACATATAGGAAGGAGTACTTACCATCTTTAACCACACTGAGATTCCATCTTAGCCCAGCCACAATCAAGAAAACAAACAAATAAATCTGAAGATGTGAGGGGAATGGAACCCTTATGCACTGATGGTGGGAATATAAACCAGTACAGCTAGTATGGACATCAGTATAGAGGTTTCTTAAATAGCTAAAAGAAAAACAGAATTCCCACTCCTGAATATACATCTAACAGAATCTGAGTCCACATGCCACAGAGCTATGGACACATCCATGATTATTACTGCAGTACTATTCACAGTATCCAAGTTATAGCATCTGCCTAGTGTCCACTGACGGACGAACGGATAGAGAAAACATGGTGTATCCATGGGGTAGTTTTGCTTAGCCACAAAGAATGCAGTTATGCCATTTGAAGGAAGTGGAAAGAACTGTAGTACATCATGTTAATAAAACATGTTAGACTTAGCAGGGCGTGGTGGCACACACCTTTAATCCCAGCACTTGGGAGGCATAGGTAGGAGGATCGCTGTGAGTTTGAGGCCACCCTGAGACTACAGAGTGAATTCCAGGTCAGCCTGGGCTAGAGCTAGTCCCTACCTTGAAAAACCAAACCAAAGCAAAAAAAAGTTAGACTCAGAAAGACAAATACTATATTTTCTCTCACATGTCAAATCCAGGTTTTAAAAAAAAAATATGACACAGAAGGAAGAATATTTTGGGCAAGTCATGGTGACACATATTTTTAATACCAACACTTGGGAGGCCAAGGTAGAAGGATCACCATTAGTTTGAGGCTACCCTGAGATGATACAGTGAATTCCAGGTCAGCCTGGGCTAGAGCAAGACCCTACCTTGAAAAAACAGGAAAAGAACACTTGGTAAGAGAAAGTAGACCAGTGGGAAAGGGGAGAGGCGAAAAGATAAGTTAATATGGAAGGGATCAGTATGAGAAAAGTATATGATATGCATTAAACCATTATTCTGTAAAATGAATATATGTTAATAATGAAAGACCTGTACAATGTGGTAGTGTATGCAATGTGAGAATGAAAGAGAACTGCTGCTTAAGACCCCTGTGACAGCATCAGTTCTGCCTGGCATCAGGGCTATGCCGTGATGGAGAAGCGTCAGTGGTGGTGGAGGGTGGCTGGCTTGGGTGCTGGGCACAGGGTAGGATTCTGTAGGTCGAGTAGGAAGAATCAGGGCAGGTGGTTCGCCCAGGTGAACTCTGCGAAGTTCATGGATGGTTTTGCATGCTCTGCACCCTTGTCTTGCTATTGGTTATAGCATTCCAATTCTTCCTTGAGGATGGCTTTTTCCTTGATCTTAGCTCAGCTGGTTTAGGTAAAGCTGGTTGGTCATCTCAACCCTGAATTTCCAGTTGAAGCCAGAGGGGTGGAGACCCTGTGTTTACATCAGAGCATATAACCCTTGGGAGTATTGGCAGTGACAAGCTTCCTCTCAAAGGACAGGGGCTGAGAATGGGGATGGCTCAGGAACACAGCTGAGAGAAGAGAGAGAAATTCTGATGACATCAGTGGAATCTACAGGTCCACTTACACATGTGAACGCCCATTGGACAGTCACACCGAATGACAGACCCCTTACTCAGTGGAAGCAAGATAGAACTGTGGGTCAGTTAACTGTGACGGAAGAGATGTTAGAAGGTGTTAGAAGCTCCACTGATCTTCACCCGCCCGCCGTTTTCCGTTGACTTCTTGCTCTCTTCCATCCATCCCTCCTTTCAGATGTCCGCTGTCATATTCTCAGATCCCAGTATTGTAAGTCTTCAACTGGGCTCGCATTACTCCAATATCTGAACACTTTTTAAGTACCGTTAATTCTACCTTGCTGTCAAGGCATTTACTGGTACACAACAAGCCCCCACACTATAGTATATAGTAGATAAGTCAAGTTCTGTGAAGGAAAAGTCCCCTGCTTTCCCCAAATAGTGTTTGACATGACTGTGAAATAACCTAATATTCCAAAAGTATTGATGACTAAGGATGGTTTAACACAGGAATTGGCAAACTTAGGTCTTATAACCAAATATGGTCAGTCACCTGGATTTGTAGATCAAGTTTTACGGCTGAAGATTCATTCATCTCTATGTCCCCTGTGGTGCCTTGCATGCTACAAAAGTAATGTCCAGTAATTACGACAAACACCACTTGGTGTGCAAAGTTCAAGTTCTTTCCCTGTACAGGAAAGCGCTGGACTGTGGTCTAACCTTTGCTTCCTTACACAGGTGCCCTGTTATTTGAGTTCAGTTCTTACTGACAGGTGAATAGAAAGTGAACATGAACTTTTAGGGGCCTGGTGACAGCGTCTGAGATTCTACCTACACGCACATTCACTCTAAGCATGCAAACATTCTCTTCACTCCTCACCTGGTTGCTTGAGTCACTGTAAAAGTGTCCAGGGGGCTGGAGGGATGGCTCAGTGGTTAAGGCGCTTGCCTGCAAAGCCAAAGGATCCTGGCTTGACTCTCCAAGACCCACATAAGCCAGATACACAGGGGGCACACGCATCTGGAGTTCATTTGCACTGGCTGGAGGCCCTGGTGTGCCCATTCTCTCCCTCTCTCTCTGCCTCTTTCTCTCTCTCAAATAAATAGATAAAATATATTTTTAAAAAAGTGTTTCAGAATATTACCAATAAGCTGATAAAACAAGAAAATGCTGTGACTTCAAGTCCTATCTCCAGTCCAGAATGGCCTACACCAGTAATGCCACATCTCCTATTGGTGGAAATGCAAAGTAGTGTAGCCATTGTGTAAATCAGTATGGAGGTTCCTCAAGAAAATGAAGTGCAGGGGCTGGGAGATGGCTCAGTGGGTAAAGCTACTGTGAGGTGCCCGAGTTCAAGTCCCAGCACCCACGTACACACTTGGCACACACGGTGGGCCACCCTAACCCCAACATTTTGCGGGTTGAGATAAGGGATCCCAGAGACAAGCTGCCTAGCTAGAATAGCAGAATGGGCAAGCTCTGGGTTCAACTGAGAGACCCTGTCTCCACAAATAAAGTGGAGAGTGATAGAGGAAGACACCGACATCAGACTCTGGCTTCCTTCCATATGCACACATATACATGTGTGCACACTTTACACACATGCACAAAACCAAACACAGGACCACCATATGATCCAGCTGTACCAATAGTGGGCACATGTGACTAAATCAAAGTTGGGGTGCTGCAGTATTAACAACTGCAAAGTTATGGGATCAGCCTAGGTGCCCATCAATGGACACATGGATAAAGACACTGTGGTATGTAGACACAATGGGGTTTTACTCAGCCATAAGTAGAACAAAATTATGCTGTTCACTGGAAAATGGTTCCAACTAGAGAGCATGATAAACAAAATAAGCCAGACTTAGGAAACCAGGGACTTCCAGGAAAGATAGCCATGCCAAAGCAGCCTAGAGAGGGAAATCAAAAGAAAAATAGCAAAATACACTCTTCTACTGAAAAATGAAGGTGTATAAGGAATTACCAACCACAGCAGAGAAGCAGGAGACACTCAGATTTTCTAGCAAGCAGGAAACCACACACCTAATCCACACACCTGCCTGGTCCGGTGCAGAGCTGCAGGAGCAGAAGCCAGGTGAAGGGATTTTCCACTCACATCAGCCTCCTTGCAAAGTCAAGAAACCCAAGGGGAAGACAGTAGGGACCAGCTGAGCAGCTGCTGAAAGAGAATGCAACCAGGACCAGCTGGGCAGCTCAGGTACAACTCCAGGCATCCTGCAACGACGCCCTTCCCCCAGCTGCTAGTTCCATGAACCATCGAGAACTCATCCAGCTCCCTTCCCCACCCTGCTGCATGGCATCCAGCACAGCCACTCAGAACACCAGATCCAAAGACCCGGGCGTGCTAGTGCACACCTTCAATCCTAGCACCTGGGAGGGAGGCAGAGGTAGGAGGATTGCCATGAGTTCGAGGCCACCCTGAGACTACAGAGTGAATTCCAGGTCAGCCTGAGCTAGAGTGAGACCCTACCTCAGAAAACCAAGAAAAAAAAAAAAAAAAACAGAGTCCACAGTGCAGTAGAGAGAGAGATGGAGGTGGGCACTCAGCATTGGTGAGATTGGAAGCCATCCCAACAGGTAACAGGGCCTATTTACACAAAGTCAGGTACACAGGCCTGCACTGGCAGTGCTAATCTCACCTCCCATGTCAGGGCAGGTTATTTACATTTGATTGATGAATTCTTGTTGGCTATACCATTCTCAAATAAGCTGTATTTTGGTGTTGACTACTGTTGTCTTTGATGTTTCTTGATTTATAGGGCTTTAGTTTTTTTATTCTGTCATTATTGAGGGCAGGGTCTCACTTGGCCCCAGGCTAACCTGGAACCCATTTCAGATAAGAAATTTCAGCTTCCCAGTTGACAGGATTAAGGGTGTGGGGCAACAAATACCCTTAGGGACTTTGACTTTATTAGACTATATGTTTAAGTTTTAATCCCCACTCTTGCATAAATATTCTTGTTGGTTTTGATTGAATATGGATATTGCTTAGTTGAATTTTAGAAATTGCCAGTAATTTGCTCCACCCAGCCTACTAGAATACTTGCAAAGCAGGCAAAGTCAACACTCAGGGTCACTGCTGCTGTTACTCTGGGAGCAATATAAGAGCCACACCTGGCACCTTAAACTCCTACCCTGGAGATATATAAAGTCAGTTCTGCATGTTTAAGAATATTGCAGATCATTAGAAAAACCAAGAATCAAATTAACTCATGATGCAAAAGTCTCTATATTTTAATAAAAGAAACACAAAAATCAAGACAATACAATTCTACCAAAAGTTATAAATCCATCAAAAATGACCTCCAAAGAGAATGATTTAGATAAAATGCTTGAGAAAGATTCATAAAAAATGATTATCTCTATGCTCAAAGAAATGAAAGAAAAAAATCAAGGGAGTCAAAGAAGAAAACAAACTCCTAGAATCCCAAGAGAACACAGGAAACCAATTTAATGAAATAAGGCAGTCAATACAAGACATGAGTAAGGAAATAGAAATAATAATAAAAAAAAACCAATCAGTAATACTAGAAATGAAGAGCAGTAAGTCAAATGGAAAACTCTGTAGAAAGTTTCACCTGGTGGAAGAACTAATATAGTCCAACAAAGAGAAAGACAAACTAATAGGAAGGCATAAATGGGATTTCAAGATATTCAGAATACTATGAAGAGATCAAGTATAAGAATTCAGGGTATAGGGCTGGACGAATGGCTTAGCAGGAAATGGCTTTGCCTGCAAAGCCAAAGGACCCAGGTTCAATTCCCCAGGACCTTCATAAGCCAGATTCACAAGGTGTCACATGCATCTGGAGTTGATTTGCAGTGGCTGGAGGCCCTGGCATGCCTCTCTCTCTCCCACTTTCTCTTTCTCAAATAAATAAAAATAAAATATTGAAAAAAATTCAAGGGATTGTAGAAGAATTTCATACCAAAGGCATAGTAGGTATTTTCAAAAAAAAAATCACAGAAGAAAACTTCCTCCAAATAGGAAAGGTGATGCTAATACAGGTACAGGAAGCCTTTGGAACACCAAACAGACTAAACCAGGAACGAGCCTCTCCTCACCATATTATAATTAAAGTATAAAGGCAAGCCCGTCAGGATAACAACAGATTACTCAACACAAACTTTAAAAGCCAGAAGGGCTTGGAATGACATATTCCAATTTCTGAAAGTTAACAACTGTCAACCATGATTACTTTATACAGCAAAGCTATCCATCCAAATTGATGGAGAAGTAAGGGCATGCCACAAAAAAACAGGCTAAAGAAACATATGACCACTAAAGCAGCTCTTCAGAAAATACTTGAATGGATTCTTCATGCTAAAGAGGAAGAAAACACACACATAAGGAAACAGGAATAAATAAGCCATACTCAAATGATAGCTAATACAGGAAAGTAAAGGAAAGCCAGGAAGAACTACAAAACAAGAACAATGGTAAGAATAAATGCACACCTTTCAATAATAACTCTTAATATCAGCTGACTCAATGCCCAACCAAAAGACACAGGCTCATAGAGTAGGTTAACAAATAGGACCCTTCTATTTGTTGCCTCCAAGAAACTCACCTTTCCATAAAAGGTGGACACTATCTTAGGGTAAAAGGATAGAAACTGGTATTTCAAGCAAATTGGCCTAGAAAACAAGCAGGTGTTACTATCCTAATATTTGACAGGATAGACTTCAAACCAACGTTAGTTAGGAAATATAAAGAAAGTCACTTTATATTGATTAAAGGAAAACTCCAACAGGAGGACACTACAATCTAAAACATATATGCACCTAACATGAGGGCTCCCAATTTCACCAAACAAACACTATTAGACTTAAGGTCACAGATAACACCAAACACAATTGTAGTGAGTGACTTCAGTACCCCACTCTCATCAATTTACAGGTCATCCTGGCACTAAGCAAACAAACAAACAACAAACAAACAAATAAATAAATAAAGAAGGATCTGGAGCAAATGAGGTCATAGAACAATGGACCTAACAGATATCTACAGAACATTCCATCCAAATGCTGCAGAATACACATTCTCTTCAGTAGCACATGGAACATTTTCTAAAGTAGACCATATATTAGGACACAATGCAAATCTTAACAAATGTGTGAAAACTGAAATAATTCCTTGTTCTGTATCTCATCACAATTGGATTAAGCTACAAATCAACAGCAAAAAAAGCTACAGAGCATACACAAAATCATGGAAACTAAACTATACATACTAAATGATGAATGAGTCAATGAAGAAATCAAGAAGGAAACCAAAAAATTAATAGAATCAAATGACAATGAGAACATAACGTACCAAAACTTTTGGAACACCATGAATGCCATCATATGAGGGAAATTTTTTAGTTTAAGTGCCTATATTAAGAAATTAGAGGGCTGAAGAGATGGCTTAGTGGTTGAGCACTTGCCTGTGAAGCCTAAGGACCGTAGTTTGAGGCTTGATTCCCCAGGACCCACGTTAGCCAGATGCACAAGGGGACGCACACATCTGCAGTTCGTTTGCACTGATTGGAGGCCCTGGTGTGCCCATTGTCTCTCTCTCTATATATATATCTGCTATCTGCCTCTTTCTCTCTCTGTCTGTTGCTCTCAAATAAATAAATAAAAATGAATAAAAATTTAAAATATTAGAAAAGTTGCAAGTAAACAACTTAATGCTTCACCTTAAGGCTTTAGAAAAAGAAGAACAAGGCAAACCAAAAGTCAGTAGATGGGAAGGAATAATAAAGATTAGGACAGAAATTAATGAAATGGAATTAAAAAAAAAAGAATCAATGAAACAAAGAGTTGATTCTTTGAAAAGATAAACAAGATTTATAAACCCTTAGCAAATCTGCCCAAAAGAAAGACAGAAGAGACACAAATCAATAGAGTTAGAGATGAAAACAGCACCATTACAACAGATACCAATGAAATTCAGAAAATCATAGGGACATACTATAAGAACATATACTCCACTAAGTTTGAAAATCTGAAAGAGATGGATAATTTCCTTGATTTATATGATCTATCAAAATTAAATAAGGATGAGATAAGCCATTTTAACAGACCTATAGCAAGCACAAATATCAAAACTGTTATAAAAAGTCCCCAAACTAAAAAAAAAGTCCAGGCCCAGATGGATTCACAGGTGAATTTTACCAGACCTTCATGGAAAAACTAACAGAAATGCTTCTCAAACTTTTCCATAAAATAGAAAAGGAAGGAATATTACCAAACTCCTTCTATGAAGCCAGCATTGCTTTGATACCAAGACCAGACAAACACAGGAAAAAAAAATAATAAATTACAGACCAATCTCCCTCATGAACATAGATGCAAAAATTCTCAACAAAATAATGGCGAACACAATACAAGAATATATCAAAAAGATGATTCACTCCAACCAAGTAGGATTTATCCCAGAGATGCAAAGGATGGTTCAACATTTTCAAATTGATAAATATAATATATAAATGGACTTAATGACAAGAATCACACGATCATCTCATTAGACGCAGAAAAGGCATTTGACAAAATCCAACATCCCTTCATGGTAAAATTACTACGGAGACTGGGAACAGAAGAAACATATCACAGCATAATAAAGACTATTTATGACAAACCTATAGCCAACATAATACTAAATGGGGAAAAACTTGAAGCTCTGCTACTAAGATCAGGAACAAGACAAGGGTGTTCACTGTCCCCACTTTTTTTAATATAGTACTGGAAGTCTTAGTTATAGCAATAAGGTAGAGACACACATAAAAGGGATAAAAATTGGAAAGGAAGAGATAAACTTATCATTATTTGTAGATGATATGATTCTATACATAAAGGACCCCAAAGACTACTAATATACTGCTAGAACTGATAAACGCCTTTAGCAAAATAGCAGGATACAAAATGAACACAAATGAATCAGTAGCCTTCCTACATACTAACAACAAACATGCTAAGAATGAAATCAGGGAATCACTCCCATTCGTAATTGACTCAAAAAAAGTACCTTGGAATAAATCTAACCAAGGAAGTGAAGGATCTCTACAATAAAATCTTTAAAACACTCAAGACAGAAATTGCAGAAGACATTAGGAAATGGAAAGACATCCCATGTTCTTGGATTGGAAGAATCAATACTGTGAAAATGTCAATCTTACCAAGAGCTATTGCAATCCCCATCAAAATTCCAATGGCATTCTTCATGGAAATAGAAAAAGCAATCCTAAAATTCATTTAGAAGCACACACAAAAAACCAAAAACCTCAAATAGCCAAAACAATGTTGAGCAACAAAAATAAGTCTGGTGGTACCACCATACCTCATTTTAAGCTATATTACAGAGCCCTAGTAACAAAAACAGCATGGTTCTTGCACAAAAGCAGACACATAGATCAATGGAACAGAACAGAGGATCCAGATATAAGTCCGGGCAGCTACAGCCACCTGATCTTTGACAAAAATGCCAAAAATACTCATTGGAAAAAAGACAGCCTCTTCAACAAATGGTGCTGGGAAACTGGATATCTATATGCAGAAGAATGAAAAGAGATCCTTTTCATTCTCTATGCACAAGAATAAAGTCTAAATGGATCAAAGACCTCAATAACAGAACTGAAACTCTGAAATTGCTAGAGGAAAAAGTAGGAGAAACCCTTCAACATATTGGTGTAGGCAATGACTTTCTGAATAGAACCCCAGTTGCTCAGGAAATAAAAATCACTAATCAACCGCTGGGATCTCATGAAACTGCAAAGGTTTTATACAGCAAAGGACACTGTGAATAGAGCAAAGAGGCAACCTAGAGAATGGGAGAAAATCTTTGCCAGCTACACATCTGACAGAGGATTAATATACAAGATATACAAAGAAAAAAACTAATAAATGAAACAACCCAATTAAAAAATGGGCTATGGAATTAAATACAGAGTTCTCAGAGGAAGAAATATAGATGGCCTATAAACATCTATAAAAAGGTTCTACATCCTTAGGGAAATGCAAATCAAAACTGCTTTGATTCCTGTCACTGCTGTGAGAATGGCTATCATCAAGAAAGCAAATGGCAATAAATGCTGGTGAAGAGGCAGCAAAGAGAACGGTCCCGCCATTGTGGAAATCAGTGTGGAGGTTCCTGAGACAGCTAAAAATAGACTTACCATATGACCCAGCTAGAGCACTCCTAGGCATATATCCTAAGGACTCATCTCACTACATTAGAAATACTTGCACAACCATATTTATTGCTGCTCTATTCACAATGGCTAGAAAATGGAACCAGCCTAGATGTCCCTCAGCTGATGAGTGGATAATGAAGATATGGCACATTTATATAATGAAGTTCTATTCAGTGGTAAAGAAAAATGAAATTATGAAATTTTCAGGGAAATAGATGGATCAGTAAAGGATTACACTAAGTGATGAAACCCAGGCCCAGAAAGCCAAACATCGCATGTTCTTTCTAATATGTGGATCCTAGCTACAAATGTTTAGACTTGTATGTGAGTTAGGATAAAAATCGGTAGCAGAGGCCAGTAGGCTAGAAAGGGGCCATAAGGGAGGGAGGAGAGGGGAGGACTTAAGGGGATGGTATTGTATATATGTAAGTAGAAGAACAGTTTACTGGGGGTGGAAAGGCCTAAGTGTGGTCAGGGGAAGTGATTGACTAAAGGTAGGGTGGGGGGGGAGGGCTAAGCAAATTTTAAGAGTATGAATAGCCATATGGAAACTTACTTTTTTGGACAATGGAACACCTAGAAGCCGTAGATGGTTCTAGAAAATTTTCAGTGCCAGGGACGGGATACCTTCCAGGGAGCTGTAGGCCAGAGAGGTCCCTGATACCCCCAAAACATTACAGGCCATTGGCAATGATCCTTGTTTCCCACCATGAATAGACGGTAAGACCCTATTGCTGAAGATTCCACATGCTTGGGCTGCAAGGTCACTGAAAAATCCTGCTGGAGCTAAGCTAAAAACTTCCTCCATGTAGACCAGCTGACAGAAAGTTGGAAAAAGCTATACTGCGTGCAGCCCTATGGGAAAGCAAAGTCATCAGTGGAGATAAACAAGAGTGCACACTGCAAGCCTTATATTTGGCCACCCAGACCAAATGAGCCAACAGGTGCAATAGTAGCATGTCTGTGATGGGGGGAACCAACTGCTCACTAATTGGACTGGAGGCCTGCTCCATGGGAGGGAATACATGACTGGTACTGAAAATCCATGACGGGGAGCTCATGGGCTCTAGGGCTGTTATGCCTGCCTGCTGGTGTCTGGCTAAATGCTTCTACTATGCTCACCAAACTGCCTAGTAAGCACTTTTCTTAATGTCCATACTCATATATTAATGCTAATCTCACTTTTGGATTAGAGAAGCTTCTCTTTTCAGATGGTGGTGACCTCTAGGATGACTCAAAAGGCACCATAGTGCTGAGAAGAAGTGACAGAGGAGTGCTCAGCATGGAAACATCTCTACCACACACCCTCCAAGGCTCAGAGTCCATTGCGGAAGAGGTGGCAGAAAGAATGTAAGAGCAAAAACAAGGGTAGGACTGCTTCCAGACACAAAATGGTCTGGCTATTTATGACCTGGCAGTGCCTGGCACTACCTACACAGGACCTTCATAATAGGAGGAAGAGATGATAACATCCAAGTAAAAGACAGAGTAATTGAGATGGGGAGGGGATATGGTGGAGAGTGGATTTGTGAAGGGGAAAATCGGGGAGGGGAGGGAATTACCATGGTTTATTTTTTATAATTATGGAAGCTATTAATAAAAATGTTAAAAAATAAAAAGAAATATTGAATGTTTTCTCTTATATACAAAATCTAGATTTTAAAATATTTAGTTGAATTTATTTGAGAAAGAGAGAGAGAGAGAGAGAGAACAGGCATATCAGGGCCTTTAGCCACTGCAAGTGAACTCCATACTCAGCCACCTTGTGCATCTGGCTTTATGTGGATACTGGAGAATTGAAACCAGGTACTTTGGTGCTTTGCAGACAAGCATCTTAACCTCTGAGCCACCTCTCTAGCCCCCAGGATCTAGATTTTTATAAAAAAGACATGAAAGTAGAAGGGGGCATTTGGGGAAAATAGGAGGAGGACATAGGAGGAGTAGACATGCTAGAAGTGCATTGTAGATATAAAATATCATAATGAAACCCAGTATCTTCTATAATTAATATTGATGCTAATTAAGACAAAGAAGGAATGTACCTGCAGTATGATACTTTCCAAGCTGTGGCTTAGAGTAGAAGGCTTTCCCTAGTACCTGCTACCACTCCTTCTGCCATCAAAGAGATGACACCTGCTATGCCATGGATGTGTTCCCAAATTATAGTGTGTTGGAACTTTAATTCTCCAATTTGTATTAATAGTACTTCAAGTGGAGTTTGGGGGAGGTACTTAGGATTAGATGGCTCCATGAAGGGGAGGCCCCCATGATTCTATCAGTGGTGTTTGTTCATTTGTGTGACACAGGGTCTCGCCAAGTAGACCAGGCTGGCCTCCAACTCACCGTCCTACCCACATGTGTGCCACCACGGCTGGCTCATTACTGGCTCTTTAAGGAAAGCAAGGCAGGACTGGAGAGATGGCTGAGTGGTTTAGGCGCTTGCCTGCAAAACCTAATGACTGGAGTTCACTTCTGCAGTGTCCACGTAAAGCCAGATGCACAAAGTGCCACATGCATCTGAAGGCTGTGTGTAGTGGCTGCAGGGTCAGGTGTGCCCATTCTCTCCCTTTCTCTCCCCCCCACTTTCTCTCTCTCTGTCACTATGCTTGCAAAGAAATAAATAAAAATTAAGAAAAACAAAAGCAAGAGAGACCCAAGTGAGCATGTTTTCTCTGTGCTGCTGCGTGCTATGCTTTGCGACACTGGGATGTAGCAAGACCCTCTGCAGATACGGAGAGGGTGACGCCACTGCTGTGTTCTTGGACTTCCCAGCTTCCAAATAAGGATTTGGGACCTGGGAATCCCAATAAGGCTTGATTCTGTTGTCTTTCATTTCTGTATATACTGTGAGTGGTGTGGGTGTGTGCACACGCCCTGTGTATACCAGTGTGTAGGTGTGCGTGCTCTGTGCACATGCATGTGGAACAAAGAGGAAGATGTCAGATGTCCTCTTCTCTCATTCCTCCACCTTAGTTTGCCTGAGAATGGAGTCTGTCGCCAAAGCTGGGAGCTCCCTGCCTGCTTTTGGTTCGATTGGCTGACAGGGGTCCCTGGGGATCCTCCTGTCTCCACCCCCCTCAGTGCTGAGGGTACAGATGTGCACGGCCATGGCCAGCTTTTTACGTGGGTGCTGGGGGGCGTCTAACTCAGGTCCTCGTGAGTGCACAAGCAAGGGCTTTGACTTGCTGAACCATCTTCCCAGCCCCATTTTTAGTTCTTCACTAATCACTTGGCCTCCCACATTTTGTGATAGCGGCAGATGAAGGCAACCCCAGCCAGGAAAGATCATTGTTCCTACCTAAGTTTTGGCTCAAGCACTCCCAGCCTTAACTCTACTTGCTTATAGTTTTCCCAGTGAGGGCTGCTATTTTACAGTGAGTCAGCGCCCTGTGTTTCTCTCCCTGGTGTCCTCTGGGAGGTGCGTTGCAGGGGCCCATCTATGTGTCAGCTGTGCGGAGAGTCTGCTGCAGGCTGCATCTGTTGCCTTGAGGTTATGCTTATGGATTATTCTGTTGCCTTCTGTTCGGCGTGTTCAGCAGTAGGAAGGCTGTTCTGCGTGGTCAGAGCGATATACTTGTCAGTAATGTACAAAAGAGTGTTCATTACTTATTGAGTGCTATTGATTTTTTTGTTTTGTTTTGTTTTTGTTTTACCTCTTGGGGAACTTGGATCTGTTCATATTACAGGTCTTGTTTACCTCTTAGCTAGACGGGTCAGGCCATCTGTTGGCAGAGCAGGTCGTCATGCACGTATGTATTACCTTTAAGGCACTGCTTAGTATTAATTGTATTAATTCATTAGATGCCAACTGAAGACCTACTATGCATTTGGTGCTGTCCCCCATGTCTCTCCTGTAGGAGACTCATTGAGTTAGCACCCCATCAGACAAATGAAGATTTTAAAATTTGGAGTCTTAGAGTAACCTGATCAAGGTTCTTTAGCTAAACATTAACTGAATTAATGATGATAACAACTTAACACTTATTGAGTACTCGACATGCCAGGGACCATGCTAAACAGGTATTATGTTATTTAAGTGCCACAACAAATTTACGTAGCAGGTGTTCTGATTGCTTCTATGTAATACATCAGGAAATTGAGGTTCAAAGAAGTTAGACAACCTATTCTAGCAGGTTCTAGTAGGAAGCCATATTGAAGTTTGACTTCAGAATCCATTTGAAAATAAAAACCTTTGCCTCCTGGTTCAGAGTGGGCCTTGCATGTAACAATGGCAACAAGCTTCGAAATTAGCACTCTGGTTAGTGCTGGGTCTTAGCAGTTGGTCTGTCTCACACTGGGCCCGCAGTTGAGGTCCTGGCCCAAATTCCTCATTCCCTACAGAAATTACAGGGCATGACAGAAACTCTCTCTCTTTGTGTCTCTTGGGATGCAGGGGATGAATTGGAGAGAACAATGGGCTAAGAGTTTGGAGGTCTCACTTTTAGTCCGTTTCTAGTTCTGTGTAGTACTAAGCACACACCTGTCTTTCCTAAGGCCCAGTTCTGCATCTGTGTAGTGGGAAGCTTGGACAGGATGAGCCTAACAAGGTCCAACAACTTTGTTTCTGTCATTTAAAAAATATATATTTTCATTTATTTATTTGAGAGAGAGAGAGAAAGGCAGAGAAAGAGAGAGGGAGAGAGAGAGACAGAGGCAGAGAGAGAGAGAGAGCACCAGGGCCTCTAGCCACTGAAAATGACCTCCAGGCATATGCTCCACTGTGTGCACCTGGCTTTATGTAGGTACTGGGGAACTGAACCTGGGTCCTTTGGCTTTGCTGGCAAGCACCTTAACCACTAAGCCATCCCTTCATCTCTGTTTCTGTCATTTAACCTTGGTATAAAGTGTTTCAGATTTTCCATGCTTCTCTTATGAATTAGAAGTCGAGATAAATCCCTGGTGTGGGAGAGTCACAGATTGCTCCCAGAGGCAAAAGTTATGTTCTGGAAACCACCTGTGGTGGTTTGAATAGAATAGATGGCCCCCAATATATTCAGTTGTTTATTTGTTTGTAGTTTGCATCTCTAGCCACCTGGATGGAGGCAGTGTCACTGGGTGGATCTTAAGGTGTGGTGGTGGGTTTCAGATTTCAATCTAAAGATATGCAAAGTGTGCCTAGCAGGAGTTCCCAAAGTGTGCTCTGGCTTTTGACCTTTAGGCTTGTACTGCTCTCTCTCTGCTTGGGCCTGTGAAAGCAGGCCAGTTTCTTCTGCTTTTATGGAACTTCCCCTGGATCTGTAAGCTTCAATAAATCCCTTCCTCCATAACTGTGCCTGGTCTGGAAGTTCATCTCAGCGAACCTGAAGCTGTCTGATACACCACCCCAGGGCTGTTCCTGTTAAACCTGAATGGAAGGATGAGAATGAAGAGAAAAGCAGAGAAACGATGCTGATGCAAAAAAAGAAAAAAAAATTCACTCACCCGAAATTGAGTCATAGACACTGCCAAGGAAGGCAAGAACACCAACCTTTAAAGTACAGAAATGCTGATTGGTTTGGCAGAATCCCAGTTACCCAAACTTCCCCATTCATAGCCTAAATGGTGACCTCATTCTCCCCAGCTCCCCAGTCCTACATGACTCTTCATCCTTTCTGAGACTGCTCATTGGTAATGGCTCTTCACTCTTGTATAGATGCAGTTCTCTCACACCCCCTGCTTCTTTCTGGAAAATCCCAGCCCTTGCTTACCTTTCACTCCTATGGGGGTCAGCCCTGTCATGTGTAGGTTCTACCTCATTCGTCTCGTTGGTTTGGCCTCATGCTTGGTCCTCATCTCGGAGTGTCTGGCCCAGAACTGTGTGTGGAGACCTTCTTCTCCCCACCTCAGAGTGCATGGGTTATGAAAGGAAGACAGTGCAGAGTAAAATGCCTCTGACTTTTGGTTACTGTGCACTCTCAGCCACGCGTATCTGCTATCTTTTCTACTACACAGAGTGCTGGGGTACCATGGGGAGCAAGACCATCAGAATATGTGATTTGTAGCAAGGTCCCCTCTCCCCTTATCCCCTGGAAACTCATTCAGAAGCTGATTAAGCCCATGTGTGTAGCTGATTTATTTTCCAGAACATGGTAATTACAGGCCAGCCAGTTTTAGATGGGATTTTATGGGTAGCACTGACCTAACAAAAGTGTATTAAAATGTCTTATAAAAGGAACGGGCCAGGGCTGCTATATTTATAGGCCCCAGTTCTTTCTTGTAAAATTCTTCATTGTTTATCCCTGAGATGTGATGCATGAACTCTTCAACACATTGGATTATTATTATTTTTCTTTTTTTTTTTTTTGGTTTTACGAGGTAGGGTCTCACTTTAGTTCAGGCTGACCTGGAATTCACTATGTAGTCTCAGGGTGGCCTCGAACTCACGGTGATCCTCCTACCTCTGCCTCCCGAGTGCTGGGATTAAAGGCGTGCGCCACCACGCCCGGCTTATTTTTCTTTATAATAAACTATGGAACACTAATGAAAAGTTGGTGAAAGCCAGAAGAAAAGACAAAACAATGCAAATAAATAAATAAATCAACGCCCCATAGGGTGTTATGATAGAACTCTGCCACTAGATGGCGGGCCCAGGCTGTAAGTGCTTTTCGGCTTGTCTGGTCAACTTGCAAACAGCATTGCTAAAACTCTGCCGCAGTTCGTGTTAACTCCATGCTCCTAAGCACACTTCCATTTGTTGCAGCAACATTTTAGCCCACGAAGAGGAGGAAAAGGAGGAAGGGAAGAAGAGGAAGAAAAGGAAAAGAAGGAACATGGAGGAGGAAGAGGAGAAAATCCATCAGGTTTGGGAATGTTTAAGAAGCCAGTAAGTCTTTTGCAGTCTTAACTACCATTCCAATTCAACCTTGTAGAGTTAATTACCTAATAAAAAGGAAGTGTAGGGCTGGAGAGATGGCTTAGCGGTTAAGCGCTTGCCTGTGAAGCCTAAGGACCCCGGTTCAAGCGAGGCTTGATTCCTCAGGACCCACGTTAGCCAGATGCACAAGGGGTGGGCGCACGTGTCTGGAGTTCGTTTCCAGTGGAGGGAGGACTGGCATTCCCATTCTCTCTCTCTCTTTCTGTCGCTCTCACATAAATAAATAAATAAATAAATAATTTTTTTTTAAAAGGAAGTGTAGCTAGGGTTAACAATCAAATGTCATTTAAAAATACACTTTATCAGGTCATGGATCAGCCTAATAATGGTACCAAACTGACTGTATTTGCTGAATACAAAACTAACTAACAAAGAAAAAAAGGAAAAGAAAATAAAGTAAAAATACACTTTATCTGTTTTTTTTTTTAGAAGGAATTTTCATCATGCTTTATACAGTGAGATAGAGAGTAGGTAAATCTCAAGAAAATTGTTTCCATTCTCTGGCTGGAGGTCCCCACACGGGGCGAAGGTGGCGCTATGGCTGCATCTAGCGACGTGGCTTTTCCCCAGGTCCAGAGCGCACGCTGTAGAGACAGACACTAGGTGGCAGTAGAGACATCCCACGCCGTATCCTCCAGGAACTAGACAGATGGGAGACAGGAGGGTGTGTGTGTGTGGGGGGGGGGGGTGGGGGGGGTTGTAGAGGGCTGAGCTTTTAGGAAGGAAAAACACCACTGGACAATTATTTATCGGTGCCTGATAACTCCCTGGGACTTAACAAAGACTGAAATGTAATCCACTCACTTTCCCTGATTGAGTTGCTTTAATCAGGTTCTTTCAGGAAATGGGCTAGACTAAAATCGAGCGATTTATTTTTGGCATGTTAGAAGGTAAACAGGGCCCAGGGATCCGGTCTTAGATGCACTTACAGCACACTCCTGGTCTTCTTGTAGCTAGTTGTCCCTTCTACTGTTTATCCACAAGGTAAATACTGTCAAATCCTGAACTGATTCCACACCCCCTCAACCCCCTCCCCCCCCAATTAATCACCAGACAACCAGGCCCTTCAAGGCAGGCTCTCACTGAGGACAGCAGCAGGAACCATGACCACAAACTGTTAGCTGTCCACAGCTGAGTACTCCATTACAGCCAATGAAAAGCAACAAACTAAAATGGTTTGATACCATGATAAAAACCATTATTGGCTGTATCAATGGTTGTGGGTGACTTTTGTCCTTTCCCTTCCTGGGGACATTGTTTCAGCCGTCACTAGCATGTGTGCCCTCTTAGTCTGTATTTTATGGATGTCCTCTTCTACCCTTCCCTAAAAGCTATTTACTTATTTCGATTTCTTAAAGTAGGGTCTTGCTCTAGCCCGGGCTGATATGGAATTCACGGTGTAGTCTCAGGCTGGCTTTGAGCTCATGACGATCTTCCTCCCTCTGCCTCCCAAGTGCTGGGATTAAAGTCGTGTGCCATCATGTCTGGCAACTAAAAGCTTTTAAGAGAATTTTAGGACCATTTTAGAGTCCTCAAAATATGATGGTAGCCATCTGGACAGTAAACACAGTACCCCCTAATAACCAAGGATTAATTGGTCCCCAAGGCCGGCAGTGCTAACACTGGGAGACCTCGGTCGCTTCCCTGGAATTCTAGGCAGACCTAGGAGTGACACCCAGGAAAGCGCTGCGGGGACTTCCTGTTTCCCACTGTGCGGCTCCGTCACGAGCTTTGGTCCCTGCATCTCAGCTGCTCCTTCTCCCCCGTCTCAGGCTACCGCTCGTTATGTGCACACCCACACCCACTCCACCTGTGGGTGAGCACATCATATCAGTGCAGCCACCTGTCTCCACAAAGCAGACTCCAGGCCAGGCATGGCCGCGCACACCTCTCTTCCCAGTACTCCGGAGGCAGAGGTAGGAGGATCTCTGTGAGCTTTGAGGCCACCCTGAGACTATATAGTGAATTCTAGGTCAGCCTGAGCTAGATGGTGACCCTACCTTAAAAAAAGGGGGGGGGGGAGGGAGACTCCAAAGACTTCTTTGCAAAGAAAGAACTCTTTGAAACAGGCCTAGTCATATTGCTTAATCATGAAGCCTATTTCCAAACTTCTCCAGTCTCTTAACGTGTCCCTTAGAAGCAATTTTCTACTTTAAAAATATTTATTCATTTGAGAGAGAGAAACAGAGAGACAGGGCAAAAGAGACAGAGATTATGGGCACAACTGGGCCTTCTACTACTACAAATGAACTCCAGATGCATGCACCACTTTGTGCATCTGATTTTATGTGGGTACTGGGGAATCAAACCCAGGCCTTCAGGCTTTGCAAGCAAGTGCCTTTAATTGCTGAGCCATTGTTGCAGTTAGGTTCACATTGCTGGTAGAAATCACCTGACCAAGAGCAGCTTGTGGGGGAAAAAGGGCTTATTTTGGAGCATAGACTTGAGGGGAAGCTCCATGATGGCAGGGGGAAATGATGGCATGAACAGAGGGTGGACATCACCTCCTGGCCAACATCAGGTGGACAATAGCAATAGGAGAGCATGCCAAACACTAGCAAGGGGGAGCTGGCTTTAACACCCATAAGCCTGTCCCCAACAATACAATGCTTCCAGGAGGCTTTAATTCCCAAATCACCATCAGCTGGGAACCTAGCATTCAAAAAACACCTGAGTTTATGGAGGATACCTGAATCAAACTATCACAGCCAACTCTCCAGCCCCAAATCTCTAATTTAAAGATTAAGTCGCCTAGATCTTTTCAGGTAAATTTGCTTCTTGCGTTGCTGAGATGGTAGAAATTCCCAGCCTTATTTATCTTCTTTTATGAATATTTTCATGTTTTGCCTTATTCCATATGTCAGGTCCCCATGGTACTGAGTCCCCCTTTCTCCCCTCTGTGCAATGTGGGTGTTAAGACCCATTTCACAGACCTGTTCAGGGTGAAGGTTATGCTAGAATGCAGGTCAGGAAAATCTTTTCTTTATAATCCTACCTCCGTGCAGTGAGATGGTACTGTCGTGTCTGTGGGATATGACCTCGTAATTTCTGGCCACATGTGACTAACCCAAGGACAAGGACTTGGTTTAGGATGAACCGATCAGATTTGTTCTTTCTAGAGCTGGAAACTAACAGAGGGGAGGCCTGGAAACAGAACAGCCCAGCTGGGTCCCGTTCACGGAGCCTCACAGGCTTGCCTTCTCGTTTTTGTGTTCCCTTTGGGGGGGGGGACTTAATAGGATGGTATTGTATATATATAAGTAGAAGAATAGATTAATGAGGGTGAAAAAGCCCAAGTGAGGTCAGGGGAAGAGATTGAGTAAAGGAAAGGTGGAGGGAAGGTTAATCAAAATCTAAGAGGATATAAACAAATCATATGGAAACCTACTTATTTGGACAATGGAACACTCAGGAGTCATAGATTGTTACTGGAAAATTTTCAGTGCCAGGGATGGGATACCTTCCAGTGAGTTGTTGGCCAGGGGTCCCTGATGCCCCCAAAACATTACAGGCCATTGCTGAGGCCCTTGCTTTCCCACCAGGAATAGATGGTAAGACCCTATTGCTGAAGACAACACATACTTAGGCTACAAGGCCACTGAGAAATCCTGTTGGAACTGAGCTGATAACCTCCTCCATGTAGACCAGCTGACAGAAAGCTGGAAGAAGCCATTCTGCATGCAGTTCTATGGGAGAGAGAAAGATAAATCACCAGCGAAGATACCCAACAGTGGACACTGCAAGCCTTAAATTTGGCCAGCCAGGCCAAATGAGCCAACAGCTGCAATAGTGGCACATCTGTCATGGTGGAAGCCAACTGCCCTCTAATTGGACTGGAGGCCTGCTCCTAAAACAGGGGTAGTCATGAACCCTAAGGGTGTAACGTCTGCTGCTGTCCTTCTAAATATATGTACTGTGCTCATCAAACTGCCCAGTAAGCACTTCTCTTAATGTTCATACCTATATATTAATGCTACTCTCACTTTTGGTAGAGAACCTTCTCTTTTCAGATGGCAGTGACCTTGGGATGATTCAGAAGGCATCATCGTGCTAGGAAGAAGTGATAGAGGAGTCCTCAGCACTGCAGTATCTCTATCACAACTTCCAAGGCTCAGGGTCCATTGTGGAAGAGGTGGTAGAAAGAATGTAAGAGCCCAAAGAAGGGTAGGACTCCTTACAACGTGCTCCTCCAGACACTAATTGGTCTGGATATCCATGACCTCACAGTGTCTGACACTACCTACATAAGACCATCATAATAGAAGGAAAAGATCATGACATCAAAATAAAAGAGAGACTGATTGAGAGGGCTAAGAGTTATGATGGAGAGTGAAGTTTCAAAGGGAAAGTGGGAGGAGGGCGGGCATTACCATGGGATATTGTTTACAATCATGGAAGTAGTTAATAAAAATAAATAAATAAAAAATATATACTTCCTGAAGTTCCTTCCCTCAGCTTCCTTTTCAGGCCACCTCACCCAGATGGATGGATATATATATATATATATATATATATATATATATATATATATATATATTTTTTTTTTTTTTTTTCTCTTCCTCCTTTTATACCTTTTTAGAACTTACGTTCCCTACACAGGCCAGCACTTCTGAGCCTGGAGACTTTGGTGGTTGTTTGCTTTTGCAGAAATGTCCTTCCCGCCCACTCTGTACTTGGGAGGACTTCAGAGCTAAACAAAGACAAGGCCATTTCCAAGGTCACTTCTCTTCATGCTTTGTTTCTATTCCCCAGCTTGCTGTTCTCCTCAGATTAGGATACTTAAAACTTCACTTGCATGATTAAGACATGTGACTTGCTTCCCTGTGAGGATGGACCCAGGCTGAGGACAACGGCTTTCCTGCCATGCTTCTCCACTGGCTCCTAGTAGTGGTTTATACCTTGTAGATAGTTAACTGGAATTTATCAAATTATTTAGTTCTTATACGTTGTGGCCTGGGACTGGGGATGCAGCTCAGCAGGTAGAGTGCTCGCCTGACACACACAAAGCCCTGGGTTCGATTCCCAGCACGTCACAAAGGTCGTGGTGGTTCATGGTAGTGCTCAAGTACTCCGGGGGGGGGGGGCAGGAGGATCAGGAATTCAGGGTTTTCCTTTGCTACATAGTAGGTTGGAGGTCAGTTGACGTACAATATTCTGTCTCGGTGTTTTTATTTTATTTATTTTATTTTATTTTGAGGTAGAGTCTCACTTTGGTCCAGGCTGACCTGGAATTCACTATGTAGTCTCAGGGTGGCCTTGAACTCACAGCGATCCTCCTACCTCTGCCTCCCGAGTGCTGGGATTAAAGGCATGCGCCACCACACCCCGCTTCGGTGCTTTTATTTATTTATTTTTATTTTTTATTTTTTATTTTTTATTTTTTATTTTTTTGAGCAGGGTCTCCTTCTAGCCCAGGCTGACCTGAAATTTACTATGTAGTCTTGGGCTGTACTTGAACTCACAGAGATCCTCCTACCTCTGCCTCCCGAGTTCTGGGATTAAGGGTGTGTGCTACCATGCTGGCTCAGTGTTTGTTTTGTGGCCTGATAATAACTTTTTTTTTTTTTTGGTAATTATCCTTTGTTATTTTTTGAGGCTGTAAAAAACAAAAAAGAATATAACTCAGAGCAAAGTAAGCGCCTCCATGCAGTGTTTCCTGCTTGGCAGCCTGCTTTGGCAGCCCCGCCCCACTCACATTCGCTATTTCCTTCACCTAACTAGATGATGAATGGAGGAAACATTTTCTTTCTTTTCTCTCCTTGTCCATAGTCAGTAAAGTTGTTAATTATGTTTTGCTCATTCATTTCATTTCGTTTTACAAGTTGGCTTAGAAAGATTTACTAAGCAGAAAATAGATCGAGGAACAATCTAGAAAAGTCACCCAGAAGGATGAGTGTCAAGCAGGGAGATTCAGAGTGTGACGAAGCTACTGAACAGAGCCCGGCTGAGCAGTGCACTTCTCGGGATGCGTGCCTGGCCCTGGACACAGAGCCTTAGGAGGCTCAAGACCGGACAAGGACACCCAGTGGTGTGGGCGATAGCATTGTCCTTTGTTTCTCACGTGGCTTTGGGAAGAAACGCTCGGAGTGGAGAAGTGTGGATGTCCGAATTGCCTAAACCTTTCTGTGTTAGGAAGAGGACCGTTTGTTGACATTCAGAGCCTCTTTCTGAAGGGATGGAGTCATTCTAGAATTGGCTGATTTTACCTTGTTTTCACTGAAGTTATTTTTACGGTCTATGGACATACCACCCTGCCCTGAACATGCCCGATCTTGTCTGAAGTTATTTTTACGACTACTCTACTCGCAATCAGACAGAACAGGTGCCCTTTTAACACTGGCTTAAGACATGACAAGATGGACCTGGTGACGCAAACAGGTCTATTAGCTACTAAGGGAGGTAAGGCAAGATGATTTTTACAAGGTCAAGGCCAGCCTAGGCAATTTAGGGATACCCTGTCTATAATAAAAAAGGGGGACTTGGAAGTGACTCTGTGGTTAAAGGCACTTGCTTGCCAAGCCTGCCGGCCCAAGTTAGCCCAGGTGGGATTCCCTAGTACCCATGTAGAGCCAGATGTACAAAGTGGTTGGCACATGCATCTGGAGTTCATTTGCAATGGCAACAGGTCCTGGCATGCCCACTCATTCTCTCTTTTTTCTTTTTCTTTTTTTCAAGGTAGGGTCTCACTCTGGCCCAGGCTGACCTGGAATTCACTATGTAGTCTCAGGGTGGCCTTGAACTCATGGCAATCCTCCTACCTCTATCTCCCAAGTGCTGGGATTAAAGGCATGAAAAACAAAACAAAACAAAAAAACAAATAAAGAAGAAAGCTGGGACCTAGGTTTAAACTCTGGTAACACACACACACACACACACACACACACACACAGGACTGGGTAGAGGGAGGGAGAACAAGAGATTAAAAAAATAAATATGACACACATATGTGTCTCAATGGTGCAGAGGCAAACCTTGAGGTGATGTCCAGACTCTGCTCATGCCATGCTTTCCCCTGCCATCATCAAGCTTCCCCTCCCAACTGTAAACCAGAATCAAAACTTTTCTCCCAGGCTGGAGAGGTGGCTCAGCGGTTAACGCGCTTGCCTGTGAAGCTTAAGGACCCAGGTTCATTTCTCCAGTACCCACATATGCCAGATATACAAGGTGGCACATGCATCTGGAGTTTGTTTGCAGTGGCTAGAGGCCCTGGCGTGCCCATGTTCTCTCTCTGTATCTGTGTCTCTTTCAAATAAATAAATAAAACATTAAAAAAATCAAAAAAAAAAACTTTTCTCCCACCAGCCTCTTTGGTCAGGAGCTTTGTCCCAGCATTGAGACAGCAGCTACACGAGGAGAAGTGCAGTTAGCTCTGCCCAGTGTGCAGGGAACTGCAGTGGGTGTGACAGACATACTGGATCTGAAAACGGGAGGACTTTTACAAGTAGATGTATTTTAATCCTGCTCAAAGCCTTATTTGAGATGTATTCTTCTATAAAATCTCATCATTAATATGTATAGCTGAGGATTTATTCTTACATAATGTTAAAGTCTAAATTCCTCTGAATTATTTCCATTTTGCTTTCCTTCCAGTTGTGTGTGTGTGTGTGTGTGTGTGCCCACACACGTGCATGCATGACTCTCAGTTTCCACAGATCAGCAAGCATCACCTGTCATTTTCTGCCTCTGACAAATGATGCAAGCCTCTATCTATCTAATCCAATCATCCTGTATAATTAAAACTGTTAGTTTTAAATTACAACTGAGTACAATTTTTTATGGGAAAAATAAATCTCTCTTTTTAATTTTCTAGTGCCTTAGTTTTATCCAGCTTTACAAATTGTGCTTATAGCCTGTCTACAAAAATAAACGTAAATGTAAATTATGATTTAAATCCCATGAGCAAGCTGTTCTGACTTATTTGTTAGAAAGCAAATAAGACCTACTTTATGGTCTATTTACCAAACTGAACATTTCAAACTTAGGCATTGAAAACACATTAACTCCACTGATGCTGTAAGTACAGAGATTAGTAAGACAGTAATGCTCTCAGGACAATGGGAGCGTCTTTATCCATATTTGATGTTTGTCCTTACATTATATTCTCACACAGAACTTAACAAAAGTTTACGTGCAATTGCTTATGCCACCACCCCAGCAGTTGTTTAAGCAACCTATAGAGTCAGTGGGCTTGAAGCTGTGAACATTTTGGGAAATTTAATTGTGATTACTGGCAATCATTAAGCATGCATTAATGGCCCTCCCTCTCTCATACAGATTGAGTCAGATGCATTAAAGGCCCAGGGAGGAGTTCAGAGATGGCTCAGTGGGGAAAGTGCTTGCTGTGTGAGTTCTGAGTTCTGACTGCCAGCACCCACGTAGCTGATGGCTTGTGGTAGGGATGTGCCTGTGATCCAGAGCTGAGGAGGTGAGAGACAAGGGTCTCTAGAACTTCCTGGGCAAATAACTATATAAATCAGTGAATTCTAGGTTTAGTGAGAGATCCAGAGAGTCTCAGAAAAAAGCAGTGATCAACTCAAGAACCACAGTTAAAGCAAGTTTCTGGCCTCCACATGGGCGCACACACACACACACACACACACACACACACACACACACACAAGACCATGCATATACACATGCATGTATACCATACACATATTCAATGAAAAAAATGGAGAGATGACTTAGTGGTTAAAGGTGCTTGCTTGCAAAGCCTGTCAGTCCAGGTTCAAGTCCCCAGGACTCATGTAAAATCTAATGCAGGGGCTGGAGAGATGGCTTAGCAGTTAACGCATTTGCCTGCAAAGCTAAAGGATCCCGGTTTGACTCCCCAGGACTCACGCCAAATGCACAAGGGGGAACATGCATCTGGAGTTCGTTTGCAGTGGCTGGAGGCCCAGGCATGCCCAATCTCTCTCTCTCCCCCCTCTTCCTCTCTCTCTCAAGTAAATAAAATATATTAAAAAAAACAAATGCAGAAAGTAGCATATGAATCTGGAGTTTGTAGCAACAAGGCACTTGGTGTGCTCATTCTCAATCTCTCTTAAAAGTAAATACGCAAATAAATGAAAAAAAATTAAACAGAAAGAAAACCAGAACAATGAAGAGAATCAGGATTCCTCCTAACTTAAAAAGCTGTTGCATTTGAGGTCTCATATGTAGTCATCAGCTGTCCTATGAAACCTGAATTGAGAAATCTCAGGCTGAGTCATCAGTTCAGGCATCAGTTGATCAATGCTTTACCCTAAGAAAGATTTTGCAAGTAAAAAAAAAAACAATTATGGCACTAATATTGCAATACTTAGTTCTTCTGTATTGTAGGTAAAGTAGCATGCTTCTCATTCTCTGTTCAGATTCACAAATTAGGAGAAAAATTGAGGAGTGAGATTTGCTCCTATAGGCATAGCCACCTAGGAATGAAATACTCCTGGATGTGTGGAGAAGGAAAGCCCTCTCCCAGCTCGCATCTCTGCAAGCGTGATGCTTCCTGGGCTGTCGTCCTGGCTCGGGACGGTGGCACCGATACAGACAGTGAGGATGACGAGGAGCGTCCACTCTGAGCATGTCAGCCGTCATGCGATCCCCCTCAACCCTCACCAAAAAGCACGGGAAAGAACAAGAAGACCACAGGGATGCTTCCGCGGGGGTAATTCGGAATCTTCTAACTTTAATGAAAAGCTTTTTTTTTTTTACAGTGCCTGTAAATCTAGTGTTTAATTACTAGCACTCTGCCTGCTATGGATGGAGGTTTTTCCAGGTGTGGAGCCAAATCACTAAGAAACATGCTTTTCTACAGAGAGTGAACGCAACTGCAGCTCAGAGCGGCGTCTCCGACGTGCTTTCATGTAAAAATTTACTGAATGAAAACAGAAAGAGGTTCAGTCAGGATGCAAAGTAGATCCAGAGATTCGAAACATGCAGATGGTGGCGCCACAGTAAATCATGGATTTTGGCTAAATTAATGTTGATAATATCTTTGGATCTACGCATTCTCATTTTCTTTTAAAAATAAATATACCTATGAAGAAAATGTGATCTCTTCTCCTCAATTAATGTAATCTCATGCAGAGAAAGTATTTATTCGTGACCAGCCCTTTGAATCTAAACAGTGTAAATAACATGTCATAAGGCTGGTTTAGAGTTTTATGTGAGGTAACCCCAATTCTAGACAAGGTGTTTGATGTCAATTTGAAGAGACTTGTGCTTTCTGTCACCCTGGAAACCGAGGTTTAGGATTAAGCCCTATTAACTACCTTTCTATTTAGAGTGTCCTCAAGGTTGTTTCATAAGTGGCCAAGTATTTTCCATTTCAAATATGGGTCATGTTTCAGTCTTAGCTCATTAAAGAAAAGATAGCAAAAGCCAAACAGGAAGGAGAGTGCTTTTGCAAAATATATTCATATATATGTATATATATATAAAAACATATTTCTCAATAATATTTAATTTATACACAGATTTATTTTTTAATTTTTAAAAATATTTTTGTTTTAATTTATGTATTTGACAGAGAGAAAGTGGGAAGGATGGAGAGAGAGAAAGCATGGCATGCCATGGCCTCCAGCCACTGCAAACGAACTCCAGATGCGTGAGCCCCCTTGTGCATCTCCTAACGTGGGTCCTGGGGAATAGAACCTGGGTCCTTTGGCTTTGCACGCAAATGCCTTAACAGCTAATCCATCCCTCCAGCCCTACAGTTCTATTTTTTTTTTTCTGTAACTACTTTTTCCTACAAAATGTGTGTGGAGAAAAAAGTTGAAGTATTAGATAATGAAGCTGGCAGTTGATTCTTATTTATTGTAATTAAAACAAATTTTGGTTGCAAAATTCATCTCAGTTCTAAGCCTTATTTGGCAGATCCATTTTTACCTGATGTAACAGATATGACACAGACTTAGTTTCTTGGTCACTGAGAAGAAGTGAATGCACAAGTTAATTTTTGTTATACTGCTATGACAGAGAGGTGGGGGGCTGAATGAGAATGGGCACATCAGGGCTTCTTGCTGCTGCAAACAAGTTCCAGATGCATGTGCCGTTTTGTGCACCTGGCTTTATATGGGTCCTGGGGAATCAAACCTGGGCCTATAGGTTTTACAAGCAAGTGCCTTTAACTGCTAAGCCATCTCCCGACCCCTAAACATTCCATTTTTTAAAAATAAGGGAGGTTGGAGAGATGGCTTAGTGGTTCAGTACTTATCTGCCAAGTCTAAGGACTGCAGTTCGAGGTTCGGTTCCCCGGTACCCACGTAAGCCAGATGCACAAGGTGGTCCATGTGCATTGGAACAGGAATGCCCATTCTCTCTCTCTTTCTCTCTCTCAAATAAATAAATAAAAATTTAAAAAACAAAATAGGCTTATACTATTTGCTCATTATTATGGGACACCAGGAAGATTTCCACAAAGAGCACTATCGGTTTCCTATGCATTGTCCCTCCTCATGCATTTTGAACCGCGACTTGCATCTTCCTGTGGCTCACCCCAAGACCCTGCACAACTACAGTCAAGACGCTGATGGCCTCCATTCGCCTCCATACACAAACATGCTCTCTGCCTGCCCAGTTCCATGAGGTGTCACCCTGCTGTCACTGCGCTCATTCTCTTCTTACCTCTTGTTCTGTAGCTGGACAAATGGAGCAAATTGAGATTGCTCACTGAGACTGGAGATTGACATGCATTTGAGCGCAGTAATTGGTTTGCTGTTTGTATACAAACAGCTGAACCACATCTGATTCCAGGCTCAAATTTGAAAGCTAACGATGAGTTCTCTGAGACAGCCAGGGACAAAGACAGCTTCGGGATCGTGGAAGCTGAAGGGATGGAAGTCTTCGGAAACCCAACTCAGCAAGTAACTGCCACCCACCAACTATTCCCCCAGGACATAGGACCACAGAGGGTGAACAGTGGGACCCACTCAAGCCACGTGACCAACTTTTCTAGTTCACTCTGGAACTCTCAGAGCTAAGGCTGGAATGATCTGGGCCAACTAGGATGAGTGGATCGCTCTTCTTCCCAGCATGTAGAAAATAACTCACGCGAGTTAATAAAGCCACCTCCAGGAGTTTGTACAAAGTTACTGTCGTAGTTGAGTGCTCACCTGTCCCTTGCATGCACCTGCAAGTGAGTGTTTGACCCCACAGCCGAGCACACTGCAAAACCTCTCCACAACCTCCACGGGTAATGGCTGCTGGGCACGGGGGCGTCATGAGCACTATTTAATTGCTCTTTATATTTTCCCTCATGTTTTGGTTAGAAAGCATCATTTTTTTTAATTTTAAAAATCAGGCCAATAATATTACCAAGTATAGAATCATTTCCAAACAAACACGATTCGAAGTGTTTGCAGAAAACCAGCATCCTCCCTCGGCCTTTAAAAAAAAATTTAATTAATTTATTTATTTGAGAGAGTGAGAGAGAAAGAGGCAGACAGAGAGAGAGAGAGAGAGAATGGGCACGCCAGGGCCTCTAGCTACTGCAAATGAACTCCAGATGCATGCGCCCCCTTGTGCATCTGGCTTACGTGGGTTCTGGGGAATAGAACCAAGGTCCTTTAGGTTCACAGGCAAATGTCTTAACCACTAAGCCATCTCTCCAGCCCGCTCTGCAGGCAAATGCCTTAACCACTAAGCAATCTCTCCAGCCCACTCCCTTGGATTTTTCACAGCTGCATCTGTCAGGCAAGCTATGGGTCCAAGATTCCACCGGAGAGTTGAAGGCAAGCCTGATTTATTGACATGTATTTAACCATTATCCTCATGAAAGACAGCAAGTAGTGGGGATGAGATGATCTACAGGGAGCAGCTCGTTGGCTGGGTGAGACGGGACTTACTGTAGTTATTTCTCTACATCTTTCCTCATTAAGTTCTCTGTCAGCAGCCAGCATTACCACAGGACAGCACAACAATCTGCCCTACAAACCACGTGGGAATGAACTGAACAGGGGAAGGGAATGTGTTAATTTTCTTTTTTGGTTTGGTGTCAACATCACCTTAACGTCAGCATGTAACATTCTGTACAGTTTAGTAGGGGTAGCAGTTACCTTCTCATTGCTGGGACAAAACACCAACCAGAAGCAGCTTATATGGGAGGAAAGGGCTTATTTCTGGTCTACGGGTTTGGAGGGATGTTTTATCATAGTGGAGAAAGCATGGCCTGAGCAGGAAACTGGCTCACGTCTTGTCACACATCTGGGTGACAGCAGTCTAAGTGCTGGGCTTGGAGCTGGGCAAATGAACCTCAAGGTCTGCCCACTTAGACTGCTGTCACCCAGATGTGTGACAAGATGTGACAGACCTCCTCCAGCAAGTGACACACCTCCTCCAGCAAGGCTCCACCTCCAGTAGGGTCCACTAGCTGGGGACTGTGTATGAGGCTTAATCAAAAACACACGAGGCTATGAGGGTTACTACATTCCAACCACTGCAGTGGAGCTTCACAGGGGAACAAAACGTTCCTGGAGAACTGACTGTCCCAGGTCCCAACTTATTACCTGCCTACAACGTACGAGAGATGCCAGGCTAACTTCGACTCTCTCAAGGTCATCTGCCAAGGTGCCAGCACCACAGATCACAAGTGGGCAAGGAGTGTGTATATAAAAGGATGGGTAGTAATGGTTCTTTTAAATTCACAAGAGAGGGGTTGGAGAGATGGCTCAGCAGTTCATGTGCTTGTCTGTTAAGCCTAGCTGCCTGGCTTTGATTCCCCAGTACCCATGTAAAGCCAGATGCACAAAGTGGCCCACCATACATCTGGACTTTGTTTGCAGCAGCTGGATACTCTGGCATGCCTATTATCTGTCTCTCTCCTCTCTATTTCTCTCTATTTGCAAATAAATAAATAAATAAAATATTTTTTAAAAATTCATGAGAGAAGAGTCAATGCTAGAACATGGCCCATGCTTCATGGATCTACAATGGAGAAAGAGGAAAACGCAAAGGGCAGAGGAGGTGACTCTGTGTCCCAAGGTACGTTCCTTGCACTCTCGCCCCTCTTCCAGCACTGGCCACCATCGCGCTCGTTTCATGATAGCCACAGCAGACTAACTGACGTCCCTGCTTCCTCTGTCTGGGCCGAATGTCGTCATTCTCTAAGAGCAGGAAGAATGATGTTGTAACAAAGTGAATCTAACTTGGGACTTAAAATCCCATCTTCTTGCCAAGTTTTTCCAGACCTTGCGAGTCGGTCTTTGGCCAATCTCCCTGGCACGCTCTATGCTGGCCTTTCTGCTGCTCCTCAAAGCCCTGGCCTCCTTCTTGAAATTTTCTACTCCTGCCCCATGTTCTTTGCATTAGCTGGCTCTCATCTGCATAGCTTTGAGTTCAAAATTCACCTTCTGACTAGCCTAATTAAACAGCTTTTTCTCCACACTTTGATAAATCTCCATGCTTCACAGCTGGACTGGGGAGACCTGCACCCACATATTGTCTGAATGCTAAATGTGCTGAGGGTTGAAAATAAATATTTGGTTAAAGCTGGCTATCAAAGTTCCCAAATAACTTCTGGGGAGATAAGAATGGAGTCCAATTATTAACAATTTAGTTATTCCAGATTATCATTAAAGACTCAGAATGTAAACTTTTGGATTATGATATGTCGGCAATAAGTTTGTTTAGCATAATGAACTAGAAACTTCCTCCCCTGGTGCCTGTATATGCCAGGCATGGGAAAGATGCCTGCTTCGACTTGGTGATGGGGAAATGAAGTATTTTTCTGTCAGCTTTGCAACCAGTGTGGAGATTTCTGAGTCATCAACAGTAAGTTATTAAGCTTTCTTTCTTCTGGATATAAATGGATTAGGGCAAGACTTATTCAGTTGATGTAGTTAATGCAAGCATGCTAGGCAGGTGTACAAGGATTATAATCATGACAGAACCTAATCTTTACTTCTCTGCCTGATATTATTTAGATTTGATAGAGACTTCTTTACTCAAAAGGGACATGATACCCTTCCTTGATTACTTTTATTTACTGAACATATTTTTCATATAATCTAGTCTTACTATCAATGTTTACAAATGTGAATCTTCTGCTAATACACATACGTATATATTTGTAGTACTACTGGCTTATAGAACTTTAGGATATAAAGTAAATTCAGCAGGATACTTTGACTCCAGTGTCTACTTCTCAGAATGTGGGGAAGCTTGGTGGCATATAGAAGATAAGTTGTCTACGAACAGAGCTGGGAGCGTCCTGTCTGAAATTTCCTCTTAGCACACAATGCCTCTCTTCCTTCTCTGTTTTCACTTGCTGTCTTCCCAGCTAGCTAGCCTTGCCATTCCAGTTAACACCCCCCACAAAGCTGCTCTTCACAAAGTTTTGGGCCTCTAGGCTGGCCTTTCTGGCTTGAGAGATATGGGACAGTCTCTGAGCCTTCTGAAATGTGATCACAATTTCACTGCTTCCTCTGTATCTTCTGGGAGCCTACTAGAATTGAATTTCTCAGTTAGTGCTGGCTTTTTACTACTTGTGATTTAATTAACTCTGAAAGAAACTAAGAGTTCGATCTCAGGGAGTCAAAGCAAGAGAAATCGTAGCCAAATTCCCACTACATAATCTCCCCTACAAAATGCCTTTTGGGTTGGGAACTTGAACATGGCGTGTCGTAGAAAATGGTCCACACAGGGCCTTGCTCTCGGGGGGCCTGGTATCCTTTTCCACGCGTGACTTTTAGAGTACCCAAAAGCTGCAGTGACCCCTGAGTAATTTGTCACTTTGTCCTGGGCCCTTGCTTTGCTGCGTGGCTCTGCAACCTCAAAGGTCAGGTCTTACTATTCCCTACTTCAATACCAGTGTCTGGCATGTAGGATGAGGTCAGAAGGCCTCAGACTGTCTAGCTCTACCATGCTCTCTGGGCTCGTCCTATAAATTCTCCTGCTTACTGACTAAAGTCAAGAAACAGTGTCCTTCCTGCTGACCCTTCCCATCTTCCTGTACCTACAGCTACCTCTGCCTGGACTACCTTCCCCCTGGCTTTTCCATTGATTTTTTTCTTCTCACCCTGCAAGTACCACTAAAACACTCCTCACTCTAGGGAGTATCTTGCTCCCCACTATTCTCTACCACACAGTTAGTTCATTCCTCTCCGAGTGTGATAATACTGGTATTATCTTATATATCTGTTTACTATTTATGTCCTTTCTTGCACAAGGCTTGATAGATGTGGTTCATGGATGTGGTACACACACTCATTGGACTAACTGGATTAAACTGACAAAGGAAGTATGGTCATTAAGAAACTGAGGAATGTGTTGGAGAAACAGCTTAGCGGTTAAGGCACTTGCCTATGAAGCCTAAGGACCCAGGTTCAATTCCCCAGAACCCATGTAAGCCAGATGCACATGGTGGCGTATGCGTCTGGGGTTTGTTTGCAGTGGCTAGAGGACCTGGCATGTCCATTCTCTTTCTCTCTCTCATGAATAAATAACAATAACAAATAAAATAAAGGAAGATGAGGTATGAGGCAAAACACTAGAGGAGGTAACTTCCTGTTCTGACTTTGTAACAGACTTATTATAGACTTAATAGAACTCCATTTCTATGAATAATTTGAGTATAATAAGTTGGGCCCATTCTGCAGTATATCATTAGGCCAAACATTGTATTTCACAGAAAAGAAATGTTATATGAAGTCATTGTAGTTTTTCTCTTATTTATTTATTTTTTGAGTGAGACAGAGAGAGAGAAAATAGACACGCCAAGGCTTTCAGCTGCTAGGAACGAACTCCACACATGTGTGCCCCTTGCGCCATGTGCAACATTGTGCGCTTGAGTCACTGTGCATCTGGCTTACGTGGGACCTGGAGATTTGAACATGAGTTTTTAGGCTTTGCAGGCAAGTGTCTTAACCAGTAAGCCATCTCTCCAGCCCTTTTCTCTTATTTATTTATTTATTTTATTTTATTTTTTTGGTTTTCTGAGGTACGGTCTCACATTAGCTCAGTCTGAAATGGAATTCACTAAGTAGTCTCAGGATGGCCTTGAACTCTCGGCAATTCTCCTACCTCTGCCTCCCAAGTGCTGGGATTAAAGGCGTGCACCACCATGCCCGGCTTCACTTATTTTCAATAGAATCTCATCAGATATATCCTCCTTAAAAGAATGCTACAGGGCTGGAGAGATGCCTTAGCGGTTAAGCGCTTGCCTGTGAAGCCTAAGGACCCCGGTTCGAGGCTCAATTCCCCAGGACCCACGTTAGCCAGATGCACAAGGGGGCGCATGCATCTGGAGTTCGTTTACAGAGGCTGGAAGCTCTGGCGCGCCCATTCTCTCCCTCTCTCTGCCTCCTCTCTGTCACTCTCAAATAAATAAATAAACAACAACAACAAAAAGAATGCTACAATGATGGCAAGATTTCCCAGTTAGGATATTTTATCTTATTCCTTTGAAAATGCCAGGAGACAGTCTGAATGTGCTTTCTAATTTCTAGCAATAATGAAGCCCATGGCTTGTTGTAAAAGATTGTACTTTTTTGGGGTGTGTGTTATATGTACATATGTATGTAGCTGCACATTGTATGTACATATTACATGTGTGTTACATGTACACACATGTATAGATTCATGTGCACCATCTGCAGAAGCCCGAGAAAGATGTCAGGTGTCCTCTGCTATCACTCTTCGTGTTATTTTCCTTCAGGAGGTTTCTCACCGAACCTGGATGACACCATTGTTCGGTTAGGCTGGCTGACCAGGGAGCTCCAGTTATCTCCCTGTTTCTGGGACCCCCCTCCCCAGCACTGGGGTCACAAGCACAAGTGGCATGCCTGGCTTTTTAACTCAGTGTTTGAGATAGAACTCAGGACTTCATGCTTGTGCATCAAGCATCTTACCTGCTGAGTCATCTTCCCAGTCCCTGAACTTGTTCAATAATCAAATGTGGCATCTTTGCTTTTAATTCGGAAAAATATGGTTGCTGATAAGTTAGCATCAAGCTAGGTTCTCATTTCAGATTTTCTTTCCTTCCAGCAAAATTATTTAAATGTTCTGGTATTTAATCCTTGGGTCATGCTATTTTTAGGAGGAAACTTACACTGTGCAGAACTCCCAAGAAAAAGTAATTACGAATAATATCGTGTACTCAGGGAACATGTCGGATTTCTTTTTCTTTTTCTTTTCAGTTTGGAGTGATCTGTGAGTCAGCTTGCCATTCTACACCTTAACACAAGGCACTTCAGGCTTACTTTTATTCCCACCTAGGTGCCACCTGGATACATTTCACTTAAATTAATTCATTCTTTAAATGTTAAGATAATTTTCTAAAAAGGAAACTCATTTCTCAGCAGCCATTAAGGGGTGTGGCCCCAGTGAGATGGAGGGGAGCTGTGTGGACGCTGACCAGCCTGCTGTCCACTGCAGGAAGTTCCGAGCCTCAGGCTCAGCAAGTGTGAAACTCTTGCTGGCTCCAACTTACTATTTTCTCCTTGATTTGACTGAGAACTGAGGTTGCAGAAGAGAGAAAATCATTCTTTTATCTGATTTGATGTCACTAAGTGCCATGCCTTGGTAATACCTAACAATCTCTTATTACTCACGGAGGTAAGAGAACATTTTGTTGTTGTTTTTGCGAGGTAGGGTTTCACACTAGCCCAGGCTGACCTGGAACTCGCTATGTAGTCACTGGATGGCCTCAAACTCATAGTGATCCTCCTACCTCTGCTTCCTGAGTGCTGGGATTAAAGGCGTAGGCCACCACAACTGGCTTTTTCCTTTTTTTCCTTTTTTTTTTTTTGGTTTAAGAGAACTGTTTTAGAACAGGCAACCTCTCTGTCCTACAGAAGGTGAGCATATACACCTAGGATCATGAGTCCACAAGGAATCTCCCCTCTCCATTCCAGGCCTTCTAATGTGATTCTTCTAATAACAGGATTTCATTTCCTTCTTTCTCTACATCCCTGTGATTTTGCACCAGAACCACAAAATGTGTTGCAAATGGAATCAACCATTTCTAATGAGTACAGCTCATGGATCCCCCCTCCCTCTCTCTCTCTCTCTCTCTCTCTCTGTGTGCGCATGCATTCGTGTTTGTGTATGTGTATGTGCATATGCATACACATGTGCTTGCTTATAGAGGCCAGGAGTCAATGTTAGGTGTCTTCTTCATTGCTGAGGAAGGGTCTCTCACTTATCCCAGAGATCATGGATTTAGTCTAGCTAGCCGTCTTACTTTGGGGATCCTCCTTTCTGCCTCCTGAGTGGGACTACAGTCAGGCTGCCACGCCTTCCTGGCATTTACATGGGTGCTGGAGGTCTGAACTCAGGTCTTCACATTGGTTTGCAAGTGCTTTACCAATGGAGCCACCTCTCCAGTCAGTGGAAACATTTAAAACACATTTATTTATAAATGAGAAACGGGAGAGAGAGAGAATGAGAATGGGCACACCAGGGACTCCCACCAAACAAACTCCAGAACCATTGCCCCTTTGTGTGTCTGGCTTTATGTGGCTATTGGGAAATTGAACTGGGTCATCAGGTTTTGCAGGCAAGCACTCCCCCCCCCCGCCCCAGCATTTTATTTTTCTATGAGATAGACGATAGATAGATAGAGCATGAATATGGTGCAACAGGTCTTTTTCCACTGCAAATGAACTCCAGATTCATATGCCACTTTGTGCATCTGGCTATATGTGGGCACTGGGGAAATGACCCTGGGCTGTCCTGCTTTGCAAGCAAGCACTTTTGAGCACTGAGCAATCTTGCCAGCCCCATGATGACTTTTTATTATGTACAGTTACCTTTACACCTTAAAAACCCAGGAAGCAATAAACAAACAAAACTGAATGGAGATACAGTGTGCCTGAAAATAACCTACATGTAGCGAACAGACTGGCAACATGAAGCATGGATGGATTTAGCTGGGCATATAAAACTCATCTCCCTCACCTACTCTGCACACCAGGTGTTTGCACATATGACATACTACTAACTCATGAACACTGAATTCTTACATGATGCAACTAACCCAACAGGGAGGTAGAGCCAGAAGAATCCAGACGCTCTTAGAATGGCATAGGCAGCAGCCAAACCACGAGACTGTCTCCAAGAAGGGTGCTCTGAGGGTGTCATCAGACCTCCACACATGCCCCATGGGAGAAGGAGAGAGTGGACTTATCCATCACTAGGTCCGAGAGGTAGACATCACAATTTCCCAATGGTTATTAAAAGTTCAAATACTTGGGGTCATCATTTAGCCTTTAACAAAGGTTAACAAATTTATTTACTGCTGGGTTTTTTTTTTCAAAGCTCTAAAAATGCCCGTATATGGTGAATCACTCACAAAGAGATGTAATGTTGTTTCCCAATCTTACCTGACCACGGTATGACACTCTCTGCCCTTGTTTTTCTTGAGTATACTATATCATTTTATTTCAAAGAAGATATTCTTGGTTAAACTGAGTTGTGCCATCTACTCCTGGATTGGTGAGTGTACTTGGGAGAAAAGGAGAGACAAGCCAAATTCCTGGCAGGCGTGTGCTAAGCAAGATGTGGTGGTTGCAGTTATTGGGTGATATGCAGCGGCTGTAAGAGGGGAATTAGTGGGTAACAAAGAAGATGAATGGAATCTTGGCTTCAGAACATATAAACGAAGTATAGGCATCAGTTGGCTGAAAGAACAGTTCAAAACAAGATCCAAAATATAGGGCAGGCAAAGGGCTACTACCCTTGTCAGATGAAGTGGAATCATTGGGAAATTTCAGGTAAGTTGCCAAAGGATGCTTTTCAAGATAATCAAAACTGAAGAACCACAAGTAACACAGATATCAGCAATGGGAGAAATTGTTTAAGTAGAAGGTGGGTAAGGTAGGAGAAGAAGGAGGAGGAAGAGAAGAAGAAGGAAAAGAAATAAAAGCTTCAAAACAAAGAACTGACTGACTGAGACAATTCTGGGTCAGTCAAAATGAGAGAGGCAGGAAGAGAATGGACCTGCACAAACCCCATCAATTATGTTACCAGTTAAGAGTGGAGGCAGAGGAAACTATCAGCAGGGAAAGGCAACAAAGAGAAAGGCAAAGAAAGGAGGTGGGAAAAGAACTGTGCCTTTATAAGGAGGAGGAAGAACAACTTTCGGAGGAGGCTCTGGAGCAAAAGGATAAAAGAAGGGACAGGAAGAAACACCCGTGTTGCTGGATCCCAAACTCTGGATCTACACATGCAGAACACTTTACTCCTTCCTCTCTCGTGGCAGACATCACAAGTCGATCACAGCGCCTCCCTCCCCCCCCCACCCTGGAGACAGATTTAGCTTGAGAACTCTTCTCAATATGGCGCTCTAAATAGCTGCTGATCAGTTACTGCACATGATCTAAACAAACCAGCACACCTTTTGTGGGGGCTTCGGTAATGCTCACAGATGGAAGAGGAATCAGAATGCGTCCTTCTGGCTAGAAGAGCAATATGGTTTAGTTTGGGGCTGGGGAGATGGCTCAGTAGATGAAAGTACTTGCTTACAAAGCCTGCTGGCCTGGGTTCAATTCCCCAGCCACCCATGTAAAGCCAGACAGGAATTCATTTGCAGTGGTAAACCTGGCACACATGTGTGTACATGCACACACATGCAAACACACACGCTGGTGCAAAAAAAAAAATGAATAAGTAAATTAGCCAGATGTGGTGGCACACGCCTTTAATCCCAGCAATTGGGAGGCAGTGGTAAGAGTATCGCCATTAGTTCGAGGCCACCCTGCGACTACATAGTGAGTTCCAGGTCAGCTTGGGCTACAGCAAGACCTTACCTTGAAAAACAAAACAAAACAAAAAAATCTAACTTAATTAAAAATCTGTTAGTGTGGGAAGTTTATGAACATGGACATTATAATGAACATATAAATATGAGTACGTGGCTATGTGAAATATGCACATTTCAAGCATGCTGTGTTCATTTTTAATGAGAAACTACATTTTTAGGATTTTTAATATATACATATTAAAATTATATAAATAATATATGTATTATGTATCATAATATATTATTTATTTGTTTGCAAGGAGAGAGAGATAGGAGAGAGAGAGCGGGGAGAGAATGAGTACACAAGGGCCTCCAGCTACAAATGAACTCCAGATGCATGTGCCATTGTGCATCTGGCTTTACATGGACACTGGGGAATTGAACATGGATTGTTAAGTTTTGCAGGCAATCACCTTAACCACTGAGCAATCTCTCCATCCCTGAAACTCCATTTTTAAGCTTTAATAAGCACATAAAAATCAAAGCCCTGGCAGCTGAAATTTTGCCACCCAATGAAATTATATGAATTACCTTTTCTTTTGCTTGTGTGCGTGCAGTGTATGCACATGTGTGAGGCCTTGTGGCATCCCATACACCTGCCTGTAGCCTGGGGCCCTGGCCTGATGTTGGGTCCCAATCCATTGCTTTTCTACCTGTTCTTGTTTGAGCCAGCCTCTTACTGATACCAGAACTTGCTGTTTTTCGCAAGTCTGGGGCATCTTCCTCGTCTCTGCTTCCCTTCGCAGGACTGGGTTACAGGCCCACATGACCATGCCCAGATATTTACATGGTTCTGGGGGTTCAAAGTCTGGTGACCTCAGGACCCCCGGGTCTTCACGCTTATGCAGGCAGTGCACTTAACTGCTGAGCCACCTCTCCAGCCCGACATTACCCTTTGAGTTAAAATATCCCTCATGAGTCCACAGCTCATAAGAAAAATCAAAGCTCTCTCCTCTTTCTATGTTAGAACTCCATACTGGATCAGACAGACCCTCGTACCACCCTCCCCATCACAATTGTGAAAAAAGCTCATATAAATATCTCAGCACAACATAATAGCGCTGATACTGATCAAGCCACTTGAGGAAAGTGTGGGATTTTTATCAATGGCAGTGGAAAAGAAACTGCATTCATTGCTGCTGTGGAGCCAGGTTTTGAAAAGGGAGGGCGAGTCGCATGGGACAAGCCCTATTGGTTTCCATTTCCTCCTGCACACACTCATTAACGTCAGCCTCTGAGGCTGAGCTGTTTCATGCAAGCCCCACTTGAAGGCACACGACACCCTTAGCCCCTCTCTAGTGGGGAACAATTCAGTGTTTCTTTTGAAGTGTTTCATTTGAACTTCCTGGTAAGTTATTCATGCTCTGCCAAGCAGCTCCTCTGCTCTGGGGGAGGCGAGGCTGCTTTGACGCTGACCCTTCTCACGACTCTCTGACAAACCGACACCCACCGTAAACATGTCCATTAGTCCAGGCTGTAAGGGAAGCGGGGGAGGAAGTGATGGACGCACTGAATGGGTGGGGTGCGAAGGGAGCAGTGGTCGCTTGTGTGTCTGCAAGGCCTGGGAGTCTAATGACCTAAATGGGTTAGTCTCCACTGTTTCCGTCAACTTCTGCCTAGGATCCTCACACACTTTTTGCATCAACTTGGACCCTTCCCCTGCAGCCTTAATGATTCAAAACCATGGATGGTGTCATGTCCATATGTTCTCCTCTGCGACCTGATGTGGCTCTGGAAGACGGCCACAGGCCTGTTCTCCCTGGCAGCATAGGGACTACATTGTCTCTAACCCCACTGTCCTGTTGTGAATTCCTCCTCTCAGCTAACCAAAGAACCATTGCATGAGTTATCCCCTCCCTGGGCTGCTTCTGACTCTACTTTCATCCCTCAATTTATTTTTAAAATATTTATTTTATTTTATTTATGTAATCATGAGAGAGAGAGAGACAGAATGAATGAGAATAAGAGAATGGGTGCTTCAGGGTCCCCAGCCACTGCAAAAGAACTCTAGATACATGTACCACCTTGTGCATCTGGCTTTACATGGGTACTGGGGAATTGAACCTGGGTCCTTAGGCTTCACAGGTAAGCACCTTAACAGCTAAGTCATCTTTCCAGCCTGCAATTTATAGTTTTGCCTGTGTATGTGTGTGTGATGTACATGAACATTTGTACACATGTGGTCACATGTGTGTGAGTATGTGTGCATGTGCATATGTGTAGGACAGAAACTGATGTCAGATATCCCCTTTATTAATTATTATTTTTATTTTGAGAGAGATAGAATGAGACAGAGAGAGAGAGAATGGGTGCACCAGGGCCTTTCAGCCACTGTGAATGAAGTTCAGATGTGTGCACCCCTTGTGGCACATATGCAACATTGCATGCTCGCATCACTTTGTGCCTGGCTTATGTGGGACCTAGAGATTTGAACATGCATTCTTAGGCTTCACAGGCAAGTGCCTTTACCACTAAGCCATCTCTCAAAGCCCCAGATCTTCTTCATTGCTCTCCACCTTCATTTTTGAGACAGAGTCTCTCACTGAACCCAGAGTTCACTATTTGTCTAGACCAGCTGGTCAGCAAGTCCCAAAGAACTTTTTCTTTCTGCTTTCCCAGAACTGGGATTAAAGGTGTGCACCAACAAACCCAGCTTTTGTATGGGTCCTGGGGATGTGAATTTACGTCCTTATGCCTACATGATACACACTTTGCCCACTGTGCCATCTCTCCAACCCCTCATTTCTCAATTGCTATTATCAAGTATCATTATTATTTGTGTGTATATGTTATGTGTGTGTGTATGCACATGTGTGTGCAGAAATCAAGGAACGACCTCAGGGTGTCAGCCCTGTCCTTCCACCTCGTTTGAGACAGGGCCTCTCTTGTGTTGCCACTGGGAAGGACAGTTCAGCTGGCTGTGAACTTCAGGATTTTCCTGTGTCTGTCTCCTATTGCAGTAGGATTGTTGGGATAACACATACATCATAGGTCCAACAGGCTTGTAGAGCGTCTTTAACCACTGAGAAATCTCCTCAGGCCTGTCTTCAACTTTTATAATATTGGATCCAATGTCTGGTGTATCCCAACGAAGACATATTTTAACTTTGTTTTCATAAACTGCTAAACTCCCCATGGTATCTCCTCTGAAACCATTCTTTCTTGATACTTATGACCATGATCATCTCTAAGTGATCGTGTGGGACTGGTTCTAGTGCCGCCTCTACCCGCACGGATATGAGACTCTGCAGAAGTTCAAGTCATTTCTGTAAAACTGCACAGTATTTGCGTATAACATGTGCACTTTTTCCCATGGGCCTTAAATCTAGATCACATATTCCTAGTGTAAAATAAAGTTATGCTATATTTTTTAAGAGAGAACAAGCAAAAAGTCTACATACGTTTAATGCACATACAACACTTCTTTTGTCAAAAAAGTTTAGTCCACAGTTTGAATAAGTCGATATGGAAATCATGGAGAAGGAGGGCTCACTGCATTTATGTGACTGTTTTATTGATATCCCCACTCAACTGTGAGCCCTGGAGGGTACAAGAGTAACTATTTTCTTTTCCCCTGTGCAAGAATGCTTGACTAAAAGCCCAGAAAGGAGAATGACATTTCAACCTTCTTTGATAGTCAGCTGTGAAGACCTGGAATCTTTGTTATGGCTGTCAATTAAAAATAAAGTCAAGGCACCTTGTCTGATAAATCAAAATAAAAGGTATGGGCTTTCTACAGCTCTCGGGAAATAGACTTTTTTTTTTTTTTTTTTTTTGGAAGAGCACCAACCCTCTGTCAGAGGAATCCTGGAGAAAGTCCATCAGATAAAGTCTGGAGAAACGTCACTTACGTCGGTTTAGAAGCCTCTGCCTGGTCGGTCTGTAGTTTCTCTCCGCCTTCCACCTCCATCGTGCAGTACACAATGCGGTTTGGAGCCAAAGACTTAAGGCCTTGCACTTCCATGATTACCACCTGAGAACAGAACCACACAGGACGGATGTCATTGCCAATGCTCCGCGGGGGCATCACCCAGAGGAAAAGATACAGACGAGAAACTACCAGGAAAGCTGGTGGACATGTGAGGGCTTCTATCGTGTTTTTTTTTTTTGTTGTTGTTGTTGTTTGTTTGTTTGGTTTTGTTTTTAACCTGTTTTTCAGAGGTCTTTCTAGCAAGGAGATATGATTGATAGTAGTGTAGCTTATTGTACTCCGGATGGAAAACCAAGTTGTGCTCATTCATTCACTCGCTCACTCCTTTTGCAGTGTGGGGGATTGAACCAGGGGCCTTACACATGTCAGACGAACACTCTGCCACTAAATAATGTCCTCCTTCCCTCCCTTTCTTCTTCCTTTCTTTCCTCCCTCCCTTCTTTCCTTCCTGCACCTTCCTGACCTCTCTCTGGTCCTCTCCCCTCCTCATCCTATCTTTCTCTCTCTTCCCCATTGTTTCACGTAACTGCTCAGGCTGACCTTGTACTTGCTGTGTAGCCCAGGCAGGAACTGAACTTGGTATCTTACTACTCAGTTTGCTGAATACCTTGCATCACAGGCCTGCACCATCAGATGATGTGAGTGAAGTTTCTTTTTCTACCCTAAGCAAACAGAACCTTTCCCCCCAGATTTCCACCAAGAAATAGGTTCTCTCTCATCTTCCTTTTATTATTATCTTTTATGTAATTTTTTTGCATGTGTATGCATATGTGGTATGTGTGTATACAATTTCATATGTGCATGGGTATATGAATGGGTGCTAGAGGTTGACATGCCAATCTCAAAGGCTTTCCACTTTATTTTTTGAAATAGGGTCTCTCACTGAACTGAGAGCTCACCAAGTCGGCTAGACCAGCTAGCCAGTAAGCAACAGGGATCCTCTTGCACACTCCCAGCACTGGGATTATAGGAATTGCACCACCACACCCAGCTTTTAACTGGGTGCTAGGGATATGATCACACATCCTCACACTTGTATTACATATAATTTACCCATGGAAACTTCTCTTCAGCCTCCCCCCACCCATTTTTCTTTCAAGGCAGTATTTGATAGAGGCAGAGCTTGTGAGTAGACTTCCCTCTTTATGGTAAAATATCAAGAATGCATTACTATAATTAAGAGCCATTAAGTCAGCAGCGGAATCAGAGAGAAGACAGAGCAGGGGGACTTGTGGCTAGCTGGAGAGCACACACCTATGCGGGCAAGGGCTAGCTGTCAGTTCAGTTGCCATTTTTGTCTCGGATCAGAACCAGTAATGATTTTGAGATGTGAACAATGCTGACAATCTGAAAAAGCAGAGGAAAGAAACATGCAAACTCTCTCTAGTTCACTTCCTTAGTTCCTTATAATCTCTGCAGGCCATGGTGTTGAACCCAAACCACAATGTATAGTCACTGACCTACACTGAGGGAAAGGTTTAATGTCAGGACCACTTGCAACTTCTGGGGCTTATCATCCCTACTCTCCACTCCATTCCATCACTGGCTATTTGGATATGTAGAGATTTAGTATTATGTTCTGCCATAGGAGGAAAACGAGGAGGAAAGAAAGTGACCCTGATTTACATATTGAAACCAAATGACCTATACCAGAGATCTATGATGAGGGGCTGGAGAGATGGCTCAGAGGTTAAGGCACTTTCTTGCAAAGATGAACAATCTGGGTTCGATTCCCCAGTACCCATGTAAAGTCAGATGCACAAAGTGGCACATGCATCTAGAGTTCTTTTGCAAGGCAAGAGGTCCTGATGCACCCATTCTCTCTCTGCTCATAAATAAATAAAATATTTTTTAAAAATAGATTTACAATGAATAATATATGTAAAAAATCACCTGATTGTACTGAAAAAGAGGCACTGGCATTACTAGAAAAGAACTGTATTTTGAGATTCACTGCACAACTCATATGAAGTTGGGCAAATGACTAAACATTGAAGTTGGCTTCATTTTCCTTTGAAATCTGCAGAGCCTCAGTTTTTTAATTTTTTTGCTTATTTTTATTTATTTATTTGAGAGCCAGAGTGAACGAGAGAGAGAGGAGAGTGTGTGTGTGTGAATGGGCACACCAGGGCCTCCAGCCACTGCAAACGAACTCCAGATGCATGTGCCCCCTTGTGCATCTGGCTTACGTGAGTCCTGGGGAATCGAGCCTCGAACTGGGGTCCTTAGGCTTCACAGGCAAGCGCTTAACCACTAAGCCATCTCTCCAGCCCCCTCAGTTTTTCGATCTGTAAAGTGGAGGTAATGAAGTGTTCTTTGTGGCTACTGTGTGAGGCTGAAAAGAGATGGTGTACCTAATTGCCAAGTTATACGCGGGGAGAGAACACATATATTCTTACGCATGGAATGGGATCTACCACGGACAGAGCACATTTCCTTATAAGTTCAAAACCCTTGCTTTCAGTTTGACCACAGGTAGGTGGTTGTGTCGCCATTCACTGCAACCATCACCCTCAGGCTTTGTTTTCACACTTGCAAGCGTCCCCTAGGTCCACTGTGAGCAGAGCATTCCAAGTTAATGAATGCTTCCATCCCACAGCAGCGTTCTGTAAATACCTGTTGCTTTTCACTGGAACACTTCCTTCCCCAAACTCATGACATCCTGGGCCCCTTTTTCATTTCCTGCAAACTGAGCTGCTCTCTTTGTCTCTTCCAACCATGCTATTCTCCAGTTACATGAACTGTGTCTTTAAGAAAAATATTTGTTTTTTTGCAAGAAAAGAGAGACAGACAGAGAGACAGAATGGACGTGCCAGGTCCTCTAGCCACTGCAAATGAACCTCAGATGCATGAGCCGCTTTGTGCATCTGGCTTTAAATGGGTAATGGGAAATCAAACCTGGGTCATTAGGCTTTTCAGGCTAGTGCCTTAACCACTGAGCAATCTCTTCAGCCGATGAACTATGTCTTGTATTTACTTTCTACTTCAAATCTGAGCCCGCCCTGATGGCATGATGAACCTCTGTTCATCAGTTCTTGCCTCCTTTCAGTATGCCCCCGAAGCACCTCCACAAATAGATGTGTGATGGTTTTTGCTAGCAGCTTTACTATGATGTGCAATTTAGTGTTCCAATTAAAAAGTATGTGGGGACCCTAGGGCATTCCAGCCTGAACTTGTCTTTACAAGCCAAAGTCATTTGAATCATGCCCACATGGGCATGTGGCTGAGGACTTGCCCACATCTATATTTCAGACAATCAGCTGCATTAATATGGAATATTACATTGAAAATTACATACTTCAAAGCTTCAAGAAAGTCAATAAACCACTTTCCCCCTATCCCTTCTGTTGCAAGACAAGAGGCAGTGGGGAATAAATTACCACCTTTAATTGGCAATAATCAAATTCAAAGACGCCTAAGAAAAAGCATTCCTTACCTCAGGTGGCAGAACTTAAAAAAATAAAATAAAAAAGAAAGTGTCTGCAAAATGACACTCATGATTTTTCACACAACAAGAGTTCTATATTTAATTAACTACCGCCTCCTCTGACTACAAAATACATGTGGAAACACTGTAACATGAGGCTCTTGATCAGAACTGAGCTTGGGAAAACAAATTACCTGCAGTTAACTCACAGCAATCCTTAATGAAGTTCTAGAAAATTAATTTAGTCTTTACACCCTCTAATTAAATGTACAGAAATTTGATCTGTTCTTTTGGTCAGCCTAAATCTAGGATTACAATAAAATTCTTGTGGGATTGTAATATATATCATCTATCTATCTATTTACCCATCTATCACCCACCTATCAAAAATTATTCTGAAGGTTTTAATCATGAAGAAATATTAAAAGCTAACATATAGTTTATATGAGCACATCATTGATGCTTTTTACCATTATCAATATGGTGCTATATAATAATCTTCTTTAAATATGCTTACATATTATTCCATTCATGTCTTAATTTGCTTTTGTTACTGTTTAGTTGGATTTACCAGAATTTTAACTCTCTTTTACTTTTCAAAGGACCAGTCTTTAGCTTTTGTGATTGTGAATCAAGCATCAAAGTTTTAACCACTTCTTGCTATGGTTAGAAGGATATGTTTGTCTCTTCCAAAACTCATGATGAAATTTGGTTTTCAATGTAACAGTTCAGAGAGGGAGCGTAAGTCTCAGGAAATTCTGATTAATGCCTTTCTTGAGGGGGTGGGCCAATTCCCTTGAGACTGGTTTAGTTACTACCAAGAAGGCTGCTATCAAGCAAGGCTACTCCTCATGTTTTATTTATTTACTTTTCTTTAATATATGCCAGCACTGCCCATCCTTTTCTAACTTGCCACCATGTTGCCCACAAGCAAGAGACGGTAACTAGACACAGCTGAAGTTAACTCTTGAAAGAATAGTTAGGTTTTGCCTGACTTGAACATTACATGTTAGATCAATACATCACAGAGCACCTGGAGAGATGGCTTAGCAGTCAAGGTACTTGCCTGCAAAGCGTGAGGACCCATGTACGACTCTCCAGGTCCCATGTAAGCCAGATGCACAAGGTGATGCAAGTGTGCATGTGCATAAGGGGGTGAACTGTATCTGGAGTTCGATTGCAGTGGCTGGAGGCCCTGGCAAGACAATTCTCTCTCTCATAAAAAATAAATAAAAATAAATCATATCCTACCAATAAATATGTATGATTTTTATGTACAGGTAAAACATTTAAAAATATGTTGTGAAGAATCTTTGTTGGGTTTTGACCTTTGCTAAATTATAAATAAAACAGTTCTTTATCTTTGGAGTACATAAGACATACCTAAGGCTGAGGCAGTAGACCTGCAAGTTTAAAGCTTGTCTGGGCTACATACAGAGTGAGTTTAAGGCCAGCTTTGGCAACCTTGTGAGACCTGGTCTCAAAAAGAAAAAAAAAAGCATAAAGAAGACTAGGGATATGGCTCAGTGGTAGAGTATTTCACTAGCATGTGCAAGGCCCTGGGCTCAATCCCCAGCATTACACAAACAAAACCAAAACAGTACCCAAGACTTGTTAAAGTTCACACGCTAGGGCTGCACGCTGGGCAGAGTTCTTTTTGTTTATGGACAACATTCTTGAGGTACACTTTGTGTACCATATAATTAGCCCATTTCAGTGATTTTTAGTAAGCCTACCAAGTCATGTGACAGTCATAAATCGATTTGGGGACATTTTTTTTTCCTCCTCATATAAAACTCTTAATGTTCATTACCTACCCTCAGCCCCATGAAATACTAATGTACCTTCTCATTGTACAGCTCTGTCTTCGAGACATTCACAGCAGTAGTCATACTATACGTGGTCTGGCTCCTTGCACTAAGCATGGTATGACTGAGGTCTACCCATGCCATGTGCCAACAGGCTTTACGTGGGTACTGAGGAATCAAACCAAGACCTTCAGGGTTTGCAAGCAAGTGCCGTTAACCTGTGAGCCATCTCCCGAGCGTGGGTTCTTACTTTTGGGGCTGAGGTTAAACTCAAAAGCTCAGGCTGGGGAGACAGCTTCACGGGGAAAGTGTTCGTTGCAGCAAGTGTGAGGACCCAAGCCTGGACCCCAGCGTCCACGTAAAATGCCAGGTGTGGTGGTGTGAGCCTATAAGCCCAGCACCGCCGTACCCAGCCTGGCAGGAAGGAAGGTGTTCTAAAGAGACACTTGTGCCATTTTCTTGGGCTATCAGATTACTGAAATAATGAACCCCGAGAAATTGGAATTTCCTCAGGAATCTCAAAGCTTGGAGCCAATCAAGAGAAAGACTTGTCTCCCCCAGAGAGGGATTTCGGTCCGGGGCTGGTGACTTGTCAGACCACCTTTTGGGAGGGATTGGTGGGTCAGACCATATCCCAACTAGGACTGCTTAGCTATGCAACCTTCTGGCCCTCCATTTAAACCTAAACCTTATGTCAGGAACCTGGTGATGGACTTGAGGGGGTGTTACTGGATCTCTTTGTCACCCTTCTGAATGTGGGCACGTTGACAAATCTCCTCTTTCTTTTTTTCACCATTAATTTGGCTCTTTGATAACTGGCTTGTTGAGGACAGGTGACCAAGCCTGGTATATTTGGGCTTTGAGGGTACAGTCACTGGCTAGCTAGTCCAGCTGAATTGGTGAGCTCTAGGTTCAGCAAGAGAGAATAAGGTAGAAACCAATAGAGAAAAGACACTTGACTTGGACCTGTGGCTTCCCCACACACGAGCACTCATGTCTGTGCACCCCACTCTTATAAGCATGCATGCACACATACCACATACGCATGACAAAAAATAAAACAAAAAACAAGAACAAAAACAAAAAGCCTCTCTCACAAGGAACTCCACAGTATAGTTACCAGCAAAAGTGATGAGAAAAAATATTTACAAAGACCCACAGAGCAATGCAAGATTGCTTCTTTCTCAGATGTCCTATGGGCTCCCAAAATTTGAAGCTTTCTAAACTGCCTAGTTTTGAAAAACCTTTGAGCACTCCTTTAAGACTGGGGAAGTAATTCAAAAGGACATTTGGGAGGGCTCTTAAGATTACATTCTCTTAAAAGAAATGTGGGCTCGTAGGGAGGGGACTTACTCGCTGAACTATGCTTAGCAAGCTGTTATTTTTTTATTGTTATTTTTTTATTTGCAAGTGGAGGGAGAGAGAGAGAGAGAGAGAGAAGAGAGACAGACGAGAGAGAATGGGTGCACCAGGGCCTCACTCCAGATATAAGCGCCCACTTATGCATCTGGCTTACATGGGTACTGGGGAATTGAACTTGGGTCCTTTGGCTTCACAGGCAAGAACCTTAGCCACTAAGCCATCTCTCCAGCCCGCAAGCTGTTATTTTAATGAGTGCTCTGAAGATCCAAGAGGGAAAAGCAAGCTGACTGTGGTGCAATCACTGTGCTTGCTGTGCCAGGAAACTCTTAAGGGCTTGGGGTGGGGGTGGCGGCTTCTTACCTCCAAGGAGAAGGACAGCACAACGTCCGACTTGGAGAGCTGGTTCTCGCTCTCCTCGCCCATGTCGATGATGGAAGCATTGTGGCTGCGTTTCAGCTTCTGTAGCTTGAACTCCCCGCCCTTGGACACCGGCATGCTTTCCAGGTTGGCCATGAGCAGGTTCACGGAGGACTTCAGCTCCTCGATGTACATGTTCTCCATTTCTTTGGAGACAAACTTGGGAAATTTGCGTTCCTTGCAAAGAAATAAACAAAAAGAGAGAGATTCAGCAGAGGAGTAAATAGAGACCTGACTTACACAGGAAGTTTTCATATCACAGTCCAGAGTCGAGGATGCCATTTACCACTGATAAAATTTGCTTGCAGCCGGGCGTGGTGGCACACGCCTTTAGTCCCAGCACTTGGGAGGCATAGGTAGGAGGATCGCCATGAGTTCGAGGCCACCCTGACACTGCATAGTGAATTCCAGGTCAGCCTGATCTACAGTGAAACCCTACCTTGTAAAACCAAAAAAAAAAAAAAAAAAAAAAAAAAAAAATTGCCTGCATCTCATGGGAGCATGCTAGAAAAATGTTCAGGCTAGCTGTGTAGACAGATGTCTGCTTTTTGGTGACTTATAATCTCTAACAGGTAGGGAGCCCATTCATAAACATATAGTAAAGAATGGGAAATGTATTATTATAGCTCTATTTTTGCTCCAGTTTTCTCTAGCAAATTTGATTTGTGGGAAGGAAAATCTAGTTTCTGCTCCAACCATTTTTCTTCTTAGCAAAATGCAGTCAAGTTGTTTTAAAGTTATGGGAAAGGCACCCTCTTTTTGGGTATCTATAAAGATTTTCCCACATGAATAATTCAAATGTAGCTCGTGGGCAATGTTTCAAATGGCCTGTAGTTACTTCTGAGGAGAATACTTTACCGCCTTTAAGAAAAATTGAAAAATTATTAGTGAAGTGATGAAAAATGTAATTACGGTGCTTTAGAAAAGACGGTGAGTGAATTTTACCTCTGATGTTGCCTTCCCTATCTTCCACTGTAAAAGCTACACATCTAGACATGAGACTTCTTTGCCCAGACCTCTAAGTTGCATAGGGGTCTCGAATATTCTTCAAATTCACCAATTTATCAAAGAACCATTCCCCACTTAGAGCATGAAGCTGTCCTGCTCCACAAGCCCACAGTCAACGGGGTGAGGAACAAGCCAGTTTGTTTGACTTTCCTTCTTCTTCTTCTGCAAGTAACAGAAATAACAACTCGAAGAGACTTAAATCACCAAAGGAACTTGGTGGTTTGGAATGTCCTAGGGTGAACCTAGTCTCATGCAAAGTTGTGATAATATCAGCTCAGATGATTTTGCCTCCAAATGAGTTTTTCCTCATTTTTTAAAATGAATATAAGAGTTCTGAAAAGAAGAAACATAAATGACCAATAACTATTTTAAAAATATGTCCAACATCCTTAGCCACCAGGGAAATGCAAATTAAAATTACTTTGACATTCCATTTCATTCATGTCGGAATGGTTGTCATCAAGATATCATATGACAGTAAATGTTGGTGAGGAAAGAGGGACCCCTGCCCATTGTTGGTGGGAATGTAAACTGGTGAGCTATTATGAAAGCCAGTGTGTAGGTTTCTGGGACAACTAGAAATGGACTTAGCATACGAGCCAGCTATATTCCTGGACATACACCCTAAGGACTCTACACTTTATACAGAGATATTTGCTCATCAAAGCTTATCACTGCTCTAATCACAATTGCCAGGAAATGGAACCAGCCTAGATGCTCCTCAATTGATGAATGGAATGTGAAGATGAGGTTCATATGCAGAGTGGAGTTGTATTCAGCTGTAAAGAAAAATGAAATTACAAAATTCATAGAAAAATGCATGGATCTTGGAATTATTTTAAGTGAGGTAATACGGGCTCAGAAAGTCAGTGCCACACATTCTCTCTCATATGCAGATGCTAGCTTCAGATTTTTGTATCAGGATGTGAGCGGGACTAAGTCAGGAGTAGAGGTCAGAAGGCAAAAGGGGCCATGAAGGAGGGAGGGAGTAGAAAAGAGGGCTTAAGGGAAGGCATTGTAGATATGTAAATAGAGGGTTGGAATACTGGAGTTGGAATGGTCTAAGTGGGGTCTGCAGAGGGTTTGGAGGAGAGAAGAGAGTAGGAGGAAGCTTAACCAAAATTAACGATGTTATGATCCAGCCATATGGAAACTTACTTTGTTAGCTAATCAAAAAATATGTAAGTTAAAAAAGGGAGAAAATTTGTGCAGAAGTGCCCTGTGGGGGCAGAAAATTCTGCACCTAAGTGTTACAGATTGTTACAGAAAAATCTCAGTGCCGCAGTGGGACACCTCCTGGTGAATTGTTGTCAGAGAGGCCTCTGAAGCCCCCAAACAACATCAGCTATTGCAAAGTCTTTGGTTGCCCACCAGAACTAGGTACTAAGACCCTATTGCTGAAGATTCCACATCCTTTGGTTGCAGGATACTGAGAAATTCAAGCTATAACTGTGCAAGAATCTTTCCCCCTGCTAACTAGCAGTCATAGTGATGGAAAATGCTATGTAGCCTGCAGAGAGAGAAAAGTCATTGGTGGACTCTGCCAGCTACCCAACTGGCCAGCTAGGCAAGATGTACACACTAGTATAATAGTGGCATGTCTGTTTTGGGGGTAACCAACTAGCTCTCTGATTGGATTTGAAGTTTACTCCACAGATAGGAATTCAAGGATGAAACTGAAACTCTAGTCAAAAGCCTATAGCTGGGAAGGTCATAAACCCTAAGGAGAAAGCTATTACTGTTGCTTGATTACATGGACATATTACTCACTTCAAATTACCCTCTAAGTATGTATGTTTATGTCCATTTATTAGTGCTGTTCTCACCTCTGGCTCAAGAAGTTTCTATTTTTATATGACAGTGACTGCTGGTGAGACTCAATACTCATTAAAGTGCTGAAAAGTGACAGTCGAGTGCTCAGCCCTTAATGAGGCATTACTATCACACTCTTCATGGCTCAGGGACTGCAGTGGAAGAGGTTAGGGAAAGGATATAAGGGCTAAATGAAGCAGAACAGTGCTTTAGAACTCTGTCTTCTAGACACAAAGCGGTTGTTCCATTCATGACCTCAAAGCAGCTGTTGTTACCTGCACAAGACCTACATACCATTGAGCCCATCAACAAGTTGTTATGAATGACAGAGGACCAAAAAAAAAAAAAAACAATAATACAGAATAGGGAATAATAGGAAGGAAGAGAAGGTTCAGTGTCAGTGGTTGAGGGTAGAGGGACAAAAGAGGGTTATGAGAGGGAACCATATAAATTTTAAAATAACTTTTTACTTTTAATTTAAAAAAATTGTGAGGAAAAATTAAGAATTATATTTAAGAAGTTTGGTTTTGGTGTCTTTGGATAGACTCCATGTTCAATGTGGACTCCCTAGATATAAGTAACATGTTGCTTGAGATCAGGATGTTATGACATTCCATCACATTATCTACAGGGAGAATGAATACTTCCTCGTGTCAAGTTGATGAGAGGTAAAGCAGAGTCATTCATCCTAGGCATCCTGAATCAATGACTATGGATGGCATAGTGCTGGGCTGATTGGCTTAGGTGTGAATTCAATCTTCTATTCATATAGTTGGGGTAGGCCTCTACATAGATCACATGGAACATGAATTTCTTTGCCAATTCTGTGTGGCAAGGAAGAGGATATCTAGTACATAGGATGCTGACTCAAAGTCAACCAACTCATTCTAATACATGGCCAGTAATTAACCAGATCAACTGTTTCAAGCAACTGAACTGAGAAACATCAAGGACACAACTGTTCAACTTCAATGGAGATAAAACCGTGTTACATGGAGAGTTGGCTGCCATATTGGGTTTGTTCAAACAGGAATAAGACACTTGACAAAGAAGAGGGAGAAGAAAAGGTGAAGACCTAGGGGGTAAGGGAGAAAAAGAAGTAGGGGTGGAGGGAAGGCAGACATGAAGGAAAGAATAAAAAAGAGGTTCTTCTGACCCATGGAAATAAATATTCACTATTAGTTTTCTAATTCCCACAAGGCTTAGCTATTCCTCTTGTATATGATTCCTCAGGAATCTCTTTTCATTTGAATGTCCCCCAACATGTATTTTTCTATAGCATCCCAAATAAACTAAGATATTTATTATGCTTATAATTAATAAATCACTCATGAAATTTACTTGGTCAGTGTCTGTCCTTCTTTCTGGGCCATGGACCAGAACCATATCTTTCTTGAGACCCCACAGAATTCTAGATGTTGACCATAATGTATAACATATATCATTAAATACACATGAGCTGAGTAAACGGATCAATGGCTTGTCAAGAAGCCTATATTAAGTATCAGTATGCCCAAAACTCAGCTGTGAGAAGGAGCTGGGAAGCTGATAAATTCTGGAAGAATGGCGAGATTCTGATTTTTCCATGTAAATCAGTATGGGTGTGTGAAATCTATGTTCTGGCTCCTTCTTGAACCTCTGAGCATAACTGCTTCCTGAGCAAGGGCTCAGCCCACCGTGTGTTGCTTTTGAAAACCTGTGAGGTGATGCAGCCTCGGTACTGACCCCAGCTGGTGGTGAGTCAGTATGAGAAAATCCCAAAGTTCTGATGTCTCTGACACTTCCACATGATGGGCTTCGATTTTCTTATAATTAAACTTCACTGGGAGGCAACTGTGAGCCAATAAACTTGGGCATTCTTTTTGCAGAAAGTTATGGAGATTTAGATGCTTGGCCACCACACTTAGAAAACATATAAGGCCCCTGTGCCTGGAACAGTGTTAGTCCCAGGGGCACTCTGGTGAGAGGATATAAGTTGTCTTCCTGTGGCTTTCAGCTGCTAGGGAGAAAGATGTATACAGGAACATCAAGGTAGATTTTTTTCTTTTTCTTTTTCTTTAGTGTATGTGTGTGTGTGTGTGTGTGATGTGGTGTGCATATATGGTGTGGTGTGGCACCCATATGCTCAGCTGTGGTGAGGGGTGTTCACCTATGATGGATGGAGTGGATCATTGGGTGTTCCACTCTGTTGCTCTCCCACTCTGTCTTGTTTTGAGCAGGAATCTCTTTCCTGGTTCTTGAGCTTGTGTCGCTCCAAGTCTCGGGTCTCTGCTCCCCTGTGGAACGTGTATGACAGGCACAGGGAGCCATAGCCAAGCCATTTGTGTAGGATCTGGGGATCTGAATTCAGGCAGTTCTTTCCAACCCAAGGTGAATGTTCAAATAGTAGGGCATGGGATGTGAGTTCCCTCTGAGTGAACTGGGGTGTCTTCCTGAAAATGGTAACATTTGAGGTTGGGGTCTGATTGACACAGAAGATCTTGTTATGAGGTTAAGTTGGCTGAGACAGTTCAACTGGTACTGTGTCCTTCTCATGGAAAGTAAAGACAAGCATGCATCCAGGAAATTTAGATAATTGCACATAATCACCACAGCATTTCTTCATCTCTTCAGAACATGGCTCTACTGGAGAGTGAAAGTAAGTGAAAGTAGCTTAACTCATGGTCTGAGAGTGGTCTTTATGACCTGAGAGTGGTCATCATGGTCTGAGAGTGGTCCTCATAGCTTGAAAGTGGTCCTCATAGCCCGAGTGATCTTCATGGTCTTAGGTCTTAGTGTGCTCATCACAGCCCAAAAGTGGTCCTTATGGCCCAAGAGCAGTCTTCATGGTCTCAGAGTGGTCGTTACAGTGTGAGAGTGGTCCTCATGGTCTCAGGGTGGTCCTCATATTCAGAGAGTGGTCCTCATAGTCTAAGAGTGATTGTCATGGTCTCAGAGTGGTTCTCATAGCCAAAGAATAGTCCTCATGGTATAAGAGGGGTCCTTATGGTCTTAGAGTGGTCCTCATGGTCTCAGAGTGGTCCTCATATTCACAGAGTAGTCCTCATGGACCAAGAGTGGTCCTCATATTTGGAGAGTGGTCCTCATGGTCTCAGAGTTGTTCTCCTGGTATTAGAGTGGTTCTCATAGTCTCAGAGTGGTTCTCATGGTCTCAGAGTAGCCTTCATATTTGGAGAGTGGTCCTCATGGTCTGAGAGTGGTCATCATGGCCTGAGAGTAGTCCTCATGGATTCAGACTGGTTCTCATGGGCCAGAATAGTCCTTTTGGTTTGGGAGTGGTCCTCAGTTTACATGTAAGGCTGCCCAGCAGCAAAGTTTACATCTCAAGAGCTTGACATACAATAGTACAATATTATGACTCATCTCATCTTCATATTGGACCTCATATCTTAGACATCTTTACAGTATTGGGGGGGTGGTAACTGGGTAGGTGGTAGGTCTCATTTTTCCTGCTTTGCCAAGGGGATAGAAAATATATTTGTGAAGTACTGTCACCTTTGATAGTCAGCTTTGAGAGACTATTTGAAACATAGTTCCTTTGATCACATCCCTCCTTGGAATCCACTTGAGGCCTTTTAACTCCCCTGTCTTGATGTAGTGGAAGAATCTTCAGTGGCTCCAGACAGCATGATTCTGCTGAAGAGTTAGCTCGCACCAAACTCTTTGCAGCAGAATGCTGGAGGTATCCAAAAATGATTGCTTCTCCCAGAAGTCAGACAGTTTCTAATGACATCATAAAAAGAGACCCATAAAACTGAAGTCTTCAAGGGAGAACAAGGCCGTTTTGTGCTCTGAGTACTTCAGCCTTGGGAAGCAATAGCATCCTGCCAATCTAGGCTGAGATTCTTGAGTGTAACTTTCAATGGCAGGCCCATTACAAACACATTTCAAAGCTGCACTTGTGCCACAACGAGGAAAATGTAGCTGTCTGGTCTCCACTGCTGCCTTAACTGGCATAAAAAGAAGTTAGTCTTGACATAAAAAAAAATCTCTGCTGGCCACTCACTTTAAAAAAGTTTACTTTTTATTGTGCATGTAAAGTGTGCATGAATTTATGCATGTTCCTATGTATGTTCCTAGGTACTTGTGTGGGTGGGCCTGTGTGCACATGTGTGCATGTGCATGTAAAATGCAGGGGTCAACATGGGGGGTCTTCTTGATCTCCCTCCCCATTATTTCACTGAGACAGTCTTTTGATGAGCATGGAAGGCACCTATTTCTCTAGACTAGATAGCTAGAAAGCTCCTCATAAAATATCTGTGAAGAGTAAAGAAAGGAGGTTCAATACATGAATGCTTTTGACCCCTGATTCATTCTCTCTCTCTGTCTCTGTCTCTGTCTCTGTCTCTCTCTCTCTCACACACACACACAGTGATATGCGACCACTACTATCATCAATGCTAAAAATAATGATGGTGGCTGCAATGAGGACATTGATGTTAGTGGGCTTTCACTGAGTTCTAACTCCATATTGGTCATTAGTCACATGGTTTACCTCTTTGAAGCTTTACAACAACCCACAGGCACAACTGTTATTTATCTCCATGTTCTAGAAGAAACTGAGGAGGAGAATTGTGGCAAAAAATGAGGAGATCTGAGTGTCAAAGCCAGCAGCCTGGCTTCAAAGCTGTGTGAGCTGTGCTAGGGTAGGGCCCAAATGCCTGCATAGCTGGCATGATGCCATGGCGCCTCCTCTTGCGAGCACTCTAGGTTCGCTTCATTTTATAGCACTTTCTCAGGAGAGGGTTGGTGACAGTTGACTCCTCCACAGCCAGGGCCACTTCATCATTTCCCAATCAGCAAGGACAGCATGGGGTAGAGTGTGGTGAAGAGGAATGGGTGGGAACACCAGACGAGAGAAGGAAAGTCTTAGCAGCACATTGTCACAATCAACATTACAGATATGAGGAGGCCTTCTAGGGTCACGCAGAAGGCTTAGCTTTATTTACTTATTTTTAATCCTCCTTAATTTTTTTAAAGTGTGTTGTGTATACAGATATATGGGTAGGCACACATGCATGTGTATGGGTGTGCACGTGAAGGTCAGAGGTCAGCATTAAGAGCCTTCTTTAGTCAATATCCACTTTCTGCTGAATTTAGAGCTCACCAATTACACTAGCCTAGCTAGTCAGCAAGGCCCAAGGACTCCCTGCTTTTTCATCTCCCTAATGCTGGCACTGAAGGTCCACACTGAGGCATGCAGCATTTCTTACATCGGTCCTGAACTCAGGTCTTCATGTTTGAGCCCAAGCACTTCACTCACAATTCTCCATCCCCCTTGTCTCCTTAACTTCTACGAATGGGGCAGATTTTCCTTCTTTTAATTCATTCCACTAGAATGTGATTCTGAGCACTTTCTGGGCACATAACTTGATCACTGAACTCATATTTACCTAGGTTCCTCGCTATGTTAAAAAGGCCGGGATCAGAAAGATCACCTTACATGCATTTACCCAGGTAATCAAGTGAATTAATTACTGCGTTCTTGCAAACCTGTGATACTTCATGTCACAAGGTGAATACCAGGCACAACATTAGTTTGCAAGCTGGAGTTTAGCACTCTCTAATAGGAGAGGCGTACATGTTCCTCTGATGTGTAGATCAAAACTTTTCCATCAGGAAACTATTTCTATATTATTCTCCAATATTTGCAAGAGGACTGAGCTATAAGAGAGTAGTGTTTCTCTGTGTAGGTTAGAGGGTCTAAATAGCAACTTCACATTTACATTATAACTTGAAAAATCAAAGGTATTTTGCTCCTCAACTATGGAGGTTGGTATCACAAAAGTTCTGTTATTTGCAGTATATAATTAGCTTCAGAATTTTGGAATATTGCCCCAGTATATGGCCAGAAGAAATGACAAATATCACAGCAGCACTAATGCCACAGTCTGCCCACTTAAGCCCCAATGTCAACTTTTGATCACACAATTTAAGTAATGTAGAGTTAATTCTTGGGTGAAATTTTGGGACAGTTTAATATCAACCTGAGAGGATTTGGGAAAATGTTTGAACAAGGATTAAGGAGTCATTTCAACCAGATTTTCTTAAAAAAAAAAAAAAAAAACTGCATTCAGATCTCCTGCTGGGAGTTTTAAGGTGGCATAACGGATGACAGGGAAGCCATGTCTGCTTAACATTCTTCTGTGGCCGCCTCCTCAGATGATTTGTGGAGTGCTAGGGGTGACAGAATGGATTATGTCACAATGAAGGGTTTGCTCTCACATTCCTTCTTTCCTAGGCAAACATGTGCCTTTCTGATATGGATCAGAGCAAGGTAGCCTTTTCTGATAGGTATCCAGCTAGGGACAGGCCCAAAGACACATAGATACCACTCTGCCCTGGTGGGATTAGAGTTCAAGTCTGACCCACTCCACTCTAAGATGGCTGTAATATCAGCTGCAGCAGCCTCCTGCTTCTGCGTGAACTTTTTCCAGGCTTAGCATCTGTGGGCAGGCCCTTCATGAGTCGATGTTCCACCTGGGTGCCCAGCAACCAATTAAGGTCCTTCATACACTTGAACTTGGCAATGGGGCTCATCCTAATTGGATGCCCAATTTACAAAAAGGCTTATTCTAAGCCTACAACTGAGATTTTCTTGGTGTCTTTCTCCCTTCCTAGCCTGGCTGGGAAGTAGAAGGACTTTTCTTACTTTTGTTTCACTTAACTCAACTCTCTGTAAAATAAATCTCATTATTTTCTCTGTGTCTGTATTTTTCAATTCTTTGTTAACATGGACAAGAACTTGAAACTTGAGAGCCACTGACTTGGGAGTTCTAATCTCACTCTGAGCTCTATCCCATACATATGGAGGTCCCACCCAGACCTACGGTTTGGGATCATGAACCAGGGGTTCTCCTATACCATTATAGATATCTAACCTAGCACAGAACTTCAGTCCCACAATATTCTCATGAAATGTTTGATGGATGAGAATGCTACTGGCAAAAGCAGCAGGTTTCAATAATCTCTTTTCTAGATCCCCGAAGAAATCACAGTAGAGAACATTCTAAATCCTAGAAGCTAATCTTGTCTTGAACTGCTGCCTCATTTCTACATAAACTGAAGGGATAGACATCCAACGTTAGTGGGAGAAAGAAAGCTGTTTCCGGGAGTAGTAACCATTAAGGAGAGAAGACAGGCAAGCGATTCCGTCCTGGAGTCACTTCCAGCTTCTCCTCTGATGACTCAAAAGAAACAGCGTGAAACACGGGGTGACAGGCCTCTGCTTTCTGTTTACCAGCTGAGTTTTAAGTAGGCAACACTTAAAACTTTTTGATTTACCTGTACTGGGGAGAATTACTGTAAGCCCAGGAGCATCAATCACTGTTCTGAGAGCTGCTGTGAAATGGCACGGCCAGTGCTGACGTATTTCATAAAAGGCTCATTAGGAGAGGAGAGAGAGAGAGAGACAGGGAGGTCACGGTGAGGGAAGGATAAAGCCTGAGGGAAAGGCATGTTGGGTCCTCAGATCTGGGTGGTGAGAGGAATGAAGACGTGTGTGGGGAAAGGCATTCTGTAATGGTAGCAGGCATGTTAAGAATAGTTTCTGGGGCTGGGGAGATAGATCAGTGGCTAAAGCATTTGTTCCACTAACCTAAACACCTGAATTAAGAAACCCCAAACCCTCACAAAGTCAGATGCAGTAACACGAACATGTGTAATCCTAGTGTGCCTGTGGCAATATGGGAGGTGGAGGCAGAATTCCAACCCCCCCCCCCCCGTCACCCCCAGGAGCTCACAGGGCCATTGTCTTAGTGAATGTGGTGGTGAATGAGAGACCGTGCCTCAGAAACAAGGGGCAAGTTGGAGACTGACACCCGAAGTTATCCTCTTTGACCTCCCCCCGTGTGCTGTGGCATGCATGCACTCACACTCACACCCATGAACATGCACACACACACACACACACACACACACACACACACTAGTCCGCCTAAATTTTCTGATCTGAGTGACCTTGGCCACGTCCTCTAATGTCTCTGCTTTATCTCTGGATGGAAGAAGCAAGTTGGATCTTCTCAGAAGGTTGCAGCAGGGCTGTGAGGGTAATCAGTCAATCCGTGGAAGAGACACTGGCACTCAGAAAACACTACGTAAGTGACAGTCCACAGTTTTAGGTATCGGAGGTAAGTGACTCCTATCTATACTGCTACTGCATAGGTATCACCTTCTCCTTAAGTAATATATCCCCAGCATCCATGTGTCCAGAAATACCCTTTCCTTTGTTTCATGGAGAACTGGCTGATTGTACCAAGGTTAGTCCTTGGAATGCCAAGGATGTGCCAATCCAAGACTTGATTCTTAGGACTGCATTTGAAAGGGTAGTGAGTGAGACAAAGGGGAGACTGGAAAGAAAACTGTCTAAGAGGGAGGATGAGCAGTGGAATGCTTCCCTATCTGTACACCACAGAACCACGTGGAGCTGTGGTGCAGCCAGGCTTCCCACCTGAGAGGCAAAGGAAGCTAGGTTTCTGTAGATAGCATTCCCATCCATCACCCTTCTCCAGGGAGACGGCGGGAGACACTGAAGAGACTCAAAACGCATCAAAGCAGAGGGGCTGCAGAGAGCTCAACACTAAGGGAGACTTCTAATATGCCCTTCAAGGCTCAGAGAACATTGCAGATGAGGGAACAGAAAGGATGAAAGAGCCACAGGGTGGGAAGGTGTACAACGAGGCATTGTCCCATGCACAGGGACTGACTGGTACATTCATCACCCCACAGTGAATACCAATAACCCCATATATATATATGTATATATATACATACATATATGGGTTATGCTTTTTTATCCTTTACCCCAATTCCTATTACCCTGGGGTCCCTACAAAGTGGTGTGATGGTGTTCAATGTGGAGACATGAAGGTCTTTAGTGAGTCCCGTGGGGTGGTGGGGGACTGCGCCTCAGGGTATTTCTACCCACCCTGTGACTCGTACAATCTATGCAATGTTCCCTGAGCCATGGCATGGCTGCTGGCAGTATGATTTAGTGTTGAGTTTTCCGTAGCCTCTGGATTTCTGTTGAGCAGGATTTTAAAACACAAGAGCCTTTCACACTCCCTTTAGCCAAACACATAACTGCATCCAATTTTTCACCACTAGACTGACTTGACTATACACTTTAAAGGTGTCCCAAAACAAGGTTCAAAACACTCCAGCAAAAATCGTTCAAAAACAACACAGAGGTTTCTATCTTCTTGGAATCTCTCCTTGGTTTCTCATCTAGTCAGATTCCTTCCCATACATCTAATCACTAGGCTGCACCTCTATGTAGGGAGGGAAGTTCAGTGCTCTGCTCTCCTCCATGTCTCTACTCCCTATCAGGTCTGATTGCCCTCTGTCCTCTGACATGCACAACCAATAGGAATCAGCAGGAGGTGGTGGCTATCTAAGTTTTTTGATATTTTATTCTTTATAATTTTTTTGGCATTAATTACAATCTCAAAACGTTTCATTAAACTTTATTTTGATTATAGAGCTTCTTTGGGGGAATCCCTAAATTCTTCACCTGGGATAAGTGCTCAGCCTAATGCTGGCCTGATACTTAATGAGACCTAATACAGTTTGAATATAAGTATGTCTCTGCAGGCTCATTTGTTTAAAGGCTTCATTGCCAGCCTTTAAGTGGTGACTGGATCATGAGGATTCTAACTTCATTAATGGATCAATCTACTCACTAGCAGTTGACTTCAATGGACCACTAGGAGGTTGGGCCTATTTGGAGGAAGGAAGTCACTAGAGGCGTGTCTCTGAAGGACGCATGTCATGAAGGATGTGTGTCCTTGAGCCCTTCCTGTCCGGTTCTCAGCTTCCTGGCTGGGGTGGGATGCACGGCCGGCTCTGCCACGACGCTCTGCTTCACCTCAGGCCAAAGCAGTGGGGGCAGCTGACCATTGCTTTGAAACCATGGAAACTGTGAGCTGAAATAAATCCTTTCTCCCTATGTTGTTTCTTAAGTATTTTGTTACAGTGATGAAAACTAATGTAAGATCTGAGCTGAGATCATGCTTAGCCTGTATTTCCCCATCTTTAAAACAAAGGTGACACTTAAATGCCCCTTTAGTGGGCTGCTGTAAGGACTGATTGAGTGGGTAGGTGTAAAACAGCTTGCTTCATAGGGTCAAGTCTCTGCAAATGCTACTCGCACGAACACCAGTCATAGTAACATGAATGTCAACTGTCGTAAAAAAGAGTAGGTAACACCGAGCTATGGACATCAGCAATACGAAATGGCCCTAACTTTGGAGGAGATCTATTCGCTGGGACACTCAGACAGGTAAAGAAAACATCACTACAATAAAGGTCTCTGTGTGGAATGGTGCAGGTGCTGAGGTGCTGGGTGTTAACTGCTAGGTTTTCAGAAGCTGTGTGAAACCAGGTGCTGAACAACAACAGGAAGGTTTGGAAGTGGAAGGGAGAAGAAAGACCTTCTAGGCTGTGAGACCAGTGGCCACAAAGACCCTGAGCCTGGAACAGGCTAGGTATCTTGTGAGGGAGAGGTGCTGTGGCTGAGGACGTTGTGGAAAGTTGTGAGCTGTGGGCTTGGTAGAGGTGGACACAGTAGTTAAGAGCCTTGGATGTCATTCTTGGATGTGGTCAGATTTCATTCTATGGCAATGGGACCTATACTGAGGTTTTTTTTTTTTAATTATTTTAGAGTGAGCACACAAGACAGACACACACACACACACACACACACACACACACACGCACACACACACACACACACAGAGAGAATTGGCACACCAGGGCCTCAGCCACTGCAATCGAATTCCAGATGCCTGCACCACCTAGTAGGTAATGTGCGACCTTGCTCTGACTTCATCTTTGTGTGTCTGGCTTATGTGGGATCTGGAGAGTCAAACATGGGTCCTTAGGCTTCACAGGCAAGCGCCTTAACCACTAAGCCACCTCTCCAGACCTACTGAGGGATTCTGAGCTCTATTTTGAGATGCTCACATTTGAGTTTTAGCACAGCAATCAGGTGGACAGGCAGGGGACAGGACTGGGGCTGGTGTGCCCACTAGAGCCTGTCGTAGTATGAACGTGTGGAAGATGGGGCTACATAAGAGCCTCAGCGGTGGTGCAAGCAAACAGCACACGCCACACAGGGGACGTTGTCCGCAAGGCTGGACAGCTGAGAGTATGGAGAGGTGGCAGGGGGAAGGGAAGCTGATAATGCCTTTATTTATGGTGCCTGAATATGCATTACCAAGGCTCGGTGGATGCAGATGTTTAGGTAGCAAATGTAAGTGGGAGAGAGAAGGGGCCACTATTTGAGCACGCTCAACTTCAAGTGCTGGGGGAAGTCTAAGCAGAAATGTTCAGAAGACTGTGGGAAATTGGATTCTGGAATTCAGGAGGAAGATAGAGCCCGAGTTTTTGTTGTCCCCAGAGCTTAGGCAATAAAGACAGGTGGCATGTTGGTGACAGTTTGAAATAGGAGGGCTGAGGGTCCCCACAGGCTGACTGATAGCTCTCATCTTCTCTCCTCTGTGCTCCTCAACCTCATCTCCTCCCATGTATGAGTGTATGTGCAAACAGACGCACGTATCTGTGAAGGCCGGGGATCAATCTGGAGTGTGCTCAGCAACCAGGCCAGTGAGCCCCAGGGGTCCATCGGCCTCCGCCTTCTTAGTGGTGGGATTAAAAGCATGTGCCATCATGTCTGGCTTTAAAAAACAAAGAAAGCCTGGGTTCAGGGGATCTGAACTCAGACCCGCATTCTTGCAAGGCGAGCACTTTACCGACCGAGCTGTTTCCCCAGGCCCCTCAGCTTTGTCGTCTGAAGGCGGTCAGTCGTCACCAGCCTGTGCCCGTGAGCGCGGTGGAGGTTCCTTACCCTGGCGATTTGGTCTGCCATCTGCAGACGGCCATCCAGCTCTCGTCGGATCTGGGCTGCTTGCTCATCCGGGTTGTCCAGCTGCACAGACACAGAAACACACAAACACAGACTCAGTTTGGGTCGCGAACGTCCAGGAACTCGTGACTTTTCATTACCCACCCTTGCTCCACGGATGTCAATAAAGATTTACTGTAACTAGCAGTCCAATTTGAGTGAAACTCTCCCTGGCAGAGCAGGAAAGGGCAGCTGCTAAGACAGACACTTGGATGACTCTGGACAGCATCGCCCGTCCCTGTGGACTCCATGCAGGAGCGTTTCTAAAGAGGGCCTAACATGGCACCGTTCCCCGGCCCAAGGAAAGCATGAAGCAGTGAACGACATGTAGAAGGAGACAGCGACAAAGCTTTCAGAGACACAAGGCTCCTGGAGAGCTGCTCTCCTGAATTACATCTTCCTACTGGGCCCAGAAACCTTACCACACATCCTCTAGATGGCTACTTCCAATTAGTTGGCATCTAAAATTTTTTTTTAAATGTTGCTTATTTATTTGCAAGCAGAAAGAGAAAGACAGAGAGAGAGAGAGAGACAGACAGAATGATCATGCCAGGGTCTCCAATCACTGCAAATGAATCCCGAGATGCACGTGCCACTTTTGTGCATCTGGCTTTATGTGGGTGCTGGGGGAATCGAACCGAGGTCATTAGGCTTTGCAGGCAAGTGCCTTAACTGCCGAGCTATCTCTCCAGCCCTGCTGTTGGTGCAGTTAATCCGTAGCTTTCCTCTTCATAAGAACGAGCAGCTTCCAGCCTCTTTCTAAGAACGACTAGCTCCCCTTCTTTCCATGGGAATGACTAGCATATAAAGAACAGAAAATTTGAGCATCAGTAAACCTGGGTAATCTCTCCAGCTTGCCTGGTCTCAGTTTTCCCATCCACAGAATGGAGGGTCTGTCCATGTCAACTTCATCCTCAATCTATGGTTCTAGGGAGGATGGTGGGAGACATTTCTATAAAGGGCCAAAACCTGGGCTTTGAATACCATAAGCTCTCTGCTGATGAATCAGCTCCTCTATTGCAGTGTGAAAGCATCACAGACAATCTCAAAGTGAATGAGCACCACTGTGCCTAATATAGTTTGATTTACAACAGGTGGCAGGCCATCGTTATCAACTCTGCTTTCCCATCATATTACTTTAGTCACAGAAAGTCTTTAGTGAGTGTGTGTGTGTGTGTGTGTGTGTGTGTGTGTGTGGAGTGTGCATGCATGAATGCATGTCTGTATACATGTGGGCACACGTGTAGATGAATGTGCATGTGTGTGATTGCATGTGGGGGGGGGCAGGGGTCTATGTTGGGCATCTTCTTCAACTGCTCACCAGCTTATTTTTTGAGGTAGGGTTTTACTGAACCTGGAGCTTACTGATTCAGCTCAGTTAGCTAACTACCAACTCCTAGCAATCCTCCTGTCTCTGACTTCCTAGCACTGAGATTGTAGGCACGCGACACTGCACATGGCTTTTGGGTAGGTGCTACGGATCTGGACTCAGACACCCTATACTTGTGTGAAGAACACTTTACCAACTGTGGTAGTGTGAATGTAAGTCTTCCATAGACTCGGGGGGTATTAAAGCTGTAACTTGGGTCTCCAGCCGCCTGGTTGCAGGAGGTGTTTGGTGGTAGATATGAGTTCCAGCCCCAAGGTATGCAGAGCAACTTGAACTCTGGCCAGGTCCCTGCTGTTTGCTGCCAGTTTTGTGCCTGTTGCTTTTGGTGTTGGCTGGCTGGTGATGATGGCTCCTTTCTTCTCCGATGTATGGAAGCAGCTTCCTCTGCCACTGACGGCACCTCCCCCCTGGATCTGTAGGCTTGGCGTAAACCCCTTCCTCCCGTCAACTGTGTCTGGCCTGGATGTTCATCCCAGCGATGTGAAGCTGATATAAACCACCAACTGAGCTATCTTCCCAGCCCTATTCACAGAAAATCTTAGTAAGAAATTGTGGCATTCAAATATGAAGGCATCATTATTGTTTTCCGTACCTACTAAATGTTCTAAGTTCCTTTCTTCAAAAAGCAATTTTTATTCAAAAGTTTTAAGATGAACCATGCTATAGAAAGTTATAGGAAGAAAGTTATCCCTAATAGGATGTACATGATGAAACTGTCATTTATTTATTTGCATGGAGTAGTGTGTGTGTGTGTGTGTGTGTGTGTTTACATATGCCCCAGAGACTTGTACCACCCACTGACAAATAGACACACCAGACACATGTGACAAAGTTTTATGAGGGTGCTGATGAATTGAACCTGGGTCATCAGACCTTGCAAACAAGGTTCGATTCCCCAGTATCCATATAAGCCAGATGCACATAGTGGTGCATGTGTCTGGAGTTTTTTTTACAGTGGCTAGAGGCCCTGACATGCCCATTCTCTCTCTCTTTCTCTCTCTGCCTCTTTCTCTTTCTCAAATAAAGAAGTAAAAATAAAAATACATATATGTGCAGATGGAATATCCAGTTGCTTCACAGAGAAGCAACAAAGTGACCTGGTTAGGATGAAAACTGGATAATCTGATGAAAACTCTGCGTCTCATACAGGTTAAAATTTTAAGTGGAAAAATACAACTTAAGAGAAATAGCCATATCACTGAGGTCCACAGAGGTACTGGAAGCTCTCCTCTAGTCCACAGAACCCAATACAATGGCAGAGGAGGCTGGTGATGAGGTTGTATAGGCATGGTCCATACCAAGTTCCATTCATTCACTCATGAACTGACGAGCACACTTACCCACTCCCTTATCAACCTGTCACTTAGGGGACAAGATAGCCAGTGTCCAATCCACGGAGCTGTAATCTCGGAACAAGCAGGGTTAAAGGAGAAGGGATGGACACTTACTGATGTCCATATCGAATCACAAGGACCCTCTGACCTGTTCCCCAGCCTTTTCTAAAGTTAATGTACATCCGCAGGAGGAGGATTCTGGGTGTAGGAAAGGTTGTTCTTCTCCGAACGTGTATGATTCCCATTAGCACAGTGGAAACCCTGAGAGATTTCTCTACATCATTGCACTTAACGTGGTCTTTCCCGCAGTTAATGCACTGGAAACAAGCATGCTGCAGAGCAGTTTGGGCAACTCCACATATCCTAACAGGGACACCAGACTTTAAGAGATAGGCACATTTGTCCTCATTTCATATATGCAGAAACCAAACCCCAGTAAGACGGCGGAAGAGGCTTGAGTTTGAGTTCACACAGCTGTTCAAGAGTACTGGGCCCTTCAACCAGAGTAGGATTTGCCCCACACTGAAACTCATGCACAGCAATATGATGACTTTTCATATATATTTGCAAGGAGGGAGAGATAGAGAGAGAATGGGTGTGCCAGGGCCTCCAGCTGCTGCAAATGAACTCCAGATTCATGTACCACTTTGTGCATCTGGCCTTATGTGGGTGCTGGGAAATCAAACCAGGATCACTGGTCTTTGTAAGCAAGCTCCTTAACCACAGAGCCAGCTCTCCAGTCCCTTTTTTTTTTTCTGTGAAGCTGGGGGTTGGATCCCAGACACCTGCATGTGCTCTACCAGTGAGCTGAATCCCCAGTTCCTGCTAGTGGCTTCCTCCTCTCCTCCTTCTCCTCTTCTTTTGGTGTTGTGTTTTGTGTACGTGTGTATGTGTGTGTGTGTGTGTGTGTGTGATGCATTTATGTGAGTGTGGACATGTATGGGAGTGGGCATGTGCATGCCATGGCATGTGTGGAGGCCAGAGGACTTCAGGCATTGGTGTTTATCTTCCCCCTTGTTTACTGCATTACCCAGACTAGCTGGCCCACAGGCTTCTAGGAGATTCTCCTGCCTCTGCTCCTGTCTCACCTCAGGTGTGCTGGGATTGCGGATGTTAGTGCTCTAACATCTGTCGTGGGTTCTAGAAATCTGAATTTGAGTACTCATGCTTGCTCTATGCAGGCTTTAACCACTGAGCCATCTTCCCAGTCCCCTCTCTTCCTTCTTACGTGCTTGTTTTTGTTTCCTAATTGGTCGTGACAATTAACTAGCTTGTGCACCCTCATCTCGCATCTTGCATACACAGGACATGTAGAGGCACCTTTGGAAGGCTGAGAAAGGTGGCAAACTCTTGGGCAAGGGCAGCAGGGGTTGCCCGTGCTATTGGTAGCCTGGTCCCTGCTGGCTGCTTTTCTGACATGCGCACCATGGAGCAGCAAATGTCCGGAGGAGACATTGCCAGATGGGACTGTGTGCCTCAGTGGTGTGGATGTGGAGCCTTCCTTTCAGTGTCTGCAGGGAGCACAGTGTCAGGGGCACCCATCTCTTGATTTCCCTGGTGCTCAGTGTCTTCCTCTTTTCCTGAGGTCAGATCCTGCTACTTTCCTCTCCGACTAGGGCCTCGCTGTAGCCCAGGCTGACCTGGAATTCACTATGTAGTCTCAGGCTGGCCTCAGACTCACAGAGATCCTCCCACCTCTGCCTCCTCTGCCTCCCTAGTGCTGGGATTAAAGGCCTGCACCACCACGCCCAGACCCTGCAGCTTTCATTAGTGACCATGACTAGAAGGTGGACCCTGATGTCCAACAGCTAATGATCTGAAAGCAGCCTGACCCGATGGACAGCGCTGTCCTGAGTGGCTGCACTGCATCCGCAGACAGACAGAGAAATGTAGTCATTACTTTTCAAGTGCTGGGAAGTAAAAGCCAGAGAGCGCGCTTCCATGGAAACGGGGTTCTGTTTACCGCGCTGGGCTTTTCCACTGAGTAAAGGGAAGATCGGGTACAGAACTAAATCAAGGACAAGCCTTTCAAGTCAGCAGCTCACTATAGTTCAAAATGTACATGAACATGCCAACTCTACTTAATTAGACAAATCTGCTTGCCAGCAGAGGTCAGGTCAAGGGAGCAACATTATTTCCTTGGGTTATTCTTCCAAAGTGGGAACCAAGCCCAGTATTTTCTTTTTTTTTAATTTTCTTTTTATGTATTTGAAAAAGAGAGAGAGAGAAAGAGGCAGATAAGAGAGAGAGAATGGGCGCATCAGGGCCTCTAGAGAGAGAGAATGGGCGCATCAGGGCCTCTAGCCACTGTAAACAAACTCCAGATGCATGCGCCACTTTGTGCATCTGGCTTTACATGGAACCTGGCGAATGGAACTTGGGTCCTTAGGCTTTACAGGCAAGTGCCTTTACCACTAAGCCATCTCTCCAGTCCTGAGTCCAATACTTTCTAAGTGTAGAAAGCACTGCCGAACCCCTGAGTGTCAGTCTCCTGAGCCTTGTGACTTTCAGACTCACAGTGGCACCTTACTTTGAGGATACAGAAACTCAGAGCAGCCTCTCTTTGGAGCCTCTTTGGAAGCAGATTGTGAGCTAACGGATTGTAATATACTCACCCATGTCTCCTACTCCTTAGTTATATGATCATGTCAAGTCTCTAAGCCTTCTGCAAAGTGGACATCTTTTTCTCCTGTGATGCCACCGAAAGTACAAAATGAGTGCATTGGCAAAGGAGTCAGACTGATCTGGGTCTAAATCTTGGCTTTGCAGGTTTCTTACCATAAAGGGATTCCACAAGCACTGGAAATTTTTTTAGGCCTTGGTCTCCTCATCTGTAATACTGGGATAAACTGCCTCTCCCAGCATATGATGAGAATTAAGCCAGATGAAGTGCCCGAAGCCATGGGATTATCACATAATACTTCCTTCAGCTAGGCAAGTAGTTTCTCAGGGGCTCAGTGGGTATTAACTCTTTTCCCTTACTTTAGCTGGGGGGCCCTGGGGAAAAGTGACAATTTCTCTATTCACATTTGCTTTCATCTGAGAAAGAGCTCTATGCTCTTGTGGCCTAGGGTTCTCTGAAAAGCCTAGAATAGCACTTCTCGAACTTCAATTCTGGGGAGCGTTAACTGAGGTTCTCTAAACCCTCCGTGAGAGAGGGGGTGAGGTGGGGCTATGGTCACATAAAGTCTGGACACCCTGTTCTCTACTCCCTCCCTGCAGCAGGGCCACAAGACACAAAGAAGAAATCCTACACCAAGGTACTGGCACGTGACCATGTGTTAGAATGTTTGCACACCCCAGTAACACACATGCTGGAAAATATTTTCCAAAGAGATTCTCCTGCGCACTTTACTTTTCTCAGGGCTGTAGGATTGTGTGTGCGTGCACATGCACACGCACACGCATGCACACATGTGCACATGGGGCATGAATGCCAGAGGCTGACATCCGGTGTTTTCCTTGACTTCTCATGCCTCACTTGAACCCACAGCTTCCCTATTCAGTTAGTCTAGCCAGGCAGCTTGCCCAGGGGTTTCCCAGTCTCTGCTTCCAGCGTGTGGGGATTTCAGGCAGCTGCTGGGTCCACATTGCGTTTAGGTGGACGCTGGGGATTTGAACTCTTGTCCTCTTGCTTGTGCAGCAAGTGTTTACCAGTTGAGCCATCTCCTTAGTCTCTGTGGATAGACTTTTTAAAGTAGGTGGGGACACAGAAAGTAACCTCAGTATTCAAATTGGTCTGTGTCTTTTTCTCACTTAAATTATATTTTATTTATTTATATGAGAGAGAGAGAGAGACAACGGGGCACCTCAGGGGCTGTGGCAACTGCAAATGAACTCCAGATGCATGTGCCACCTTGTGCATCTGGCTTACATGGTACCTGGGGAATTGAACCTGGGTCCTTAGGTTTTGCAGGCAAGCACTTTAACTGCTGAGCCATCTCTCTAGTCCTAGTCTGTGTCTCAAAACAAACAAAAGAGCTACCAGGGAAGGCCCTGGTCTGACCTCTAGGGTGATCAAGAGCCTGGGCTAGAAACCTCCTTGCTAGCTTCAGGGCTCTTTGGAGCACTGGGTCTGGACAATCTTCCTGTGAGACATCTTTGACTATAGCTTTCTGTAGGGATGGATGCCTGAATGCTGGTATTCATAGGTAACGGGTTAAAGAAGGCAGTCCAAGCTTGCATTTTCTAAAGCCATCCTCACTGTTGAAAGGGGTAGCCTCAGTCAAGCAAGGCCAGATGTGATCCAAATGTGAAGAAAACATAAACACAAAGAGACAGACAATTTTATGAACTATTTGAATAATTGCTCAGCTTTCTGGAAAAATCTCTGGTACTCAGCCTCAGAGTAAATGAACCAACTTTAGCCTTGAGAATAAGATGAAAATAAGCCATAACTGAAGAACTGGGCCAAAATTATTATTATTATTTTGCAGAATCATTTATATTCCAGGCTGATCTCAAACTCACTATGTAGAAGAAATCTCCTGATCCTGAGAGCTGGGGTCACAGGCATTTGCCTGTTTTTTTTTTTTGTTGTTGTTTGTTGTTTGTTTGTTGTTTTTTGGTGTGTGGGGGTGGGGCAGAACAGGCTTTATTTCCGGCTTGCAGATCCAGGGGCGGTTCCATAATGGTGGAAGAAATGGCCCCCTCTCACAGATCCAAGCAGAGAGAATAACCACCACCTGCCAGCAAACACACACTGACAGCAACACGCAGCAGGGGCCCAGGCAGAGATCACAGACCTCTCTGCACACCTTTAGGCTAGACTCAGGTCTGCCTCCAACATACCCCTTCCAGCCAGGCGGCTGGAAAACCAAGTTACAAGCGGTGTGTGTGTTGGCAGTGTGCGGTGGCAAGATACCTTGGCGTGCCCATTTTCTCTCTCGCAAATAAAAAAATAAGTGTATGAATAAATAAATAAGTAAAATATAAACCTAGCTCTCAATCTCCTGCCACCCACCAAGAACCCCTGCCATAATGCTACCCACTTAGGCCCACCAGAAGTCAATCCTGCCTCTTCCTTAGGAGAGCCAGAAATCGCATGCCTGTTTCCTGCAGTGTTGAGGATTGAACCTGGGGCTTCGTTTGGGTGAGAAAACATCCCTCCCAGCTGAGCAGCATCCCCAGCCCCTGGCTGGAGCTTTACAGCCGAGGAGGTCAGCTGACGCTGCAGGTGTGGTCCCCGTCCCCCAGGCCGCAGGCTTCCTCAGGAACCACACTCCTGACTCAGTCTGCTGCTCAGACGCCTTTGTTCCTCCTCGCTCTCTGCACGCTCACCCCTTCTCTGCAAAAGCTGTCCTCGTGTCCTCGTGCCTGAAGTCGTCTTCCATGACAAGTAACTCTTCTCATCCCTCACCATTGCTTTTGTAGCAGGCACGTCCCCAGTCTCTCCAGACTGTGGAATTTTCCCGTCTCGTGCCCTGCAAGCATCCACTGCCTCCTCTTGGCTGGCTCTTGACACAATTCTGTTTTCCCTTGAACTTATGATGGCATTCGCTGCTCATGTACTGAAGCCTCCATGAGGGGTAGGGGCACGTGGGAGCTTTGCCTCTCTCTGTGCCCCCAACCCTTGCACGGTGGCGAACATCGACTGGCCTTTACTACCCGGTGGATGAAGAGAATCACTGCCCAGCTGGGCACAGGTCTGAAGTAATTAACTGTGGTCCAGAGAGGGCAGGTAATCTGCCCCAAAGCACAAGGTAAGCAGCGAGGGAGTGGGAGCAAACCCCCTACTTGTGACCTCTGCATTTGCCAGGTCTTGCTGCTCTGTGGTGCATTCCAGAGAGTGCCAGTCTCTGAGAAACTGGTATAGGCTACATGTCCCCAGCATATAACTAGTCCTCATTCTGACAAAGCATCCTCAAGACCGAGATCATTTAAAAAGATATTCTAGGGCTGGAGAAATGGCTTAGCAGTTACAGCACTTGCCATCATAGCCTAAGGACCCAGGTTCAATTCCCCGGTACCCATGTAAGCCATACGCACAAGGTGTCACATGTATCTGGAGTTCGTTTGCAGTGGCCAGAGACTCTGGTGCACCCATTCTTTATGAGCCTCTCTCTCTCTCTAATAAATAAATAAAATAATAAATAAATGAATACTCTTTATTTGCAGGGAGGGGGGAGAGAGAGAGAGAGAATGAATATGGACTCACCAGGGTCACTAGCTACTGTAAACAAACTCCAGAGGAAGCTTTATGTGGGGACTGGGGAATTGAACTCAGTCATTAGGTTTTGCAAATAAGTGCCTTAACCACTGAGCAATCTCTCTAGCCCTTCAGTCTGGGCTGTGCTGGGCAGATGTGGGGACTGCTTCAGCGGCTGCGACGCCACCACCTGCCGGCCTGGCTTCCGTTCGGGATGAGCACTTGGCTTCCTCTGCACTTGACAGTGTGGTCACTGGGTACCCAGGGTCTGGTGTGTGACAGAAAAGGCTGCCAAGAACCTCTGTGGAGGAGGGCAGAGGCACTAGCCCACAGCTCACTCCTCCTGTCTTCCTAATCCTCCTTCATTGACAAGCTGCAGCCGAGCCTCCTGCCTTCCTGACGCACTGCATGCTGCAAACCCACAGCCCGGACGCTGCCAGCTCCTAGCAAAGAGCTGAGCGGGCTTAAGCTCCTGTCTCAAGAACACACATCGCACTTACTGCCCAGATGTCACTTGCAATTCCTGTCCTTTTACCTCCTGTCCCTCTGCTAGTACTGCTGATAATGGAGAACAGGGTTGGCAGCTGGTTCTTTTCCTGCCACTGAAGGCTGAGGGACCTTAGGCATGAGGTTGGACCTTTCTAAGTCTTAGCTTCTGATTGTTTTTTAAACTCCTTTAACTCTAAAATGGAAATGACAATAAGACTCACCTCATGGGGGTGATCAGAGGTTAAATGAGGTGGCCTGGCCAGGATAATCAGTGGAGTGCTTGGTACACAGCCACCTTCCCTGAATTTGAGCAGTCATTAGTCCTTGAGTCCTTGGCATTGTCTGGTCTACATATGTTCTCCCTTACACAAATTCTGATTCTAATAACTGTTAACGTGGCAGGCCAAGATTTTGCCTGTAAGGTAACAACCCACGTGGTACAAAGTTAAACAGTTCGCCTATAGTTCCAGAGATAATTGGGAGCTACCCTCTGTAATACCAAACTAAACCAAACCAAACCACAGCAGCATTGGGACTAGGAACTCTGAGAGCCGGGGCCCGTGAGCTCTGAACATCTACCTCTGCAGCCCCCAAGTCATAACATCCTTGGACTAGGACAGTGATGGTCATGATAAACACGTCCCCACAGTGGGGCCTGCACACAGTCTAGGCACATGTTGCTCACGGACTGATCCTGGAGGAAGGTCTGATGGAATGTGCAACCCAGCCTCCTTCCTGAGTAAGTCCCAAAGCCTACAGTTTAGAGCCATTCAGAGGGAAATTCTGCTTCTATTTTATAAAATTCACCCTAGGAGACACCGCCTCCTTTACAGAAGAGTTAAAATAAGATTATTTTGTGTCTTTCCTTAGCACGCCTTTTTTTTTTCCTCTGGAGAAGACCTTGAGAAGGTCACGATTCCATTCTGAAGGACACATCTCTCCTTGGTTGCAAAATGCAGGGCTTAGCTGCCAGTTTGTTGCAGTCAACGAGAACGCTGCCTGCTTTTGCGTCATCAGTTATGTCTTTACGGCTTATGGCAACGCAATAAATTAGAACGTGAGAGCTCCAAATACAGTTCTCAGAGCAAGTCACAAACAAATACATAGAATCCCCCAAACACTGTCTTTTGAGCCCGTGGGACTCAACAGTCAACACCGCATGCCCTCCTCAGGCCTGGGATGACCTCGCCTCCCCTCCTTTTGTCAAGTCTGCTGGTTCCTCCAGGAGTCTGCTTCCACAGTTTGCTTCAGGAAGCCCTCCGTGATTCCTGCAGCCACACACTGCCACTGCGGAGCTTGGATCACAGGCTTCCCTCCCCTACCATAGCAGCTGGAGGGGTTACAGTCAGGCCCCCAGGAAGTAGACACAGTGATATCTGCCCTCGGTCCTTGCTCTGTAACCTGCTCAGGGTGAAGTACTGATCTGCTTTGCTTGCAGAGTGGGAGTCCTGACAGTAACAAGGCCAACAGCAGAGGCTTGTTATGAGGTTGAAGGACAGTGGTTCTCACAAAGCCCTCAGCATGGTGCCTTGGATATGATGGGCACTCGCAAAATCCTGGCTATAATTTAGTATGGAGGCCAGAGACTGGTTTTAATCCAGCATGGAGGACCCAGCTGCTTGCTCCCCTCCCCTCCTCTGTCCTGCCCTGCCTTCCCTTCCTCTGCCTTCCCCTCCCCTCCCCTTCCTTCTCCTCCCCTGCCCTGCCCTGCCTTCCTCTCTTGCCCTGCCCTCCCCACCCCTGCCTTCCTCTCCCCTGCCCTCCCCACCCTTCCCCTCCCATTTCTTCCTCTCCCCTCCCTTTTCCTCCCTTCCCTTATTCTCCCTTCCCTCCCCTTCTCTCTCTCCCTTCCTTCCCTTCTTTCCCTCCTCTTCCCTCCATTACCCTCCTTCCTTCCCTCCCTCTCTCCCTCCATCCCTTCCTTCCTTCCTGCCTTTCTGCCTCCTTTCTTCCTTAAGGGATCATCTTAATGGTTTTCCTAGAAGGAGCTGAGAGGTGGTCCAATTCACCTATGCAATTCTGACAGTGCAGAGAACTGAAGTCATTCAGAGGAGAGAGTGGGCATTGTCTTTCCAGTGAGCACAGAGCAGCTGCTGCCCTGGGTGGAGAGGGAGCAGGTGCCTCATGAAGAGAGGACACAGGAGCTGAGTCCTGGGCTTTCCTTTTCAGTGGTGCATCCCTTCTTTATTCTCACTGGAGTCTATCATTTCCCTGGGCCAAGCCGCCCACCTTGGCCCATGATGTCACCATACCCTCTCCTGCTTCTCCCTGAGGCAGTACTTCTCCATCTGGGCTGCACATCAGAATTTCAGGAGAGATGGAATAAATAAACAATATTAAAAGATAAATGGAAATCCCAATGGCCAGGCTACAACAAGGTGACAGTAGACATTCTGAATGGGGTACAGGCATCTGCAGTCTGTTTCTTTACAATCTTCCAAGTGATTCCAAGGCACAGTCAAGACTCTACCCAAATCCAGTGATGCCTCAAAGGGCTACATCCATCAGTCAGCCAGAGGAGCTGAGGAAAGACAGTCTGAGACCTAAGCCCTGGAGTCCTCATTCAGTAGGTCTGAGGTTAGCCTCAAGCTTTGTCCCAAGCCCTGGTGGTGCTACTGAGGAGGAAGAGGGCTGAAGATCTAGTGCACACTGGGCATGGCCGTCTGCTCATCTCTCTGGAACACACATTTGGTTAGGTTAGTCTCCGGTTCCACACTCTAGTAACTTTCCATTCTCCCTGGCAACAGAGTCTGAGCTCCTCATCAAAGTGGAGGGAGCTGTCATCACCTGGCCCCAGCACAGCTTCCCAGACTCATCCTCCACTCTCTTGTGACGCGCAAGTCACTCTGTGCTTTTAGGGTCCCAAATGGACCACGTGCTTCTTTGCTCCCTGGCCGCTGCGCAGGATCTCCCCTCATTTTCATCTTCATCTAGCTAACTCTGAAGGGTCCATCCACATTCCAGGTGATGCTGCCTCCTGAGGAGCATTCCTGGTCCCAGACAAGGTCATTTTCCCTATATTCCCCTAACATTATGACCCTCATCGTTGACCACCCTTATCACATTTGCAGAATTCATCTTACTGTTCTCTGTGTGACTGTAAGTGCCTTGAAGGCCAACACCTTGTCTTCTTATTTAACTGCAAGCAGAGTGAGAGAGAAAGAAAGGCAGAGGGGAAAGTGGGCACACCAGGGTCTGCTACCACACGGTAAGTGTACTCCAGATGCATGTGCCACTTTGGGCATCTGTCTTTATGTGTGTACTGGGAATTTGAACCTGGGCCTCCAGGCTTTGCAAGCAAATACTGCTTAGCCATCTATCTAGCCCCCATTTTGTTTATTTTGTTCACCATAGAAATCTCCAGTGATTAAGAAATGGGTAGGCAAGCAGGAAATATTTACACAGCTAAATTTGGGATGGAAATGAATTTATGGGCACAAGGGACAGATTCAACTGGTGTGAAGAATAGAGATGCGAACCAAGTGGGACACTGTGAGTCTATGTGTCCTCATCTGGAAGTTGGAAATATGAGTGCTTCACTGTTTAAAACATACCTGGGGGCTGGAGAGTTGGCTTAGCAGTTAAGGCGCTTGCCTGCAAAGCCAAAGGACCCAGGTTCAATTCCCCAGTACCTATGTAAAGCTAGATGCACAAGGTAGCATATGTATCTGTAGTTCCTTTGCAGTGGCTAGAGGCATTGGCATGTCATTCTATCTATATATTTGCCTCTCTCTCATTCTGTCAAATAAATAAATATTTAAAAAACAACATACCTGGGTGGTCGTGGCAGCACACCCTTTTAATCCCAGACTCAGGAGGCAGAGGTAGGAGGATCACCATGACTTTGGCTAGCTCAGACTACATGGGGAGATGCAGGCAAGCCTGGTCTACACTGGAAGACCCTGCTACCACCCACCCTCGTAAAAATCCCATATTCATTAAATAGTTGCTTTGTTTTAGGTACTGTGAGATTATTCAAAACACTTCATATTGTCCAGGATTCTTATTTTTCAAGTAAGATTATTATTATTTTAAATATATATTTTAAATATATATTTTATTTATTTATTTATTTATTTAAGAGAGATAGAAAGGGAGAGAGGGAGAGAGAGAGAGAGAGAGAATGGGCACGTCAGAGCCTCCAGCCACTGCACACCGAATTCCAGATGTATGTGCCCCCTTGGGCATCTGGAGAATCGAACTGGGATCCTTTGGCTTTGCAGACAGACGCCTTAACCATTAAGCCATCTCTCCAGCCCAAGATTTTTTTTTAATAATTCAAGTGTTATACAAGTATAAATGATGATTTCAATTGCCATTAGTTCATATGCTATGCATGTGTATGTGGGTATGCACACCCACACTCACTGGGGATTGAACTCTGGGCATCACATGTCCTAAGCACATGCTCTATTGTTGTGCTATACACAGCCTAGACATTAATTATTATTTGTAATTAACTTTTGTGGTTCTGAGGATCAAACCCATTCCTTGCACATGGTAGGCAGGTGCTCATACCACTAAGTCAGATTCCCAGCCCTAAACTTAGCTTTCACTAATGGAAGATGGCTATTTTTTCCCAAGTAAATTACAGGTGACTTCTTCTCTGGAGCCTTTGGCATGAGTATTACAGGAAATAAAATACCTTTTGTGCATTGAGCAGTTTTTCCTCTCTCGGTTGCGTCAAGTCATGGTCAACAAACAATTTATAAATGACAAAAATAATGGGCTCTACAGGAAGCCCAGAAGAATCCAACAGCAGCTAAAATACCTGTAATAAAATGAATGCTTTTGCTAAATATTCCTGCCCTTTATTTTGAGGGGAAGTGGACTTCATTTTCAAATACGGGTAAGACAGTGTGAAAGTTACTCACAAGGTCAAAATGAAACGAACGGGGGGGGGGGGTCTCGGTTTCTGCAATGACGGCTTTGGTGAATAGGTATTTGCCCACAGTAGGGGCAGGGAGGGTGCTAGTGTTACCATCTGTAAATCATAGAGCCGCCATGTCAATTAGAATGAGGCAAGGCTGTATGATTTCCAGGACACATGAAATGTGCCTGAGATAACTCTTACATGCACAGCTCTTTCCTTTGAGCCACACGAAGCCAATGCAAGATGTGCTTCATTTCCAGACTCAGGCTGATTATGACATAAGCACCTGCTAGAAGCTGGGACTAGTCACCAGCCTCCCACATACAGCATTACCCCATTCTTCCCTGCCTTAAGTGTGTGTCTGCCATGGTGTTACCATTGTTTCTAAGGTCAAAAACATTTACAAAGGGTGAGTTTCACTTTGATTAAGGCCTGCCAAAGGAACCAACAATACCTCACAGCCAGGGTTCGATTACACACTTGCCACATAAGGCCAAATGCACAGGGTGACACATATGTCTGGGGTTTTATTGGCAGTGGCTGGAGGCCCTGCTGTGCCCATTCTCTCTGTTCCTTGGTTTTCTGCCTCAAATAACTAAATAAATAATAATTTCTTTAGGTGGGGAGAGAAGGCTCAGCAGTGAAGGCACATACCCTCATAGTTTAATGATCTGGGTTCAATTCCCCAGTACCCACATAAAGCCAAATGCACAAGGTGGCTCATGTATCTAGAGGTTGTTTGCAGTGGCTGGAGGCCCTACTGTGCCCTTTCTGTTTCACTCTCTCTCTGTGTGCAAATTAATAAATTAAACATTTAAATTTTTTTAATGTATCAGAGTAAAGAAGGTACTGGGGCAGTTTAGGGTGACTGGTCCCCCAAAGTCAAAGGCAGGGATGTCCTTGAGTCCGTCCTTGTGGTGTCTGCTTTGCTGGAGGTCAGAGAAGGACGGAGCTTCTCCTTGTCTCTTCCTAAAGGAGTTCCTTAGATCTGTTTTTCCACGAACAACCCGTGTCCCTCTCTGGGAAGGCATGTTGCTTGCCTAGAATTAATGTTTAAATGTGGTGCTGACATGGTAGTTGTTTAAGCTCAGCCCCAGAACTTGACATCCTGGCTGGTTAGCTCAGCTCCCATTCAGAGTCTATAACAGACTCCTGTCCTCTGCAGGGCACACGCTCTCTGTGCCTTCTTGCCTTTCCTTCTCTTAATCTAGTAAGTTCTCTGTAAGCCTCGCCCTCTGGACTTCGCATTTTAATTTTTTAAATTCACAAAAATGAGAATCCAAGGCTATCCCAAATTATTGGTACATTGATGTATACTGCTGTATTGGTGAGGAACCCCCAAGTTTCCATTTATGATCAATTAAAAAGAGTTGAGTTGCCAAAGTCTCTTACAGATAACAGAAAAAGAATGCCTAAGCGAACTCAAAATTACATTATCAGCATTTAGTAAATGCTTATTGGTTACAATATATTGTAACATATGCTACGGAGAATGCAGGCAATCAAGATTGCATCTACCTTGAACTTTCACTGCATTCAACAAATTTGAAGATTTTGTATTTTCAATGAAGTTGTGGTCAGTAATCCACGACAATCATATACAAGGATAATCATAGTCTTGACTAAAAATAAACAAACAATGGCAAGGTAAATATTGAAATGAAATGAATTGATGAGGAGAAATTAATTTAGCACACAGAGATTTAAACCTGAAAGTTTAGTGGCTTGATACAGCAATTTATGACTTTTTTATTCTACCTACCCATTACTGACTAATGGGTACTCAATCCCCCAGAATCATTCAGGGATCTGGGCAGAGAGAAGCACCTCTTTTCATACTTTGCTTTTGTCAGCATGTGGCTTCTGGCTCAGGGAGACAGAGGAACACAGACCACAGCCCATTTGCTGTGGACCTATCATGTGGCTCTGAGCTCACCATAAAAGAAGCTAGACTGCGTAAGGAAATATAAACTATTTCATAAGCATTAGTGTATCTACTGCAAGAAAACGAGTTGTTAAATCAGCTACTGGTTAACATGCCTTAAGATACAGAATCAATCATGGTCGTCATAGAAGTGCCCCATTCTCAGTTCACCTGGCCCATGTGCACAAGTTGACATGATTCAAGCGAACACAGTACAGCAGCAGGTACGACTCTGGCTTAGAAGTGGGAACTAGAAGATGGTCACTATAGTGGCTTTGAATGTAAATGTCCCCATAGCCTTAAGTATTTGTGATTAAGTTTCCTACTTAGCTCTCAGTTAGTGAAGCTTTTAACATGGGATCCCTGCAGGAGGAGGTGTGTTACTGAGGGCAGACCCCGAGTCTGTCCGCACGGTGTGTTCGGAGCCAGCTTGAACCCTGGCCGTTCTCTGTCTCTCCATTGAGGAAGTATGAAGTGAGCCAGCTTCTCCCACCATGACGAAGCTTCCCCTGGAAACTGTAAGCCTGAAAGAAACCCTGCCCTTCTATGCACTGCTTCCAGGTGGGTGTTTTGTCCCTGCAACAAGAAGGTGACTTCGACAGTCATAGACTCCACAGAGAGAGAAACTTGCAGTATTTTAACAAGTATAAATAAAAACAATACTGACGAAACTGCACATGCACAGCCCTGTGGTAGCTCAACTCAAGATGGCCCTGGGGTCTTGCAATCTAATTTCTTTCTAATGAATCTAGTGATTCCCCAGGCTGAGGACTGCTTGAGTGGCCAGCCACCATCAAAACAGATGGCCTTTCAAAATTACATTTGGAATTCAGACAACAGACTAAGTGTCTAGTTTTAGGATTAGATAGTCTATTTGTTGATGTTGCCCTTTCTTATGTATGAAGTTCTTCAGTTGAGTTTCATTAGCTAACAGAAAGCTTTTGAAGCACTTTTAGTGGAAAGGGTTTGTAGAAATTGTAGCAAACCCCCTTCTCCCAGTAAATTACTGTAACATCTGAAAAGGAACGCTTATCCAGGAATGTCAATTAACCACCATCACAATTTTGCCTTCCCCAAGAAAGCAAATTCAAAAAGGGGTCTGTGTTATTAAAAAGTAATAACACAACACACACACACACACACACACACACACACACACACACACGCATATCCTTCATGCCCTTTTATGCCATCCTCCTGGACATAGAATTGATTTTCAAAATGATGTCTTGCAGCAAGGTCTTTGTTGTATCTTAAGTCAGGTCTTAAGTCAGGAGAGTGGAGAAACATAATACTGAGAAATACTGTATCATGAGGCAAAACCCAAATGGTTTTCAGGTTAATAGCTCAGCTCATGCCTGATACAAGCTAGTGGCTCAGTCTGTATTTGTTAAGCTGTAGCCTAGAAATACTTAATCCTCAGTGTAACAGGGAGCTCTCAGTAATCTAAGCTGATTTATGCACTGTGTGCTGTGTGTGTTTGTGTGTGTGTGTGCGTGTAGGCATATTTGGCACACATGTGTGTGGTTGCATGTGCATGCATGGGTGTCACACATGTAGCTGTCAACCTGAAGGGCCTTCGTCAATTGCTCTCTTTCCCTCTGTCTCTCTCTTGTAATTTTATTATTATTTATTGTGAGCAGAGAGAGAGAGAGTATGGGCACATCAGGACCTCTTGCCATTGCAAATGAACTTGATGTATGTGCCACTTTGTGTACCTGGCTTTAGTGAATACTGGGGAAATGAGCCCATGCTGGCCGGCCAACTTTGCAAGCAAGCCTCTACTTTGTTGTTTGAGACACGGTTTGATACTGTGAACCTGCAGCTCACCGATTTAGCTAGACTAGCTATCCCGCCAGACTGTCCATGGGTCTTCTGGTCTACCCCACCCGGTGCAGGCATTACACGGTGCACCACCAGGCCTGGCTTTCACATGGGTGCTGGAGAGCCGACTTAGGTCTTCGTGCTTATGCAGCAAGCCCTTTCCCTGCTGAACTGTATCCTCAGCCTCCTATGTGTTTCTCTTTAAATTTAACATGTATCCCTTGTAGGTTTATCTAGGGGGAGTGCTAGGGATTGAACCCAGGGCCTTCTTTATGCTAGAAAGCATTCTATCACTGAGCTTACATCCCTGACCCCTCTGGGCCATTATCATTCAACATATAACAGGTATCATTATCAAGTGTATTGATTAAGGATGACTGAAACAGTTACCTACCTATTCATTTTAGTTGATAAAATAAGAGAGTGATCTAAAAACGTAAGGTCTGAAGAAATTGGCAAAATTGAATAGATAAGAAAATTCTTCTGAAATTTGAAAGGAACACATGTACAGAGATCACCATTATTTGTTATTGTTGGTGGTGTTCCTCCTCCTGTTGCATCCTGCAGGTATTTGGTATGTGGAAAATGTATGCTTTTTAATTTCTTACTGGAAAATTTGGCCATGGAGATATCAAAGCACACTGCCACAAGGCCCCTGCTGGTTTCAGATGGTGCTTAATGGATTCTGTCTCCATAGCCTGACATGTGCAGTTGAGTTGGAAAATGGCTGATTAAAAAAAAAAAAAAAAGAATTAGAGTCAACATATGTAGCTGCCCTGCACTGAGCGAGATAACAGCCCAGGTTACAGCCTGTGGTTTTGATGGAAGGGATCTTACACTCCTGATAGGAAGTCAGACATGCACAAATGGAGAAAAAAAATTCTGATAAATTCACAAGCTTCCCTCTCATTAATAGTGAATCTCTAAGTCAACAAACCCTGGCAATTTGTACTGGCCAACTCGGGAGAGAGAGAGGGACTGAAGCCACTTCCCTCTGAAAACACTCCAGAGTGATTAACTTCGTGACAACCTCTGGGTCCGTATCAGAAGGACAGAGCTGCAGAAACGAGAGAAGATTTTTCAGCATGAGCGGTGACATTAGCTGTCACAATTTATAAAATGAATGGGCTACATCTCTTCCTAACCAGAATCTTCCTCCCCTCCTCCCTTAACTACACACACACACACACACACACACACACACACAATTTAGACTTAACTCAGACTGGGAAGTTTTGTGTGCAACAAATCTCCATAGGTCAGTGATACTTGCCCAAGCGGCCAGTGGGATGCAATTCCTCTCCACCCCAGGAGATGCGTATCAATGTCTGGAGCCATTTCTGCTATCACGACTGAGGCAGAGGGCCCTATTGCATCTGGTAGGGACAAGCCACGAATCATGCACAATTCACAGGCCAGCACCTTCCAACGGGGTTGGGGGCCGGCCACTGCAAAATGTCAGGAATGCTGTGGATGCTAACCTCTGACCAGTAAGAGGTTGGCCCTCATGATGTTTGCTTCTGGGGATACATAGGAAGTTGTAAATGAGAGGCAGACTTAACTTCACCACGTCAATCCTCTAGCTGTTAAACCTTTCCACTATCACAGCTGGGCTGAGATCCGAAATAATTTCAGGATAGAAAGAGATGAGAATAGGAATCTTGACAGTTCATTCTGTGGCTAGGAAATTTATTCAAGAAGGTGTCGGGTTTGCAAGAATAACACAGCCAGTCATCTGTGGGACTTGCTGTGGAAGGTCATTTCTCTGAGATGTGTACAACACAGAGATTGAACGATGGGGGGCCTTGCTGGAAGAGCTCCGAGTGAGCCAATTCCACTGTGCTGCATTCTAGCTTCGCTACAAGCTTCCTTGTTCTAGGAGAAAGCATGCTGGAGTGACCAGAAGTCCTCATTATCACCTAGACCTCCTATCACACGTATGCTGGTTGGGGAAGGGTGACGCAAATACACGGCAAACTGCCCTTGATTAAAAAAAAAAAGAAAAGACACAAAACTTGAGATCCTGTGCAGAACCAAATCAGAACAAGAGAAGTTGAAAAGCTGAGCTTCCAGGATAAGCAATGCATGTGGGATCCAAATGCATCATGGTGCGGTAGTTTTATTAAATTCACTTCAATTATTGAAAATAATCTGTTTTTTTTTCCTGGTAAGGAAAAACATATTTCTGCCTCTCTTTGTCAACAAAACTCCATTTAAAAAAATTTATTTCTCCCCCTCTCTGCTCTCTCTCTCTCTCTCTCTCTCTCTCTCTGTCTCTGTGTGTGTGTGTGTGTGTGTGTGTGTGTGTGTGCGTGTATGGGCCTGCATGTGCCCCTGACATGGAAATGCAGGCTGTTAATCTTCTCTCTTTAGAGACAGGGTTTCCTTTGTTTTCGCCTCTGGATGGGCCCCACGGAGCTTCCAGATTCTCCTGCTCCACCTCCCACTGCTACAGGCACATTTATGTTACAGACCTGTGCTCCACTTTGTGTCTGGCTTTATATAGGTGCCAGAAAATCAAACTTGGATCAGCAGGCAAGCAAGCAAGTGCTCCTAAATTCCATTTTAGTTGATGCTTTAAATTTGTCAATGTCCCTCTTTCATAACCATGGAGGAAAATTACTGCTTGATTCCAACATCTGGGTGTCTGGAGAGTCTGTCACTGGGAATGAGAAGCCACAGGAGTCTAGCGAGTGAGCGGCTCATGTTGCACAGGAATCCAGAGAGTGAGCGGCTCACGTTACACACAGGTGAGCGGCTCACGTTACACAGGAATCTAGAGTGAGCGGCTCATGTTACACAGGAACTCCTCCAGCCAGCTGCTCTTCCTGGAAGCAGGTGCGGGATGGGGTGGTGCCTGTGGCCCTTCCTATGACTTCTTGTGGCGCTTGCTTCCTCAAGCCCTTATCCTAACAGTATTTGTATCACATGTAACATTTTTACAAAGAGTAGAAACTGGCCAGGTGTGGTGGCACATGCCTTTAATACCAGCACTCAGGAGGCAGAAGTAGGAGGACTGCTGTGAGTTCAAGACTGCTCTGAGACTAACTCCAGGTCAGCCTGCACTACAGTGAGATCCTACCTCAAAGAACAAAAAATAAAAGAGCAGAAACTTCTGTGGGTAGGGACTATAAAAATGGCTTTTCTCAGCAAGGTGTGGTGGCGCACACCTTTAATCCCAGCACTTGAGAGGCAGAGGTAGGAAGATCGCCATGAGTTCAAGGCAACCCTGAGACTACAGAGTGAATTACAGGTCATCCTGTGCCAAAGTGAGACCCAACCTCAAACAAACAAACAAACAAACAAAAAACAAAAAATAAAATAAATAAAATAAAATAAAATGGCTTTTCTCAAGATCTTCATCAGGGCCCTTAAGAAAGAAAGAAATGGTGGTCAAGATTTTCATTGTTGGGAGCTGGAGAGATGGCTGAGTAGTTAAGGTGCTTGTCTGCAAAACATAACAACCTAGGTTTGATTCCCTGGCACCCACGTACAGCCAGATAAGCAAAGTAGCACATGCATTTGAAGTTCTTTTGCAGCAGCTGAGGCCCTGGTGCACCTACTCTGTGTGTATCTGTATCTCTTCTATCATTCTCCTTGCAAATAAATTAATAATTAAAAAATAAGATTTTTCACTGTTGGGCCAGCTAACTGATGAGTAAAACACTGTGGTGGGCTCTCCTTCAAAGCTGACCGTGACAGCCTTCCCCACAGAAGTGTGTCTTACAGAGTTTGGTTCACTGAAGACTGACTCAGTGATGTCAGTGTGTCTGTGTCATCTCAGAGATATCACTCCTTAATTCTAAATTTTATGTCCACAATAGGTTGGAAGGCACAATGTATGAGGGGAAAATGACAGTTAAGTTTTTTTTTTTTTTTTTCCCCCTAGGGAACCTCATTTGTGGGACAAGAGACACTGTTTGCACCTGTGGGTTAATTACAGAGTATTTATTTCAGGGCTGCCTTCTTAACTAATGAACTCAGAGTTAGTAAGAAAATCAGCAGAAGGAGCGAACATGAACTATTTATTTCTGGAAGTACAGCGGATAGAGGCAACTTGGACAGTTGGAAGCCGTTTTTTTTTAATAACAGAAATTCTGTTTTACGGTCTCCAGATTCCATGGCTGTGTCTTGGTACTGCAGTATCAGTATTTCTGCATCACTGAAAAGAACTGCTATTGCTCCTCCTTTACCTTCTCCATATTAAAATATGTTCAGCACGGGATGGGGAGATGGCTCAGTGGTTAAGGTGCTTGCCTGCAATGACTGACAACCTGGGTTCGATTCACCCACGTAGTCAGATGCACGGTGGGACATGCAGCTGGAGTTCCTTTTCAGCCATTCCCTCTCTCTCTCTCTCTCTTTGCTTACAAAATAAATAAATAGATGAAGTATTTTTAGAAAACATTCAGGAGATGGTTTTTCACTGTTGTTTGTTTTACCTTAGAGAAGCTACACCCCCACCCCCATAAAGGCCATGAATCACTGACTGGAAAATGCCAGCATGGGCGGGAACTGAATGAAAAATCCCTGTAAAGCCTAAAACACTGGAAGCTACTTTTTCATGACGGCCTTGGGTACATGTTTTGGGAGCAAGACTGACACCAGCAACACTCTATGGCTGGTGGGTTCTCATTCAAGCTATCTGTGCAAGCCTCTGCCACAGAAGCTTGTCTTCAAGGGTTTGGGTTCTTTGGTCCACTAACACAGTGACTTCCCATACAACATGCTAGCACACAGGGGTCATCTCTGAAAACTGCTGGTGTCCAGTGGGCTCCAGAACTTTCACACTTGACTATGGCAGTACTTCCCTTCACAGTGGGTTCCAGAACTTTCACACTCGTCTACGGCAGTACTTCCCTTCACAGTGGGTTCCAGAACTTTCACACTCGTCTACGGCAGTACCTCCCTTCACAGTGGCTTCCAAAACTTTCACACTCGTCTACGGCAGTACTTCCCTTCACAGTGGGCTCCAGAACTTTCACACTCGTCTATGGCAGTACTTCCCTTCACAGTGGGATCCAGAACTTTCACACTCGTCTATGGCAGTACTTCCCATCACAGTGGCTTCCAGAATTTTCACACTCGTCTATGACAGTACTTCCCTTCACAGTGGGTTCCAGAACTTTCACACTCGTCTATGGCAGTACTTCCCTTCACAGTGGGATCCAGAACTTTCACACTCGTCTATGGCAGTACTTCCCTTCACAGTGGGCTCCAGAACTTTCACACTCGTCTATGGCAGTACTTCCCTTCACAGTGGGTTCCAGAACTTTCACACTCATCTATGGCAGTACTTCCCTTCACAGTGGGCTCCAGAACTTTCACACTCGTCTATGGCAGTACTTCCCTTCACAGTGGGCTCCAGAACTTTCACACTCGTCTATGGCAGTACTTCCCATCACAGTGGGCTCCAGAACTTTCACACTCGTCTATGGCAGTACTTCCCTTCACAGTGGGCTCCAGAACTTTCACACTCGTCTATGGCAGTACTTCCCTTCACAGTGGGCTCCAGAACTTTCACACTCGTCTACGGCAGTACTTCCCTTCACAGTGGGCTCCAGAACTTTCACACTCGTCTATGGCAGTACTTCCCTTCACAGTGGGATCCAGAACTTTCACACTCATCTATGACAGTACTTCCCATCACAGTGGGATCCAGAACTTTCACACTCGTCTATGGCAGTACTTCCCTTCACAGTGGGTTCCAGAACTTTCACACTCATCTATGGCAGTACTTCCCATCACAGTGGGCTCCAGAACTTTCACACTCGTCTACGGCAGTACTTCCCTTCACAGTGGGCTCCAGAACTTTCACACTCGTCTATGGCAGTACTTCCCTTCACAGTGGGATCCAGAACTTTCACACTCGTCTATGACAGTACTTCCCATCACAGTGGGATCCAGAACTTTCACACTCGTCTATGGCAGTACTTCCCTTCACAGTGGGTTCCAGAACTTTCACACTCATCTATGGCAGTACTTCCCATCACAGTGGGCTCCAGAACTTTCACACTCGTCTATGGCAGTACTTCCCTTCACAGTGGGCTCCAGAACTTTCACACTCGTCTATGGCAGTACTTCCCTTCACAGTGGGTTCCAGAACTTTCACACTCATCTATGGCAGTACTTCCCATCACAGTGGGCTCCAGAACTTTCACACTCGTCTATGGCAGTACTTCCCTTCACAGTGGGTTCCAGAACTTTCACACTCGTCTATGGCAGTACTTCCCTTCACAGTGGGCTCCAGAACTTTCACACTCGTCTATGGCAGTACTTCCCTTCACAGTGGGTTCCAGAACTTTCACACTCGTCTATGACAGTACTTCCCTTCAAAGTGGGCTCCAGAACTTTCATACTCATCTATGGCAGTACTTCCCTTCACAGTGGGTTCCAGAACTTTCACACTCGTCTATGGCAGTACTTCCCTTCACAGTGGGCTCTAGAACGTTCACACTCATCTATGACAGTACTTCCCATCACAGTGGGCTCCAGAACTTTCACACTCGTCTACGGCAGTACTTCCCTTCACAGTGGGCTCCAGAACTTTCACACTCGTCTATGGCAGTACTTCCCTTCACAGTGGGATCCAGAACTTTCACACTCGTCTATGGCAGTACTTCCCTTCACAGTGGGTTCCAGAACTTTCACACTCGTCTATGGCAGTACTTCCCTTCACAGTGGGTCCGAGAACTTTCACACTCGTCTATGGCAGTACTTCCCTTCACAGTGGGCTCCAGAACTTTCACACTCGTCTATGGCAGTACTTCCCTTCACAGTGGGCTCCAGAACTTTCACACTCATCTATGGCAGTACTTCCCTTCACAGTGGGTCCCAGAACTTTCACACTCGTCTATGGCAGTACTTCCCATCACAGTGGGCTCCAGAACTTTCACACTCGTCTATGGCAGTACTTCCCTTCACAGTGGGTTCCAGAACTTTCACACTCGTCTATGGCAGTACTTCCCTTCACAGTGGGTCCGAGAACTTTCACACTCGTCTATGGCAGTACTTCCCTTCACAGTGGGCTCCAGAACTTTCACACTCGTCTATGGCAGTACTTCCCTTCACAGTGGGCTCCAGAACTTTCACACTCATCTATGGCAGTACTTCCCTTCACAGTGGGTCCCAGAACTTTCACACTCGTCTATGGCAGTACTTCCCATCACAGTGGGCTCCAGAACTTTCACACTCATCTATGGCAGTACTTCCCTTCACAGTGGGCTCCAGAACTTTCACACTCGTCTATGGCAGTACTTCCCATCACAGTGGGATCCAGAACTTTCACACTCGTCTATGACAGTACTTCCCTTCACAGTGGGCTCCAGAACTTTCACACTCGTCTATGGCAGTACTTCCCTTCACAGTGGGTTCCAGAACTTTCACACTCATCTATGGCAGTACTTCCCTTCACAGTGGGCTCCAGAACTTTCACACTCGTCTATGACAGTACTTCCCTTCACAGTGGGCTCCAGAACTTTCACACTCGTCTATGGCAGTACTTCCCTTCACAGTGGGCTCCAGAACTTTCACACTCGTCTATGGCAGTACTTCCCATCACAGTGGGATCCAGAACTTTCACACTCGTCTATGACAGTGCTTCCCTTCACAGTGGGCTCTAGAACGTTCACTCTCGTCTATGGCAGTACTTCGCTTCACAGTGGGATCCAGAACTTTCCCACTCGTCTATGGCAGTACTTCCCATCACAGTGGGCTCCAGAACTTTCACACTCGTCTATGACAGTACTTCCCTTCACAGTGGGCTCCAGAACTTTCACACTCGTCTATGGCAGTACTTCCCATCACAGTGGGATCCAGAACTTTCACACTCGTCTATGACAGTACTTCCCTTCACAGTGGGTTCCAGAACTTTCACACTCGTCTATGGCAGTACTTCCCTTCACAGTGGGCTCCAGAACTTTCACACTCGTCTATGGCAGTACTTCCCTTCACAGTGGGCTCCAGAACTTTCACACTCGTCTATGGCAGTACTTCCCATCACAGTGGGATCCAGAACTTTCACACTCGTCTATGGCAGTACTTCCCATCACAGTGGGATCCAGAACTTTCACACTCGTCTATGGCAGTACTTCCCTTCACAGTGGGCTCCAGAACTTTCACACTCGTCTATGACAGTACTTCCCTTCACAGTGGGCTCCAGAACTTTCACACTCGTCTATGGCAGTACTTCCCTTCACAGTGGGCTCCAGAACTTTCACACTCGTCTATGGCAGTACTTCCCTTCACAGTGGGATCCAGAACTTTCACACTCGTCTATGGCAGTGCTTCCCTTCACAGTGGGCTCTAGAACGTTCACTCTCGTCTATGGCAGTACTTCCCTTCACAGTGGGCTCCAGAACTTTCACACTCGTCTATGGCAGTACTTCCCATCACAGTGGGTTCCAGAACTTTCACACTCGTCTATGGCAGTACTTCCCTTCACAGTGGGTTCCAGAACTTTCACACTCGTCTATGGCAGTGCTTCCCTTCACAGTGGGCTCCAGAACTTTCACAGTTGTCTATGGCAGTACTTCCCATCACAGTGGCTTCCAGAACTTTCACACTCGTCTATGACAGTACTTCCCTTCACAGTGGGTTCCAGAACTTTCACACTCATCTATGGCAGTACTTCCCTTCACAGTGGGCTCTAGAACTTTCATACTGATCTATGGCATTTCTTCCCTTCTCTGTGTTACTCATCAGAGTTGGAAGTGGAGGGGACAGAAAATGAGTTTGACATTTCCAAATTCTTAAAGAGATCTGTATTTCTGGAAACAAGACAGCAACCATGTTTTAACAAGGATTAGACCAGACGCCGTTTATTCTTTCTCATCTTTCCACAAATCTGTAGGTGTTAGGCGTGAATTGTCTGGTCTTTTCTCATGGAATTAATATTCCAGTGGGGGAGTAAGCATCAAACAAGGAACTATGCATGTTAGCGTAAACTTGCAAAGAGAAAATTGCTCCAAAGGATGGAATCTCAGGTAAGAATTTTCCCCTAGCAGTTCTTGAATTGAGAACTAAAGGTAAGCGCAGCTTAACGCAGCCAAAGAGAAGAACATCTCACATGAGACGGGTATGGGGGGCTGGAGAGATGGCTTAGTGGATAAATGCTTGCCTGTGAAGCCTAAGGACCCCGGTTTGAGGCTCAATTCCCCAGGACCCATGTTAGCCAGATGCACAAGGCGGTGCACACATCTGGAGTTCGTTTGCAGTGGCTGGAGGCCCTGGTGAGCCCATTCTCTCTCTCTCTCTCTGTCTGTCTTTCTCAAATAAATAAATAAAAATAAACAAAAAAATTAAGTGACGGGTATGGGGCAAAGGCTCCACATCGGAAAACAAACAAACAAACAAACAAACAAACGTAGGAGCTGGTCAGTGTGGGAGATGAATAGAGATCAAGCCATGCATGACATTTATGCATTAAGTATAAGCCTGAGATCTATTCCCTTGAATTTCTAAAGCCTCTTTTTTCTGGGGGATGGCACAAGTAGAGTCAACATACATTAACTCATGACCTAAGGGAGAAAGTGTGGTTAATATGTAGATAAGTGGAGGCAAATAAAATGCCCACATTTCGCAATGCTACATACTTAAGCATGAGTTACTTCCATTCTATTTGTGCTGGTGTGTGTGTGTGTGTGTGTGTGTGTGCGTGCGTGTGCATGTGTGTGCGTGTGTGCATGTGCGTGTGTGCACACATGCATGTGGAGGTCAGAGGCTGATGTCGGGTATATTTCCTGATTGCTCTCCACTTTATTTACTGAGGCAGGGTCTCTTTCTTGAGCTCAGAGCTCACTGACTGAGCTCATCCAGCTCACCATCTTACCCTGGGGATCCCCTGTCTCCACCTTCTCAGTGCTGGGGTCACAGGCAGGTGGCCACATCTATCAGACATTCATGTGGGTTCTGGGGATCTGAACTCTAGAACTCACACTTGTATAGCAAGACCGTTATCCACACACTGAACTACTGTCTCTCTAACCTCTGGTTTGTGCTTCTTTTCATGCCCAGATTATAAAGTTGTTTTCGTGATGGTCCACAGCTATTTTGTATTGGTGTTCCATAATCAACACTGTCCAACTCTGTGTATTTTAGTGTCATTTCAAGGCGACCACTTATTTAACACTCTGCATTTAGATGGCAACTTTTGCTACAGAGAACATCCCAGCATGTACTGGGTAATCAGGCAGGACTGTCATCAGTGTCTAGAAACGTTGTCATCATTATAAATACCCTTTGATCTCATACTCCTCCTCACATGGTAATGATCAAAAGATGCTGGCCTCGTGCTATGTTTTAATAACCTAATTATGGTAGTGACGGCTGTGCGCAGCCATGGAGGAGCGTAGCTGACACAGATGCATCCGCAGCCTGGGGTCAGCCATCCCACACGACCTCAGTCCTGACACTCAGAACATCACAAGCAGCTTTGTTTCTGGAAGAGGTGAGGGAGCATCGGCGTTGTCTGCGTAGATTAGGATTGAGAGGGACCAAGATGGAGGGGGGCAAATCCTTCCCATCTGCTCTTGTTTTTCGAAATGGCTGATGTCACAGAACAATTTTAAATGTCTAAAAAATCCACCACTCTCGTCAAGAGGAAAAATTACTCTTGGCGTCATTTTATAGATTGGTACGTGCACACCGACCTTCCCAAGAATATGGGAAAGGCCCACAGGAGGCAGGGAATACAGCAAAATGTCATGGTATGCAAGTAGAAACCATTTCTACAAATAGCCAGGGGCATTTTATTGTGTAACTCTTAATAAGGCCTGAGAAAATGCACTGAACTGCTGTTGATTCAAGGAATATCTTCTTCCCTTTAATTAAGTGATTGAAAGGTGAATAAACAGAAAGGGAGGCCTTTAAGACCTCAGGACTGCAGAATCTTAGGTCTAAAATGGATTGGATTGAACATGGAACTTGTTCAAGGTGTTTATCCTGATCTGTCTTTTAACACTGTTTATTGTGTATTTTGGAATCTTATCTTTAACTTCAATATTATGTACTGAGTTTAATTTCTGCTTGCTGGCTGCCCTTCACTCTTCACTTCGATCTCTTATCATTTGTTTTTTGCAACTTACAAAGGATTTCCCAAGTACATTACAGCACTGTAAAGTAGGCAGAGCTAAAATAAATCATTTACAGTTGAGGAGATTTGAGGACCAGAAAGATATAGCAAACTCCTAGAATAAATCATTCATTTTGATCCCTCCATTCATTCATCCAACAACTGTTTGGTGTCTAATCCTATTATATTCATGAGGTATGAATCAGGGAGGTTAGGATTAAAAAAAAAAATTCCAAAGGTTAATCAAGGTTGACTGGTTATTTCTTTGTTAAAAGGCCTATTCAGTTTATTGTAGGATGCTCAGCAATGTGCCTGGCTTTTATCAATGGAAGCCTGGAGGATTCCTTCTCCACCTGTAGTAATTGAAAACAGCTCTAACATTGTCAAATGTCCCCTGCAGAAGAGGGGCAAAATTGGCTCGACTGAAAACCACTGGGTAAGCGAACTGTGTGGGCCTCAGCCCCACATCTCTAACATGAGTGCAACAGTGTCTGCCTGATGGCGTTGTTGCACCTCTGCAACTGTCAAAGTGGTCACAATGTGGTAGGTGCTACTGCTGTATAATAATGTCATTCAGCTCATCCAGTACTTAAAGAAAAGCCCACTAGTGTCTCTGTAACCATGAAGGTGGAGGCAAAGGCAGGTCCCAGCTTCCAAATATAGTTCTCCATCTGCGCCAGCAGCTGCAGCACCATGCTGCGGATCTTCCCGTCTAGGCAAAGCCTCATTTTGATCTTGAGCTTGCCATCTGTAAAGGCCTTCCGACTGCAGTCTCTCGTCGTCTCCCATCACTCCAGGTTATTAGGAAGCACTGGTGTTTTGAAGGCCTGGCTCAGGCTCACACGTCAGAGTGTGCCGTACTGGGATGTCCCTTGATGTCCTTTCTCATGAACGACCTATGTAGTACATCACAAAGCCTCCAGAATGTTTGAGTAGCATAGGGGCTGGCAATACTGGGACCCAGTATACATGGATGGCTATGGAAGCAGTTGGAAAATGTGGGAAGAAAGGAAGACGAAAACTCAAGGTGGCATTGTCAGCAATTTTCTCAAGATCAATTCTAAGAAAAAAAAATGCAGAATATGAATCAGAGCATGACAAATGAAGCTCCGTTGACTTCTTTTGTCACTAGGCTTTGGTTTGACAGATTTCAAGATATTTATTTGTAGAATAGTTCCTGTGTTATAACAATGAATACATCTTGAATAAGGAAGGACTGACATTTGATTTCCTCCAAGCAATGAAGTATTCTCTCTAGGCAAAACAGTCTAATTAATTATTTCATGCTGCACCTGGGCTGAAACATAATGCACCCTACATGCCATTTCTGCCCCCCCCCCATTATTACCTGAGGTGACTTATAAACACTCTCCCTATAATAGGAAATGTGAATGAAACAGACTACATGCAGTAAAATTTAAAATCACAATGTAAACATAATTAAGAAATAATGCCAAAGGAAGAGAGATAATGACCTCCAACCGCTGTCACAGCATGGCAGATCAAAGTCCAGGTTGGGCATTAGCCAAGACCTTCATTTGAATGTCAGTACCCAAGGGCTCCCTGAGTAATACTGCATCCCTGCTTTACAAAATGCAGTCAGTGCTCTATCGTTTGCAGTAGGGCGCTCACAGGGGCTAAGGAATTAGCTCATATTTGGAAGATGACTTTGTACAATCCTTTGGATACAAATGGTCTTGACATTATAGAATGAATTTCTGTCAAGATGCCAGAATTTATCAGAGTCTTGTCCTAATCTTTCAAAGCCTTAGATTTTTTGCTTCTGGCTGATAAATTAATTCATACCTATATGTTAATAGCTTTCTGAGTCATCTTTCCCAGAGACAACATTTCCCTTACAATAACTAGAAAAGTTCCAGAAAGAAGCAGGTCTGGAAGAAGGGAGGATGGGTAAGAGTTCAGACAGGGCAGTGAGACATGAGGTGAGCAATGTCTCAGGTGAGATAAACAGCCCACAAAGATGGTGGAGTAAAGCCTAAAGCTAGACTAGAAGGCAGGAGAATAGCCTGGATTGTACTGGGCAAACTGTAGAGAAATAAAGAAGATTCTAGCTGGGAAGTATCTTAAAGTCCCAAGTATGTATCGCATCTATGCCTGACTTTTTGATGTTTTCTGGAAGACCTGTCCATGACAATGTTGGAGCTGAGCTCATGGGCAGCATCCATTCACCCGCAGTCTCCACTACCCCCTGATTTTTCCAACACATTGAGGTCCAAAGGGAGTTTTGTCAAGTTTCCTCTTGTGTGTGTTCATGTGTGTGCAGGTGTAGATGCATGTGTCTGTGCATGTGTGTTGGGGCCAGAGGACAATCTTGAGTATCAATCCTCAGGAACAGTCTATATTTTTTGGAGGGGGTGCAGGGCCTGTCATGGGCCTGGAGGTCACCAATTAGGCTAGACTGGGTGGCCAACAAGCCATGTGGATCCTCCTATCTCTACCTAACCCGAGCTGAAATGATTAGTGTGCACCACTATGCCTGGATGTTCATTAACTCTGGGCATTGAAGACTGGATTCAGGTTCTCGTGCTTACGAAGCCAACACATTACCAAATGAGCTGTCTCCTCAGCCCCCGTCAAGTTTTTCTTATGGCACTGTGCACTGTTTTGCTCTTCCACTACACGTCATGACAGATAAAGCAAACCTTTCCCATGACAATCCTATTTCACTCATTTCTATCCGCTCCATTAATATTTGAGATCTTCGCTCCTACTTTAGACAAGGAAAGACTTTAAAAGATTTGGAGGTAGGGGCTTAAACAATTTTCTGTCTCAGGTTAGGTAGAAGAAACCACATCTGATGGGGAAAGGAGGAAAGATACTCAGGGATAGAGAACCAGAGGCAACAGACATCAAGGCTTTGAGCAGGGCTAGTGGCAGCAGTCATGAAATTAGACAAGGTCACTGAGATGCAGGAAGGAAAGGGATCATGTTGCGAAGCTTTCATCTGAACTTCCCAAGAATTTAACAGCAGAAGTTGGGAGACAGGAAGGAGGATTCGTGGTATGCTGGGGCAAGTGATGAGGAACATTAAGATGTGTGGAATTAAGGATGTGTGCAGATCTGTTGAAAACATGAAATTAGGGATAATGGAGAGACTGGTGCAAAAGGCAGGATGTAGACATCAGCTTCATGAATGTAAATGCAGCTAAAATCACTGTAATAAAGGGCATGGAGGCCTAAGAAGAGAGAGAGGAGCTGGAGGGATGGCTTAGTGGTTAAGGCACTTGCCTGCAAAGTCAAAGGACCCTGGTTCAATTCCGCAGGACCCATGTTAGCCAGATGCGCAAGGGGGCGCACGCTGGAGTCCCTGGACTGCCTATTCTCTCTCTCTCTCTCCCTCTATCTTTCTCTGTCAAATAAATAAAAATTAAGAAAAAGAAGCGAGAGAGAGAGAGAGAGAGAGAGCGCGCTCATATGAGAACCACAGGAAGAGGCAGACTCAGAAACCTCAAGGAGAGGGGCCACCAGAGAACACCAGTTAATTACAAGAGCAAAGCATGATGGGAGCCAGAAGCCAGGGAGGAGGGAATTTTGAAGTCAAGGGACGTAAGGACTCTGCTGTGGCCCCACCAGCCTGGACCACTGAATTAAAGAAAGAACTCCACGGCTCAAGGAATGACTTTAGATGGTAAAGAAGAGCACTGAAGTAAAATGCTATAAATGACTGTGTTAAATTAAATTAACTAGGGCTTAACCATGAAGGCTGATCAGGATGACAGGACTGGAGGTGAAAAGTGAGTATAAATACGAAAAGAAAGCAGTTATTTAGTGCATGCATGTGTACATACATATTTTCATGTATGTGGCACATAAGTATATGAGATGCATGTGCACATCTGTTCACATGCATGTGGAGATCAGAGGTCAACTTAGGGTGTAGAACCTGGAGCTCACTGGTTTGGCTATACAAGCTAGCCAGTGAGACCCAGGGTTTCATGGTCTCTGCTTCCCGGTTCTGGGATTAATTAAAATCACACATCACCATGCCTAGCATTTTAGATGGATGCCAGGGAATCTAAATTAGGTCCTCATACTTGAATGGCAAGCACTACCCACTGAGAATCTCCCCAGGTCCCTTAATATGCTTTAAGTAAGGAAACTTGTTTGGGACAGTGTATGGGCATATGCCTTGGTGGTTTATGACATGTTGTCATTTCAGCATTAATCACTTGACCTCCTCAGACTCACTCACACCTTGAAATGACACTGAGATCTGAAATCTGGTCTTTGCTTGCCTTATATTAGCATTTTTTCCTTCTGAAATAGTACCTTATTTCTTTGCTTTTTTTCTTAGTGAACTATCACTCCTTACTCCCATCTTGTGTCTGGTAGGATATTAATCCAGAAAAGTTGCGACTTCCTCCCTCCCCATCTTCACCATCTTTCATAGGGCAACCAAGGGCATAAGATCTAGTAAAGCCAATCAAATTCCCTCCTGACTATCTGCCTTCTAGGCAGAGGCATGGAAGGTCATGCGGTAGGACTTGGGTCATTCGAAAAGTGGCTGTCTCCTGAAATATCAGCTATTGTCACCCTCAGAGATACTCTATCCCAGTCAACTTGCTCAGATCGTTTTTAATGCTTTATTAAGTTGGTTGGAACATCCTAAGTTGGCTGCCCAAGTATGCACACTTCTATGCTATGCGTCAGTTTAAGGAGACTCTGATGGTGAATTTTGTGATATAAAACATGGAGATTTGCATGATAAATTCAAAATATTTGGAAGCATCCCAACTGACATTAATGACCATTGCAGACCTTCCCACTGCGCCCTCCCACTATCTCCATGGGAGCTGGGCCGGTGCCTGCCCTTCAAGTCTACAGATCTGAGCCTGGATACTCAATAAGCGGGTGACTGGCAAGTCCAGGAATAGACGTTCATGGCCAGCCTGATTGCTGCACAGAAATTTATTCTGTCTTCCTTGGGAAATTCTTCCAAGATCTTTTCTTTATGGTCTTGGAAGACTGTAACTGAGACACTAAATAACATTCTGAGGCCACAGGCGAAGTCAGTGCCTGACTTAGCTGCGAAATGCAGCGGCTCCCAGGGCCTCTCCCAACCTATTCGTATAAATTAACAAGAAGGATTAAGGCTGTCTCTGAGTACTCCAGATTCATGGGAAGGAGAGCTCCACCCACCCAACTGGGCTTAGGACCCACCAAACTCCCTGGGTCATGGGTCTTGAGCGGTAGTCAGAAACTAAATTACTGGTTAGCCTGCAGCTCACAGAGAGAGAATGTGAGAGGAATGCACCTGCCTGGCCAGAGATGTCCTTAAAGGTATATACACCAGGACACAGAAGAAAAGATATCTCAGAAATGATTTCCCGTTAGTCCCTGGCACTTTACCCAAAGGAATAGCAACAACAACAAAATTATGGACATAAAATCCTGTGCACTGATGTTTACTTGTTACTGTCAAAACTTGGAAGCCTACTAAGATATCTTTCAGTGGATGAGTGGATAAACAAACCTGCACATGGTAAAACAGTATTCACCACTAAAACAAAAGACACTAAGTCAGGAAAAGACATGGAGGAGACTTGAGTACATGTTACTAAGTGAAGAAGGCAATTTGCCAAGCCTATCCATTTTAATGACATTTTTACAAAGACATGATTATGGAGAATTGGCAGTTGCCAAAGGCTACCAGGGAGGGAGGGGTAAAACAAGACAAGACAAGACAAAACAAAACAAAACACAGCACAGCACAGCACAGCACAGCACAGAACATCTTTAAACCATTATAAGTTTATCCTAACTTGTAAATGCCCATAACTCCCCACATACCTTTGGATCAGAAATGTTAGGGGAGGGACCGGAGAGTTGTCTCGGCCATTGAGCTGCTGAGGCACTTGCTTGCAGAGCTTAACAACCTGAGCTCCATTCCCTACAAAGTGGCGCACAGATCTGGAATTTGTTTGCATTGCCTGGAGGTCCTGGCACACCCATTCTCTCTCTTTGTTTTATCTTCCTCTGCTTACAAATAAATAATTTTTTATTTTTTAAAATTAATTATTTATTATTTGAGAGAGAGAGAAAGATAGGAAGAGGTAGACAGAAAGAGAAAGAGAATGGGTGCAATGGGGTCACTAAGCACTGTAAATGAACTCCAGATGCATGTTCCACCTTGTGCATCTGGCTTACGTGGGTACTGGGGAATTGAACCTGGGTCCTTAGGCTTCACAGGCAAGCGCCTTAACTGCTAAGCCATCCCTTCAGCCCAGTTATTTTTTAAAGAAATGTTAGGGCTGGAGAAATGGCTTAGCAGTTAAGCACTTGTCTGTGAAGCCTCAGGACCCCGGTTCGAGGCTCGATTCCCCAGGACCCACGTTAGCCAGATGCACAAGGGGGTGCACGCGTCTGGAGTTCGTGTGCAGTGGCTGGAGGCCCTGGCGCACCCATTCTCTCTCTCTCTCTGCCTTTCTCTCTGCGTCTGTCTCTCTCAAATAAATAAATAAATAATGAACAAAAAATTTAAAAAAGAAATGTTAGTGGACAGTAGACCTCAATTCCAAGGAAATTAAATTCAGCAAAGGATAAAAAGTGCTGAGAAGAGAAGCCATCTGATTCAGACAAGTGTCTGGCACCTCTACTCCCACACTGTTTGCCCACACAGTGGCAGACATTACTAATTCATCTCTGCACTTTCCCACTAAGCCTCAAAATTGCTCACCACACTATCACTTGATCAGAAAAGCAATAGACTGTTCCAATCTTGTGGCAGGAATAGGAACGAACAAACCTATATCCCGTTGGCTCATCAAAAACACAATCTGACTCTGCATCCACACCCTGCAGGACAATTCCTGATCCTGTCACTCTCTGCTGTCACTACACTCATCTAAGCCACCATCGCTGCTTAAGGATGACTGCATGAGCATTCTTCCTGGTCACCCTGGCTGCCTGCCGGCCTCCTGAAATACAGCATCCTCATACACTCAAGGTGCTTTTTTTTTTCTTGCTTGTTTTTGTTTTAGACAGACCTGGTAGTAATTTTTAATTATGATTAAGCTAGATTTTTATAGACAAATTCAGTGAGTTGACATCTTTATTATATAAATGAGGTCATGCCACGCTGATACTTAACACCCGCCTGTTTCTCTTCTCATTTGGTTCTAGAATAATCTTGGCTTTTCAGTGGATGCTTTGATCTTCACTAATCTCTCTAGTAACATGTCTCACGTTGAGTCGCTCTCTACACTGAACTTTTGTTTATCTCTGTACTTGAACATAACATTTCCCCCATCTAAGAGCCCTACAATTTCCCTTCCTCCTGTGAGGAACACTCAGTCCCTTCCCATTACATCCTGGTTCTTCTCCACACACTCAGCCTCAGATTAACTCCGCCTCCTGTGCAGAGTCCTGCCTGGCCATTTTATTTAAAGTCATGCTTAGTCACTCCCAACACTATTATTTAGTTTGCCTGTGATTCTATTGGTTTCCTCACAGTCCTTCTGCCAAGCCTTGATTATTTTGTGTCTTCATTTGTTCACCTACTTTAGAAGTTTTATATTAGCATTATTAATTGTACACAAGAGGGAGTTTCATTATGATATTTTCTTTGAAAATAGTTTATTTTCAAGGGGGAGGGATGGGCCCGCCAGGTCCTCTAATCATTGCAAACAAACTCCAGATGCATGTGCCACTCTGCATTGGGCTTTACATGGGTACTGGTGGATCAAACCTGGCTTGTTAGGCTTTGCAGGTCAATGCTTTAACTGCTGAGCCATCTCTCCAGCCCTCGTGATGGTATTTTCATACCTGAATATCATGTACTTTGATCTTGCTGGCTCCACTCTGCTGTCTTGGCCCTCCCCCGCCCCCATGGATCCTCCCCCTCTCTCAAGCAGTTCTCTGCTATGGCCTCCCACCCTGCTTGGTAAGCGACGTGCTCCAAGGACAGAGTCTGGAGCTGCCATGCTTGCCAGGTATGCGCCCATGACCTGGCATCATGCTGGGCACAGAACAAATTCTCAAGATATATTTGGTAAATCAATGAATGAGACAATATGCAACATTTCTTCTTCCCCCATTTCTTCCATGAGGATGAGCTAACAATAGAATCTTTTGAGTTTTGTGATTTCTGTGACAGAAACTTCCAAGTCATTTGCTCTAACTCTTTTTGTTTATTTATTTGAGAGAGGAGAAGAGGCACAGAGAAAGAGAGAGAGAGAGAGAATGGGCACGTCAGGGCTTCCAGCCACTGCAAATGAACTCCAGATGCATGTGCCACCTTGTGCATCTGGCTTACATGGGTCCTGGGGCATAGAACCGCAGTCCTTCGACTTTGCAGGCAAGCATCTTAACCACTAGGCCATTTCTCCAGCCAGAGTTTTTTGTTTGTTTGTTTGTTTTGTTTTTTTGAGGTAGAGTTTCCCTCTAGCCCAGGCTGACCTGGAATTCACTATGTAGTCTCAGGGTGGCCTCAAACTCACGGCAATCCTCCTATTCCTACCTCTGCCTCCCGAGTGCTGGGATTAAATGTGTGCACCACCATGCCCGGCTTGGTTCTAACTCTTTACATGCATATTTCATGTTATGGTCCGGAAAGGGCAACCACAGTAGTGGGGACTCTCTGGAGTCACACAGATCCACTGTCATGCTCTTCTGATAGAAGTCAGCCTCCTCCTTTCCTCCCTGAGGACTTGCCCCCCGGCCCGCATCCAGAGCAGCAGTGGGCAGAGGGACAGAAGCAGTGGAGGACTTAACATGGGCATCCGGGTCTGGCCAAGGATATTGCTATGAATAGCAGAGCCCAGCACTGGTCGTTAGTGTGGCACCACTTGTGAGGGATCAGCCAGAAGTCTGGTTGCAAGCCAATTTCAGTAGACTGTTTACCTTGGGAAAGGAGCTGAAAGTAGCTCTAAGTAGAATATTCTGGATGCAGACTGGACCCTCACCCCACAATGTGTCTGGCAGGAGCACTCTCAAGGGACTCCCAGATAGCTTGATCAGTGTACAGATCATCCTACACAGTACCATCTCTGTCAATAATCCCATTTCCCAAGCTGGAGAGATGGCTTAGTGGTTAAGGCACTTGCCTGTGAAGCCGAAGGACCCATGTTTAACTCTTCAGATCCCACATAAGCCAGAGGCACAAAAGGTGAGGCAAGCACAAGGTCACACGCAAGCATCTGGAGTGCAACTGCAGTGGCTGAGGCCCTAGCATACCAATTCTCTCTCTTCTAAATTAAAAAAAAAAAATTCCCAGCATAGGAGAGTCAAAAAGCCCTTGCTACATTATTACCGATCCCCCTCCAGGCCCCATGATTCACAAGAAACTGGACTAGTTTGAAGATGGAATGGTTTACAGAAGACAAAGTTATCTTGCTGGTTAAAAGGCAGCACCCTGAACTGGGCTCTAATAAGATACGGGAGATGTTTTCAACAAGACAACTGCAAGGAATTCACGGGTTAGGTAGGGAGAAAGTGGTTAGATGTTGTCTCTTGCTCTTTTTCCTAATAAGCCACTCAAGAATATCATTGTCCTAGTCTCTAACTTTGGGGTCTTCTAATACCCATGCTTTGGGAAACATTCCTTTACACAGCTTTTGTTGCAGGTTAAATTCACAGAGGTGACTGTGATGAATTTCAGTAGGAATTAGCACCGCACAGATACGAATATGGTGGTGGATGTGATTTTTCATCCCTTGTTTTGAAGAGCGCTGGAGGGCGTTTTGGTTTGTATGGAAAACAGATTGAGTTTGTGATGTGGAACTAGAGATGCTTATTGCACAGGAATTAAATATACATGGAAAGGTGGATTTGAACCCTCAACAGCCAGAGAGGTGAACGGGGCCAGGATTAAGCCATTGTCCGTGTGCTGCAAACTCACTCTTCATATCCGCAGGGCGATGCTTTGGCTAGGAGTCTATAACTGTAGACCACTGCTTGGATTCAGCTTTGTAGTGTTTTCCCCCATGACGTTCAGCCAACCGGGGGCGTTAAGGGAGGCTGCAGACTGGAAAAGGGACAGGAAGCTGTCCCGTCTTTATAACTTCAGGAGCAAAGCGTCTTTCCTCATCACTAGCTGCATCCAGTCTGCGGAATTTTCAACCCCGTCCTCAGAGAAACCGTCAGTCTCTAGTAATCGCTCATCTAAGGGCTGGGCGCCAGCCTTGTGCCCTGTGGGGCCTGCCTCTGAGCTGAGCAGGGCACCAGCATCCCGTGTCTGTCTCTCCTCTGAGGGCACAGCTTTAGCTACTGAGTCCCTGCCATACCCTAGGCTTCTAAATTTGAAGAACTCCAACATATTTCTTTCATTCCCTTATCTCCAGGGGATAGTAGTCATGTCCTGTACCTGTATCCTATGTCGTAGTTTTGAAGTTATCTTTTCATCTTTGTTGTTACACAGTTAACAAGTTACATGTATTTTATTTACTTGAGAAAGACAGAATATGAATGAGAATATGAATGGCCTGTTGCCATTGCAAAAACTCCAGACCCCACTTTGTGAATCTCGCTTTACGTGAGTACTGGGGAATTGAACCCGGGCTGGCAGGCTTTGTAAGGGAGCATCTTTAATCACAGAGCCATTTCCCTCATCCTACCAATTGATACCTTTATATGCATCTCACAATCCCTTATGTTCAATCACTCAGTTAAGAGAACTTGGCTGGTTTCTGTCACCTCACTGGTCCTACTAACTGGGCAGATGGGCCAACAACAGCAGGAGCTGCTACAACCTTATGTCACAGCCTTCCTTAGCAAGGAGGTGACACAGTTAAAAGAAGGTCCATTGGCAAACAAAGCTCGTTTCATTTATCTAACAGGCTACCCAAATAATCGTGAGACGTATGTGAAATCTCTGTTAATGACTGTGAAGGTGTTAGGTGGTAAGAGAGGGAGGATGGAAACCCGGGCATCTCGACACAGAATGGCATGTTATCTTTAGTACTGTGCCCACGGCATCTCACACTAGGGGCTGCATCTCTAACCACCATCTGAAAGTGGTCCAGAGAGGCATCCTCATTAATCAGAGCACATGAGGGTGGCTGACCAGAGCAGAAGTGTCTGAAAATAAGGATGTTCTGATGGGCAACAGACCCAGAGTGTGCCTCACAGTTATCCAGGAATGATGCTCATGCAATGCTTTAGGATTAATCACATATTTTGGGATTATCAGATTAAATACTTGCAAGAACCCTGAGTGATAATGAAGGCAGTTGAGTACCTGGCATTTGGAGCCACGCATGTTGACTCCATCCCTTCCTAGCTGTGGAATTACGAATAAATTACTTAAATATTTAAAAAATATTTATTTATTTATTTATTTATTTGCAAGTGGAGAGATGCAACACAGAGAGAAAGAAACAGAGAGAGTATATGCACATCGGGGCCCCTAGTCAATGCAAATGAATTACACATGCATGCTCCACTTTGCGCTTCTGGCTTTAAGTGGGTACTGAGGACTTGAACCTAGGTAGTTAGGTTTGACAGGCAAGGACCTTAACCACTGAGCAATCTCTTTAGCCCTTACTTAAATATTGTGATCGTTGATCATTGGTATGCTTCTCTTCCTCATGATATACATGCAGGTTGCCATACCAACTACCTTGTAGGTCTGTTGTAATGGCTCAGAGAAAGAATGTCACAAGGCACATTGTGGACTGCCTCACATAATAAATGCTCAAAACGGTTTGCTATTATTTACAGATGAGAAAAGAACAAATTGTAGAGATAAATTTGCATGCTCAGGCTGGAGAGAATGCTTAATAGTTAAGGCACTTTCCCTCAAAGCCAAAGGATCCAGGTTCGATTTCCCAGGACCCACGTAAGCCAGATGCATAATGTGGTCCATGTGTCTAGAGTAGTTCATTTGCAGCTGCTAGAGGCCTGGGTGTGCCCATGTTCTCTATCTGCCTCTTTCTCTCTCCATCTCCTTCAAATAAAGAAACAAAATTAAAAACAATTACTTGCCCAAGGGATAAAGTGATGAATCTTGGCTTCCACTTGTTTTGTATTTAGGTTCCTTCATATTTTTTCATTATTGTCACAATTCTTTTGGAACCTTTTCAGTGGTGGATCTTGAGCAGGTGATGGCTAACAGCCTAGTTCCTCAGGTATGTCTAAATGCTCAAATGCATGTTCCTGGGTCTCTTTTATTGGTAAGTATCATTAATCCAGGCACTGCCATCCCCCCACCAGGGGTGAGATTTAAGACTCTCTTTACCCTACAAGGCCTCAGTTTTCTCTGGTAGAGTAATCAACTCCTATATCAGTTCCTCTTTATAATTTAGGCTGAATCCAGCATCTTTGGGGAGTTTTTGTTATATACTGATGTCTGGGTTCACATCCCCAGAGATTCTAATTAATTTTTAGTAAGGTCTGGCCTAGACATTGACCATTTAGAGAAAAACATCCTCGAGATGATTGTAAAGCCAGGATTGATAAATTCTGTTTATGAACAGGATCAATCTGGCCACACTGGCCTGTTTTTATAAATAAAGTTTTATTAGAACACAGACCCACCTGTTTGTGCACATACTATCTAGGGCTGCCTTTGGGCTCTAGTATCAGAGATGAGTAGTTGCAAGACACCACATGGCTCGCAAAGCCTAAAATGTTTACTAACTGACCTTCCACAGAAAAGCCAGCCCCTCTTCTTCAAGTCTATGTAAACTAAATATCCACATTGTGGATCTGCAATTTATCTGTGGATACATACATACAAACTAGAAATGGCTTTCAAAATCTTTTAGACCACAATTTACTGTAAGAAGAGTTTCACATCTGTGGTGGTTTAAAATATGTGTCCACAAAGTCCTTATTTTTTTCTCTTTAAGAGATGTAGTATAGAGGCTGAGGAGAGATGGCTCAGTGGGTAAGAACACTTGCTATTCATGCATTTGGATCTGAGTTCACCTCTAGCTCCCATGTAAAAACCTGGGCATGGCTATATATGTCTTTAAACCCAGTACTGAGGGGGGACAGAAATAGGAATCTTACTGTTCAGCCTGTCTAGCCAAAAAATAGTGCATATTCCAGGTTCAATGAGAGACTCTGCCTAAAGTAAATAAGACAGAAGAACAATAGAGGAAGATGCCCGATGAATGCCTCTAGCCTCCATCATGAGACAAAAGAAACTCCTGCTAAGTGATACCTCGATGCTCAGGGTTGCAAATTCCTATTGCCTTTAATAATAAAGTCTTGTTCTTTAACAGATAAGAGGACAGACACAATTAAGTAGCCATTAACATTCTAATTATCAAATAGCATGCCTATTTGGGATGTGAATGCCATACACACACCCCTCCATATACAACACACACACACACACACACACACACCCCACATGAAATGAAAAGAAAAAGAGATGGAACCTATATATTTCTTCTTCCATTGAGTCTGGGCCAGACATGGTGACATGCTCCTGAGAAAGTAGAAAGTCTTTAGCAGAAATGATTGTTTGTAGATTTAGGGATGAGGTCATTCCAAATTGCTGTTTTTTTAATTTTTTTTAAATTTGCTTTGTTCTTTTTCTTGGATTACTTAGGAAACTGAATTAAATAATGCAGGTCAGAAATTTATCACAGAGCTTGGTACATTGTAAGTGTTCTGCAAGTAAATATTAGTTCTCGCTATTATAATGATCATAACTTAATCTCTGATAGTGGGCCCCTACTGTTGATGAGTTTTGCATTTTAAAGAAGGAATTTGGAAGCTAATTCCATGGCTCATTGTTGTCGCTAAATGTAGAATTCTCTGTTGGACGCTACAGCCTCTATTTTACCCCCCCCCCTTCACACCTCAGGAAATGTACATTTATACATCTTGTCTCTAAATATACTCACTGGACTTCAATGAAGAATGCTGCATTGATCTCCTAGGTTCATGGCTAGGGAAACTGAGTGGAGGATTTTCAAGTCTCCAGTGCCGTAAGGTTGGTGGTAGAGGCAGCATGCAAGCTGCGCTCTCGCATAATGCCATTTACTGTGTAGCTTATATAACAACCATTTCTCATAGTCCCCGACCCTAGAAGCTGAAGATCAGAGTTCCAGCACCTGTGCGCTCTGGTGAGGACACTGTGGTGCTGCAGACACTGACCTTCCCTTATGTCCTCACATGAGAAAGCAGGGAGATAATTACGCTTGCACTCGTGAGGAGTATGTCCTCTTCCTGTAATGCCTTCCAAAGGCCTCCACCTGTCCATCACACTGGAGACTAAGATTTCAACCCAGGGTCCTTTAGTTGGATCTCTGAAAGTACAGTCTTGTGCACATCACTGTTCTGAAAGCTAGGACAAAAGTGTGACTGCAAGAGAGCTATTTGGGAGAAGTGTCATTTTTGCTAGTTTTAGTGGTTGTGTCGAGTGGGAGCCCAGGACTATAGGATCCTAACACAAGGGCCTCCAGCCACCGCACTTCTCAGCACAGGCATGAAACGAGTGTGGGTAGGAGCACAGCTGCTGAGCTGCGACAGGGGACCGACTGAGATGCCACTGGAGAGTCTCCTCAAAAGCCCAAGGGCAAAAGGATGCCTGGAAAAGACACCTGCTGGCCATCTGGTCTCACAGCAGTCTACAGGCTCATCTCAGAGCACAGATGCACCGCAGAGAAGGATGTCTTTCACAGCAACCACGAACTAGATACAGCTTCCAGTTACCTAGCAACCAAGGGTCTGCCCACTTACTCACAGTTATTCATGCCTGCAAATATATGAAAGTCTATTACAAGTCAAGGACTACGGAAAACACAAAAATAATTGCAACGTGGTCTCTGCCTCCAAGGATCATGAAGATCAAGTCTGAATGGGATCACAGTGCTGCCTTCTGAGGCTGACAGAAGAGGGAATTGATAAAGGGCTCTGGGGCTCCCCCTGGGAAGCCCTAGAGGATTCCTCAGAAGTGGAGAGATGTGGGAAGACCCATGGATAGGTGATGATGAAATAGAGAGAAAGTAACATGAAAGGAACAGCGCAAGAATGCCTAGTCACCAAACAGGAGGAGACAAAGGCACTGCGGGAGTTGTGTGGTGATTGTAAACTTGTTTGGGGTAATACTTTATACAACAGAATTGCATCCCATTGCACTGTTCAGTATGGTAGCCACCAGTCATATATAGCTATTAATACTTGAAACATGGCTAGCGAAATTGGGGAATTAAACTCATATGTAATTTTGACCTATTGAAATTTCACTGGTTCTTTTTCTGTTTCACTTTGTGAGAACCAGAAGTTGCTGAGATTGTTTAGTTATTTATTTGGTGGAGAGAGAGAATGAGAACGTATGGGTGTGCCGGCTCTTGCCATGGCACATGAATCCCAGATGCATGCACCATCTTGTACATCTTACTTTACGTGGGTCCTGGGGAATCAAACCCAGGATGTCAGGCTTTGCAAGCAAGCACCTTTAAGTACTGAGTCACAGCACTCCTTTTCTTTCTTTTTTTTGCATGCATATGTATTGCATACATGTATGTGTATGCATGTTTGAATATGTATGAACACACATACATATGGAGGTGTTTGTGAATATGTGCATGTGTGGAAGCCAGAGGTCAACATTGGGTGTCTTCCTCTATTGCTTGCTGTTCATGGTATTTTCTTGAGATAAGGTCTCTTGCTGAATCTAGCACTCCCTGATTCTGACAGACAGGCCAGTCCTTGGAATTTGCTTGTCTCTGCCTGCTCCAGGTTAGAACTGTAGCAGGTGCCTATCATCACCCTGTCTAGCTTTTATATGGGTTCTGGGGATGGAACCTGAGTCCTCATGCTTGCTTGGCCAGCACTTTACCCACTGAGAAACCTCCCCAGCACAATTCTACGGACAGGCACACTTCTGGACGGCTGCTGAATGGTCACCACCATCCTTGGTGGGAGGCACAGTGAGGCCTGGTCACTTGTCCAGGATGGCGCAGCTAGCGAGTGGGAGTTGAGTGGAGGCATCCTGGGCTCAGAGCTCATGCTCTCAACTCCCATGATTATTTTAGCAGTCTGTTTCATACACATCTGTTTGCAGAGATAAGTACCGTTATGTAACAAACTTATTATTAAAAGCTTGTGAGATTGACAGGGGAATTATGTACAAAGTATTAAGGCAGCTTGCTCTTTGGGTGAATTCATGTGTGAACATCCTAATTCAAGTCTGGAAAAATCTATGGACATATGATTCATACCTCCAACTGAATGACCTTACTTAGTAAATTCTGGAAATGTATTAAACAGCTCAAGGGGTTTGAAACCCTTTTTTGGAAATTTACTTCATCTTGGGGGGAACCTCTTGGTAGTATTGGAAAACAGTGCCACGGCAAATTTAAGTAAGTCAGCAGGCATTTTGGCCTCCAGTGTAGGAAATTGTCACTACTGCTCCCAGCTGTGTGAACTGGAAAACGCTCCTGGGAACATCTTTCTGCAGTCCTCAAAGATTGCTGACATTTGGCCTGTCCTGCAGGAAGCTGAAATTGAATTTTAATGCCAGTGGTTTTTTTTTTTTTTTTTCTAGTCGGATTAGCGGCAATTGAAGAGAGAAATCTTGAAGTGGCATACCCCAGGGAGAGCATCAGAACGAATGACGGGCTCTCGGGATCACACTGAAGGCTCCTTCAGTAATGGTGCATGTTAACACAGATTGGCAAAGGTCATATGACACGTTACTTCAAAATGAAAGACAGACAAATCACACTGAGATGAAATACTTGGTTGCAAAAGGTGCAATTTTGAGAGATGAGTAAAGACTCCCAATAAGGCGGTGGGCGCACACACTGCAAAGCTCAATCCACTTTCCTTGCTGACACAGCAAAGCACGTTTGGCTGCCAGCTTCTCTCATCTAGGGTAGCTATCCACGAGCAAATGCCTGGGACTAAGAGACATTTTAGTTAAGTGACACCAAGTTATCTCGCTGTGGGACTGAACTCTGAGTTCACTCATTCCTTCTGCCCATTTAGGGATCCAGACAGTCCATGTCAGGCAGGATTTGCGAAACTGAGGTCACAGCAATGAAAGAGTCAGACTTACTTAGAGCTTACATGCTAGCAGGAGAAAAGAAGGCGATCCAGGAGAACACTAAAACCACCAGATATTTTCAGATAATTGCACCTGGCTACAAAAAAAAAAAAAAAAAAATCTGGGATATCATGATCCAGTGCTTTGGTTTAGGGGCATTTCTTCTGGACATGTTGATAAAAGGTAAACTCATTCCTCACTCTCAGAGAACATTTCCATCTTTGCCCCAAGACTGAAGCTGTGCTGTGAGTTGCTTGTCTGGGATGTCCTCCCATTACTCTATATTTGACTATCACTTGACTCATCATACTGCTTGCAGATGTTTTAATGATATCTAAGGACAGTTGCTCATCTCCTGTAAGTCTCTATTTGTTTCAACTACCATTTTATTTCATTGCTTTTGCTCCTAAGGCACCACATACCATCCTTTTGCTACCTGACGAGTTTCCTCCATCAGCCTACTCTTGGATTTGTGCTAGTGAAGATGGGTTTGCTGTATTGAGACTGAAGTTAGCAGTACAAATTCTGGGGATTCCTCCCATGGCTTCTTCCTCTTGTACAAGGTAAGTAACACAATCCAGATGTAACACTTTTGAAGGTATAAAATAGTACCCTCAAATTTTATCAGGTGTAAGAGGATCCATCAAATCTCACTTGATAAATTATGCTGTCACGGAGTTTGGGGGAGCTCTGCAGACCACCTGACAACCTGCCCATCAATCACCACAGGACAGCATGGAAAGATATCTTCTTTCCTCTTATTGTACTGCTACTTTTAGAAAGCCCAGTATGGGTGAATGTTCTCAATGCAGTTAGCAAAAGAGGAAGGATGCAGATCAAGAAAATTCCACATCCGTTCACCGAGCCCAGTGTCCCTGGATTTTGACAACATTTGTGGCTCCAGTGTGGAATTATAATCAGTGACTAAAGTAACATTCCTGTGAATAACAGCGAAGATTTCCTCTGGGATGGAGTTGCTATGCCTTCCTGTTTCACCTGATGGTAGACTATGGGAGACTCTATGACCAGTTACGTGACTTGCTATAGCCTAGGACAGTGTCTGGGGCACTCACCCTCTTTTCCTGTTGCCTCTTCAAGGACCATCACCCTCTGACCGTGTTGGAAAGGCTGGTGCTCTTCCACCACGGGGAGTTTCAGAGTGCTTTCTTTGGCTTCGAAAAGCCGTAGTATTTCTTCCTTCAGGTTGACCTGGATGGCACCTCCTCAGGAAAGCTGACCATGACCTCCTCATCTCAGCTAGTTTCCTCTACTTATAGTCTCAGTTGTGGCACTTGACTAATCCTATTTGGAATTGCATAGTTTTATATGTATATTATCTTGGTTTCCTGTAATGGTTTATATCAATTGTCCACTTGTCAGGAATCAAGATGTGAGGTTTTCAGGAAAATATTTACCCTGCTGGCAGGGACTAATGTCACCTTATATCCCTAACACTCAACACAACACCTGTAACATACAGTAGGCACTTAATAAAACATTCCCTGCATGAGAAATAGAATCAAAAGTTGGCAGGGAAGCCTGAAGGGGACAAGGAGGATTGATAAGTCTTCATAAGGGAGTGAGGGAATAGAACTTACCATCCATCAGGTGGCTTCTAGCTGCAGGGAGCTACTGAGCACTTGATGAGATGGCTAGTCTGAGTTGAGTTGCATTGTGATTGTCAAATATGCAACAAATTTCAGACAAAAAAATTGAAAACAGCAAGATACCTTCACTTTCTATTGAGTACATGTTGAAATGATAATATTTTGAATAGATATGGTGAAGGATTACCACTTGCTTGTTTTTACTTTAGTTAGTAGGACATTTTAAGTGACCTTCATTATTATAATGTACATTGCACAGTGCTGGTATAAGGAGAGTCTGGAGTACAGGCAGTGTTAAACTGAGGAGAAGGAAGTTGAAAAGCAAGAATAGCTGTATTCTGTGTGTGCTTGTATGTATGTTGGCGTATATGTACAGATTATTAGGTTATTAGGTGTGTGAGTGCATGCATTGTGCTAAGTCCAGATGACCCTCCTTATCCAAGAGTTCCATATCTACAGGTTCAACTACGGGTCAAAAGGGTTAGGAAAAATATTTACAATCCATACTCATCCATGTGCACTTTTGCCACTGTTTAAAAAACGGAGTATAATAGCTCTTTACATAGCATTTACATTGTCATTGGGTGTTTTAAGTAATTTGTGGATGCTTATGGGGCATTTGTGTCTGTTCTATGCACACACGACATTATTCTGCATTCTGACTTGAGCAGCCACAGCTTTTCTACATCCAAGGGGGTCTTCTTCAGATACTGAACGATGGTTATTCTGTGTGTCAAATATTCTTTTACAGGCTGGAGAAATGGCTTAGCGGTTAAGGTGTTTGCCTGTGAAGCCAAAGGACCCAGGTTCGATTCCCCAGGACCCATATAAGCCAGATGCACATGGGGCACATGCACCTAGAGTTCGTATGCAGTGGCTACAGGCCCTGGGGTGCCTATTCTCTCTCTCTCTCTCTGTCTCTCTTCTCTCTCTCTCTGCTTGCAAATAAATAAAAAATAAAAAAATTCTTTTATCCCATGACCTTATACAATGTGTATTATTATTATCTTATTGTCATGTCATAGATGAGGAAAATGAACTACCAGAAGGTCAGGTAGCATGCCCAAGGTTATTGTATGTGGCGACTTAGACCAAAGCCTCCTGTCTCCAAAGCTCCCTCTTTGGTGCTCTGCTACTTTCTCATCAAAGGGCTTCTGCTTGGAGAAGGTACATGCTCTGAGCTGGGGAGAGAAGCATCCTGAAGAACGGATCCAACCTTCCCAGCCTTGACAGGAACGGAGTCTAATCAGATATGAGGAAGAAGCCCAGTTGAGTCACTTGCCACCGCAGTACAATTGTCTCCATTGTTGGACTGACGACAAAGCACAAAGCAATGACCAGATGAAGGAAGGGGCAGAGGGGCATGCAGCACATTGCCACTCTCAGGGGAGCTCCAGGGGCTGCAAGTGAAGCAGAAAGCAGGCACGGAGGCGGAACAATTAGCCAGGGCCTCCCGGGTCTTCGCAGGAGCTCCGCCGCAGACCAGAGCGGCTTCTCTGGGATGTGAGGCAAATGCTCTCCAATGTCAGAATGCTTTCCCCTCCACCACAAAGGCTTTTGAAAGGACTTTACAAGAGTGAGCTCAAACAAAAGCTTCCAGATCTTTCTTCCAGAATCTCCTGGCTAACACTGGCTTCAGGGAGTGCATAGCTACTGCTCAAACAGAAGGTGTGTCCAGCAGTTAACTGGGTCACTCCCTTCTCTTCTCCCTCCCACCCCTAATTTCCTTTAGGGAGGAAACAAAACAAAAATGGTGTCCTTGGTGGCATAGTCTGACTTTGAAAAAGTTGATAACAATTACCAGCATTGCAGCCAAAGTGCAGCCGAGTGGGAGGACTTCGAGCTTTGCCTGTTGGGAATTAAATAGTCATGTGAACCTCACACCCAGTCCAATTTATTAGGAGAGGGGTCTTGGAGCGGATTTAAACCCCCAGGGTGCAGTGTCCTGCTCTGTGCAGTTCAGTCTTCTTTAGTGCACACCTTCACAGACTTGCCCTGTTTCCCGGTCCTTTCCTGCACCGTTTCCAGGTCCTTTCCTGCACTGTTTCCCGGTCCTTTCCTGCACTGTTTCCCGGTCCTTTCCTGCACTGTTTCCCGGTCCTTTCCTGCACTGTTTCCCTGGTCCTTTCCTGCACTGTTTCCCGGTCCTTCCCTGCACTGTTTCCCTGGTCCTTTCCTGCACTGTTTCCCGGTCCTTCCCTGCACTGTTTCCCTGGTCCTTTCCTGCACTGTTTCCCTGGTCCTTTCCTGCACTGTTTCCCGGTCCTTCCCTGCACTGTTTCCCTGGTCCTTTCCTGCACTGTTTCCCGGTCCTTTCCTGCACTGTTTCCCTGGTCCTTTCCTGCACTGTTTCCCTGGTCCTTTCCTGCACTGTTTCCCTGGTCCTTTCCTGCACTGTTTCCCTGGTCCTTTCCTGCACTGTTTCCCTGGTCCTTTCCTGCACTGTTTCTGCACTGTTTCCCGGTCCTTTCCTGCACTGTTTCCCTGGTCCTTTCCTGCACTGTTTCCCGGTCCTTTCCTGCACTGTTTCCCGGTCCTTTCCTGCACTGTTTCCCGGTCCTTTCCTGCACTGTTTCCCGGTCCTTTCCTGCACTGTTTCCCGGTCCTTTCCTGCACTGTTTCCCGGTCCTTTCCTGCACTGTTTCCCTGGTCCTTTCCTGCACTGTTTCCCGGTCCTTTCCTGCACTGTTTCCCGGTCCTTTCCTGCACCTGTTTCCCGGTCCTTTCCTGCACTGTTTCCCGGTCCTTTCTGCAGTTTCCCGTCCTTTCCTGCACTGTTTCCCGGTCCTTTCCTGCACTGTTTCCCTGGTCCTTTCCTGCACTGTTTCCCTGGTCCTTTCCTGCACTGTTTCCCTGGTCCTTTCCTGCACTGTTTCCCTGGTCCTTTCCTGCACTGTTTCCCTGGTCCTTTCCTGCACTGTTTCCCTGGTCCTTTCCTGCACTGTTTCCCTGGTCCTTTCCTGCACTGTTTCCCGGTCCTTTCCTGCACTGTTTCCCGGTCCTTTCCTGCACTGTTTCCCGGTCCTTTCCTGCACTGTTTCCCTGGTCCTTTCCTGCACTGTTTCCCGGTCCTTTCCTGCACTGTTTTCCCGGTCCTTTCCTGCACTGTTTCCCGGTCCTTTCCTGCACTGTTTCCCTGGTCCTTTCCTGCACTGTTTCCCGGTCCTTTCCTGCACTGTTTCCCGGTCCTTTCCTGCACTGTTTCCCGGTCCTTTCCTGCACTGTTTCCCGGTCCTTTCCTGCACTGTTTCCCGGTCCTTTCCTGCACTGTTTCCCGGTCCTTTCCTGCACCGTTTCCCTGGTCCTTTCCTGCACCGTTTCCCGGTCCTTTCCTGCACCGTTTCCCGGTCCTTTCCTGCACCGTTTCCCGGTCCTTTCCTGCACCGTTTCCCGGTCCTTTCCTGCACCGTTTCCCGGTCCTTTCCTGCACCGTTTCCCGGTCCTTTCCTGCACCGTTTCCGGTCCTTTCCTGCACCTGTTTCCCGGTCCTTTCCTGCACCGTTTCCCGGTCCTTTCCTGCACTGTTTCCCGGTCCTTTCCTGCACTGTTTCCCGGTCCTTTCCTGCACCGTTTCCCGGTCCTTTCCTGCACCGTTTCCCGGTCCTTTCCTGCACCGTTTCCCGGTCCTTTCCTGCACCGTTTCCCGGTCCTTTCCTGCACCGTTTCCCGGTCCTTTCCTGCACTGTTTCCCGGTCCTTTCCTGCACTGTTTCCCGGTCCTTTCCTGCACTGTTTCCCGGTCCTTTCCTGCACCGTTTCCCGGTCCTTTCCTGCACCGTTTCCCGGTCCTTTCCTGCACCGTTTCCCGGTCCTTTCCTGCACCGTTTCCCGGTCCTTTCCTGCACCGTTTCCCGGTCCTTTCCTGCACTGTTTCCCTGGTCCTTTCCTGCACTGTTTCCCTGGTCCTTTCCTGCACTGTTTCCCGGTCCTTTCCTGCACTGTTTCCCGGTCCTTTCCTGCACTGTTTCCCGGTCCTTTCCTGCACCTGTTTCCCGGTCCTTTCCTGCACCTGTTTCCCGGTCCTTTCCTGCACCGTTTCCCTGGTCCTTTCCTGCACCGTTTCCCTGGTCCTTTCCTGCACCGTTTCCCGGTCCTTTCCTGCACCGTTTCCCTGGTCCTTTCCTGCACTCGTCCTTTCTGCACCGTTTCCCGGTCCTTTCCTGCACCGTTTCCCTGGTCCTTTCCTGCACCGTTTCCCGGTCCTTTCCCTGCACCGTTTCCCGGTCCTTCCCTGCACCGTTTCCCGGTCCTTTCCTGCACCGTTTCCCTGGTCCTTCCCTGCACGTTTCCCTGGTCCTTTCCTGCACTGTTTCCCTGGTCCTTCCCTGCACTGTTTCCCTGGTCCTTTCCTGCACTGTTTCCCTGGTCCTTTCCTGCACTGTTTCCCGGTCCTTTCCTGCACTGTTTCCCGGTCCTTTCCTGCACTGTTTCCCGGTCCTTTCCTGCACTGTTTCCCTGGTCCTTTCCTGCACTGTTTCCCGGTCCTTTCCTGCACTGTTTCCCGGTCCTTTCCTGCACTGTTTCCCGGTCCTTTCCTGCACTGTTTCCCGGTCCTTTCCTGCACTGTTTCCCGGTCCTTTCCTGCACTGTTTCCCTGGTCCTTTCCTGCACCTGTTTCCCGGTCCTTTCACCGTGTCACGTCTTTCCCCCCGTTCGGTCCTTTCCTGCACCTGTTTGCCCGGTCCTTTCCTGCACCTGTTTCCCTGGTCCTTTTCCTGCACTGTTTCCCGGTCCTTGCCTGCACCTGTTCCCGGTCCTTTCTGGCACTGTTTCCCTGGTCCCTTTTCCTGCACTGTTTCCCCTGGTCCTTTCCTGCACCGTTTCCCCTGGTCCTTTTCCTGCACTGTTTCCCGGTCACTTTCCATGCACTGTTTTCCCCGGTCCTTTCCTGCACTGTTTTCCCGGTCCTTTCCTACACCGTTTCCCGTCCTTTCCTGCACCGTTTCCCGGTCCTTTCTGCACCGTTTCCGGTCTTTCCTGCATCTGTTTCCGGCGGTCCCTTTCCTGCTACGTTTCCCGGTCCTTTCCCTGCACCGTTTCCCGGTCCTTCCTGCACCGTTTCCCGGCCTTCCTGCACCTGTTTCCCGGTCCGTTCCGTGCACTGTGTTCCCGGGCCCTTTCCTGCACTGTTCTCCTGGTCCTTTCCTGCAGCGTTTCCCCGGTCCTTTCCTGCACCGTTTCCCGGTCCTTATCACTGCACCGTTTCCCGGTCCTTTCCTGCACTGTTTCCCGGTCCTTTCCTGCACTGTTTCCCGGTCCTTTCCTGCACAGTTTCCTCGGTCCTTTCCTGCACTGTGTCCCGGTCCTTTCCTGCACTGTTTCCCCGTCCTTTCCTGCACTGTTTCCCCGGTCCTTTCCTGCACTGTTTCCCGGTCCTTTCCTGCACTGGTTTCCGGTCCTTTCCTGCACTGTTTCCCGGTCCTTTCCTGCACTGTTTCCCTGGTCCTTTCCTTTCTGCACTGTTTTCCTGGTCCTTTCCTGCACTGTTTCCCGGTCCTTTCCTGCACTGTTTCCCTGGTCCTTTCCTGCAGGGTTTCCCGGTATTTCCTGCACTGTTTCCTGGTCCTTTCCTGCACTGTTTCCCTGGTCCTTTCCTGCACTGTTTCCTGGTCCTTTCCTGCACTGTTTCCCGGTCCTTTCCTGCACTGTTTCCCTGGTCCTTTCCTGCACTGTTTTCCTGGTCCTTTCCTGCACTGTTTCCCGGTCCTTTCCTGCACTGTTTCCCGGTCCTTTCCTGCACTGTTTCCCGGTCCTTTCCTGCACTGTTTCCCGGTCCTTTCCTGCACCGTTTCCCGGTCCTTTCCTGCACTGTTTCCCGGTCCTTTCCTGCAGGGTTTCCCGGTATTTCCTGCACTGTACCCCGGTCCTTTCCTGCACTGTTTCCCTGGTCCTTTCCTGCACTGTTTTCCTGGTCCTTTCCTGCACTGTTTCCCGGTCCTCTCCTGCACTGTTTCCCGGTCCTTTCCTGCAGTGTTTTCCCGGTCCTTTCCTGCAGTGTTTCCCGGTCCTTTCCTGCAGTGTTTCCCTGGTCCTTTACTGCAGTGTTTCCAGGTCCTTTCCTGCAGTGTTTCCCGGTCTTTCCTGCAGTGTTTTCCCGGTCCTTTCCTGCAGTGTTTCCCGGTCCTTTCCTGCAGGGTTTCCCGGTATTTCCTGCATTTTTTCCAGGTCCTTTCCTGCAGTGTTTGCCTGGTCCTTTCCTGCAGTGTTTTCCCGGTCCTTTCCTGCAGTGTTTTCCCGGTCCTTTCCTGCAGTGTTTCCAGGTCCTTTCCTGCAGTGTTTCCCGGTCCTTTCCTGCAGTGTTTTCCTGGTCCTTTCCTGCAGTGTTTTCCATGCAGTTTTCAGTCAGCAGCTATGTGCTGCTCTCCAGTCATGTGCGATGCACATTTGCGAGCCCCGTGCTACTTACTGCTCTGTACAGATTCCTCTGGCCTCAGCTTAGATTTATTGAATGTGAATTCCCACTGTGGAGGCTGAACACAATATATTCATTTCGTCTCCCCTTTCCCCCTTTCTTTCCTTCCCCTCCTCTCTCCTCCTCCCTCTTTCCTCTCTTTTTCTCCCCTCCTTTCTTCTTCATTCTTTCTTCCTTCTTTCAAGATTTCTTTTGTGACAGGGACTCACTGTGTAACCCTACGTGTCCGTGGCACTCATTATGTAACCTGGTTGATCTCAAACTCATGATCCTCCCCCTGGGATTAGAGGCACTCGGTCTGGGAAGCCTATTTTTTTCACGTGTGCCCCCCCCCCCAAATCATCTGGGGATGGAGACTAACGTTGGAGAAACCTGGGTTTTCACCACAGTTGTCATAATTGTTACTTCATATTTCATTTAGTAGATTATACTTCTCCCCATCCTCACTATTTATTAGCACTCAAATACTGTGGACTTAATAAGCAAGCAAATGATTGCATGTTGTGACGTTCCTAGGTGGATCCTACCCTGACTGCTCATTAGTGTCCAGTGAGGAGGTGGGAAGAGCAGGGGACTTTAAAGAAATGCTGATTCCTGGATCTCAGCCCACAGCAATTACAATTTTCAGCGATGAAGCCTAGAAATTACCACATATACTACATCACACACAGACACACATCACACACACACACACACACACACACATACAAATTTAATCTCTGCCCAGATCAAGGCATAAACTATTTCTAGCCCTCCAGAAGGCTCCCCCATACTGCTTCCATTTTATTTTTCTTTCCCACTGATGTATTTTATTTATTTATTTATTTACACAGAGAGAGAATACGAATGAATGAATATAGGTGCTCCAGGGTCTCTAGCCACTACAAATGAACTCCAGATGCATGCGCCCCTTTGCAATCTGATGTTACGTGGGTACTGGGGAATTGAACCTGGGTTGTTAGGCACTGTAGGCAAGTGCCTTAATCTCTGTTGTTTTAACTTTTTATACTAATTTTATTATTGTTTTTATTTATGGCATTTTAAAATGCAGCTTGTTCCACTGATGTAGTTTTCAGCGATTCCCCAAGTGGTTCTACTGCACAGAGGTGGCTGAGCATCACTGGTTCAGACTCTAGAGCCACTTGACTTTTCACCTCTGCCATCTCCTACCACATCTGTGGACTTGTTTTGTGGCAATTTCTGCGGGAGATGATGGAGAACAGGAAATAAGGCATGAATTTTAATTAAGTTAATTATGCAGGCAAAGAGGAAATTGAACACGCCGTCTCATACAAGCTTATCATCTCTGCCTACCCAAGCTCATTTATCCCGACTCATGATTCTGCGTCAATTTCTTCATGATCCCCCAGTAAATTATACCTTTCTGAGGCATGTGTTTCTCCGTCTACAAGAAGGCAGTCAGTGGTTTATCCTCTAGCAGGAAAACTAACAAGGGAAGATATGGGGGTTCTTAGTTTGCTGTGTGCCAAGGGCTCCTTGGTCATACTCCTTGAAACCACTATGTGCCTCAAATTAGCATGAAGATTTTAATGCATAAGATATGTAGAATCATAAAACCAATTCTACTGACATACAAATACTGAAATAATTATAAGGTCTGGAGAAATGGCTCAGCAGTTAAGGCTCTTGCCTGCACAGTCTAACAACCTGGGTTTGATTCCCCAGTGCCCACATAAAGCCAGATGCACAAAGTGGCAGATACATCTGGAGTTCATCTGCACTGGCTAAAGGCTTTGGCATGCCAATTCTCTCTCTCCCTCTCCTTACAAATAAATAAAATACTAAAAAGTAATTTTAGAAGTCAGGTATGGTAGTGTATGCCTTTAATTCCAACACTCAGGAGGCAGAGTAGGCTGATTGACTGTGAGTTTGAGGCTAGCCTGCGACTACATAGTGAATTCCAGCTCAGTCATGGCTAAAGCGAAAACCTACCTTGAACTCCCCTCAAAAAATTTAAACACAGTTTATGCTACTACTAAGTGTTTATTTACTAACTTGTTAAATAGTAAGTAGCAATAAATCAAACAACTGTAGCAATTTTTATATATGGATGAATATAAACATATTTCAATGTTATGGAAACAACTGCTAATATGATATGAAGTATCCATTATTGGCATTATAATTTACTTTGTGCATTCATAACGCAGTGAAATGCTAAGTGTCAGGTAAAGGTTACTAACTATAATTGTGTATTTCTTCCCCTCATTGACTCCACGGGCCTCATAAATGCAATTTATGACTTCCTCAATGCCCCAACCCTCTAATTCATGTGTAAAGCAGTTTAACTTTGTATCTTATTACCCACCATTTATTGAGGGTAGCAGATTGGCCAGCTCAGACCTTCACTGCACAAGGATGCTGAGACAGGAAAGGCTGAAGTAAATGTCCTGGACCATAGAGTGGTGGAGGAAGCTACATCCCTCCTGTTGTGTTAATACTCTGAGCAAACTGCTATAAAATGACTGCTCTATTATTTTCTATCAGGTGTGCATAGCTTGTTCGCTAATCACAGCATTGCTTGATATTCTAATAGCAAGATGCATGACAGAGAGTTACTGTGCCCATCAGAGCTGCTCAATGGCAACTTAAGAGCCAAAGCATTCCTGAGTGGGAGCTTTTCAGTCCTTCTAAAGCTGGTAGAGACACATATTTACAAAAAGGGATCATACTGCTAATTTTCTGCAACTCTATTTGTACTTTAAAATGTATTTTTTGACATCTCTTCATTTTACAAGAACAGAAACAGCTATAAAAAATTTCAAGTTGCATCAAAAATTTAAACAATTCCTCAGTTAGAATAGCAATTCACCTTGTCTTCTGGCCTTCAGATGTACACATATGTGCGCTTATACACATATGCACATACCCACCAAAAATATAAACAAGTAAAAACAATATTGATTTCATAACAACAGAAAATAGAATAGTGGTCAGCGGAGCTTCGGGAGAAGGGAGGATGGAGAGAGGATGATTAGTGGGTACTGTGCTGTATTTGGATGGGAGGAAAAACTTCTAATGTCCTTTAGCACAGTAGGGTAAGAATGCTTGTCATCAATTGGACAAATTATGTCAATATAGGTAATAGGACTTTGAATGTTCCCAGAACAAAAAAATAATAAATGTCGGAGGTGATGGGCATGTCAGTTAACCTTGCCTGATCAATACTGTGTGCAGGAATTGAAATATGACACTATACCTTACAAATATGTACAGTTTTTATGTGTCAACAAATAATTAACCTCAAATGAATATTCATGTGTATCACTTTTTATCATATTTAAATACTCTGGAAGGAAAATTCTGGGAAGTCAAATGATTAGGTTAAGGTGAAATATACGATTTAATTTTATTTGTCCTTCAGAAAGGTTATGACAAATTGTAGTCCTCCTCCTTCTGCCCGAAAAGGTATGGGGTGTCAGCCCCTGGTTTCCTTGCTAACACATTACTTATTGGTCCCTTATATCTTGTCTTTAAGGTGACAAATATGACATTGTTGCCAAAGATGTATTTCTTTGATTATTAGCAATGATGAAGTGACAGATTAAAAATAATGGCTTGCTATTAACCCCTGAATTCCATTTCTCCAGTTCTTAACCTTTAATTTAGTGAGCTCAGAGGGGAATCATTGTTACCTATATTAAATCCAAGCAGCTAAATAAGGTGGAGGTGGATTAAGGTGTGGGTGAGTGAAGTTCACTTTTGAAACTGGATAAAATAAGGGGTGTATGCAACCTGCCCAGTTCTTCCTTTAGACTCTGCCAGAGAGAGATATTTGGCACTTGAATCCCTCTCTATTTCCCTGAGTCCTTGACAATTGGCCATAAACTATGCTTTACAGCAGTCTTCTGGCATAGCTCAATATTATTATGACTATTTTGTACAAGGAGGAACTGGCTAGAAGGCAAGAGATTCAAGGTCATGGAGCTAATGGATACGAATGGGCCAACCTCCAGCGTAGCCAATTCTGTAAATTCTAGAGTTATTACAGTATCAGGACTTTGCGAGAGTAAAGTGACTGCTAATGAGCATATAACCTTCCACGGTGGCTCAATCACAGCTCATTTTCTCCCTTGTACCATAGCAATACGGGCATCATTTGTTGAGCTTTTATCAAATGCCAGCCACTGTGAATTTTATATGCGTAACTTCTTTTAATCTATATTAAAAGTCTGAGATAATGAGATGGGTTCTTCTTCTCCTCCTGCCAAATTATTTGTGTATTTTTTAAATTTAAATCAAAACAAACCTAACATTGCTCTTAAGCGGATGGCCCCTTTCTCGGTGAGTAAGTTTTGCAAGGGCTGATGACCAAGGATGCTTACCAAGGAGTGAGAGTGGGACCCAGCGCTGCCCAGCACCAGCTTGCAGAGACGCACAGCTCGTCACAAGGGTCTGTCTTGGGGGAATCTCCCATCAGTCTCTGCTGCCTAGATCCCTTTAGATCCCCTGGCCTTTTTATTTTTATGAATGTGTTTGGTATCATTTTTTAAAATTCCCTGAATTTGGGCTAGTGGGATGGCTTAGCAGTTTAGTCTGCAAAGCCAAAGGACCCAGATTTGATTCCCCAGGACCCATGTTAGCCAGATGCACAAGGGGGTGCATGTGTCTGGAGTTCATTTGCAGTGCCTGGAGGCCCTAGTTTGCCCATTTTGTCTCTCTTTCCCTCTTTTTCTGTCAAATAAGTAAATAAATAAAAATAAAATATTTTTTAAATTCCTCATTCTCTCCATATCTGTCCTTTGCACAGCTCAGCCAGCATGCATGTTATCATGGGTCTCACCTTACAGGTGAGATCACTGAAGCTCACTCAGCTGGCAAGTTAAAGAGCTGATAATTACTAAAAACTGGCTCAATGCCAAAAAGCTCTTTTCCCCTGATTATGTAACCAAGGTCACAGTTAAATCAGAAACTACTATTATCATCCTCCCCTCCCTCTTCCTCAACCGTCTCTTTCCCCCTCGTACTGCCACCATCCATTCTTTCTCACTCTTTTCCTCCTTTGGAGACATAGTCCTGATAGGTAGCCCAGGCTAGCCTCAAATTTGCAATCTCCCTACCTCCCCAGGGCAACATCTCCTGCGCATTCATGCTTCATTCAACACGCTGGGGTTCACTCACAGCTTCTCACTCACGGACACACTGGACACATATTTGTTGAATAAAAGAACAGGCACATGTCCAATGTTGTGGTGAGGGTGCAAATCTGTCCTGTGGTAGTTGGTATTTATTGTAGACGCTGGGCTCTGTCCATACTCTTGAAGCTTCCTGAACATGCGCACATGGATGTGGAACAGAACTACCAAAGGAAACTTGCACAGAAGCAGAACATCAACTCTACCAACCTCTGACCTTGCTCCTTTCTTGTTTACAAAAATGACACCTAATTTAAACTTTTTCCTCTTCTTTTTCAAGGTATGGTCTCACTGTACTCCAGGCTGACCTGGAACTCACTATATAGTCTCAGGCTGGCCTCAGATTCATAGCAAACCCCCTACCTCAGCCTCCTGAGTGCTGGAATTAAAGGTGAGGGCTATCATGCCTGGCACCTTGTTCATATTTTAAAAATCCAGGAATAGTCCACATATCCAATCTCTCTTGAAGCCCATATCCAGCTTATTATCCACTCTACTGTCCACACCACTATGTTCTTTGCCAGAAGCAACAGCATTCTCCAACTCTCCCACCCCCACCTCTCACTTGACCATTGGAGTCTCCTTACCCAGTCTCTCAACATTCCCACTTGCTCACGCTGCAGAACTGCTGCGATGGAATTCTTTTTAAAAATACATTTATTTATTTGTAAACATAGATATACAAGACAGACAGAGAGAAGAATGGGGGCTCCAAGGCCTCCAGCCACTGCAAACGAACTCCAGATGCTTGTACCACTTTGTGTATCTGGCTTTTCGTGGGTACTGGAGAATTGAACCCTGATCAGTAGGCTTTGCAGGTGAGCACGTTAATGCTAAGCCATCTCTCCAGCTCTAGGATAGTATTCTTAAGGAAAAAGTGAAATATTCCTAGCACTCTGCTTAAGTAAAAAAACCTCAGCCCTGACTAGTTTCAAGTAGGATGAAATTCATGCTTCTCACCACAGAATATAAGACTTTATAAAAATCTGTCTCTTTGCTTTCCCTATCCCCTTTCTCCCTGACCCATGTGATCCTACAACATATCATTTTCATTTCTGCCTGCCTGGAGGCTGGCCTGGTGAGTCTATGCTCTCCCTCCAGAAGGAAAGCACTACATACCCCAGAACCCATTGAGCTCATGGGCATCTGCCACACTGTCAGCATTTGGCAGAGTTTCTGACTCATTGTAAGAGCTCACTAAATGATGTGTCCATGCATACACAATGCATTTTCAAAAACCGAACCCTGCAGCGAGCCAGAAACCAGAAACTTTTATTCCAAGTGAACAAAAGTTAGACCATTAAATCCTTCTAGGGTCTCTAGATATTATCTTTCAACCCAAAGGAAATGACTAGAAATTTTGCAACTTTTGTGGCCAACTCTAGGGAAAACTCCAGCCCTTTCTCACCTCTCATACGCCAAGCGCAAATTCTAGAATATCAGCGGGGGAGGGGGGTGAAAGGAGGTTCAGCTGTTTGCCCGGGGTGTCACTGTGCGTCAGTGTTCTTGTCCTCATGAAGATGCAGACATGAGCTGGAGTGTGATCTGTGAGTTGAGCCAGTTTGGGCAGGGGAATCTGGAAACTCCCATCCTCCAGAGATTAGGAAGGGGACACATTCCACCACTGGAGGACAGAGCCCAAAGGCATTCCAGGAGGAAACATATTGTTAGTGCTGTCTGGAGTGAGCTGACTCTCAGCAGGCAGCCGCACTGCTGTGAGTGGGTAACCCATCTCCTTTGGAGTCTCTGTGAGGTCTTGAGCATGGGTGTGCAAACTCAGAGAGGGAAGCACTAGGTGTGCAGAAGCTAGCTCAGGGGTCCAGTACAGAAACAGACTCCGAGTCTGGGCTTTAAACTACTGCCGGTGGGGCTGGAGAGATGGCACAGCAGCTAAAGGCACCTGCTTGCACAGCCTAACAACCCAGGTTCAAATCTCCAGCATCCACAGAAAGCCAGATGCATAGAATGGCGCAAGAATCTGGAACTCACTTTTAGTAGAAGGAGGTCCTGGTACATCCATACTCACTCTCCTTCTGTCTGCTCTCACATAAACACAAATATTAAGAATAAAATAAAATATTGCAGGTAAACATACAAGCCCGTGAACTCAGAACTTTTCTGATGACGGAAGGCCTACTAAGCACAAGAACCCTTTGCATGTCGAAGTTCATGGCCACGGCCAGCTGGGGTGCTATGATAGCCCCTTACACTAAGTCCTTCAAAAGCTTTGGCTCAGGGTAGAGACAAGAGACTCAGACCCTGGCCAGATGTGGGATCTGTATAGGCCGCTTCCCACTTACCTTCCAGTTCCTTGTCTAACGTGACCTTGTTCTGGCCATAGAAACCTCTTTTGAATGTGGGGTGTGTGTGTGTGTGTGTGTGTGTGTGTGTGTGTGTGTGTTTGTGTTTAAGCCAGAAGGTAAACTTAGGTATCATCCTTAGGAATGCCATTCACCTCCTTTATTTATTTATTTATTTATTTATCTATTTATTTTTGAGACAAAGTCTCTCATTGACCTGGAACTCATCAATTAGGCCAGGCTAGTTGGCCAGTGAGTCCTGAGGTTCCACCTGTCTCTGCCTTCCCAGGGTGGGGATTACAGGCATGGACCACCATGACTGGCATTTGAACTCAGGTCCGTATGTTTGTAAGGCAAGCACTTTAGTACCTGAGCTACCATCCTCCAGCCCCACACAGGTCTGGCTAAATCCCATTTCACCCATATTTCTGGAACTTCTTGCCTGGGGCTTTGCACATACTGTTTCCTACATCCCAAATGTTCCCCCCGCCCTCCCCACCTTACCCAGTGGACATCCATTCATCTTACACACCACTCAGACTTCTTAAAGAGAAAGTACCCATGGGCCTCAGCCTATGTCACATAGAGGAGGGTGGGCAGGAGGCAAGCAGGCAGACAGGCGTGTGTTCAGATTTCCATGAAGAGGGAGACAGCAGCAGATCCTCTGCTTGCTGGAATGGCGGCATTCCAGGACACAGGACACAGGACAGTCTTCCTGTGCTGTCTTTTTTTTTTTTTTTTTAAATAAGAAATCCAACAAGACCCCTAAATGAACATGCTTGACAATAAGGACTGTTTATCCTGAATGACTAAAACCAGTGTGAATATGATCAGGAATAGAGTTCTGTGGACAAATTTCCTTTTTAGGGAGGAGCATCTGTCTATGTGATTCAGCAATGATAAGCTTGAAAAAGTCTACAGTGGCATGATCTAAGCTTTCCGAAAGTGAACAAATGGGTTCCAAGGCCTCGACATCACCAAGTCAAAAGCCTCAGTGGACACACTTCTCTTAGCCTGTTAGGAACCTTCTGGACCATACCTAACTTCTAGACGCTTCCGATGGCTTATGACACTGTCAGTATCTATTTACTGGGATAACTTTACAACTCAGGTTCAGCAGAGAAGTCCCCCAAAATGTGACTTACTTTTACTTGATAATAATTATTTTGGTTTTGTTTATTTATTTATTTTTTTTCGAGGTAGGGTCTTGTTCTAGCCCAGGCTGACTATGTAGTCTCAGGGTGGCCTAGAACTAACTCATGGCAATCCTCCTACCTCTGCCTCCTAGGTGCTGCGATTAAAGGCGTATGCCACCACACCCAGCTGATAATAGCTATTTAAATAATTTTACAATAATGTTTACTGGCATTTCCTGCATACAAGCACTATTCTAAGGTCCTGTGCACAGTATTTCATTTAATTTATTAAGTGTTCAATAGTGCTTGCGAGGGAGAAACATTGTTAACCTTGATTGCGTACATGAAGAACTCAGGTCCAGGAGAGTGAGTAATCATTTAGGGTCACAGGTTCATAGGTATCAGATCTGGCGTGTGAGTCCCAGTCTAGCTTCCAACCACAATGCTAAAATTGACACCAATAACCATCACCATCATGATACGAGCGATAGAATCTACTCAGCAAGCGTCAGCTGTGAGGAGCTGGGAGTTCCCCGGATGGTGTAACTCAGCATTTTATTTTGTCTCAAACCATCCAGTAGGGTGGTGATGCCACTGCACAGGTACGGCAACTGAGGCTCACTGCAGGGACACATCTTGTCCAAGGCCCCCAAGTGTGTATCGTTGAGGACAAGGACTCGCTTCTCCTGCTCTCTATGGAAGAAAGTGCTGCCCACCTTCCCTTTCTGCAGCTCTGTCAGGCCCTGGATCTGAGGGCCGGGACTGGAGCTGACGTCTTTACAGAAGATAGCCTGTCACAGTAATGGCAAGACAGGGTGAGACATCACCGTTAAGTGGCTTCATGACCAAGAACATGAGAGCCCAGGTGAACACCCCAGAAGTAACCAAGGGACGAAGGGGGCGGGGTGACTGTGGTTCTGTGTTAAGTAGGTGGCACTGCAGGCAGAAAAATAAGTCAATGCAATATACTCACTCGCCTTTGATTAACTGAACTCCTTCCTTCCCTACATGGAAGACAAGCTCCCTGGTAGAAACTGCACATTTCCTAGCTAGGGTGATGCTATGCAGACCTGGACCAGTCAGTTTGGTCCAGACAGTTCCCTTAACTGAGGGATCATAGCACCACGTGAACGAATTTAGGTAGCACAAGTTGTCTCAAGCTCAGCAGCAGCAATACTGGGGCTGGGAAATACTCGGCTGTGAAGGCTGTCTTGTGTCCTGTGCCATGCATCATAACATTCCGGCCTCTAGCTGCCCCACATCCCTTCCCTCCCCATTGAATCCCAAATTGACCTGCTTGGGAGAAGCAGTGGTATGGTGTCCCAGTTGCCCCCAGCTGAGAACTACTGGTCAAGTAGCTCATGGAATATCATGGGCTAGTTAGCGCTGAGCATGACAACAAGAGGTGTCGGGGGCCTGCTGGCAGTTCACTGTGTGAAGAGAGGCAGATGCTAACCACACAGTTGAACAGAATGCCCAGTGGAAAGTGCCTCCAAGGAAAAGCACAGTGCTTTCAGCTGGGATGAGAAATACTCTTGGGTAGGGAAACGACACGCAAGCCACATGGACTGGATTTTACTGCAGCAATGGTAGGCGTTTCCAGCAGACGGCAGGGGATTCTGCCGAACCCCTGAATGACCAGGCTCTCCATCACCTTAACCTCTGAGGCTTTTCTACTTTGAAGACCCTGATGCCAGTCTGATGGTTGGCAGCCTGCCAGAAGGAAACAGACCCAGTGTTGAGGCCTTGTTTGGGTACTAGAGAGAAGAATGGGCTCACCTGTGCCATCTGAACACTCCAGAGGTCAGCTTCACATTACTTAAAATTTTTTTAAATATTTTACTTTTATTTATTTGAGAGAGAGAGAGAGAAAGGGCAAGAGAAAAAGAGAGAGAGAATGTTCATGCCAGGGCCTGGGTCCATAGGCTTTGCAGGCAAGCAATTTAACCATTAAGCCATCTTTCCAGCCCTTTAAAAAAAAGTTTAAGTTTTAATTTTTATTAGTTTGCAAGGAGAGAGAGAGAGAGAATGGGCAAGCAAGGGCCTCCAGCTGCTGCAAATGAACTCCAGATGCATGGACCACTGTGTATCTGGCTTTACATGGGTCCTGAGGAATCGAACCCAGGTCATTAGGCTTCACAGGCAAGCACCTTAACCTCTGAGCCATCTCGCCAGCTCCTCTTTACTGTTTACATTCATCTATCACTGGCTATCAGTAGGATTCTGAATGTTTGGGAATAATATACTTGCATGTATATCAAGCCAAACATCCACTGAGACCGAGACAAGGAGAACTAAATCTCTCTAAAAATAAACCTGATTTTAATTTCAAACTGGGTCAGTTTGGATAGGGAATTACTGGGGAGCGTAGCTGGAGATGAAGTGGAATCTATATTAATTTGATTTGCATAGGCTGCTTAAAATGCAAAAAGCCTGCTGCTCTGGTCCCTCCAGCACCCAGCACCCTGGTGCCTGGCTGGCTTCCTTTCCTGACTCTGCAGGGAATGGCTGAGAGGCATGTGATAATTTGGGGCCCCAGACTCTCAGTTCTCGGGGGCAGTGGGGGCAAAATACACAGACACCTTGCCTGGAGGCTGTGCATCCTGGACAGGACAGAGGAAGGACACTGGGCATGTGGTGGTGCTGTTACCTGGCCTCATGGAGGGACTGCAGAGTTCTGGATACTTCTATCACAGTAGCCTTCTGGCACTACGGGATGGGACCTGCTTCCCGACATGGACTTCACCACGACGTGCGTGCTTAGGATGGAGGCTCAGGGACCTCAAAGCACCGGGCTTGGAATCACCACACAGTATATGAATCTCTCCCTTCCAGCCATCCCCTCCTCCATCCCACATCTCTTCACTTTTCTTCAGGCTTTCGTGCTGAGCCCTTGCTTTCCCTAAGGACTCAACTACCCCCACCTGGGCACCACTGCAATGGTGTTTGACTCAGGTTCCCAGCTTGGGGATTTTATGGTTAAGAAATAGCATTTTTCTTTTTTTTTCTTTTTTTTTTTTTTTTTTTTTTTGGTTTTTCGAGGTAGGGTCTCACTCTAGCCCAGGCTGACCTGGAATTCACTATGGAGTCTCAGGGTGGCCTTGAACTCACGGCGATCCTCCTACTTCTGCCTCCCGAGTGCTGGGATTAAAGGTGTGCGCCACCACACCCGGCTACAAGAAATAGCATTTTTCAAGCCAGGTGCGGTGGAGCACACCTTGAGTTCCCATGCGCAGGAGGCTGAAGCAGAAGGATCATGAATTTGAGCCCATTCTGGGACTCCTCAAGCAAGCTGGCTAGCTACACTGGCCAAATCTCTAAGCTCCAGGTTCACATGAGAGACTCTGCCTCAGTAAATAAGGTGGAGACATCCAGCACCAACCTCTGACTGCCACATGTATGTGTACATATGTACATACAAGCATGTATGAACACACATGTACAATACACATGCTTAAAACTCATATTGTTCACTATATTTACAGACAGTACTCATATTATGAAGATTACTTCATAAATAAAAAGACACATGATGTTTAAAAAATAGGAAAATTGTCTCTAAACAAGGGATTCTCCAGAGTGAACTTGGAGTCCTGGAATGCTTACAATAGGGTGACATGTAATACACACATAAGCCCACATAGAGCCTTTACCACTCCCACCTTGCAGTGGATTAATGAAAGTTCTGCTAGCAACTGTCACTGGTCCAAGAGCCTATGTGTGGGAACAAGTCACTTCACGGACTCTCATTTCCTTCTGCACGAAACCATTCTAAGACACCTGTCTAAAAGGCACATTTTGCCACAGCCCACTACTGTTACTCTGCCCCAGCAGTTTCCCCACCATCCCCAGGTGTGGTGCTTTGAGTGTAAATGGCCCCAGAGCCTGACATATTTTTTTTTAAAGATTTGTGCACTAGCAATTTTTTTTAATTTTTTTTGTTTATTTTTATTTATTTATTTGAGAGTGACAGACAGAGAGAAGGAGGCAGAGAGAGAGAGACAGAGAGAGAATGGGCGTGCCAGGGCCTCCAGCCACTGCAAACGAACTCCAGACGCGTGCGCCCCCTTGTGCATCTGGCTAATGTGGGTCCTGGGGAATCAAGCCTCGAACTGGAGTCCTTAGGCTTCACAGGCAAGTGCTTAACCGCTAAGCCATCTCTCCAGCCCCTGACATATTTTTGATTAAGCTTCCTACTTAGTCTCTAGAGGCAGGGCCCTGCTGGAGAAGGTGTGCCACGGGGGCAGATCTGGAGTCCAGCCCTGTGTGTTCAGAGTCGGCTCGCACTGGCTGGCGCTGGCTGTTGTCTCTCTGCTGTGGACGTGTGAAGTGAGCAGCTCCCTCCACCACGACGAAGCTTCCCCTCGAAACTGTAAGCCTGAAGTAAACCATGTCCTCCCATGAAGCTGCTTCTGGTTGGATGTTTGTCCCAGTGATGAGGAGGTGACTACAACACCAGGATAAGGGAGAATACCCGGGGGAAGGTGAGCACAGGGAAGCTAAGTGACTTGAACTACACAATTAGTTATTCACTGAGCCTGAGTTTGAATGCAGTGCATCTGCCTGTAGAGACACTGTGCTTATACAGTGGGCTGCAAAGTCACTAGGTCACAAAGGTCACAAGCCAGCCTGCCTACCTGCTGACTGGATGGCTCCCACCCATCTGTCTTTTCTCTTTTCTACTCTCCATGGATTACAAGCTAAGGGATTCTCAGCCATTTCCTCAAAACTCAAGCTGGACGTCCGTCTTCCTCTCTTTCTTTCATTTCTTCTATTCAGACTAACGTTTAACGGAACTGCATCAGATGATAAAAACACTCTGCACCTATGATGCCCACCAGGATACCTGCCAGCCCCATGTGGCTTGTTTTACCAAAGAACTGCTTATTTTTACTACATATTAATCAAGTGAGTGACTAGAGGCTAGTGGCTATGGTAATGAGCAGTGGAGCGGGAAAGGTCTTGCAGACCTTCCTCTGTAAGCTCCACTCTTTACGGTAACTGGAGGCCCCGATATGTTATCCGCTAAATAGTCAAGGGAATGTCCACAAAGCACAGCTAGACTCTCTGGGATTGGATACTGACTCTAATTAGCCCATGTGTGTGGTGTATATGTATGTGTGTTCACATGAGTGTGGGTACACATGTATGCAAGTGTGCGTGTGTGTGCGTGTGTGTGTGTATGGAGGCCAAAAACTGACATCAGGTGTCTTTCTTGATAGCTCTCAAACTTATTTATTTTAAATATTTTCATTTATTTATTTGAGAGAGGGAAAGAGGCAAAGAGAGAGAGAGAAAGACAGAGAGCACACCAGGGCCCCTGGCCACTGCAAACAAATTCCAGATGCATGCGCCTCCTGTGCATCTGGTTTACGTGGGTACTGGGAAATTGAACCTAGGTCCTTTGGCTTTGCAGGCAAGTGCCTTTACTGCTAAGCCATCTCTCCAGCCCCTCAATCTTATTTATTGGTATTTATTTATTTATTTATTGTTTTTCTGAGGTAGGGTCTCCTCTATTGCAGGCTGACCTGGACTTCACTCTGTAGTCTCAGGATGGCCTTGAACTCATGGCAATCCTCCTACCTCTGCCTCCCAAGTGCTGGGATTAAAGGTGTCCACCACCATGCCCGGCCTCAACCTTATTTATTGATTCATTTATTATTTGCTATTCTCATTTGAATGCAGGGTCACTGATTCAGCCAGCCTAGGTTGATAGTTTGCCAGTTTGTCCAGGAATTCCCCCATCTCCATCTCCTGCAGGTTGGGATCACAGGCAGGCTCCAATGCTCACCCAGCACTCCACGGTGCTGAGGAACTGAACTCTGGTCCTCTTGCTTGTGTTTCTTCCACTGAGCCATCTGACCGGCCCTAACTGCTTCATTTCAAACAAGTTGCTTAGCTGTACCCTACTGTTCCAACAGGGATGACGACAGCATCCACCTCTCAGGGTAGAGTGATGATTAATTGAATTAACATGTGCAAAACACACACAGCCTGACATGGCAGACACACCAGCATGTTAGCATGTTTGATGTTTTCGTTAGCAGTCAGTTCACTGTGTGTGTGGAGCCCATGATTCAGTGTGCAGTAATTTCTGAAGAAAAGACACTAGCTCCTGTGGCAGAGCCACAATGAAAATCCTACATGCAATGGCAAAAGCAGACATGTGTGAGGGTGGGGGGCGTTTATTCTACAGGACCTCATTTGGTATCACTGGATCCCTAGGTGGGGTTAATACACTCTGCACTTCACAAGGAGGTAAACTGAGGCACTGAGACATAGGCAGCTTGCTTAAGGTAATGCTGATAGAACACTCTTGGTGTGAATTCAACGACCAGGCTGTCCACATGGTGCCAAATCACCTACCACCTGACCCATGAGAGGCATGCCTGATGCAGTCATGGTGAAAAGTTCTTCGTGGATGAGAAGGTTGACCAGTAGGCTGAGTGGGTGCAGAGCATCTATAAAGCTGTATCCACGGCTACCTAGAGATGAAGTGGTGAGGAGCTGCTGACGAGTCATTGTCTGCAGCTACTGCCAGTGAAACTAGCCTGACAATATGCACCCCTGGGGCCCTGGCAGGGCTTTAGAATTTCCAAAGTTGGAAGAAGAGTAATTGAAAAGTTGAGTAATAATTCATTGATCTTTACTATATAAGTAATCCATTCATAACTCTTCCTCAAAATGCACATAACAGGATCTTGCTTCATAGAAGGATGAACTGACCTTGCATCTCTCCTGTCTCACTAAATTTTAGGATTTATAGCATGAAACACCATGCCTGGCCCAAAATTAAAACTCTTGGTTTCCCTGTGTGGAAATGTGAAATACAACTGTGATTCCAGGTGACATGGAATAATCGTGCTACCAAACATGAACAGAAAACGACCACTGGCCGGGCGTGGTGGTGCACGCCTGTAACCCCAGCACTAGGGAGGCAGAAGTAGGAGGATCGCTGTGAGTTTGCAGCCACCCTGAGACTACATAGTGAATTCCAGGTCAGCCTGGGCTAGAGTGAGACCCTACCTTGAAAGAACAAAAATATAACAACAACAACAAAAAGCAACCACTAGATTCTTGGTAACCTAGGCCTTAGCCACAAATACCAGAGATTGAGAATTTGCCTCTTGCCATCCAGAAGTACAGACCCAGCTCTCCCTAGAGGAGACGTGCAGTTACCATAGGATATAAGATATGCTTTACTAGAAACGTTAATTGGTCTTATCCTTAATTACAGGATCCAAGATTTCTCAGGTTCTAATTATTCTGGAGATATGTAATATCTCTAAGTGGCCCACCGAGTGTATTGATTAATGGCTAATGACAAATAATATGGGATTTCAGCAGAACAAAAACAGAATTTACACCAAAGTAATTAATCCCTCTGCTTATTTTATCTTTCCCTATGAAGTAAGAAATGTTCAAGTTCTCCTTGTTTTGTAATGTAACAGTAAGATTAGAAAAATTGCCCATAAGAGAGTGAAGTCCTTATTTCATTTGTGGGTCTACTTGGTCACAATGGGACTTGGGAGTCATATGGTATACTACATTTTTTTAAAGAATTATTTTCATTTATTTATTTATTAGAGACAGAGAGAGTGAGTGTGTGTGTGTGTGTGTGTGTGTGTGTGTGTGTGTATGGGAGAGAGAGAGAGTGAGATAGATAGAGAGAGACAGAGAGAATGGGCAGACCAGGGCCTCTAGCCACTGCAAATAAACTCCAGCTGCATGTGCCACCATGTGCATCTGGCATACGTGGGACCTGGAGAATCGAACCTGGGTCCTTAGGCTTCACAGGCATGCACCTAAACTGCTAAGCCATCTCTCCAGCCCTACACTATTGATTTTTTTAATAGCAGCTCTTCTTAATATTTTTAATCAGCATACAATGTAACTGGTTTCATCAATGCTTTTTCCTAATGCTCTGCTTTTGTTGACCCTCCCCTCTTCTTTCCTATCCCTCCCCATCCTGCTGTCCGCTCTCCTTCCCCTCCTCCGCTGCCCCCATTGCACAACCATGATACACGTATTCCTGTCCGCCTTCTCCCCTACCCTCTCCCTGAAGACCTATGGATCCTTTCATGGTCCACTTTCTAGTTTCATATTCTGAGCCCACATTCCCTTCAGATGTAAAATATATATGAAAATTGAAACCTGGCATCTGCCTGTGAGAGAAAAAGCAATTCAAGGGCAGCATTTGCCAGGCCTATGTTGTAGAGAATGTGAAGCATAGACTCTCTCCTACCTTGCTGGGAGCAGTGTTTATTGTTAAAAAAAAAAAAAGAAAAGAAAAATAAATCATTTTGGAAAGCAGTTTTGAAACTATATACTGAAGCTGACCATCTACATCTCATGGCCCAGGTAATTATTCCAGAGTAACCAGCTAAAGCAGGTAAGAAATGAGCACTGATATCCAACAAATAACATGCAGAGGAGGGGTCAGGGCAACTGCGTTCCCCAAATTGGAAAACAGCTTAAATATTTACCAATAGTGGAGCTGGTAAGCAAATGTGTGATTGCACACTGGGATAATGCATAGCAATCAGTGTGGATGAACTATTGTTCCCTGCAATAATATAAATAAATCTCAGAGACACAATATAGAGCAAGAAGAAATATGATGAAGAAAAGAAAGGAGGCTGATCCAGAGGTACGTGAATTATTTCATAATTTCATTTATAATAAGGCACCTTATTTGTGCAGTAAGCAACATAACAGTTTTGTACTTCTATTTACATGAAATCCAAAATAAGAAAAATTGATGTGGGGCTGGAGAGATGGCTTAGCGGTTAAGTGCTTGACTGTGAAACCTAAGGACTCCAGTTCAAGGCTCGATTCCCCAGGAACCACATTAGCCAGATGCACAAGGAGGCGCACACATCTGGAGTTCGTTTGCAGTGGCTGGAAGCCCTGGTGTGCCCATTCTCTCTCTCTCTGTTGCTCTCAAGTAAATAAATAAAAATAAACAAAAAATTAAAAAAAGAAAAATTAATGTGCAAACCCAATTCTAGTAGGCAGAAATCTGGGTTTCCCCTGGTTTTACAGCTGTCGCCATAGCAATAGTCATGGATTCTAAATGGATAGAAGACGCGTGCGTGCATACACACACACACACACACACACACACACACACACACACACACTGCCAGTCTGAACAGCCACCAGGGAAAATGGTTAATACCCTGTGAAGGCAACCCCTGTGGAGAAATGGTGCTTCCTACAATTTCCAATCAGAGGAATGCTTTGCAGATGGTTAAAAAGCAACACTCATAAGATACAACCCTGAAAACATTTCTGGGACCTTTCATAGCCATTTTCTTTCAAAAAATATTCTTATTACTTATTTACAAGCACACACAGAAAGAGACAAAGAAAGAGACAGAGATAGAGATAGAGACAGAGATAGATAAAGAACACTAGGGCCTCTTGCTATTGCAAAAGAATTCCAGATATATGTACCACATTGTGCATGTGACTTACTATGCACTGAGGAATCAAACCTAGACTGTTAGGCTTGTAAACATGTGCCTGTGGCTGCTAAGCCTTCTTTCCAGCCCCTCATAGCCATTATCTTAAGAGACAGAACAAACATTCCTTTTTTTTTTTTTTTTTTTGGTCCTAGGTATCTATCATTAATCTGGTGGGACCTGAATGCAGAAAACAGAAGTCTTAATAAAGCCCATCTCCCCATCTCCCCATACTCAGTTCACATACAAGAGAACATTTTGACTTGTGATTTGTTCTTTTTGTGTACATTCAAACACAAAAGCAGATTTAGTAAGAAAAAAAACATAAATCCAACTTCCATTCAACTTGTGCTTGCAATGCTCTTATCAAGTTAGAAATGGGTATAATACATGGAGTCCTTTGTATATATAGCTTAACAAGGCAAATACAGCATGTATTACATTTTATTTTCCACGTGAGGAAACCAAAGTCAATCAAGGTGAAAACCTGCTCAAGGTCACATTCTAGTGAATGACAGAGAGAAATTCTACTCTAGAACAATCTGTCTGCAAAGTATATGCCCTTTCTACAACACTAGCTGTGCTTTCAAATTTAAAACTTGAAGTTAGCCTACGAAGCAATGGAGTTCATTATGCCATTTTCATACATACATGTCAATATACTTCGTTCTTACTTGTCCCCCCCCCCCGTTCCTACACTAGCTGTTTCTACTTGGCAAGGGTTTGCCTCTGTCAGACTTCTACTGGGAAGATGTCATGTGCTCCTTGTTACCTTAAACAATCTGTTTACAGCTTAATTAGAGAAGTTTCTCTTAAATCTAACACTCATCTCACTTTTTCCTAAAATAAATTCATTGAAATTCTTTGGAAGATTCTGAGTCCCACCTCAGAACCTTTCCTCCTTTTATATTCTCATTGCTTTTTACTCCATTAAAATAATTATGATGAGACCAATCAGCAATTAATGAAGTCAAAAGGATGGTTGTTGTTAATTATCTACTATGATATTTGCATAGTAGGCAAATCCAATAGCTTGAGTCACTCCTACTCTTAGTATGCTACTTTGGGGGTAATATAGAGGCTGGCAACTTGAGCTCCTACCCTGAAGATATAATTTCAGACCAACAACAGAACATCTAAGGGAAGAAATAACCTGAGATGCAAAAATTCCAATGTAGCATTATAAGAAACACAAAAAATCAAGGCAACATAATCCTTCCAAAAATTTTGAATCTCACAGTAATGACCTTCAGTGAGACTGAATTAGATGAAATGTCAGAGAATTCAAAAGAATGATTACAAGTATGTACAAAGAAATCAAAAGAATCAAAGATGAAAAAAAACTCCTGAAGGAGAACACAGGAAGTCAATTTAATGAAATATCGATGTCAATACAAGATATGAATAAGGAAATAGAAATACTGAAGGAAAATCAATATGGGGGCTGGAGAGATTGCTCAGTGGTTAAGGTGCTTGTATCAAAGCTTAATGACCTAGGTTCAGTTCCCCAATACTCACATAAAGCCAGATGCACAAAGTGGCAAATGCATCTGGAGTTTGTTTGCAGTGGCTGGAGGCCCTGATGGGCCCATTTCTCTCTCTGTCTGCATGCAAATAAATAAATTAAAGTATTAAAAAACCTAATCTGAATTACTAGAAATAAAAAACCACAGTAAGTCAATTTAAAACTCATAGACAGCTTCTTATTGAATGGCTCAATGAGAGGGCAAGATATCTGAGCTTCAAGACAAGGTAGAGGATTTGGAACATTCCAACAAGGAGAAATATAAGTTAATAAAAAGCTATGCATGGAAATTGCAAAACATTCAGAACACTCAGAAGAGATAAAACCTAAGAATACTGGGTATAGAAGAAGAATTTCAATCAAACAACATAGTTTTTTCAACAAAATCAAAGATTTCTCAAAATCAGGGAAGGAGACAGCGATACAGATGCTGGAGGCATTTAGACCACTAAAAAATGAGAGGAGAAAAGACCCTTTTCTCATCCTGTTATAATTAAACTTCTAAATACACAGAAAAGACCCTCTTCTAATCCTGTTATAATTAAACTTCTAAATACACAGAAAAAAACCTCTTCTCATTCTGTTATAATTAAACTTCTAAATGCACAGGACAGATAAAATATATTGGAAACAAACAATGATATCAAAGTGCTTATAAAACATTTCTCAGCCAAAAAAAAAAAAAAGTCAAGGACCAGATGGTTTCCTTGGTGAACTTCACCAGACACTACTGCTCTTCAAACTATTACAGAAAACAGAAAAGGAAGGGCATTTACCAGGCTCTTTTTTATGAAGCCAGGCTTACTGTGATGCCAAAACCAGATAAAGTCACAACAAGAAGGAAAAATTACACAATCTCCTTCATGAACAAAAATGCAAAAAAAATATTCTGAGCAAAATACCTGTGAACACCATACATGAGCACATTACAAAGATCATTTGCACTGATCACACAGGCTTACTCCAGAGATGCAGGGATGGTTCAACATACACAATGTAATATGCTATATAAATGGACTCAAGGACAAAAATCACATGGTCATCTCAATAGATGTAGAAAAGGCATTTGGCTTAATCCAAATCCCTTCATGATAAAAGTTCTGCAGATATTAGAAGTAAAAGAACACATCTCAACATAATAAAAGTTAGATATGACAAACCTCTAGCCTATACTATACTAAATGGGGAGAGATTCAAAGCATTTCCACTAAAATCAACAAGACAAGGGCATGAACTTTCTCTACTCCTATTCAATATAATACTGTAAGTCTTAGCTATAGCAATAAAACAGGAGACAAATAAAATAGGAGATAAATAAAAGGGATACAAGAAGGAAAGAAAGAGCTAAATGCAGATGATATGATCCTACACATAAAATATCCTAAATACTTTACCAGAAAACTGTTAGAGATGATGGCCACTCTCAACAAAGTAGCAAAATACAAAATTAACACGCAAAATAATTAACCTGTCTAAATACCAATAACACATGTTGAAGATGAAATCAGGGAAATAATCCCATTTACTACTGCCTAAAAAATAAGATACCTTGGTATAAACCAAATCAAGGAAGTAAAGACCATTTAAAACTGAAAAATTTTTAAATATTTAAGACAAACATTGAATAAGACACTAGGAAATAGGCAGTCTGTCTTCATGGGCTGGAAGAATCAATACTGTGAAAATGCCTATTTTACCAAAAGCAATCTACAGACTTAATGCAATTTCCATCAAAATTTCAATGCCATTATTCACTGAAATAGAAAAGAACAATACTAAAATTTATTTGGAAACACAAAGAACTTCATATAGCCAAAGCAATCCTGCACAACAAAAATAAGGCTAGAAGTCTCACCACAGCTGCTTTCAAGGTCGTTAGGGAGCCTCGGTGACGTGAGCAGCATGGTACTTGCACAAAAGCAGACATGTAGATCAGTTAATGGATCGAATATGGAATCAAAGTATAAACCTATACAGCTACAATCATCTGATATTTTGACAAAAATGTTAAAAAAATATTCACTGGAGAAAAGGTAGCCTCTTTAATAAAAAGTGCTTAGAAAACATGATATCTATATGTAGAAAAATAAAACTAGATCCTTATCTCTCTCCATGCCAAGATTTGACTCCAAATGGATCAAAGACCTTAATATATCAGACCTGACACTCTGGGACCGCTTGAGGAAAAAGTAGGGGAAACCCTTCAGCATATAGGCATAGGCAAGGATTTTCTGAACAGAGCTCCAGTAGCTCAGGAAATAGGGCCACTAATCAACCAATGGGACCTCATGAAATTAAAAAGCTTTTGCATAGCAAAGGACACTGTGGATAGAAGAGGCAAGCTACAGAATGGGAGAAAATCATTGCCAGCTACATATCTGAGAGAGGATTAATAACTAGGATGTACAAAGAGCTCAAGAAATGTAAATAGTAAGAAACCAAAGGACTCAATTAAAAAATGGGCTATAGAACTCAATAGAAATTTCTCAAAAGAATACAAATAGCTAATAAATTGTTCAAATTTTTTCAATATCTTGAGCCATAAGGGAAATGCAAATTAAAGTGCCCCATCTTAACATACCCTAAAAAACACTTCTTGAAATTAGAGACCTGAGCAGGTTTTGGGTGCATGAGCAGTAAGACACACGATTTTAGGGACAATCCCCTATTTGCCATCTCATGCCTGCACATGACTGGGCATGCATATGAGTAAACACAGAAAACGTCATGGGAAAGAACATGTTCAGTGAATATGAGCTTATATAACCCACATCTGCCAGTCAAAACAGAGAACCACCCACACTGTGACCCCAGAAAAGAAACCCCAAGCAGTAACCTGGTGCTCTTAAATAATGTAGCTCACAGGGCGCACTGCTCCCTTGTCGTGCGCCCTGTTCAGTCTCTTGAACTAAACCTTGCTGCTTAGCTAACGTATACTCTGTTTTTCAGTTCTTTGAATAAGATGCCAAGAACCTGAAAATACTCCATCCAGATAAAAACCATAAGTAAAATGTGTTTTTTTTAATTTTTTTTATTTTTTTGTTGTTTATTTTTATTTATTGATTTGAGAGTGACAGACAGAGAGAGAAAGAGGCAGAGAGAGAGAGGAGAGTGGGCACACCAGGGCTTCTAGCCACTGCAAACGAACTCCAGACACATGTGCCCCCTTGTGCATCTGGCTAACGTGGGTCCTGGGGAATCAAGCCTTGAACCGGGGTCCTTAGGCTTCACAGGCAAGCGCTTAACCTCTAAGCCATCTCTCCAGCCCAAATGTGTTTATTTAAAAAAAATCTTATTTATTTATTTGCAAGGAAAGAGAGACAGAGAGAGAGAGAGAGAGAGAGGGAGAGGGAGGGAGGGAGGGAGGGAGAGAGAGAGAGAGAGAGAGAATGGCTGTGCCAGGGCCTTCAGCCACTGCAAAGTGTAGATGCACGTGCCACTGTGTCTGGCTTTACATGGGTGCTGGGAAATCAAACTCAGGTTGTTAGGCTTTGCAGGCAAGCGCCATAACTGCTGAGACAAATCTCCAGCCCCAAATGCATGTTTAAAATGAAGCAACTTCCTAAGTTCACTGATATGGGTTGAGTGCTCACAGTTTGGAGTCAAATTTGGAATTCTCCAAAAACCCACTGTGTAACATTACTCAGTTCGCCCCCACCTGTAGTTTTCCCATCTTGGTGCTATCAACAGTATTTATGACCTGAGGTGATTTTCACCTGTTAGAATACCAATATCAGTGTTATCTCTTACCTGCCTATTGATTTTTAAATATTTCGTGTGTGTATGGTGTAAGTGTGTGCAGATGTACGCACACGTGCCATAGCATGTTAATGGAAGTCAGAGAACACGTTTTAGGTCTTTCCACCTTATTTGAGGGAGGGTCTCTTATTGCTTACCACCTTATCACAAGCATTCTGGGATTACAGATGCTCTTCGCACGGGGAATGGGAGCTCAGATACTCAGAGATGCACAGTAAGAAATGTAGCCACTAAGCCATCTTCTCAGCCCCCATGCCAGTTAATTTTTTTTTTTTACTGCTTCTGTAGTTTTTTTAATTGTTAGTTATTTCTCTTATTGCTCTCTTGGCTTCTGGGATGTAAAAACGCTTTGCATTTGTATCTGAGTGGGATTCAACTGACTTGGTCACCTTATTGTAAGAACATGCGAGGCTGAATCCACTCTCTAACGTTAGTGCAGGGCCTGGTTTTCTTAGCACTCAACTGACTTTGAATTCAGTGCTGGCTGAATGCCTAGGAACACGTTCTATTTGTTTCTCTGAGCATGATCACTCTGTGGAATGACTAAAGGCCCCTTCTAAATGTGCAAGCAGTGGTGCACTTCATTAAGAAAAAAAAAAAAAAAAGGAAAAAGTCAAGGAGCGGAAGAATGGTAGATGTTTACAAACACCTATCAATCATACTTTAAACTGAAACCAGAAATAAAGGGAAGAAACTCATTCACTTGTCCTGGGTCAGGTGGAAACAATTTACACACCATTCAGAGAGAGACTTATAAAGTGGTTTTATAAAGGTACTGTCCTAAATGTCAGAGAGGCCTCAAATCAAATCTCATATCTGCTTCTTACTAGCTATGTGATCCAAAGTAATTTACTTGTCTTGGTTTCACAACCTCTTGAAATACAAAAGACTAGAAGCATATACCCTATTGGGCTATTGTATAACGATTAAGTTATTAGACAAGCAATAAACTTAAACCTTACTGCGGTCATTACTGCCTCAGTGTTACTGGCATCGTTTCGGGAAGTGTGGGCAGCCTGTGTATTCTGACTCCGAACACCTCCTTATCAAAGGAAAGGGACAGCATCTGCGTACCCGCGGTGGCCACTATTAGTTCGGCTGTTGGTGAAATATTACTGATCTTCTTTTTTGTACTTTTTTCAAGGTAGGGTCTTGCTCTATTCCAGGCTGACCTGGAATTCACTATGCAGCCTCAGAGTGGTCTCAAACTTAGAGCAGTCCTCTTACCTCTGTCGCCCGAGTGCTTGGACTAAAGACATGTCCTACCGTGCCCGGCTTTACTATACTTTTAAAAAATGTTTTTTTAGCTATTTTTAAAATATTTATTTATTTATTGGACAGAAAGAGGCAGAGAGAGAGAGAGGCAGAGAGAATGGGCATATCTGGGCCTCGAGTTACTGTAGACAAACTCTGGACACGTGCACTCCCTTATGCATGTGGCTTATGTGGGTACTGGGTAATTGAACCTGGGTCCTTAGGATTCACAGGCAAGCACCTTAACCACTAAGCCATCTCTCCAGCCATACTTTTTATTTTTATTCATTATTTCCAATGGGGTGGGACAGAGAATGGAGTAGCACACTAGGGCCTCTTATAATTGCAAACAAACTCCAGTTGTATGCACCACTTTGTGCACCTGGCCTTAGGTGGGTCCTGGGGAATCAAACCAGGGCCAGTAGGTTTTGCAAGCAAGTACTCTAGCCACTGAGCAATCTCCCCAATACCTTAGTCTTTTTCTTGTGGTTGGGTGAGTATACTTTGGGCCACTGGTTTATGAGGGTAAATGTTGGGAATCTTTGGGGTGAACCCTTTAAGTGACTGTTTGAGAAACACCAGAGTACCGTTTCCTTGGGCTGGTCAAGCCAGGATGTAGGGAAAATGTTGCTACTCAGTCAGCCTGACTGTTGGATCAAGGGTGAAGCAGAGTCCTTCTGTCACCTCATGATGACCTATGTGACCTCCTGCTTTTCTTGGCTCTTGAGATGGTGGGGATGTTTGTTATTATATCACATCCTAACTGATACCACATCCTACCCCTGGCCCAGTGATGGTGACTAGCTGATACGGTACCTTAAGGATGTCTGGCAATGGCTAAATAAGGTGGGGTTATATAGAGGCTAGAGATACTGTCAAGCACCCTCCAGTGCTCACAACATTCCTAATAGCAGAGAATTACCTAGTTTAAAATGTCAATCCTCAGCTTCCCCTCCCCCCACCCCTCACCATCTTAAGCCCTCTCATACCCCACGGGTGTGATCAAAGTGTGCATCCACAGCACCTGCGAACCCACAGGGATCCTGCTTTCTTCTTGCTGTGCTTGCCGGGGAACCCGAGAGCTGTGCTGGAGCCAATCAGTGCTCAGACATGATTACTCTGCAGGCCATTCCTGCTAAGGATACCTTGGGGGGTTGAATCAGACCCGACACCCGGCAAGCTTCCTCTGTTCTTCCTTTAAAAACTGCTACTTTTGCCATTGAATTATAGCAGTGTCCTGATATCTCCTGGCAAAATTATGGGAAACCACATTGTGGGCCATTAAATATTTCCGTCTCAAGGCTTGTAAGTGAAGAGGAATCTGGAACAGGTTTACAAGATGGAAATTTATGTCCAGGCTGCCGAAAGTCCAGCGCCTGCAGGCATAGTGGGTTTAGAACTCCAACAACTCTTCTGCAGACATTGCCTAGTTTTCTGGATTCAAAATCACACACCCCCCAACATAAAATACCTCCTGGCAGCATCATGACCAGAATCCAAACCTGATCACTCCCAAATGGTATAGCCAACTGTCCACTCATCCATCCATCTTGCCATCCACCTACCTATCTACCCTATCATTTATTTTTTTCTCTCTCATTCTTTGTTTCCTTCCCTTCCTCTCTTTTTCCCTCCTTCCCTCCTTCCTTCTTTCCCTCCTTCCTTCCTTCCTTCCTTCCTTCTTTCCTTCCTTCCTTCCTTCCTTCCTTATTTCTTTCTTTTTGGGCTGGGATTGAAATTAGGGCTTCATACATGCCAGGCAAGCACTCTACTACTCATACTGAGTTATATCCCAGCCCTTAGTTTTTGGAAACACAGGATCTCGTTAAGTAACTCAGGTTAACCCTAAACTTTCTATGTTGCCCAGGATGGCCTCAGGTTCTGCCTCCCTAGTTCTGGGATTGTGGGTGTGGGCCACACACCTACTTGGCTGGTCTTTTAAAATGTATGTTAGAGAGGGTCAAGGGCTTAGTGTAAGAGTGGTAACTACGGTGCACAGTTGTAAGTCTGTTGACCCTGAGCTTTTAAAAATTTTAACTGATTTTCACTTCATTATCCTACATAAAAGACTGATGATAATAATTGGGAAGAAAATACATATAATTTTTAGTATAATGTCTGGCACGTAGCTGTTCCTCACTGAGCTTACTCGCTGGAAACTCAAGTCCTTGCTGCTGGAGCAGAGCGTGTCAGCACACAGGAGTGTCAGGCTTCTATGGAAAAGGCTGGCAGAGAAGGCAGGGATGCGAGATGACACAAAACAGAACACTAATGTCCACACCACTTGTATGGCGGCACCTTGGTATAATCGTACCTTCTAAATGTACGTAATCCAGGTTTGTCACTGAGGTTGACCAGAAGCTCGTGCTAAGCTGGCTTTACTTGTTGGCGTGTACACTCTCTTACCTCAGCAGAAGAAAAGTCCTGCATCTTGGGACATCTCTCTGGATTGTAGAATTCTGAAGAATTATTACAAATACCCTCTGTCTGTCACTAATTTTGCAAGGAAAACCAACTACAATATGATAGAGAAGTAAACTTTTCCAACACATCTTTCTTATACCCTACCAAGTGTGAACCAGTGTGAGAAAAGAAAAAAGTAGACAGGCTGGTTCCTGTCATGAAACTTACATTTTAGGGGAGAAGGTCAAGGTAGGGTTTTACTCTAGCCTAGGCTGACCTGGAAATCACTATATAGTCTCAGGATGGCCTTGAACTCACAGCAATCCTCTTACCCATGCCTCCCAAGTGCTGGGATTAAAGGTGCATACTACCATGCCTGGTGCTCAAACTTACATCTCACAAGAGCAGATGGAAAAAAAAAAAGCAAATAAACAATGATGGACAATTTGTACTTGGTGTTAGTAGGGTTCTGCATGAAAGGCATGGCTTGGGAGGAGGTAGGGAGGTGGCTCAGTGGGAAAAGTGTTTGCTATGCAAACATGAGGACCCAAGTTCAGATCCCCAACATCCATATAAAAGCTGGTATGGACACATGTATACTCCCAGCACTGGGGAGGTGGAGACAAGAGAACCTCTGGGGCTTGCTGGTTAGCTTGTAAGCCAAATTGGTGAGTTCTGGGTTCAACAAGATAACTGAGGAAGATATACAACATTGACCTTCACAGGCACAGAAGGACACACATCCCTACACAGATGCACCTACATACAGACATTCATACACAGATTCACATGCAAAGACATCCTCCCAAAACAAACATCACCACCAAAAAAATCTATGAAAGAATAGTTCAGGGATCACACTGAAATATACAGGGAACTAACTTCTAGAGATGGAGGCCTATAAGATAAGCCTTGAGAGATGAGCAAGATGGGAGGGCTGTGCATTTGAGTGGAAGGAACAACTGAGAAAGAGCAATAGGTAAGCGTCTTGTACCTTGCACAGACAACGTCTCATTGTGAACTTCATGGTCCTGTGAAGTAGACATTTGTGGTTGGCAACGTCTGGTGAGCTCCAGCTCGGTATGCATTTCACCAGTGATCTCTTCAGCTTGAGGAAAGTTATTGACCAAGTGCTTCTAACTAGCCACAGTTATAAGTTAATCATAACTGTGATTCAGTTATAGAAGAATGTGACCCTCCAATGCCAGCAACTCTTCTGTTGCTAGAACCATGTTGGAAAGTCTCAAGTGACAATGAATTGAAGGCCTCGTCTCAATATCTCACAAGGAACCAAATCCTTTTAACAAACTCCTGTGTAACTTTTGCTGTAGATCCAGCCCCAGCTGGGAGAATTCTGACACCAATCTCCCCCGCCCTGTGGACACATCATTGCAGCTTATGAGAGACATAGGCAAGGCTGTGCACAGGTTCTGAACTCATAGTGACTTTGAGAAAATCAATGTGTTGTTCCAATCCGTAAGATTTCGCCTCATGTGTTACAAAGCAGCAGATGATATAATATCCTTCATTTACTTACTGATTCACTTACTCAACAAACTGTCAAGAAATGGCCTAGGTGCTATGGAGTGATCTTAGATTTTGTAGTCTCTTAATGCTCACAGACTCATAAAGGAGCAGATTACCATGGGACCACATGATAGGATACCTGGTCTCTACTTTTCCAGTGCTTGTAATAAATATGTTGTGATGGAAACAAATAGAAACAAAACTTTGTTCGGCAGTCAGGGAAGGCAGACGACGACAAAAGCCAAGGCCCAGGGAGGGTAAGAAGCTGTTCAAAGTTATATAGCTCTTCAGATTCTCCATGCTCTGCTTAACTGTGAGGTGGTGCATGTGTTTGTCTTGAAAGTAAGACTGTTTCCACCTATAATACTCGCCCACTTGTCTCTCTTTTCTGTTTTTCAAGGTTTAGAGAGACTTTATTAGATCAAGAGAAGAAAAAACGAGAGTACAGAGCGCTCCTGCCTGTGTGAAGGCAGGAGGGGGTAGAGCCTCGTCTGCTTCTCTCTCATGACAATCTAAAAACAAACTGGCTGAAATGTGTTCTGTGTTGCAAATGTAAGGTGGGCAATGGGTTAATCAGCCTTCTATGACAAAGATGAGCGCTACACTTATAATTAACTTTCACAAACCAGGAGTCGGCCCACTTTACGTCTTTGCTTTTCCTGCACTTGCCCGCTGCTGGGGGTCATGCATCTCTACATGAAGAAAGATGCTGATGTTGGATGCAAAATTATTTCAGCTATGCTTCAAAGCAGAATCAAATTAGCAACAAAAATTGGCTATAGAGAAACCCAGCAAGGGCCACGAGGCCAAGGATAGCAACCAGGCATACTTCAGAATCTGAGGAAACTTGTTTGAGACATGAGCCCAAGGTTTTGATGTTCAGTTTAATAATTTTCAAAGCCTGTGAGACTAAAAGGATCCTAATTAAACTTAATGAGAAATAGTCACCATTTTAAAAGTCTGATTAGTTTGTTACTTTGGCTCAGAGCTCTTAGGATATTTTTTCTCTCTTGAATTCATTTCATCTATTATATTCAAACTTCAAATAAAGAAATTCACAAAGATTTATTTGGTTCTCTCATTACTTTCCACTTTATAATGAATGCAGTTTAAGTTTAAATGTCATTTTATCTAAACATTTCAAAAACATACAATATTCACATAAAGGAAATAATGGACTGTTCTTTCTGGCATAGATATTTTCTCTCAATATAGCATCTTTTGTTGAATGTCACAGTAGGTTCTGTGTTTTATGGTATCCTATAACATGCATAGATCATATTTTAACCATTGTGAATATTTAGGCATTTCTAATTCTTGGCTACAGGAATAGGACTGATACAAATATCCATACACATATCTTCAAGTGGACAAATACACTGACTTGTTTTCAGCAGTTTCCAAAGAGTACAACTGCTATGTTTTTCCCTCCAGCAGTGTGTCTAGTTACTTGATTATAATACAATTTTACTTTTAAATTTTATTTTGTTTACTTATTTGAGAGAGACAGAGAGAGAGAGAATGGGTGTGCCAGGGCTCCTAGCCACTGCAAACAAACTCCAGATGCATGCACCACCTTGTGCATCTGGCTTACGTGGGTCCTGGGGAATCAAACCTGGGTCTTTAGGCTTTTGCAGGCAAACGCCTTAACCGATAAGCCATCTCTTCAGCCCACAATTTTACTTTTGAACTCTGGCTGCTTCTTGAAGACACACCTAGTATTATTTTCAAAGGAATGTACAACAATTGGTGTATTATCTAGTAATATTTAATAGCTTCAAGATGCAGTTAATTAGCTCTTGTTCTGGTACTCACACTTAGAGGGATGCTCCCTAAGGAAATCCGTGTGCTTGTGCATAAGCAGATATGTGTAAGAATATTCACTGCAGCATTTTTGTGTAGTCAGGAAAGTGACTGGAATGTCTTCACCGGGTAAATAAAGGACAGTATCTGCATAACGAGATAGCACTTACAGAATGAACTAACAGAGGTCCATGTAGCAGCATGAATGAGTCTGCAACACCATGAAGACGCAGAGTAACGGGAGTTTCTGCTCAGTGTTACGTACATGAAGATTAGAAAGAATCACAGCAATGCGACTGATCTATGAGGAAGTCACAGACCAGTAATGAAAGTATTGCACTGAGGTATGCCCTCACTCGATAAACAGCAGAAGCTCTAAGTGTTTATGTTTGAGGAAGAGCGAGGGAATGAAACTTCAACCACATTTATCATTAACCCAGAAATAGGTATGCAAGCTGTTGGTGCTAATGAGTCTTCTATCATTTTGTATATGTCTTAAATATCACTTAATACTAGTGAAAGTGGTGGAGACTGGTGATCGTGTGACAGCATTCATTCTCGCTGTCTTCTGCTCAGTGCCTGAAGCCCTTCCCCCCTACCCTGAAGTTTTAGTTGAGCATGCGGCTGCCCAGACAGACTCAGTACATCTCAGGGGTCTTTGTGAAGACATGCAGTCATGGAGCTGCGCTCTTGCCAGTGGAATCTAAGCCAAGGTGAGGACAACTGGCTTCAGTCCCTCCATAGCAGCAGCTTGCCCATTGTGTCCTCCTTCTCTCTTCTGTCAGCTGACCTTGAAGTTCAATCCTGTCAGCACAGATAATTCCTTAGAAGATGGTGCTGCCTGAAGCATCAGGACCAGGAGCTCAGATGTCCATATCACATAAAAAGAAAGTTCTTTGGGTCTCTTTGATAACAACAGCTCAAGCTATATCCAATTAATATGGGTAGGTAGGCCTATATAATGTGACTGGTAGAACAAGAGCCTCTATGAACACTGTAAATACCTAGGAATCACATGTGAGGGTTGTGCTGCTAAAATTCAAATGTTAAGTCTGCCACCTGCATGACCTAGAACTAGTTACTTCCTTCATCTTTGAGGGGACATGGGAAGATGTCCCTCTTATATCATTAGGAAGCTATGAAGTTTAAACCAAATTAGCTAAATGGGTGTGGTGTTGCACTCCTTTAATCCTAGCCCTAGGAGGATCACTGTGAGTTCAAGGCCAGCCTGGAACTACAAAGGATTTTCCAGGTCAGCCTGGGCTAGAGCAAGACTGTACATTGAAAAAAAAAAAAAGAGGAAAAAAATATGCCAACTGCCTAACTTATGACAGTGAGTATTAGCATGAAGAGAAAAATACAGTACAGCTTTATATTTCCAAGTTTTCTTTTCAACAAATCAAAAAAATAAACATAGCCCATTCCAAGGAACTCCTGAGTAGATAGCACGGACATATTATTTAAAAGACTATCTTAGCAGGTAAGATTTCCACAGTATAAAATTTATGCTACTGTCTAGGATATTTTACAGGCAATTTTCCATGAAGACAAACTGATGGAGTATGCATTTTAATCACTTTCTGCATAAACATGCCTGATCTATTTACAACTTTCCATCTCATTCCATAAAAAAACCCCACAAGTACGCATATGAACTCGAAAGGTAGTGCTGCGTCAATACATGGGAAAAATTAATTTGCTACCATTTTTCCTTTTAAAAACAACACTGGAAGAATGGAGGGAAACAATGCTGGAAGAGGAAAAGGATTTTTTCTTTCCAGCAAATTTATTACTACATATATATACATGGACCACTTGCAGACATGCAAGAAACAGAGCCAATAATTCTATGTCAAAATTGCAGGTGTTAACCTTTTAAAATCCAGGCAGCAATGTCATCCTAGTTTCCATAGACTGATTTTTCTTCTCTCAACTGAGTACATCAGATTTGTCTATCACTCACAAACCTTCAGTGGAGTCTCTCCATCCTTGGATTAAATGGAAGCTCAGAGCTCTGTCCTATGGGATCTATCCTCAGGTCCATCCATCCCTCCCATAAAATGAATGTGTGTCTCAGCAACTTCTGCTCAGTTCCTCTGCACAGAGACATACATATATCCTTAGTGTTCCTTAAACCACATTCAATGATTGCTGTTTCGTCTTTTTTCCTGGTTCTGAGGGCCAAACCCAGAGCTCTGTACATAGCAGGGAAGAGCTCTACCACTGGGCTATATCTCCAGCGCCACATTGCTTCCTTTCATCAAAAACTTTGTCTTTCCCCATCAGACCTCAGCTTAAGGGTCATCACCCAGAGAGATCTCTGTCCATGCTATCTAATACACTCCCGTTACCCTCTGCCCTACTGTTCTGTCTCCAGTCCTCATCTCTCACCATAGGAGATGGTGTATTTATTTATTCTTGTTTTCTTGTATTGCCCATTAAATAGCAGCTTCTGGAGAGCAGAGATCTTGCTGTCATTTGCTGCTGCATTGCCAGTTCCCAGGATACTGTCGCCTTATGCAAGGCTCGATGCTTGTGGAATAAACACATGACTGAACGTTGTTTATACCATCAGTGGTACATACAATCTAGCATACCTAGTGACACTCACTTTCTTCTTCTATGAGTTTTTGCTGATTTTATTGTAACAAAGACAGTAGTTTAAGAAGGAGAAGCAATGCCTGCCCATCTCAGAGTGACATAATGAAGTGGCTATTGCTTTCCAATGACAGCAAGAACACAGAGAGAATCTGTTCTCTGCGAGGCGGTTGAAGTGATGATAACAACCTGATGAATATCCAACTGACAATTAAAACTATGATGGGATTTACCTTCCTATGCTTCCTAATAGCTTCCTGAAGACGAAAATATTTCCACAGGGCTAGAGAAATAGCTTAGCAAAGCCAAAGGATCCAGGTTTGATTCTCCAGGACCCACATAAGCCAGATGCACAGGTATCACATGCGTCTGGAGTTTCTTTGTTGCAGCAGCTAGAGGCCCTGGCATGCCCATTCTCTCTCTCTCTCCTCAAATAAATAAATAAATAAATAAATAATACAAAAAACTATTTCCACTTTTAAAAATCCCAATTCTCTTTTCATCAAGAAAGGTCAGTAACCTTCAGGCTCTAGTCCCTTGATACATAGTGTTTCTTTTTCTTAGTGTTTATACTCTAGCAATAAAAATGTTCTTTCTGGCCAGGGCACGGTGGCGCATGCCTTTAATCCCAGCACTCGGGAGGCAGAGGTAGGAGGATTGCCTTGAGTTCAAGGCCATTCAGACTACATAGTGAATTCCAGGTCAGCCTGGGCAAGAGTGAGACCCTACCTCGAAAAACGAAACCAAAACAAAACAAAAAAACACAGTTTCTTCTGGGCTGGAGACATGGTTCAGTGGTTAGAGGGACTTGCTTGCAAAGCCCGATGTACTGGGTTAGGTTCCCCAAAACCCACATAAAGGCCAGATGCACAAAGTGGTGCACGTATCTGGAGTTTGTTTGCAATGGTAAGAGGCCATTCTTCCCTCTCAAATAAATAAATTTTTTTTTAAAAAAATACTGTTTTGTAAAACATGACTTGTGTACTGTAGAAACTGGTTCAGGAAGCTGAGCATATACAGTTGTCTGCATACTAAACACCACTCCCATCTTCTTCCCTGGCCAGGATGGGCTGAAATAGCCTGAAACCTTGAATCAAAGTAAATCCTTCCTCCATTAAATTAGAAACTATTGTATCTGGGGCTGGGGGGATAGCTCAGCAGTTAAAGGCATTTGCTTGCAAAGCTGCTTAGCCCAGGTTTGATTCCCCAATACCCATGTAAAGACAAATGAACAGAGTGGTTCAAAGATCTGGAGTTCATTTGCAGTTGTGGAAGGCTCTGGTCTCTCTCTCTCTCTCCTTGCAAATAAATATTATTAAAAATTTAAAAACCCACTCTTGTTACTATCCTGTGTCATGCCCTTTACTTCCTCCTTTCTACCTGAAAGAGAAGATTAATCCTCTGTTTTGCAGAGAAGTGAATGAACATTCTAAAGGTCACACAGATAACAAGTAGCTGAACCTGGATTTGCACTGCCGCCGTGTGCTACAATGGCTCACTGTTTCACACACTGACTTTGTACTATGGATGCTACTGCTTACGTTCACTGTTGTCCCTTCAAAGAGTATTGTACATTTGGAGGCAGGAACCTCTGAGATTCTTCTCTGGCATATGCGATTATTTCATTTCAAGAATTAATTCCAGAGAGCCATCCCAACCATCCACATCATCAGAATGAATTTTCCCCTACACATGGAAATTCAATTAACTGATGGCAGCTAATAAAAATTAGCAAATTAGCACCAATCACTCTATTAGGTGTGTATTTTCATACAAACACACACACACACACACACACACACACACACTCACTCACACACAAATAATGGGCCTCAGGCTAACCTACTGATTCATGGTTACACAGTATGTAGGAGTATGAGAATGTAAAACAAAATCTGTTTAACTTTAGAGTCTTAGTTTTTAAATTCAATTTAATCTTCAAACATACACATAATAATTGTACATAATTAAGGGCTACAGTATGTCGTTTCAATTAATGCAGAATGTGGCTCAAATCAGGGGAGTTAACATTTCATTGTTTTATCATTTCTTTATGTTAGAGCCATTTTTTGATGTTTTGTTGTTTTGTTTCTTGAGACAAGAGTCTCACATAGTCCTAGCTGTACTTTAGACTTGTAAGGTAGCCACAGATGACCTTGGACTTCTGATCCTCTTGCCTTTGCCTCCTGTGGTTACAGGTGCGTTATGATTACAGGTGTGTACCACCACACACATCTGGAGTCTGATTTTTTAAGACATGATTCTTGATGTTTTAAGTTTTGCATAATTCTAGGTTTAAATGATAACTATCATGCAGGTTTTAACTGTTACGTTCATCAAAAATCAACTCCTGGTATACTCCTAAATTTATAAAGTCTTTGTTTCAAGGGGTGATAATAAATGATAATGAGTTCATTTTTTTTGCATGAGTATATGTGTGTGCATGGGTTATTTGTGGGAGAACACAAACAGGTTGTGTGTGTGTGTATGTAGATGGGTGGATGTGTGTTTAAAAGGGGAGTGTATGAATGGGTGCCTATGTGAATGAGTGTGTGTGTAAATGGATGTGTGTGTAAATGTACATGTCAATATGTGTGTGAATGGATGTATTTGCACATGGGTGTGTTTGTGCAAGAGGAGGCTAGAAGCTGAGTCTTCCTCAATCCCTTTACACCTTACTTGTTGGGATAGGGTCACTCACTAACCAAGAGCTCACTGATTTGTTAGACTGGTTGGCTAGTAAATCCCAGGAATCTTCTGTCTCCATGGTGTCACTGCTGGCGTTCCAGGTTCACGCCACCACACCTAGTGTTCAAGTGGACTCTGGCAAGCACACCTATGTCCATATGTTTACATGTTGTCTACAGCTGTTTCGATTACAGTGGCAGAAGCAGGTGGTATGAAGACTACAGGGCTCACAAGACCTCAAGTAACTGCAATCCCAGGCTAAGATCATTACTAAAAGGTTTGTAATTTGGTTATTTATGCATGCTTCTTGGGGTGTTCTTGAGCCAAAGAGTAGCTTTAATTCAGAGGCCACTAGACTCAACCAGGAGAGCATCCCAGGACAGGAAACAGCTCCTTCCCCAGCTCAGTCCATTGGCTGGATCACACATAACCACAAGATGAGAGAGGTCCTCCTGTCTTTCTACCACCCTGAAGCACTGGTGTGTTTTGCTAAATAACACTTGTGGTGGTTTGAATAGAATAGATGGCCCCCAATATATTCAGTTGTTTGTTTGTAGCTTGCATCCGCAGCCACCTGGCTGGAGTCAGTGCCATTGTGTGGATCTTAAGGTGTGGTGGTGGGTTTCAGATTTCAATCTAAAGATATGCAAAGTGTGCCTAGCTGGAGTTCCTGAAGTGTGCTGTGCTGTGTGGCTTTTGGCTTGTGCTTCTCTCTCTCTGCTTGGGCCTGTGAAGGCAGGCCAGTTTCTTCTGCTTTTATGGAACTTCCCCTGGATCTGTAAGCTCCAATAAATCCCTTCCTCCATAACTGTGCCTGGTCTGAAAGTTCATCTCAGCGAACCTGAAGCTGTCTGCTACAGAACTTGGTACCGAGGAGTGGGGTGAGATGAACCTTACTATGTGGATGTTGATCTTTTGGAACATTTGTTTTGGAGGAATAGGCATGGATTTGGTGCTTGCAACTGAAGATGTCTTCTGGAGTGGTAAGCCAAGTTTTATGGACTATTCTGATGAGAGTCTGAGAATGCTAAGTGCAGACAGCATTGAACTTAGAGGCTTGGCTTATGAGCTTTCTAAGGGGAAGGAAAGACTGCAGAGGACTTTGTTGGAACTGGGCTACTGGCATAAGGGCTGGCTGCGTCCTGCTGCCCAGGCCCAGAGAGTTTGATCAAGGTTAAATTTGTAATGGACTGATGTGCTTGGCTAGAGATATTGGACTGAGAGATTCAAGATTTTAAGCTGGAAAATCTCAAGCAAGTTAAAATTACAGACACAGAGACTGGTTTTAGATTACTGAACCTGCTATTGTCAAACACATTAGCAATCTTAAGGAAGATGGTCCAACTGCTTTACATTAAAACAATGGAAAGGATGCCTGAGGAAGGACTATCATAGAAATGCAAACACTTTTGGAAAGAGTTGACTGGAGAAGGAACCTGCTTTTCAAGGTTATGATTTACTTTGTCTGTGAATTAAGAATATGGCTGTGTCCTGCACACCTGGTATTGGTTTCAGAAGCATGAAAAATGCATGGAGTGGTCATGAATTGCACACGGTTACAGGAGCAGCTGCTGAGATGCTGCATGAGGTAGGGCCTGATGCCCTGACAGGCTGAAAGAGCCTTTGGAAAATGTGAGGAGTGGTCATGAATTGCATACGGTTCCAGGAGCTGCTGCTGAAATGCAGCATGAGGCAGGGCATGATGCCCTGATAGGCTGATAGAGCCTTTGGAAGATGAACCGTGGTTTGCATGAAGACCTCAAGATGTTTTGGATATACCAGGACTGTGCAAGCGCTACCATAGAGCGCACTGTTGGCCTGAGATGGAAGTGTTCCCTGGCTACTCTGCCCAGCTGGAGGGGTGGAACTGGAAAATCTGGAGACTGTCAGTCTTTGGTTGTATTGGACTTGAACTGCAGAAATTTGATGTTTCTTTGATAGTGGTTGAGTTTGCATTGTTTTAGTCTCTCCTTGCTGTGTCTTATACTAGTTGGAAATGTTCACTCTGTACCTTTATATGTTAGAAGTGTTTAATTTGTTTGATTTTACAGGTCTTCATATCTTAAATTGGTCAAGACTGTGGGGACCTTTGAAATTGAACTGAGTACAATTTACAATGTGTGATGGTGATAAATCTATTGTGGGCCAGGGGCGGAATGTGGTGGTTTGAATAGAATAGATAGCCCCCAATATATTCAGTTGTTTGTTTGTAGCTTGCATCTGCAGCCACCTGGCTGGAGTCAGTGCCATTGTGTGGATCTTAAGGTGTGGTGGTGGGTTTCAGATTTCAATCTAAAGATATGCAAAGTGTGCCTAGCTGGAGTTCCTGAAGTGTGCTGTGCTGTGTGGCTTTTGGCTTGTGCTTCTCTCTCTCTGCTTGGGCCTGTGAAGGCAGGCCAGTTTCTTCTGCTTTTATGGAACTTCCCCTGGATCTGTAAGCTCCAATAAATCCCTTCCTCCATAACTGTGCCTGGTCTGAAAGTTCATCTCAGCGAACCTGAAGCTATCTGCTACAACACTGAAAGAACATTTTATCAGAGGTGGAGGAAGGAGAATCGCAAGAGCCACTCCAATTCTACCCATCATTACCCATCAGAATGAAAATTTCCGAATGGAAAGTCCACTTAGTAATGCTATGTACAAGCAAAGAACAAAACTCAGAGAGGTTAACCAACTGATTCATGATTATATATGTATCATGCTTGGCTATGTAGCCATTTTGGGGCAGCCTGAGCTATATTAGACCCAACCTAAAAAATAAAAGTAGAATTACAAAACAAAATTTAAAAAAAACCTCAAAAATTTGAATCAAGAAATACTGATATTTATTAACTAAGTGAGCAGTGCATAACCAACCTAGCTTGTCACAATTAAATAGACATTCCAGTACAACTGTAAATAGCAACCCACAGAAGTCAGGTTTTTTAAAAAATATCTTATTTAGTTAGTTATTTGACACAGAGAGAGAAAGGGCACACTAGGGCCTCTAGCCATTGCAAATGAACTCCATACGCATATGCTACCTTGTGTAAGCACTGGCTGACATGGGTCCTGGGGAATCGAACTGGGGTCCTTACCATTTCCACAGCCAAGAAGTGAGTTTTTAACTGACCTTTTTCTTCCCTCAACAAATTCTAGGGTAAAAATGAGAAAGCTCTATTAAAAAAAGAGACTCAGGGAGCTGGAGAGATGGCTCTGTGGTTAAAGACACTGACTTGCAAAAACTACTGGCTTGAGTTCGATTCTCTAGTATCCACATAAACCTGGAGCAAAGAGTGCTGCAACTGTCTGGAGTTCATCTGCATGGGCAGGAGGTCCTGGCACGTGCATACCCTCTATTTCTCTTTTGCTCTTTGTCTCTTCTCAAACAAATATTTTTAAAAGACATAAGAGATTTACTAAAACACATAATTCTTGTCTTCCTAGAGTAGATATCTCAAACTTTCTAGCTAATATCTAAAATCCTCCGTGCATTACTAATTCTGTGACTTTGGAAAATAAATACAAAACTTTTCAAGCAAATGAGTTGAAGAGTTTACTTCAAAATCATGCAGTCTTAAATCCAAGCTCTGCTCTTGAGTAACTATTTGCCCTTGGAAAAATTGTTTAATGTCTTTCCTTTATTAAAATGTCTACTTTGAAGATGTTATGTAGAACTTACAGGAACATAAATATAAATGAATATATATATATATATATATGTATATATATATATATATATGTGTGTGTAATTGCACATAAATATTTGGCAGTTATTTTTTGATTCTCAAACTTTAGGGAGGAAAGTAGACAGATCATTAGGCCTCCATTGACTTAGTGCACCAGAAAAAGACTGATAGACAAGTATTTACTTTCCAGAAAGGAGAGGGAATGAACGTATTTTATTCATACACAAAGACTTGAGACAAAAAGGTAGATAATCAAATTTAATCAGTAGACTGCACTCCATTGGCCAAGCTTAAACAAGTTCTAGGCCTCAGATACTGAGGAAGCAAAGAGGCTGTAGGTGAGAAGTATGTCACTTCAGCTGCCACTGCGGGGAGTACAGACTGGGGAAACGTGTCAGAAGGCAGCTAAACTATTTCTCTTTGGAAGACGGGGTGGGTGATATGCAAGAAGTTCCATCACTTGGCAAAGGATAGACAAAATAGAAAGTGCCGTTTCATTTTGTCTTTTCTGATTATAATGTGTGTGTGGTTCCGAGTTGGTGAAAGAACCGAGTAAACACGCAAGTTTATGGTTCCATTTTGGCAACAATGGAGAAGGACTACGGAGAAAACGCCCAATTCCTTGCTCCTGGGATGCAGGATGCCCACTGTCTTTCAAGTTCACCTTTCAGCTGCCTGCAGTCACTTGGTGAGAGCAGGTGCAGTCAGAAGTATATGACCATATGTCCTAGGAACAGCTGAGACAGAGGTAGGAAATCATGGTGTAATCATCAGAAAACTGTGCTCTGGAGCACCAGCCATTGCTGCTGGCCCCATGACTTCCAGGTCTCTAAGCATGGCCCCAGTAACGAAGTATGTGGTACGTCTTCTCTAATATCTTTTCAGATTCTAAGAATGCTGAAAATAAAACATACAATAAACAATACCCCTTAAAACTAGGCAGTCCAGGGCTGGAGAGATGGCTCAGTGGTAAGGGCGTCTGCAAAGCCTAAGTACTTGGGTTCAGTTCTCTAGTACCCACGTAAATGCAGATGCACAAAGTGGCACGTGCATCTTGAGTACATCTGCACTGACTGGAGGCCCTGGTGAGCCCATTCTCTCTATTTCCCTCTCTCGTCAAATAAATAAATAAATATTTTTTTAAAAAACTAAGCAGCCCACCAAATAGCCAGTAATTTCTAGAGCTAGTACATGACTTTGGAGGAAGGATTTTTTAAATATTTTATTTTAATTTATTTATTTGAGACAGAGAAAGACTGGGAACACTAGGGCATCCAACCACTGCAAACAATCTAGATGCATGTGCTACCTTGTGCATCTGGCTTACGTGGGTCCTGGGAAATCAAACCTGGGTCTTTAAGGTTAAATATGTGATGGGAGAGACAGGTTAGGTGTGAACATGTTTATGGCTCGAAGAACAGTGTGGAGCTCCTTGGATACCCACACTTCCAATCAGTGCTGCTGGGCGGACTGAGATCACTGGATGACAGGCCTGTTCCACTACTGTGCTTTGCCTGATCCGGAAGAAATAACCAAACACACACCATTTTATGCACTGTTCACACTTAATCCCACGAGGTCATAAAGAGCCAGGCTTCTGCGCTCACTACCGATTTAGTCAATGTTTAATTGGGCCTCTATCCTGAGCCAGGCGTTATATTCTGTATTGGCAACATGTAATGAATGCATCAGGCATGGTTCTTGATCCCAAAGAAATTGTCTAAAGCGCACTTCTTATACTATGGGTCTTGAGCCCATATTGGCTCATGTAGTTGAATATCAGGGCTCTGAAGATCTGTAACAGTAATGGGATTCTGAGTACACAGCAACTGAAAATCCAAGTCAAAAAAACATAATCAACTGAAGGTGCTTCCGGCAGTATTCACCTGTGTTGTGCTACGTGACGGCCCTGCTGCCTTGTTTCTCAACATGCAAACTTTGTACCACACAATGCCAAAAAATGCCGCCTGAAATACCTCAGCTCATATTAGAGGCCACTCACTGTATGTTAGGAATCACAGTGCTTGTGTTGCATAAAGTCTTCTGCTCTTATAGAAACATCATGATTTAATTACAGAAAACAAACTATTAATATTTTCCAACTGTCATTCCTCAGCATGAAAGTGCCAAATTAGCACATCTTTGGATTGTATTGTATTGGCATGTTTGATTTTAAAAACTGATGTTTGAGTTGCTAAACTTGTTTCATAAAAATTGTTGAATGAATTAATTTTGACTTGGGATTGACATATAATTTCCAACGATTTCTGAAACTACATATGTACATGAAGTGTACGTGAAAGGTGGAATTTTCAGCAATGATGATGATAAAATCAGGCTATCATTCAATTCTGGAAAAATGCTGACAATACTCCTCCTTCCCTGACAGTCAGTCAGCCGAGACTTATTCTTTATATAATAATAATAAATAATAATTATAATTCTTTATATAATAATTAATGAGCACATCATCTCGGTGTGAAAATTTGATTTTATCTTTGATAAATGGTTAAATTATATGTTTAGAATTGCTTTAAAATAAATTTCTTTATCATTCATGTTTGATTTGTGTACTAATTGTATACACCAAAGTACCTATGGTCACATAAAAATTCCTGGGGCAAAAAGAGCAATGATGGAAAATGTTTAAGCAGCCTGCCCCACAGGACAGCCACAGTAACAGAGAAACAAACACATGGGTGATTTCAGACTGTATTAAGTGCTATCATTGTAATGAAAAATGGTAACAAGCAAAAAGAAGTTTATGCTAGGAGGACTGGCGAGGGAGGGCTCCCTCCACAGGTCACACCTAAGCTGATGCTTGGAGGAACCAGTTTTTAAAACTGTGGCAGACAACCTTAGGGTGACCCCTGGTGAGTTAGGCCCAGTAATATCCCTCTCCCGTGAGTGTGGGCAGAATCTATCACTTGTTTTTGATCAACATTCTATGACAAGAAGGAACAGATTTTGAGATATTAAGGTCTAAATCACTTGAATTTAAATTAGTCTATGGGGAGATCATCCTAGTAGCCTGACGTAATTCCCTTAAAAAATTTTTTTTTTTTTTAATTGATTTGAGAGTGACAGAGAGAGAAAGAGGCAGAGAGAGAGAGAGAGGAGAGTGGGCACGCCAGGGCTTCTAGCCACTGCAAACGAACTCCAGACGCGTGCGCCCCCTTGTGCATCTGGCTAACGTGGGTCCTGGGGAATCGAGCCTTGAACCAGGGTCCTTAGGCTTCACAGGCAAGTGCTTAACTGCTAAGCCATCTCTCCAGCCCGTAATTCCCTTTTAAAGGCAAGTCTGGAAATCAGAGATCTGAAACACCAGAGTGTTTCTCAAGTGCAAGGAAAAGGGTTGTGCTACCAAAATGAAGGAGCTCACAGATGGGTCCTTTGCTTCTGAGCCTCCTGAGGAGATCAAGGCTATGCTGGCATCCGAGCTCCAGTACTGCGAGACCCTGAGTGAAGGACCTTGTTAAACTGTGCCTGGACTTGCCACCTACAAAAATTCCGAGATTTGGGCTGGAGAGATGGCTTAGCAGTTAAGATGCTTGCCTATAAAGCCAAAGGATCCAGGTTTGATTCCCCAGGACCCACGTAAGCCAGATGCACAAGGTGGTACATGCATCTGGATCTTGTTTGCATAGGCTAAAGGCCCTAGCGTGCCCATTCTTTCTTTTTCTCTCTCTCTCTCTAATAAATAAATTAGAGATTTAATAATGAGATTTAATAATGAGAGATTTTAAAAATGAGTTTTCTTTGAAGCTGCTAAATTTGTGGTAATTTATAACACAGCAATATGACATAAATAGAGATGGTACTCTAAGCAGAATGACACTGATCATGTCATCAGCTGTATGTGGAGGTCAATGAAAGCCACCTAGAGCCACATTCCAGGAAGCAGTAGGGAAGTTTAGGCACTGCCCCCAGATCACGACGCCTGATATCCCATGCACATGAGATGCAGGTGCCTCAACTGTCTGTCAAGTGAATGAATGAGTAACAGAAGTATGTTCCTCAGCTGGGTGTGGTGGCACACCCCTTTAATCCCAGCACTCGGGAGTCAGAGGTAGGAGGATCGCTGTGAGTTCGAGGCCACTCTGAGACTACAGATGAATTCCAGGTCAGCCTGAGCTAGAGTGAGACCCTACCTCGGAAAAAAAAAAAAAAAAGTATGTTTCTCAATAAAACTACTACACTGCTGTGACACCCGCACCATTCCCAGGTTTTAAAGTGTTTCAACAACTCTTATTGAAAGGCCATCATATACAAAGAACGGGGTTGTTATTATGGGATCAAAAGAGTGATTAAGAAATAGAGTCTTGGGCTGGAGAGATGGCTTAGTGGTTAAGCACTTGCCTGTGAAGCCTAAGGACCCCGGTTCGAGGCTCGATTCCCCAGGACCCACGTTAGCCAGATGCACAAGGCGGCACAGGTGTCTGGAGTTCTTTTGCAGTGGCTGGAGGCCCTGGTGTGCCCATTCTCTCTCTCTCTCTCTCTCTCTCTCTCTCTCTCTCTCTCTCTCTGCCTCTTTCTCTGTCTGTCTCCCTCAAATGAATAAATAAAAAAAATTGAATAAGAAATAGAGTCTTGTGGCTGGAAAGATGGCTCAGTAGTTAAGGCATTGGCCTGTAAAGCCTAATGACTTGGGTTCTGCTCCCCAGTACCCACGTAAAGCCAGACGCATAAAGAGGCGTACGCATCTGGAGTTCGTGTGCAGTGGCTGGAGGCTCTAGTGCACCCATTCTCTCTGTCTCTTCTCTCTCTCTTCTCCCACTCTCTCTCTGATTGCAAATAATGAAAAAAAACTATTTAAAAAAACAGAGCCTGGCTCAAAAAGCAAATTTTCATCCAACACATCTTTACGAAACTTCTGACCCAGGAAAAAGCTATGCCATTATCTAGAGATTAAGAACCTGTAATGAGGTAAGATGGAACCCAGCAATCCGGGTCGCAGCTGAAAGCCTGATAATTTGAGGTTTCTCTTCAGATGCTAATAAACTCAGGGGAACGCTGCCAAGTGCTAATCAAGTTCAAGGCCGACAGTCACAAGATAACCACATCATCCAAGGCCACCTTGATGATGGTTTGGAGGAATAGAAATGAAATGCTAAGAAAATTAGCAGTTCTGTAATGACAGAGAACTCAAGATTGAAAATGCCAAGGTGTTGATACATTGGAAAAATCACATTCCACCTGTCTATTTATCTTTCAGATTTATTTGAAAAATTTCTAAGATTTAGAGAAGGGGTTGGAGAGATGGCTCAATGGGTAAAGTGCTTGCCACATGAGCATGAGAATTTGGGTTCCTGGAAGCCACACAGGATGCTGGGAGTGGCGGTGCATGCCTGTGATCCAAGAGGTTCAGAAGCCCAGACAGGTGAATTCTGGAGGCTTGCTGGCTAGCTCGACATTTAGTGAGAGACCTTGTTGCAGAAAATAAGGTGGAGAAGCAATAGAGAAAGATGCCCAAATGCTGACTTCTGACCTCCACACGTACACGTGTGCAATGTGCTGGCACACTTTCATCCACACACATGTAACATCCATGCACGCACACACATATACATGCAAACAAAGTTAGAGAGTATAAGCACAGAGATGACTATCATATCAGTTTTGGAGCATGCTCGGTACCTACTGCCCCTTGGGCACAGATAGTGGCTGTACAGAAGGCCAGAAGCACAGTGCCATGCCTTCAGGTCTAAGGTACAATCTTTACGGTACTGACAAAATGCAGCCTTGAACACAAAGGAAACAATGGTCCGCCTTATCCACACTTTGTAGCTGAGTTGCTTCACTAAGAAGAGCTTATTTGCACTAAAATATATGTCCTGATAAACATACCTTCAAGGCATTTTTCACAGGAAAAGTACGCGAATTTCAGAACAATGCAATTAAGGTTACTGGTAATTAAGCAGAAGGGTAGGAAGCAGTAGGCGATTGACACAATTAGGCTCCTAAGAGAAAGAGGGAGTGAAAGCGTCTTAAAAATGCTCTTGTAGGGGTTGGAGAGATGGCTCAGCACTTAAGGCATTTGACTGCAAAGTCTAATGACCCGGGTTCAATTCCCTAGGACCCATGTAACACCAGATGCACGAAGTGGTGTGTGCATTTGGAATTTGTTTGCAGTGGCAGGAGGCCCTAGCCTGCCTATTCTCTCTCTGATTGCAAATAAACAATAAAAATATTTTTAAAATGCTCTTCCATATGTCATAATTTTTATTCACTTATTTTACGTGTATACATACACACATATATGTGTGCTCACATGTGTATCAGTGCACATATATGCAAGCATGTGCACATGCATGTGTCTACGTGTAGAGTGTACAGGTTGACACTGGGTGTCTTCCACAGTTGTTCATGTTCTTTTGTGAGACAGGATCTCTCACTGAACCTGGAGCGCACTGACTCTACTAGACTAGCCAGCAAGCTCCAGGCATCCCCTGCCTTTGCTTGCCTAGAACCAGGACTATGAAAACACGGCCATGCCTGGCTTTGCACTGTGGATTCTGGGAATGTGAATGTAGGTCCTTAGGCTTGAAAGGCAAGCATTCTATTGGCAGGTCCATCTCCCAGCCCCACATCACCATTTTGGTCAGCAAAGCTTTGCATTTCGTGAAGATGGAAAGTAGGACTGTCTTAGCCTCATTTCTTGGATGATGCAATGCATTTCAAGGAGACACCTTGATTTTTGTGAGCTTTACCATTCAACTCAAATGATCAGCCAGCTGCATACCTGACTGCCTCTTCCCAAGGGTCTGTGGAATAAAAGCAACACTGACACCATAACGGGTTGCCAATCATTTTACCTTGGGCATTTCAGGGGCTATGAGCTGCTTGCTCTGTAAGGTTCTCAATATTCTCAAATAAACAGACTTAGAAGGAATCTACCTGCAGACAGGGAGGTACTTACGAAGGCTTCTGGCTTTTCTTGGCTAGTTTGATAGACAGCTCGTGTTACAACAGACAACTGATACAACTTCTCTGAGGAAAATGGCACTTCTCATTTGTGGGGGTTTGAATTGGGTGCCCCCCATACACTCGCATGCTCTGAATGCTTGGTCTCCAGCTGATGCCAACGCAGGAGGCGGAGCATTGCTGGAGGAGGTGTTCCTCGGAAGGTGGGCTTTGAGATGTTAGAGCCAGTTCCCCTGCCAGCATTCAGCTCACTCTCCTGCTGCTGTTTGCCACCTGTGTGGCCAAGGTGATGGCCAGCCTCCGCTCATGACATCTTTGCTCTGCCATCATGACTATAACCAAAATAAAAACTTTCTTTCCATCAGCTGCTTTTGGTCAGGTGTTTTGTCCTAGCAGTGACAAGGTAACCACAACATCATTGGAGATGAAAATGGCCACTGGAAGCTACAGAAATCGGATTATAGCTTCCCCTAGGACATGAGATGCAGAACAGGAAAACATGCACAATGTCAATTTTGGAAGCACCTAGGAATTACCTTGCTTTGTAAGGACATGAGGTTACAGAAAGCAAAGCATTAAACAAGAAACAATTTAAGTGGGCTCGGGCGAAAATGACATGATTTCATTTCCATATCCTTTTTCCTGTGAGTTGAAAAGAGTTTAACAGAACTGAACATAGTCTGAGGAAGAAAGAGTGATTCTCCAATTTGTGGTGATTGGTCCTAGGTCGTGAGCGGTACGGGAACTCCCCTGGTCTATGTACATGCATACAGGGATGAAAGACAAGCGCATACTACACAGACTTCGTGGCTGGACTAGACACACCATGTGAGAGCTGCTCTGGGCAGTGTGGGGCTATTTGGAGGGGGGCATAAGAGACTGCCCCCACTCACAGTATGTCAGAGCATGGCTGTCCCTGCCACTCTGACAAGTCACCAGTGATGTGAAATGATCTTGGAACTGATTGATGAAGAGTGTCTGTTTTCATTATTTCAACATTTGTGTCTTTCTTTTACTTTAATGTGTAATTTTTTTAAGAAGGGAAAAACTAGTATATTAATACTATTTTGTAAGGGCTGGGAGAGATGACCCAGAAGTTAAGGCACTTGCCTGCCAAGCTTCATGGCCCAGGTTCAATTTCCCAGTACCCATGTAAAGCCAGATGCATAAAGTGCCACATGAGTTCGTTTGCAGTGGCAAGAGGCCCTGCTGTACCCATTCTCTCTATGTATATGTGTCTCTATTCCTTTCTCTGGCTCTCTCTCTCTCTCTCTCTCTCTCTCTTTCTCTCTCTGCTTGTAAATAAATAAATAAAGTATTTCTTTTAAAAAATCTGTGATGACACATACATTACTGCTTAAGATAATAAGTTTAGAAAAAGACAGTTCATGTGGTAAGAAATATCAAATAATCATACAGCTAAATCTTGGAAATGGTGGCAATATGATTGTGGAATATAAATAGTTAAAGTTTAGAAAATAGACCACAAGATCATTTTCTTCTCATCTTACTGTTTTCACTATATCTTTGTTGAGAACTTTGATATTTGTTTCCATCTATGAAGGAAAACCAAACATACGCTTGAGTCAGAAAATGTGGACCCACAGCAAAACAGCAATGGAAATTACAAAAATCAAGCCTAATGTTTCCCTCTAAGGATAATCATAGTTGACATTGTAGGCTCTGTCCATGCAGGATTTTCCTCATCCTTCTCCCCCCTGCCCCTACACCCCACTAAAGATGGGGCTAGTTCTGTGTGCTCCGTTTTATAGCTGGATTTTCCATTTAGCAAAAGCTAGTGAAAGTTTTCTACACAGGAGGCTTTCTTCTTCAATCCTTATTGGATGAAGTGGATCCCATTATAGGATTAAATCAATATTTAATTAATTATAATTTCTAACTAGCCCAAGGAGGTTCGTGAAACCCCAAAGCCTCCAAGCCAGTGAGAGGTCAACTAGGGTTAACCTCAGTCCGCGTGATCCGGAGTACTTGGCAAATACATTAAAGCATCTTAATTTAACCTGCCCTAGGGCATGGGGTTGACCCAGGAGAACTAGAGCAAGGTTGAACATCTCAGACAGTTAGAAGAACGGACAGCTTGATAACCAGGAAGAAATGTCCTCTTCTGAAATGTAAATTCCTGGGCTGACCCCAGTTCACAGAATGAAACTCTTGGGAGGTTGAGATGTGTGTTCAAACATGTTCTCAAGTGTTACACATCACAGTATCCCAAGTCTTGGGCTGGAGAGATGGATCGCTCAGCAGTTAAGGGTACTTTCTTTTTTTAAAAAAATATTATATTTTAATTATTTATTTGAGAGAGAGAAAGAGCAGGGAGGGGAGAGAGAGAAAGAAAAAGAGAAAATGGGCACGTCAGGGCATCCAGCCACTGCAAATGATCTCCAGATGCATGTGCCACCTTGTGCATCTGGCTTATGTGGGTCCTGGGGAATTGAATCTGGGTCCTTCGGTCTTGCAGGCAAGTGCCTTAGCCGCTAAGCCATCTCTCCAATCCCAAGGGCTCTTTCTTGAAAAGCCTGATGGCCCAGGTTCAATTCCCCAGGACCCACGTTAAAGCCAGATGCACAAAGTAGCTCGTGCATCTGGAGTTTGTTTGCGATAGTAGGAGGCACTTTCATGCCCATTCTCTCTCTCTGTGTGTCTGCTTCTATCTCTCTTTATTTCAAATAAATAAATTAAATATTTTAAAAAAGAGAAAATATCCCAAGTCTTGAAAAGTAGATTCCTAATAAAATGCTTGCTGGGAATGGGGAGATAGGCCAGTGGTCATGTGCTTACTGGGCAAGCATACAGATCTGAGTTCAATCTCCAGCACTGGCCTAAGGGAGGAAAGGAGCGGGGTCAGCCCATGACTGTGATGCCCGTGCTGAGGAGGCGGAGACAGGACTTTTTGGTTAGCTACTCGAGCCAGATTGATGAGCTGTGTACTTAGCAAGAAAGCCTGTCTCAAAGAAAAAGGTGGAAAGGAAGACACCTGGCTTCTGGCCTCACCACATGTGTTCCCACATGTGCACCAACACACAAACATTCATGCACACCACATACACAGAAAACGATTCTTAAAGAAATCAGTGCTTGTTGGGTGAACACACAAAATGGGAAGGTTATGCAGAAAATCGTGACCTTGGACAGCTTCTCCCTCACCCAGCCCTTTCTCTACCCAGAGGAAATAGATGGAGTAGACCCTGAGGCCTGTTTCCCACTGAGATACACTCAGAAGTTTATGTTGTGGGTTGGAGGGATTGCATAGTGGTTAAGGCGTTTGCCTCCAAAGCCGAAGGACCCATGTTCAATTCCCCAAGACCCATGTTAGCCAGATGCACAAGGGGGTGCACGCGTCTGGAGTTTGTTTGCAGTGGCTGGAAGCCCTGGCATGCCCATTCTCTCTCTCTCTCTCTCTCTCTCTCTCTCTCTCCCTCTTTCTCTGTTAAATAAATAAAATAAAATAAAAATATTAAAAAAAGAAATTTATAATGTGACTGACATGAGGCTGTGATTAAACTCAAGCCCATGCAAGCACTCTGTGTTAAATAATGAAAGCACTCTGTGTTAAATAATCACTTGAGATGACTAATTGTCTCCTTAGCTGGAGGAATGTAAACACTTCACCTGACACAGATCGTCTAGTGAAAATGCAGAACCACCTTTATGTAGACACTGGGGAACTGAACCAGGGCTAGCAGGCTTTGCAAGCAAGAACCACTGAGCCATCTCCCCAGCCCCAGCTCCATGCTATTAAAGCCATCTTGTTGGTCATTAGCACTACTCCTAGGGTCATTTATACCCTCGGCCAGAGAGAGTTCAGTCCCAGTGCTCCTGCCCACCCAAAACACACTTTGGGTCTCACAAAAATGTTTTGGTTTGTTATAACATCAAAGAAAATCACAAATAAAATCTAGCTTTCAATATATTCCAACTTTTACCAAGACAGTTATAAAATGTCATGTCTCATGTTTCCTCATCAAGAGTGGCCCACAAAGTCATCGTGGTCTGTGCTGAGCCACAGCTCTGAGGCGCCTACCTGACAGGCGTTGTACAGGAGCTGGTGCTCAAACTTCTTGATCCCAAGGATGTTCTGGAACATCTCGTAGAGTTGCTCCTTGCTGAGAATCAGCTCAGAGGCTGCACTGGCTGTCATACGGGCCTGCTGCTTCCTGGGGTCCTCCTCCCCACGGTAGATGGCATCAAACTTGGCCATCCAGGAGCTCAGCACGGTCTCCTTGCTGAGGCCGTCGATCTCGGGCAGACTGCGCACCCTCTTCTCGATGTGCTTCTTGAAGACCTCCCGCGAGTCGTTGGCGGAGCAGCCCCCACTCTGCACCATCCGGGCCACACGGTCACTCTTGAGAAACACCTGAGCACGAATGGGACCAGGAAAGATGGAGTCAGTCATGGAGGTAGCAGGGCCCTGGGGCTACTTATAATGCATAGCACAAGAGAGGCCAGTGTGAGCCAATTTTCGCCTGCTACCTCCCAGCTGTATGAATTCACACAAGTCACCTTCAGGGTCATTTACCCCTTCCTTGTCCACATCAATAAGTCTAGAGTCGACAGTACTGTAGCTCCCTTATTTTCAGAGGGGAGTATGTCCCAAGACCTGAGTGGATGCCTCAACCCTATCAGCAGAAGATATACTCTATATTAACCATGTTTCCTACACACAAAGACCTTGATAGGATTTAATTAATAAATTAGACTCAAAAAAAAAGCTTAGTGACAATACAATAATAAACTGTTTATAGTAATACAGTAAAGGCTTTAAATGTATGAACTGAGGCAGGAGAGATGGCTTAGTGGTTAAGGTGCTTGCCTGAAAAGTCAAAGGACCCGCGTTCAATTCCCCAGGACCCATGTAAGTCAGATGCACAAGGTGGCACATGCGTCTGGAGTCGTTTGCAGTGGCTGGAGGTCCTGGCATGCCAATTCTCTCTCTATCTACTCTTTCTGTCTGTCCTTCTTTCTCAAATACATAAACAAAAATAAAATGTACGAACTGTTTGTTTAATGTGTCCACTTAACGTGTCCACTCTTGGACTGTGCATTTAGTATTTCCAGTCTGCATTTGGAGTGCAGGTAAACGAAACTGTAGAACAAGAATAGAGCCAGTGGGAGAACTGCCGTGCTTGTGAGAGGGTTACAAGGATTAAATGAAACATCTCATGACATCACGACAGGCAGCAGATAGTAGATCAACCCTGCAGACTTAGGTAAGTAGATAAGTCTTGAGGGTCCTGGAGGTCAGGATTGTCCTGGAAAGCAGAGTCACAGGACACCACTGAGGCTTGTGGATGGCAGTCCACAGGAAAAGTGTCTCCAATAACTGCCCACTGGGCATGAGCGAGCAACTGTGGGCGGAGAGCACACTGGCCTGCCTCCCTCGTGGTTCACAAGCCCAGAGCTGACGGCGCTGTCCCACTCCCCTCACCTCTGGCTCCCCCCCCGGCCCCCCCCAGAGCCAGGACCCTTCCTCAGATCGTACAAACGCCCTCAGCCTGCATGGGTTCTTTCTCTGACACTCGGTGGCTGTGCGAATTTTGGGAAATTAATTTCTCTAAACCTTTAGTGTTCTTATCTACCAAACGGGGGTAATAATGGGCCCGAGATAGGTATTTTAATTAAATGAGTGACTTTCTGAGAAGCGCTTGTTAACAGTGCCTGGCTCAAGAGATGCCACGTGAATTGTTACTATTGGGATCAAGCACCTGGCATGTGGCACTTAAACGTGACCACTATTTGTATCTCATTTATCCCCCAAATGGTGCTTATGACAGTTAGAATTAAATAAGCATCGAGTAAATACATGTTTAGTTATCTGTCTCCTCTCCCATCATGCACATAATTCTACACAAGCAAGGATGGTGCTCTGGCTCTCTGCAGTATCCCCCATGTCTGGATAGCAGGGGACACTATGGAAGTCAACCAACAACGAATGCGAGCACTAGATTCAATCTGCTCCGTGGATGGAAAAAACCAAGGCTCCAGAGAAGGGTGGAGAGAGACAAGGACTTGTCCGTGGTAATTACCACTGTCAGATTACAGGTTTGATCACAGGCACATGGCCTTGTTTTTAAATAACTTTATTGGGGAATTTGATAAATGGGCACCTTGCAAATTGGTCATATTCCCATCAGGTTATCCTCTTTTAAAAATATATTTTATCTATTTACTTATTTACTTATTATTTAAGAGAGAGAGAGAGAGAGAGAGAGAGAGAGAATGGACATGCCAGGGTCTCCAGCCACTGCAAACAAACTCCAGATGCATGTGCCCCTTGTGCATCTGGCTTACTTGGGTCCCAGAGAATTGAACTTGGGTCCTTTGGCTTCACAGGTAAACACGTTAACCACTAAGCCATCTCTCCAGCCCAGGTTATCCTTTCTTTGTCCCCTCTTCCCCATCCCTATTCCACTGAGGTGACCTGCTCAGTGGGAGTGCTGTGGGGTCATGAGGGCACCAGGCCTGTCTGTGTGGTGGGGACAATGCAGTCTGAGGGCACCTCCCCACCCTGTGGCTCTTTTCTCTCCGCTCCCTCTTCTGCTATGTTCCGGAGCCCTGGAGGAAGTGCTCAGGCTCCTTTAGTTCTGAGCTCTCAGCGCCTCCGAGCTTCTACCCTGATGAGTCCCAAGTCTTTCCTGTGTCTCCCTTCATGTCCAGAGAGAAGGGCAGGTGTGGACAGGCCATTGACAGGGGCTTGTTTCTGGGCTGGGTGCAGGGTGGAGAGCCAGAACTTGTGCCTAGCGGGCTAGTCCTCCTTGCTCTGGGCGGGTGTGGTCCAGTGGTCTACAAGCATGTCTGAGTTGGGTCCAGGGAGTAGCCCCAAGGCTCAGTCACCTGGGATCTTGGTGACACACCTGCTTCTGTAGCTTGAGCCTGCTTGCTTGTGGCCCACGAGCCACCTGGTTCTTTATGCAGGGTTCCCTGTCTGAAGACCTACCGTGTCTGGGACCTAGGCCTTTGCTCTCAGGGCCCAGAGAGCTGCCTGGTGCCTTCCATGAAGTGCCCTGCCTACTCACCTCCCCACAACTTGGATTGGTGTGAGAGAGAGAGTGTGTGTGTGTGTGTGTGTGTGTGTGTGTGTGTGTGTGTATGCACATGCATACATTTGCAGAGGCCAGGAACTGATATTAGGTAGATATTTCAATTGCTCTCTACAATTTTATTTCTTTTTTAAAAAATATTATTTATTTATTTATTTATTTGACAGAGAGAGGGAGATGGAGGGAGGGAGAGAGAGAGAGAGAGAGAGAGAGAGAGAGAGAGAATGGGTGCACCACAGCCTCCATCCACTGCAAACCAACTCCAGACATGTGTGCCCCCTTGTGCATCTGACTAACGTGGGTCCTGGGAAATTGAACCTGGGTCCTTTGGCTTTGCAGGCAAGCGCCTTAACTGCTAAGCCATCTCTTTAGCCCTACAATTTTATTTTTTGAACCAGAGTCTCTCACTAAACTCCAAGCCCACTGATCTGTCTAGTCTAGCTCGCCAGCAAGCCCTGGGGACCCACCTCTTCACCTCCCCAGTGCTGGGATCGTAGGCATGTTGCTGCCATATCCAACATTTAAATGCATTCTGGGGACTCAAACCCACATTCTTACCATTTACACAGAATATGCTGTACTGACTTAGTGACACCTAGACTTCTAACTTCACCCCAACTAGCTCCTTCCCTGTGGGATTCTCCCACCCACTGGGGAACCATCCACATTCTTCCAGATGCTGCCTGAGTCCCGGGGGATGTCACCTATGAAGAACAGGTATTTTCTGCTCCACTGCCTAGCACAGGTTGTTTCTACAAGCTCCCACATGGTTCTGGTGTCTGATACAAGGCCAGTGGTCATGTGCTTACTGGGCAAGCATACAGATCTGAGTTCAATCTCCAGCACTGCCTAAGGGAGGAAAGGAGCGGGGTCAGCCCATGACTGTGATGCCCGTGCATGAGGAGGCGGCGATCAGGACCTTTTTGGTTAGCTACTCGAAGCCAGATTGATGAGCTGTGTACTTAGGCAGGAACGCCTGTTCAACATTTCAATATTCATCCCAAATATAAATAATTCACCCCACCTAAAAGAAAAAGGTGGGAAAAAAACAAGAAGACTCTGGCTTCTGGCCTCACCACATGTTTCCCACATGTGCACCAACACACAAACATTCATGCACACCACATTCACAGAAAACGATTTTTAAAGAAATCAGTGCTTGTTGGGTGAACACACAAAATGGGAAGGTTATGCGAAATCGTGACCTTGGACAGCTTCTCCCTCACCCAGCCCTTTCTCTACCCAGAGGAAATAGATGGAGTAGACCCTGAGGCCTGTTTCCCACTGAGATACACTCAGAAGTTTATGTTGTGGGTTGGAGGGATTGCATAGTGGTTAGGCGTTTGCCTCCAAAGCCGAAGGACCCATGTTCGATTCCCCAAGACCCATGTTAGCCAGATGCACAAGGGGGCGCATGCATCTGGAGTTTGTTTGCAGTGGCTGGAAGCCCTGGCATGCCCATTCTCTCTCTCTCTCTCTCTCTCTCTCTCTCTCTCCCTCTTTCTCTGTTAATAAATAAATAAAATAAAAATATTAAAAAAAAAATTTATAATGTGACTGACATGAGGCTGTGATTAAACTCAAGCCCATGCAAGCACTCTGTGTTAAATAATGTAAGCACTGCTGTGTTAAATAATCACTTGAGATGACTAATTGTCTCCTTAGCTGGAGGAATGTAAACACTTCACCTGACACAGATCGTCTAGTGAAAATGCAGAACCACCTTTATGTAGACATGGGGAACTGAACAGGGTAGCAGGCTCCACATTGCAAGGCAAGAACCACTGAGCCATCTCCCCAGCCCCAGCTCCATGCTATTAAAGCCATCTTGTGGTCATTAGCACTACTCCTAGGGTCATTTATACCTCGGCCAGAGAGAGTTCAGTCCCAGTGCTCCTGCCCACCCAAAACACACTTTGGGTCTCACAAAAATGTTTTGGTTTGTTATAACATCAAAGAAAATCACAAATAAAAATCTATCTTTCAATATATTCCAACTTTTACCAAGACAGTTATAAAATGTCATGTCTCATGTTTCCTCATCAAGAGTGGCCCACAAAGTCATCGTGGTCTGTGCTGAGCCACAGCTCTGAGGCGCCTACCTGACAGGCGTTGTACAGGAAGCTGGTGCTCAAACTTCTTGATCCCAAGGATGTTCTGGAACATCTCGTAGAGTTGCTCCTTGCTGAGAATCAGCTTCGAGGCTGCTCTGGCTGTCATACGGGCTGCTGCTTCTGGGGTCCTCCTCCCCACGGTAGATGGCATCAAACTTGGCCATCCAGGAGCTCAGCACGGTCTCCTTGCTGAGGCCGTCGATCTCGGGCAGACTGCGCACCCTCTTCTCGATGTGCTTCTTGAAGACCTCCCGCGAGTCGTTGGCGGAGCAGCCCCCACTCTGCACCATCCGGGCCACACGGTCACTCTTGAGCAAAACACCTGAGCACGAATGGGACCAGGAAAGATGGAGTCAGTCATGGAGGTAGCAGGGCCCTGGGGCTACTTATAATGCATAGCACAAGAGAGGCCAGTGTGAGCCAATTTTCCACCTGCTACCTCCCAGCTGTATGAATTCACACAAGTCACCTTCAGGGTCATTTACCCCTTCCTTGTCCACATCAATAAGTCTATAGAGTCGACAGTACTGTAGCTCCCTTATTTTCAGAGGGGAGTATGTCCCAAGACCTGAGTGGATGCCTGAACCTATCAGCAGAAGATATACTCTATATTAATGTATGTTTCCTACACACAAAGACCTTGATAGGATTTAATTAATAAATTAGACTAAAAAAAAAGCTTAGTGACAATACAATAATAAACTGTTTATAGCAATACAGTAAAGGCTTTAAATGTATGAACTGGACTGCAGGGAGCGATGGCTTAGTGGGTAATGGTGCTTGCCTTAAAAAGTCAAGGGGGACCCGCGTTCAATTCCCCAGGACCCACGTTAAAGCCAGATGCACAAGGGGGCGCATGCATCTGGAGTTTGTTTGCAGTGGCTGGAAGCCCTGGCATGCCCATTCTCTCTCTCTCTCTTCTCTCTCTCTCTCTCCCTCTTTCTCTGTTAATAAATAAATAAAATAAAATAAAAATATTAAAAAAAAAATTTATAATGTGACTGACATGAGGCTGTGATTAAACTCAAGCCCATGCAAGCACTCTGTGTTAAATAATCACTTGAGATGATTAATTGTCTCCTTAGCTGGAGGAATGTAAACACTTCACCTGACACAGATCGTCTAGTGAAAATGCAGAACCACCTTTATGTAGACACCTGGGACCTGAACCAGGGCTAGCAGGCTTTGCAAGCAAAACCACTGAGCCATCTCCCCAGCCCCAGCTCCATGCTATTAAAGCCATCTTGTGGTCATTAGCACTACTCCTAGGGTCATTTATACCCTCGGCCAGAGAGAGTTCAGTCCCAGTGCTCCTGCCCAACCAAAAAACACTTTGGGTCTCACAAAAATGTTTTGGTTTGTTATAACATCAAAGAAAATCACAAATAAAATCTATCTTTCAATATATTCCAACTTTTACCAAGACAGTTATAAAATGTCATGTCTCATGTTTCCTCATCAAGAGTGGCCCACAAAGTCATCGTGGTCTGTGCTGAGCCACAGCTCTGAGGCGCCTACCTGACAGGCGTTGTACAGGAGCTGGTGCTCAAACTTCTTGATCCCAAGGATGTTCTGGAACATCTCGTAGAGTTGCTCCTTGCTGAGAATCAGCTCAGAGCTGCACTGGCTGTCATACGGGCTGCTGCTTCTGGGGTCCTCCTCCCCACGGTAGATGGCATCAAACTTGGCCATCCAGGAGCTCAGCACGGTCTCCTTGCTGAGGCCGTCGATCTCGGGCAGACTGCGCACCCTCTTCTCGATGTGCTTTTTGAAGACCTCCCGCGAGTCGTTGGCGGAGCAGCCCCCACTCTGCACCATCCGGGCCACACGGTCACTCTTGAGGAACACCTGAGCAAGAATGGGACCAGGAAAGATGGAGTCAGTCATGGAGGTAGCAGGGCCCTGGGGCTACTTATAATGCATAGCACAAGAGAGGCCAGTGTGAGCCAATTTTCGCCTGCTACCTCCCAGCTGTATGAATTCACACAAGTCACCTTCAGGGTCATTTACCCCTTCCTTGTCCACATCAATAAGTCTATAGAGTCGACAGTACTGTAGCTCCCTTATTTTCAGAAGGGAGTATGTCCCAAAACCTGAGTGTATGCCTCAACCCATCAGCAGAAGATATACTCTATATTAATGTATGTTTCCTACACACAAAGACCTTGATAGGATAAAAGTAAGAGCCAGAGGAAAGACTGGACTAGATCTGAGAGCTTCCACTACGGCCTTTTAGCCATCACTGAAGAGATGAATGAGGAATACGAACTCCAATTCATTCATGGACAATCAGGGCCACTGAGAAGAGACAAAACAGGGGCCGGAGAGATTGCTCAGTGGTTAAGGCACTTGCCTGCAAAGTCTAAGGACCCTGGTTCAATTCCCCAGTAGCCATGTAAAGCCATATACACAAAGTGGTGCATGCATCTGGAGTTTGTTTGCAGTAGCTAGAGGCCCTGGTCTATCCATTCTCTCTCGCTCCAATGAATAAATAAATAAATATATTAAAAAGAAAAGCCCCCCAAAAACCTTTGTACTCTCTGTTAAGAGTTTTAGAATTTTTTCCCATTTTTGACATTTTCATAATGCATATAATGTATTTGATCTTATTCCCTCCAATTACCTTCTTTTATCTCCCTTCCCATTAACACCCTTCTTCTTTCCCATTAATCCTCATCTTGGTTTCAGGCCTCTTTGAAAAACTCTGAGTTAAATTAGGATTGCTTGCCTGACCACAGGTGGGTGAAAGGTTACTAATTGTTGCATAAGCCACTTTCCAGTGGCCACACCATTGATGACCCTTACTCCCCTTCTCCACAGAGCCATTAGCCAACCTGCACACTTTTGATGGTCAAGCGGAAACTTGGTCTCTCCCTAAGCTCATGAGCCCCCAGCTTGCTGTTCCTGGTGGGTGGCTTGGTTCAGACTAAGATGGATGGGATGAGAAATAGCAAAGGACCAGTATTTCCCCCGTTTTCTCATTTCTGCTGCAAAGTAGGTCTTTACTACTGAAGCATGTGGACAATTCTCTGCTGAGCACAGCGAGGTCAATGTCTATGACTGAGTTTCTCTAGCAATCTCAGAGGTTCTGGAAGACAGGTTGCATTATGTCTTAAGATGTCGTGTCATTGCTCTTGCTACACTGGAATGTGATGGTGTGGTATGGCGGTGTTCAATGTGTGTTTGCAAGAGAAAGAAAACAGGGGAGAGGAGAGAGCTGAAGAACATGAGAATGAGAAGAAGGAAGATAGGGAAAGGGAGGGAATGAGAAAGAGTTTGAAAGAAGGTTATCTGTTGGCTCACTCTGCTGAGCATGCAGCCATTCCCTTCTGAAAAAAAAAATGTAATTCTAGAAAAAAAACAACACCCTAATTTCTCACTGGGAAACCACTGTACTTTGGCACAATGACTGCAGTAGGCTGAGATTAAATTCTGGTTCCACAGGCTGCCTGGTCCTGGCCTTCTGGTCAGGCTAGTTCACTCTCATCTACTATGCAAGTTCCTGGGTCTTTGCTGAGACTCTCAGCAAAGAAGTATTCACTTTGCCCCTGGGGTTGTTAAGCCGGTAGGAAGTCCCTCCGGTTCTCCATAGACAAAGAGGCCAGGAAATGTCCATCTCAAGACATGGCCACAGCCGAAGCCAGACCTTTCCCCAGATGCTCTCTTACTTGACCAAAGCTCTTCTAGGCTTAACACGGTACAAGCTAGCTATTGAATGCTTATTACCTGGAGTTCTGGGGGATCCTGGATCCAAGAACTGGGTCAGGGAGAGGTACCAACTCTCTCAATGGAGAAATGAAGGGGCCATGAGCGTGGAGCTCAGCCAAGCCAAGTACTAATCCTGACCTCTCGCCTTCAGTTTAGCAGATTAGACCTCTCGGGAACGTGAATCTCAGACTCACTAAAGCCTTGCTCAGGAAGACAGCAGGCGGATCACTCTCTCCTATGCGCCTCAGACCCTGACACGAGGCATTCAGTAACATCTCTGTGCCTGTCTTCTCATCCGAACAAGAAAGAAACTCCTTCAAGGGAGCTAGCCACTACAGAGGAAAATACCACGATCACTACAGATATCGTCATTTCCAGAGACTCATTAGCACGCTGAGGACTATTAATTTTCAAATTTAATTAGATAGAAATGGCACTTTCTTTCAATTTACATCATTAGTCAAATGAGCTTCCTAATTAAGATTTGTAATATATAAACTTACAAACTCCAGCAAGTAAGTATTCACATGATAAGGCTCTGTCTGTTTTGACAAGCATTCTCTCATTACTCTCCCACTGACTTTTAAAATTTGAGAAAAACAAGAAAAAATAATTTCACTCCAAGGCAGTTTTTATGCAAAATCTTTTATAAGATATATTCAAGGTATTCATAACCATACATCACGGTGAGTCCAAATCTCATTTCTAGTCCCCATGAAATACAACCAAAGAATTGCAACACGCTAGATAAAGTAGTAAGATGAATGGCCGTTGGCAACAGTGAATGTTATTTGTGGGACAAATATACAAATGACCTCAATTGCTAAAATAGCTCTATACAGAAATTCAATTAAGGACATATGGTGTTAAATGAGTCTGTGGTTGGAACCAAGAAACTTGACAAATACTTTATTATTAAATGTTGTTTCGCAAGCCAATCAATAATATTTTCACAAGAGGTAACTGTAGTCTCGCTCTACTCTCTCCGTGAAACAATGAAGGAAATACTTTAAGTGAGAAAGAGAGTTTTACAGAATCCCAGGTTCTCCACAAAGATATTAATTACATTGAAAGCATCTCTTTGCTATGGGCATGTATCCTGCAATCGGAAGATGGCATGGCTCATAGGACTCACAGAGCCTGAGCACTTACATGGTGGGTTTTTTTGGGGGGTATGTATATGGGGAGGGTGTGTGTGTGTGTGTGTGTGCTGTGTGCCTGTGTACAGGTGTATAGTGTGCACAGATGCATGCATGTGCATGTGTGTGTGAAGGCCAGAGGTCAACCATATTTGTTTCTCAGTTATGCCGTCCAGTTATTTTTGAGATGGAGTCTCTCATTGGTCTGGACTCACCAATTACGCTAGACTGGCTGGCCAGTGGGCCCAGGACCTTGTCTATCTCTGCCTCCCCAGTGCTAGGATTGTAGGCATGTACTACCGCACCTGGCATTTCACATGGGTACCGGGGACTGAACTCAGGCCCTTAGGCTTGTGAAGCGAGCACTTTACCGACTGAGCTTCTTTGGACAACACCCGGCACATTGGCTCCTATAAAAATCACTTAGAGACGAAATGCTAGCATTCCATAACAGTGCCTCCAGCTGCTGAGCGCTCTACCTCAGCCAGCGTGCTCATCCGTGGGCTCCCCAGGCTCCCGGCAATACGGCCGAGCAGCCCGGGCCTCGTACCCAGGCCTCGGGGCGACCCTCACCTCATAGTAGCTCTGGACGGCGTTCATGAAGGCTTCGTCGGCCACGATCTGAGTCTCCCCGTTGAGGAAAGCCTGGAAGCGGTCCTTGACCGTCTGTAGCTGCTGCTTGCTGATCTGCAGGAAATAAAAGAGAAGAGAAAGTGAGAGCTCCTGCTAGGCAGGGCTGACTGCTCTCCCCACTTCTGTCCGAGTGGGCGAGCGGACTGCCAAACGGGCGCCAGTCTGTAAACCAGGGTGCGTCACGGCCTTCATTAAAAAGAATACAGGAGACCTGGGTGAGGGCTTAGTGGCTAGAAGTACCTGCTTGCAAGGCCTGCCGGCCAGGAATTAATTCCCCAGCTGCTCACGAAACGCCAGAAAGACACGCGCTCGCAGTGCAGAGAGACCCCGGTGGGCGCACGCACGCACGCACGCACGTTCGCAGGCACGCATGCACGCATGCACGCATGCACGCACCCTTTTTTTTTTTTTTTTTTTTTTTTTTTGGTTTATCGAGGTAGGGACTTCCTCTAGCCCAGGCTGACCTGGAATTAGTCTCAGGCTGGCCTCGAACTCACAGGAATTCTGCTACCTCAGCCTGCTTATTAAAGGCTTGTGCCACCCCACCTGGCTAAATATTGTTTTCTAAGGGAGTGCAAGGAGAGATGACTCAATGGCTAAAGACCCGTGCTTACTAAGCCCATCAGGCAGGGTTTAATTCCCAGCACCCAACGATAGCCAATACAAAAAGTGATGGAAGCATCTGGCTTTCATTTGCAGTGGCAAGAGACTCTAGTGTGGCCCCCATACACACTAATTAAGATTTTTTCTTAAATAATACATATCATAGCTAAATGCATTACATTAAAAACAAACGTAATATATTGGCTATACACAATATTCATTGTCCCTTCACTATCTTGTCATATTTCACTTTGCATCTGTGCATTATAGTTATTTATAAGCATGGTGTTTGCAACATAGAAATTATATATCACTGGGTCACATCTCTTTAAGAATATCTGTTTGTCAGGTGGCTATCAGCCAAGCATAACTTTTATACCTCAGAAACCAGAAAATGCTACCAACCAGATTATCTATTTATAATTTTTCTGCTTTTTTTTTGAGATAATGTCTCACTCTAGCCTAGACTGATCTGGAACTCACTGTATATATCGTCCTAGGCTGGTCTAAAACTCAGAGTGATCCTTCCACCTCTGCCTCCCCAGTGCTGGGATTAAAGGTGTGCACCCTCATGCCCAGCTATTTGTAATTTTTATAAAGAGTTGGCTGTCGAACCATTTCATAGCAAACTTTGCATCATGCAGGCATCTTGGGGGTCTCAAAAATCTTGCAGCATACATCCTGCAGAAACTTTCAGACTTTCTTGGTGTGGTTATGTCCTTGACCACATGCCAGGTAACACTGAGGCACAGCGTACACTTCCAGGAGGCGGTATGTTAGGGTGGTGGGGCTAGGTACCACTTCCTGCCCTACCAAGCCCACCTTGCTTTCTCTCCAGGGACATCACTCTGCACTCTCTACTCTACTCTCTGCTCCCTGCTTTCTTCTTCCCCCGGTGTCTGCTCTGCACGCCCAGCATTGCACAGGAAGCCCATCCAAACCCCTTCTAGGCTGCCTTTCTCTCACATGATTCCACAGCACACCATTTCTTTATTTCTTTTAACTACGTATGAGCTATGATCTGCCTTCCCAGCTTGCTCGTGAAGGTTTCCCAGGGCTTACACATGACAGGCACTCGATATTAGTGTGGATTAAATGAATGAATGAAATGTTGGGAAGATATTAATTCTAGATATCCTTTAAATAGTTCTAATTTGTTAGATATATTAAAAGGCAGCTAACACTACTCTTTTTTTTTTTTTTTGGTGTTTCGGGGTAGGGTCTCACTTTAACCCAGGCTGACATGGAACTCACTATGTAGTCTCAGGCCTCAAATTCACAGCGATCCTACCTACTTCGGCCTTCCAAGTACTGGGCTTGAAGTCATGTACCACCATCACCAGCCTAAAACTACTCTTTTAAAAGCTTTAGCTTTTGAAGAGGTGGATAGTTTGAAAAATTTACACTTCTCTGCTAACGAAACATTATTTCAGGAAGAAAATGAGCATCCCAGTACCAATATGGTATCTGGATACTTGTGGTAATTTAGAAAAGACACTTACATTCTGGGCTTTTACAGTCCTGGAGAACAAACTTGTGCCGTGTGTGTGTGTGTGTGTGTGTGTGTGCACTTGCACATACGTGTGTGTGTGTGTGCCTATAGAGGCCACAGGTTGATGTGAGCGTTCTTCCTCAGCACGCTCGTGAAACAAGGTCTCCTGTGTAACCTAGCGCTTACTAAGTCAGCTAGGCTAGCAAGCCAGGATCCTCCCGTGCTCTGCCTCCCCAGTGCACCCCACCACTCCAAGCCATTTCCTATGGGAGTGTGGGAGGTGGACTCGGGTTTTCATGCTTGCCCCACAAGCACTTTACACACTGAAACATGCCCCAAGCAGCCCATTTTCTTTTGATGCTTTGTTTTCCTTGCATGCAAGGCTGGGCTATATCCGTAGCTCCAATGCGATATTCTAATGTCAACACAGAGGGTGGCTGTTAGCTACTACTGCCACGAAGATGCTATTTATGGGAGGGGATGACTTTGCTCATTAGCTAGGCTGATTCATTTCACAATGTATATATGTTTCAAAACATCATGTTGGTACACTAAGCACAATTTTACCTGCCAATTAAAGTAATTATGAATTTCTATATGAACTTAACTGAGTCGAACACAAGTAGAAAATCAAATAGAGGAGACTGAAGTGTGGCCCAGCTTTTGATCCAGTAAACAAACAAACAATAACACAGCAGGATGAACATACATGGCAGCTGGGTACCTTAGTTAATTTATAACTTAGGGAGAGTTGGGAGAAGGCTAGAAGCAGGGCAAAAGGAAAAGTGAGGGTGAGCGATGTGTGAGGCTCTAGAGATCCATTACCCAATGTCAGCCACACCTGTAATTTTAAATTTTTTAGCAGTCACATTGCAAAAACTTTAAAGAGGTGAAACGAGCTTTAATCTACTTTACCCAATATTACCCTTTCAACCCGTGACTGTGACAGATGACTAGACTGCGGAGGAGAAAGAAGCATCGAGATTAACATATGAAATGGCAGAGGAAACTGGAGAGCCGTTCCCATTAAGGCTAGGAAGGGACAAAGCATGCCTTAGAAGAGGCCTTGATACACAAATGTGCGGAAGAGAACCAGTGCTGTGGAAAACACCCATGCTGGTGGTTAGGGGCTTGTCAGAGCTTCTAGATTTTCCCAGTTTGCTGGCTCACTTCCATTCCTGGGAGTGCCTTTCTCTTTCTTTCTTTCTTTCTTTCTTTCTTTTTTAATGAGAAGGAGAGAGACATAGATAAACAGAGAGAGAGGGAGAGAGGAAGAGAATTGGTGCACCAGGACCTTCAGCCACTGCAATCGAACTCCAGACACATATGTCACCTTGTGTGCATGTGAGTCCTTGCCTGCTTGTGTCGCTTTGTGTGTCTGGCTTACATGGAACTTGGAGTGTCAAACATGGGTCCCTAGACTTCACAGGCAAGTGCCTTAACTGCTAAGCCACCTCTCCATCCCACCTTTCTGTTTCTGAGTAGTGTCTCTATTTCTATCACTATCCATTGATCCCTGGTCCAATTCTTTGCTATGGGAACAATTTTTTGCTCTGGAGTCCCATCCATTTCTATAAGATAAACACTATATGAATTATTTTTATTTAATTAAAAAAAATTACTTGCAAGCAGAGAGATAGAGAGAAGAGAAGCACAGAGAGGGAGGAGAGTGAGAGAATAGGTGTGCCAGAGCCTCTAGCCCCTGCAAACTCCAGATGCATGTGCCACTATGCATCTGTCTTTATGTGGGTACTGGGGATTGAGTCCAGGTCATTAGGTTTTATAGGCAAATGCCTTAACCATGGAGCAATCTCTCCAGCCCCACTATATAAATTATTGATGGGACATTCTACACTCTTAATGCCATATTTTGAAAATCTTGATATGTTTTCCATTTTTATAACATATAAGAATCGCTATCTATGGCTGGGAGGGGTGATCATATGGTTGGCATAGGCTTTGAGTGTGGAACAAATGTCATCCTAGCTTTCCTATTCAGACCCAAGGATATTGGTATAAATGGAGGTCAAGAGAAAAACCATGGTTATTTTATATGTACTTGAAACTTTGAACTGAGCGACTGCTCATAAAAATGACAGCATAACGTAAGCTTCTTTGAAGCAGGCTAGGCATAACTGATGTAAGTCACAACTCTTTGCAGTATAAAATAAACCAGGGCATTTCACAGAATGTGTGTTCAGAACTTCTTCCAAGTCTGCGTCAATTCCAGCTCCACATGATAGGAAGGGCTATTTTAAGCCATGGAACAGGAAGGACCTACAGACATTGTTTTTTTTCTTCTCTAATGCTTAAGTAATTGAAATAAAATCTCTCACTCACATACATACACACGCATCATCTGAGTGGTCAAGATTGATTGCTGACGTAGGCTTAATCTATTATTTGCCTAACTTTCATTAAGTAAGCAGAGGGTTCATTTATGCAGGAGTATTTACAAAGTGTGCACCGTATACCAGGCTCTTCTCTAGGTGTTGAAGGTTCAGGAGTCTACAAGACACATTCAACCCTTGTTCTCACTGGCCAGGCACAGACACTGGGAGTCTTCAGAGACCATGCCATTTAGAAGAAAAAGCATACACAGATTCTACCAAATTATGTTTTAGGATTTTAGAGGGGATGGAATAATGAAAGTAAAATTCTGAGTAAGGGCTGTCAAGAACCTCAATATTGAGATATTGTTTAATGGTTAAGGCACTTGCCTGCAATGTCTAAGGACTCAGGTTTGATTCCCTAGTACCCATCCAGATGGAAAAGGTGGTGCAAGTGTCTGGAGTTCGTTTGTTGTGACTGGAGGCCCTAGTGGGCCCATTATCTCTCTCTCTCTCTCTCTCTCTCTCTCTATCTGTCTCTCTCTCCTTCCCTCTCTCTCAAATTAATTAATTAATTAAAATATAACAAAAGAACCTCAACCTTAGGATCATAGGACACACTGAAAAGCTACACAAAATATCCCCTGTTTCTCTCAAGCATATTAAGCTCAGGCAGGAGAGCGAGGCACAGTGACCCTTGTTGGTAGAACCTTGAATCTACCTAGCAACTCTGGCCCATCTATGTTCAGTAATTTCTTGCTGCTGATTAAACAAGTGGAATGCTAAACTGGTCTGGTCTCTAGCTGGGTCTCATTGGGCAAAGATAAACCAGTCTTCCTTTTGATTTTTTTTTTTTTTTCGGTTTTTCGAGGTAGGGTCTCACTCTAGCCCAGGCTGACCTGGAATTCACTATGGAGTCTCAGGGTGGCCTCGAACTCATGGCGATCCTCCTACCTCTGCCTCCCGAGTGCTGGGATTAAAGGCGTGCGCCACCACGCCCAGCTGTTCCTTTTGATGTTTTTATCTGTGCAGAGGAGTCAAAACTGACCCCAGGGGATGTTATAAGGACGGAGATAATCAAATACTTAGGGAGATGGGTTGAGTGCTAAGTGCTGTTGGGATGAATTCTCCTCACTGAGACTACACACATCGCACCCTGGGGAATGCCAGCCCAGGTGTTCCTTCCCAGAGGCCCCCAGGTGGAGTTTACTATTCTCGCAGTACTTTGTTTACAAAGTAAGGGTATGCGCATCATGTTATTTGTTCAAAACCTAGCAGTATGCAGAGAAAATGTCATAGGAGGGAGTTTAGAGCACAGGCAGGCTCAAAGGAGAACAGGTTCACACTCCGGTGAGTCCGTATGTGCCCAAGCTGTGTGACGTGGGGCGTGCTACCTTCCCCAAACCTTGTGTGCTAGTGAGTACCACATAGGGCCTATGTCTCAGGATTGGTTTGAAGATTAGAAGGAAATGGGTTCTTTTAAAAAAATATCTTATTTATTTATTTAGAGAGAGAGAGAAAGAGAAAGAGGCATACAAAGAGTGAGAGTGGGTATGGGTGTGCTAAGGCCTTCTGCCATTGCAAACAAACTCCAGAAGCATGCACCACTTTGTGCACCTGGCTTTATGTGAGGACTGAAGCATCAAACCTGGGCAGTCAGGCTTTGCATGTTAACACCTTTAACCTTTAAAGAGCCATCTCTCCAGCCTTGAAATGGGTTAACACATTACCTGGCAAAAAGGAGTCAAATGACTTAGGGAGCGATCATAACTGAATAGTCCCAAGGACCTGGCTAAGCAGCTGGGCTTGCACCTGATCTTGTCCCATCTCATTGGGCCATACTTCAGCACACTCACCTCCTTGCTAATGCTCACATCCCGCGCCCAAACCCTTCCTGCTGAAAGTCTTCATCTGGGCTGCTTCCTATTGAAGATGGCCTTCCCTTCCACTCTCCCAAGCCCCACTAGAGGGTCCAGTCCAGCCCATATCTCCAGGAAGGTCTGTCTAGTGTACCCAAGCTATTCTCCATCATGTTGTCTTAGCTCTGTGCACTTCCTCCAAGCCCTTACTGCCACTGGCATCGAACTTTCCTAAGATAAATTTATTTCACTGAAGATAATGTCCAAGTAGATAAGATACATCATTCTTACAAAATTAGCTTTCCAATGTAACCAACTCTCATACCAAGGTGCAGAACATGGTGGGCCTGGCAGTGTGTGGAGGAGTTAGAGACAAGAGCATTCCCAGGGCTCATTGGCTAGCTAGTCTATCCAAATCCAGCGAGGGCCATAGTCAGCAAGAGACCCTGTCTCAAAGAATAAGATAGAAGGCAACTAAGGAAGAGTTCTGGTATGGACCTCTGATTTCCACATGCCTGTGCACAGATGTGCATGTACACAAGCACACACATGTAACTACATAGATACATACACACCACACACATATACACGTAGAAAAAATGATTGAAAACAGACCCCCAAAAGTTACTGTACATCTCCAAAGTCACCACCCCAGTCCACAGCCCACAGCCTGATTTCCTTTGTATCAAGGTAGGGTCTCGCTCTAGTCCAGGCTGACCTGGAATTCATTATGTAGTGTCAGGGTGGCCTTGAACTCACAGCCATCCTCCTACCTCTGCGCACCCCCCCCCCATGGCCTGCTAACACAGCCTGATTTCCATCCCTATGGATGAGTGATGCCAGTTTTTTTAGCATAATGTTATCACAATCGTATGTCAGGAAAGCCATCCACCACTCACTGCTGAGTGGTGTTCCAAAGTAAATCTCCCTACAGTCTACCCATTCTATTACCGACGAACATTTGGGATTCTCTGTGTTTTCAAATCATGTTTCAGTTTCGTTATCTGCTGACCATAGAACATATATTTCATAAGTTTAAGAACCACATCAGGGGGCTGGAGAGATGACTCAATGGTTAAGGCGCTTGCGTGCAAAGCCTAAGGACCTAGGTTTGATTCCCTAGTACCCACATAAGGCCAGATGCACAAGGTGGCGCATGCATCTGGAGTTAATGGCTAGATGCCCCGAAGTGCCCATTTTCTTCTCTCTCTCTCTCTCTCTCTTTGCCTCTACATCTCTGTCATGAAGTATATTGGCCTTACGCACTTTTGTGCTTCTAACACCTGGCACGTAATTGTTCCCCAACAAATATTTGTTGAATTAATCCATTTACTTACTGAGTGCTTCCTGCTTAACAGTCTCTGGAGATATAAAAGTACTGAGGTTCAACCTGAGCTAACGAGTCAGGGATCACATGTTTATGTTGACTTTTTCTTGCTCTTTGCCCATGCAGGAGTGAATGAAAATCACAGACGCTCACCCAACCAGCTCGCGTGACAACCAATCAACAGGACAGCGTCTATGTCTGGGTGAAATTTAATTGACCTCCACAGGACTGAGTGCAGAATGTGACCTTCCACAAGCAAACTGCAATAATTGCCCCGGAGTCGCTGAGGCTGATGGCACAACTAAGCAAACAAGTGGGCCTCCTCGAGCCGCTCCCAGACAGGCCCTCCTGAAATAGAAGCCCATCCAGCAAGGCCTTTCGTGTGTACAGAAGGCGCTCGTGCATCAAGGTCGGGATTCAGGACTGCGGTTACGAGTTCCACGAGCGGAAAACCTAAGGAGACGAAAGGTCGTTACCGCGGAAGAAAGCGCTGCAGCCCCCGCTGACTCCGTTCAATCTAGCTCGTTAACCAAGGTCTGGAAATTCCCCGGGCATTTCAGGCCGTTTGTAATTTATTGCAGCACTTGGGAGAAGTGTGAGATGGATCTCCAGGAAGGAGAAAATATTGCGTCCTAAGTGCTGGTCTCAGGAGAAGAAATGCTGCGGCTGGAGCCAGCTCTGCTGAACCCCGGCTTCGCTGCACTATGTTTATTTAGCGTGGTGCACAGGGAGCCGGGCTCTGTAGTGACAGCATTCTTGTGGGAACCGGACAGCATGGTGTGTGGGACTGCTATAAAGTGCTGTCTGGCATACAGCAGACTCAATAAGAAGAAGATATTAAAGGGCTGGGGAGATGGCTTAGTGGTTAAGGGCACTTGAAAAGCCTGCTGGCCTGGATTTGATTCCCCAGTACCCATGTAAACCCAGATGCACAAAGTGGTGCACGTGTCTGGAGTTCATTTTCAGCAGAAAGAAGCCCTGCCATAACTATAATTCTGTTCTCTCTCTCCTAAATAAAAATAGAAACAGAAGATATTAAAATATGATTGTCAAGAGTTTCTTTTTTCGTTCAATTTGTATCTTCTTTCCATGCTGGTTTTATTTAATCTTTTAAAAAATATTTTAATTAAATATTTATTAGAGAGAGAACAAGATGGAGAGAGATAGGGAGAGAGACAGAGAGAGAGAGAAAGAGAGAGAGAGGATGGACGTGCCAGGGCCTCTAGCCACTGCAAACAAACTCTAGACACATGTGCCACCTTGGGCATCTGGCTTATGTGGATCCTTGAGAATCAAACCTCAGTCCTTCAAGCACCTTAGCCGCTAAGCCATCTCTCCAGCTCTACTTAATCTTTTGAAAGTGTATGCATGTGGATTCCTCATCCTTTCTTCCTTGGTCTTGCTATTTTAGAGCTAGAAAGCCCTGGATTTCTTTTCCCATCTCTCCTGCAAGCATCAGCAGCCATTGAGAGTATCAGAGGACTAGGAGTCTGGGGTAAACATTTGAAATTCTCTCAGTTAAAGGACATCCATTCATTCTACTTGGCTTCTTGAGAACTGGAAACAAATATTTATTTTTTTTGATATTTCATTTATTTATTTGAGAGAGAGAGGAAGGGGGAGAGGGAGAGAATGGGCATGCCAGGACCTTCAGACACTGCAAATGAACTCCAGACGCATGCGTGCGTCACCTTGTGCATCTGGCTTACATGGGTACCGGAGAATCGAACCTGGCTCCTTAGGCTTTGCAGACAAGTGCCTTAACTGCTGAGACATCTCTCTATCCATGAAAGCAAATATTTCATCTCCAGGTGGGGTGTCTATTGTGTGACCATAAAGGAAAGACCAAGAATGTGATAGCGATGCTGAATTGCTAAACACTTGTTCAGCAAAACTTAAAGCCCAACTTAATCCTGCCTCTGTGTGTTTTTGCTTACTTACAGGCAAATACTTCCTAATGGACTCATACAGCTTTCTGTAGTCATGAAAGAAAGCAACTATTGGTGATGATCATACATCCCACACCAGCAGCAACTCTATGATCAAGGATGAATGAAGCCGTGCTTACCGAATGAGTATGACATGGGATCATTCTGAGCATAGACGAGAGCAAGCAGAAGGCTAACTCTGGGTGGTAGATGTGTTGTGAATGTGCACATAACCGAGGTTCTCCTCTACTTACAGTACATATCAGCACTGTGTATTGCAACTGAATAACATAAGCTATGCTTTTTCTTTTTAAAAAAATATTTTATTTATCTATTTGTTAGAGAGAGAGAGAGACAAAGAGGCAGATAAGAGAGTGAGTGTGGGTGTACCAGGGCCTCCTATCACTGCAAACAACCTCCAGATGCATGTGCCATTCAGTGCATCTGGTTTATGTCGGTACTGGGGAATCAAACCTGGGGCCATCACGCTTCGCAAGCAAGACCTTTTAACTGCCAAGCCATTTCTCCAGCCCACGTTTTCTTTTTATGAACAAAATTATCATTTGAAAGGAACTTTTTATTGCCTTGCACACACAGAACACTGTACTGTAAAGTTGTCTTTCCTAGGACAAGCGGCTTGCTCTTGAAAACAGTAATTACAATTTTTAGAAAATATTTTTTTTTCTTCCACGTTGGAGGCATGCAGACATTATTCACTGAGATTCTCTTGTTCATGTGGTTTAGGTCAAAGACTTTATCAAGTTGTTTTCATTATTGCAAAGTTCTCTGCTTTTTGGCTTCAGGTTTCTTTATGATCTTAAGCAATGCTAAGAATGCATGGCGCTTCTGTGCAAGCAGGCTGTGTCTTATCTATTCATGTCTACTGTAGTTGATGTGGAAAGAGTGTAGTTATTTGTACCAATTCACTAGAAATTACAGAAATCATCTCGCAGTTTAACGTATGTAATCTAAATAGCATAATAGTATGAAAATAATCATATCCCTTCTCGAATAAATGAATAGTAAAAAAAAAAACAACTGGCAACATTTTATAGTACTCCAAATCTTCTTCAGAGATTAAAAGAAGACAGTGGGCTTCTCAATTGCGTTTCTGTATTCTACTGTCAAATGTTGCTTTGGTTGAAGTATATCGAGGCAATCTGGCCTCCTATGGATCTATTGGTGGAAAAAAAGGATGCGTTTTCAGTAGCCTTACTAGATAAACGAGATCATCTTCTCTGAGACTACAGCAAGGCTCACAGCCTGAATTTTCTTAAAAGTTAGTAGATATTGGAATCACACCAATAAACTTTTGAGACGTGATCATAGTAAAATCCATTGCTCTGGTAAACTCTTTGAGGGACTGGTTCACTCATGCATGAAAAGAAACACATCAGTCATATAAAAACTTTTGACCATTGAGTCATGTTAGCACCCAAATATTGATGACTTTTATTATGTAGTATCTAAAAGTATCATATTACTGAATATCACTTTGGATGCTATCAAAACAGTCTGCAAATTAGTTAAAAAATGTCAGGTAGGGCTGGAGAGATGGCTTAGCAGTTAAGTGCTTGCCTATGAAGCCTGAGGACCCTGGTTCGAGGCTCGGTTCCCCAGGACCCACATTAGCCAGATGCACAAGTGGGTGCACACGTCTGGAGTTTGTTTGCAGTGGCTGGAGGCCCTGGTGTGACCATTCTCTCTCTCTCTCTTTCTCTCTCTCTCCCTCTCCCTCTGTCTGTCTGTGGCTCTCAAATAAATAAAAATAAACAAAAAAATTAAAAAAATGTCAGGTAGCTGTGTGTTGAAACCTTGTATTCTAATATGGGCAAAATAAACTCTCAGTTGACATTCATAAGGATTAAGCTCCCTTCACTAATTTCTGGAAAAAATCTATAAAATACTTACATTTGAGTTTTAAAGATTGCCTCAGGTAAAATCTTAGCATTTTATTTCATTTCAATTTATTATTTGCAGGGATAGACAGAGAGAATGGGTGCACCAGGGGCCTCACGCCATTGCAAATGAGCTCCAGATGCATGTACAACTTAGTGCATTTTGGCTTTATGTGTGTGTTGTGGGCTCAAGCCTGGTCTGACAGCCTGTGCAAGCAGGTGCCAGAAGCTCTGAGCTGTCTCCCAGGCCCAAAGCAGCTTAGTTTTGTGCCATATTTTTCTTTCAATTGAAAATAGCATTCCTCAAACCTAGGCTTCTAAAAAAGAAGAATGGATAAAGAAAGTATCACACACACACACATACACACACACACACACACACACACACACACACACACACACACACAATATATATATATACACATGCACACAGTGAAATTTTCTCAGCCATGAGGAATAATGAAAGTTAGGTCTTTGGAAGGAAGATGATTCCATCTAGAAATAACCATATTAAATAAATGAAGCCAGCCTCAGGAAGCTAAACATCACGTGTTTCACCTCATTTTGGTTCCTAGCTTTTATCTATCCACATAAAACCATGTAGGAGTATATAAAGTGAAAGCACAAGGGAAATTTTCTGGGGGAACAAAGAAGACAAATGGAGGGAGGGAGAAGAAATGCAGGGTGGGGATTATGGGGAGAATTCTCTCTCTCTCTCTCTCTCTCTCTCTCTCTATATATATATATATATATATATATATATATATGTGTGTGTGTGTGTGTGTGTGTGTGTGTGTATGTGTGTATAAAATCTTTTCATACCACACACATATATATATATATGTATATATATACATATATATATATATATATATATATGTGGTATGAAAAGATTTTAAACAGTTGAATTAAAAATATTTTTAAAGAACCTAGTTTTAAAAAAGAAAATAAAACGGTATCAATATGGAGATTCCTCAAAAACCTATAAGTAAAACTCCCATACATTCCAGTTAAAGCACCCCTGAGAATACACTCAAGGAAACCCAAGTCAGCACACTACAGAGATACTTGCACGTGCTTGTTAACTACAGAGTTATTTACAGTGGACAAGTTCTGGACCCAGCCTAACTGTCTGCCAGCAGATGACCTGGCATCAATATACAATGGAATTGTATTCAGTCATAAAGAAGGAGATTATGTCATTTGCACGAAAAGGGATGGAACTGGAGATCATCATATGAAATGCAATAAGTTACACTCCAAAATACAAGTATCTCATGGATATTTTATATGGACTCCACATGTGTGTGTGTGTGTGTACGCACACACACACACACACACACACACACACATATATAAATGGAAAGGACCTGACATTTTTTAAGTCATTTATAGTGGGGTGAATATAGCCAAAGTACATACTAGAAAAAAATACATGTCTGTGCACAGTAACTATACACCAATGTAAAATTAAAATTGTACCTCATTTTGGGGCTGGAGAGATGTCTCAGAGGTTAAAGCACTTGCCTGCAAAGCCAAAGCACCCAGGTTCAATTCCCCAATACACACATAAAGCCAGATGCACAATGTGACACATGCATCTGGAGTTTGCAGTGGCAAGAGGCCCTGTCATGCTCATTCTCCCCCCTTTCTCTCTCTCTCTCAAATAAATAGAATGTAAAAAATTGTATCTCATTTTTTGCCTGGAGAGATGTCTCAGATGTTAAGGCACCTGCCTGCAAAACCTAATGACCTGAGTTTGATTCCATAGTACCCATGTAAAGCTAGATACACAAAGTGGCACATGCATCTGGAGTTTGTTTGCAATGACTAGAGGCTTTGATGTACCCATTCCCTCTGTCTTCTTTCTCCCTGTTTCTTTCTGCTTGCAAATAGAAAATTTTTTAAAAAAATTGTATCTCATTTTTACAAAGGTATGTTCAGTTGACAAGTCACTTATACATACCCCTTCCCAGTGAGGGTCACATAATCTGCTGCTTTATGTGTACTTACCACTTCTCTCCAAAGAAGTTTTAAAAGGTGCTCATTCAAGCATCAAGAGCCTCATAATAAGAGGAAAAGGTGATGACATCAAAATTAAGGAGAGACTAATTGAGACAGGGAGGGCATATGATGGAGGGTGGATTTGTGAGGGGGAAAACAGGGGCGAGGGGGGAATAATCATGGATTATTGTCTATAATTATATGTAAAATAATATAATTATGGAAGCTGTGAAGAAATCTTTTTAATTTTTTTGTTTTATTTATTTATTTGAGAGTGACAGACAGAGAAAGAGGCAGATACAGAGAGAGAGAGAGAGAGAGACAGAGAATGAGCACACCAGGGTCTCCAGCCACTTCAAATGAACTCCTGACACGTGTGCCCCCTTGTGCATCTGGCTAACGTGGGTCCTGGGGAATCAAGCCTTGAACTGGGGTCCTTAGGCTTCACAAGCAAGCGCTTAACCACTAAGCCATTTCTCCAGCCCAAGAAATTTTTTTTTTGAAAGTTAATGAAAATAATGCCTAGGCTATGGAGATGGCTCAGTGATTAAGAATGCTTGTTACACAAAACCTGAGGGCCTGAGACCACAGTTTGTTTCCACATCACCCACATAACCTGCTGGGTGTGGCTATTCAGATCTCTCACACCAGTTCTGGGTGAGGGAGCAAGTCAGGAGGGCGTGGAAAATGGAGAATTGCTGGTGCTAGAAACCTGCTAAAATGGTGGGGTGAGAGACTCCCTGTCAAAGAAATAGATGGACGAGCATGAGAAACCCCTGGCGTTCTCCTCTGGCCTAGCACACATGGACACAGGGCACACCCATCCACACACACATGTGCAAATTCTCCTCACACACCATGTACAACACCACACGAACATGCGCACACACACCAACGTTAATTAAATAATTGAAATGAGGCAAATGCTTCTTCTAGAAAAGGATTCAGGGGCAAGGGCAAGTTTTCAGTGGCGAGTGTGTGGCTGTGAGGGACAGCACGACTACTTGTGAGGCTTCGTACCACCAAGGCAGCAGAAGGTTCCTTAATATTGCTTTAAGAACATAGCTGCAACAGTACAAATAACAAAGCAGATGACATTTCGGTAAGATCACCACTGTTCCCCTGCATGTCCATACAGATGTTCAGACTATACTTTTAGAGCCTCTGACCTCATGGGTCAAGCAGCCTGACCACTTTGTGGATGCTGCACGCTAGTTAGAAGGTGAGGGGGGAACTTGATGTTGAGAACAGGACATGAGGATACAACAGGCACAGAACAGAGCATGATGCAGGCCTCGCATACCAACATGGGTATTAATATTAATTCAAAGTATGCTGAGATGCCATGAAAGTCTTTCGTATGGGACAATGACATGATTCGATAGCATTAAGGTCCAGGCATAGGAATGACTCCCAATTTGTGTGGAGGGGGAGGGGCCAGTGGGCTATCAGGATGGAGTTTCATGCTGTCTGTCACTCAGAGGAGAGGAGGGTTTGACTAGACCAGAATCTCAGTTTGCAGTGGAAGGAATAGCTGGAAGAAGAGAAAGGATGGAGGGAAGGCAAGAGAAGGCATGAGAAGGGCATCCGGGGTGGAAGTCCCCACAGTGGACGAAGAAAGAGATGAGAAAACACGGGGCCTGTCTGGCAGACGCAGCAAGAATTTCGTTTGTCAGCCTGGACAACAGCACAGTTCCAGGAGAAAAGTCACGACTCGCCGTGAAGTGGCAGATAGTTGCATTTGGCTGGAGCCCAGATTAAAAAGAGCTGCCCAGCACCATATGAGATCACTAATCAACCGACACCATCTTGGGTCTCAGGAGGTCGAACAGTGCGGTTCTCAGTAGCAGTTATTTCCAGAGAAGAGGATGAAAAGGCCTGATGCAGCGCTTGTGTGGGTTATACAAGGCTCTTTAAAGTCACACCTCACACACCGTGACCCACACAGGGAAGAACCTTGTCCTGCCAATCACGCACAGGGACAGAGGCGCCATGGACGGCCAATCACTCTCTAGGCTGCTGGGATTTTGGGTGAAGAAATTAGAGTTATGGAATGCTTATTCTTACAATTTCTATTTAGGGCCCAGAATGGTACAGAGATTAAATAGGGCCAGGTTGGAAGGCGCTCTGAACCTGGTAAGGACTGAAGACAAACGCTAATGAAAATGATTGACTTTAGCTAATAATAATGGATGGCTCCTCAACTCTAACAGATATACCGCAGTAATGTAAGATGTCAATAACAGAGGAAAGTTTGTAGGCATGCGTGGGGGGGGGAGATACAAATATATGGTGACTGTGTGCTTTGTGTTCAATTCTTTGATCATTCAACTTAAAATTTCCCTTAAAAGATGAAGTGTATCACACACACACACACACGCACACACGCACACACACACAATGATCTTCTACAGTGGGATCCCAGCCTAGAAAGCATCAGGCCCGATGCAGGTTTCAGCTTGCCCAGGCAAGAGCCCTTATCAGTCAATGTTTGTTCTGAAGTTCAGAATCAGGAAAGAGGGGAAAATAAATCAGCGTTTCAGAGGTCCATCTTCCAATGTAATATGGGCCAGAGATTTGTTTTTTACCTACAAATGAGTTCTTGTTTACTGAAATGATATCTGCCGTTTTTTTCAATTCCCCCTGTAATATTTTTACTATTAATACTGAAAAAGGTATTAGCAAGTTATTTACTCATGCTCCATCTGAAAGAAATACTTGGTTCCTTTTGGAAGTAGTGGGAAGGGAGCACTTCCTCTTGTGTGTGTACTTCCGGTACTGGTAAGCACTTCTACTTGCTCCTTAGAATACAGGGAATTAATTCCCCAGAGGAAATCTCCTCTCCCTCCCCTTGTAATAGTGGTGTGTACTCAGGAAGGAATGAGCCTTTGATGTTGAGTCTCCAACACTCACCTATAAGAGTAGTTCAAATGTCACTTTCCAACAAGTCTACACATTTCACTGGTATGTTATGTGTGTGGCTAAGGGGCCATTTCAAGACCTTCCTTTCTGTCCTCTCCCTTCACTTTGTTCTCTTGGCTACTGTGGATGAAGATGCTGTTTGGCATCCTCTTTCTTTGATGGCTCCTAGCACCCGAATCCAGTGCCCTCTGAACTGAGCGGCACTAAACTGTACCTCCTCATCTCTTGACTTCGGGCATTTACTATATTCTGGTGCAAAGCAGGAACATTAATGTCTGCATTGCTCCAGCATCAGACCTGTAGAAAATAGGAATGAGGACTGGAGAAATTACTCAGTCATTAAAAGTGTTTGCTTGCAAATCCTGAGAGCCTGGGTTTGATTCCCCAGTACTCACGTAAAGCCAAATGCAAAAAGTGGAGCATGCATCTGGAGCTTGTTTGCAGTGGCAGGAAGCCCTGGCATTCCCATTCTCCTCTCTCTCTCTCTCTCTCTCTCTCTCTCTCTCTCTCTCTGTGCCTCTTTCTCTCTCAAATAAGTAAATAAAAATATCTTTAAGAAAAGAAAATATAAATGACTATGGTGTCACTATAGATCCACTTGCTTAGAATGTCTGGGTGAAGAGTAGGTGTGGACAGTTTAAAAACTCTCTCTCTCTCTCTCTCTCTCTCTCTCTGTGTGTGTGTGTGTGTATGTGTGTGTGTTCCTGGGGATCCAACCTGGGGCTTCATGCATGCTAAGAGCTGTTCCCCAGTGAGTTTCTTCCCTCTGTTGCCCTCATCGGGGTTACAGGCATGCGTGGCCACGCCCAGGTTTTCATATGGGTGCTGGGGGTCAATTTCACATCCTCATGCCTGCACACCAAGCACTCTTACCCATCTTAGCCATCTCCCCAGCATGTGAAAGTTCTTCATGTAAAATAAAGATATTTTTATTTTTTTTAAGGCAAGCCCAACAGACTGGCCTTTTTATATGTGAGACAGTGAGAGCGAGTGCAAGAGAGAATTGGCATGCCAGGGCCTCCTGCCACTGTAATCGAACTCCAGATATGTGTGCCACCTTGTGTGCATGTGCGGTCTTGGGCACTTGTGTCATCTTGTTGCTTATGTGGGATCTGGAGAGTTGAACATGGGTTCTTAGGCTTCACAGGCAAGTGCCTTAACCACTAAGCCATCTCTCCAGCTGCAAAATAAAGATAGGTTTAATGCTATTCTAGAAGACTGAATTTGGACAGTGAGGGAGCAGAATTGGGCACAATGAAGAATGAACTTTCTATTATTTAGGATTCTAAAAATGGATGTGGGGGGTGCTGGAGGGATGGATTAGCTGTTGAGGTGCTTGCTTACAAAGCCAAAGGACCCAGGTTCGATTCCTCAGGACCCATGTAAGCCAGATGCACAAGGTGGCACACGTGTCTGGAGTTTGTTTGCAGTGGCTGGAGGCCCTGGCGTGCTCACTCTCTCTCTCTCTCTCTTTGTCAAATAAATAAAAATAAAAATAAAATATATTTAAAAGTGGAAATGGTCCCTAGATGATGCTGTTTTTTGTCTTTGACGAAATTTTCTTATTAAGAAGGGATTCATTATGGAGCTGAGGGCAACCTGTGTCCCTTCCACCTAGTTTATGGCACTTTATTCTACAGGGACGTTTTCCAATTTTAGAGCTGGATCATCAGTGGAAACAAGAAGCAGTTAATTATCCTCTGTGAAAATGAAAACTAAACTTGTGGTTCTACATTTCCCCAGAGGAAGCCTCAGCAATTTGTTGGTACAGGTTTAGGAAGGGGGTCTCTGAAGTGGGCGGAGTTCCTGGTTTTTAGCATTCAATCATTTCCCTGATCTAAATACTTCTGCCATGGTAGATTTTAAGCTCCCAGTGTAACATCACAGAGCTCACAATAGCTGTGAAAATTGACCCCTCAGCTCCTGTGATTTCGTTTGGGTACAGCCCTACAAAGCTGCCTCCCATTTCATCCTCCTCTTCTGTGTTTCCTCTCTCTCCCTCTTCATCCATACCCCCTTCCTCATCATTACATCATTTGTGTCTGGGAAGAGTCAAAGTGGAGACCCCATGAATGTCCATCTTGCATCTATACAAGCTGGAAATCTTACTGCATGTAGCCGTTGATAATCACTCAATCAAGTACAAACTTTCTCAATGCAAACCTTCAGACATGCTGGGCCAGTGCACCGCACCATATCCTGCCCCAAGTCAGATAACAAACTCAAAGAAAATGATGCTTCCTTACAAACTTCCAGACCCTCCAGGTTAGGCAGCACACCCCCAGATCTCCCTAACCTGCCACCCTTCCCACCCTGGTATTAGCATGCTATTGACATGAGTGAGTCTGCTCTGCTCATCTTTTGCAAGTAGAGGGGCCAAGATGTAGCAGTCAAGCCCAGTGGGAGTGTTAAATAGTGGGAGCTTTGCTTTAAAGGCCCTGACTGGGGACTAAAGTGTGACTTTTCCTACTTGGTTATTTTTGAGCTGTGTCACTTCAGGTTATTAACTAACTCTTCCGTTTGTTTATCTTGAAGATGAGGAAAAATGAGAACCAATCTCAAGGTCTCGGTGGATATGTTGGAGAGCTTATTATGAAAAGTATCTAAAACTTGAAAATAAAGTATGACTGTGTCTTACATAGGTCATGCTATTCTATAGGCACACTTGGTTTATTGGATTGAAGTTCTTTTTTTTTTTTTTTTTGAGGCACGATCTCACTATAGCTCAGGCTGACCTGGAATTCAGTAGGTAGTCTCAGGGTGACCTCGAACTCATGGCTATCCTCCTACCTCTGCCTCCTGAGTGCTGGGATTAAAGTCGTGTGCCACCACACCCGGCTGGATTGAAGTTTTTATTGTTTAAGTGTCTAGATTCTGTGAAGCAACAAGTTAATTTGCAGGATATTGATAAGTTAGAAATTATTTCTGTCTGGTAGACAAAATAAAGCCCCAAAGGTTATAGGTCTATTGACATTTTAAGACATTGACTAATCTTGTTTTTCAAATGTTTTTATTTATTAAAGAGGAGGTTACAGTATGGGTGGCTCAGGGCCTCTTGACACTGCAAACAAACTCTAGGCACATATGTCACTTTGTGCATCTGGCTTTATGTGGGTACTGGTGAATTGAACCTGGGCTTTGTAGGTAAATACCTTTAACCACTGACCTATCTCTCCAGCCCAATATTGCCCAATTTTGAATATAAGGTAGCAAACTTATTTAAGCATTCTTTTGCTGGATGGAAGTATAAATCGCTTATCTTTTATTGGTATTCAAACCATTTTTTTGCATCCTTTTGGTTCTTTCATTAACGAGTTCATAAAATTCTATTTATTTATTTATTTTCTCTTTTTTTTTTTTTTAAACTTTGAGGCAAGCCCAACAGACTGGCCTCATTTTTTAAAGGGGTGGGGGAATTGGTGCACCAGGGCCTCCAGCCACTGCACTCAAACTCCAGATGCATGTGCCCCCTTGTGCACATGTGCAACCTTGCATGTGGGCATCACTGTGTGTCTGGCTTATGTGGGACCTGGAGAGTCGATCATGAGTCCTTAGACTTCACAGGCAGGCACGTTAACTGCTAAACTATCTCTCCAGCACTCTATTCATTTTTTGATTAATTGATAAAACGATACTCCCTAGAAGGACTGATGCATTTATTCATGAGTCAAACAGTGTATGATGTTTGTCTATGAGAAGAATTCTTGTAACTATAAAGACGCATTTTTGACTATCTATAGAACAAATCTCAGGGCTTGACACTAGTCGATAAGCATTAGTGTTAATCCGTCTCTCAGGATGCAGTTTCTACATTTTATAAAAGGCTGCCCTGCTACAAATTATGGCTGTATCTATGTGCTGATCCCTGGCTCAGTCTGCTCCTGATAATGAGACTTACTGTTAGAACCCTGCTGCGGTCGCCAGATTATGTCTTGCTGGAGGTGGAGAATACACAGGACTGAACTTCCCTCGCCCTACCCTGCCGTCTCTCCCGGGACTCTGAGATGCCCTGAGGGCTCACAGAAGGCAAGCCATCAGCACTTCTGTGGCTTCTGTCAAACACCAGTGAATCTGGGCTGGAAAGATGGCTCAACGGTTAGGGCACCTGCCTGTAAAACCTAAGGATCTGAGTTCCAGTCCCAAGTACCCACATAAAGCCAGATGCACTAAGTGGCACATTCATCTGGAGTTCATTTGCAGTGGCTAGAGACCCTGGAGTGACAATTCTCTCTCTGTCTCTCCCTGCTTGCACATCAATAAATAAAATAACTTTTAAAAATACCAGTGAATCCACAGGTAAGGGGAAGTGGAGGCTATGCACTCATGTTGACATGTGGAAACGCTTCTCCTGGCAAGAAACAACTTCGAAGGGGGATGGGGAGGGAATCCAGCAAAGAGCAGATATACTGTCAGCCTCCTAGGTCTCTTGACACATTAGACAGCCAGCATGGGCATCCAGCAAGAGTGCAAGAAGATAGGGGGCAACGTGGGGCATAGCTGAAGACGATATGTTAAATTCTACGAGGAGGGCACAAGGGACTGAAAAGTCTACTACTCCTGGGAGCAGTGAATGTGTGAGGCAGATGGAAGCTGGGGTGATGATCTGCGATGCACTGTGGAAGCCAGGACTCAAAGCCAAGCAGGCTACAAGACAGTGGGCGTGATTCAGAAGCGGCCAATGCTGAGTCTTTGCCTCTCGGGGACCATTGTTTAGATCCTTGTTTCTTTGATTTTTATGAAATGACAGGGGAACAGAGAGCAGGTCTTACATTATCTACTTCACTAAAATTCATCCTCATTTCGTCCCCAGACCCATCATTTGGTTGAGACATTTGGGTGTCAGGAAGCTTTGACTAAAAGCCCCAGTACTCCTTGGACATGGCTCTACTCAGAGATTTGGGCTTCCAGTGAGGTTGGGGAGGGAGAGGCATTGTTCTGGAATGCTGGAGAGACATCTATTTTCAAACACTGGTTCAAAATACCTGGAAATGGAAGCAGCTATCAAAAGTTGGAGTCAGGAAAGAAAAGCAAGAGGGTATGGAAGGCACTCCCTCTCTCTCTGCATACAGCAGGTTCTCTTAATGGGACCATTTGCTATTCAAATTTCTGGAGCCCAATTAGCCGTTCAGCTACTGACTGAGCCCCACAGGTGCCAAACATTTTACTGAACACTGAGAATCCATTGGTTACTTATGTATTCTTACTACCTTTATGTGTATGTGTGGGTCCATATACCTATGGATGCACATGTCTGTGCTTACATGTGTATATCAAAGGACAACTTTAGCATCATTTTGTAAGGAATAGTGTCCGTATTTTTACTTTTGTTTATTTAAAAAATTATTTATATAAGAGGGAGAGAGGCAGATAGAGAGAAAGAGTGGGTGCACCAGGGCCTCCAGCCACTGCAAATGAATTCCAGATGCGTGCATCATCTTGTGCATCTGGCTTATATGGGTACTGTGGAATCAAACCTGGGTCTTTAGGCTTCATAGTCAAGCACCTTAACCATTAGGCAATCTCTCCAGCCCATATTTTTATTTTTTGAGACAGGTCTCCATTGCCCTGAAGCTCATCGAGTAAGCTTGACTTGCTGGCTAGTGAATCTCAGATATACTCCTATCGGGGCCTCCTCAGCATTAGGGTTACAAGTGTGTGCCAACATGCCTGGCAGTAATATCTGGGTTCTGGGAAAGAAAACCACATACTCATGTTGGCATGGCAAGTACTTTGCCAATTGAATTTTCTTCTTGGGCCTTCAGAAAATTCGCAAAACAAAAACAAACAAAAATAATCCCCTTTGAGAGCTGCCATTTTACACAATGCTCAGGCCACAAGTTTACATTGAACACAACAGTAGAATGAAAGGAAAGTTCTGTCCCACGGTTTTTTTTTTTTTTTTTTGGCTTGGTTTTTCGAGGTAGGGTCTCACTGTAGCCCAGGCTGACCTGAAATTCACTATGGAGTCTCAGGGTGTCCTTGAACTCACAGCAATCCTCCTACTTCTGCCTCCCATGTGCTGGGATTAAAGGCGTGCGCCACCACGCCTGGCATGTCCCATAATTTTTAATGGCAGTACCTGAGGGGAAAATGGCTTTGTGGATTGAATTTGGCAGTGAATCATGGCTGCATTTCTTTCTCTAGAAGGGTAGGTTGAGTTAGAAAAGCAGGGGACCAGACTCTGGACTGCAGGAAGAGTGGTCTGAGATGTCTTTGATTTATAAGCACTGGATTCTAGCAGATTTGAGTACAGTCTAGGCTAGTGTCTCCCATTGACAGCATTCTGTATCCCTTCAGAATGTTTCCATGTTACAGAAAGGAAACAAACAAAAACACATGACTGGTCTAGAAAGGCTACCTAAGTGGTCAGTCTGTAAGACCTAGGCAAGAGCTCATGGTAAACCTGGGCTTGTGTCCATCCCTGATAAAAGAACAGATATAGTTTCTAGCGTATCGGGAAATACTGGACCCTAGGTTTTCCATCACCAAGAACTACTGTTTTCTTTTTCCTTCTGCTCTAGTTTTAGAACTTGTTTTCATCTTAAAATTGCCTTTGTTAAGTCATAGTCAATAAAATGTACTCCTTATTTGTATTCATCAAATGTTAAGTCAACTTCAATGTTTTCATTTATTTATTTGAGAGAGAGAGGCAGATAGAGAATGGTCGTACCAGGGCCTCCAGCCACTGCAAACAAACTCCAGACGCATGTGCCACCTTGTGCATCTAGCTTACGTGGGTCCTGGGGACTCAAACCTAGTTCCTTCGGCTTTTGCCGGCAAGGCTCTTTAACCATTAAGCCACTTCTCAAGCCCCTAAATCAACTATAATCTGAGCCCTGGGCCAGCAGAACTTCTGGGGGTTGATGTAATTGCAGGCCTAATACTTTGTCTAGTGTGGTGGTTTGAATCAGGTGTCCTCAGTAAAGTTGTGTGTTCTGAATGCTAGGCCCCCAGCTGATGGCAGCGTGGGAGTTGAGCCTTGCTGGAGAAGGTGTGTCATGAGGGTGATCTTGACGGTTTATTAGCCCTAGCTCGCCAGCGTTACTTCAGCTCACTCGGCTGCTGCTGTTCGCTCGTGTTGGCGAGGAGGTGACGTCCAGACTCTGTCGATCATCTTTCCCCTGCCATCGTGGAGCTTCTTCTCGAGTCTGTAAACCCAAATAAACAACTTTCCTCCCATCAGCTGCTTTTGTTCTGGTGCTCTGTGTCAGCACTGAGAAGGTAACTATAATAAATAGCTGGCCTGTAATAAGAAATGGACAGCGGATGTGAGCCTGGGTTCTGGAGCTAGACAATGTGGGCTTCAATCGCACCTCAGCTCTTAGTAGTCATGTGTACTTAGGCAATTCACTTAGCCTGTCAGATGCAAGTGAGCACAGAGTTAGAAGAGGGAGGTTTAAACACATCCAAAGGCACTGGCTGAAGCATTACACAGACCATTTACATCACCTATGGTGTGTAGGTGGTGGTTTGAATCCAGTGTCCCCCATAAACTCCTGATTTTGAATGCTTGCTTCCCAGCTCATGGCAATTTGGGAGGTAGAGCTTTGCTGAAGGAGGGGTGTGCTTGAGGGTGGGCTTAGGGGTGGTATAGGCAGCTCCCCTTGCCAGAGATCTGTTCCCTCTCTTGCTGCTGTTTTCCACCTGTTGTGGCAGAGGTGATGTCCATCCTCTGCTCGTGTCGTGCTGTCCTCTGACATCATGAAGCTTCCCCTTGACACTGTAAGCCAAAATTAATCCTTTTTTTTTTTTCCTGTCAGCTGCCTTTGGTCTGGTGCTTTATCCTAGCAACATGAAGGTAATTGCAACCCCATATAATAGAGTAATACCCAATTATGAAAAGGAGTGCAGAGTAGCCCCAGATGCTGAGATGGAATGGCCGCCAACAGACACTGTTAATTGAATAAAGGAATCAGAGTAATGCATGGATAACATAACAACTTTTATCTACGAGAAAGTCATACACACACACACACACACACACACACACACACACACTTTTAAATATTTAAACAATGGATGATTAACCAAAGCTTAAAATGAAAATGATTTCTGGCCTGTGATCTCTGAATACAACTTTAAAATAAATAAATAAATAAAAATAACCAGGACTCCTCAGAGCAAGAGGTTGATTCCTTGCCTGAGGCATTGGATATAAATGATGACCCTCCTCTGAGCAGAAATTAAGGAAGCGACCAAGGGCTGTTGGGATCTTGTTAAAAGGACTCATATACCAATTACAGGAGGTTCCTACAGGCTATAGGTAGTTTGAGACTAACTATGCAGGTTATTATGTCAAATATATTTAAGATATGTTACTCTGAACAAAACAGAAAACATAATTGAACACCTTCTAGAGGCTAAGAAATGAACTCAGTATTTTGGTTATATACAATAACTGGAAAGTGGCTAGCTTTTTGTGTGTGTAAGTCTGTCCTGTACCATAAATAATAAACTAATGAAATAAACATTCTTTTACAAAATTCTCGAGCTAATTCATGAGGAAAGGCTGTTACCAGTTGCAATGCCCACCACTCCTGTGGTGGTATGAATAAAGCATCTCTTATAGCCTCATATGTTAGTGAGCCTTTGGGACGTAGATCCTTGCTGAAGGAGATGCATCACTGGGGGAAGGTCTTGGGGATCATATAGTCCTGGCTCCACTTGCCAGTGCTGGCTAGCTCACTCTCTCTACTTCCTCCCTACTGATGTGAGGAGGTGTGGTGCCGGGTCTCTCCTCCTGCCATGCTTTCCTGCCATGATGAAGCTTCCCTGTGTAACCATAAGCTGGAAATCAGCCCTTTCCTTCCATACGCTGCTTCTGGTCAGGTACTTTGTCCTGGCAATGGGGAGGTGACTGCTACATGTCCAAAGAGAGAAAGGCTGTCATCTGAAGACACTGATGGAAATACAGCTACTGTCTCTGGGGTGTTCCTACATGAGAAATTAAAATTTCCTATAATATTCTCTGTATTCTACTACTAACTTCTGGGAAATGGAGAGGACCTTATTAAATAATACCAGAGGGTATAGACAGCGAAATCTAGACTGGAGACTAAACTATGTGGCTGAGGATTTTGAATCAAATAATAATAAAAACAATAATAAAACGATACAATAATAATAATAATAGTAAAAATAAAACAGACCAAAAAGAAGAGCAAATTGAAGTCAACAATTCAGGCATTTAAAAGCTTTGCCAATAAATTACAATATGTACTTATTAGTAATCTAATGTGAGTGAATTAATCTGAAAAAAATTTAACTGAGTTTTGATACTAAAAGTTACTAACTTTTCAGATGAAATAATGATACCCTGAATTATGTTTGAAAACTAAGTTTTTCTATTTGAAGAATTCATAGTAAGATACATATGAATGTAACAATGTTATTTCTAAGATTTAATTATTTAGAATAATTTCATAATCTGAAGTAACAAGTATGAAAATGAGATGGTGCCAAAATATTTTACTAATAAAAAGGGTCATGGATCAGTACACAGCAGTGACTAAGTCTCTGTCTTGAAATTAAATGGCCTGAGTTTGAATTCTGGATCCATTGTCTCCCGGCTGTGAAACCTTGCACAAGAGCTAGGCTTCTGTGAGCCTCAGTTGTCAAGTGTGCCAGTAGTATCCCCATTATTATTGTGGTCACTAAACGAATGCTGTGTGCTGTTGTAACAGCCTCTTGGCAGATGGGGAAGATGCTAAAATGTTCTGTCTGTCATTGGAATCCTTGTCAATTATCTTCACCATTATCACGATGTGAACAAGCTATCTGGTTACTACCAACCATTTATACTAATAATATAGTTCCAGTAATGTTCACTGTGTCTTTAAGAAAACGCGTAACTTATTTTGGCAGTTTCATTATAGCATGGTTATTCAACTAGATCAGATAACCACCCCCCCAAAAAAAAACTCACATGTATGACATGTGTACACCACAGGCAGTCAAATCTGAGCTCACTGGAGGGTAGAGAATGGGGTACCTTTCCCTCCTAGTTATCTCCCTAAATTTGGTTCCAGTTTTCAAGCAAGTTCATATACACAATGAAAAATACCAAGGCTCCTGGAAGAAATCAGATGCTAAGCCCTTTTGACCATCTATATTATTCTTCACCTTCCAGTCTACTTCTATTGTGTGGCTAACCCATTTCCTAAGGCGGGAACAAATGAGTTAAGAAATTGAGATAAGCTGGGGCGTGGTGGCACAAGCCTTTAATCCCGGAATTTGAGAGGCAGAAGTAGGTGGATCACCATGAGTTTGAGGCCACCCTGTGACTACAGAGTGAATTCCAAGTCAGGCTGGACTACAGTGAAACCCTACCTTAACAAGCCAAAAAAAAAAAAAAGAAAGAAAGAAAGAAATTTAGATAAGCAGGCACCTTACTATGGAAATACCGAGGAAGCCACTAACTCCTGGTTGGTGGAAAGCTACTCACTTCCTAATGTCTAGCTGAAACAGGATCATTCTACGCCTTCCAACACTCTGTTTTCAAGACCTGCCAGAATGACCTAGGAGGCTCACAAAGTTGCATTTTTAAATTTTATGAAGATGTTGGATATACACTTGAATTGTTTGGGCTTCTGTTTTGATGATATGACTTGTTGGAGGCTTTCTGCAGATAGCGTGTCTCCTAAATGACAGGGTTGTTTGTGTCTTTCAATCTGATATCTTATTTATTTGAATAATCTGTTGTCTCATTCCTTTTATGCATGTTCAAACAGAGAGCTACAGGCAAAAATAAATCTCTTGACAGCAAAACATGGAATTTCACTCAGAGACTTGTCCAAGAGGACCTTAAAAATAAACGCTAATAAGCTTCAAGCTTGAAAGCCTAATAATGGCTTAGGGTATGTTTCAGTGGCTCTAATGGAAATCATAAGTAGGAAATAGGGCTTGGGATTTAATAATCTGGCTACATATTTAATATCAGTGATTTTCAGACACTGTTCTCCCTGACTTCTGTAAAGAGTAGGGACTAACTTCTGAAAGAGTTTATTGCCTATGTAGTGGTGGAGAAAAGCAGGTTTGGCTGTCAAATGGGTCTGTTCCCTGTTCACACCTTTGCAGTTCTCAGCTACATGATCCTAGAAAAATAAACCCAAGTCCTGAGAATAATAGCACCTTTGTCTGTGGTGGATATGAATGAAGTAATGTGCATACATGCATATGGCCAAAGATAGCACTCATTTAATGCATGCTTCCACCATCACTATCATGGTGACCAGATGGCCATCAACATCGCACGGTCACCAGGAAACAGTCTGGCACTGTGATGTGGAAATGGAGGCACTGTGGTGCAAATTCCAGTTCCAACATTTTTTTCTATGTCCTCTGGCATGCCAGGTGCATTCATGGTTCAACTCTGGGTCTTATTTTCTCCAACTGGAAAATGAGCCCTTGTAAAGTCTGCTGAAATTTTTCCCCAAGTGGTAGGACCAGCAAAATTGCTTGTAATTCTCTCTTAGATTTCAGAAGTAAATGTTGATTCTGTAAAATAAAACCATGGGAACATAAAGCTCTACACATATCCATCTCCCAATTTCCATTGTTAATGAAGCTCTAGGCACCATTTGAGTGAGGTTGGTTGTCGAGAGATTATGCACTCTCTTAAGCCTTTCTCTTGACAACACTTTGAAATAGACATTGACACTATGAGAAAGCCAGGATGTGCCGACACTGAGTAACTTGTCCAAAGTCACACAGCCCAAATGACAAACTCTAAGTTGCAATCTAAAGTGAAGTTTGTTGTTTTCATTCTAGTTATTTATATAGCTCCCAACAGAAAACAACCCTAAAAGGTGTCAATGGTAATGAACAAATCAGTCAGGTAAGGTGGAGTACTACTGTATCAAAAAGAAAACCAATTACTTGCATAAGCAAAGAAACTGGATGAATTCCAAAAGAATTATGCTAAGCAAAAGATCCCAGCTGCAGAAAACTATACATTATATTTTCCCATTATGTGAAATTCCATAGAAAAAAGAACTGTAGTAGCTATTGATGTAAACCCATTTTTTTATTTATTTAAGTTTTTAAAATACTTTTTATTTATCTGCGAGAGAGAGAGAGAGAGAAAGAAAGAAAGAGAGAGAGAGAGAGAGAGAAAGAGAGAGAGAGAGAGAATGAGAATGAGAAAGAGAGAATGGACAAGCCAGGGTCTCCAGCCACTGCGAATGAGCTCCAGATGCTTGTACCACTTTATGTATCTGTCTTTACATGGGTAGAGGGGAATTGAACTTGAGCTGTTAGGTTTTTCAGTCAAGTGCCATAACTGCTGAGCCATCTCTCCAGTCCTTATTTTATTTATTATGTATTTATTCATTTGTGTGTGTGTGCGTTCATGTATGTGAGTGCGGGCATGCATGTGCCACACAGTGCATGTGTGGAGGTCAGAGGAAAAGTCCTGGTGTCAGTTTTCATCTTCCACCTTATTTGAGGCCGAATCTCTTGTTTACCACTGCATTTTCCAGGCTAGCTAGCCTTCAGGCTTCCAGGAAATCCTCCTGTCTTGACCTTCCTTATCACCCAAGGCATTCTGGGATTGCATATTCCCCTACAGTTTTCAGCTTTAGGTGATTCTTGGACATCATAATCCAGGCACTCACACTTGTGCAACATGCACTTTATCTACTGAGCCATCTTCCCAGTCCGATGCTTATAATAACCCTATGGAACTCCCTCCACAGGGGAGTAAGACTGAATCCAATTAGCATATACAAAAGTATTAGTGATGGGAAGCATGTTACCCTTTTCCTCACATTTTAATTATTCTTATTTATTTACTTGCAGAGAGAGAGGGGAGAGAGAGAGAGAGAGAGAGAGAGAGAGAGAAGAGAGAGAGAGAATGGGAACCAGGGCCTCTAGCCACTGCAAATGAACTCTAGATGCATGCACCACTTTGTGCATCTGGCTTTACAGGGGTAAAGGGGAGTCAAATCCTAATTGTTCGACTTTGCAGGCAAGTGTCTTAACTGGTGAGCCATCTCATCAGCCCCCTTTCCCTCATTTCCCCCTGTAACTTTAATAGTATTTTGTTCAGGTCAATTTGTCTCCATGGATTGTATTCTTTGAGCCAGAGTAGAACAAAAAAGGAGTTTCATAAATATGCAAGAAAAAAAAAGGCAGAATACTTCCTTTTTCCCTCTCTTTCACTCAAAACCTAACATATATTGGGCAATAGTCTAGGCTATGTGGATAGTGCCTTGAATAAAATAGATTCAATCCATGTTCTTGGGGAGTTTGTTTTTAGAAATTTCCCTTTGGACATATAAATACAAGATCTCTGGAGAGAAATTTGATAATTTGCATCAAAAGAATTAAAAAGACTTTTAAAACATTTGAACTATTCCACCTTAGGAGTTTACCATAAAGAAAATTTTATTACTTTTTCCTACTATAATGTTCATCTCAGGGCTGTTTTAATAAAATTTTGAGCAATTGCTATTCACATGGATTCTTTTTGAAACTATCATACAATAGAACATTGCATCAGCCACTAGGAATAGTTTTGAATATCATGAAAAGATCTAGAAAACTATTAATTATTTTGCAAGAGTGTCCATTTTTAAATATATGATACACACAGAAAAAATAAGAAGGCTGTATAATCACAAATTTTATGGTAATAACTACACTGTGGAAGATCTCAATTTTTTTCCTTTCATTTATATTTTCTAAATTCCTGTGATGAATAATTATTATAGATGCAACATTACTTTATCAATGATATAGTCCTCTTTGCTTGCATTCCAAAATTTGCTTCAGGTTGTCTCTGTATACTCCTTTTTGAATACAATGTCTGCATGTCTATCTCTGAACAAAGAAACAAAACAGTGGTTACTGTGTGTTGTGTCTCAGATAGTGCAATGTGAGGCAGAGAATAAGAGTTGCTCCAACTACCAAGGCTATCAAAGAAAGCCTTTTAACATCTGTAAAAATGGGAGCACAGGACAGGATGACATTTGCTTGTTTTCACATATGTGTGAAATAGCCCTTTCATCATGTGTATCTTATTTCTTCCCACACAGTCCTTACCATTAACATCATAGTGCCCATCATCACCGTCTTGTTAGCATATGCCCTCACCATAAGCTCCATGAGGTAGGGCCCTTGCTTATCTGGTTCAACTTTTTAAAAACTATTTTTTATGTATTTTTACTTACTTGGAAAGAGAGAGCAAGCGAGTGAGCGAGAGAGAGAGAGAGAGAGAGAGAGAGAGAGAGAGAGAATGGATGAGCCAGAGCCTCTAAGCCACTACAAACAAACTCTAGATGCCTGTGCTGCCACCTTGTGCATCTGGCTTACATGGGTGCTGGAGAATTGAACCTGGGTCCTTAGGCTTGGTGGGCAACTGCCTAACCACTAAGCCATCTTTCTAGTCCTTGTTCAACTTTTGAGCCTGTATTGTAGCTTGCAGACACCCAACAAACCTTGAGTTAACAAATATGTGTATTTGCTCCTCCTTTGATAAGCCGTGTTCCTCAGGCTTTTCTTCTGGCTGTTCCTAGACTTGGAATTTTAGGGTCTTTCCTACTTGGTGAAGCTCCTCTTTCAGCTTCTTCTGTACCAGCTGTCATCAGTTCCCCAACACATGCTTGATTGTTCATGAATTGCCAAATTCTGGGACACAAGATGAATCAAACAACTTCTTGCCTTCATAGAACTTCAGTCTTGAATTTGACTGTGTACAATGGGAGCTAACAATGATTTTATCAGAGAGAATGAGATCTTCAGGCCAGGTGTTGATTTATCTGGATATTTAAGAAGTAACCTTCAAGTTTCCTTCTGTTGAGCCCCTACGTGGCAACAATTTGCACTTACATAAGTTAAGACAACAAAGGATGAGGCTGGGCTAGAGAAAAGCTCAGGGCCTGGAAAGATGGCTGGAAAGAAGGCACTTGCCTGCCAAGCCAAAGGACCCAGGTTCAATTCCCCAGGACCCATGTAAGCCAGATGCATAAAATGGTGCATGCATCTGGAGTTTGTTTGCAGTGGCTGGCTCCCCTGGTATGCCCACTCTTTCTTTCTCACTCTCTTTCTCTCTAAATATTCCTCTTCCCTTCTCAAATACATAAATAAATAAAAACAAAATGCTTTTCAAAAAGGATTAGGCCATGAAGGAGTTAACTTTAGTTAGAAGTTGTTTGAAAAATGATATTAATTTATTTATTTTGCTGTGAAAGCCTGCAGCAGAGAGTGTATGCCTGGGCTGGATGACGATTCTTTTTACACACTGGCATCATTTGCTTCAACTTAGAAATGATTTCGCTCTGATTAGAAACCATTTCAGATTCAACTTAAACGACCTGCATGAATATTTTATAACCACTCATGATCAGCATATTTTTCAATAAGCAAGACTACTTAATAAACCTCCAACTTTTAGTACTGCAGAGGAAAAAAATTGAATAAATACTGAAAATACTGGAGTTGAAAAATGTGGGACATTCTTTGCATAAACAGTTGCTATGAAAATACTAGTTCCTATTCATTTAATATTAGTGATCAACTATGAATTAAATGGAGTATTTCTAGCCTTAACTCATCATTTTTCTTACAACTGTAAGCATGCTTATAATTACAGTCCTAGCAACTCCATAATTTTTTTCTGTTTATTTAAGAAAAGAGAGAGAAGAAGGAAGCAGATACAATCTATGGAAATTCATAAATCCATAATTAATCTGTAAAATCCAGCTCAAATATTTTCCTCCAAGAAAAATCAGTTTAAGTTATTGTTTGGGTTTTACTGGGGTAATTTTGAGGAAATTGCCTTTTAATACCATAGCTTTTGTTGTTGAGAGTGGGAGGGATTTGATTCTTGTTTATTTGGATCTTTCATATATGATGTAAGATTCATATACATTTCATTCTGTGGCTATGTTTGACTGTTTTTGCAAGCAGAGGTCAAGTTTGGGCATTTGTATAGATCAACATTTAAAACCCTGCATGTAAGAGATGCTCAGAAAACACTGACGGAATGTAGCAGTTATTTTTCTCATTGCTTGGACAAAACACAGGGCCAAATGCATCTTTTGGGAGGAAAGGTTGATTTCTGGCTTTGTTTCAAGGTGGAGTTTCAACATGGCAGGGAAAGCATGACAGAAGTAGACAGCTGGGCATTGCATCTCCACATCGACAGTGAAGAAATATAGAGAGAGGGTTCACTAGCACCGGCAACCTGACCATCCAACGACACATCTCCTCCATCAAGGCTTATCTCCCCAAATGAACTCATGCCACCTCATGTATCTGGGTACTGCAGAATTGAACCTGGGTTCTTTGGCTTTGAAGGCAAGTGCCTTAACCACTAAGCCATCTCTCCAGCCCTAAATATGAGGTTTAATCACAAACCCATAAAGGTGTGGGGGATATTTTAGATTCAATTCATCACAGTGGAAAATGAACAGATAAGTCAAACAGCTCTCAGTTCACCTTGGCTCCTGTCAAGTATCGTGATTGATACCGTATTGCCACAACGGCAGACTTAAAGGTTTTCCTGAACACAACCTACAAGAAAATAACTATCAGACTATATTCTCTAACATGGATTCAAAAGACCATAGAAACAGAGGAAAACAATGTTTTAACATTATTTTTCTTAAAAAAAATTATTCATTTATTTGTGTGTGTGTTTGTGTGTGTGGATGCACACACACACATATACACTCATGGGTGCTCTAGGGCCCCTTGCCTCTGCAAACAAGCACCAGACATTTGTGCCAACTTTTGCATCAGGCTTATGTGGCTTGGCTTGGGAATCGAACTCAGGCTGGCAGACTTTGCAAGCTTTAGCCACTGAGCCATCTTCCTTGCCCCTCTTTCTTTCCTTCCTTTTCTTCCATCCTTACTTCTTTTCTCTCTTTCTCTATCTTCCTCCTTTCCCCTGCAATCCTTCATTAGTCCTTCCTTCCTTTGCAAAAATACTGATTGCCAATTACGTTGTAGGCATGATGCTTGTAAGTGAGCAAAATAGAAGTCCATGGTAAGTAAACATTAATAAAATATACATGCTTGATTATGAGAAGTGCAATGAATCCATTAAGTGGAAGATCATATTCCTGCTCATCTGTTAACACTCAGTGTAATGGAAGCTTTGAGAGATGTCACTTAGTGGAGGGTCCGCATGTCATGGGGAGAGCGCCCTTGAAGGGAGTTGTGGAAACTTGGCCTCCTTCTCCTTTTCAGTGTCTTCTGGTTACCATGTGCTTAACATTTTTGCTCTACCACATGCCCCCACCATGATGTGCTGACACATGCCATAGACCCAACTGAACATGGACTAAGATTTCTAAAACTGGGAGACAAATAAGCTTCTTCTGTTATAAGATGGTTGTCTCTGGTGTTTTGTTACAGTTCTAAAAAGCTGATCAACCGTAGGTAAGTTTTACTCACATACTGGTAAGAAAAAAAAAAAAAAAGCCTTCATAGACACATTATTCTAAACTCCCTTCTATTTTCAAATAAAAACTTATTTCCTCTGTGGAATATATTTAGGTCTAAGTAGATGCTTTTGTGAAGCAGAATGCTAATGTATGGATACATTAGCATATTTAGGTCTAAGTATATTTTGTGAATCAAAATGCTAATGTATGGATACAGGACACAGATTTTGACACATAAAGACATTAAAGCTCTATTCCTTCTGTTTTCTGTGAATGTGACCTTGGGGAAATTGCTTAATTTCTCTGCATCCCAAGTATGTTTTGGGAGTGAATGTAGATAACAGTGTCCACTATTCACATTGCAATGGGGTTGAATGCAATTATGTCTGCAAAGGGCTTGGTCCGATGCCTGCATGTCTGGACGATGCTAGCAATACCATTGTTGAAAAGCGATTGTCACTGATTTTTACACTTCTTAAGGCAGCCTTTATTCCAGACTGGGCTTTCACAGACATCTATCTGCTAGGCTATCTGAAGGTAGAGATGAGGTATCTTGGCTTTTGTGGTAAAGACTGGACAGTTTTGCTAAAATTGCCTTATAAAGCTGAGGTTTCCTAAACTTGGGCTTCCTCAACTATAACACAGACCTATTGCATATGCACCATCGGATGGGATGGGGTGGCTCCATGTTGTCCCCATGATACATACACAGGAACACGGGAAGCCACTGTAAATAGAACGCATGGCCCTGGCTGTGCTGAATCAGGGTTTTTTTTTTTTGTTTGTTTGTTTTTGTTTTTGTCACCTGAACATACCTTCAGATCTTTTTCAAGCTTATTAGTCTACTTTGCAAGAAGAGTAAAATCTCAAACCCTTCACAGATCCCAACAGTTGGTCTCTCCATCATAATTCCTTGGGATCAAGAAAACCCTAAAATCAAATATGAAGGTCCTTATGCCAAGTGAAAGTCTTTGTAAATGACCTCAAGGCTGGCACTCTCTACAAGGGGCTAACCCTTTTACTTTAACATGGGGTATGGCTTATGTTCCTCTCACTCAGAATCATGCAACTAAAACTATGAAAACTAAAATGACTGGGAAAATATTTTCAATAATATATAACTTTGGGTGTATTTACTGGATATGAGTCAGCTTGGCTGTATAAATCTAGAATCACATCTAAGTTACAAATTACAAGTGTGTGTGATCCTTGTTAAGACATGTGGGCTTGCTGATTTCTGCTGTTTTTATTTTTTTAATTCTTTTCCCATTTTTTGAAAAATATTTTATTAATTGATTGATGAGAGAGAGAGAGAGCGCGAGAGAGAGACAGAGAACACACCACGGCCTCCAGCCATTGCAAACGAACTCCAGATATGAGCCACCTTGTGCGTCTGGCTTTACATGAGTACTGGGGAATTGAACCTGGGTCCTTAGGTTCTGCAAGCAAGCACCTTAAACACTAAGTCATCTCTCCAGCCTTTTGCTGGTTTTTTAAAAATTATTATTTTTTATTTATTTATTTGAGAGAGAGAGAGAGAGAGAAAGAAGCAGAGAGAGAGAGAGAGACAGAGAGACAGAGAGAGAGACAGAGACAGAGAGACAGAGAGAATGGGCACGCCTGGACCTCCAGCCACTGCAAATGTACTCAAGCTGCATGTGCCACCTTGTACATCTAGCTTAAGTGGGTCCTGGGCAATTGAACCTAGGTCCTTTGGCTTTGCAGGCAAGTGCCTTAACTGCCAAGCCATTTTCTCCAGCCCCCTTTGCTGGTTTTTGAAGTTGTGGATTTCAAAGCCATAACCCTCCATGCTATTTGGGGTACATATTATACTGACAAGATTTTCTTGAGTCTTCTTTTTAAAATATTTTTGTTTATGTGCAAGCAGAGAGAGATAGAAGATAGAGAGAGAGAAAGAATGGGTATGCCAGGACCTACAGCCACTATAAATGAACTGCAGATGAATGTACCACTGTGCATCTAGCTTTATCTAGCATTGGGTAATTGAACCTGGGCCACCAGGCTATGCAGGCAAGCACCTTAACTGCTGAGGAATCTCTCCAGCCCTTTTGGTCATTTCAGCCAAATGGTTTGATCACAACCACAACAAAAAGACTCACACATCTTTCCAGATACCTCCTTATAAAACATTTTTCCTTAACAAGTCTTAGAAGTGAAATAGTTTTACACCAGGACCCTCAATTTAAGTCCCGCTTTTCTGTGCTATACAAGGTTCTCTTTGCTCCATTCATGGGGAATATATAGCCTAGCTGCATGTGTTCGGATGGCTGTGGCAGATGGGAAGGAAGAACCAGTCAGTTGAGTTGTGGTCCCTTGTAAACAAACCCTGTGAATCACTTTAGACTGGGAGCTGCAGTTTCCTCACCTATACAATGGGCATTTTAACACAAGTTTCAATGAGCTAGAGACTTATTAAAACTATACTTCACAAATGTGTGTCTATAAAAGAAGAAAGAAAGATTAGGTAGTCCACTCAGTAAATGATACAGATGCAAGTGTATTTAGGTAGCCTTAAGGCTGAGTTAGTGGTCATTACTGCCACACAACCCTTCTGGGATTTTACGCCTTAGTTTTTGCGAAGAGTAAATAAAAGAAGTACATGGTATTTGCATTGATCTGGTTTGGGGATTATGCTAAAGATACATGTCTTCTATTTCTCAGCGAGGCCTTAAGGACTCCTGTAAACTGTTTTTTCCAAGTGTCTGTTGCTAAGTAACTTGTCTTGCCCTGGAAAATACCTACATTGGAACAAGATCAGTAATACAAGTTTACCTACCAGGCCACGTAAGGTCACATTTATGTATTTATATATATATTTATTTATTTATTTATTTATGAGAAAGAGAGAATAGGGCAATGCCAGGACCTCTGTCACTGAAAATTAACTCCAGACACATGTGCCACCATGTGCATCTGTCTTACATGGGTTCTGGAGAATTAAGCCTGGGTCCTTAGGCTTCACAGGCAAAAGCTGTAAGACTAAGCCATCTCTAAGGCCATATTTTTATTACATATTTTATTTGCAAGCAGAGAGGATGAGAGAGAGGGAATTAGTATACCAAAGTCTATACCAAGGGGGGAAAGAGAGTGAGAAAAAAGTGGGCATGGTAGGTCCTCCAGCCACTGAAAACAAACTCCAGATACATGTGTCACTTTGTGTATATGGCCTTATGTGGGTACTGGGGAATCGAACCCAGGTTGTTAGACTATGCAGGCAAGTGCCTTGACTGCTGAGCCATCTCTCCAGCCTCAGCAATGACTTCTTATAAAATTTTAAGCCCATCACCATTCCATTATGGATGACAGAGGGGTCACAAAATCCCACTCCTCCCAGAGTAGCTATTGGCAGGTAATGGTTTCTGGGGAAGGCTGGGGCATGTTCAGTGGTGTAGTCACTGGTAAGTTTCTCATATTCCAGTAAATAACTCCCACCCATGCTCCTGTGGGCAACCTAGTTTAACTCACTGAGAACACACACAAAGACATGAAGGTAGAAACAGAATTAATTGGGCAGAATGTTTTTAGCAGATATGGTATAAGAGAGCCTAATATGGGCTGGAGCGATGGCTCAGTGGTTAAGGTGCTTGCCTGCAAAGCCTAAATAGTCTGGTTATATCCTAGACACACTCATAAAATCAGATGCACAGAGTGGCACATGCAGCTGGAGTTCATTTGCAGTAGCTGGAGGCCCTAGCACACCCATTCTCTCTCTCTCTGTCTCTTCTCTTTCTGCTTGCAAATAAACAAAAATATTAAAAAATGAAAAGGTTAATAAAAAATGAACATCATTAAAATACATCATATACATATATGAAATTATCAAAAATTAAATAATTTAGAGAAAGAGAAGCAGGAGGGGGGGGGATGTCCCCTACCTAAGTAGGACTCTAATCTTCTTTTCCGTCATAGCTCCCTGATGATTTCACACTGCTGGCTGAAATCAGGATTTAATGACTTGTGTCCTTACTTGATGATGCCGCCATGCCCCAGTTGCTTATATGCAGTATTAAGTCAGAGACCAGAGTGTCTGCTATTGTCTAAGGAAAGGCTATCATTAATACTTGAGAGGATTAGTGAACCAGCACAGAAATGAATGAACGGGTATGCAATCAATCATCAATCTCCTTTGAGGTTGGAGGAAATGGAATGAATCTGGAAGACCCAGATTTGCCTTGAGGTTGAGAGGCATTCCACTTGAACGTCTTCAACGTTCTTAAGAAGAAAGGGTTCCGTTGTCAAGGGCAATGACTCTGGATAGCATGGGACTGAACTTGGGGTAGGGAAGAGTGGCAGAGAGGGACAAACACATCACAGTTATGATTGAGGGGAGTCCTTATGGAAATGAATGTTTCATGCCACTGAACTAGATCAACTTCCTTAGCTTCATGAATGTGTTTGCAGCTCTCACTCCTACGGGAAAGAACCTCTCCAGAGATTTCTGCTACAGAAATAACAACGTGTTCTAATACATTGCTCCCCAGGGCTTTGAAATACCCTAGAAATATCTCTATATTGTTCTTGCCTTGCGAATCTATAATGTGTATTTGACATAAGTGCTTTAATATCGGGTAACTGTAGCTCAGATTACAACATACCACAGTAATTGCTATTCTGTTTATTTACGTACTTTCAAGAGTGAAAGGACAAAGGCACAGGGTTGAAATGCATTTGAAATACACAATGTGTTTTCAACTTTTAATGGGAAGGTGAAGACCAAAACCTGACATTTACTGACAGGGAACAAAGGAATAGTCATTATGGGTGTGGAGACCCTTTATCAAGCCATACTGAGGTCCAAGGATGAAAATACAGAGATGAGCTGGGGCAATATTTATCAATCTCAACACGACTGATGTGTGGGGTGAGGCAGTTTGTCACTGTTGGGGTGGCTTTGGACACAACAGGGTGTTTAGATGGACCCATGGCTTCTACCATCTAGGGGCCACTAGTACTCCACAGTGGCGACAGCCAAAAGTACATCTGTATTCTGAAGAATGTTCCCTGCGTGAGGGAGGTGGGGTGTCAGAAGCACCCTTAGTTGAGAAGCATTGGCACGGAGTGAGTGTGCACTTCCTTCACACCAAGCATTACTACACACATTTTCTCACTGCGACCACAAAAGCCGATTAGAAGGTCCCTTCCCTGAGGAAGAAACTTAGATTGGGTTATGTAGTAACTGACCTGGATTGATCACATAGTCAGAAAGTAAGCAAGATTCAAGTGGAGATTTCTCTGTGTGCTAGTTTGAATGGATGTCTCCCAATAGATTGAGGAGGTTTTTTTCAAAAATACATATATATTTTAAAATTTTTATTTATTTATTTGAGAGAGAGAGAGAGAATGGTCATGTACCAGGGTCTTGAGCCACTGCAAACCAACTCCAGATACACGCACCACCTATGCATCTGGCTTACGTGGGTCCTGGGGAATCAAACCTGGGTCCTTTGGCTTTTCAGGCAAGCACCTTAACTTCTAAGCCACCTCCCAACCATATCTGGGTGAACAGAAGTGTGTTCTTGTTTTCCCAGGGGGAAAAGTTTTAGCAACTTTAGTAAAGAATGAAAAACTGGGGCTGGAGAGATTGCTCAGTGGTTAAGGCACTTGCCAACGAATTCTAAAGTCACAGGTTCGATTCCCCAGAAGCCACTTAAGCCACATGCACATGGTGGGCATGCATCTGGAGTTTGTTTGCAGTGGCTACAGGTCCTGGTATGCTGATGTAGTCTTTCTCTCTCTCATAAATAAATAAATAAATAAATAAAAATAAAAAATTTTAAAGAAGAATGAAAACCCAATCCCTTGTCTTTAATGCTTTTGACCCTAACTTGGGGGGGGGGTGTAAATCTTTCAAGCCTCATACTCAAGGAAGCACTGTGTATAAACCGTGTGCCTGGAGAACCTGCAGCTCATTGGATAGGGTAGCAAAAGGAGAGGCTGCAACTGATTCGGAATCTACTTAAGATCAGCGCAGTGGAAGTCTTTCAGTCCTTCCAGTAATGCTGGGGGCAGCATGCCAGCATGGGGGAGCATGCCAGCATGCCACTGGGCCCACTCAAAATCAAGGCAGGAGGATTACAGGTTAGGTAACTGGCTTCAGGCCACATAGCTACAAACTGCCAGACTCTGTTACTAAATTTATTGATCAAAACAGAGTTGAATTTAACCAGCATTAGCCTCAAGTGCAACCTAATGTAATGTTGTTTATTTATTTATTTTTTTTTTTTGTTCATTGGCAATTTTGAACAAATGTAATTTTTTAAAAGAGAAAACAAGCCTAAGAGCAAAAGTACTTTGGAGAAAACTGTTTCCAGTCGAAAAGACACAAATTCAGATGACATGAGTTTCAAAACTGTCCTAGCCCAGGCGAAGAATTTGCAGTGCTTTCTAAATATGCTGCTGCAATAAATATTTCCTTTCTGACATGTGAGTCTCTTCTCTTTTTTTTCTTTAACTTTTTGCTTGTGTAATGTGTGTGTGCTTGTTCCTCTCTGTGTGTGTGGGGGTGTCTTCATGGGGGTACACACATGTCAGAGGTCGATGGAAGGTGTTTCCCTCAATTTTCCTCCACCTTACCACCGGCTCAGCTCTACTGGCAGGTTCCAGGGATCCTCCCGTTTCTGTCCCCGGCGCTGGCATCACAGGTATAGGTACAGGTGTGTGCTGCCACACCCGGCCGTTACACGGTGCTGCAGTCCTGAACACAGGTCTTCATGCTTACACAGCAAGCACTTTGCCCACTGACCCACCTCCCGAGCCCCTAACACACAGCAAGGCCCATCATTTAGAAGCCATCAGTTTCAAATAATGAGCTGGGGAAGAAGGGGCTATTTCCATGGACCTTCCTTGTGGAAACACCATGTGCACATGCATGTTATAGTCTGGATGCATAGTGCATTTTTGCACAAAATGGGCCTGTCAGGGAATGAGGTGTTTGACCCCTGGATTTGATCTGCCATGTGGGTGCCACAAACGTTTTGATGACAAATGTTGAACAAATTCAAATCAACTCTTCTGAGTTCTCATCAGGACAGTCTTTGCAGGGCTAAATATCATTAAAACAAGTTAATTACTTAACTAAATGTCTATTTAGCATAGTTGAATCTAAATTTTTACATTTTCATTTTTGTTTATTTTTATTTATTTATTTGAAAGCAATAGACAGAGAAAGAGGGAGAGAGAGAGAGAGAGAGAGAGAGAGAGAGAGAGAGAGAATGGGTGCATCAGGGCCTCCAGCCACTGCAAAAGAACTCCAGATGCATGCACCATTTTGTGCATCTTGCTTATATGGGTACTAGGGAACCGAGCCTTGAACAGGGATCCTTAGGCTTCACAGGCAAGTGCTTAACCACTAAGCCATCTCTCCAGCCCCTACATTTTTATTTTTATGTTCTCATTTTTTTCTACAGGATTTCACTTCTTCTGAAAAAGCCTATATATGTGGTAGAGTTGTGGATAGATGTGGAAAACAAGGACTTTTATTGTATTCCCCAAACCTGTCAAACTCATTTATTTTTCTGGGCTGAACCACCAGTATTTGCAAGATGGTGTGATAATCCAGACACATAATAGAAGTTCATTTAATTTTTCGCAGCCGCCTTACTAATGTCAAATAACCTAGATAAATGTTAAAATGTCATTATTTATTTGCAAGCAGAGAAGGAGAGAGAGAGAGAGAGAGAGAGAGAGAGAGAGAGAGAGAGAGAGAGAGAGAGAGAGAGAGAGAATAGGCATACAAGGGCCTATAGCCACTCCAAAAACAAAACTCCAGATGCATGTGCCACTTTGTGCATCTTGCTTTATGTAGGTACTAGGGAATTGAACTGAGGTTGTTAGATTTTGCTGGCAAGTGCCTTAACTGCTATGCCATCTCTCTACCCCCAAATAGGTAAAATTTAATAGTACACTTAACCCAATATATCCACAATATTAAAAAAACATAATCAACATAAGAAACTATTTTACCTTCCAAAAAACTATTCTTTCTCTGTGTATTACACTTACATAGCACATCTCAGCATGGATTTCTAACTTTGAAACGTATCTAATCAAATCCCAGCAGGAAGTTACTAAGAAAGAACCTCAATTATCCTGGTTGTCAAACTTATAATTCCTATGAAACTAGCAAACCATATTCTGAAACTATCTCAACATCAACGTGTTAGTGGGAAAACATGTTTCAAACAAGGCCAAGGTAGAGTTTATGTGTTCTATGATCACAAGTCATTGTCGACATGAAACTCAGTTGCTGAGCAGATAGAGTTCCCACTTTCTACTTCTTTCAACTGTTCGTGCGACTTTAAAGATCAAAGCAATTAGTCAATGACATGAATCATTTAGCAAATCTTAACATTTTAAAATTTCACTCAATTTTGAGGACTCCGCAGACACAAGCTGCACAAAATGGGTTTTGCCTTACATTTTTCTTATATTTGGTCCTTCCCTTAGGAGAGCTGCTAAGCCAGCCAGCCCCTTTGAAACCGTTCTGTCCTTCTCTTTAACATATATATGGTTTTGTAAAAACAAAACAAAACAAAACAAAAACTGAATTTGTTTCTTAGAGTTTTTAATTTTTTAAAAAATATATTTATTTATTTATTTGAGAGGTAGATAGAGAGAAAATGGATGTTCCAGGGCCTATAGACACTGCAAACGAACTCCAGACACACATGCTACCTTGTGCATCTGGCTGACGTGGGTCCTGGGGAATTGAACCTCATGGGTTTCCCTTAGGGATTGGTCACTTATGCTATTTCCTGCTTCTGCCTTCTTGACTTTGCAACTACACTGAGACAAACAACTTCTATGGCTTTTAAGTAAAGAACAGCCTGTGCATGTTGTGTCTTCCCTCCTTCCCTCTTCACTAGCCTCTCCAGGTTTGAATCCTCATTTCTGCTCAAGTGAGTATGCCATTGAAGAAAAAGGAGAAACTAAGAACAACTTTCCTAACTGAATTGCTACAGAGAGAGGTAGCATGTCTGAACCCTTCAAATGGACCCCTCTCTGTAATGCCACGGGGGATATAACTCTAAGATCCTGAGTGTTGATTGCTTATGCATTTCCCACTTTGAGCTGAAAGACAATTCTCCAACCATATAACTGCCATGGATGGGAAGTGACTGTGGGCATGGGAACCGTTTAATAACACTTTAAATTAACAACAGCACCAGAAATCCTTTGACCACGTCTTGCTATGAAGACTTTGCAATTTATGAGAAATATAGGTGCAGCCAAAAGACTGATAAAAATGTTATGAATACCACTGTGTACAGGTGGTAGCAAACATGCTCTGGCATCTCAGCTGTGCCTGAGCCAGTTCCCCTTCAGAGGACTTCTAACAATAGGCTCTGGGCTCGGTCTGAAGGCCTGACCATATTCTGGGCTGAGAGGGCATCTTCCACTTGCTACCCATTCTGAAATCAATTATTTTACAAAGGTGGGTGGATATTGTCTCTGTCTTTGTGCCTCTCACTAAGTTAAAACGACTTGTTTTCAGTGAAGCATGTAGAAACGACCGCAGAGGAATTAAAAAGAAAACAGAAATCCATTTGCAACATAGAAACATTTAGAACAAGCACATTACTCCAGAGTAAGAAAAGGAAGGCACACTCCCTGGATGGTAACTTAAAACACAAAAAAGCAGATACGTACCGCTAGATGAAGCCTCCCCAGCATAGGTGACCTGTTATCTTTGCAGAAGCCTTTCTCAGAGCAGAATATGATAAAGTTGTGCATTTAGAGAGCTTTACATTCCTCAGAGGACAGTTGTAAAAATACATTTCCTCCCAAAGTACACCAAGCAGACCTACACAGTCATGTCTTCTTTCAGATTTTAATACCTTGTGCTAAGACCCTCAGCTTTCAAGTCTGCTCAGACTGCAATGACAAAGATAATGGAAACCCACTACCAACCTGAAACTGACTGAAAGGCCAGCCTCCCCCTGCCCCCGCCGTCTTCTTCTGTCAAAACATTTCCTCTAGCAATGTGGAATTTTCCTTGGCCTATCAACCACGGGGGAATAATATGAAATGATGTAAGACTAGGGCATAAAAAAAAAAAAAACACACAAATAGGGTCCTCTGAGGAAAGGTGTGCTACTGTAACAAATACCTGGACTAACAAACTTTGAAAAACAAAAGGTTCATTTCTGCTTGCAGCCTGACAGGCTTCCGTCCGTGATGGGTTGGCCCTGTGACACACATCACAGTAGGAGCACGTGATACAGCGAGACAGTCACTTCAGATCTAGTGTGATAGTTGATTGTCCACTGGATTGGACCTGGCATCACTTAGGAGACAAATCCTTCGGTGTATCTGTTGAGGGAGTTCATAGATTAGGGTTCTTAAAGTGGGAAGACCCACCCTAACTGTGGGCAGCACCATTCCATGGGCTCTGGTCACAAACTGAATGAAAAGGAGATAGATAGCTGGGTGTCAGCCTCATCACGCTCTGCTTCCTGATCGTAGACACGATGTGACCGTCTCTGCTTCATGCTTCTGCAGCCATGCCCCCACCATGACGGACTGAAGCCTCAAACAGTGAGTCAAAACCAACCTTCTCTCCCTCAGTTGCTTCCTGTCAGTGACTTTGTCATCTCCACAAAGAACTGGAGAGAGAAAGAGAAAGGTGCTGAGGTCCCACCATTATCCCACCCAAGGGTATGCTCCTAAAGACCTGGAGACCTCCACTGTGCTTCAACCCTAAAGGCTGCACTGCCCAAACAGTGCCAACCTGAGGGACAAACTTTTGCTATAAAACCCTCTGGGTAACACTGAAGATCCAAAATCATAGCAAAAGGTCATCTGGAGTCCCTAAGGATCCCAATATTGGCTTTCTCTAGGATTCAAATGATTACCCTTATGTGCAAGGAAATTCAAAAGTTAACTGATGGCCCTTTCCAAACATCAGGACGGTGGACTATTCAATGGACACTTCACCATTTGTTTGAGTTGGCTTTCTGACTAACTTCAGAGCTTTGTATTTTGAAAGATCAATTACACAGTATTTAAAAAGTTTATTCTTTCTGAGGAATAGTGCAGATCATGAACCAACTACCGGACACTTTCCCAAGGAACAAGGAAAGTACTGTGGACTCTTTTCTAAGGAAGCAAATGAATCAGCACTTCTGAAGCCTATATACCATCTTTGTATTGGCTTACTAAGGCATCAGGCCACCTTGGCAGAGAGAAATAGTCTACTGACATATTTGAAGATGGGTAAGTTCATTAACAGCAGCAGCAGCAGCAGCAACAACAACAACAACAACAACAACAAAAGAAACAAAAACCCACCTTTCTGATGCCTGAAATATTTTGAGTCTTTAGCCTTCTAACTCCCTAGATCCATGTACCATGGGTCAAAACAAATTCCATACATAGAGTTTCCTTTAAAGAGAAAATAGTGGAATTTATTACATAATTGTATGGAACTATTTCTGTAGAGGATAAACAGATGTCCTAAAGAAAGTAGTTTGTTTGATAAACACTTTGCAAATCAGTTTTGAAGGTTTTAAAAACTATTAAGAATACGCTGACATTTTGGGTCAGAAAGGCTGTCTGCTAGATAAATTGGTAAGATTGGTACTTAAGAACATTCACTCAAGGTTGAACAGTCTTCAAACCAATTTCACCTAGATAAGAATGCAAATTATATATAGGCTTCCATGTTCAAATGTTTCTATTACCACATTTCCCTTTGAGGGAGAAAAATAAAAACAGGATGTGGTTCTTGTTACACATCAACCAAAGTCTCTTTAGTAACTATAGTCATGCCTTGTATTCAATTCACATTTGGTTCAAATGAATGTGCCCAACTCTAGGAATGTTTGAGCTGAAGTGTGATGCTCAAAATCAAGGCCAAGCACAGAGTGAGAAGGAAACCACCCACTGGGAGCCATTCATCTAATGTTTTCCTTGACAACATAAAATAGTTGCCAGAGGAGCCTTCGATGGAAAAATGGCAAATCAGAGCTTCCAAGCACACTGAAATCTTAGCAAATTGACATCACACCATTGGCTACAGAGGTCCTTCAAATTGTGATCTTATCAGAGTCATGGGGAGGGGACTCACACTAGACCTACTGCATCCAAATCTCAAGAGATGGTATGCAGGAATAATGTTCTTATATGCAAAAGACCTAAATTGGTACTTCACAAATAGAAATGTGTGGACTGCTATAAAAAGCATGTGTAGACATGCTTATCATTAACCACTGGGAAAATGAAAATGAAACTAGTAGGAGATGCCAGATATTGACACAGCCAGAAAAGACAAATGAACAATGCTAGGGAGCCTGTGAGTGAACTGTAGTGCTCATCCATTTCTGGTGGATGTGCAAACGGTAGGTGCCCTCTGTGTAATGGTGTAGAGATTTACCTCTAGACCTACCTTACAGGATAACAACTTCACTCCTACCTATTGGTCCTGTGAAAAATGAAAATCGATTCTGGAGGAGCCAAAATGGTAGGTTTGAAGCAGCAGCAGGTGATCTGAAAATCTAATGATGCATCTAAAAGTCTTAACCAAACAAGAACTAGCCAAGCCCCAAAGTAGAGGAAGGAGAGAAATTCCAAAGACTACAATTGAAATGAATGAAATGGAGTCAAAAAGAAAAACACAAAATGTTGTATGTTGTTGTTGTTGTTTTTCAAGGTAGGGTCTTGCTTTAGCCCAGGCAGACGTGAAATTCATTAGGTGATCTCAGGGTGGCCTCGAACTTATCATCACCCTCCTACCTCTGCCTCCTGAGTGCTTGGATTGAAAGCATATGCCAGGCTGGAGAGATGGATTAGTGGTTAAGAGCTTTCCTGTGAAGCCTAAGGACCCCGGTTCAAGGCTTGATTCCCCAGGACCCACATTAGTCAGATGCACAAGGGGGGGGGGATGCATCTGGAGTTCATTTGCAGTGGCTGGAGGCCCTGGTGCGCCCATCCTCTCTCTCTCTCTCTCTCTCTCTCTCTCTGTCGCTCTTTCATGAATAAATAAAAATAAAACAGTTTTTTTTTAAAAAGCATACACCACCATGTCTGACAAAATTTGTTTTTATTTTTAGAAAAGACAAAGAGGGCCTGGGAATATAGCCCAGTTGGTTGAATGTCTGTTTAACACACACATAAATGGCTGGGTTCATTTCAATCTCAGCATTGCATAAGGTGGGGTGTGGTGGCACACATTTAATCCCAGCACTAAGAAGATAGATGCAGAGGACCACAAGTTCAAGGATATCTCTGGCTGAATAGTGAGTTTGTGTCCAACCCGGGCTGCATAAATCCTTGTCTCAAAAAGATTGGCAAGTCATTAATTGAGCCAAAAACAAGAAAAGGAAAACCCAAATTAATAAAACTAGAGATGAAAATGGGGGATAACAAATAAGATTTCACTAAAACTTAGAGGACATTTTTTAAAAATGATAACTTGAATAAATTTTAAAAATCTAGTGGAAATGTATATGTCTGGGTACAGCTGACATACCAAAATTTAACCAAGAGCATGTAAAAAACTTAAACAGATCAATGCCAAATAAGGAAATTGACACAGTAATAAAAAGTCTCCCATATGGAAAGATGGATTAGTGGTTAAGGTGCTTGCCTGCAGAGCCAAAGGACCCTGGTTTGATTCTCCAGGACCCATGTAAGCCAGATGCACAAAGTGGCACCTGCAACTGGAGTTTGTTTGCAGTGGTTGAAGGCGCTTATGCGCCCATTCTCTCTATATATCTACTCCCTTCTCTCTCTCCCTCTCTCTCTCTCAAATAAATAAATATTTAAAAAGTGGTGCGTGTATATGGACTTCAGTGGCAATAGCAGGAGGCCCTGGTACACCCATACTCACAATAAAAAGTTCAAAGTTCAGGATTAGATTTACTTAATTACTAATTTTTACAAGACCTTTAAAGAAGACCAATACTCTTCAAGTTATACCATAAAATGGAGAAGGCATGCTTCCAACTTCATTCCATGAGTTACCCTAAGAGCTTTGATACTAAGCCCCAGTAAGGAAACAGCTGTCAGATAAAACTATGTAGAACAGTACGTTTGATGCAAAATAAACAAACAAACAAAAAATGCATTGCAATATGAATTCAAAATAAATTGAAAAATAAATTAAACAATGGTAAAAAAGATCATAAAGCATGAACAAGTTGGTTTCATCCCAGGATGTAAACACATAAATCCACAAACATAATGCTGCATAAATAGGATCAAGAAGGAAATTCAGGTGATAACGTCAGGAAAAGGCAGAAAAGGGATTTGGCAAAACTCAATATCCTTCATGATAAAGATCCTTGAAGAAACTAAGAGAAGGCAAATACCTCAACCTACGGAAGGCTCTACACAATGAACCCACCGCCAGCATCATATTAAATCAGGTAAAAGAGTTCCCTCTAAAATCGGGAATGACACAAGGCTGTCCACCGTCACATTCTTATCCCACATAGGGCTTGAAATTTTAGCTATAGAAACATGGCAAGGCAAAAACCAAAAGTTCCAAATAGGGGAGGAGGAGTTCAAATTGTCCCTCTGTGCAGATGATAGTGCACTGACTTGGCTGCCGGCCGCCCTCCCGCTATGGTGAGGCACACTGTCCTTTCGTTTTCCATATTCCGTTGAATACCCCGTGGTTTTCTGTCTCACTGCCACGTGGACTCCTTCCTAGCTCTCTGAGGCAGTGTAATTATTGCGTCTTAGTCTGATTCTGTGTGTTGATGTCCCTGACTCAAACAGGAGCTCTGCGAGAACACGGGTGGGGTTTGTGGACGCCTCTGGCTTCTTGCGTAGGCGTAACCTTGAAAACAACATTTTCTGAAGAGCGGGAGCTTCAGAGCAGAGCTCCTGGAGTGCAGCGGCCACTTTCTTGTTTCAAGGATTTGCATATGTCATTTCCTCTGTCTAGAAGGATTTTCTGGCTTCTTTTCTTTAGATGATGACTGATTGCTTTTTTTGTTCTTACCAGAAATGCCACTTCCACACAACCATTCCTCATGCTCTTCCATGTTGCCTATCGTTACATGAGAAACAACCTTAAGCATAGTGGCTTAAAACAACACCTATGCACACCTCACAGTTCTGGGGTCAGAAGTCTGGGGGAGCCTGGTTTTCTGCTTTAGATTTTTCATGACAGCTTCCTAAGTTAGCTACTATAAAGTACCATAAACTAGTTTGCCAAGAACTTCAATTCTGGATACTAGAAGTCTAAACTAGAGGCACTGCCAGGGTCCCGCTCCCTGAAAAGACTTCACGAATAACTTTCCCTGATTCTCTCAGTTTCCAGTGACCTCACACATTAGCCTTGTGGTAACTTAACTCCAGCCTTGGTCTCCATCTTCACATCACCGTTTCCCTGTGTCTTTTTTTTTTCTTTAATGTCTGTCAACATCAATTTCTTCTTCCAGGGACACCAGTCATACTGGCTTGAGGCCGCTCATAATGATCCTGCCTTACCTTGATTACATCTGAAAAGACTCTGGCAGACACATTCATGAGAACTGAGAGTTGGCACTTTAACATATCTTTTCTTGTAGGCAGGGTTCAACCCTTAACAACCCAACAAGGCTGAACTCCAGTGGTTATCTTTGAAAGAGTCCACGTTATTCACTTATTCACAGGGTTGAGTTTGTTGTGGAATGTGGTGAGGTGTCTGCCAACCATGGGCTAGACTAGAATTCTTGAGGTCACCAGCATTCTTTACCCTGTAGATCCCCCTATGCTCAAGCATTGTATCTGGGGTCCTCCCTACACCCCATCCCCCTGTAGAGCTCACACTTCCCCTGGGGTCACAGCTGGAGAAAATGTTCCATTTTTTAAGGGTTCAAATTATTATATAAGGACCAGGAGAGTAGTCTCTCTTAAACATGAAACAACATACTCAATGCAGGGATGTCTTAAATTTATTTATAGTTTCTACTCATACACAAAGCAGAGGGGGAGATATAAGGAAAATGGTCAATAGGGATTTCTTTTATAATTCTGCCTGCTACTTCATTCTTGCCAGTGTCTTCAAATGTCTAATTACTTACTCAATGTTCGTCTGTGTGTTATCTTTTAGGCTCCATGAGGGCAGAGAATAAATGCTTGTTATTCACAGTTGGGAGTCTTACACAGCAAGCATGAGGTACATTAGTTACTTGGGTGAATAAATCAGTGAATGGATGGATGGATAGGAAAATGGATGGATGGATTTCTCTTTGTTCAATATTGCTGTTGACCCATTAGTTTTCTCATTAAGCACAGAAACATTAAGAGACATCACACTGGCTGCTGAGCCCCTTGTTCTCAGGCAGCAAAATGCAGAGCAGAAACTTTGTGGATTAGGAATCCAGGTGTAAGGTCGAGATAATGAGCCCAGAACCCTGCCTGGCACTGATCCAGAACTTGCAAGTGCTTACCTTCTGTCACCGCATGAGAAACGACCTGCTGTTAATTCTGCCACTCTCTTCCTCTCTCCAGGGGTACATATTACCTTTTCAGAGAATTAATAGGTGGATGCAATGTATGACCACCAGTGAGGAAACAGAAGGTGCATTCTGTAACTACGCTAACATAAACCAACAGGTGTATTTGTGCTGCAAAGATTAAAAACCTACACTCAGTCCCCAGCTGAATTGGTAAATCAATAAGCAACCTACTTATATAAATATGAATGCCCCCCCTCTTGGCGGATCTTGGGGGGTGACCAGCAGCGTAAGGGAGCAGTGCCCCAGATTTTCTGCACCTGTTCCTGTTCTGACTCTGCATCAGCTTTCTTCTCCTTGCAGACATTACATAATGCTCAGGGGAAAATGGCCTGGAATAATCTCAGATTAGGAGGATGTGGACATCGAGCTAAACTTGAACTGGCATCCCAGGTGAAGACTTCCCATGCCATTCAGGTCTCCTGACGTTGAAATACTTTTAGCTTTCGCTTGTGTCTGGGTACTTATGGGTAAATCTTAAAACAACAACAAAACAACCAATTTAAAAAAATCCCAATATATCTTTTTATATATATTTCAAAGCCCAGCCAGATATTTCATAGAAAAACTAAGCTACTGCTGTTTGTGTAAGGCATGCATGCATATTCAACAGTATCTGCTAAAAATGGAGTCAATTATACCATTACTGGCAGCAGGGATTCAATAGGGCCTTGAATCTGGAAGTCAGGCTTAAAGTTACATCAACACATCTGAGTTTTACCATAGTCTGATGGGAGTGTAGGAAGTCAGGGCATGTAAGGAGACTGAGGAGAGCTAATGAAAAGAATCAGGGTTACAGGCAATGTCAGGAAGTCTAGGACAACGAAGATTATTAAAATAACCCCTGAGGTTTACACCTGGCTTTATTTCTCTTATTAGAAAGGAAGCGGTAAAGAAATAGTATTTAACGGTGTTTTTCTTTATGATGATCACAGCAAAGGCGATCAGCACTTGTTTTCTTACAAAAAGATAATTCTATAAAGCCTGCAGCTTATTCTTCTGATGCAATTTGATGTATTTAAAGAGAATAGCCTGGGGACGGAAATATTTTAATTTGCTTCTCTAATGAGAGGTTCTTTGCAGTTCTTCTAAGAACATTTGTTTTCTCAAGCTTCCTTCTCCCACATTCTCTCCCACATATACATGCTAAAAAGCAACACAAGAAACAGGCCTGCCTGGAGAGACAAGGCTGTGAGTTGGGGATGAAGTCAGCACTTAAAAAGCCAAGCACCATGTGTTCAAGAAGCATATGCATCTATCCAGCATAAGATCACCTATAAACTGGGAAGTTACACACCCAGATATATGCCCCTGTCCAGTGTGTGATCAGTTCCCAGCATTTTGATGCACAGTTCTTGCTTAAATGGGGTTTCATGTCAGCCAGGAGGGCTATTTCTAGAAAGTCAAAGACCATGTGTACGAGCACAATTCTTTGTAGCACAGAGAGGAAATAGTGTCCCTTCACAAATACCTAGTGTCAGGACACTGTGAAGTACTTTATGCCCTCATGTTAGGGATTCCTAAAGAGTGATAACAAAAGAGGGCTATGGGGATCTTCAAAGTGTGGCCCCATAACCAACAGCCACAAACCCACAGGAGTTTGTTGAAATGCAATGTCATTAAGCTCCCCTGCCCCAGATTGACTGAATCCAAAACTCTGGGGGCAGAGTCCTGCACACCCTCCGTGATCTATGGTGCAGGCTCCAGCTTGGCTCTCACTCGTGTAAGCCCCCACGAGTGGCTTATAAGATGCCAAACCGGGACCTCCTCTCCAAGCTTTTAGAGACACAGACAATGTGACCCAGAAAGGCCATTTGTCACCTAGCTGGCCCATAAGGGGGCTGGCATTTAAACTTCAGTGTTTTGGCTGCTAACCTCAAAGCTTCTCCATTTTTGGCATTTAGTTTGGTTACTTTTCTCCACAGGCAATCTGCCTCGACAAAACCGCTCAGCCTGGCCTTATCTAGAAGTGAAGCGACTTCCCCCATCAGGGCTGTGTGGTGGCTGCTGCATTCTCATTGTTGGGACAAAACATTCAACCAGAAAGAGTTGATGGGAGGTAAGAATTTAGCTGAGGCTTCCAGCTTCTGGAGGATAGCTTCACCATGGTAGAGAAAGCACGCCAGCCAGCTCATAGCATATATCAGACAGACAGAGAGAGAGAGAGAGGGAGAGAGAGAGAGCGAGCAAGTGTCTATCTCCCAAAGGCTCTACCAGCTGGAGACGAAGGACACTTAATCACAAACATTTGAGGCTGTGGAAGACATTCTATATTCAAACCACCACAAGGAGCAAGGTTCCTTGTCACACCTGCAACAAATGCAAGTCATCCCTTCCTCTTCTGTCCTGGTCCGTCTCTGTGAGAGGGACAGAAGGACAAACGTGAGCTGGGAGGTTTTAGCAGCGCTTAATGTATTAAGAGGAGACAACAGGATCTTCATATTTCTAGACATCAGCAAATTTAAACTTTACCAATCAGCTACATACAGGCCACTGAGTGATAAGGACCCAAACAGGTTGATGTACCCAGTTATCAATCTTAATGTGACCTTGTTCAATTACTCTGAGAACTCTGAGTCAGGTGAGAGAGTGGAGCCTGGAGGAAGCAGTGAAAGGGAGAGAGAGAGAGAGATGTTTATAAATCTGCTGAGAGATTTCTGAGAAATGCTCTAGTCCTATATCCAACTGGTGAGAGTTATCCAAAAAAGAGAAAGACACTCCTCCTAGAATTCAAGAAACAGTTTATTTTTCAATAGGAGAGTAGATTGATGTTTTTTTCTTCTTCTGAAAACTGGTGTCACAGAACATGTAAAACTAATGCAATTTGGAAGCATGTTGATGGATTGTGTCAATGTCTATTTCCTGGGTGTGATGTGATGTGCTAGCTATGGAAGAAGTTACCATGAAGACAGAATGGGTAAAGGGTATGTGAAGTCTCTCTGTCTTATTGTTGTGTGTGTGTGATGTGTGTGCATGTATGTGAGTAATGGTGCACACATGCCATGGCACATGGGTACAAATCAGGGCTCAACTTCGAGTGGCTGACTTCACCTTTCCTCTCGTTTGAAGCAAAGTCTGTTATTATTCATTACTGCATTCTGCTGGCTTGTGAGCTTCTGCCTCCACTTCCCTTCTTGCCATAGGTGAGCTTAAATGACAGACACTTGCACTGTAGCATTGGGCTTCATGTGGGCTTGGGGGACTCAAACTCCTCGGGTACTCATGCTTGGGCAGCAAGCAGTTAGCACACTGAGCCATCTCCCCAGCCCGCTCTACATTGCTTTTTTTTTAGAAAGAGAGTAAGAGATAAAGATAGAGATAGAGAGAGAGGATAGAGAGAGAATTGGTATGCCAGGGCCTTAGCAACTGCAATCAAACTTCAGATGCTTGTGCCACCTAGTGCACATGTGCAACCTTGATGGTCACCTTTGTGTGTCTGGCTTATGTGGGATCTGTACATTGTGTGTTCTCTTAAATATTTTATTTATTTTGTAAGCAAAGACAGATTCAGGAAGAGAGATAGAGAGAGAGAGAAAGAAAGAGAGGAGAGAATGGGCACACCTGGGGCCTTTAGTCACTGAAAACAAATTCCAGATACATGTGCCAACTTGTGTATCTGGCTTTACATGGGTACTGGGGAATTGAACCCAGGTTCTTAGGCTTCGGAGGCAAGCGCTTTAACCACTGAGCTATCTCTCCAGCCCTGCACTGTTTTTTTTTTTTTTCCTCCACAGCTGCATTGAAATCTGCAATGATCTCAAAATAAAAGCCTTTTCAGAAGTCAGTGTCATGGCTAGAATGTCAGAAAGTGGATTGTGAAAAGTAACCTAGAGCTATACTAGTGCATGTCTCTAGGGTCTCCAGGTGTCACCCCTCCCTACAAACCCCAAACTGCCAAAGGGAAATCAGTGACATGGTGGGGGTGGATTTACATCCATTTTCACCTTTCACAAAACTCACTGGGACATAGATGCTCTTAAAGGTCACAGTTCAAGTGTTGCTTCCAGGGAGGGTCTCAGTGCACTGGGAATTAGTAGGCATTTATCCATTCTTCAGCATGGTGGTAAGGTCACATGACCTCCGCTAGTTTGGTGAAACTTCTCTTAACCTATTCCTTCCTCAAAAGGGGTGAACAGGTTGGAGGGAAGAAATCTTTACTGGAAAGAAATCTGTTGATTGCTGTCTGTTCTTTCTTTCTTACTTTTTTTTTTAATTCCCTGAGTCGCCAGACGGGGTATTTAAAAAATACACCTAATTATTGCTGGGTGCCAAGAATTTCACATCAACTGACCGCCTGTAAGGGGTTCTGACAGGAGACTTGATATGACACACTGCACCCCAGAAAGTCATTTGATAGCACTTAAGGCCAGGCAACAGTGCAGAGGAGGCACGTTCAATTCTGGTGCTCCGGCCCCCGTGGACAGGAGCCTCTCCAGCCCTAACTGGAGAGACACTGCTCTCCAAGAAGCCTGAGAATAAGATAAACATACCTTCTGTTGGTAGTGAAGTGTAGAAACCAAGTCAGGACAACTGCTTTTTCTATTTTTAAATTTTTAAATATTTATTTCTTTATTTGACAGAGAAAGAGGGAGAGAGAGAGAATGGGTGCGCCACTGCAAACAAACTCCAGACGCATGCACCCCCCTTGTGCATCTGGCTTACGTGGGTCCTGAGGAATTGAACTAGGGTCCTTTAGCTTTGCAGGCAAATGCCTTAACCTCTAAGCCATCCCTCCAGCCCTGACAACTACTTTTTAAGCAAAATGTTGGAGGCTGCACAATATGAGAATGCATTGGGGACTCTGACAATGGCAAACACTATCATTTAACCTTTATGGCACTCATGAGGCAAGTAAATAGTTACCAATTTTATTGAACATTGAGGATAAGAAAGTGAATTGATTTGTACAAGGTCTCATATCTCATCAAGAAGTAGTGGGCTCTGACTTCAAACTAGATTGCTTTTGGCCTCTATAGTCATATATTATGTGTGCAGGAGCACACACTGCGGACATTTCTAAGCCTAGATTTTTCTAAAACCTTAGGAATAATCAAGACATGATTCTATTTTATTTTATTTTATTTTATTTTTTTGGTTTGTCGGGGTAGGGTCTCACTGTAGTCCGGACTGACCTGAAATTCACTATATAAGTTTCATGCTGGCCTTGAACTCAAGGTGATCCTCCTACCTCTGCCTCCTGAGTGCTGGGATGAAAGGCGTGTGCCACCATGCCTGGCTTTTATTGTTATTATTTCGTTTTGGCATGAGTGTGTAGAGTTCATGTGGTGTGGAGTGTGATGTGAGGTGTGCGATTTCTGCACATATGTGTGCAGATACAGGTACCCTGTGCAGAGGCCTGAGGGTGAAGCTCTTTTTTTAAACTTTTTTTTTTATTGACAACTTCCATAATCATAGACAATTACCCATGGTAATTCCCTCTATCCACCCCCCACTTTCCCCTTTGCAACTCCTCTTTTTACTTAACTACCTCTTTCCTTGAGGCAGAGTCGCTCAAGCCAGTCAGTGTTGCCATGCTCTCTCTCGGCCAGCGAGCCTCAGCAATTCTCCAGTCTTAGCAACCCTGAAGGACTGGAGTGATAGATGCTCGACCATGCCCAGCTGTTTACTTGGGTGCCAGGGAATTGAACTTGGGCAGTCTCAGCCGCTCAGACCTATGTCGTAAGTGCTCTTAATTGCAGAGCCCACTTCTCTGCCCCAGTAAATTATTCCATTGAGTAATTTTTTTTTATTAAATCAGATACTGGTGAGTAACCAGTATAGTTGACATACTCATAACAAATGCATCTGTGACCAAGAAGTTTCCTAATAGTAATAGAGAGAGCTGGAAGACCTTGATGGACCAAAACAACCATCTTAGAGGCTGGGCAGATGGCTTAGGGGTTAAGGTGTTTGCCTGCAAAGCCTAACAACCTAGGTTTGATTCCCCTGAGATGCCCATTCTCTCCCTCCCTCCCTCTCTCTCTCTCTCTCTCTCCAAATACATAAATAGAACATTAAAAAAAAAAACCAACCAGCTTAGCCCAGATAGTCCAGATTGTCCTACATCGACTGATGCATTCCTGACTCCATGATGAATATCAGTACCCCATTGGGGAGGACTGTCAGTGGAATGGGGGTATGGGAAAGGGTATGTAAGAGGATACCCCAAGGGGAATATGATCAACGTGTGATTCATTCATACAGTAAAATTCACAATTAATAGAAATAACAATTATTAAAAGTAACTTTTTAAAAGCAGGGAGATTACAGGACTGTCTGGCTCACCATTTGCGACACAGAACTTGGTCTCTCTTTGCTGCTTGGTGCCATCATTCTACCTCACACATGCTCACTGTGCTTTACGGCTTCCACAGCATTCCCACATGCATTCATTGTCTCATTTTGTCTTCGTCCTAATCTAATTGACGCAGTAGGATATTCCGCAAATGAGGAAAATGAAGGTCCCTCAGGAGAGGTGGAGAACTGTGCTTGGCCTGGGATGCTGCTTCCCAACACGGGGCCCTCCTGTGCTTCAGGGATATGCAGAAATTCTGGGCTTCCAGTACTGAAGATCAAGTCCCACCATGTCACCGTGGCAACCAACAGCCCGATCGGCAAGTAAATATGTGACCAGAGAGAATGGAACACCACCTCCCACGGGCATCTACTCATGATGTGTAGACCATATAGAGGATGGGGAGTCACACTCCCTGCAAGTCACAGAGTCATCAAACATACAGTGGCTTTCATAAAGCCATTGCTATTATACCAGTCATCGGTTACAGTGACTGCGTGCAGAGGTCAGGTTTATTGACAAGGCACCTGGCAATGCCAACTTGGCTATTGAGGTAGTATGCTTGGCAATAACTTTTATCTTAAACAAAAAGTTAAATTTGGGCTGAGGAGATGGCTTAACAGGGCACTTGCCTGTGAAGCCTAGGGTCCCAGGTTCTATTCCCCAGTACCCACATAAGGCAGAGGCACAAGGTGGTACATGAGTCTGGAGTTTGTTTACAGTGGCTGGAGGCCCCAATGTACCTATTCTCTCTACATTTTTGTCTTTCTCTCTCAAATAAATAAAAATTTTTTTAAAAGTGAAATTAACAGACTATGTCACAAAAGACTTACAAACACAAGGGTTATTTTACATAGCCATATTTATTTTTTTATAAATGTGTCTGTGTGTGTATATGTGTGCCTGTGTTTGTATTCCTGGGTGTGTGGAGACCAGAGTTGAACCTCAAATGTCATTCTCACGAATGCTACAGACCTCCTTGAGAAAGGATCTCTCATTGGCCCAAAGCTTACCAGTTAGGCTAGACTGATTGACCAGCAAGCCCAAGGGATTCTCCTGTCTCTGCCTCACCAGGGCTAGATTTACACATTTGTGCCATCACACTGAGTATTGTTAAAGGTTTTTGAGGGATCAAACTCAGGTGCTTATGTTTGCAGAGGAACGGTTTGTCAGCTGAACTGTTACTAGATCTTTAAATAAGTAAGTTTGTAACACCACCTAAATGTATACTGAGAGCATTTTTAAAACGTTATCTCTTATACTCATTTGGCTTAGGATTTATTTCATATTTCATCTTCCAGCTGAGGTTACAAATTGGCAGCTCTGGACCTAGTCCTGCCAATAAGTAGAAATGTTTTCTATCCTTTAATGTGTATTTTTATTATAAGAACCTGATTTTTTTAAACTTTATTTGCAAGCAGAGAGAGATAGAGAGAAGAGAGACAGACAAAGAGAATGGGTACACCAGGGCCTCTAGCCACTGCAAACTAACTCCAGACGCATGTGCCACTTTCTGCATCAGGCTTTATGTGGGTACTGGGGAATTGAGCTCACTGAACTATTATAGGTCCCACTGAGAAATGGGCAAATTAGACAGAAGAGAAGGCATGAAGATTTGGAAGTTCGATCTTCTACTGGATTTTAATAGTCAGGAACTTTTCCGCCCAACAGCCAGACTGTGGTCAGTGAACAGGGGCCCTTCTCCGTAGACATAGCAACCCTCTCCTCTGAGGACCACTGTTAAGTAGTGCTTGCTTTCTCTGCCATTGTACTGTCCCATCCTTGCTCTCTCAAAGCACCTGCTCCTGGGAAATGCAGTGTTTGTGTCAGGAGGCTTCAAGCATCTTCTCACTACATTATCCCTCAGATGAGGGTCTGGCATCTTGTGGGTCCTCACTTTTGAGAACCGTAGGAAGACTGAACTCTTGTTTCTGTTGGAAACCACATTAAATCCCCAACACTGCTTTCCTGAGTTTTAATATTTTTACAAATAAAAAGCACATTTACCCCCATCTGAGCTAAAAGCTTCCTCCGCGTCCACTTTAATCAGTCATCTGCTAACCAGTTCCACCCCCCACATACACTCACCAGCCAAACTGGAGCACCGAGCGAGGGAACGCTGACAACACCTCGGCTGTTCTCTGTGCTCGCTTTGCCCATTTTTCTTCTTAAAAGAGTAAATACAGGAAAAGGAAGGCAGTGAGATAATGGCTAAATTAATGAGAAGCCTCAGAAATCCACTCACTTTACTAAATAAAGTCTTCCTACCGGAAACGGATTCTATAGCTAGGCAAAGTGTAAGAAATCTTTCAGTGGGGACCTTTGCTAGGGTGCTGAGGCTCTCACAGTGATTATGGGTGCCGGGTCTGGGCCTTTCTATCCTTAGATATGGTCCCTATGTTCTGTGAAGACTTGATGACTCTACCTTGGGAAAATTCATGTATGTGTGCATACACACCCACTCATCCTGTCCAAACCTAGGCTGCAGGCACCATAGGGTCTCTATTACCCAGTCAGTTCTCTTATAAAATAGAGATACGACATTCTCACATATTCTCACGGAGATTATGAGTTTTACCAACTGCGGCCATGGAACCATTTCAACTTGCCGAGGTGGATTTATTTCTTCATGTGCACAAATGTGAATTTTATTGTATTTCCTATTCACAGAGCTCTGGACAGTGTGCATACTTCAGAGACCATCACTCTGGACGTTTGATGATTTGCAAGCCCTCAGAATTTTTAAGTCAACAGTGTAAGATCTCCCTAAGCTGTTGGGCACTTTTGAAATAGGCTACTTGCTTTTAATCACATGAAATAGCTAAGGTCCACTTTGTGTTCTGATGCTCGGCGGCATTCTCCACATACTGAAGTTTTGTACAACTCTGTGAAGAAATTTTATCTTCACTTTCCAGATGGAAGCAACTAAGGCACAGGAAAGTGAAGTGATTTTCACCAAAGTCAAGCAGCAAAGCGACAGAGTCATCGTTTCTACGTCTCAAGTCCTTACAGGCATGCACCACGACATCAGGTTGTACGCGGTGCCGAAGACCGAACCCAGAGCTTCGTGCACACCAAATAAACATTCTGCCATCCGAGCCCACGTCTCCAGGTTCCATGCCAGCCTAAGTGGTAAGGACACCAAGGGGAATGCCCACCCGCCTCATTCCCAAAGAACTTCACAGCTGACTGTGGACAGATATCCATGGAGGGAAGTGACAAGCTGGGCCTGCCTGGGTGAAGAGTATTAGAGGCAAAACGTGACACGCACAGAGGGGAGAGAGATGGACAATGGGCGTGGCAGGCACAGGTGAGCATTTCTAGATTCTGGTTACATTCTAAAAGCACTGGGGCTCAGAGGGACTTTGGGGGGCATGTGTGTATGGTGTTCATGAGTGCACATGTGCAGTTGCATTGGCTTAGAGACTAGGGGGAAAAAAAGCTCTATTGTCAGGTGTTGGTAATCTATTTTGTTTAATTTTTAAATTGTGAGACTAGATATCTCATTGGCTTGGAGTGCATCAGTTAGGCTAGATTGGCTGGCCAGGGAGCGCCAGGGATTCTCTCTTCTCTACCTCCCGTGTGAGCTGCCACATCCAGCATTCCTAAGTGGGTACTGGGTATTAAAAGCAGGTCCTCATGCTTGTGAGGCAAGCACTTTCCTGACTGAGTCATCTCCCCACCTCTCTACCATTCATTTTCAAATCTACTCTGGTGATCTTATGGTACAGCCAACATTGTGAGCTAGCAATCTTTGCAAACCTCTTAAAGAAGGGCTTTGGGGGTTGGAGAGATAGCTCTGTGGTTAAAGGCTTTCTTGCAAAGCCTGTCAGCCTGGAATTGATTCCCCAGGGCCCATGTAAAGCCAGATGCACAAAGTGGTGCATGCATCTTGAGTTCATTTGCAGTGGCAGGAGGTCCTGGTGTGCCCATTCTTTCTGTCTGTCTCTGTCTCTCTCTCTCTTTCAACTATCAAATAATAAATAGATATTTACAAAGAAGGGCTTCCTGTTAAGTGACATGAAGTGGGGAAAGTAGTTTGAGTGTCTTTAGCCTCTTGAGTTTTGAATCCTTGTTCCCTACCTGGTGGCAATTTGGTAAATGTGGTGGAGCCGTCGGGTGGTGAAGTCTTGCTGGAGGAGGTGTGGCGCCGGCGGCAGGCCTTGAGGTTTCTTAGTCCAGCCCGTGGGGTGTTCAGAGCTTCCTCACTCTCTCAGGCTGCTTCCTCCAAGCTGACAAGATGGGACACCATGCTGCGTTGCTCATGCCTTGCTTTTCGTGCCATAATAACACTTCTCCCTTGAAACCACCAGCCTAAAATAAGCCATTTTGCGCCATAAGCTGCTTCTGGTCCAGTGTTTTGTCCCAGTGAATGGAAAGTCACTGCTGCAAGAAGCATTATGACCACAAGAGACTTGCCCAAGGCTGTATAATATAATAATGTCAAAGTGAAAATAGAAACCAGACAGCCTGTGCCTACATCTGAGGGAACATTAGTTATATAAGATACTGCCACTTCCTCAGACAGTATGAAATGTGGCCAGCAGGGTAGTTTTTCTCCACCAGAGGACAGGGCCTAGAATAAATTTCACCTTTGGAGTAGGGTTTTCACCTACTGCCATCAATTTCCTCTTGAAGCACATTTGTTACCAGTCCAACTAAGAAATGGAGAGTGGGCAAGAAGCTACTTAATGCCGTCTCTCCACACATCACTCATCATCAACTTCTGACGTGAAAACACGAAGCTTAGCTTAGTGCGAACCTAAGGATGGCAATGTAAGGAGACGCAGGACTGCTGCTCAGGCGTAACCACGTGTGATGGATGGAGCCAACTACTGCGACTCCTGAAAATTCTCCAAGCCTCGCAGTCACAAAACTAGAAGACAGAAGCGGGGGGCCATCTGCTCTGTGCTGGCTCCAGATTCGTCTGCGCTTGGATGGAATAAAGAACTCTCCGCTGCTTCGGGAAAATAACAACAACGAACAAGTTCTTGTTCATTTCTGGAGGAACTGCTTCCTGTAGGTACAAACCATTTCCAACACGATTGCATATGCGAAATGAGAAAAGAACAAGGCGGCAGAAAAATAGCTTCTTTTTGACTCCAATTCCCTTTTAATGTCTGGTGTTAGGGAGCATGTGGACTACCTTGATACATTGGGAGTAGACAACAGAATTTTCTACGATTTTTAGAAGTGTAATAAATGACAGTTTCAATTTTGTGACCACTGATATCTTCTAATGCTATTTTCTTTATCCTGGGGAGCTATCAAAGATCTAGGAATGACAGACATAATATAAAATAGAATCCTGATTGATATTAAAGAACAAAGGTGTTTAACGTGGGCTCTGCAGAGCCTGCAGCGCTGGAGAATCCCCGCAGGGGGCGCCAAGGAGACAGAAGCTGAGCTGAGCCAGGTCCCCTCCTTTCCCATCATGCCCTTCCCTGCCAAAAAAGCCTGCTCATTCTTACCTGCTTATTTACTCGAATTTTGCGTAAGGCTATTTACAAAACTATTTTAATTAAAAAAAATAGAAGGGAAAAATCAGATCATGAGCCATGTATACTCAGAGTATAGTTTAATTTAGAAAGATATATAGACATGTGCATTTAAAATGCACAAAAAAGGTACTAGACATGTGTACATTTCTCTTACTGATGTTCTTGGTTACCCATAGTTTTGTCTTTATTTTTCTAATTTTCCTGTCCTGAGTTTGGGTAAGAATTCTCAAATATAAGTAAAAGAAAAAAAAATAGTGTTCTCAAGAAATGTGTGCTTCTATAAGAGCCACCGGGCCACATACAACATGAGTCGGAGGCCCATCTAAGATATGCGGGTGGAAGGCATGCACGGCCCTGCTTCTGGTATGGAACATCCACTTCGGTCTTCTCAGAGCGGACACACCCACTTCCCCGTCCTGATGACCTTTGCCAACTGGATCTATCAACAGGCAGGTCAGGCTTAAAGCACAGCGGACAGCACTGAGCTGATGCCTCAGAAAGCGGACTGAACTGCGTTGATTATGTTAAGATATGAACAACATTAACTGCAGAGGCATGCCACACACTGGATTTTCTTTCTTTTTTGAGATTATTTTATTTTATTTATTTATTTATTTTGGTTTTTCCACGTAGGGTTTCACTCTAGCTCAGGCTGACCTGAAATTCACTATGTAGTCTCAGGCTGGCCTCAAACTCATGGTGATCCTCCCACGTCTGCCTCCTGGTGCTGAGATCAAAGGCGTGCGTCACCACGCCCGGCTACACACACTGGAGTCTTGAAAGTCAGCACTAGATCCTGGGTCTTCTGAGTTCTCCTAAGTCAGCTGGATGCTGGCATTTCTTTGATGCGATTCTGAGGCCAGGGCACAGTGGTGTAAATGTACCAGTTTTTGAGACAGACATCTGCCAGAGCTTTGGCTCCACCCCTCACCAGCTACAACCATCGCAAGTCAACCACTCTCTCAGTGCCTCCCTTCCTTGTCTGAAACTTAAGGGTCATTATATACTATGCAGTGTAAGATGCAAGGTCACCTGTCAGTCATATCACCTAGGACCAGACCGAGTCTGAAATCCCTTCTCATTCACAGGCACGATCAGTAGTAGTGAGTTACTGCACACCTTCCTCTGTTTGATTTTCCTGGACACATCAAATCTGTATTTAATTCTTCAATAATAGAAGATGATCCCGTTGTGCAGATGAAGGGCTTCCTTGGCCCCGAGGAAACTCAGGAAGAGTCTGCAAAGTTTTTCTAATTACAGCTCTCTGACATTAATATGCAATGGCTATCATAAGTAGTATCATAATCCGATCTATCATAAGTTTCATTTGTTGGGGTTTTCTATTTGTAAGTGAGGATGGTGTGTTTTGGGGTGGGGGGCTGGGTTTACTGTTTGGGATATAATCTATAAATGATGACACAGAACCTTTGTAAAGTGGAACTTGAAAATTCTTTAAATCTTTGCAAATATAAGGAGATTTCATGAGGAAATGATATTCTCACAATAAGGTTTGAATTGGAAAAAAACCAAATTAGTTCACACATTTTAGTTGCATGTAAACAAAGGTAGAAAAAGCTCACCTTAGGGACTGAAGAGATTACTCAGTGTTAAAGTACTTGCTTGCCAAGCCTAATGACCCAAGTTCAATTCCCCAGTACCCATGTCAAGTCATATGCACAAGGTGGCTCATGCGTCTGGAGTTTGCAGTGGTTAGACATCCTGGCACACCCATTCTCTCTTTCTCTCTCTCTCTCTCTCAAATAAACAAATAAATAAATGAACAGGAAAGCTGCCTTTTCTCATTAAGTATTGCCTTCAAATAAAGGCAGAAAGAAAGCCAATATTGCAGGCTGCTTAGAACAAATTAAGATAATCAAGAAATGGAAAGTCTGGTGTGTCAGATCCAGAAAATCTTATACACAATGGCACAATTCAGTTAAAGTGTCAAAAAATCCTATTATATCTAATTATTCAAATGCAATTCTTTGATTGATAGCACATTTGTAAAATGACACCCAAACCCATTTTCTTAGCTATTTTTCATTACCTAGGCTGTGATTTCATGTGGTCAGCTCCACGTGAGAAAACGGGGGACCATGTAAATGAAACCCCCATGTCTCTGTTGTCACCTGCTATGTATGCACTGTGTCAACATGAATTAATTGAGAGAGAGAGAAAGAGAGGAAGAAAGAGAGAGGGAGGAGCTGCATGGACCTCACAAAGGGCACTTGACTAGTCACAGGAAGCCAGTTCTAAGCTGCGTGGTGTCTACAGCCGGGAACGGCAGACCCACACACAGTATTTCAGGAATCTCTGCTTCCTAGCACCAACACGGACCCAATGCTCATCAGAACTGAAAATGGAAAACAGGGGTCTGGAGAGATTTCTCAATGGTTAAAGAGCTTGCCAGGAAAGCCCAAGGACCCTGGTTTTGTTCCCCAGTACCCACATAAAGCCAGATGCACAAAGTGGCACATGCATTTGGAGTTTGTTTGCAGCAGCTGGAGGCACTGGTATGCCCATTCTCTCCCTCTCTCTCTTTCTCCTTCCTTGCAAATAAATAAATAAAATTAATTTTAGACAAATGGAAGAGGGCTGGGGGAAGGCTCAGTGGTTAAAGATGCTTGTGCGCAAAGCCTGCCAGCCCAGGGTTCAATTATCATATCTCCTCATAAAGCCAAATGCACAAAGTGCTGCATTTATGTGAAGTTCATCTCCAGTGGCAAGAGGCCTTGGTGCATCTCTCTCTCTCTCCCTCTGCTTAGCAAATAAATAAAAAATATTTTTAAAAAATGAAAAAGAAAGCAAAAACTGAAGCTGTTTACATCCAATTATTTCCAAAAACCATTTTGTATTACTGGGGCAGTGAAACTCATTAGGCAATTCCATCAAAGGTAATAGTGTCTTTTCCCTCTTTCTTGCTTCCCTTATTAATCTATAACTGGATGTACTTAGGCATCCTGCCCAGATGAGATTTACTGACTAATTGATTCAGTCACTCCATGCTTGTTGAGTTCCTCCTGGTTCATCCAGTGTTGCTTAACCTTCATGCACCCTGTAACCACCTGGGGAGATCTTCAACTGTACTTCTGAGTCTTTGGGCTGCGCCCGAGTAAATCCGATGTACAACCAAGGGTGGGAATCGCTGTTACACACACTGGATTCAAAGATGACCCGGCCCGGCAGGAAGATGGCTCAGTCAGCAGAGTTCTTACTGCGCAAACTTGAGGAGCGGAGTTCTATCCCCACTCCATGCCAAGCATGGTTGCTGCATAGTGGCTCAGCTCTGGCTGTCAACTTGACCAGACCCGGGATTGCCTGTGAGGAATTCGGTTAGCCTCTGAGTTCGCCTATGAGGGACTGACTATATTGGTTCAGTTAATTGAGGGGGTGCTGTAGTCAGCTTCACGTTGCTGGGGTGAACTTCCAAACCAGGCACAGTTAATGGGAGGAACCGGGTTTACTGAAGCTGACAGATCAAGAACCAGTGGAAGAAACCGGTCCCCTTTCACAGATCCACACAGAGGGAAATCCCGCCGGCCAGCGCCAGCAAAGGCAACCACACTCCAGGAACCGCAGGCCGAGCGCAAGCACTCTGCCTGCCTTAGACTGGAATCCTTTTCTGCCCTCAGTAACTCTTTAGGGCTGGACCCCAGGATCCGCCCACAGTGACACCTTCTCCAGCCAGGTGGTTGGAGATCTAAGTGACAAGCTTTCATGCACTTCTGAATCTACTTGGGGATGGACACTCGAACTACCACAGGTGGGAAGACCCACCTTAACTGTGGCAATATTCTAGAGGCCAGGGCCCTATACTGTCTAAAAAGGAGAGAGCCAGCTCAGCAGTGGAATTTATCACACTCTGCTTCCTCAGCATGGTCTGAATGATGCCACCAGCCTTGAGATCCTGCCACCATGTCCCCCCCCACCATGACAGACTATAACAGGGAACTGTCAGCTGAAATAAACCCTTTCTCCAGCTGATTTTTGCCGCGTATTATGTGCCAGCAATCAGAAGATAACTAATACCGTGACACATGCGTGTAATACCAGCACTGTGGAAGAGGAAACAGGCATTCCCGGGGCCTACTTTCCAGCTGACTGGATAGTTCTGGATTCAGTAAGAACCCTGTCATGAAGTACGAGGTCAAAGGAGAATGACTGAGGGGGTACCTAATGTCAACCTCCGCCCTCCACATGTACCCGCAGACATACAAACATGCATACACACATGAGCACACACCACATAGACACATACAAAACACAATGAACCAGGCATTCCTGCTGTTTGCAAGGGACTAAATTATCAAATGAATTCAGACCCAAATAAACAACAATAAAAATGAAGAAAATATATATCTGCTTCTTCCCTTTCCTTTACATCATGCACCAGAAAACAAGGCAACAAAGATAGTTCCCCTATCAGATGCAATGTCTGGTGGGGGACACAAGCAATAAACTATGGGGAGAAAGGCAGGCACTGAATTCAAAAAGGATCCATTAGGAACATCATCTGACCAGCCAGAGTGTGAGTTAAGGGAAAAGCCTCTTTACATAGGTGATATGGGACTTGGAATTTTCAAGGACAAATTTGAGTTAGCCCATGCACCTATGTGCATGTGTGTGTATGTTTAATATGAAGTGCATTCTAATTACATGGAAGCATAAAGGTGAGAAAGATCTAGGCACCTCTAAAGCCCGGAGTTGATCAATAGGGCAGAAATGAAGGGTTCCTTTGGGAGCAAGTCTAAAGAAATGAGATCCGGTTACAAAGGCATACTATGTGGCATGCTAGGGATCAGATCTTTGTACTGAAGGCTTCAGAAGAATTCTAAACAAGGTTTGGGTGTTGAGACAAATCCCAGAACCTTCTCCTGATAAGAGAAGAGACCAGGGACACATTTGTTCACTCCAGGACGTCACAAGAGTCCATTTCTTTGAAGCTAGCTCCCTCCACCCGTCGTTATGCATGTGGACGCTCCGATGCTCAGCTGAAGTTCAGAGACATTAAGCACTTCTCCAAGATCATACAGCTTGTATGTGACTTGGTGGGACAAATACTCATGTCTTATTGTCAAGTTGGGGTTCTCTCATTTGATGTGGGCTCTGCTCCCCCTGGCCTGTCAGCAGAAGGCAAGCTGAGAGAAATAGAGAAACAATTGGTTGCTATGCACTGTGCCAATCCTATGAAAGACAGTCTGTGGTGGTTTGGGTTAGGTGTCCCCCCGTAAACTCATGAGTTCTGAATACTTGATGGCAATGTGAGGGGTGGAGTCTTGTGGAGAAGGTGTGTAGCTGGGGGTGGACCTTTAAGGTTTATCAGCCCCTAGCTTGCCAGTGTTAGTTAGGCTCACTCTCCCGCTGCTGTCTTTTACGTGCTATGGCAGAGGTGATGTCCAGCCTCTGCTCATGCCATGCTGTCCCCTGCCAGCTTTCACGAGACTGTAAGTCAAAATAAACAACTTTCCTCTTCCATTAGCTGCTCTTGGTCAGGGTCTTTGTATCAGCAATGAGAAAGTAACTGCAACACAGTCCAAAGATGCAGAGGCGGAAAGCTTTACTGGTCTCTCCCAGACACATTGGCAGAACCTCCCTCTTGACTCTGTAAGCCAGAGGTCATTTTCAAGGTCACTTGCTGGGCAAGGTCCATTTTTCCAGAAGCCATGGGAAGTGACTCATAACTCATGGCTCGGGCTACTCAACGTTCCTCCCTCCCGATGGCATTTCCTCTTGTCTTGTGACGCTCCCTGCGTGGTGCTTCTCAATGAGATACGCAGTGACGCCACGCCAGAATATGAACACATTGCCTGGGGATAGGAGTCAAGTCCCACAAAGCAAGCCACTGTGGACCAAAGAGGATGCCCTTGAAATAGGATACAGGTGTAAAGTGTCTGCGTCACCCCTTCTCATTTGGGGGTGAATAGGGTCACAAGGTTGATCTTCCTTTGTTCTTCATCTGTAAAATGTAGAACGGTGTCTACTTGACACACTGCACAGAAAGGATCACGTCCTGCTGCGCAGTGAGCTCCATCCAGGACAGATGTCCTTTCTCCAATGTCAGTAAAGAAGGATTTGTTTAGTAGCAGTGAAGCAGTCTCCTCAGGACACCTGCTAAAGCTGACACAGGGAAGGAGAAACCGATATCAATCTCTGGGGCAGGCTAGACATGCCCCAGCTCTTCAGTGATGTTACACGTGAGCACGCTGCGTTTGTACAGCTAGACGAGACACGGCTGGGGGCAGGGCATCCTTGGGCCCAGCCTGGTGGCTGGTTTTGTTCACGGAACATATTATGGGTAAGGATATGAGGTAGCTTGGAGAGATCTCACGAGTGTCTAAGTCTCCTGATATTACTGAGGCAAGTGACAAGCGGCGTGTTAAGAATGGCAACACTGTTTTTTTTTTTTTTTTAAAGTGAATGATGATGGGCCTGAGAGATGGCTTAGTGGTTAAGGTGCTTACCTGTGAAGCCTGAGGACCTATGTTTGATTCCCCAGTACCCATGTAAACCAGGTGCACAAGGTGCTACATGTGTCTGGAGTAGGTTAGCAGTGGCTAGAGGCCCTGGCATGGCTATTCTCACGCCCCCACCCCCACTCCCGCATCTTTCTTTCTGTGTCTTTCTCTTTAAATAAATAGGTAAGATAATTTTCAAAAATTTTGTTTATTTTTATTTATTTGAGAGCTACAGGCATAGAGAGAAAGAGGGAGAGGGAGAGAGAGAGAGAGAGAGAGAGAGAGAGAATGGGCGCACCAGGGCCTCCAGCCACTGCAAACGAACTCCAGATGCGTGCGCCCCCTTGTGCATCTGGCTAACGTGGGTCCTGGGGAATTGAGCCTCGAACTGGGGTCCTTAGGCTTCACAGGCAAGCTCTTAACCGCTAAGCCATCTCTCCAGCCCTAGGCAAAATATTTTTAAAAGAATTTTAAAAAGTGAACAAAAAAAGCCAGAAGCAGGATGCAGAAGGGACTTGGAGTCAAGCAACACTGAAGGTCATGGGGCTTTGAGTGCCTAGAGGTGAAGGGCCCCCTGGTGCCAGGCTTGCTTGAGGGGGTTCTCGAGCAAGGGGTTCCTCCTATCCCCTGCTTAAGGAATGTGCGAAGCCACTAAAACTGTGCTTAGTCATGAGGCTATCTACGTTTCCTGAGCATGAACATTCAGACATTCACAAGGGTTAAGGACACAGGCTCTAGATTACCATTCCGCCTATCTCTCCTGTGTAAGGAAAGTTGTATAACTTCCTTGGGAAGAAAAACAATGAAGCTTGGTCCATATTACTATATGATCAAATGAGTTAATGTGTATAAATCACTTAGAAAAGTACTTGGAATATAGTGGTCTATAATATTTGGGTTTAGAAAGGAACCTCTTAGGCATCAGATTTCTAGATCATAGACTAACTTTGTCCTAAAATTAGCAAGGCACTTGAAGAATGTGTATATTCCATGCCCAGAATAGAAGATAATTTCCTCCCTGATCAACCATCTTTCTACATCTGCTTTGCTCCAGGGCCTCAAATATAAAGGAGAATAGAGAAACGTCCTAACTTTGGAGGAATTTATAGTCAGGGTGAGTGGACAAGAGTAAAATGAACATGTAACTAACTAGAGGGCCCAGTGCAGAGACATATTCAGAAGATTCTGGGAACATAGATGACAAACTCCAATTTAGCTGTGGGGACAAATGATCTTCCGGATTTGTCCTTGAGAGCTTTGTTTAAAGAGGTAGTATTTCTGGGAAAGGGAATGGTCCAAGTTTTTCAAGAAGAAAGGGTATATAAAAGCCAAGAGGTAAGAAATAGAGCTGCAAGTGTGCGGGACAACCGTGGATCCGCTTAGAGGAGTTCAGAATCTAGCACAAGGAGGAGAGACAGAGAGAGAGAGAGCGAGCAGTAAGATGCAGTTATACTACCAAGGGCCTGAATGTCTTGACAAGGAGGTAAGACTTTCCCTAGGGTCTATAGTGGACTAAATCTGGCACTGAGTAAAGAAGTGGTGATAACTAGCAGGCAGTGAGACTCAAAATGCTTCAAAGTGCTGCGAAGACGCAACTGAGTGTTCAGCACTTAATGAGACATCACAATCACACCCTCCAGTGGCTCAGGGACTATAGTGGAAGAGGTGGTGGAAAGAATGTAAGAGCCAAAGGATGGGGAGGAGTGCTTTGGAACCATAAAGTGGTATTCATGACTTCACTGTGGTGTGGCTATCATTATCTGCCCAAGACCTGCAGAATATTGGGCCCACTAACAGGTTGTTGTGGATGATGTAAGAGGGCAAAAAAAAAAAAAAAAAAAAGACATCAACATTGAAGAGGAATAAAAGGTAAAAAGTTGGGGTTCAGTTGAGGGCATAAGGAAGTGGGAACAAAAGAGGATAATGGGAGGTTATATAAAAATTTTAAAGTATTTTTGTTTATATAATAGTGAGCAAGAGAAAGAGAGGGAATATTATTGTATGCATCAGGGTCTCTTGCCCCTGCAAACAAACTCCAGACATATGGACCACTTTAGAAGTCTGGCTTTATGGGGTTACTGAGGAATCGAAGCAAGGCCAGCAGGCTTTGCAAGCAAGCAAGTACCTTTCACCACTGAGCCATCTCCCCAGCACCATGTAAGTTTTTAAGGACGATTTTTTATTTAAAAAAAGATAACTAGATTAGGTATCTGAAGTCCACCAAGAGAGATAAAAAAAAAAAAAAAAAACAAAACTAAGTTCCAAAACAAGCAGCGTGTGGGGCTCAGTGGACAGGTTCAGGACATAGCTGGGAGACAGAGAATGACATATTCATATAGAACCCCTGAGATTTCCACCTTGAGTGACTTGGAAGCTGGGATGCCATCATCTGAAATAAATGTGAGGAGGAGTAGAGAGTGTGTTAGGGGGATAGGCTGGGGTGATGAACTCAATGTGGGAGAGACAGTTGAATGATAGCAAGTAGGACATATTGAGTGAGTCCAGAATAGTTTTCTAATAAAGATTAAATTAGATAATGCACATGGACTGCTTTGTAAGCTACAAGATCTAATTACCCTCATCATTGTTGTCATTAGTGTACAGTGTGAACTTTGGATTTCTCATTTAACCTCTCATAGACTTAATTTTTCCATCCACATGTGTAGGGATAACAATTATCCCTTGTCTTTAATTAACATGGATGTTTGGGTATAAAACGAAATTGTCTTTGAAACATCAAGTTCTTTGTGGGGAAGATACACAAATCCAGCGTAATATTATTAAAATGCATTAAATTCAAAGAGATGAGACAGCTCACAGCAATCATTTCCACAGTGTTTAATAACAAGACAATTATAGCCCTGAAATGCATGGCTTAGCATGAAAGCCATATCACTAGGATAGTTATCATCATACAAGTGAGCACTTATTTTTTTTTCCAAGTCTAAGATTTTAAATATACATCGTATTCACTTATTTGCAGGCAGAGAGATAGCAGAGAGAGAGTAAGAGTGTGTCTGGGCACACCAGGGCCTCTATCCACTGTAAATGAACTCTGGAGACATGCAATACTTTGTGCATCTGGCTTTATGGGGGTACTGGGGAACTGAATCCAGGTGTTTGTAGGCAAACACCTTAACTGCTAGGCCATCTCTCTAGCCCCTAAAGTCTTAAGATTTTTGTTGTTGTTGTTGTTTTGTTTTTGAGGTAGTGTTTCTCTCTAGCCAGGCTGACCTAGAATTTACTCTGTAGTCTCAGGCTGGCCTCACACTTACAGTGATCCTCCTACCTCTGCCTCCCAAGTGCTAGGATTAAAGGCATGTGTCACCACACCCAGCTATGTCTTAAAATTTTTGAGGGTTTGTTCTTAGATGAAAAAACATTAGGTATTTTTGGTATATGGATGTCTTTAACTGTATGTATGTATGTATATATATTTGTGGATATCTTATGTCTAGTAGAGTGTGCCCTCTCACATATACAGACAGCAAATAAATAATATAGGTAAATATATGAGTCTTGAGTTGGTTGGTAAATCAAAACTATGGCAGTTAATACACTTTATTCATGAGAGAGAGAGAGAGACAGATATGGAGAGAATGGGTGTGCCAGGGCTTCTAGCAGCTGCAAATGAACTCCAAATGCATGCACCACCTTGTGCATCTGGTTTCCATGGGTCCTGGGGACTGGGTCCTTTGGCTTTGCAGGCAAGTGCCTTAACTGCTAAGCCATCTCTCCTGCCCTACACTTTATTTAAAAAAAAAATCCCACTTCAGTATAAGCACTTGGTATCCTGATCAATAAAGCTGCCTCACAGGAAATAAGCAGTCAAAATTCAAGGACTGACAATTATTCCAAGTACTTAGAGAAGCCCATTTGTATGCAAAATATTCAGATTCATGTAATTATCTCCCTTACTACTCAACCTGTGTGGTACATTGACCCAGGAAGGAAATCCCCATAAAATCAGCCCATCATGTGGTTCCAGTAGTCTTGGGACTCTAAGAACCAGTTTCTGTATTCACTTATCTAAAAAAAAAAAAAAGAAAGAAAAGAAAAGAAAAGAAAAAAGAAAATCTACTCGCTTTAGAGCAAATGGGACCCCATTTACTCCATTCCCAATCTCCAGGAAGCAAATGAGATTCCTAAATTTATACCTATCACGCGTCCTATTCTTTAATAGTCTTTAGTGCCAGCAGATATCTCCTCTGAGTCTCATCTAAATCCATTTTAGGTACCAGCATGAGAAGTGTTGAGAGGAAACATTATTGTCTTAAGCAAGAGAAAAATAAAATGCTTTGCCCAACACATGAGGAAGCTCACTAGCTCAGATTCTCATTGTCCTTTTCCTTCCAGTACAATGGGCAGAGGACACATGGTTTACTAACACACTCGATGAGAAATCCTCATCTGAGTACCTATGTTTTGCACAAGGGTCCAATAGACACAGAATATTTTGTCTTACAAGGGAGAATAAAGGGGGAGTCCAATAGATACCTGGCCCCCTTTGTAATATTGGGGTGTCCCTGAGAAGGTACTTTGGAAGTATGCCTGACAACTATAGTTTTCATTCCCAAATACACCAATATATTATTTTCCTATGGTTTTCTTCTCTTATAATGAGAGTTAAGGAAAAACTCATTAATTTTTTTAAAGCAAAAACCATCATTCACTTAACTGAGACTATTATCATGAAAGTTCTATTTCTGGACTTCAGCCACAAGTCTGGCTATACAGCACATTTATCCTCAGACTGAAACTATGCATTGAAACCACTTCCAAAGAGGAGATAATCTCATTTGAAATAAACTGTAATATTTGGGATTATTTCCACAGAAAACAAAAGTCTACCTGGCCCTTATTCATCATGGGTCAAAAGCGTACCGTACTCACCTCATATACATACTTGGACACAACAAGAACCAACACTTGTAGAATAACTAATGTTAAGAGCATTATTCAAAAAGTTTTATGTAGATTTTCACACCGAAACCTGTAAGAGCCCAGTTACATAGCTACCATTATCTGTGTTTTTTTGAATAAGGAAACTAAGGTATAGAAAGGTTCAATAACTGGGCCAAAATTTCATAGATGGTAAGTGGTTAGAAACAGAATTTTAGGACTGGAGAGATGGCTCAGTGGTTGAAGATGCTTGCTTGCAAAGCCTGATGCCCTGGCTTCAATTCCCTAGTATTCACAGAGAGCCAGTTGCACGAAGTGGTACATGCATCTAGAGTTTGTTTGCTGTGGCAAGAGGCCCTGGTGTTCTCTCTCTCTCGTTCTCTCTCTCTCTTTCTCTGCTTGTAAATAAATAAATAAAAAAATATTTTTTTAAAGAAATGAAATAGGTTTGAAACTCAGGGAGTTAAATCTAGCATCTGGACTCCTAACCACTGTAAAGTCAACAATTCTTCAGTTAACCCAAAACACAGCCAGTCAAGATTCACAACTTTGCATCAAGACTATGCATTTCATTTTATGCACAGTCACTTTAGTTATCTATTTTCATCGTGTCACCAATGATACAATAGTTGCATTTATTAATTTATGCCAATGATGGGTCTAACCATATTATAACAAAATGCCTACATTAACTAATTTAATAGAATCCTCAAAAAAAAAAAAAAAAAGCTACCAAGCCATATATTTGCCTCATTTTGTAGGTGAAGAGATCAGATAGGTCTTTGACAAGTTCAAACATGAGAAAGTAGAAAGCCAGGATCTAGACTTCAGGACCCTTGCTCTACGACTGGGATACCCTGCCTCCCCCTCACTCTATATGAGGCATAGTCTTTGCTGAGGATTCTGGGAGCTTCAAGGTTTTACATCCATCTTCACATTGTGCAGGAAGACTCACACCCATGCATGTGTGTGCATGATGCCTTTTCTTTGTTCCTGTACTCAACCCCAGTGAGCAGAGGACTGCTTTGTTTCTTCCTCTTTACTAGGAAGCATAGACTCTCTCTCAATTTTTTTCTTTTTCTTTTTTGATTTTAATAACCATTTTAAAGCCCATAACAAATGGGTTGAAGATAACTATGGTAATTTGTCATCAAGTTTAGTGACAATATCTGGCTCCTGTAAATGCAATCAGCCTTCATCTCTGCCCTACTGGATAATTAACTTTCAATACTTTTCCTGAACGGCAACACCACGAGCAGGTAACTATCAAAATGATTCTTCCAAGGAGAAAAATGACTGAGATTACACTTAAAGGTAATTACCATCTAAGTACAAATAACCATCTAAGTGATTATTAATAATCAATGTTAACCACAAGATAACGTTCCTTACTCTTTACATATTAAAGCATGGTATTTTTACATCATAAATAATGTTATATCGTGAGAAAGATCCATGGCTATGACCAGCAAATATCTGATTTCTATGTGGAGGACACTCTTTTTGATGTTGGCGTTGTTTGTTTTTTGTTATGTTTAAAGTGCTGGGAATCAAACCCAGAACTTTGTACGTACTAGGCAAGTACACTACCTTTAAGCTATGCCCTCTAGTCCAATATCTCATGTTTGTACTTCGAACAGAGTACAGCTGAATCATAGTATACTAAAAACAGTCAACAAGAAGGCAGTGTGTGTGTGTGTGTGTGTGTGTGTGTGTCTGCCGACTGAAGCTGGTGGTTAAATGTAAAGAGTTGGACTCCTGTTCTCCTGGGCTTCACGTTGTTTCCATTTTGTTGCTCTACAATTCTCATCACAAACCTTTTGCCTCATGGCTGCTCAAACTCAAGCCATCATGTCTTTCTAGCCAGCAGCAAGAAGGAACTAAAGAAGGAAGAAGGGCTACTTCCTGAAATGGCCCTTCTCAAAAGACACACAGACACTTCCGCACCCTTTCCACTGAGAAGACTAAGTCCCACTGCTAAATGTAAGAGGGCTGGGAAGTGGGGTGTTTGTTTCTTGCTTGAAAATATTATGAAAATATGGCTTCCTGAACATGACTAAGCCCGTCAACATTACACCATATATGAGATAGGGTTCTATGACCCCCCCCACAACTCCCCCAAGTAAACAGTGGAAACACAATTACTGGGAGAGGGGAGTCATGTCCTTTAATTGTACAGCCACTGGTGGGTTGTCCATTCTCCAGTAAATAACGACCCACCCATGATTATGCAAATGGACCTAATTTAAATCAGTGGGTCAGTCAATCCAGCGTGAAAACTGAATGGACTTCCAAGAAGAATGAAATCACTGGGAAGAAAAGTGGGAGCGGGAGGGGAGTGGGGGAGAGTGGGATCAAAAGGCATTGTATACATGTATGAAGTGTCAAAAATAAATAAAAAAAAACAATCACATCCTTGTTGGATGTGGTAGTGAGAACTTGTAATCCCAGTACCAGGCAGACAGGGACAGGGAGTTCCTGGGCTCACTGGCTGGCTGGTCTAGCGGAATCAGTGAGCTCTGTGTTCAGTGAGAGACTCTGTTTCAAAGAAGAGGTGGAAAGAGACCAAGGAAACCCTCTCAACACTGACCTCTGGCCTCTACATGCACACACACTTGCACACACATGTGCACCTGCATGCACATGAACACGCATACATCATGCCTGCATACCCCATACACATACAAAAAAAAAAAAAAGAGTAGGCCCCATGGTTACGAACACAAGAATGGTTCACCAGGAGACTACTGAAAGTCTCACTATAGCTGGAGAATAACCAAGATCAGGACTCTTTGCCTTAAGATCCATCACTATCCCAGGGATTTGCAGGTCTGTAAAATCCATTAAAATCCAAGTCCTTGGCAACCATGTAAAATATCAAGCCTTACTTTAAAATATGTAAACCAGAGATTAAAATGGACATTTCTGGGCTCGAGAGAGCACTCAATCGGCCTCACAGTCATAAGCCTCTGTATCCATGTAAACATGCTGGGTGTGGGGATATGCACTGGCAATCCCAGTGCCAGGGAGGTGAAGATACATGATCCCTGAGGCTCAGTGACCAGTCTAGACTAGCCAATGAGTTCTAGGCCAATCAGAGATCCTGTCTTCCCCACCAAAGGGGATGGTGATTCTGAGGAACAATACCTGAGATTCTCCTCTGGCCTCCACACACAAGTGCATGCATGCACGTGTCCAAGCACCTGCACGCACACACTAGCGTGAATAAAAAAAAAAGGACACGCAGCTTCCAGGTTGGAGGTGAACCCCAAATAATCGAAGCCTAACTTCAAATTTAAAGTTTTAAGGGTTTGCTTATCTGTTCAATAGCTTTCATGAGGTCCAAATGGTTGAGCGATTGTCTAATTTCCTGTGGTACTGGGGCCTCATGCAGAATGTCTTTCACTGCACCTATATCGTGGAGTGTTCTTCCTATTTTTTTTTTCTTCTAATCATTTTAGAGTTTTAGGTCTTATATTAAGGTCCTTGATCCACTTGGAGTTGATTTTTGTGTGGGGTGAGAGAAGAGGGTAAAAAAATCCTTCTGTTTAAAATACTCTCTTTTTTTTTTATTTACTTGCAAGCACAGAGAAAGAGAGAGGGTGAGAGAGCAGAGAGAAAGCATGGATATGCCATGGCCTCTTGGCACTAAAAACAACTCCAGATCCATGAGCCACTTAGTGCATCTGGCTTTATGTGTACTGGGGAATTGAATCTAGGCCATCAGGCTTTGCAAGCAAATGCTTTTAACCACTGAGTCATCTCTCCAGCCTAAATTCATTCTTGCCTGCACCATGTGTTGAAGATGCTGTCTTTCCCCCAGTGAACTCTTTGAAAACTATGACTAGAGATTTAAAGACCTTATTCAACATGCTAACTCAGATGAGAAAATGAATTCTTTTGGTGTGTATATGTGCATATGGTCCTAGACAGCAAATTTGCAACTTACCAATTATGTGACATTGAACAAGGCACTATAACTGTCTTAGTTCTTTACATTTAAAAATGGGTGAGAGTTCACATCTCAGGAAGCCATTAAAGGATGAACCCAGATTTAGAAGTAAAAATAGGTGATGAGACTCGGGATGAGCATTCTACCAACTGCCCTAAGGTTCCCTTGGGAGGACAAAAAAACAAAAACAAAAACAAAAACAAAAACACAGAGAGTAATCCCTATTCCAGGAAAATCCAAACCCATTCATGGCATTCCATGCCTTTTCCCCAACTTAACTCATGAACAATTTTCCCCTCCGTTAATGTCCACCCATCAGATATTGTCCCAAATCCCAGAGATTCTAACTCTCTTTTGAGAAGCTCCATTACCCATTGGGCATGTTCCTTTGCTCTGTGATAAAATTCTTCCCAACTCCTTCCTCTGTGTCATCACAAATTCTTTGATGGTATCAAGAACTGCAAACACTAGATACAAGTCGCTATGTGGTCTTTCTATCTTTGAGACTTGCCCTGCCTTTGCCATTGACAAAAAAAAAAAAAAAAAAAAAAATGCAATTGATTGATATGTCCTGAATTGGTCACATGAAGTTTGCATCTCTGTAACCAAAATGCCTGGCAGAGACAACTTATGAGAGAACAGATTTATTTTGTTTTGCAGCTTTGGAAGGTTCCAGTGCATCGCAGCAGGAAAGGCATGACAGCAGGGATGTGTGGCAAAGGCTCCTCTCTTCATGGTGGACCAGGGAGCAGAAAATGAGTACAGAACTGTGGTCTCGGATGGATATAACCTACTTCCACAAGCTAGCCCCACCTCCTGAAGGTCCCACAGCCGGCCAAAATAGCACCAGTGCGAGAACAGGCTTTTAGAATATGAGTCTATGGTGAACATTTCAGATTCAACTATAACATGTTCCCGAAATTTCTTTTCATCTTTCCTCTGCCCTTTACTTGCTCATCTTTCATTTTGGTCTTTTATTTTGAAGGATTTGAAGATAACTTTATTCATTTATTTGAGAGAGAGCTAGAGAAAGAGAAAGAGAGAGAGAGAGAGAGAATTGGTGTGCCAGGGCCTCTTGCCACTGCAAAACAACTCCAGAAGCCTGCATCACATTGTGCATCTGTCTGTACATGGGTACTGGGGAACTGAACCTGGGTCCTTTGGCTTGGCTGGCAAGTGCCTTAACAGCTAAGCCATCTCTCCAGTCCTTGAAATGTTTTTGATATCCTAGATTTTCTTCATTTTATCTTCATTAGGTATCTGGGATTCTCATTTCTCCTTGTATTTCCCATCCTCTGTCATACCTGAATGTATGATCAGTCAGGTCTGATTTTCTAGCAATATTACGTGGCAAGGTATGCCATGTCTAGAACTTCCACCAGAAGATATATGTCAAGGTTTTGTCCTTTTAGGATGCCAGCATGCTTCAAGGCTGCCTAGGATTGCGAAAGGGTGGTATTTCATTTCTGTCAGTCCTTCTTTATATGTGGCTTTATGTGGTTTATAGAGAGAAACTTCTTATTGCCCTGAAGTCCTAAAGAAAAGCAGGATGAATTCATGGGTCTCTTCCTTGACTTGTTCTCATTTCTTCCTGGAGGTAGACTGTTTTTTATAAAGAATCTAATAATTAAACATAATTCTACCATGTAAAGTCAGAACAGGTCTGTCATAGTGATGCCGCTTTCAGCACTTGTAAGGAATGGGGTGTTACGCTGCCTTTGGAGGTGCACACCTGTGCCTGCAGCATTCTGTAGAGGCAGGAGGAACACATGTTTGAAGCCAGCCTGGCCTACACAATGAGTCTGTATGTTTTAATACTTCCTTTTCTTTTATTAACTTTACTGACAATTTTCATACATGCATATATTTCGATCATAAATATTGTGTTCCTTTCTCTTCTTTCCCCTCTTCTGCCTCTTCCACTGAACCCCTTCTTTCCAACTAGTCCTTCTTCTGTTATGATACCTTTTTCTCTTTGCTCTTCTCTGCCATTAGTGACAGAATATTCGTGGGTCCAATATCGTGCAGGTCTTGTGAAGATAAGGACAGTTTCTGAGAGATCATGAGTGGAACCACCACTACATGTCCATAAAACAGCATGCCAAAGCACTCTTCCCCATCTGTGAAGCCACACTCTTTTGTTTATGAAATTTGTACATAAAGGGCTGAAGAGATGGCTCAGCAGTTAAGGCACTTGCCCATAAGGACTAGTGACCAGAGTTTGATTCCCCAGTACCTGTGTAAAGCCAGATGCACAAAGTGGCACAAGCATCCAAAGATTGTCTGTGGTGGCTAGAGGCCCTGATGCACCCATTCTCTTTCTCTCTCTGTGCCAAGCATGGTGGTTCATGCCTTTAAGGCCAGCACTCCAGAGGCTGAGGTAGGAGAATCACTGAGTTTGAGGCCAGCCCAAGAGTACATGGTGAATTCCAGGTCAGCCTGGGCTATAGGGAGACCCTACCTCAAAAAAAAGTTGTCCACATAGATAATAGACAAATAGGTGATATGTATTATGCTATGAGAGAATGATCAAATTGCATCTATGCCAATTGAGAGGAGAGGTTGAATTCTTTCCTGCTGGTGTCATTTTATAATAGCTCCATGTCACTGTGTAGCTAAGCATTTTCTTTTAAAATTTTGTTTATTTATTTAATATATATATATATATATATGTATATATATATATATATATATATATATATATATATATATATATATAGAGAGAGAGAGAGAGAGAGAGAGAGAGAGAGAATGGGCACACCAGGTCCTCCAGCTGCTACAAATACATGCGCCACCTTGTGCATCTGGCTTATGTGGGTCCTGGGGTATCGAACTTGGCTCCTTTGGCTTTGCAGGCAAACACCTTACCTGCTAAGCCATCTCTCCTGCTACAGCTGAGCATTTTTACCAAAAAGTTTTCACAGAATGAACTAAAATGCAGAAATGACTGCTTGGAAAGTTCTAAAACTGATTTGTTTGTCAATAACTCCAACCCATCAGTGTAGTGCTTACTAAATTATATGTGATATTGAATTTATCTGGTAAGGATTAATGAAAGGAAGCTACTAATATTCCTTTTAAAACAACAGGTTTATCCTGGTGCAATCTTTTCACAGGTTTGTCCTATGAAGGTCATATTACACAATCAGTGTATCTGGTGGCAGGCACATTCATCTTGTTTAGTGCAGTGAATTTTACTCTGGAGTTTCTAATATAGAGAATATAAATCTAAGCTTCAAATCACACCATTCTGGGAGAGGAGACTTATTAATGAAAAAAGGGGGGTGTTGAGAAATGCCAACAGCTTTGGAAACTCTGTAGTCAAGAAATGTGAAGAACAATGAGTAGATTATTAATGGCTTAGGGAGTTACATGCTGCTTTCCTATGTGGATGAAAGTATCACAAAATGGAGAAAAGTCTATATTACAAAAGGTTACATACATCGTGTTCAGCTGCGGTTACGTAGTTATAGGTAATGTGGAGTTCTCCTTTATCTCCTTCCTAGAATGTAGTTTCTACACTGTCTGATATATCCTCCTTATGTGCACACAAATTCTTCATTAAAAGAGCAAGCAAGGACTGGAGAGATGGCTTAGTGGTTAAGACACTTGCCTGAGAAGCCTAAGGACCTAGCTTTGATTCCGCCAGTACCCACATAAGCCAGATACAAGGTGGCGCATGCTTCTGGAGTTCATTTGCAGTGGCTGGAGGCCATGGTGTGTCCATTCTCTGTCTCTTTAGATCTGATTCTCTCTTTCTCTCTCTCTCAAATAATAAAAATAAATAAATAAATAAATAAAAACAAAGCAAACAAGAACATTTAAATGGAAATAATGGCACTCATTTTTCCAAAGTTTGGATGTCCTTTATATTTTGTCCATTTTTGTTTCAAAGATTCAAATATAGAAATAATTACTCAATATAGTTTCAATCGTGTAGCCTAGGATGAGCCCTTAGAACTCAGCATAGAAACTGAGTTCTCCTCTTTTGGAGCATTTTTAAGCTTTCACTAGATATAGCCCCTAATTGTTTTCAAAAGACTTGAAATTAATTTAATTTTTTCTGAGTTTATACATCATGTTATCTTGCCAAGATTCTTTGTAATAAGTAGCTAAGTGTGTAGAAGAAAAATTGAGCACATTAAAAGAGATCAAATTTATTATTTTAATTTGTTACAAGTGATCAGGAAATGCCAAATGTTGTTTAAAACTTCTTGTAATTATAGGTGTTTTAAATTTTTTCTATTTTGCATATAGTAACAAAAACATAAAAGGTAATAACATTATTCTTATCCAAAGCAATATGAGGGTATTTTTTTCACTTAACTTTATAAAATCTGGCTCACTGGGAAATCACCAAGAAACCTTTTAGATCTTTTATTTCTCTCATAAATTTTACTCCAGTTTTACCAACTACAATTCAGTGAGATTGTTGATAGAACTGAATTGTCCTAATGCAATCATCTTGATTGATATAAGTAAGGACTTGTTAGTTTTCTCAGTCCTGTTCTTAGGCTATACAATATTTATAATAACTGAGATGACATCAAAATTACCAAAGTTAGCTTAAAGAGATCTGGAAAACCCAATTATTCTGAGTGTATGGCTAGCTGATGGAGGTAGACATACCCAGTACAGGGACCACCAGAGCCCAGTACCTGAGTCCATAGTTTTAGTTGATGCAAGAAATTATGAAGATTAGCTAACAAAGGGAAGTTTACTTAAGGATAAATCTACTCATAAGATCGAATACATTAGGGCTGGAGAGATGGATTAAGGGTAATGGTTAAGGTGCTTGCCTGAGAAGCCTGAGGTTCGATTCCCCAGTACTCACATAAGCTAGATGCACATGGTGGCTCAGTGCATCTGGAGTTCATTTGCAGTGGCTAACAGCCCTGGTATGCCCATTCTATCTTTCTATCTGCCTCTCTTTCTCTTTCAAATAAATAAATATACAATATAAAAAGTACTTTAAAAAAGATACTAAAAACTGAGAAACAAAATGAATTACATTAAAAAGCTTGGATTTAGTGTATAGATTATTGAACAGTTGGACCAATGTTATAAAGATGTCATCTTTCATTAAAAAAATAATAAAAGGGGCTGGAGAGATGTCTCAGCAGTTAAGTTGCTTGCCCACTAAGGCTAACAACCCAAGTTCGATTCCAGCACTCACATGAAGCTAGATACACAAAGTGGTGCATGCACCCGTAGTACTTTTGCATTGGCTGAAGGCTCTGGCACACCCATTTTCTCTGTCTTTCTCTCTTCTATCTATCTCTGTCTGCTTGCAAATAAATGACAATAAAAAAAGTTAATAAAAGTTCCGTGGGCCTGGGAAGATAGCTCAGGAAAAAAAACAGCCTTGTTACACAACATGAGACCTGAGTTCAGATTCCCATTACTCAAGTAAAGGCTGGCATGGTGGCATGCACCTATAATCTGAGCACTGTGAGGGTGGAGATGGGCAGACCATACAGCTAGATGGGCTCCCAAGAGTAGACCAATCAGTGAGCCCTATGTTAAGTGAGAAACCTTTTCTAGTAGTACACACACACACACACGAATCCCTATGGTTATGACTAAATTTTTTCACTTCCTCAACCCCTTTTATTTTTATTTTTTTATTAGTTATGTGTCTACTGTGTATACAGCTATCATGGTGCCATCTTTAGCCTTCTCCCTATCTAAAGCTGGACTACCTGACATGAAACACCAGAAGCCTTGAAAGGCTTCTGCAATCCAAGCATGCTGACGGCAAGATGGGAGGGAGAGAAAGAAGAATTCCCAGATGCTCACGAAAAGACCTGCAAAGAACAGCAGAGTGAGAACGCAGAGTATGACCCCATGCCTCAACTGTGGACAAGAGAGGACTGACCCAAGAAAGTTGTCCTCCAGCCTCCACACATGCACCATGGTGTGTACGCACCCACCCTGACACACAAGCACACAAGAACACACACACAAGTACATAATAGAAAAAAATTGGAAAACAAATAACAGAATAATGGGTGAAATACAGCAGGGAGTTTATGAGAGAGGAAATAAAACAGGAGGCTGGAGAGATGGATCAGATGCTTGCTTGCAAAGCCTGATGGCTGGGGTTTGATTCCTCAGTACCCATATAAAGTCAGATACACAAAGTGGCACATGCATCTGGATCTTGTTTGCAGTGGCAGGAGGCCCTGGATCAATCCCCCCTTTTGCCCCCTCTCCACTTCTGAATATAAATAAGAAAATAAAAAAGAAATATAAAGGCGTAAGAAGGCAAAAATTGCCCGTTGCATAATGTATACAATAGTGGTTAAAACAATAAATAACTAATTATGATACATTCATACAATGAATTTCTATGCAGTCAATAATAAGGATGATACATAGCTTATATTTGTGGATATGGTAACACTTCATTTAATGTATAAAAAATCCACTTGTAAAATAATATGTAAGTATTAGTTTTATATAGTAGCACATACTATATTGCTATGAAGTACAACAAATAGCCTTACTTAAATCATTTTAGATTACTGTTACACCGATTAATTTTGCTAGGTAAATTTGCAAATTATCTACATTACTTTAATGATCTGTGTTACACATGAATTTTGAGTTATAGAACAAGTATTGTCTTTTATCCAGATTAATGTACGCACTTCAGATCACTACTGCCCCAAAGGCTCTCAATCCTCAAGGAGGTAATTGGTATAAATAACATCAAAAAGAAGTGCTATATTCTCTAGATATCTTTGCTGCTTTCATATTGCCAGAAAGTCTTTGTCAAGATTATTTCATAATCCTTACAGCCATTTCTTATTTTCGGTTTCTGCTCTGAAACCATAGCTCAATGACAAAGACAATGCCGGGTACTAAATTGTGTGGAAAACAAAAGGATATGGATTAGAAAAAGTGATTAGATAAACCCTTATGTAAAAGCATCGGGTGGATACCAAAACAGAAGTAAACAGAGCTCTCACTTCGAGTGGAGAGGAGGATGTTCGGAATCATAAATCTCCCCAGAGTATATATAACAATGAATTTTCCTCCCCCTTCCACTGATTCTTCCCTGCCATTATTGCCAGGTCAGGGGAAGTAAATAGATACTGTTAATTTGGCATAACATCTAAATTAGCCGGCATCAGCTGTATATTTCTTTAGGGGCAAAAAAATATAATGGATTATTTTCCTCACACAAGCAAATGGAAGTGTATATAAAATCCAAGTAATGCCCTTTGTGAGAGCTCAACATGCCCTTTAGACTTAAACCCTAATTGAATATTGACCAAAACATAGCTTTTGGGTTCTCCTCAGAGAAGCAGAGGCCATATATGTATGTATATGTATATGTACATATATGAAAAGCTCTTTGGACTGAATGGTAGATCCAGGATTGTTTAGAAGTGCTACTGGGGGCGGGGCCAGGTTTCTGATTAATTAAAACAAGTACAAAGCTGAATCAGCCTTTGAAGGCCTGCAGTGCTGAATCACCACACACAGGGGTGCTGAGGCTGAAAGAAAGAAATCCCTGTCCCCCATCGCCTGGTGGACGGGAAGAGGCAAAGCAGATCATGGGGGTGGAGGACGGGGCTTTAGTCAAAACTCTGGGGAAGTTGTTTCCATCCTAGTCCCGGGAAAAAAAAAATTGCTGAAGCAAACACCGTCCTTTGCAAATAAGACAGTGTGCTTGTGTTGACAGTAGCCTTTGAAACATTTGGAGCCTCCCAGTGCCTTATGGGAAAACAAATCATTTCACCCATAGTCAAGGTCAATGGTCCAGCACCGAGCAGTCGGCCAGGTGTGCGTGAGCTTTGCTAGGCTCTCTGCCTCTGCTCGCTGTTACTTCCATGGGAATTGTTCAGGGATACGTCCAAAATAAATGACCACCGACAAAACCTGTAAGACTCAGTGTTAACCATCATGTGGTTCCAACTTATTTGTCTGCTCCGTGCCCTTTCTGTAGTTTTGTGTTTGCTTAGGTTCTCCGTAGGATATCCATCCTCCCACCTCTCTACTTCCACATTCTACATCCCCTCAGCTGTAAATGCATGCTCTTCCAGGTAGCCGGCTGTGACCTTCCTATGGTAAATGTGATGTCCTTAAGCTTTTAAGATGGTATCATAACCTGGAGACTTGCAAACATTGGAAGCTTATACCAGAATCCCCTGACCTGTCAGAAGAGGGGTGCAATGAGCTCATGGTTACTAGTGGCCTGTAAAATCTCTGTCATTAGAACTCAGGAAGGTAGGGCTGGCACTGGTGGCCTTTCTCTACCCCTCTGCCCAAATACAAATGATAGAATTTCTTAAAAGAAAAATACAGGAGATAGAAAAGGTGATGGTACTCAAGAATGTGCAAGAAGAGACGGGTGCTTGGAAATACTGTTTTAATTTTTATTTATTAGAGAGATAAAGAGAGAAAGACAAAGAGACAGCATGGGCATGCCAGGGCCTCTTGCCACTGTAACCAAGTCCAGATGCAGGTGCCACTTTGTGCATCTGGACTTATGTGGGTAGTGGGGAATTGAACCCAAGCTTTCAGGCCGTGTGAGCAAGAGCCTTTCACCACTAAGCCATCTCCCCAGCCCCAAGTGACTGGGAATCTTATGCTGCCTTTTAAATACAAGTGGCTATGAACTATAAAGGTGGTCCAAGAATGTCTGAGTATCTTACCAGTGACATCAATATCCCTTTGCTTGGGGAGGAGTAAGGACAAATAGGAAATGGAACGCCCTCTGTCCTCCAGGTTCCTGTGCAGTCCACTGGCGGATGGAATCACACTGTGTGGGGATGGCCAAGATTCCTTTCTGGTATGTCTGGCTCGTCTTAGGAGTTTCTCTCTAGATCCTATCCTTAGAGCATAAATTAGGTCTCTTCCTTCCTTCATTGCCTTGATAGGAACGTGGGCTTACTGTAGGACTTGTGCTCTGACGAGGTTGGACTAAATTTGATTTGGAGCCCCTAGAGTGTCAGTCAGGAGAGTGTTTATGTCAGAATACTAGTCACTGAATTTAAATGTAACTTAAAGGGCAGACACCTTGCTTCCTACTAGTCAGATTTGCAAGTAAATGAACATTGACACCCCACACATGATGGCAAATCTCCCAAGTTACTGTAATAAAAAAAGAGCAGTATCAATAGCCACTCTTAAGGGAATGCCCCTGAAATGTGGATTCTACAAACGGTACTAATTTCATGAGATTTGCTATAAATTTCTACACAAAGCCATGAAGTGCTGGGTACAGCATTCAAGCTTAATTCGTGACCTTTCCTCACCACGTGAAGACATTTAGAGTCACCCTGTACATGCCATCGCCAAGCCTTTTCACGCACTTTGTTAACATGAATCTGCTTGGAACACTGCATTGTGGTACTGGCTGGCTCAGAAAACCCCCATGACTTTCCAGTGCCTGTGGGCTGGATGTCCACCTCTCAAAGCACCAGCATTGGAGAACATCTGTAGTCATAAGTCTTCACTCTTAACCTCTTTCCTCTCCAGTACTAGATTCTTACATTTGACCTTTCAGGGATGCTCAAATTTGCCTTGTCTTTTTTATCTCTATATGGGTTGAAGTATCATTTCTTCTTCCAAAACATGTCACACCACTGCATTGGACTTCTCAATCAGTTTGATCCACACTATAATTCACATGGTACTGCCTTTGCCAAACATTAGCCAAAGGCTGTTTTGCCTTTCAGGGCACAGGGGTATGTTGGCTAGAGGCTTGGAACTTTCCATAATCCTACAAATACGAGATTCTAATTAAAACACATTAGCTTAATACAAACAAAAATCATATAAATAAGACTTCATTTAAATGACCTTCAGACACATCGATTCTAATTTTAAATACTGTCTTCATAAAATACTGCTATCATTGAAAGCCACTGGTGACATGGTGCTCATCTTATAAGGATGCCAGTGAATATGCCATGATCCTGAAGGAATTATTTTATTAGTCAATTTTATATAGACACATAGGTTCAAAAATGAAATTTGAATAAAAATACACCCTAGTTTTTAATAATAAAATGGTTAACTGGACGTGGAATATGAGGTACATTTTAATATATGTTATAATGTTGAGTGACCGTCTAAAGGTGTGACACACTATGACTTTCCATAGGGTTCAATAAGCCACGCTGTCAGTGAGACACTGGTCCCAGCAGCACAGTGGATGGTGTGGGTGGAAGTCTCAGGTAGGTCCTTTGTTGTTCTCTCCAACTAGTAGGACTTCTCTGAACTACACGATAATCTTACCCAACAAGGATTTCTAATCCACCTCCTACCTGCTGACAAGGCTGCTGTAAGGAATGAGGTCCTCCCAGCGGATATGCTATCAATATCACCATTCCCTAAAGAGCCGTGAAGTCAGCCATAGCCTGTTCATTGAGCACCTGCTCCATGTATGGACTGTCTGTCAGATACCAGCTGGGGATACTAAATGAATGGTCTCTGCAAAATCTGAGAAAGAAAGAAAGAAAGAAAAAAAACAGCCAAAATAGGCTTCAATGAATGCTCCAATGTGGTTAACATGGCACATTGCAGAAAGTGCAAGCTAGAGTTATACCACTTGGGCTCCAACCCAGTTCTACTGCCTTCCGGGTGAGCAAGCTTCTTAACCGCGTTCATTGTTCATGTCGCTCATCTGTGGGGCGGTGGTGATTAATCACTACCCTACAAGGTTATTAAGTGACATAAGGCGCGTGTGTGAGTGTGCACACACACATACAATAACTCTGCAGGATAAACATCCAAACATGTTATTTGTTCTTGTTCTTTGTAATAACTGAGAGCAATCTTCCATAGAGAAGAGTGATGGGAGGGAAGGTGGGCAGAGATTTTCAAGCAAGAGTACAAAGATCCTCAGTCCCAAGAGCCTAAGGAGGGTCAGTGTAACAGGCCAAAGTCAAGTACACGTGCAGTGAGAACTGAGGGTGGATGGGAAGGCGGTGATTACATACAAATAAGTGTGGTTTATCCTGTGTTAGCAACAGGAAGCTGAAGAACAGCTGTAACAATCAAAAGTCAAGACTGGGTTTGTGTTTCTAAAAGATCTCTGGTAGCTGCGGGTGAAGGGGGGGGCAAGGGGTTATGGGCAAGGAAAGAGGCAGAGTGAGGATGGTTAGAACATCAACCCAAAAATGCATGTGGGCAAACAAAAGGGCACACAGCCGGGCATGAGTGATGAAGATGAAGAGAAGGAGATGAATTATTGCTCTGAAGGAGCATCAGCAACAGCAGGTGTAAGACTGAGTGACAGGTTTCTGCTTTCAACACCTTAGTTATATAGCAATACCACCTGGCTAGTCACCAAGTTAAAAACAAATAAAATACAGGGTGGCTGGAGTGATTGTTCAGTGGCTAAGACATTTGCCTCTGAAGCCTAAGGACCCAGGTTTGATTCCCCAGAATCCACATAAGCCACATGTGCATGGTGGCGCATGAGTCTGGAGTTTGTTTGTCATGGCTAGAGGCCCTGGTACACCCAGCCTCTCTCTCTCTCTCTCTTTTGAATAAATAAATAGGCTATTTTTTAAAAGAATACAATAATTTTTAAGATAAAGTTTTTTTTTCTGATTTATTAATTATTCATTTATTAGAGACAGAGAAAGGGACAAACAGAGAGAGAGAGAGAGAGAGAGAGAGAATGGGCATGCCAGGGCGGGCTAGCCAATGCAAATGAACTCCAGACGCATCCACCACCTTGAGTATCTGGCTATGTGGGACCTGGAGAATTGAACCTGGGTCCTTAGGCTTCATAGGCAAGTGCCTTAGCCACTAAGATATCTCTCCAGACCCATAAATACAATATTTTTGAAAAAAAGTATGGGAGCAAAAATTTTAGATGAAACCCAGGCATGATAGTGTGTACTTATAATTCCAGTGTTGGGGAGGTGGAGACAAACAGACCCCTAGGACTTGCTGTCCAGCCAGTTTAGCATACTTGACAAGGTCTGGGCCAATCAGAGACACTGTTTCCAAAAATGCAGACAGCATCTATGGTAGGACACCTAAGGTTGTCCTATGGCCTTCACATATAGGCACACATAAATGCACATGCACCCACCTACACACACACATACATGCAACCATATACATGTGAAAGCACACCACACACACATACATAAGATTCTGTATGAGAAGAAGCAGTTATTGGTGAGTGGCCTGAAGATAAGTAAGAGAGATATCATGGAAGGCAATGTTCTTCCACATGCGGCCTCTAAGCTTCTGTGACTGGCTTATTGTTAGCCTTCATCAAGATCAAGAGGGCTGGAGAAATTGCTCAGTGGCTAAGGTGCTTGCTTGCAAGCCTGACAATGCAGGTTCAAATCCCCAAGACCCACATGAAACCATATGCACAAAGTGGCGCATGCATTTGGAATTTGTTTGCAGCGCCAGGAGGCCCTGGCAGGCCCATTCTCTCTCTCTCTCTCTCTCTCTCTCTCTCTCCTCCTACTTGAAAATAATAGTAACAATAAATAAAAAAAGAAACTTTAAAACTATCATACTCTTCCTCAAGATATTGTATTAACTGTATCACTAAACATGCTGGTCAAATCAGCTAACAATTCCTTTATACTAAAATATCTTGCAAAAAGAAAGGCACGAGTTGAGTTGCATTGCAGTCCAAGTTCCTTGTCTTCCTGTAAGTATTGGGAAACTGCTCACTGACTTCCAGCTGTCTTCAGGAGGCACACCTTGATCAACACTAACATGCTTGCCTAGATGCATAGGATCTGGCTGACTGGAAAGACCTCTATGTGGGACAAAGATATAAGAACCAGAAATGTAGAGATAACAGTAGATAAAGCCAGACAGATGATTCTGAGCTCAGAAGTTAGGGCTTGCTGTAACGAAGTACCATGAACTTGGTGCCTACAATAATAAAAAATGACTGGGTTGGGTTAGAAGTCTGATATCACGGCAGCACCAGAGTTGGTACCTTGGGACTATCAGGAAGAGTCTGTCCTATTCCCCTCATTGGCTTCTGGTGTCTCTTTGGCAATCTTTGGTGGCCCTTGCTTATAGAAGCAGCATTCTAATCTGTCTTTTTCTTCACAAGGTATTTTTCCAGTGTGCATGTGTCTCTGGGTGCAATCATCTCTTATAAGAATATCAGCTATAATGAATTAGGGCCTATCCCAAGGACTTCCATATTAATAACTTATTCTCATCAAATACCTTATTTTCAAATAAAGTCTCTTCTGAGTTGTTAATACTTTGGCATCTAAGTTTTATGGGGGTCATAAACATCTATAGAATACATTAGTCTATATAGGCACACCTCAATTTTCTAGCCGGGTTCTTAGAGGTGAGAAAGACCATCTAAAGTGTGTTTGTGTATTTTGCCTATAGGATCCAGTAAGTATTTTTGTTTATAGAAGTGTCTCAATAAAACAATATATAACATTGTCTGATGATGTCTAACAAACAGAAACTGAATATGGAAGAGCCCTCAGGAAGTGTTTTGAGCACAGTATGTTATGACACACTGCCTTATAGACAACAGTTGCTATACTTGTCAGAAAAATCACCAAAGTACATGTTCAAGATATATTTCAACTCATTTGCTTAAACAGCTCCATGCCACACCAAAAGGCTGTTTTTTCCCCCTACATGGGCAACAGAAGGCATAATTATTTACAAGAATTTTCACTGTTTTCTCTTTGCTTTCTTGAGTGGCACAGTAGATGTGTGGTTTTTTGCCAAAATCCTATTGTCTTTTTGAAAGCATTACAGTTCCTGGAGGGGTTGCAATGGAGCCTGTGTTCCTGGAACAGTTAGAAAAGTTAATTTCAAAGTATCTCAGAAGTCCCTTACTGCAATAGAAGTGATACTGAGAAGTGCTATGGGAGAATTTGATACTTTCCTCCAATAGGCTGCTGGAAGACTATCATTATATTACCAATTTATTCCCTGGCTCTCTGCTTCAGAATTGGAGCTGGCAGATTGGAATACTTGAGGACCTGAATATTCAATTCACTGTCCAAACCTTTCTCCTACTTGTTAAAATGAAAGGAAATGGTGGAGCAAGAAGCAATGTTCCCTTTGACAAGAGAAAGGCATCCAAAAGGGCTGGACCTGTGAATAGTCTCCTTCCATGTGGATATTGCATGTCTAGCATATTCTTATTACCACATCCAATATGCAACATCACTAAAACCATTGCTTACTTATATTCTAGCTCTAACCAGAAGATACTGTAGATAGCATCCCATAAAATAACAGAGAAAATAACAAAGTTTCAGAAGATAGGAGAAAACAGCATACTTATTTCTAAACAATATAGGTTCGAGAACTTTGACAATATCGTGAGTGGTATTTCAAACATTCTTAACTCTCACTATAGCTATTACCTTTTCTTTGTTTCCCAGAAAAAGATAAATTGCACACTGCTTGTTATAAAATGCATACTGGGAGCACAGAAATTTAGTTTTCAATATGTCTTTTTCTTATTTTTTTCTGTTTAGCCATATAAACATACACTGTTGGTTCAAGTTCAATTGAGATTCATCCATTGCAAGAAATTCATAATTTGTGGCTTTAAAGGACTTTTCTCAGTAAGGAATCTAGAAAGTTATACTTTACTGTTTTTTTATTAAAAAAAAAGACAGTCAGGTTTAGATACAGCTGATCACATGTTTCTATGACATAAATGATCTTGAAATAATTTGGTAACTGGTTTATATTTCATGTTCTATACTAAGAAGTCTTTTATACAAGTAAGTTGTGTGTCTATACTAGACTTAGTTCATTTTCCATGAAAACTCTCTGAGAAATAGAGAATCAATATAGAATTTCAAATTTTTTCCTGAGCGCCTTGTACATGCCAGATACCACTTGGAAGATGAGGAATCCAAAACCAATAAAATGTTGTCCCTCTTTTGGAAGAGAGGTATACACAAAAGCCAATTCCGATAGAGTATACAGGAGGTAGGATGGAAGCAGGCTGCAGAGTTGTAGGAGATGCAGACTGGTATAAGAATGTGGTAAGGTTTCCTAAAAGAGCTAACACTTGAGCTAATAAAAGGACTAGCAAGAGTAAGTCAGAAAGAAAGGTGAGGGAGACATTCTAGAATGAGAAACTGTTCCAGCAAAGATATCACAGTATGAAATAGTGTTGGGGCCTTGAGTGGACAAAAATCTGCAGGAATGCTATTATTTCTGCTACTGCTAACATTTCCTCACTATTAAAGCGATGTCAAGGACTTACAAAGCAGTTATCATGCTTTTGCACTTACAATCCTTGATAGTTTTTTTCCTACATTTTACCAAAAAGAATAAAAAGAAAAGAAAACATAGATCTAAAACGTCAGAGTGTATGCCTGTTAAAATGTTAGGCTTTGACTGACTGTTAAATGTCCACCAAAGACTTATGTGTCTGAGTTATTGGTCCCCATGTGGTGGCACTGCTTTGGGTAGAAAAGAGAGATTGTGGAACCTTTTTGAAACAGGGTCTTGCTGGAAGATGTAGGGACATAGGAGTGATCCTTGCAGGTGATACTCCAGGCCTGGTTCCAGTTCAAGAGGTAGGGTATTGATGTAACCCAGGATGATATGGAATTCACTGTGTAGTCTCAGGCTGGTCTTGAACTCACAGCAATTCTCCTACCTCAGCCTCCCGAGTGCTAGGATTAAAGGCATGCGCCACCATGCCCTGCCCAAGTTCGTTGTCTCAATCTGCCAGTATGTATACCATCAGCTCCCAAGCCCCAAGCGACCATGAAATCCACCACACCTTCCCTGCAAGGATGTACTGTACTTTTTCAAATCATGAGCCCAAATAAATCCTTCCTGCCTAAGTTGCAGGCATTTTGTCAGAGTGTCAAGAAAACTGACTACCACAGTATATCCATGGGGTCACAAAGGTGAGTAGAAATTTGAAAGAAACACAGAAATCTTTGGAGTTGGAGGGCTTTGGTACTGTATCCTATCATATTTTTTATCTATTTATGTCTAGATATGTGAATATATACATATATATCTACTTATAGTTAATCATATATACTTAGATTTATTCTTTATACAAACAAAAAACCTTTAAGTTCACTTGTGATGGCAATAGTGAATACTACTAGAATAAACCAGTATTTTTAAATATTTGTTTGATAGAAATGGAAAGAGAGAGAGAGAAAAAGAGAGAGAGGGAGGAGGGAGAATGGGTCTTTTGCTAATGCAAACGAACTCCAGATGCATGTGCCACTTTGTGCATCTGGCTTAATATGGATACTGGTGAATCGAATCCAGGCTTGCAGGCTTTGTAAGCAAGTGCCTTGGACTGCTGAGTGATCTCTCCAGCCCAGGATATCTATGCTTTAGCCAAATAAAAATTAATGAAGCATCCTGATACAAGAGGAAGATGCTATCTGTATTGTATGATACCATCTATTTTGCAGAAGGCATTGAACTAATGGCCACTTGTCTTCTGGATCTTGTTTCTATTGTTTATCATACTGAAGAGAGAAATTATGAATATGAGGTTTACTATGGCTAATGCCTCATTTGTATTAATTTCTACAAGGTACTCACAGATGAAAATAACACAATGCTGCATACCCCAGCTTAGTAACGAGCAACAAATGCTCGTACTTATTTTGCACTTACAAATGCCACATGTTATCCTAAGAGTTGTACTACGGCATCTCAAATGTTCAAATCACAATGATGAAGCAAAGCCAAGTCTTCATGATCCAGAGTCTAAACAACTATCCTTCACTGTCCATCAACAGTAAAAATCAAGCATCAATCAGCAGCTGCCTCCTCTGCCAACTTTCCTTGTGTGATAAGGACAGATAGGCAGTTCTGCCATAGCCTTAGATAAACAACTAAAAACAAATAATGGGACTGGAGAGATTGATCAGTGGTTAAGGCACTTGCCTGCAAAGCCTGAGGCTCGGGTTCCATTACTCAGGACCCGCACAAAGCCAGAGGCACAAAGTGGTACATGCAACCGTAGTTCATTTGCAGTGGCTAGAGACCCTGGCATGCCCATTCTGTCTCTCTTTCACACATACACAGTCTCTATTTTCTGTCTCTCTCTCTCTCTCTCTCTCTCTCTATGCTTGAATATAAATAAATAAATAAATAAATAATAAGGTAGTTCTAACCATCAACCATTAAATTCTGCAGAAATGATAAATTGGATCCTAAAGAGGAAACTAGAACAGTTGTCAGAAGTCAGGAACATTGAGTTCCAAATACCAGATCCTCTCCCACGAATGCTTCCCAGAGGCTAGGATCAGACCATCAGTATTTGTTAAGCACTTAGAAGAGAAGGGTTTGGCAAGAATAGCAGAGCTGTTGTCCTACCAGCTAGGCATATATGGTTTCCTTTCAGGGACAAATATAATTTAGTTAAAAGTGATGAACATTCCATTATGTAAACGATAGGACAGGAGTCTTATTTAAATTGCTTTATGCAAGTCCATCCAAACTTGAGCTAAGTGTTGCCATATCTTCCAGTTCTAAGAAAAGCCAGAATCCCAATTTTTATGTGAAATATATTAATAGCTGAGAACTAATTACAAATATAAAAGATAATTTGTAAACAAATACTTTCTGGGACAGTTACATACAACAGCCTTCCACATATCTATATTTGTCTAACCCCTTCTGAAAATTTAGATAGTTGCATGAGTTCATCTCTGATTCTGTCTCTAAATGTCTTGGATTCTTTAAAGACAGTCATTTGTTTTGTAGTGGAAAAATATGCCAAATCCAAGTTTAAAGGAATGGCTAGTGAGCAGCCTCATTTTCTGGAAAGAACTATGATATCTAAAGGGGACATCAATATCATAAATTATCTTAAGCTTCCCCATTCCTACCTCCAAAGGACAGATGAAGAAGGTACAATTTGTGATTTACTTGTGGTAGGGTTTGAACCCATGTGTGTGTGTGTGTGTGTGTGTGTGTGTGTGTGTGTGTGTCTAGCTTTTGTAATTTGTAGAGAAGTCATTTAAGTCCAAAGAGAAAGCCATTCCTGAAGTGACCTATGTTCTTGGTATTTCAGCCACATGTGCCAATCCCAGGCCCTCCCTTTTTGATTTAGCTACTTAAGTTTCTGTCACTGGAAACAATCTACCAGTGCCAGTCAAACAGTGCCTCCTTTCCACAATCTTGCTACCTCATGCTCTTCTCCAGATTGGAAAACCTGTTAGTATGTTTACACAAGCCATGTTAACTGTGTAATACCCAACCCTAGGCCACTGTTTTTATGAAGAGTTCCTCAGTATCACCTCCAATGCGAGCATGCATGTATACACCGTTTCCCTTCCTTCCTTTAGGACTTGTAACCAGTATTGAATACCAAACTCCCCTAGTCTCCACTGATTTGACCCATATATTCACTATCTCCCAAATGACATCGGAAATTCTCCAAGAACCAGTTATCACATGAATCTTTTGGATCTACCACTAAGCCTGGCATCTAGTCACTTGTTTAGAACTTAGTTCTAAGTTAGAATTTTCCTCATCATCCCAGCTTCCATTTTATACACACTTGGCCCCACATCAAATGCTGGTCATATTTCAACGTGATGGCCTGTGATTGTGGACTCCGTGTGCCTTTGCTGAAGAAAATAAACCTCTGAATCATTTGACTTTCAATTATATTACCCAGAACAATTCCTCAGGAATGAAAGATTGAATTTTCTTTGTTCTTAGGTCCAGTTTTAAGGGAGCAAAGGCTATTTCAGGTGTGTAATGAGCCAAGAAGTTCTCATTATGTTTTCTGCCGTGTGCACCTTCCGAAAGCCTCTAACAGCACAGTGCTTAGCAGATTCTTCTCCCTGCACCAAGAAGACTGGGTGGGGGTATATGCTAAAAGACACATTTAAATAATCCAATTATTCTGCTGATAAGGAAATATATAATTTTGTTTGGAATAAATGTGGCTTAACAGTCACTCAGTTCTCTCAACAGGTTCAAATATTGTATTTTATTTTTAAATGAAAATCATAGTTAATTTTGAATTTTGGGTAGTGGAATAAGCCAAGTATTTAAAAACATATCTGAATGGATGAATCACTATTATTGATTTAAAATACACTCATATGCATATGTAGTTAGCCAGCAGTAGGTCTTCAATTTTATGAAAAATATGGCTTTTGAATTGCACCTAAATAAAGTAAAACAAGTAAATGAATAAAGATGGGATTTCAGTGGCTAGCAGTGACTCAGTGTTTGCTATAATTTCATGGAAAGATATAAGCTGAATCACATGAAAATCAGTAGCTTGAATTCAGAACACAGTTGGCCCAGTCATCAAGCCCTTTTGAATAAAATAGTTCTCATGAAGTGGACATAATTTGAGATCACCCCCCAATCAATATCTACATGCACATACATATGCACACGTATGCGCACCTACATTTGTACATAAAAGATCCCCTTCAGAGTATTTGTAATCCAGGCATTGAGGATAATTGCTACCCAATTAAAAAAGAGTCCTGCCAATCGAACTATTACACATCATTGTTTACAGTGCCTGATTTTGCATTCCCTTGGCAGTATCTTTAAGTAGCTGGTTCACATGAGGTAGCCACCCATCACCGTTACTACATCACTTAGAAACAGATGGTGTAGCTATGCTATGCCAACTTCTAGGTACCCACTCCACCATTCTGACAAGGTATGGGGGAAAGCCAGAAACTGTTGTCATTCATGAGTTATTGAAGATATATTTTGACAGTCTAGTGGGGAAACTTTTGTTCTTGTCCTAAGTGACCATGCCCACCAAGTTATATTTAGACTTAACAATGCAGGCATATTATATTTATCTATGAGTGATAAAATATGTGCTTCAAATACTTCTTTAAAATATCTTCTTTTCATTGGGAATATTTTTTGAATGCCCAAGAACTGCTTTTCTTTCCAGTAAAAGTAAAACCCAAGTACTTGATACCAAAATTGTCTAAACAATGGTGTCTTCTCCCTCTGACTCATCCCACTTGTTCTGAGCTTTTCTCTTTCAAAGTACACCATGTTTAAAAAAAAAATGGGGCTGGAAAGATGGCTCAGCTCTTAAGATGCTTGCCTGCAAAGAGTAAGGACCTGGGTTCTATTTCCCAGTAACCATGTAAAGCCAGATGCACAAGGTAGCCTGTGTGTCTGGAGTTGGTTTGCAGTGGCTAGAGGTTCTGGCATGCCCCACATTCATTCTCTCTCTCTCTCTCTCTCTCTCTCTCTCTCTCTCTCTCTCTCTAACTGTCTCTCTCTGTGTGTCTCCCTGTCTTTCCCTCTCTTTTTGATTCTCTTTCTCTCTCTCTCTGCCTTTCTTCTCTGTCATTCATAAATAGATAAACAAAATATTTCAAAAATTGACACCAGACTGTAAAGACTTACCAGCTCCTCTTTTCACTTCATATTCTTTATATGAGTACCTAAGTGTCCAATTTGCCCATGTTGACTATTTGATAGGTATTGAGAGGGACAGAAGCGCTTCTCTCTCCTGACAAGGTAAAAAAGGACATGTCAGAGGGCTGGGTTTCTGTTTCTACCCTAGACTATTTCTGGCCAGTGTCTCAAATTAAAAAGATATGACTTGGACTCAGAATGCCCCATGGCTCAATTCCTACTCTTCCACTTGTCTTCATGGTGCTTTAGGTAAACTACCCAGCCCTCCTAAGTCTCTATTCTTTTGATTATTCCTATATTGGTGGGGTTTTTTTAGAAGGATTAAAAGTGATCGTTGGGGCTGGGGCTGTAAGGCACAAACACTCTACTTGCCTTGACGTGTTAGACCCTGGACTTGATCCCTAGTACCACAGAAACAAAAAATAAAATTTAACAGACCTAAGAATGGAAAGGGTAATTGAACAAAAAGTAAAGACATCTGAATGAAGTATGGGTTTAGCTAGTAATAATTTATTAAGATGGGTTCTTTGATCACAACATATGCACTATACCTTTGTAGGATATAAACATAGTAAATTGGTTGGGGTATGTAGGAACTCTCTGTACTACAGTTTCAGTTTCTTTTTTCAGTTAATTTGAAACTGTTCTAAAAATAAGACTCATTTTAAAAAAATGATGTAGGTGGAGTGCCTTGCATAAAGTAGTTACTTGAAAATGGTAGTTGTCATAATACTGACCATTGGGTTTCAGAAGGGGCGCTATAATATCCTTTACCTCAAATCCAGCCATTTGTTTATATAGGCATCCTTCTCCTCTCCTCTCCTCTCCTCTCCTCTCCTCTCCTCTCCTCTCCTCTCCTCCACTCCTCTCTTCCTTTAGCCTCCCCTCCCTCCTTTCTCCTCTCTGCTTTCCATATCACTTTAGCCCTTTCTCTATATCTGTTTATATCTGCCTTTTCTTGCTCCATCCATTTCCAGTCTATTACCAACGCATCTTTAGTTTACAGGTAGTTTATACTGATCCAAGACTAATATTAATTCATCAACTCTACTTGTAGGCTTTAAAATTTACCACAGTGATTATGCAAACTCTGTAATTACTTTAACGAGTGCTCATGTAAGCAAAAAAAAAAAAAAAAAAAAAAAAACAGTTTCAAATTTTCTATTTGGAGTAAAAGAGCAGAATATCATTCCCAGAGATGCATTAGAAAATTTCAACCCAAATGAGATGAAAAGCTTATTTTTGTCATAAGGAGATATATAATCATCTTCCTGCTATAGCTGATAGCCCTGGAGTAGCTTAGGGGAATGTATATTTAGCAATAGTTTGTTGTAATGCCTAAAAATAGCTAGACGGAAAGCCAGCATGATCTCTCTGTCCTGCCTTTTTTTTTTTTTTTTTTCTGATGTTAAGGTCATGTGGAAAAACAGAACCAGCTTGCCCCTCAAGTGACAACTTTGAATGGACCCAAGTAAAACGTACCAAACACTTCACGAAAATTGGTCTCGTGATGATTTTTTAGTTTTTTATTTTTCCCTCAGTTGATAGAACTGGGTCTCTTTGGGTTTTTCTTTCTTCTCTCTTCTACTGACTAGCCTAGCCATCTAAGGACAGAGCCTTTGACTGTTAAATAGAAGTTCATTTTCCCTTTCAGTCAAAAATAGTTTTCACCATCAAAGGCTAGAACATCTTGAATTGGTGCCATCATTACAGATTTTAGAGGTGGAATTTCCCATGCTAGCAAGACACAATTATCACCATAATTTCAAGCAGATATTTGGATAATTAGGCCCAATTGGCCCGCACTGAACTTTATAAATTATCCAAAAAAAAAACCCCTTATACTTCTCTTAGCATATTTTTGCTTTACTACAGTTCTTTATATTTAAATACAGTTGGAAAGCAAAGGGCCACTGTAAGAGGGGGGTGCAGTGTGGAGAGCCGGCGGAGAGTGGTGCATATGTAGCCCCACACCTGCTGCCTTTCGCCCAGGAAATGAGTCTTATCTGTCAATAAAATTAATATCTAAGCCGTGGTAACTCAACTCTGCAGCATTGGGTGGTGTGTGTGTGTGTGTGTGTGTGTGTGCGTGTGTGTGTGTATCTCAAACAGAAAGCTGTGTTTTCTGGAGATAAGGAGGTAAGGTAAATATGGAAAGATCTAACGCCTAGCTAAGGCAACATAAAATTCAGAGTTAGATGACAGCGACGCAGAAATGCACGATGTGAAGAAAGTAGTCTCACAACCTTCATGGGGTTCAGGCTGGCGCCTCCCTAGTCCCTCGGGGGACTCGACTGGCTTTTCTGACACTTCCAGTCTTGCAGTCATTTGTAGTGACCAAACAGAATGCTGACTTTTTACACTCACTCACTTCCACTGGGGACCTCTTCTCTTCTTTCTCTGGCTGGGGAAGAGTGGGTAGCAATAGGCGCCCCCACCCCCCCCCCGTCCCCCATCGAAGGCAGCCCACAGTCTGCTTAACCTTCCCCCAGCCTCAGGCACAGAAAGCTTTTTGATGCCTGTCATTGCAAAGCTCTTCGCAGCTGCACTTTTACCAAGCCAGTGCCAGCAGGGCTTGGAGGGCCTCCGCGAGCCAGGAGGCGGCGGGGCGAAGTCACCTTGGGAAGAGGAGAAGAGGGTCACAGGGAGAAAGGTGGAGGTGCACGGGTCACTGAGGGGCAGCAGGACCACAGGGCACTCTCCAGTTCACGGGTCACTGAGGAAGGGGGGTGTGGGTGGCGGTGGTGATGGTGGTGGGGAACCCTTAGGCGACCCTGAGTGGTGGTCAGCTGACCAGGCTGGGGGTGGGGAGGGTGCCCTTCGCGGAGTCACCGGAAGCTTCGCCTTCCGGGTTTGCTTTCTGGGGCGGCCCCTTGCCCGGGTGGGGGAGCCCATCGCAGCTCCGGCTCCACATCGCCCCCACCTGCCGGGTGTCGGGGGCCCGCCTAACGCACGCCCAGGAGGAGGGCGGGCCGGGCCGGGAGCGGAGTGCGTTAGGAGCCGGGCCAGGCGAGCCAGGCCTCTCTGGGCACCGTCGGCTCCAGGTCACTCCCCGGGCCACCCAGGTCACCCAGGGGCCCGGGGCACGCTAGTGCTGCGCTGCAGGCCCCTTGGCAGAGCCCCAGAGAGCATGTTGGCCCGCGTCGCCCCCCCCCCCCACCCGGTCCTCTGCCCAGGGCGCGGTCTCCACCTTCGTGCGCTCCTAGTCCATTGTTCGCCCCACCCTCCTGGGGCGACATCACCCCCCCCTACCATCCCCCGGGCGGGCGCAGTGCTCCGGGGCCTCCCGTCCAACCCCGTCCCGGGGACGCACCTACCTTCTGCTGCCTGCGGGCCATGTCGGTGGGCTGCTTGGCGTTGAAGGGGTAGGCGATGCAGCGCATCACGAACACATACAGCTGCAGCCGCTTTTTCCTCTCCTCCTCCTCCTTCTGCAGCCGCTCCAGCTCCTCCTTCTCCTTCTCGCTCACCACCGACGGGCTGGGGCTGGAGGGTCGGCCGCCGGCGGCTCGCACGCTCGGCTGCAGACCCCCGGCCCCGCCGCCGCCGCCGCCGCCACCGCTACCGCCGCCGCCGCCCGAGCCGCTGCCCGCGCCGCCGCCACCGGCGCCCATGCCGAGCCCGGAGCCGCCGCCGCCGCCTCCCATGCCCGCGCTGCCCGCCGAGCCCTCGCTGGTGCGGCTCGGGGACAGGCGCGCTCCGGACGCGGCCGAGCCCAGCACCTCCTTGCCGCTCTCCTCTTCCAGGATCTCATCCGATTCCTCTTCGCTGGACGAAGGGTCCAGCATGGTGGCGCCTGGGGAGACGGGTCCCGGGGTGCGATCGCTGGGGGTGCAGGGGCGATGCTCGAGGCAGCGGCGGCTGGAGGTCTGCTCTCCCGGGCCCCGCCGCTCAGCCGCGGATGTTGCCTCCGCCTCTCTCCGGGGGGAGAGATTGCGAGCTGGGCTCGACCCAGGCGGAGCGCGAGGGATGGAGGGGGAGGAGGAGAAGGAGGAAAGAAGAAGAAGAAGAGGAACGGAGACGATGCGTCTGCCGACCCGGGCTGGGCGCAAAGGGCGACAGTCAGCCGCGAGCCCCGAGCGCGCAGCCCGATGTCATCTGCAGCCGCCGAAGGAGGCGTCTCCAGAAAAGATGCCGAGCGTTGCAAGCTGTCGATGCAGCCCAGAACCGGAGAGGCATCTTGCCGATTGGGGAGGGAGAGGCGCTTACGTGTTTATTGGCTTAACTCTCCCGTGTCCGCGGCGAAAAGGACGCCCTGCAGAGGCCTGGAAGTGAGGGGGGGGAGAGAGCGTTGGAGTACACCCCCCCAAAAAAAGCTCCTGAGATTCAGTACTTATGACTTGACACCCTCCCTGCCCCCCAGCTCTCCTGCATGCCTCCCCCACAGGAGCCAGAGCTCTTTGCCCCGACCTCACTGCCCCTCCCTGGGACAGAAAAAGTTCTTGGGGGCAGGGACAAACAGAGAAGCCGGTGGTAACTTCTTTCCAGCAGGCTGTCTGGGATAAAGGAGAGGACTCACTATGAGGAAGTCAGGGATCCCTAAGAGGCAAGAAAAGACCCTCGTGCTAACTCCAGATTTCACGCCCGGGGTGGGGAGGGGGGGGGGACGAAAGGGGCGTGGGGCGTATTTAAACCTCCTATGTCACCCTCCAGTCTAGGAATTCATCTGTCCACCTTACTTTGAGCGCATCGGTGTATGGACCGTGCATCTCAACCACGTGAGTGTAAGACCCTCTTTTGCCCACCTCCCCGATGCTATGATGATGATGATGATGATGTGTGTTTCAATTCCCAAGAAGTAGGAATACTTTACTGAAATGCGCCAACGAGAGAGTGGCTGGGTTTCTTTCTGGTTGCAAAGCCCTTCTTCCAGTTTGGTTTATTGGAGCAGATAGATGAGTGGACCCCAGCACACAGGTCCCCCCTCCCCCCGGCACCACATCAGATAAAAACACCCCAATAACTAGGCATCGTCAGCGTCCAATGCATTGATGGCGTTGCGCTCTCTGCACTCGTGTTTATGGAGTAATCATTAACCACTACAAAGGGACAACAGATGGTCTCTTTCCCCAGCTTTAGGCCCAAGGAGCCCGAACAGGGGAGCTGGCCAGAGTGCTGAATCGAATTGAGGGCTTGCAAATGTATTGCAAACCAAGGCCATAGCAGCCACCTTTGGACCTTAACCTCTTCCCAGCCCCCGCTTCCTCTTGGGTATTTATGTGTGCTCTAATTCCACTATTGTTCTGTAGGTCCTGCTGCTGGCCATGTTAAAAAATATAGCATGACTTTGAAGCTTATTTCTCAGCTGTTATAGTGTTTTCCGGTTCACCATGGCTTCTACTGTCATCTCTGACAGTCACATGAATGAAGCTTTCTGGCTAACCAGTTTGAGATCTGAAAATGAACTCAAAGCACCACCTAGTTTCACATTCATTTGAGAGGCTTGGTTTGCTCTTTTGAATTTGTTAGCGTACAGCCTGCTTATATTTGATTTTACCACCACCTCACCTCAAGCACACAAATTTTATGGCCAATGCACATTCTCTATCCACTTAATTTTCTTCGAGTGAGTAGTAGTTATAAGTTCTTCTAAAGAAATAAGAGTTGATCAAACAATGTCTTACTAATTTTCCTTTAACAGAAAATATAGTAGGGCAATCAATCAACAGTTTTAAGCCCACATTTATTATTAGTTTTAATAGAAGGAAATGATTTATTTATAGCTTATGGTTTCAAGGGGAAGCTTGACTATGGCAAGGAGAGTATGATAGGAGGAGACAGATAGGTGTCACATCTTCACATTAGAAGGGAGGGAGGGAGAAGAGACAGTGAGCTAGCTATGAACACCCAGTGGGGATAGACTAATATTCTTCGAGACCCACCCTGGGTGACATGTCTCTTCCAGCAAGTTTCCACCTCTCAAAGGCTCCACACATTGGATTAAATATGGGGCTAAATCTCAAACACCTGAGGCTATGAGGAACACTTGCCATTCAAACAACCACGGTGCCCTTTCATAATACTTCCAAATTAAAAAACTTGAGAGAAAAACAATTTGGAATTTAAGGTCAGAGAATGTGAGATTCCTAAGTTTGACCAGATCTTGGGTCAAAAGACTTTTATGTACATGTGTTTGTGTGTGCGTGTATTTGCTTAAATATTTTAGGATTTTTTTTGGAGGTAAGGTCTCTAGCTCAGACTCACTTGAAATTCACTCTATAGCCCAGGGAAGCATTGAAGTTAGAGGATATCTCATACCTCGAACTCCTGAACACTGGGATTAAAGATGTGAGCCACCATGCCCAGTTTTATTTTTGAATTATTTTGAAGATTATAATACATAAACATACTGTAATTTAAGAATATTCCTCTCCCATTACCCCTTTTACACCCCTTTTCCATTGGGACCTCTCCTCTTTCCAAATAGTTCTTCTTCTGTTTTGATGTCTCATTTATTTTGTCCTCCTTTATAGCCTATGCGAAAATGTTGATGGGCTCAATATTGTGCAGACGTTCGGGGGCAGTGGCTTCCAATGTTGGATCATGAATGCACAGGTCAGTTCATACCTGGAGGACAGTGCCCCAAAGAACTCCTTTCCACCCTGTGGCTCTTACATTCTCATTTACTACTGAGCACTCAGTAGCCTTGTATTTTCATCACTTTGATGAGTTTTTAGTCTTCTCAGTATCTGCCGGCATGTCCATAGTGAAGCTTCTTGAGCTAGCAGTGAGAGCAACACGCACATTGTTTCCACCACCTCCTCTCCAGTGTTCCCTGAACCTTGGAGGGTGTGATGAAGATGTGGACTGTCTCTCTTCTCTTTGTCTTCCCACTTTGATGAGGCTTGGTCTCCCTGAAATCCACTGAAGTCTGCAACAAGAAGCTTTGCTAACCAAGAGTGAGAATAGCCACTTATTGGTATAATCACCCCCATTTAGAAGGCAGTTTGATGGCCTGGCCACAAGGTGTCCATTTAACCAAGAACTGTTAGGTCCCCACTGTAGTGTATGATGTCCCAGAAATAGGTGTTTTGACTGAGTTATCAGGTAATCAAGATTACCTCTCCCATGGATCAGGCTTCAAATGCAATTAGAGAACAGCTAGTTGCCCCCATAACTAAACTGCCACTATGGCACTAGTGGGAACGCCTTGCCTGGCTCACCCATTGTGTAATTTGCGTGATTCGACGCTGGTTAATACTGCTGTTGACTTTTCTCGCCCACAGCACTCTCCTGTTCTATAGCAGGTAGCCAGTGCCAGAGTGAGGGGCTGGTGCTTCCAGCTTATTTCCAGCTTGATTTCTCAGTGTTATGTGACTTAAGCCTATGATGTAGTCAGGAATAGGGTCTTACCATCTACTTCTGCCAAGAGCATTGGCAATAGCCTGTATTGTTTTTGGTGAAGGGAGGGCTTATGGACCTCCTTGACCAATGACATTATGGGGGTGGGGTGACCCTCTACCCCTGGCACTAGAATTTACCTGCAATGACCTATAGCTTCTAGGCAAAGCTTTCTGCCCAAATTATGTTTTTTTTTTTAAATCGTGTATTTTAATTAGTTAATGAAGAAGTACGATTCCATATGACCTTTTCATAAGTCTCTAATTTTATGTATTATTTGCCCACTCCCTCCACTCTTCCCTCCTTTACCCCTGACCCCGCATAGACTTAAAAATTTTAGAACTGGACAGATGACTTAGCAGTTAAAGTGTTTGCTTGAGAAGCCTAAGGATCCATGTTCAACTCTCCAGTTCCCACATAAGCTAGATGCACAAAGTGACACAAACGCATGTTTGCACATGTGCACAAGGTGGCACACGTGTCTGGAATTCAATTGCAGTGGCTGGAGGCCCAGGCAAGCCAATTCACACACACACACACTCTCTCTCTCTCTCTCTGTCTTGCTCTTGGTCTCTCACATAAAAATATTTTAATGATAATCTCCATGCACATAGACAATATACCATAACCATAATTTCCTTCCACCATCTTTTATTTCCTCCTCCTCTTTTATTTCCTCCTCCTCTGCCTTCTTCTTTCCAGCTAGTCTTGCTTCTGTTCTGATGTCATCATTTTTCCCTGCTATGATGCAGGTCTTGCGTAGGTAGTGTCAGCCACTGTGAGGTCATGAATATCAAGGGCACTTTGTGTCTGGAAGACAGTATTGCAAGCACTCCTCCACTCCCTTTGGTTCTTTAATTCTTTCTGTCACCTCTTCTACAGTGGCTTCTGATCCTTGGAGGGTGTTGTAGAGATGTCTTACTTAGTGCTGAGTGCTCCAGTGTCACTTCTTATTGGCACCTTGATGAGTTTTGAGTCTTGTCAGTGATCACCACCATCTGAAAAGAAGCTCCTCTCACTAAAAGTGAGAGTAGCATTGACATATAGGCATAAAAATACATATTTAGGTGGCAAGTTTGGTAGGCATTACATATCCATTTAGCCAGACAACAGTCGTAGTTTCCCCCCTAGATCTTATGACTTTCCCCAGCCATAGGCTTTTGATTAGATTTTCAGTTCCAGGAATGGATTCCCTGATGTGGAATGGGCCTCAAATCAAGTCAGACAGCAGTGTTTTCCCCTATAGCAGACATACCACCATTGTACTAGTTGTCACATTTGGCCTGGATGGCTAGCCCTAAAGCTTCCAGGGTTCACTGATGGTCAAAACTGTTGATGATATATCAACCTTTATAGCCCCTGTTTAAATCCCTGTACTCTGTTACAGTACTCACCTGTTTACTCTGCCCTCACTTAACCTCACCCCACTTCTGCTCTCTCCTGGCTTCATTCCAACTTCCTGGTCTCTACTACTGACTCATACTCCACCTCATATACAGGTCTAAAAACTCAAAGCTAAGAACTGCATTGTAGGAGTTACCTTCTCATTGTTGGGACAAAATACCTGGCCAGGAGCTGTTTATGGGAGGAAAGAGTTTATTTCAGGTTTGTGGTTTTGAGGGGAATGCTTTATGATGGTGGATGAAAGTAAGGTGATCTGCTGACATCTAGAGAGAGAGTGGGAGATCAAGAACAAGCTAGCTCCAAAACCCAGCGGACTGGATTAATAAACCCCAAGCCCCCCCCCCCAAATACTCCTCTTCCAGCAAGGCTCTGCCTCCAAAAGGCTCCACTAGCTGTGGAGTAGAAGTTTAATCACAAACACCAGAAGCCGTGTGGGACATTTTACATTCAAGCCACTACATGCAAATGAGAGAAAAATGTGGTCTTTGTCTTTCTGTGCCTGAGTTGTAACACTTAATTTTTTTTCCAAATCCATCTTTTTTCCTGTGAATTTCATAATTTCCTTTTTCTACATTTTGTAAATGTACCACGTCTTCATTATCTATTCATCACTTGATGGACACCTGGGCTGATTCTATTTCCTAGGTATTATAATTAGAGCATCAAAAACAAAACAAAACAAAACAAAACAAAAGACCAAGATTGAGCACATCTCTCTAGGAAATTGGAGTCCTCAGGGTATGTGCCCAAGAGTGGCATGGCTGAGTCATGTGGTACATCTATCTTTTAGTTTCTTGAGAAACCTTCTTACTAATTTCCATAACAGTTGCAGCAATATACACTCTTTCCCCACATTTTGGCCAGCATTCATTGCCATTTGATTTCTTGATGGAAAGTTTTTTTTTTTCTGAGTTCTTTGTATAGTCTACATATTAATCCTCTGTAAAATGTGTAGCTGGTACATTTTTGTCTGCCATCCTGTAAGTTATGTCTTTCCTTGCTTGATAGTGTTCTTCACTGTATAGTAGCTTTGTGGTTTCATAAGGACCAATTTTCTGATGTCCTGTACTCTGGGATACTGGGCTCCGATTCAGAAATTCCTTCCCTAAGCCTGTATCTTGAGGTGTTCTCCCTGCTTTTTCCTGTGGTCATTTTAGAGTTTGGGGTCTTATATTGAGGTCTTTGATCTATTTGGAGCTGATTTTTATGTGTGGTGAGAGATAAGGATCTGGATTCATCTACATGTAGATGTCCAGTTTTCCCAATAAACCTTGTTGAAAATGCTATATTTTCTCCAATGTGTGTGTGTGTGTGTGTGTGTGTTTTGGCTTCTTTGTCAAAACTAAAGTGTCTGTAGTTACATGGATTTATATCTGGATTTTCTGTTCTTTCCCATTGATCTACATGTCTGTTTTGTGCCACTTCTGTGCGATTTTTCTTACCATGCCTCTGTAGTATAGCTGCACATCAATTATGGTGATGCCCACAGCAGAATTCTTTTAGCTAAGGACTTTTTGGGGGGCTATATGAGGACATTTGTGCTTCTACTTGAATTGTAAAATAATTTTTTTCCTATTTCTGTAAAAAAAAATGTGCTTGAATTTTGATTAGAATTGCATTCAATCTGTATGTAGTTCTAGGTAAGATGACCATTTTCACAATATTAATCCTTCCAATGTACGAGTGTAGGAGATTGTTCTACCTCACCTTGTACAATTACAAGTGGAGAAGATGTTCTATGAAACTGTAGTGTTAAGCAAGCAAGGAACTATGTAAACTACAGAACTTTGTAGAGTTAAGAGTTAAGCTATGGGTAGGGGAGGGTGAGTTGAAGGGGAATGAATAAAGGTGAATTATAACCCATTTGGCCATACAGAGGGACAGCTTAGCATATAGAGAATTAAGGGTTGGGAGGATGGCTCAGTGATTAAAAACACTTGATTGTAAGCCTCCTGGCCTACATTTACTCCCCATCATCCATGCAAAGCCAGATGCAAAGTTGAGCATCATCAGTAATCCCAATATGCCTGTGGAACTGGGAGGCACACACAGGATGCAGCAAATGCAAAGCAAGGGAGATCTTGTTTTGAGCAAAGTGGAATAAATATTTCTTTCTTATGTAAGTGTAGGCATTTAAATATCACATTAGACAGTGGTGGCAGGGTGAGCAAGAATTCTGTCTACAGAGCCATTTGGAATTTCTGAAATGCTATCATGAAGTTTGCTTTCGTTCTATATTTTTACAAATTATTTAGATTGCTGTTTTTCAAATAGAGACATGAATATAGAAACAAAATATTCTACTTCTATTGAACAAATGAACCTAACATTTGGGTAATATATGTAATATTGCTTAAATAAACCCAACAATATTCTCAAATACTCCCCATGAATGCATGCATAATTTCTAAGTGGTGTGTACTACTCTTGTTAACTATTCACCCTTTTCAAAGACATGTCTCATCTTGGCTAAAAGTTAATTTACTAGGGGGCTGGTGAGATGGCTTAATGGTTAAGGCACTTGTTCACAAAGCCTAATGACCTGAGTTCAATTCCCCAGTACCTATGGAAATCCAGATGCACAAAGTGGTGCATGTGTCTGGAGTTTGTTATGGCTGGAGGTCCTGGAGTGCCCATTCTCTCTGTCTGTCTCTTTTTCCTCTATCTCTCTTCACTTGCAAATAAATAAATAAAGTTTTTTATAAAGTCAATTTACTGTTCTTACAGATATGATAATTTATCATTAGAACTAAAGATAAAATGTGTCAATCGGAACTCCTTAGGTAACTGACCTAGGAATCATGTTTGGATGGACATTCTGAAAACCTAGGCCTCAGCCAAAGTCTTACATTTTGTCCACCCTTTGCTACACATAGTCTTAGATTCATAATTATACTTAGGTAATTATATACATGTGAGACATGTGTATGTTTGCCTCATACCCTCTTTGGCTTGGATAACTGTAGGACAATGGAATAAATTTGAGTCAGCAATATGGGGAGACATTAAAGAAGTTGTGACATTGAATTTAGTAGTCCCACCCACACAGGTAAAGTCTAGAATTATTGATAAAAGACAGAGACACTTAATAAACCAGTGGCTTCTGACATAAACCCTGAATTCCATTGTCAAGAACATCCCATAATTGTGCGAAAGGCCACACATTAGTAGACATTTTAGTGAAAAGGAATCACTTCTCTATGTCACTAATAAAATGTGTTTCAAATAAAAACTAGATTTAATGCCATTTGATGTTTTTGTAGGTTTGATACTAGGAGACAATTTTGCCAAGTTAATCTTTTCTTAAAGAAATCTTACTAACTTTTATGTCTAGGCATAGTCATTTCGCCTATTCAGTGTTTTCTAAAATTTTTTAATTACAAGAATACCACACAAGATTCAAAAGTTGGTGAGTGTGAACCTTGTGGTATGTCTGATATCAAGTGAAATGCTTAGATGTTCAACCTGGGAAGTTCTGCCCCCTGCTAGATTATAGTAGAGTTTCCAGAGTGGATTACTCAATGACATCAACTTACTATTCTTATTGTAAAATATAGTAGTACTCACTTTCCTTGAAATGATAGAGGAATTAAATTGCATGATCTATACAAAATCATGTTTAACTTCAGATATTTTTTTCAACTGATGAGAACGTTCTTATAATAAATGAGAGGAATACATTTAGATAAAATATTTTGGAGACATATATATGTATTTTATAATACATATATATGGCTGGATAGATGACTCATTAAGACATTTGCCTGCAAAGCCTAATGACCTAGGTTTGATTCCCCAGTGCCTATGTAAAGCCAGATACCCAAAGTGGCACATGCATCTGGAGTATATTTACCCTGTAAAGGGCCCTGACACACTCATTCTCTCTCTCTCTCTCTCTCTGCTTTTAAATAAATAGAATATTATATATTTTATATATATAATAAATTAATCCAGAAATAATAGATTCCAAGTAATAGAAGATTATCTTAGTTCTTTAACTGAACCCTACTTTGTCTAAGGTGGTACGTTCAGGGATTTAAAAGATAGTCTATTTTGATTTTAAAACTTATTTTTCACCATTACTCTTTATCTCACAGTGGTTCTTGCTAAAGTGAAAATGAAGTGAGTAAGGATGGGATGAACTAAAAATAAAATCCGGGGCTAGAGAGATGGCTCAGCAGTTAAGACACTTGCATGCAAAGCCTAAGAACCTTGGTTTGATTCCCTAGTACCCATGTGAAACCAGATGCACAAAGTGGTGCTTGCATCTGGGGTTCATTTGCAGTGGCTAGAGGCCCTGACATACCTCTCTCTCTCTCTCTCTCATAAGTAAGTAAATAAATTAATAAAATATTTTTAAATAATAAAACCAACCTGGTGTGGTGGCACATGTCTTTAATCCCAGCACTTAGGAGGCAGTGGTAGAAGGATTGCTAGAGTGAGACCCTACCTCAAAAAACAAAACAAACAAACAAAAAGACAAAACAAGACAAAAAAGGCCATATAGGAACATCTTTTTTTTTTTTTTCTTACTTAAGGCAACACAGCATGTTAGGAATAATAAATAACACTACTTGGAATACCTGTTTTGGAAAAACCTCTTATTACTTAAGATACAAAAGAAAAATAGAACAACACATTATACAATAAATATTTAACATGCATTTTAAAAGTGACTGTTCACAAGGGAAATCATGTTCCTTGAATACAGAGTTACTTCTAGTAGAAGTGAGAGCTAGATATGGTTTAGACTAAGATGCAGTTTACTATGGTATTTGCCATGGATAAGATGGAGGATTTGGGCATTTTGTTACTGGGATAGTGGCATGCCAGAAAATTGATGGGGGAAATATTCAAATATCTATTTTCTCCTGATAAATATTGGGTAGATAATCTACTGAGTTGACCCAATTCTTTGGGTAATGCTGCTTTGATAACTACTAGTAACATTATATGTTTATCTTTCCAAAAGAATTTTCTGAACCTACTGAGTTATAGTGAACTATTTTCACAAATTCTAGAAGCTTCAGACAGAGAAGCAATTCTCTAGATTATAAATAAAAGTAACTAAAATAAGAGCATTGCCATGTTAATAAGTTTCAATTTCAAATAACAAAAATAAAATCTTTTAAATTAAACTGCCATAAACTATTGGCTCTGAACATTTTTACAAAAAAAAAATAGTGGGTAGAAAGAAAAGGTTGAGAGATGTTTAATGGATAAAGGGAAATGAGTAAAAAATATAAGAATGGGTCCAGATAATAATAGAAAGTATCATGTGTGTTTGGGATTAGTAGGGATTAACATATTAAGGAAAATGGTCTAACCTTGCCGAAGTCATTTAAATGCCAAACTAACCTCGGAGAAGGGGAGTACACATATAAAGCTCCCATTGCTACTCAGAAAAAGCGTCCTTTCTCTTCTTAAGGTAAGACTGACTCTTTCTTCATATTTTAGTCCCTTTTTCCAGCCCATTGTATTTAAGAACTGCAATAGTCTTTCCTTTGTTCCCCTTTATATCAATAATAGCTCTGAGGACTATAAAGGAAAAATTGCCACACTACTTTCATTTTGTGCTAACTAGTGGTACCCAGTGACTTACCACAAGAACCAGAGGTGTAATTTTATATATTTCAACCAGGCACTCCTTGGTGTACAAGCTTATTCTCTTACCACCCTTCACCTCATGTGGGTCTTGAGAGAGATACACAAACACTGACCCAATGTAAACGTCACCATGCCAACATGATGAGAGCTGGGGCGAGGCTCCCCATGCCCCTAACGTAGGGCTCGGATGATGTGAGAGTGAACCATAGAGTTTTTTAAGCCTTGTAGTGAAAGCAGAATCTCTACCCTCAAAAGCTAGAAATCATATCGTGATATTTTATCATCCTCTGGTCATGTGCAAGGCATGCAAAACTGAAATGGAAATTAGCATGATCAGCCTGCAAAAAGAGATAGAAAAACCTGCCCCTGGACTCCCGGTATGAAACCCCTTACTTCATTTCACACTGAAGAAAAAAAAAAATAGAGCCATGGGTATGCATGGACCATACAGCTTTTCAACACACAGAGACCCACTCACTCGCAAATGTGCCTCTGCTGACAGCTTAAGTGGTTATTCTTCTGACTTCTTGAGGAGGATGCAGAGGGTTGAAAAAGGGATGCAGTGGAAAAGACTCACTTTTTTTCCTCATCTACTGTTAGTTATTAGGATTTGAGAGAGACACTCAATGGGTATCTCCCTCAGGCAAGAGGTCTTCACTAAGACCCTCATAGACAGCACTGGGATTGGTGGCTTGGAAAGAGCATCTGCAGGAGAGGGCTAGCCCCATTAGAGAAAGCAAGGTGTCTGCTCTTAAACATTTCTGAAGGAAGGGGGATGGTAGGGAGAGTCTGGTCTGTGTGACCTGTGTTCCCTGGCAGACAGCAGGGCATATGTGACATGTACTACGTAACAGAGGTCACTCTCTGAGTAGGAGTGAAGGACTGGGCTAATGTGTGACCAGTAAGATGTGATCATAGTGAGAATGCCTGGGACCCCGGGACCCCCGGGGCAGCAGGGAGGCGGACAGTGCTCCACCCAATAGTGGCCTTCTCCATTTAGGGAGAACCTGGGTTCTACAGTACACATCGCTAAATTTTTCGCCTTCATAAAGGAGATAACAAGAGAAAAACATACAAATCTATTTAACACAAATTTTACAAGACATAGGAGACTTCACAAGAAAACACCTAAGTAAAAAGGCAGACTTTTATGCGGAAGTTTGATAACGTTTGGAGAACAATCATTGAACAACAGCCTCATCTAATGTTAATAAACTAGAGGGAACGTAGTAAAGCCTGTTAGCTCAGACTCTGCACTGTGTCTTTGTGTCTGTAGATGTAGGATCCTTCCTACAGTGATCCGATGGACTCCAGTCATTTGAAGGTGTATGACTTGCTTTAGAGGAAGAATTTTTGTGAAGTTTATAGCCTGCTTTAGAGAAATATGATAGAAGATAAGAAAAAAATTCCTTGATTCTATTCTTTCCTTCAAATGCTTAGACACATGCATGCATAACAATTCTCCAAATGAAATAACATACACCCATTTTTTTTCACCAAGTATCTTAGCCTCTTGATCTCCTGATGGTTCTACAGGAAAAAAAAAAACAAAACTCTTAAGTTCCCCTGCTTTTGTTCCTCAAGATCCCCTGCCTTTGTTCCTCAAGAGATTTTTTTCCCCCATCTACGATATTTGTTCAGAATTCTGATGTCATTTCTGACAATATCCCTGAAGGACATAAATATGCCAATGCATAGCTTAGGACAAAGTCTAGTCCACAGGACACTTCTGATAAAGTGAGTATAGAACAGAGATGCTATTTATAATCATCTTTTATTCCAAACAACGGGGCTGAACCCCAGGTTTTGGTTAGGGAAAGAGTAAATGTTAAACTTTTCCTCCTTAAAAGAAAGGCCACCTGGGACTTGTTTCTGAAGTAGTCTACAAGGACCAGCATCATGGCTAAACATTAGGACCACTGTATTGGCTCTAACACTAGTGTCGGAGGGAGTGGGTAGTGCGTTTTTTCCTACACATTGGATACCTGTGCCTTCTACTCTGCTTTTACAGTGTTTTGGAAGGAGCCAGCACAAGGAAGAGATTGAAGTAAAGAGCAGAAGGAAGTAGTTGAGGCTGCAACTATTGAACAAGACTCTTAATAGAACCTTAGAGTATATTTGAGCAGGTGCATCAACTGTTATAGAGATTTTTTTCTACCTATTTCTTACAGGGCATTAATCATGGCATAAAAGACCAGCACAGAGACTTTTCTTGGACTGATGAATAGTAATGTGTCTTTCAATCAATTCATTACAGGAAAAACAGTATGTGGTAGGGAATATTCTCTGTTTAAAGCCAACTTCCAATGGAGAGTTTGTAAAAAGTTAGACCCAAATCTTTCCCTGCATTATTTATTCTAGCCAAGAACCAGAGCCCTGTGAGTCACTAAGTCATCTGTATTACAAAGCATTAGACAGCACATTTCCATAATGACCAGAACCACTTGGTTACTGCAGAAAAAATGTGTGGAAAAGAGAAAACCTTATGTATGTGATGATACCTTCAGGCAATAGGGTGAATGGTCATTTAAACAGAGTGATCATTTTTTCTATCCATGCATATGCATGACCACTAGTGACGTCACAGGTGGGGTGAGAATGACTTCACCACAGAACTGCTCCATCTGTAGCCTCAATCATGTATTCAAGGTCATTCAGGGCAAAGGTAGTGCCTTGCTAAACCTTTATTAGATGGGAGATTAAAAAAAATGTTCAAATTTTGTGTGAAATCAGGACAAAAATAGGTGGCTTTAAAATTGATTTCCCATAATAGTAAATAGTTCCAAAATTGAAGTGAAATTGTAATGTATGAAGAATTTGGATTTTCACATAAATTTGCTCAGATTGGCTGTCATCTTAGGCAAAGTGTGGCATCCCCATGACTACGCCGCTGTTCCACAGTTATCAACACAGTCCCAATACAAGTACTTTTTTAAAAAGATTTATTTTTATTATTTATTTATTAGAAACAGAGAGAGGGGGAGAGAAAGAATGGGTGCTCCAGGGCCTCTAGCCACTGCAAACAAACCCCAGACACATGCGCCAGCATGTGCACCTGGCTTAGGTGGGACCTGGAGAATTGAACTTGGGTCCCTGAGGCTTCGCAGGCATGCGCCTTAACTGCTCAGCCACCTCTTCAACCCCTCTGCAAGTACTTTTGCTATTGTCTTTCTTTGTGTCTTGATTTTTAATTCTTATAGACATAGCTCACTGAATAAAACCTTTTCTGGTACATCCAATTAATTCAGTGGTTTCTAGAAAAACAAAAGACACTTGAAACAAGAATCCAAAATATTAAATATTATCCAAAGAGTATAAGTTATGCCTTTGGAGTCAGACAAATTAAAATAACTGAAGGCATTACCAACAGCACACATGAAGTTTTGTCTCACTGAGTAATAGAACTACAAAAACAAACTTTTCCAGCATTTGCCTTCCACCGAGAGCTAAGATTCTATTGGAGACGACCTAAAAATTCTACTCTGTTATCAAGAATTTAACCTTCCACCCTTGAATAAAGGAGCTTCATTAATGATAACTTATAAAAACACATGAAATTATCATTGTATGTTTCATCAACATTCATCTCAAGTATTTGCCAAATGATCACAAAATAAGATGTTATAGGGGTTTGTAATGAGGTTGACATTCCTGGAAGAAGAAAGGCCATTCAAACAGTGCTTTTTGAGGGCTCAGCTAAATAGCTTTCAGAAAGAGCTTCCACTAGCTTGTATTTGCATAACAAAAAAGATCCCCCACCTTCCTATAGACTTATTTGCAGATCTCAACTTGAATATTTATTAAAGTCTACATGCAATTAAACCTTTTGTGTAATGTGCGTTTGATCGTGAATAGGGCTGAGTCAGAAAGTCTGTTGAGGGGATTCCCACATAAAGAGAAGTAGACAAGAAAGCATTCTCATCTTATATTTAGCAGTGACATTCAAATGACAAAGAGAGATGATTTTGGAGTAAGATGAAGTTTCTCATTGAATGTGCTCGTTGCTAATCTTTGTTTCTTTGTTTATGGCTCTCATTAATTCAAGTAACATATGCCGATGTTGGAAGATCTGGCTCTGAAATGGTGATGAGAAAGGTAGTCATGCCCTAACCTAATATGTCTGGAGTTGAAAGCACTTTGATATGAAAAAAAAATATAGTAAGTCCTCAAATAGTGTGTTTCATTAACATAACAAAAGCCATGCTTCAGATTACTCCAGAAATATGCTATAAAATTAGCTTTTTTTTTTTTTTACTTTTGCTTCAGAAACTTAAAGGAGGTCTACTCTCACCTCTATTATTGTTTTGTACTGGGAATTCTTCTGAAGTTGTCTGTATTTTACGATGAATACACTGAATATCTCAAAGAAGTGATACTTTAAAAAATTTGTTTTTGTTTGTTTGTTTATTTATTTATTTATTTGAGAGCAACAGAGAGAGAGAGAGAGAGAGAGAGAGAGAGAGAATGGGCCACTAGGGCTTCCAGCCACTGCAAACGAACTTCAGATGCATGCATCCCCTTGTGCATCTGGCTAATGTGGGTCCTGGGGAATCAAAGCCTTGAACTGGGATCCTTAGGCTTCACAGGCAAGTGCTTAACTGCTAAGCCATCTCTCCAGCCCAAGAAGTGATTCTTAAAGTCTTTACCTAGCCTGGAAAGGTAATGGGAGGGCAGGTAAGCAAACAAAGTAATTATTTTAAACATAAAGATGGGCTTAAAATCATCAGATAATTCTGTTCATAATTACAAGGAACCTAGAGGAAAGTTATGCATTTGAATGAATTGAATAAAAGCCAATAAATTTCTTATTACTATACTTTTATAGACTGAAATTTCTCAATGTAACTGTTTCTTCCAGCTGCCCTTATTTTGTGTTTGTAAAGGCCAAACATATCAACTTGAAAGGAAGAGACAAGGTATAGCAGTTACATTCTTCCTGCTGGCATCTACAACACCTGTCCAAAAGCATCAAGAGCAGAGGCTTGACATATCAGCTTGGAGGCAGTGGTAAAAGTGAGTTATCTTTGGACATCCAGTGGGGTGGATCAATAAACGTCAAGGTCTGTGGGCACTGACACACCTTCTCCAGCAAAGCTCCACTTCCCATCAGTTCTACCAGCTGGACATTGAGTATGAGACTTAACCATGAACACATGAGGCTTTGGGTACATTTCACATTCAGACTGATGAGAAATAGGAGGTAGAAAGTGGTTTGCCAGTTTAGGGTAACAGGGCCCTGAAAGAGAAAAGGATATTTTTGTTTTGTTTTGTTTTGTTTTGTTTTGTTTTTCCTATTGGCTAAAAGTGGGAAATGTCCTTGAGCCTGTAAGGGGAGATCTGTTTTTGTTTGCCTTATTTCTGTTGTACTAAAGGAGTTCCCCTAGCCTAGAAACTGGACATGAAGATGTGAATACAATTAAGTTGCCTGGACACTGGGCATGGGAACTGGTCTGACTAGCTTCCTCCCCCACGCCCACCTTCTTTACTTCTCTTGAGCTCTGTAATAAAATCTTTCAGAGCTGGAGAGATGGCTTAGAGGTTAAGGCATTTGCCTGTAAAGCCTAACGATCCAGGTTCTACTCCCTAGGACCCATGGAAGCCAGATGCATCTGGAGTTTGTTTGCAATGGCTAGAGACCCTGGCCTGCCCTGTCTCTCTCTGTCTCTCCCTCTCTCTCTCCCTCCCTCTCTCTCTCTCTCTCTCTCTCTCTCTCTCTCTATATATATATATATATATATATATATATATATATATATATACATATATATATATATATCTGCCTCTTTCTCTCTCAAATAAATAAATAAGCAAATAAAATATATAAAAAAATCTTTCTACACCTTGTGCTTTAAATTCTGTGGATATGGTCTGTGGATTTCATCCTTTGAATTCACAAGAACCTGGAGGCCACTGACCGAGAGGAAGTTTTGTGTGACTGTGAGCACGTTGTATGCTAACTTTGGAGTTAAAGGCTCAACCCCAGACTAGGAAGACTGTAATTCTCAAGGACACCCCATGTTCCCATTTCAAAACCACCACAGTAGGAAAACAATAATGCATGTTTTCATGTTCTTGGATTATTTGATTCCCTGGTAGGCTTGTCTTGCTTACTTATAATCACACCAAAATATTCATAATTTAAAAATTGGCAGGAAGTGAAGCTGCAATCCTTCTGTCCTTGTTGGAGCATGTGAGAGAATCTGATTTTCTCCTACCCTAGAGATTTCCTTCAGCGTATTCCAATTTCAAAGCTTGAGGATGCTAAGTGCCCAGAATTATATGAGAAACCATAAGGTGAGCCAAGGGTTCTGTTGCACGTACCCTGAAAGTGCGCCTCAGGACCTCAGAAGCATCTTGAATGTGCTCGTTGAAAGTTTAGACATGTTTTCAACTATTGAAAATAATGCCATTGGTCATTTAAGCTGCATTTTGGGAAGAGGGGATTTGATAATCTTTCCCATTTATGGTAGGCATATGGGAATTGTTAAATGACCCTTGACTTTATGATTCAACTGTCATTTTATTTACATATTTTTACTTATTGATTTGCAAGGGGAAGATGGGAGCTCCAAGGTCTTTTGCCATTGTAAACAAACCCCAGATGCACGTGCCACTTTTTGCATCTGGCTTTATGTGGGTACTAGAGAATTGAACCCAAGTTGACAGGCTTTGCAAAGAAGAGCCATCTTGCCAGTCCCTCAACTATTTTTTTTAAATTGATTTAATAAACACACATTAAGCCCTTATTATGCTAGATTCTTTTTTATTTTTATTTTTATTATTTTTTATTAACAACTTCCATGGTTATAAAAAATACCCCATGGTAATTTCCTCCATCCCCCCACTTTCCCCTTTGAAATTCCATTCTCCATCATACCCCCTCCCCATCTCAATCAGTCTCTCTTTTACTTTTGATGTCATGATCTTTTCCTCCTCTTATGATGGTCTTATGCAGGTAGTGTCAGGCACTGTAAGGCCACGGATATCCAGGCCATTTTGTGTCTGGATGGAGCATGTTGAATGGAGTCCTGCCCTTCCTTTGGCTCTTACGTTCTTTCCGCCACCTCTTCTGCATTAGACCCTGAACCTTGGAAGGTATGATAGAGATATTGCAGTACTGAGCACTGTGGTCATTTCTTTCCATCACCATGATACTTTCTGAGTCATTCCAAGGTCACTGTCATCTGAAAAGAGAAGATTCTCTACCAAAAGTGAGAGTAGCATTACTATAAGGGTGTGAACATTAACAGAAGTGCTTACTGGGCAGTTTGATGAGCACAGTATATACATTTAGCCAGACAACAGCAGACATTACACCTCTAGGGCTCATGACTACCCCTGTTTTAAGTTTTCAGTGTCAGGGATGTATTCCCTCCCATGGAGCAGGCCTCCAGTCCAATTAGAGGGCAGTTAGTTTCCCATATAACAGACTTGCCACTATTGCACCCATTGGGTCATTTGGCCTGGGTGGCCAAATATAAGGCTTGCAGTGTCCACTGTTGAGTATCTTCACTGGTGATTTCTCTTTCTCCCACTGAACTGCATGAAGAATGGCTTCTTCCAGCTTTCTGTCAGCTGGTCTGCATGGAAGAGGTTACCAGCTGAGATCCAGTAGGATTGCTCAGTGACCTTGCAGCCCAAGTATGTGGAGTCTTCAACAATAGGGCCTTACCATCTATTCCTGGTGGGAAACCAAGGGCCTCGGCAATGGCCTATAATGTTTTGGGGGCATCAGGGACCTCCCTGGCTAACAACTCACTGGAAGATATCCTATCCCTGGCACTGAAAATTTTCTAGCCACAATCTATAGCTCCTGAGTGTTCTATTGTCCAAAAAAGTTGGATTCCATATGATTTATTTATATCCTCTTAGATTTTGATTAGCTGTCCCTCCACCTTTCCTTGCCAGCCCCTCAACTAGTTTTTTTTTTTAAAAAAATGATTTAATAAACACACATTAAGCCCTTATTATGCTAGATTCTTAAAAGGTAAAATGAGCCAAACTGTCCGCCTCCATGGAGCTCACAGAATGGTTGGGAATACAAGTCATGAGAGAGAGGAGGAAAGGTAACACCCTCCAGATTGCTCAAGGATAGAGCTGTGCTGTGGGTGTTTTGGGATCCCTCAGGAGTCACTGGAGTTGGAGTGGGAAGGAAACAGCATGAACAAGCAAAGCAACGAGTTGACAGTGGGCTGTGATCCAGTGTGTCTGAAAGTGGAAACTATCAAAGGGGGTCTGGGAGGATTCACTGTGCTTGCTAGATGATGCCTCCACAATCATGCCAGAAACCACTTAAGTTGGTGTCTTTCCTAAAGGACGAAAACAGAGGGTGTTTTCTCGGCAGGGTAGAACCATGTGAGCAGCAGCAGCTTGGTGGCGGAAGGGCTTTTCAAATAAAGTAAGCAAGTAAGTCTGCATCCAAATCACACATTTCCAAAATCAGGTAGATTAATCCAAAATCTGTCTTATCATGCTATTTCAGTTTAGATTTTGTTAGCTTTAGGAAATCTAAGATTAAGTAACTTGTAAGATTTTCCTTATGTGGAGCTGGAGAGATGGCTCAGTGGTTAAAGGCCCTTGCTTGCAAAGCCTGATGGCCCTGGCCCAATTCACCAGTACCTATGTTAAGCCAGATGCACAAAGTGGCACATGGGTTTGGAGTTCATTTGCAGTGGCAGGAGGCCCTAGAATGTTGAGTCTCTCTCTCTCTCTCTCTCTCTCTCTCTCTTTGCTTGCAAATAAATAAGTAAAAATATAAAAAGATTTTTCTTATTTGGCAAATAATGGGGATGGTAATAATATTGCATGTTATAGATGATAATAAAATAACATGCACAGTGTTCATTCTTGAGGTACTTGCTTAGCCTACGCAGACACCAAGAGCAAGTGATGGCTAATTTTGTATGTCAGCTTGCCTGAGCTATGGGGGGCTTACACAGCTGGTTTATAGTTCTTCTAGGAGTGCTTGTGAGGGAGTTTTTCCTACAAGATTAGTGTTTGAGCTGATAGGCTGAGTAGAGTCCCTTCTCTGATGTGGGTGGCCCTCATTAGAGCTCAAAGCCTGGTTCAGGGGTAGAACTTTTCCAGCCTGATATTTACTCTGGAACATGGTATTCTCCTATCCAGATTTAAAAAAAATAATTTATTTATTTATTTGACAGAGAAAGAGGGAGAGAGAGAGAGAGAGAGAGAGAGGGAGAGAGAGAGAGAGGGAGAGAGGATGGGCATGCCAGGGCATCCAGCCAGTGCAAATGAACTCCAGACGCGTGCGCCCCTTGTGCATCTGGCGAATGTGGGTCCTGGGGAATCGAACCTGCCTCCTTTGGTTTTCAGGCAAATGCCTTAACCTCTAAGCCATCCCTTCAGCCCTCCTGCCCTCATTTTGATCACCTTTGTTTATACCCTTGGATCTACAGGGCTTCTGGCTCTTGAGACCTTTTGGCCACCAGTCAATTTCTTTAGGAAATCTCTCTCTCTCTTTGTCTTTCTCTCATGCACGTACACACACACACACACACACACACACACACACAACCTCTCATTGGTTCTGTTCATTTTGAGAACCCACACCAATGCTTTATATATTTTCCTGCCCTTTTATTTTCCAACAAGTGCCCCATTGGTCTTCATTTGAATACATGTTCTTAGACATATCAGTATTCTGAGAGTAAATGAACTTATAAATTGTATATAGTTTGCAATTTGATCTTGTCATGACAAATATTATTATTAAAAGATTTAAGGGGTGGAGAGATGGCTTAGTGGTAAAGGTGCTTGCTTGTGAAGCCTAAGGACCTAAGTTCAATTCCCTAGTACCCGTGTAAGCCATATACATAATGTGGCTCATGTGTCTGGAGTTTGTTTGCAGTGTCTGGAGGCTCTGGTACACCTATTCTCACTCTCTCAAATAAATAAATAAAGTTTTTAAAAAAATGATTTAAGATTTAGGGCTAGAGAGGTAGCTCAGAGGTTTAGGCACTTGCCTGCAAAACCTCACAATCTTGGTTTGATGCCCCAGTACCCTCATAGAGTCAGATACGCAAAGTGGCTCATGCATCTGGAGTTTGTAGCAGCTAGAAGTCCTGGCACACCAATTCTCTCTCTCTCTCTCTCTCTCTCTCTGTGTATGTGTGTCTCTTTCTGTCTGTGCTTGCAAATAAATAAATAAATAAATAAAACATTTTTGAAAAAAAAAAAGATTTAAGATTTAAATCCTTTGCCACAGGAACCTGGATTCAAATCCTGGCTATGTGCCTGTTCCACACATGGGTCTGTGGAGACTTACTTCATGTCTCAGACCCCATGTCTTTACTATCATCCTTGTTTCATGGGACCGTCCCAAAGATGAAGTAGTAAGGCCCGTGAAATGCACTTACTGAAGTGTGTCATCACATTCAGCATTTTGTCAACAGGTCTGGTGAAAATGTTACAAGACCTTTCCCTAAGTTGATTTACAGGGAAAACAACCGCTTGGGGGAGAACACGAATGTGCCTGCCTTTGAGTCATCTCTTGTTCCTGCGAGCAACTCCTGGCCTTGCTATGTAAGTAAATCCAACAAGGCCATTGGTTCAACAAAACTGGTTTTGGTACAATCTTGCTTTGATCTGTTGTCTGTGCTCTATCGGGGGTGAATTGACATGAGTCCATGTCCTCCTGGGCGGGGGGGGGGGGGGGGAACACAAACATTTCAGGTGACAATGACCGTGGACAAATCTTATCTTGTTTGTTTCTCAAAGCCCTATGGCTCAGTTTGTAACTGTTCGTTATACCAGAATCAGTATCACGTTGCCAAATTCTACTAATTCTCATCCATTCCAAATCCTAACTAAGGAATCTTGAGATAAAATTTGCAGTTTTACTTTGTCCCTCATGAGAGAAATTATTTAGCTTCAGATCTTAAAAGACATGGCCACAAAACATCACCATTCTTTTTACCAAATATGTAGGCTATGGTATTTAGGAAGGGAGTCTCCCAAACTTTTGAACCCCAATTTGGATCATCATCCAAGAGAATTGACAAAAACAGACTGAAGAAGATAAATTATTGAGTTTATTTAGGGACAAATCACAAATTTGGGGTTCATCTAAGGGAAATTGATATCTAGGAAAAGGTTGGACCAGATTCACAAGCACATGGAAGACAGGCACGTAGAGAGATTTCAGGAGAAACACCTACCAGTATGGGAGGCCTAGCATCTACCCTGAGCTCCACACGGAAGAAAGTTAAAAGATTAGGTGGTGACTAGCTTGAGGAAGAAGTAGCAAAGGAAAAGCACCAAAGCAGAGACCAGGAAATTCAGATGATAAAATGAGTAGTAAAGAGAGTTACACTCATGATTACCCTGAGTTTCAAGAAATCACACATATAGAGTGTCTGGAGCTCAGAGAAGTACCCACCTGCTAGACCCAGAGTTTAGAAGAAGTACACTTGTGGTAGATTAGAGATAGAAGGTGATTCATATATGCCATCAAAGTGAGAACTTATTCATAAGCATGGCATGCATGGGCAACAAAAGAGGGCAGTGCCCAGGCCCAGGGGAAGTCCTCTCTATGGCTCAGCAGAGCCCAAGTGAAGAGTGGCCGACTTACATGTGTCCTGATGGGAAAGACCACAGGGCAGAGAAAGGGCAGAGATCAGCCTTTATAGTCAATTAAAAATGGATTCTTTTCTACAGAAAGGAGAAAGACCTGATTGGTTTGCAGATTCAAGGGGCTGACCCAAAGGACAGGCCACCTAGATAGTATGCTAAACTGTGGAGGTAGCAGGGGGCACTACAGCCATTGTGGATGAAACTGGATTAGTTCTATTGTAGCCAAGGTGACGTGGCATCTTCGAATTCCCTCCTTAGGCTCCTATCCCTAACTAAAACTGCTTAAAAGAAGCTAGCTTTCTCCTGGGTCTTCTTAATTGCCATTTTTGGTGGACAGAGTGACAACTGAACCTGCAAAGAACATAAGATAAAAAAACCTGAACCACAAGACTCCAGATTTCTTGAAGGTGATTGAATTGAGTTTACAAAGAAAGGACCTTGGAACTTGTTGAATTTTCAAGGAACGTGTCTCCCCAGCAAAGACAGGAAAGCTGGCCCCTATGCTTGGGCAATGAAGTGGGCAGCAAAATGTGAAATTACAGTTGCCTTGTTACTGTCTTCTCTCATTTTCCTTCACCATGAAATGTGCATGAGAGTGTTCACCTGAGGATCAGAAGGCATGTGGCTCGAGAGACTTGCTGGCCACCTGCCTCCAGAAACTCAAAACATTGCATGCTGTCACCATCAGGCTATAGCCGTCAAGTTTCAGTATGCATTAAGGATGTCTTGGGAAGCCCTAGAACCAGTGCTTCTGGGTTCTATGTTCTGAGATCTTTATGTAATGGCTCTGAAGTTGGTTTTCTAGAGCACGTATTTTATCAGGTATCTTAAAGGGAACTGTAGCACTTTAAGAGTGTTTCTTAGGAAATTTTCGGTATTATGACATGTGGATGGAGAAGATTACTAGATTAGAAAGGGTTGAGTAGAATCTAGAAGCAAACCTGCCCTCTACACATGTAGAACAAATAATCCTTTAGGGGGGTCTAGAGGGATGGATTAGTGGTTAAGGCACTTGCCTGCAAAGCCAAAGAACCTAGGTTCAATTCCCAAGGACCCACGTAGGCCAGGTGCACAAGGTGGTGCATGTGTTTAGAGTTCATTTGAAGTTCCTGAAGGCCCTGGTATGTCCAGTTTTTCTCTCTCTATCTGTCTCTTTCAAATAAGTAAATATGACTAAACAATAATCCTTTGGAAAATAGCAGAATAAACGCATAGGGTCTTAAAGCCAGTGTCATCTTGAGGGAGTCAAAAGGAGGAAGTACCCGAATCCAAGAAATGACAGTGTCCACGCAGGCCAACCCATATTCAATCCTAAAGGTCTGCTGTTTGCTGAACACTTTTCTTTCCCTCTCTTTGGCACAGCTCAGGGCTAATTTAAGGAGCTTCCCCTCCCAGGGGACTTCCCGGGCCTCCTCCAAGTTGTCATTCTCAGCTTCTCACTCTCTGGTTCCAGGTTTCAGTTTGATGGAAACAGGATGTGAACATCAAATGCATTTTTCTTGGCAAGACAACGGTTTGGGAGTCTACGTGGCCCTGCCCAGTTTCCACACCCAAGAGAAGAAAAGCTGCCCATGAGAGAGATCTAGGAAACCTGGGATGGAATTACCACTGAGGTCCCAGGCCAACGAGCGCCCAACACACCAACTATTCCATTTATCTCTGCTTTAATCTGTAGGAAAATAAGTCAAGATCCAGAAAAAAAAAATCTTTTCTTCTAGTGGCTGCTCAATGGAAGGTATGTTTTCAGAAGAGACAGATATTTTTAAGAATTACTTTTATTAGTCTATTGATTCTAAGCCCCAAAATGGGTCAGCTCTCCTCCCTGTGCTGCTCAAGGTATTTGTGAGTTGTTAAATAAATTCAGTCACTAATTTATTGCTTGCAGTCCTGACCCATTCTTATCCTCTGCTGTGAATAAGAGCTGATTTTGTTCTTAGCCTATTTTTCATTCATTGAAAAATCGTTGACCTTTCCGTCCCAGGTTAGGCCATCATGAGCCCCAGAGGAATTCTCAGACTCAATCTGTGGCTATTTAAAGAATTTAAATTACATAAGCAAGCCTCTTTTTAGAATGCTTTCTTAGGGTCAGCCCCACACAGGACATCCTCAAAACTGCTGCTGGGAGCATGTGAGACGCTTCTGCCAGTTGGTCTTTTCTGATGAGGACTGCTGTGCCTGCTGCCATGGCAACCAGTGCAGGTCATCTGCCTGCTTCACTTCCCAGGCTCACTGGGCACAGTCCTAGTATCACTGAGGAAATAGCAGAGGAATATTCTGTTTTGGGTACAAGAAGCTGATCCCCAACTCAAGCTGGCCGCTGGACAGTAAAGTGTTCTATTAGCTTACATAATTCTAACACAGCAACAGAGCTTGGCTCAAGTTCAGGCCAAGTCAGGTCACCAATACGTTCTTTGACTTTCAGTTCTGCATTGCTCCAAGCTGACTTTAGCCCAGCGCGGTGGTTAAGTTCTGTTGTTAACTGGGTCAATTAGGAATCAAGCCACATGCCTCTTGTGCGGATCTGTGAGCGTGTTCTAAGGAAGAAGTTACTGAGGGAAGGAAGTTCTTCCTGCAGAGTGGGAGGCCCGTGCTGGTAGTGGACCATATATAAAGAATCTCTGGGCTGGGGAGATGGTTTTGCAGTTAAGGCACTTGCCTGAGAAACCTAAGGAGCAAGATTTGATTCCCCAGGACCAACATAAGCCTGATGCACAAGGTGGCACGTGCAACTGGAGTTCATTTGCAGTGGATGGAGGCCCTGGAGTGCCCATTCTCTCTCTCTCTGCCTCTCTCCTCCTTCTCTCTCTCAAATAATTAAATTTATATATATATATATATATATATATATATATATGTACATATATTTAAATCTCTGAGAGAACATAGTCCTTTTTTTTCACCTGGCTGCCTGTGCTGCACACCAGTGTGTGCGTTTTGACCTTTGGTGCCCTCTCTATTCACAACTCTGGGCCTCCTCCTACTATCCTTCATGGATAACTGGAACTGAGCTTTGTGACACAGGCTAAAGTCCAGCTACTCCACAGGAACCCACCAGGCCTGAAGTGTCAAATCAGTACTGCCGAGGCAGTCAGCCTTCTGGGCCAAGCAGCTCCTGGGTTTCCAGGCACTCAAACCTGCAGGCAGCTGTTGTTGGGCTGCAGTTCCTGTCATGTACGCTATTCCAGTAAATACTCTTTATAGTAGGAATTCATTCTATTGGTTCTCTTCCTCTAGAGGACCCTCACTAATACACCTACGTTAAGTCTTCTTGATGTGACACCCTCTGACAATTCTACACAATTGTTTAAGTTGTTTTTGGAAAGACTTAGGCTTCCTTCCTAAGAGTCCCCCAGACATTTTGGTCGGAACCTCAGTGAGATGCATTTGAGCCAAATGCTGCTTTTGCTTGACACCTTAGCTAAAGACTTTCAGTGCACTAATTAGTTGATCCAAATTCACATACCAGTCTCAGAGGCAGCACCCCTGCCCTGAAGAGCAGGACATGGAGTGGAAAAGTGCTTCTTTCCAAATGTATGGGTTTGGTCCGTTGGCGCAGTACATTTTCTGTTGCTATTGTAGACTACCTGAGATTGAGTAACATTAAGCAGAGAGGATTTTTTGTTTTTAACCTCATGATTCTGGTGCCTAAGGAGTTCGAGATCAAACAGTCCCACCTGGCAAGGGATTTGTTCTGGGTAAAATCATGGAATAAAGCAAAGAAGAAGCTAAAATGTAAGCAATACTATGGCTTCATAACCATCTACTCTAGTGAATAATATAGACCCGTGGGAGCAAAATCCCACTCCTGGAGAGCCTGTTCCTTCAAGCCAGCATTACGTAATGCTTCCCTCCACGAGCCCAGCCCCTATTGAGGAATGAAGTTTGTCACACTGGAACATCTGATGAATGATGCTCTGGAGAAACATTTGATTGGATGGAACAAGTGATGATTATCAGGACCAGGCGAGACCTCCTCACGCCACTCACGTCTCAAGGCTGTACTCATCACGCGCAGCTCAGGTTGGTGTAAAAGTCTCTTGTCACAGGAAATTTGATTGCATGGCAGTGGTTGATAAACCCCAGATGTCATTTCCACTCTCGACATGGGGCGTGGGAATAGACTGATTGGCAGGGAACATTCAGAGCCAAACCCACGAGGCCAAGAGCACTGCCTTGTCTGTCCCTGCGACCACTCTGCGCCGTCACCACACAGAGGAGCCTTCCCATGGTCCCTGCCTCTATAGGCTACTTGGAATGCTTCCATAGTCATAGCAGGCAAGAATCAGCAGCTCATAGCTGTCACCGCCCCTGAAGTCCTACTTGCGGTTTTAAGGAAGCCTGGCTGTATGACTGGTATTTTGCAAAAGCTGAGTGTGCTACCACAACGAGATGCTATCTGTGGAAAGAATAACATAGTCTTTGGAAACAGACGAATCTGGGATCTGAACTCAGATATCCGCATTCTCACAACAAGACCTCAACTTAGTAGTTTGAGACTGAAAAATGGGACTCAAACCATTGACCTCGTATTACCAGTATTGCTATTGATGTACTGCCTGGTGACCAGTTATTGTAAGCTCCTATGCCTCTGTTCTGACAACTATATAATTTAGATGGTTCATGGACCCCTTCTTTTGGGAGTCATTTTTATGTATAAAACCCACAAGGAAGCCAGGGTGTGGTGGTGCATGCCTTTAATCCCAGTATTCCAGAGGTAGAGATAGATGGATCACTGTGAGTTCAAGGCCACCCTGAAACTACATAATGAATTCCAGGTCAGCCAGGGCTAGAGAATGAGACCCTACCTTAGAAAAATGAAACAAACAAAACAAAACTCACAAGAAAGTATGCTGAGCCACCTCTTAATAGACTGTAACTTCCTCTTGCTGTGTTTTGATTGGGAAATGTCCCTCATTGGCTCATATTTTTGCGTAGCTGGTTCCCAAGGTGACAGTGCTGTTTTGGAAGGTTGTGGCACCTTTAGGAGGTAGAACTTTGCCAGAGGAAGTGGGTCACTGGGAGATAGACTTGAGGTTCTACAGCCTTGCCCTCCTTTCTGCACATTCTCTGCTGCCTGACCTCAGTTGCAATGGGACCAGCCTTGTCAGGCTCCTGCTGCTGCTATGCCTCCCCAATAATCATGTGCTCCCCTCTCACACTGGAAGGCAAAATGAACCCTTCCTTCCTCAAAGTGCTTTACTCAGGTAATTTCTCCATAGCAATGAGAAAAATAACTAACAAATCTCCTAAAGTGCTTTTTTCCCATAACACCCTAACACCTATTTTACAGACTTCATAAGAACTCCACCCCTAACTCCCCCTTAGCTCTGGACCACATCTTCAGAACAATGTGCACCATTTTATCATCATCTAATGTTTTCATCAATTGTGATATTTTATTCATTCCAAACATGATCACAAACCATCCCTTAGACCTTCCAAACCAAATGGTGACCTGGCTGTGGTGTATAACAAATTTAACTGGAACCTTGAAGTTTGAAGAAGGGAATCAGAAAATGGAAGTTTAGTATTGGATATTAACTATATCATTGTGTAGTGATGGATACAATGCAGAAGTCTTCCAGAGATCCTTGGGTCTATCACCATGCAGGAATCATCCCACTTCCCTCCTCGGAGAATTATTTTAGTCATAATAATATTATAGAAAGTATAAGGTCATAGTTGTCCCTAACCCAAGATCTAGTTGTGCTGCTCTAATCCAGCCACAGGCAAACTCCCCTCCATTCTTGCAGTGGGGTGACTGACTTACACAAGTAGGGTTATGAGCCTCATACCTTGGGTGCACAAGGAACTGTCATATGCAATGATGGCATCACAAAATTATATCACGTAGTGATGAAGTCATAGAAACCTTGGTGTATGTAAATTTACTTATTCTATAGTAAAATGTTCACACAATGATGGAATTTCATCATTTCATAATGCATTTTACAGTTCTTATTGGTAAGTGACAGTGGATATAATCTCTAACACCTGGTTTTAACGAAAACGGGGAGAAAGCAACATGATAAAAACAGTTGGTAAAAGGCCAGAGTTGATTCTATCCTAACTTTGTCTTAAGGTAGACCGAGGAAATCTTTTTACCTGTACCTAACTCTATGTGATGCTCTTATGTCTTTTGGTCAACCTAAAATACAGAACAATAAGGAGTAAATGCATTACATATGCTGTGGACTTCTGAGCATTTAATTACCAGTCAAGCCACAAGCTGGCGCCATGTTCTCAACCCTTCCTTGCAACCTTGATTCTAGTATTGCAGCTCTTATTTATGCCCCAGTGACGAGGCAAATGGTCCTCAGCAAGAACCAAGGGCTCAGGAGAGGCAGGCAAGCACACACTGAGGGGAAGAGAAAGCTTAAGTGACCCTGGAGAAGAAATCACTCTTCCTGAAGGAATGATCATATCCAGGTGGCACTTTCCAAATAATAGCCCTCATTGACTGACAATGTACTGTGTACCAGGACACGAGCTAGCACTTCTGAATGCATGCTTCCATCTCATTCTTAAATTGGTCATATTGATGCAGGACTGAAAGCTCTGTGGTATTAGAGTGGCCACACCATCAACTCCCAAGTCTCGGGTTCTTATCCACATTAGCACAGAATTGAGAATGCTGACTCGGAGGAAGGTAAATGATGAAATCTATTGTAGAGAGAGTTCAGACAAGATAGGAAGCAAACAAGAAAAGCTTGAGCCAAAAGATATAGGCCCCCTTCCCCGCCAGGCTGAGAAGGAGGAAGAGGGACAAAGAACATCTCTCACACACTGAACAGCCTCTCTCCAGGAAAGACGTCTCTGGGTAAGGGATGCACACAGGTGGAAGCAAAGCAGGTGGGCAAGAAGAAATGCCTTGCCTTCCCTGCCAGGCTGCGAAGAGGGAGGTGAGACCAAGAAGATCCCACTCCGATCAGGAGGAAAGGGGAGAAAAAAGCAAGGGGCTCACGCATGTGTTTCAGGACCCTATATGTGACCAGACATCCAGTTAGAGTGAGCCTCTTCATCAGGCTCAGGTGTGCAAGTGAGGGACCTGGATGGTTGTTGGGCCCAAGAGGAATACCAACTCAGGGAGGGTCTGTCCATGGGGGGCAAGCCTGTGAAAAGTTGAGAAAGAAGCAGGAAGCTCACACTGGAGTTGATGTGTGTAGTCATATTGGAGGAGACTGGATCAGACGTGGGCTGTAGTCTTGTCAGAATAGGCAAGGTGGAATCCATAAGTGGCCAATCCCCAGCTAACTACCTACCAGAATAAAGGCTACTCCCTCTCTCTCTCTCTGGATTTCCACTTGGAAACTGAACTTTACACAGTAAGAAACAATAATAAGATTGTCCATATGGCTACCAGAGGTTGGTCTAGCTCAGTCTATGTTCTCAACTCCATCTTTATTTTGTCTTGGGGTCTTCCAGGCATGTTATCTATTGGTGACCATGAAGTAGAAAGATGAAAGAGTTCCCATTTTTTCAGATGAGGGCATAGAAACTTGGAGAGTTTATATGACTTGCTCAATATTATCTATATCTCCTCAATTCTGGTGTAAGGCGGTTCCGTGATGGCGGGTAGAAGGGCTGAGTGAAGGCCCCAAATAGAGATTTCACCATATAAGTTCTTCCCTGCTGGGTATGTGGAAAGCCTGAGGGTGGGGTCCATTTTCATAGTCATTTCTACAGCAAGGCTTCTGTTGAGGAATGTCACAAAGAAACTTCTGAGAATCAGAGTTTATCACAGGAGAACTAGTATCTGATTCCAATTTAGGAAAAAGACCTTCTCAGAAAGAAACCAGAAAACAAAAAAGAAAACAATTCAACATAGCCTTGGAAACAATGATAAAAATAAATAGACAAAAGCACAAGGCCTAGTTATAAACCCGACTAAAGGGGTGAAAGACCCCTTCAATGCAAAATGTAAGGCAGTGTGGAAAGGAATTGAAGAAGACACCAGGAAATGGGTGAGAAAAGTTGAGATAGTTATGACCTCACAGTGGCTGACACTACCTACACAAGACCTTCATAACGGGGGAAATGATGACATCAAAATAGAACAGACTAGTTGAAAAGAAGAAGTGATTCGGTGAAGGGTTGGATCTTGGAGGGGGTAAGGGAAGATATTGGGAGGGGTCTATAATTATGGTATATTGTTTATGTTTATGGAAATTGTCTATAAAAAGTTAAAAAAAGAAAATTTGATATGTGAATGGCCAATCTACCAATTCAGTGATATCTCTATTGAAATCTGTCATATTTACTTCATGTTGCTTGTACTGGACACTAGGTAAAAAAGCAACTAATGGGTGGAAAGGGTTGATTTTGGTGTACAGTCTCAATGGGAAGTTCCGGCATGGCAGAGAAAAGGTGGTGGAGTAGAGCCTGGACATCACGTCTTGCTACAGCAGTGTGTAGAAAGCAACAGGAGAGTAAGTCTCTGGCAAAGGGGAGCGGGTTCTAACACTCCTAAGACCTCCTGGCCACACACTTCCTCCAGCAAGGCTCCACCTTCCCAAATTGCCACCAGCTAGAATTCCAAGCATGGAGGAAGTCTGATTCAAACTACCACAAAATCCAAATATCATTCTTCACAGAATTAGAAGAATTCATGTGGAAGCACAAATGACCCCAAATAGTCAAAGCAGCCTCAAATAACAACAACAATAACAAAAAGCCACTCTAGATGTTTCACACTTCCAGATTTCAAATTATACCACAGAACGATAGTAACAAATCTGTATAGTACAAACGCAAAAATGGACACGTATATATTAATGAAACAAAGACCTAGAAATAAATTCAAGCAGCTATAGCCATTTGATTCTCAGTAAAGTTATCCAGAATATACACTGGTGACACAGATAGCCTTGTTAACAAATAGTGCTAGAAAAACTAGATATTCATATATAGCAGAATGAAACTGGATTTCTATTTTTCATCCAGTCCAGAAGTTGAATGTAGTAGTTTGGATGTAAATTAATTGTCAGCTCTTTGTCTTATAGGTAAAGAATTGGGCAAGATAGTCACTTAACTTATTATCTACATCATAAGCTTGTACTATAAGGATCACATAAACTATATCACATGAAATAAAAAATGTATATGAAGTACAAAGAAATGTTTGCACCCCGTATATTCCAGGCATATTTTAGAATGTTTCATACCACACAACTTTTAAATCATTGAGTCTATGTAAGTGTCTGCTCCTTGTTAGAATTTATACACTTTGTTCAGTTCATGCTGAATTTAGCTTGATTATAGTTTTTTTTTAAATCTTCCATTTTGTGGAATCAGGCATTTTATGTGCTAGACTCTGGTGGGTAGTTTGTTCCATATATTTTTTAAAAAACATAAGGTCCCCGGTATATTAAAATGAGTCATGCTAGATATTTTTTGACTTAAATAGGGATATGTGTCAGTAAATACATGGTGTATTTAAAATACTGTAAGTTGCAAATGCTACAATCCAAATGAGTAACATACACATAATAGATGTTATCAGCATCGTTGTTACACACATGATGTTCTTGGAGTTGTTTAGCATTTAATAAGGTCTCAATAGTTCAAATTACTGTAAGAAAGTTGTAGAAAAGTTGTTCTTTACTTGGCTGAAGAGATGACTCAGCAGTTAAGGCACTTGCATACAAAGCCTAATGGCTGGGGTCTGATTCCCCAGTACTCACGTAAAGCCAGAGGCATAGTGGCGCACACATGTGGAGTTTGTTTGCAGCAGCTGGAGGCTCTGGTGCCTCTCTCTCTCTCTCTCTCTCTCTCATCTTGCAAATAAAATAAAAATGTAAACAGTTGTCCTTTCCATAATTATTAGTACCTTGGTCTAGGTTCTATTTTCACAACCACTGCATGCATCTGTTTGTCCATCACACACTCCATGAAGATCTCAACAGGCTGTTTGATGCTATTTGCTCCTAGGAATCCCATTGTTTTTCTGAATCTCTAGAGAAATTGAAATTTAAGGGCTTGGAGAATATATAGGTTTTATAAGCATATTTGTCTTTCTGGTCAAACAGTGTATTTGTAAGAAATTTCTCCTTTGGACATAGAAATCACAACGGAAATGATATACTTTGCAAATGGCATGTGGTATTAGGAGTAAGTTAATAAATGAATACAATCCAGGACATTATATTTAGCAGTGATTTGTAGTATGGATTAGACCAAGAAATCTCCCTAGAGGAGGATCATAAAGGTAATTACTGATAATAGAACCTGATTTTCTTTTCTGGAGCAAGCCACTAGACTGATAAACTATGAATTTAGTAAACAAAGTAATATTATGCCTTTATCTTTAAAGAATTCACAGTGACTTAAAACTTGGGGCTGGAGAAATAGCTCAGCGGTTAAGGTGCTTGTCTGCAAAGCCTAACCACCCAGGTTTGAGTCCCCACTACCCGTGTAAAGCCAGATGTGCAAAGTGACACAAGCATCTGGAGTTTGTTTGCAGTGGTTGGAGGTCTTGGTGCACCTATCCTCTATATCTCTTCTCTCATCTCTCTTTGCTTGCAAATAAATAAAAACAAAAATAAACTTGCAATACTTATCCCATTAGAAAGTTTGGAATTCATTGTAATGTACATCATTCCTTTCTTTACCCCTGTGTATCTATTGATACTCTATCGAGGGTCAGTAATGTGTTGTGGCTGGTAGATATTTGTTAATTGATATAATTTTTGCCCTTTCCCCCTTTGGCACATGTAACCCAATCCAGCTCTTTCAATGCAAGATGATGAGAACCCTTGTGAACGGCATGTCATTTACTAGGTTTAAACTAAACCCATTGTACAGGTTGCCACAAACGCTTGGTCAGGACGCTAATGTGTATATTATCATATGAAATTGGTAACATTTTTGGGAGAAACTGGTTATCCTGCAAAACTTCTGCCCAGATTAGGAGCTGAATGGAAGATTTGAGTCTCAGGAAGCAGTCAATTACCATGGCTCAGATCACTAAACAGCTAAAGTCAGAGTGGCACTTAATGATCAATTAAATATAATTAAGTAAGCCAAGAGTACTGAACACAACAGTCTTACTAAAGCCAATTTGGTTCTTTTATGGCATTTAGAATAATTTTAATATAAGCAGAGAGTTCTTTCTGGTGTCACACACCAGGGTAGCTTAAAACAATAGAAAGACCCAGTAGAATGGGGGCGGGGAAGAGGAGATCTAAGTACAGCATTTTTATTAAAAAGAAGTGTGCCATCCTGAAGGCTGGCCCTGGCACCTCCTCAGGACCATTGCCCAAAGCCCCATAGCAGAACAGATCTGTGCTGTAGGCAAAAGCCCCACCAGCCACCCTGAGAACAGGGCTGTGACCTGCCAGAGCCAGGCCCCTCTTCCTCTGTGCCTCGATCCCCTGGGAGATGCCCATGGTCGTCTCTTATGTCTCTTCCCGTCTCTGAGTGGAATGGGCATCAGTCTCCTTGCCCCTTTCTCTGTTCACATGTCTTCTCTCAGTCTGCAGAGTTAACTTGTATTAAGAGTTTAATTTGGGTTTCAAAGAAAATTTTGGACATAGTACTCCGATTTACAACAGCAGTTAGCAAGTGAACCACATTATAAAGAGTAGCCTAGTCTTGTTGGGTGACTCAGACCCATTCTGCTTGTTAGAATTTATAATTTTGTGACAGATGTAATTAACTAAAATTTGAAATGGTGTTCTAACAGTGAGTCCATTGTCTAGAGAATTACTCTGATTTGTAAGTAATGCCAATAGACATATTTTCTTACATCTGAGAAGAAATAAATGCATGTTTCTAGCATATATAATGTAAAAACTATAGAGGATAAGTTTATACCTAACCAGATGTTGTTTTCTATTTTTGAATTTTATTTTTATTTCCCACTTTGGTAGTGGGGTTGAGGGACATGATTTCTGTATGAAGAATTGTCACCCCAGGGTGTCATTTATTTTCCATAGTGTCACATTTATGCTGTGTTGGTTTCATATGATGTGTGTGCTTTACCTAGACTCAAGGCCTGAAGAGTCGAGGAAATTCAAGATTATTTTTTTCCTATTCGGTTTTTAAAAAATATTTTATTTTTATTTATTTATTTGAGAGAGGGAAAGAGGCAGAGAGAAAGTGTGTGTGTGTGTGTGTGTGTGTGTGTGTGTCAGAGAGGGAGAGAGAGAGAGAGAAATGAACATGTCAGGGCTTCCATCCACTACAAACAAACTCCAGAAGCATGCGTCACCTTGGGCATCTTCCTTACGTGGGTAATGGGGGAGAGAATCGAGGTCCTTTGGCTTTACAGGCAAGTGCTTAACTGCTAAGCCATCTCTCCAGCCACCCCCCTGCTCTATTTGGCTTTAGGTACAAATTCTTCTAAGAGTCACTTCTTTTGCTAAATTTAGAAAAGGAAGGCCCTTTATGGGAATGGCTTGTGTGGTGCTGCAGCGTTCTAGCTCGTCTTCAGAGATGACTGTCCTCCTCACACTCTGCATGAGAGGTGGTGCAGGTGATAGGTAACCCTGGGTCTAGTGCTGAGCGGGCTTGACCACCCAGCAGGACCCAACTGTGGTAACTAACCTCAGCATGCTAAGTAGTTTCATGTCTGTGTTCCAGGAAAATCTGCCTCCTAACGCGGGCTTTCAATTAGAAAGTTAATTTCACTCACCCCCACCACAGGCAGATGGACGGGTCATTTCTCACTCTTACGTGATCTAACACTGTCATGGCTTAGAAAGTCATCTTTCATTCTCTTGACATTGGGCCTACAGCCAGAGCAGGATCCCAGAGATGAGAACAGAGAAGTGAGGGCTGAGTTGCTGGTGGGCATCTACCCGTGTCAGTGGATGGCACAACCATGCCAAAATGCCTCATTATACCCGCCCTCCTGGCCTCTGTGCCTGGCACAGAATTGCTTGGACCCCTGGCTGTAGGGTCTGTCTGACTTTGAACCCTTTTGTCCCTGCTCCCCGGCGTTGCTGCGGCTTCAGCACTTTCCGAGTCCAGGCCCAGAGGTGGAGTTGCTCGTGGGCTGTGCGGAACAAGGTGCTCCTCGCCTCCAGAATCGCTCTTACTTCCCCGCAGCACGACTGCGCGGCTGACCGGATCTGGGTCGCTCCAACTTACTGACCTTGGACGTGCGTGGCTTGTTTTCGCTCAGGAAACATTCAGATGCACTGATTGCCTGAAGAAGGTCCAGATACAGATCCTTCGGTAGAGCTAGCACCAGGCAGGGGCAGGGTAGGTGGATGGTGTGCCTAACATAGAGGCTCTTGGCATTTTCCTGGGCCTAAGTGGTCAGCATGTTGTCAAGAAGATCTTCAAGCTGGGATTGGCAGAGGTGGGTAGCAATTTTGTGAATTCTCTTTCTTTATAACAAACAGAACAGGGCATTGAAGCTGACCTTTGGCAGTAGGTCAGCAGGCAAATCGAACCTTCCACAAACTGGGTGCAAGGAGTGAGCTGCCACCCCTCAGTCTCCCCTCCAGCATTCTGGAGTCTCAGAGGAAGGGGGTGTGATGGCAGGATGGTCATCTGAAGCACAGCGCTTGGCCTCCACAAGGTGGAAGGTGTGGTGACACTGTATTTTAAGGCCACTCAGAGACCCTAAACCACGGCACCGGAGCATTGAGAATGGGTAGTTTGCTGTGCTGCATCGCCTGACGTCCTGCCGGGGGCCTGCAGGGTGTGTCTGCATCCGTAAGGAGGGGAGAAGGCACCAGTACCAAACAGAGGCACCCCTTTTCTATCATATCAGCACCTGTTAGACTCTGTTCATCTGCAGAAGGCAAAAGACATTTCGTTGTATTCATTTTCTGGGAACTTCCATCGGCCCTGGCTCAAGGGCTTTGCGCTGTCTCAGGTACATGTTTTTCTTAAGTGTTTTTTTTTTTTTTTTTTTTTTTTTTTTTTTTTTCCTGTTTCTGGAATTGTCCTTGGTTTTTCCTTAGCTCATAGGTCATAGCCACAGGAATTTTGCAGCATTTAAGGCATCTGCATCAAGCATCAGATCACTCAGTCTGAAGCCCCAAGCATGTGTAATATGGCTCTATAAAATAGAATAAATGCATAATGTAAAAGCTTTAAAAAATAATGACGAGAAGTCTTAGCAGTTAAGGTGCTTGCCTGTAAAGCCAAAGGACCCAGGTTTGACTCCCCAGGACCCACGTAAGCCAAATGCACAAGGGGGCATATGCATCTGGAGTTGGTTTGCAGTGGCTAGAGGCCCTGGCTTGCCCATTCTCTGTACCTGCCTATTTCTTTATCTTTCTCTCTCTCTCTCTCAAATAAATAAATAAAAATAAGATATTTAAATAATAATAATAATAAATTATAAAACAATAATAGAAGCCCAAGAATGGCTAGTTTGAATGACTTATTCAGCTAATTGTACTGAGGGAGAACAAAAATCAAATATTACTATCACCTTGGAATACTAATCATAGGGACAGCTCCAGCTGTGGCCAACACTTTGAATTTTATGTGCTGGACATTGCACTTTGTGTTTTATATACAACATTCTTCCTAAAGCCCAAGGCTCCTCTACGAGATAGCATTTTATTTAATAGATGGTAAATTTTAAGTTCCAAGACTGAATATTGTTCCCAGAGTCACATAGCCAGGGTACAGGAATTCAACCCATGCTTGGTCAGACTGCTAAGATGTTACCCACGGATACTGTACTTTCCCACTGGAGCCATTCTTCTCAACAGTCAATCCCACATTTGGCCAGTGAGTTCTTAAACATTCCTAACATCCTTTCCCTTTTATTTCAGCGTTCTATTAAAGAGCATACTTGACCTGACTGGCTTGCAGTGATCAACTAGCGCTATTAACTATCCAGAAAGGGAGGGATCAGGAGATGTCTAGGATGGCCTTAGGGAGGACATGACACTTGAGGCAAGACTAAGTGGATGTGATGGTTAATATGGAAGGTTAACTTGACAGCATTTAGAATTACCTTGGAGATAAACTTTCGGGAGCATGTTTGAGGGAGTTCTAGATTGCTTTAACTGGCTGGGAAGAGCCATCCTCAATGCAGGCAGCACCATTCCGCGGGCTGGCGTCTGGACTTCATGAGAAGGGGAAAAGCAAGTGGAGCCTGAGCATTCGCCTCCCTCTGCCTCCTGACTTCAGACGTCATGTGACCGCTCACCTCAAGCTCCTGCCACTGTGATTGCCCCCACCACAATGGACTGTACCCAAAATGTGATATTAGAAAAGAAAAAAAATAATACACTACACACACACACACACACACACACAAACTACGATCCAAGCTGAATTCAGCATGAACAGCAAAATACCCCTTTCTTCTTGAAGTTGCTTTTGTCAGGTAGTTTGCCATAGCATGGAGAAAAGTAACTGCTCCGAGAGGATGGGTAGGGCTTAGGCTTGGATGAGTGAGCGCCAGGAGCCTGCCCTGTTCCTGGGAGCTGAAACGGGAAAGCCACAGACAGGAAGCTGAGAGTCTGGGCTAGTTAGGATAGAAGAGGACGCTGGAGGGAGCGGTGAGCGGCGTTGAGTCAGTCAGGCCAGGAAGAGGCGAAGCAGCGAGAGGAGGCATGAGTCTGTGCAGGCTGCTCCGTTGCGGCTAGCTTCATGTTGCTGGGAGAAAGCACCCGACCAAGAGCAGACTGTGGGAGGAAAGGGTTTACTTTGGCTTATAGACTCGAGGGGAAGCTTAATGATGGCCGGGGAAATGTGGCACGAGCAAAGGCTACACATCACTTCCTTGTCAGCATCAGGTAGATAACACCAGCAGGAATGTTCCAAACACTGACAAGGGGAAGCTGGCTCTAACACCCATAAGTCCGCCCCCAACAATACCCTCCAGCAAGGCTCCAATTAACAAGTTGCCACCAGCTGGGGGACCCAGCCCTCAGAACACATGAGTTTTGGGGGAGCCTACCTGACTCAAAGCACCACAGCCTCCTTATATGGGTTCTCTTTGAGTGTGACTATGCACTTTGTCCCATCAAGAGGTAGAGCCAAGTTCACTGTCCTCTTGAATATAGGCAGGCCTCTTGTATTCTAATAAGTCAGTAGCATGGGCAGAACAGAGATGTCTGGGCCTCTCAAAACAGGTTATGTGTTTCTGCAGTCTCTCTTGGACTCTTAACAGGCCACAACCGATCTGGCTCAGTGAAACACATCCAGACCAGCCAGTCTAAGGCTAATTCACAAGCTGACCTCATGTTTGGGAAAGGGTGCAAATTTGATTAGCCAAGTCCAGTTCAGATCAGCAAAGCCACACAAGTGTCTTATGGAGACAAGTAAATTTTAATTGCATAATCATCAGCACTTTGGGCTAGTTGTCATGAATGTGAACAGAAAGCTAAGTACAGCATTGTTCTTTGGGAACAGAATGCTAAACTACAATTGATTTTCCTTTTTTTTTTTTTAATAATGACAGAAATCCTAAAATAGTGGCTAACATTTACTGATACATTTTGTGGTACTTGGCAGATTCTCATGGCATCCTTATGAGATACAGCGTGTTGTGTTCCCCATTTTATTATGTTTTATTAGCAAAAAAAGTAAAGTTGGGAGTATGTTGTCCCAGTGAATGTGATAGATTTGGGATATGAACCAAAATTTATTGATACCGAGGCATCTATTCCTCCATGAAGCTCTGTGAAACTCAAGATAATATCACAAATCCAGCAAAATTGGATTGTATTAAATGAATGTGACAAAAATGTGTCATGAATTCCCCAAAAGAAAAAAATTCAAAGAGGAGAATCCTTGAAGACTAATAAACACATATTTCTTTTTTTAAACATTTTTTTGTTCATTTTTATTTATTTAGTTGAGAGCGACAGAGAGAGAAAGAGGCAGATATACAGAGAGAATGGGCGCGCCAGGGCTTCCAGCCACTGCAAACAAACTCCAGACGCATACGCCCTCTTGTGCATCTGGCTAACATGGGTCCTGGGGAATCCAGCCTCAAACCAGGGTCCTTAGGCTTCACAGGCAAGCACTTAGCCACTAAGCCATCTCTCCAGCCCTACCTAAACACATATTTCTAAAAGTAGTGGCCAGTCATTTTTTAGTATACTCTGTCAAAGACCTGTTGCCAAGTGGCTCACACCTATAATCCCAGCACTTGGAAGACAGAGGCAGGAGGATTGCAGCAGGTTCAAGAAAGCCCTGTCTCGAAAACGAATAAAAGCCCTGTTACTGAACAAATTTGTGATTTGTATGGGGCGGGGGAGGATTCTGAACAGGTCAATGATTGCTGAGTACCAGAGAAGAAGAAAGAAAATAAATTTCAAAGAAAGGTGACGGTGAGCCTTCCCACTGGTTAAAATGCCCCACAGAATAACCGCCACACGGCGTGACGTCAGTGGCAGCCATCCTCGTGGTAGGGAAACAGGGAGGGTTTCAGAAGACAACAGCCCCGTGCGCTGCATGAGAACATGGCGGGCTGTTTAGTCCCCAGCAGCAGTGAGGCCCTTGCACAGCTCAACAGAGGACCGTGGGGAAGAAGAAAGGAACCTCAAAGACGCAGGGGTGGGGTGGGGGTCAAAGAACCAAAGGGCAACAGATGGAGAGACTTCTGGGAGGCTGGATGTTAAGCACAGAGGAGATCACATGCCTGACTTCCTTGACCCTCCACCCTCATCTTCCTCAGCCGTCAGGGAAAGGGAAGGATGTTCTTGCCTTGCTGTGAGTTCGGTGGCCAGCAGGAGGGTGGGGGCAGCTGCCACCTCCGGCCTGTCCTTCATGCAATATGTCAGGATCTGCAGTAGGCCGACAAATCAGTGATAAGAAAGGCCTGAGACGGGGCTCTTCAGAGCTTCTAGTGATAAGGATCACGTTTATGTTATCTGACGGCAAACATTTCATTATGAAAAGGTCACCCATCTCCTATTGACAAGTCCCTGAATCAGCGACCTGGAAGATGGCTCTTCAAGGACAAGAGTCCCCGTCATCTTTCCATCCGTGAACTCATCACAATGAAGCTCTCCTCTGTGTCTTTGGTTATAAATGTTTTCTTTTTTCTTATTTTTATTTATTTCAGAGATAGAGAGAAAGGGGAGGAGAAAGAAAAGAAGAGAAAGAGAGAGAGATTGGGTGCACCAGGACCTTTGGCGTCTGTAAATGAACTCCAGACCCATGCGCCACCTTGTGTATCTGGCTTATGTGGGCCCTGGGGAATCGAACATGGGTCCTTTTGCTTTTGGGGCAAGTGTCTGAATGCTGAGCCATCTCTCCAGTGCTTGTGTCTTGCCTGTCGACTGTTCGCCTCACATTGTGTACTGAGGACAGTGGACACTTGATGTAGCAATAGGGGCACTGGGCTTCACTCTGCCCCCTGGGACCCCCTTTACCGGCCCCCTCCCTTGTTCCCGTGTGATGCCGTTCTAGCAGCCAGCACTGTCCTCTGTCCCTGGCGTGGAACTTCTAGAACTCCTCCGTACAGAGGAGGGAGGGCTGGAGGATTCCTTCACTTCCAGGGTGGCCCTTAGCCAGTGACTTGTGTGGGGATAGACCAGCTTCCCGCATTAAGTCAGGATAAACTGAGAAGTAACGCAAACTCCAGTCCTCCCTGAGAGGGCCAATCTGTTGCCTGTCACTGAGCCACTGATTGATTGGCTTTTACGCTCTCCCTTGCCTTGAGGCCCCTACTATTTTTCTTTGTCTTAAAAGTGAAAATGCATCTTGATCTAGGAGTGTACCTCTTCCAGTGCATTTGCAGGCGCTAACGACCACTTAGTAGTCCAAGAACATGAATTTTTCAGCGTTTCATCCTTTACGTATGGGCAGAGTGCCAGGCGTACGGGAGGTGGCTCATCAAATCTTGGAATGCAGAAGGAGGGAAACCTAGAAGAGTATGACAAAAACGTTATGTCAAAATATAAGTAGAATCTACACACAGCTTGCAAATTAATAGAGATTTTTAGGACGATTTCTGTGGGAAATTCAGGCCTATGAAAACGGTCAGTGAGAAAGGCTACAGAAAAGAAAATAAACATCAGGGGACACTGTTCATTTCCACGTAGCAACTCATGTAATGAGCACTTGCTGCATTCACAACACTGTGATAGGGACTTGGATATGTCAGTGATCTCAACAAAGACCCCTCCTCTCGTTGTACACGTGCCAGAGCGAGTGACAGCTGAATACACCGGGAAGTAAGCGACTCATGTACCATGGGAGGAAGGTCAAAGTGTCATGGGAAAGAAGAAAGACTGACTAGGGAGTGAGAGCAGGCCAGGAGAGAAGAGGCGGCATTTTGCAGGATGAAACAGGCCAAGGTGACCTTCAGTGAGAGGGGTGAGGTGGGAGGAAAGACGAGCTAAGTGTCACTTGTGGATATTTGGGGCAAAACATTTCAAGTGGAGGACTAGCTACAGACAAATGCCCAGCATTTGTTCTTGGGGCTCTGGTGTCCCTTAGGCTGCCTTTTGCCATCCCTCTCTCAAAAGTTTCAGGAACTACAAAGCTCGGTATAATCGGCTGTCGGGAAACCAGCTTCTATGATTCCCATCCTCCTGTGTCTGCAGGACATGGTCTGTCCGACTAGGGACTGAGATACCTAGGACAACTCTTTCAACTAATTCTTACCAATGTAGCATCTAGTAGAAAAAAAAAATAATGGAAACCTCCACAGTGTGGGTGTCAAGGCCTAGAAGTGGGAGGGGTTTACAATACTGTTGTTTCTGTCAAAGCTTTGCCACCTGACTATGGATACAAATAATTCTTTCTTGAAGGAGGTCTATTTATCCCTTTATATTTGGCATGTGGTGTGTGTGTGTGTGTGTGTGTGTGTGTGTGTGTGTGTGTGAAGGGGTGGAGATAGGAGACTGTGGGCATGCGAAGGTCATTTGCTGCTACCAGCAAACTCCAGACACATGTGCCAGATCGTGTATTTGGCTTTACTTGGATACTTTGGCATTGAACCTGGACCCACAGGCTTTGCAAGCAAGTGCCTTTAACTGCTGAGCTATCTCCCTAGTCTACTCCACTTAGTTTTTGAGACAAAGTTTTCTCAGAGAAGTTGGACCTCATCGATTCAGCAAGACTAGCTAGCCAGCAAGCCCAAGGCATCCTTCTGTCTCCACGTTCTCAGTGTTAGGATTACTGGCATGCACTCTGAACGCCTGGCTTTTATGTGGATGCCAGGAAATAAAACCCAGGTTTGTGCTTGTGTGACAAACACTTTACCCACTGAGCCGTCTCCTGGGTCCCCAGCACTCACATATCTACATGGGCGAATCCTTTGCACAACAAATAATCACAGGTAACATTTACATGCCAATTTCAGGTGCTTCACATTGTTCTAAATGCTTTGTTACTAAAAAAGTTATTTTGGGCTGGAGTGATGGCTCAGCGGTTAAGGCATTTGCCTGCAAAGCCAAAGGATCCGGGTTTGTTTCTCTAGGACCCACATAAGCCAGATGCACAAGGTGGCGCATGAATCTGGAGTTCGTTTTCAGTGGCTGGAGGCCCTGGAGCACCCATTTTCTCTCTGTCCCTCTCTGTCTCTTTCTCTCTTAAATAAATAACTAAATAAAATATGTTTTTAAAAAGTTATTTCAACAACACATAATGTCTTTTGATCATGATCCCCTCCCACCACACTTTTGTCCCCATCCCGCGCCCCGGCCACAGTGAGCCCCCTCCTCCCTCCAACCCGTCTTTGGGTAAGAAGAGGACATTTTCCATTGAGTGTGTTACATGCCCTCGCCCTTCCCTGAGCCGTCAGGCGGTATGGGTGCGCTCTGCCCTGGTGAAGGAGAGTGCTTCGTATATTTTTACTTTCACGGTCTTCAGACAAAGCCATGGTTATATAATTAGGATCTTTGTGGAGCACTGTGGCTAGAGAGGAAGAAGAACCGCCCGCACACACAGCTAGCAGGTGATGGGGGGGGGGAGTGTCTGACGTCAGCCCTTCGTGCTCCCTCGGTTTTGTCATTTGTGTTATAAGTATTCTGACTTGGGGACGTTGTGTGCTTGGTCTGACCTCTCAGCTCCGGAGGAAGTATAATAGTATTACCTAACACTAACCTGCTATTAAAGTGGTTTAACTGGATGACATAAACATCGTTCAGTCATTTGAAACCAAACACCAAACACTTCAACTACTTTATTTTTATCTTTTTATTTTTTTTGAGGTAGGGTTGCCCTCTAGTCTCTAGTCCAGTCTGACCTGGAATTCACTATGTAGTCTCAAGGTGGCCTCGAACTCATGGCGATCCTCCTACCTCTGCCTCCCGAGTGCTGGGATTAAAGGCGTGCGCCACCACGTCTGGTCACTTCAACCACTTTCTAAACATAGGCTGCGCAGGAGCTGCATAGGGTTCTATCACAGTCCCAGGCAGGGTTTCATTTCATCTTAAATTGTTTGAAATCTTATCCTGGGGCCAATCAATGGTCTGTTTGAAATATCACAGTACTTGCTTCTCTGTACCTTGTAACCTAAGACAATCTCAATTTCATTGGTTTGAGCCACTGGTAATCAATTCTACAATAATTGTTCTGTGGGTTTCCAGCTATTTCTATGTGTATGGTGCACCCCTGCAAGTTTTCTAATGTCTAGCAATTTACAGTCCTGATATTTTGTTGGGAGAAGGGCAGTCATTTCCTGGGCCTCGCCAAGAGTTCTGAAATTGTTGATTACTAGACATTGAATCACTGTGATTTTTACTAGATTCTTTTTTTTTTTTTACTCCTGGGGTGTGGAGATCATTGGAGGAAGCATGAATTCCAGGTTTAGCTTCAGTTCTGCCTTTGGGTAGATCCCCTCTCCCAGTGGGTCTTGGTTTCCGCCTTCCATGAAACAAGGCAATCGAGACCCTGGCAGCTCATTTCTACTCCTTTATGCCTGCATTTCCTTTGCCTTAAGTCCCCACCAAACTTCTCCCTGATTGTCTTAATCGGATTGCTACATGGAGACCTATGTGCTTCCATAGGCACCTCCTCTCCATGGCTGGGGTTGGTCACCAGACAGGAGCTCTTTCCTGCCTCACCTTGACTTACCTCAGAATCCTCAACACTGTCGTATAAAGGTAGCCACCATTTACTGATTAGGCATGGAACATCGGTTAAACGTATTTTAAGATTTAGAACTAATTTACCTCAGTTGATTTTATGAGTGGGGAAGCTGAGCCTTAAAGAGCTGGAATAAATGCATACATGATCAATTAAAAGGCGACACCAGGTCTAGAAGGCACACCTTCACTCCCTCGTTCCAGGATCTTTTCCTTGTCTCTCAGCATTCCTGTTTCCACTTGGCCTGTGTCATCTACTGCCCGTCAAGAGAAGAAATGACACATGAAATCTAAGGGTCCTACTGAAGAAGGAAGTAAATGTCAGTTGCTCACTCCCAGCAGACTGGGTGTGTTCCCATGGGGAAGTGACTGTGGAAAGCGCTGTAAGTAGTGACAGACACCAGAGAAGGCTCAGTGGTGTCTCTGAGATCTTGTTTTCATTTAAGTACATGGAACACTGTGCATTTACACCATTTCCATGTCTTGGTTGAGCAGAGGCATATTAAATAGTCCTCATCAATTCCTGCTTAACATGCCCATTTACCAGCTCAGCCAATGTATTTAGCCCAAGGCTGCTTTGCAGTTGGATAGCTGAAATTAATACCACTTGAAACATAGTTTTTAGAACTTAATGAAAAGTTAAGCTTACAAAATAAAAACATGAGAATTATAAGCCTATGAGATAAAGTACTGGTCTCCTCGGGATCACTGATCCCCACGATGGAGTGGGGAAAGCGTGGAGAGCCAAGGACATTGGGATTTGTGCCCAGTTCAATCCTTGCCTGCTGTGTGGCTTTTGAAAAATTAAGAAAGCTCTCTGAGCTTGGCTCCTCATCTCAGAGATGCTGAAGTGATGTTAGATTACTGGGCTATATTGTACCTGGTTCTAAAAGGAGTAGCTGTGCTGGGATGTGGTTTGGTTGGTACAATTCTTGCCTTGCATACGTGAAGCCTTTGGTTTGATTCCCCAGTACCATATACACCAGGTAAGTTCAAAGCCACCTAGGGATATAGGAGATCCTGTCTCATTGAAGACATAAATTAAACAAGTGGAACTACTGTAATTATTCATCCCATTCTCTACATCTATTGCAGTCAGGTTCACATTGCTGGTAGAAATCACCCAACAGAGAGCAGCTTGTGGGGGGAGGCTTATTTTAGCTTACAGCCTTGAGGGGGAAGCTCCATGATGGTAGGGAAAATGATGGCATGAGCAGAGGGTGGACATTACCCCCTGGCCAACACCAGGTGGACAACAGCAACAGGAGGGTATGCCAAACACTGGCATGGGGAAACTGGCTATAACACCCATAAGCCCGCTCCTAAGAATACACTGCCAACAGGAGGCATTAATTCCCAAATCTCCATCATCTGGGAATCTAGCATTCAGAACACCTAAGTTGATGGGGGACACCTGAATCAAACCACCACAACATCGTTTCTTACACTAGCTAAGACAAATAAGCCCCCAAATACTTTAATTTTCCACTTGTGGTAAGCTCGTGTTAGATCCCTCTAGCCCATAGCCATTTTTGTCTCTTCTGAATGTCCACAATGCTCATCCTCTTAAGCAGTCATTGGAGACTCCTTCTTTAACCTTTATCTGGCTTGTTTGTGTGCATGTGGTGTGTCTGCTGTATGCACATGTATGCATTCTTTCAGACCCTATGCTACATATAGTAACAGCATGGTAAATCTTTCTTTTTTAATGCATTTTGTAAGCATGGCCTGTGAAAGGCAAGGAGTTCTTATATTCCAGCTTCTAGAAGGATGTGAATATCATTCCAAGAATGTGAGAGAAAAGTATCACAAAGTTTGGGGTTGGAAGAGAGTTCATAGCATCCTGAGTCCTCCTTGATTGATATTAAAAAGATTAAGAGGGCAGGAGAGATGGTTTAGCGATTAAAGCACTTGCCTGAGAAACCTAAGGACCCAGGTTCGATTCCCCAGTACCCACATGACCAGATGCACAAGGTGGCACATGTATCTGAAGTTCATTTGCAGTGGCTAGAGGCTCTGATGCTCCCACTCTCTCTCTCTCTTTCTCTCTCTCTCTCAAATATAAATAAAAAAAAACATAAAAATGGTTAAGAAAGGAAGTGTCAGTACCAGTGTGGACCACTGGCACAGGTGAGGGTGAAGGATTGGGTCATTGTACATTCATGGGTGTCTTCTCCTGGACCTTGTCACTGTAACCTATGAGCCAGCAAGCATACAAGAGAAATCATTGCTACATAAACCTAAGTGGTGTGGCTTGACTGTGGAGCAGACGAGCTACAGAACAGCCTTTTCCTCTTCCTTTAGGGTCACTCAGAAGCTGACTCATGTTCATGATTGATTGGCCACATTGAGAGTATAAGCTGAGGAGAGTTTGAAGGGAAGGGGCAACACACCCTATGTTTGGCTAGTTTCCTAGCTGTGACACTGGAGATCTTGTCATCTAGGCCTTGCCTTTGTTCTTTTCCAGACACAAGAGATGTGCTGAGAAAACACTAAGACTAGAAGATGGCGAGCCTGGGCCAGATCCTGTTGTTAATGCAACCTAACTAGGAGAACCATGATTATTTCTCTATAAACTTCTGTCTACACTTGTTAAAAAAAACAAACAAACAAGAAAACCATAGGGTGGCCATGCCCAGTTTGTAATAATAAATTGTCTAACTTTACCATCATTATTTATTCACTGATATTATTCTTGCACCAGCTAGTAATGAGGAACTGGGAACACTCCAGCTTGCTAAAGAAATAAGGGAATTTATTAGACAGATGCACTAGGTCATCTTACACATGTGTAAGGGCCAGGACTCAGCCTGGCCTCAAGGATTGGAGCTAGAAACATGCAACACAAAGCGATTCTTTTTGTCTCTGCGTTAATGATGTTAATGACTTCCCTGGGTCTCCTCTCTCTCTCTTTCCTCTATCTAGGGGACTGGTGGGACCTCTCATGTTTGCTGCAGTCAATCAGTGGTCCAACATGGCCACCCTGCTACCAGACTGCATGTCCTTCGAGCTGCAGCCCACAGTCGCCTGTACTTACAGGTTCTGCCCTAATCTGCATGGCTTTGGTAGGAGCAGGGACCAATCCCATGGTCTACTGAGCTACCATGCCAGTCAGTGTGGGAGAATTGACTCTAAGAAAGTGATGTGGGCAAGAGAAAGAAACAAACTAACCCATCTACCACATAGCTAGCTAGTGGTCTTCAGATATTTTGGACTGTGATTCTAAAGAAAACATATTTTCAGATGGACCTCATCCTTATATGCTTCGCCATATGATCAACAAATATTTATTTATTTGTTTGTTTGTTTATTTGTTTATTTATTTATTTATTTTGGTTTTTCGAGGTAGGGTCTCACTCTGGTCCAGGCTGACCTGGAATTCACTATGTAGTCTCAGGGTGGCCTTGAACTCATGGCGATCCTCCTACCTCTGCCTCCTGAGTGCTGGGATTAAAGGTGTGTGCCACCACGCCCGGCTAAACAAATATTTGTTAAAGTAACACTTACATGTGATGATTGCTGATACACACCGATTTTCTTGATCTGTTGACTGTGTTTCATTTCACATCACGTTTAATTTTTTAAAATATCTTGTTTATTAATTTGAAAGCAGAGAGAAAGAATAGGTGTGTGCCAGAGCCACTAGCCACTGTAAACAAACTCCAGATGCATGCAGCACTTTGTGCATTTGGCTTACATGGGTACTGAGAAATTGAACTCAGGCCGTTAGGCTTTGCGGGCAAGTGCCTTAACTGCTGAGCCATCTCCCCAGCCCTCATGTTCAATTTTTTAAATGCTGGTGACGATCAATTAAATTGATCTCACAAAAACCACTGGCAAGCTGCAACCTGTAGTTGAGAAAATACTGACAGCCTCTTGGAAACCTGTGTAATTGATGTGACACTTCTTGTCCCGTCTCGTGAATCCCCGCCAGATTAACCTTTGAAGCTCAGATCCCATGAAGCATGAGCTTTCCCAGGACCAACGGCACTGCTCAGCCCTACATGCCTCAGCCAGCTGTGGCCAGTGCGTGCTGGCTTCTTGATTCCTTTGCAGCTGCACATTCCGACACAAAATCTATGCTCTGGGGGCCAAACTTATTTTTGTATTTCCCTGCCTCTCTACCTTTACTTCCTCTTCGAACTCTCTCCCCTATCTTGCTTCTTCCTAATCTAGCTTATCCTTCATATCCTTCTTTATTTTTATTTATCTACTTGAGAGTGACAGACAGACCCAGAGAGAAAGAGAGAGAGGGAGAGAGAGAGAGAGAGAGAGAGAGAATGTGCACATTAGGGCCTCCAGCCACTGCAAATGAACTCCAGACACATGCGCCACCTTGTGCATCTGGTTTACATGGGTCCTGGGGAATCAAGCCTCGATCCAGGGTCCTTAGGCTTCATAGGCAAGTGCTTAATTGGTAAGCCGATTCTCCTACCCCTTCATATCCTTCTTTATAGTTTCTCAGCCATGTGTGGTTTTTTTTTTTTTTTTCCTCCTGTGAAGCCATTTCCTTTGTAGCTCCCTTAAGACAATTCTTACTGTCCAACCAGAATCAAAATTGCATTATAATTGCAACCTTGCTAAATTTTCCCTTCTGAATGGGGTGAGAAGAGAAGCAGGATACCTGGCTAAGGTGGAATTTTGGGTAAACAAGAAAACAACTTAGGCTGTGGGTGTAGCTCAGTGGCAGAGTGCATGATTAGGATGCTGGAGGCCCTATGTTTCAGCCTAACACTACAAATAAAGTAAATTAATAGGATATTTTTATCTTATATTCAAATCTGAGTGGCATGTTTAACTGGAGCACCAGTCCTCTAGATTATAATTTGCTGAAGAAATGTACTATGCCTAACTTACTTGCCTTTTTATTTGCTTTTCAAGAATAGAAGAGACACTATGCTTATCAAGCTGCCCAGTAAACACTTCTCTTAATGTTCATACCCTTATATTAATGCTACTCTCACTTTTGGTAGGGAATCTTCTCTTTTCAGATGGCAGTGACCTTGGGATGACTCAGAAGACATCATGGTGCTGGAAAGAAGTGAATGGAGTGCTCAGTACTGTAATATCTCTATCACACCTTCCAAGGCTCAGGGTCTAATGTGGAAGAGGTGGCGGAAAGAATGTAAGAGCCAAAAGAAGGGTAGGACTCCTTACAACGTGCTCCCTCCAGACACAAAATGGTCTGGATATCCATGACCTCACAGTGCCTGACACTATCTACACAAGACCATCATAAGAGGAGGAAAAGATCATGACATCAAAATAAAAGAGAGACTGATTGAGAGGGGGAGGGGATATGATGGAGAATGAGTTTCAAAGGGGAAAGTGGGGGGAGGGAGGGTATTACCATGGGATATTTTTTTATAATCATGGAAGTTGTTAATAAAATTTGAAAATAAAATAAAATAAATCTGTCTGAAAAAAGGGGGGGCTGAGGAACCAGAGGCAGAGACTGTAAAGAGCTTACTGAGTCTTCCTCTAATATTTCTCTCTCTTCCTTTTGTACTATTTTCTTCTTTTTTCAAAAAATATTTTTATTTATTTTCCGAGAAGAGATAGAGAAATAGAGAGGGAGGGAAGGAAGGAGTGAGAAAGAGAGAGAATGGGCACACCAGGGCCTTTAGCCACTGCAAACAAACTCCAGATGTGTGTGCCCCCTTGTGCATCTGGCTTACATGGTTCCTGGAAAATCGAACCAGGATCCTTTGGCTTTATAGGCAAATGCCTTAACCCCTAAGCCATCTCTGTAGCCCCAGTCTCACATTTAAGAAAATTTATTGGAACCTTTAATATATGAACATACTATAATTTAGTCATGTCCACATCATGTTATCTTTTTATTAAAAGTAACATTTATTTGAAATTCAGGCTTTTTATCTGTAAGAAGAAGGAAACATGATATTTGAAATTGTCAGGAAATTGTCCTTTGGGTCACTAATTCATATTTTAACTTACTCAAATGTTTTGAAACCAGGGCAACAATGGTAAACAAAAATGAGAATCAAAGCAAAATTAATCTTGTCCTGGTTCCTGCTCTCTTCATAGGACTTCCTAGGGAAAGCTATGGGGATAGGAGAGAGAGAGAGAGAGAGAGAGAGAGAGAGAGAGATAGATAGATAGATATAGATAGATAGATAGATTGATTGATTGATAGATGATATATATATATATAATAGATAAATGATAGATGCAAGATAGATATAGATAGATAAATAGATAGATGATAGAGAAATTATAGATAAATGACAGATAGATATAATAAATAAATAGATGATAGATAGACAGATAGATAGAGAATATCCATAGACAGATGTCACTTTTCAATCAGAACAAGACTTAAGAGACACATGAAGTATGGAGAGTGGCTCTTATAGGGGATGACAAAAGGAAGACCTCACTGACATTTCCCTGAAGATGTTTCTGTGGGGAATAAACAGAAGCAAGTCCGCCAGGAAGGACAGTGTGGGTCAACCCATGCAGAGGCACCGCAGCAGGGCCAGTGGCGGCCCAGAGAGCAGGGGACACATGGGCTGAGACCCGAACTGATGAGCAAGCTCTTGACTAGACCATGTTAGCCACCAAGGCCAAGTCCAGATGCTGGGTCTCTTCTTCTGGTGCAGTGGGAAATACTCCTGTTTCTACCGAAACCCACATACGGACTGTCAATTGTGTGACAATGCTGTACTTTTTCTCTAGGTCTCAGCTGAGGTGCTTTAGCCATCTTGGGGACATCTGACAACATCTGGAGATATTTCTTGCTTGTTACCAGCTGCAGATGAGTACATGGAGATTGTCAGTGAATGGGTAGAGTTCTAGGCACCATTGAATATCCCAAAGGCATGGGCAGTCTCTCACAGCAGTGGATTTCTAGACCCATACAGTAATAGTACTAAAGTCAGGAAACCCTGAGCTGTATAATGAAGGGATAGGTTGTGCTTTTTTTTCACAAAAGAAAGAGAGAAAGAAAGAAAAAAAAAAAAAAGAAAGGAAAGAAGAAAGAAAATTCTCCCAATGAAAATACCACTGTATGATCTTTTAAACAACAACAATCACCACAGCAGGAACAAAAATTTATCAGTGGCTCTGCACGGTGGCACACGCCTTCAATCCTAGCATTCGGGAGACAGGTAAGAGGATCGCTGTGAGTTTGAGGCCAGCCTGTGACTATAGAATGAGTTCCAGGTCAGCTTGGGCTAGAGTGAGATTTTCCTCTAATTTTTTTTAAATATAAAACTTACTGGATTCTGGCCATATTTTTCAAGACTAATGCACCCTGGCCTGAGAAAGAGAATGTTGTCTTAATAAAACACACAAGCAGGGCTCAGATGTAGCTCTGTGGTGGAGCGCTTCCCTAGCGCGTACAGTCCCGAGTTTCTTCTACAGCAGAGTCCGCAGACACACGGTGGCTCAACAGTTTAGTCTACATTTTCTGGTTCTGTGACTGATATCAAAGATTCAATCTAGATATGATACGGTGTGTAACACCACGCTTCTGCAGGAGGTTGGTTTCTGCAAACTTAGGTTTATGAACACAACAAAGTATTCTGGAATTTAAGAGAGAGAGAAAAATGAATGTGCACGCATGTCCCTTGCAGGAGGCTTGTAGTTAATACAAAGAGAATGGTAGTCACTTGCTGGCATGGAAAGATAGGAGGGTGGGGAGGTGGATGGCAAGTATTCATCTTTTCTAGGCAGGGAGTAGGGACTTCACCGTTCACCATGGGAGGCTTTTGCTGTTGTGTGAGAACAAGAGTCCCTGTGCTCTTCTTCAGTGGTATTAGATAGAGAATCCAAATGCACCATGATCAGCTTGGTCTCTTTATGTCAGTTCTGTTTTGTTTCAGCCCTCTGGATGGCTTGGTTCCTGGCTTCAGTAGCTTCCTTAGCTCTGCATGCTCGGTCAGTGGGCTCACCAGACATAATGGTCTTTGACCAGGCTGCAGAGAGCTGCAGGCCTACTGAGAATGGGGGAACCAGGCTCTCCAACGACGAAAGAGGGGGAACAGCCAGATGCGCCCAGAGGAGCACACAGCAAGGCAGTGTGGCTTTTAGAAAGCCCTGCGTGCCTGTCATTCTTGGATTCTGGCATCTGCCCTCATTGCTAAAGCTAATACTTTGGCAGCCATTATTGCCAGCATTGCTTGTAAAGTTAAAGTTGTAACAAAGTGGCTCAGACTCTGGGCCCAGATTTTTTTTATTCCATATACATATATATTCATTCATTGCACACAGCATGGGCCACAGAAGAATGCAATGGGAAATCCAAAGAAGGAGAGATGCTGAAGTAATGGGAGAGTATTTCTTGTAGGAGGGGAACTTTTAAATGGGGCTTCTGGATGGTCCTCAGCTGGTCCTTTGACAATCACACACAGAGGAAGCAACAGAGCCTAACTGTCCTCCATTGCTTTGCTAGGAGACCATTTCCCAACCTCCACTGGAGAAAAGGCCCCTTTTCTAGACATCACTAGGGTCAAGGATGGTATGTGATCTTTTAAATTTTATTTGTTTTTATTTATGAGTGAGACAGAGACAGCGACAGAGATAGAACAGGCATGTCAGGGCCTCCAGTCACTTCAAACAAACTTCACTGCAAATGCTACCTTGTGCATCTGGCTTAAGTGAATGCTGGGGAATTGAACCTGGGTCCTTTGGCTTTGTAGGCAAGTGCCTCAAGTGCTAGGCCATCTTTCCAGCCCATATGTGACTTCTTTTATATGTACATATGTATATGTGTTTTTACATGTTTGTGGGTGCGCACCCATGTACACGTGTGTGTGTGTGTGTGTGTGTGTGTGTGTGTGTAGAATAAAGGTGGTGGGTGTCTTCCTCACTCTCTCTCTACTTTATTTCTTGAGGTAAGATCTCTCATTTCAACCAAGTGCTTGCTGACTTGGATTATCCAGCTAGTCAGTTTGCCCTGGGGACCCCCTGTTTCTGCTTCGCAAGTGCTGGGGTTACATACAAGCCACCATAACTTGGCTGGCATTCATGTGGTTCCTGGAGATCAGAACTCTGGTTCTCACATTTGCATGACAAACACCCGACTCACTGAGCCATCTTCCTAGGCCCTTATGTGACTCTCAGGTGTCATGCTTGCTAGATTGGAAATCACCATCACCTCCCAGCCTGGGCTCATTGTGGGTTTCCTTAGGAGCTTAACGAATGTTCAAGTCTGGTCACCCAAAAGGAATTCCAAAGACAAGCAAGCAGGAACCTCCCCAATTCCACCTACGGCCTGGTTGATTTTTTTAGTTCCTTCCTTCCACAAAATCTCACCCAACCCATAATAACTTCTATCTATGGCATAGTTTTAAGTGTGTCTGCACTGGGCCTCAGTTTCTTCATCTCTAAAATGGGGAAGACACTTCATAATGGGATTTTCCTGCATAAAGTGCTTCAAATTGGGGACCACAAAAATGTAATAGGAAATCCAAGATAGTATGTATCCTGGAATAACAGGACTGTGTTACCAGCAGCATTCAGAATCTTATCCGTAAAGCCTTTAGGTGCCGGCCAAGGACAGGGAAAGGGGGGCTTGTATGTATTTGCTCTTGTCTCATTAGAGGCAAAATGCAAACTCAGCACATGCATATGGTGGCTGCCACAGCTTTTTCATCTTCTTTGTATTCTTTTTTTGCTTGTGTATGTATGTGTAGAGTGTGCGCATGTTTATGTGTGTGTGCATGTGTGTGCACAGGTGCTTGTGTGTCTGTGTGTGCTGGTGGAGGCCAAAGGTCAATAGTAGCCCTCTTTCTCAATTGCCCTTCACCTTCCTTTTTTAAAAAGATATTTTTTGTTTATTTTTATTTATTTATTTGAGAGCGACAGACAGACAGAGAAAGAAAGAGGGAAGGGGAGAGAGAGAGAGAGACAGAGAGAGGGAGAGAAAATGGGCACATCAGGGCTTCCATCCACTGCAAATGAACTCCAGGTGCATGCGCCCCCTTGTGCTTCTGGCTTATATGGGTCCTGGGGAATTGAGCCTCAAACTGGGGTCCTTAGGCTTCACTGGCAAGCACTTAACCACTAAGCCATCTCTCTAGCCCCCCTTCCCCTTATTTTTTGAGATGATGTCTCTGTCTAAACCTGGAGCTCTCTAACTCAGCTAGCCTACCTAGCCAATGAGCCACAGCGATCCTCCTGTCTCCACCTCCCCAGTGCTGAGGTTCCAGGTGCATGCCACTGTCCCCAGCTTTTACCTGTGCACAAAGGCTTGGCAGGCACTTTGCAAACTGAATAATCTACCACAGATGTTTCTAAAGCTAAACACTCCAACACTGCCCTTGATTCAGGGCGCAGACTGGGCCATGGTGATTTCTAATCTGTCTGTCCTGGCTCTGCATGCCCCTGTTACCCAGCCCCTTGTTCCCTCCTGCACATAATTATTTCAGTCAGTGAAGACCACTTGACCCAGGGCAGCCAATCCATCTGTAGTCTTGGTTGCTCTGCATCAGATGGGCTGGCGATAAACTCACAGACAGATAGACAGACGGGCAGACTTCTCTCCAGTTCAAGATGTGCTTCCAAAGCCAGATTCTGGCTGCAAGACTTTGAAATTGTGAATCATGGTCCATCCAAGGTGCTCATGGCTCTAGATGAAGTTGAAAGTGACTATGAAGAGGAGCTGGGGAGAGAGGGGGGGAAGAGAGATTGAGAGAGAGAGAGAGAGAGAGAACATGCACAGAAGTCATGAGGAACAATGAAAGGAGTGGGCAGGGAAGCCACTTGGCAGAGAGAGGAAAAGGGACATGCCACTTGCCCTCAGGTGGGGCATCCGTGGGAAGACCTGATCAACCCACCGGGAAGGTCTCATGAGTCGTTCTGGCTTCCGCTCCGGCCTTTCTAAGGCCCAGGCGCCCATGCACACTGGATGTTGTGTCCTGGGACCTGTAATGCTCAGAAGGGTCCAAAGCTTTCATTTCTTAACTTGGTCTGCGCCTCTTTCTATGGCCAAAGATCTGAAGTGAGGCAGCCAACAGAAAGAGCTGTGGTGTGTGCAGGTCTCTAGGTCCTCAGCCTCTGCTCATTTCTTCTTCCTTGCCTCCATTTGTCAATAGGAGAGGCCTTATTCTTGGTCCTTCTCTGAGAAAGTTATGACAATAAAGACATTGGCTTTTATCATCCCTGGGTACCCAGGATCAGAAAGAAATAGGCACTTATTATCTGGGGCTTTTGCCGGGCAGTGATATGTGTAAGAGGCAAGCAACTGACATCACACTTTGTTTGAATTGTCATGATCAGCAGATGTCAAAATTTAGTCAGTCTGTAAATTTTCTTTCCTTCTGTCTTTTCCTTCCTTTCCTTTCCTTTTTGTCTTCCCTTCTTTCTTTATTCCACCCTTTCTTCTTCCTTTTCTCCCTCTTTCTCTCTTCTATTTCTTTCTCCTTCATTCCTTCCTTCTTGCCCTCCCTCCTTCCTTCCCTTTTCCTTTTCTACTTTCTTTTCTTATTTCCCTCCTTCTCGCCCTCATTTTTTATTTCCTTCATTTCTAATTTCCTTTCCTCATTCTTTTCTTCCCTCCATTCTCCCCTCCTTTCTTCTTTCCTTCCTGCTCTTCCTCTTTCCTTTCCTTGTACTGGGGATTGAACCTGGGACCTTATACTTGCTGCACAAGTGCTCTGCCACTTAAACCCCAGCACTCATCTTACTTTTTACATTTTGAGTCAGGGTCTAACTTACCCAGGCTGCTCTTGAACTTAAAATCCCCTTGTTTCAGTCTCCCAAGTGGCTGGGATCCCAAGCCTGTGCCACTATACCTGGCTCTCTTTCTTCCTGAGGTAGGAGGAAGAGCTTGAGTTCTAGAATTCAGGAGGCCACAGCTGAATCCTGACTTCTCAAAACCTTTCAATAATATCCAGAGGATTAAATCATCAAGCTTATGGAAATGAACTATCCTGCAGTGATAATTTTATAAAACGCCAGGTGCTTTCTCCTTTCTCACAGGAGTAGGCCATGCCAGGGCTGCCACAGACCGAAAGCCCATGAGCACATGTGTAGACACAGGCAAGTCCCTGAACTCAAAGGGAGGGCTGCAACTGGGTCTGTGTGAGCTGGAATTACAGGGAAGTCGACATGCATGTGGGTAGTATTTCATCGACTTCAGGTTTATGCTATTTGAACATAATTTCTAAAGAATTAGAAACCATTAACAGAGTTCTATAATGCAGAAAAATTCACCTATTTTAAAAGGGAACTCCCCACTGAAACCTTGAGTGCCACTATTTCATTCAGAATAGTAACACACACACACACACACACACACACACACACACACAAGTGAACAAGCTAGGGGACCTCTGATATGTGTCGTGTAATATATTAAAAATGTCACCCACAGGCACAATAGTGAGGAAGACCACATGTTCCTCTACTCATAGTATTGTCTAATTTATTAGATTCTTTTTTCTTTTGTCAGTGATGAAACAGTGGTCTTCATAAAAACCTCAGAAGGGATGTCTTCAATTGCTGTGACTATGTGGCCCTTATTTTTTTTAACCAAGTTCTATGTAAACCATTTCAAACATGGTTTAAGAAGCATACAAAGGACTGCAGAGATTGCTCAGTGATTGACGCACTTGCCTACAAAACCTAAGGACCTTAGTTTGATGCCTCAGGGCCCACATAAGCCAGATACACAAGCATACAAGGTGGCACATGTGGCTGGAGTTCATTTTCAGTAGTTAGAGGCCAAGGCACACCCATTCTCTCTCTCCCTTTCTCTCAAATCTATCGTCTATCTATCTATCTATCTATCTATCTATCTATCTATCTATCATCATCTATCTGCTGTATTCTTCGTCTTCCCTCTGGTATCTAGAGTCTTTGTCTACATTAGTGTTGTGTGAAACTTCTCCCTAGGGAGATGCAAACCCATGTCTACTCACTCCAGATAAGGCACAGACAACAGACCACATGGACCCAAACCAGTTATGGTGAATAAATGAGTCTAATGGGGTTGCTTACAGATCATGGCCAAAGGGTTACTTACAGGAACATGGGAACCCCCAAGCAGCCATGTCATGAGATGTATCATCTCACAGTGGATAAGGATCTCCCCGTAGCAGCTTAGATTGAATTCCTTGTGTTAGGATGACCCCTGTGGATGCTAATCCCTCAGCCGCAGTGAGGGCTTAGTTACTTATACAGCATTGAGGCTGCAAAGCCACTGTAACATTGGTAAGTCTCATCCCAGCTTGGTTAACAACCTCCTCATAGCTGCTTAGGTGGAGCTTGCCATCCCTTGATCTTTTACTCTCTTTACACTCCATCTCCCCCAGAGGCCGTGAGACCTCATGCATCATTGCATCCACCTGCCACAGGAGACGCCCGAGATCTCACATGGAGATCTGACGACCTTCACTCTGCTTATCCTTCTGTGGGGGAATGTCAGCAAGCCCGATGGCAAGAGTCTCTGTGAGTGGTCCCAGCTGCTTTTAATGAAGCTGGCAGCACAGAAGAAATTGCCATGCAATTATATAGATCCACACTATATGTAGAATGTGTCCTGCCCCAACTCTTCTGAGAACTTTCCTTTCATTCTGAAGCTACCATGGAAAACTCCAAACCCAGATTTCCAGGACTAGTCTACTTTTTTCCTTGAAGATGTCCAGTCCTAATATTATTCTAGATAGTGTGATCCTATATGCCAAGAACAGCTACCAAAGAGATGGCACCAACAAAGAGAGAGAGAGAGAGAGAGAGATGTCTGCAAGGGTATAGCAGATGAACATGGGACTGGTGGGGTCACTTCTGGTTTCATCATTACTTATTCAAGTGTGAAGGGAGGTGAGTAACTAGTAAGTCTCAATTTCCCCACAGACAGAATGGAAAAATTAAAAGCTGTGTCATAGGTTGTTATGCTGACTAAAGGGATTGATTTATGTAAATATCTGTATGGGGCCTTGCACCTGATGGTTGAGGGGTTGGAAGCAGACACCATAAGGTGTCTATTACAGCAACTACATTACCACACATTTTGGTGCTTGAATTTTAATTCTTCAAAAACACTGCATTGAAATGCCAAAACCATTAACTCCCTTGAAATATAGAATTGTGTGTGTGGAGCTGTCATAGTTGGAGATCCAAAGGGCTAATTTAGAATTCCATTGAAGAATAATGTGGCTTTCTTTTTTTATTTTGAGTACGTCAACTCTAACATGGAAATTGCAACCTCAATGAGGTTATTAGCTCCAGAAGAAAGATTTCAACTTTGCTTAAGTCTTAAATACCTCTCAAGGAAAACAGAAACATAGTGTTGGTAGCCACCCTAATCTGGTTCCATACTAAGAATTTTCAACAGAATTTCTACCCACTCTCAGGCTGTAGTGTAAGTATTGGTTTTTTTCTTTTTTCTTTTGGTCTGGATTTGAAAATTATATTTGTAACTTTACATGCATCCTAAATTTAAGATTTAACCAAGACCATTTTGTCCTGTCACTGGAACAAATGTCCTCCATAGAACATAAAAGTCCATTTGCCCTGGACTTGGAGGTAGTCCTTTGTCTATGTTAGGAATCTAGGTAGGGCTTCTCATTGATTTTCAAGTCAATTATATTTTTCATCTACCGCTCAGGGGGACATAAGCCTTGGGGAGAAATAGGTTCACCAAAGCTGCTCCTGAAAGGCTCATTTTTATAGTCACCAGGATAAAGAATGAGGCTGAAATGTGTGAATGTCTATTTAGTGGCAAATATTTATATAGCCTGTATCTACAGAGATAGATGATGATGGGTGGATGGATCATGAGTGGATAGCTGAATGTGTGGGAGGACAAGAAGATGAAACACCATGGATCAGGTAGTTTTTCACTTGTATTTTTTCAGCATTTGATCATGGCAAGGTACCACAGTTATGAATATTTATTAACCCCTTTGCAATGTACCATGGCACGCATTTATTGAGAATTGGGGAGCAAGTGGGATGGAATTCCCCCCCCCTTTTTTTTACACTCTAGTAATTTCAAGGGCAGGCAATTGACTTTTCCTGAGGCGGCTAGCTCGTGGACGGAAGCACTTGAAGTTTCGGTCCACAAGGGATTGGTGTGGGTAACTAACTGCTTGGGTTCTGATGCCTGGCTCTCTAGAGGCTACTTGTTTTCTGTTTATTTTCTAAGCCTACTTTTGTAGCACTCCAGGATTCAGCCACAAATTCTCATTGTCTTATGTGAGCCAGACTGCTACCGTCACGAAGTACTAATCTGACCCGTACAAATAGGAAGTAACTAATTTTCAGGGATCTTTAAAGTTTGCTGCAGGCATTAATTTACTGAATATTCATAATAGGGCTGTTACAAGTTATTTTCCTTATTTCTAGTTTATGGAAGACTAAATACAGAAAGCCTCAGATCACATAGACTCTAAGAGCAGATTCCAAGCCTGGAGACACCGCTCAGTGGTTAAGGCACTTGCCTGCAAAGCCAAAGAACCATCTCTTCAGCCCTACCCACATCAAAACTTTTTAAAGTCCTTGTTTTCATCTTTTTGAGTTTATGTATTTCCCCCCTGCATCCCAAAGCAGATAGGGATTGGGAAATTGAGTCATATTTTAAAAATTTCCTTTCTGGAACTTGTCCAAAAGCTTTGATTAGCCTGATCTCATATGTTCACCTCTTGAGTACTTTTTTTTTTTTGTTATACGTCATATCTTGCATTTGAGAACTGAACATTTTCCCTCCAGGCCCACAAATTTTGGTGCTAGGCAAGAATAAAATATGGTAATTTTCTGACATTCAGTCTGTTAAGTTTTGCACCAATGAAGCTTCATATTTCCCTTTCTAATTAGAGGGTACGATTTGAGTAATGGCACAAAAATTGCTGCAACATGTCTAAACGTATTATTTTATTGTGAGTGACACCCTAGTAATGAAAAAGGACTAGTTTCACAACAAATCTTTTATCTTCAAAGGTCAAAATGATATATATTTTCAAAAGCTTTCCTACCTGTAAGACATCTTTGGGGAAATATAACATCCTGCCATGTGGGGGAAATAATTAGCAGGGATATGGATGTCTATCAACGAATTATTAAACTATGAAGGATTACATAAAGGGCCTTCCCTTTGCATTTGACAAATTGTACAAGCAGAAGAATTTCATCAAATGCACGTGAAACATAAGTAGATATCTCCTAGAGTTACTCATCCAACAGGAGCAAGCATAGTGAAAATTATGACATGGGTTGAAAATGACACCTTTCATTAAGTTAGCTGGGACATTTGCCCTTGAAGTCTGTCACAATGAAAAGGCCATGTGTAAAAACCTCCTTGGGGCTGGAGAGATGGCTTAGTGGTTAAGGTGCTTGCCTGTTAAGGCCTAGGGACTCAGGTTCGATCCCACAGAACCCATGTAAAGCCAGATGCACAAAATGGTGCATGCATCTGGAGTTTATTTCCAGTGGCTGGATGCCCTGGAGTGCCCCCCCTCCTCTCTATCCTTGCAAATAAAAAAAAAAAAAAAACAAATTTGGGGCTGGAGAGATGGCTTAGCGGTTAAGCGCTTGCCTGTGAAGCCTAAGGACCCCGGTTCGAGGCTCAATTCTCCAGGACCCACGTTAGCCAGATGCACAAGGGGGCGCATGCGTCTGGAGTTCGTTTGCAGTGGCTAGAAGCCCTGGCGTGCCCACTCTCTCTCTTTCTCTCTATCTGCTTCTTCCTCTCTCTGTTACTCTCAAATAAATAAATAAAAATGAACAAAAAAAATTAAAGAAAAAACAAATTTAAAGGAAACCTCCTTATAGATTTTTCATTTAGAGTCAGAGCCTCAGGATGAGAGGAGATAACCACTCAAGACCACTCCAGGTATGAATCAACAATTCACCTTTTGTTATGAATGAAGAGAACCAAATGGCCATCTGATCAGTGAGGCAGGAACAGCGATCATCTCTCTTGTATCCTAGTGGACCATGACTGCAAGGTTCTCTGTTGAGATCACTTGGCTCGGGGTGGGTAGAAAGGGGAGCTGCTGATGGGACAAAGATAACAAGCTTCTACACACATCCGTGGCATATCATGAAAAGTCATTGTGGTTTTTCAAATATTTACTTATTTACTCATGAGTGTGTGTATGTGCATGCCAGAGTCTCATGCCAGTCTAGCTTTAAGTGGGAATTGACTATCTACTAAGCCCCTCACTTTTGTTGTTAAAAAAAAAGCTTTAGGTTTATATCATATAATAAAATAAATTTGAAAATTATAGTAACTAGAAATAAAGATAAATGCCAACTTTCTACCTCTTAAGAGTAGACACTTGTGATTTGACTTTCAAATAAGTCTATGCTAAATTACATTTTAAAGGGCACTGTATCTTATTAATTAGAAGATTGAACAGTTAATAAAATACAGCTTTGATATATAACAGGTATAATAACAGGATCCAAAATAGGATTTTAAAAATATCTTCATGACTTGGTTGCTTGGAACATGTGGACAGTTTTACTTTAGACCTAGCAGGTTAACTTTCAACGTTTTAGTGCAGTGTTCCCAAATGATCAGTCTGAAAAAAAATCCAGGGTTTCTATTTGCAGCATTTTTCTACAAATAACCCATCCTGAGGGTACTTTGTATTTTCTCTAGTAGATCAAATACCAAGTCGTCCCCAAACACCACTGAATTCCCTTTAGCAAAATGGAAGTGTAGGCAAAAGAGACATGCCAAAATGCCAGGTAAACCCATAAATGAATCTGGAAGATATCAAATGCAGGGAAAATGATAGAATAACATCATTTTCATAATCATTACTTCTTCCCTGTCTTGCGTCTTACATTTTATCCTGTTTAGTAAGGGTATAAATTAAACAATATATGAAGAAATGATAAGCACCACCCCAATAAAATTTTATAGCTAAATAGCCCCTGTTTCAGCCAACAGCATGTATCTGAGCAAAAGGTAGCTATACACTTTCACCTTGTTCTTGCTAAGATCCCCAAGACTTCAAAATAATCTCCCTTTAACATAAAACTTCTTTTAATCATTTCATTTTACGGCCTTAAAAACCAAAGTGAGGTGGGCTTGGAGAGTTAGCTTAGTGGCTAAGGCACTTGCCTGCAAAGCCAAAGGACCTAGGTTCCATTCCCAAGGACCCATATAAGCCAGATGTACAAGGTGGCACATGCGTCTGGAGTTCATTTGCAGTGGCCGGAGGCCCTGGCGATACCCATTCTCTCTCTCTGCCTGTTTCTCATTTTAAAAAGAAATGAAAGTGAGGGAAGATAGCTGGGCAGGTAAAAGAGCTTGCTGCACCAATATGAGGGCCTGATTTGCCTTGAGTTTTATTCCCCAGCTCCCATGCACATGTCCAGGTGTGGCTCACACTCACCTGCGGCACCAGTCTGTGGGGAGCAGAGGCCTGAGAACTGCTGGGAGTTTCTAGTCAGCCAATCTGAGTGAATACAGCAACTCTGGCTTCTGTTATAGATTTCATCTCGACCAAATAGAGTGGAAGAACTACAGAGGGGGACACTTGATGTTCTCCCTGGCTTCCTCATGCACATGCATGAGGTGCACACACCTGAATACATGTGCATGCAGCACACACATGCACACACACATGCAAAAGACCAAAGTGAAAGGAGAGTTCCCAACATCTAGGATAATGCAAAGTCTCAAAATGTTTCTCAGAATGTTTGAGCAGATGAGGAGATGGTAGGCAATTAAGGCAATTAAATGCATAGATCTTATAGTGGATTTGTGTTCAAAATATACCAAGAACACTTGTAAGAGAAAGTAAAGGTATCTTTATATTTTCTTCTCACAATTTTTAAAACTTGCTTATCCCTCTCAAGTCACTGGTAACAAGTTGTCAGCATTTCTCTTTTAGATTTGTGACTTGAAGCTTTCGTTTTCATACTTCCCTGAACTGGTTTCCTAGGACTATCATAGCAAAGCATTTCAAGCTTTGGTATTTACAGAACAGGAGCAGGGCTGGAAAAATGGCTTAGTAGTTAAGGTGTTTGCCTGCAAGGCCAAAAGACCCAGGCTTGATTCCCCAGTACCCACATATAGTTAGATGCACAAGGTGGTACATGCATCTGGAGGTCGTTGGCAGTGGCTAAAGGCCCCGGTGTGACCATTCTTTCTCTCTCTTTCTTTATCTGTCTCTCAAATAAATAAATAAATATTTTTAAAATGTAGAAGAATATTTTCTTACAATTTCAAATTAAAGTGTCCGTAGTGCCTTGTGCCCTTTTGGAGGCTCTAGGGGAAAGGAGTTTCATGTGTCCATCTTCTTTCTGGAGGTGACCAGACATTCTTCATGTCCCCTGACTTGTGACAGCATCGCTGTGGCCTTTGTCTTCTCTCTGCTGTGTGTATCTAGGCCACCAGAAACTGGATTAGAATCTACCCTAATCTAGGATTATTGAATTATATTCCCCAAGACTTATTTTCAATATAAAAACACATTTATAGCTATCAGGGATTTGGACTTAAAATATATGTTTTTTTTGGGGGGGGAACAGTTTAATCCACAAAGTCCATAGACATGTTCACAGTTACATTTTTCATCTATAAGTAAAGCATGGTATCCAGAAATCATAATATTCTACAGAGATTTACACATCCCCTTTTATGTACATTTTAGAATTATCTAGGAGCCAGGCATGGGGGGCTCAAACCTTATAATCCCAGCACTAGGGAGGCAGAGGTAGGAGGATCGATCCCTGTGAGTTCAAGGCCAGTCTGGGACTACAGAGTGAATTCCATGTCAGCCTGAGCTAGAGTGAGACCCTTCCTCAAAAACTACCAAAAAAATTTTTTTTAAGTCTCGGGGTTGAGGAGATGGCTTAGTGGTTAAAGGCAGTAGTTTGCAAAGCCATCAGAACTGGGTTCATTTACCCAGCCACTCATGCATAGCTGGCAGGCATTTACTTGCAGCATCAAGAAATTGTGGCATACACACACACACACACACACACACACACACACTCAAAATACAATTAAAAAAATAAAAATCACTTAAATATATATATGCATATATATATGCATTTAGAGTAGAATTATGGATAATTTATAGCTTATTCTAGACTGAAGCAACAGCTTTATAATATAGATTTTCTTACATCTTACCCAGATGTCATATTTTTTTAGCTTTGTTCACAAATACAAGTGAAAACTTCAAATTTTGATTTTATAAGTATTTGATATATATATACATGAACACATATACACACAAAGATATATACACATACATCACACACATATATATACATTTTGATTTTATATCCAAAACTTAAAAAATATTTTATTTATTTATTGGAGAGAGAGAGAGAGAGAGAGAGAGAGAGAGAGGCAGATAGAGAGAGAGAATGGGCACAACAGGGTCTCCAGCCACTGCAAACCAACTCCAGACACATGTGCCACCTTGTGCATCTGGCTTATGTAGCTACTGGGTACTGCTAAGCCATCTCTCTAGCCCATCAAAACTTTTAAAGCTTTCTCAGTATTTATAATAATTTCAAGACTTGTTTGCACTTTCTGGTTTTATCACTTGTAAAGCCTTTCTTCTCTTCTAACCCCTGCACTTTTGGCTCCCTTTTCTTGTCTTATTGCCATTGCTGACATCTCTGACATAACAGAAGGAGAGAGGCTGTCCTAGCACCTTCTTGATGTCAGCAGGAATGTTTCAGCATCAGTGTGGATCTTTCTTGAGGTTTTGGCAGGAAATGTATACCAGGAGAATGATTTTCCTTCTATTCCATGCCTCCATCCTTTCTCATCCTTTGTTTTGAGATAAAGTCTTGCTATGTAGCCAAAACTAGTCTTGAACTTACGATGCCCCTACTGCAGTCTCTGCAGTGCTTGGGGTTAGTATATGCCACCTTCCCTAGGTTCCATCCAGGTGATATTAGTGTCTTTTCATACAGCTTTTTCTTTGTTTGCCATGCAGTTGCACATTTTGTAAAGCCTTTTCTTCCTTTTAGAATAGAATAAAATAACTAGGCAGACTTGCATCCTCAAACACATGAACACTGCCAGCAGTTAATATTCATCATTTACACGAATACATTATTTTTATTACAGGAGCTCCCCTGCATGATTCAGTGGAAAATGTTCTAAGCCCATCCAGAATACTCAACTGAGTCATGAAGGCTGGAGGGCTCCTGTTGACTCACCAACATGAACTCCTGTCAGCACTCTCTAGGGCACCTCTACGTTGGGGCTGCGTCAACAATGATCTCAATGGTTAACCAGCTGAGTTTGGTGATCAGTGAGTTTCTGAGGCATTACCTCACTGAAGATCCAGGCCCCTCCATGATCAAGAGTCTGTTTTCCCTTCTGTCTGGTGTTACACTGAACTGAAACCCTAACTGGAACCAGGAAGAGGAGGAGGCAACTGGAAGGCTAGGGTTCTATTGAGTTAGAGAGGAAGCCAGCCTCCAGTGTGCCAGACATTCTGTCTGGTGAAGAGATCATCCCACGGGGTGCTGCACAGGATGCTGGGATCAATCCATGTGGAGTGCTGAAGAGCTTGATGCCTGCGGGTCTCAGGAGAGAGGCACCCATAGCTGGAGACAAGGCAGTGGCAATGTGTTATGACATTAGCTGGGGTGTGATTTGGGGAAGGACAGGATGCAGCTCTTTCCTGAGCAGAATAAATAGGCTATGGACACACAGAAAGAATGCTCAAGACTGAGGACTTGACACTGTGCTCCCAAGGGAAGCCTGCTTTTTAAAGTTTTATTTTACTTTATTTTATTTTACAAATGAACAAAGACAAATCTCTACCTGCTTTCTCAGTGGCAGCTGATGCTACCAATAGCCAGTCATGATGAGTCTCAGCATATCACCCTGGGCTGGTAACTCCAGAGAACAGAGGACCTGGGAAAACCTACCTGGTATCTCAGAGTGGAAGGTTTCATTTTCTCCTGAGATATTTTTGTGGTGAGCATAGCTCATTTTTCTTTGCTTTTTAAAGAAAAATAATCAAAGTTGCTTTTCATTCCTCTACTTGAAAAATATCCATCTATCTGTCCATCTATTTTCCCCAATATCTTTCTTAAAAATTATTTATTTTCAAGCAAAGAAATATATATATATATATATATATATATATATATATATATATATATACACACACACACACACACACACACACACACACACACACACACACACTCTAAGGCCTCTAACCACTGCAAACAAACTCCAGATGTATATGTCACTTTGTGCATCTGGCTTTATATAGATACTGGGGAATCCAACCTGGGCAAGTGCCTTAACTGCTGAGCCATCTCTCCAGCACCTCATACGCTTTTTAGTGGCAATGGAAGTCATCAGGTTATTAAATGCAACCATTATTGAAAATTGAATCAGATAAGCTGTTGCATACATAAATTTAAAACAAAGGTAATAAACAAATTAATCACTTTCCATTTACTTCACTACATTCAGCTTCAGCCATATCTTTCTTTTCTGCATGTTAAAAATAATGGAAATTTAATTATTTATTTAATTTATATCACTAAAATATTTTAAGCAAGCTATTACAAGCTTTTGTAAGTGTTTTCAAAAGCCTTATCTATATCTGGAAGCTATTTCTGTCTGTTCAATCTCAGTGGTAGAATCACTAGATAATAATCTGTCTAATCACATCTCTTTATAACCCTTTATAACTAAGCAGCAACACTTTAGTGGTTTGGCATTGGCCTCAACTGGCTATTTGTGGCATGAAAATCAGAAAGCAATACAAGTCAGGACATTTCCTTGTATACAATGAGTGGTTAGACACCCATATACCAGTGGCCTTTGTCTTAACAGCTGTAATATATTGCTTACACATAATACTGAAGTGTGTCTCTTCATTTGTATTATAGAGAACACAGTGGGAACCAATTGGGATGTGAGGTGGACCCATTTCAAGAATGGTATATCATGAACTTGAAAGAGTCCTGCTGGTTGATTTTGATCTCATTATGACCCCTTGGCTGAGAGAAACACTATTTTTCGAGGTAGGGTCTCACTCTAGCTCAGGCTGGCCTGGAATTCACTATGTAGTCTCAGTGTGGCCTCAAACCCATGGCAATCCTCCTACCTCTGCCTCCCAAGTTCTGGGATTAAAGGCATGCTCCACCACACCTGGGTGAAACACTATTTCTTATCCACAACACTTGGATTAAGAAAAATGGATGGATCTGGAAAGGATTATACTAAGTGAGGTAACCCAGGCCCAGAAAGCCAAGTGCTGCATGTTCTCCCTCTCATGTGGATTGTAGCTATAGATGCTTGGATTTCTGTGTGAGAAGGAAAAAAACTCAGTAGCAGAGGCCAGTAAGTTAAAAAGGAGATATAAAGGGAAGAGAAAGGAAGGGAGGAGGGTGCTTAATAGGTTGGTATTGTATATATGTAAGTAGAAGAATAGATTAATGGGGGTGAAAAGGCTCAAAGTGAGGTCAGGGGAAGAGATCTTTTGGATGTTTTCATTTTATTTTGGATATAAATTCCCAAAATAAAATAGGATAATATAATATAATGTAAATAGTATATAACCCATTTTTGGTTGCTCAAAACGAAATCAATCCCAATTGATTCATTCAACAACTTGGCCCAAATCATTTAAATTTTCTAAGCTGCAAAGTTTAAGTTTAATAAAAGGCATGAGAAATAAGATGATTAAAAATCTTTGGATATCTTGAGTTGTAATCTAATTATCAAATATAATAAGCATATACAAAGCAGAAAAGATCTATAAGAACTTGGTAATTTCCTCTTATGCAACGAAGGCTAATGGTTGGGAGGATCAATGTTGCCGTGTGGACTTTTATGTCTTTTGAGCTTTGCATTTTTGTTAGGAATATTTTAATTTTTAAAATCCCAGTTTCTACAAATACATTTTACTTTGTTGTGCTGGGATTGACTCCTGGCCCTTGTACATGCTAGGCACTGGATTCCTGAACTACATCCCCAACCCTTGATTTTTGGGAGACAGAGTCCTACTTGGTAGCTCTGGCTGACCTTGGACCTCATGATCCTCCTGTTCCTATCAGCCAGCTAAGACAACTTCTTTAATAAGAAATAACATGTTTATTATTTACAACGAGAGTTAATATTCTGGGTGTCATACTGGATGGCAATTAAGTATTAATGTATGCCTTTCTATTTGTTGAACTTTCCCTCAAAACGTGCTAAAGAGACGGTACGGATGTCTAAAGTAGTCTTCAGATACTTCAGAACAACAGCACACACTCCTTTCTGCTTGAAACAGTGCTGGGACTCTGTATGCAGCGTGACTCCTCCCTCAACTCCGGAGTATTAATTCAATTTATCAAGATGCCATCTGTTCAGCTCCTCTGTTCCTCAACTCGACCATTCTGAAGATGAACCATGTCACAGTGAATGCATCATTCAAACTGAGGACTTCAGGGCATCTTATGCAATTTTATTTCATGGCCTCCTCTGGCCTCAGAAGTGGGGAATGCCATTTCATTTCAGCTCCCATTGTCCCCACATCATCTTATGATTTTGTTTTTGGCAAATGGAGCTTATTGAAATGTCTTAAGTGATCCTGTTGAACAGAGGGACATAAACACAGTACCACGGAAGGAGATCTACAGAGATAAATATTAATTAGGTCTGTTTAATCCTTCTGTATTGTCTTTATCCACTTGGAGTTATGTATTAGGGTCAAAATGAAGGGGTCCACAGAGGCTTGTTCCACTGCCCTGCTATTGCTTTCTGTCCCCTTCAATTCAGGTCTTCCTTACAACATGATTTATATTTGCATCTAAGCAGCGGAGTTGAGATAAAACATAAGGATCTGTTTGTTCTTTGACATTCTGGACCCAGCATTAGGAAATCACATGAAGGCAGTATGAAGTCAAATTACACTATAGTTAACAATAGCACATTTCGAACACTGTGTACAGGTCTTCTCATAAATGTTTAGTGCTCATTTAAGTCTCTCAACAGCACCCTTGAGCAAGAAAAAATGTACTCCTATTATTCAGATGAGAAGAAGACATGTATAGTCTGGGATGACATAGCTTGCTAAACATGAAATGGGAGACTGGAATTTAAACGCTGGTGCCTGATCCCAGGATCTGTTAACTCTTCTCAGAGGGTTCAAAGGCAAGGGAGGCAGATCTAGGTTTAGACCAGCAGAGGCGGGTGAAAACAAATTTAGATCAGATACAGGGAGGTGGATCAGGGGAGAGTATGGTTAATTCAATCTAAGGAGACCAAAGAGCATCCAAAGAAGAGATGTCATTAGATGGGGCTTGAAGAATGAATAGACATTTATCCGGGTACACCAGGATGTATCGTTGACCACAAACTGCATGAGCAGAAATCACACAGGTGACTGTATCCACTCATCTTTTATTTCATATTATTTTATTTATTTATTTGAAAGAGAGAGAAGAGGCAGAAAGACAGAGAGCAGGTATGCCACTGCAAATAAACTCCAGACACATGTGCCACCATGTGGATCTGGTTTACATGAGTCCTGGAGCATTGAACCTGGGTCCTTTGGCTTTGCAGGCAAGTGCCTAAATCGCTAAGACATCTCTCTAGTCCCCACCTCATCCTCTTTAAACTTAACTCCAATCGCTGATAGTATAAACATATCAACTAGAGGAATAGATTAGAAAAATTGGAATATATTTTAGCATTGAAACAATTCTCTTTTTATTTTATTTTACTTTATTTTACAAGTAGAGTTTCACTCTAGCCCAGGCTGACCTGGAAATTACTAAATAGTCTCAGGGTGGCCTTGAACTCACAGCGATTCTCCTACCCCTGCCTCCAAGTGCTGAGAATAAATGCGTGCGCCACCATGCCCAGCTTTCTCTTTTGTTTTTAAAGATGTGGTGAGCTGTATGGGGATATATGACCGTGCTTTACAAAGATTCAGCAATGCAAAGAAATACTGGCTCTTGTTATATAATTTAAATGGCATACTGTTTGCATGAATGCTCCCCAGTCTCCAGCCTTATGGGCTCAGGTTTGGCCACGTGACCTTTCAACCCCTTTCACGAGCAAGGCAGTCTCCGCTGCCTCAGTGATCTCCTTGGCCCCTGGGTCGGTCGCAGATACAACACAACCAGGAACTTCAAAAGGTACCAGAAGGAAACCATGAAAAGCACAGAGAAAATGGTAAATGCATTTTGAATAAAATGACGGAGGAAAAGGTCCTTAAATTTTTTGCCTGAGTTTATTCTCCTATCAGGAAAATATGTCTAGAGTAGACTGCTGGAGAATGAAAACCACCAGCAGGGCAGAAGGCTCTGGCCTCCGCATTTTAGTAGCGCCACCCTGAGGGAGCTACAGCCAGCCCTCGTGCCCGTGGGAGCGAGCCCCACCCTGCCAGCCATGTCCAGTCTAAGGGTACCCTGAGCCTCACCAGCTAAGTCAATGCTCACTTAGTGGCGGTGCGGAGTTTCCCATGAAGATCTCTCTACCTTTGGATGGGTAAGGGCTACAGGAACTGACCTCATAGTTACCCCAGGCCACCGGGCTGTTTTATGTGGCCGAGCTACGCCGGGTCACTCTAGCAGCTGGCGCCCAGCTCAGTAAAGGTTACCAGCTCCCAACACCAGCAACACTGAAGACTCCTGGGTGTTAGTGGGCTCTATTTCTGTTTTGTGCCTAATAAAAATGAAACGCACACATAATACATGCATTTTGTATTTTCTAAACAGAAACGCAGTAGCTATCTAGCCCTTTTGGCCATAGTAGAATATTCAATGTTTATCCCTGGAGGAGCTATACAGTGAGTTACTACCACCAATCACATGCCAGGTAATATCACCAACTAATTTCATACAGGAATACCCATCAACTAACTTGCACAGTATTCAAAGCAACAGGTTACAAGTGATGGGTGCATTGAAACACAGCTATATTATTATTATTTTGTTATTCATGGAAACATCGATGTTATTTTTCTAAAAGCTTTAAATTTCAGACTGGGAGGAACTAAAGTAACAATATTAGAGCTGGTTATGAATTTTTATTTTATTTATTTAGTTTTGTTTTTGTTGAGGTAGTTTCACTCAAGCCCAGGCTGACCTGGAATTCACTATGTAGTCTCAGGGTGGCCTGGAACTCATGGTGATCCACCTACTTCTGCTGGGGTTTAAAGGCATGACCCACCATGCCCGGCTTCCTGCTGACACAGAAATTCAGCCCCCACTTCAAGAGTCTCCCACTGTTTTTCCTTTCATTTCTTATTCTGAAAAACTCATAAACTTACAAAAAATTAGAACCAAAAGCATCATAACCCTCTGTGTCCACCACCCAGCCTCAAATATTGAACACGTTCATTGATGTTTCATTGCCTCATTAATGACTTACGACTGCTTATGTTCTTTGCTTCCATTTTCTATGTGGAACTCTCTGTGCATGGGCCATGTGAGAAGACCTCACTAGGTAGGTATCCAGAAGTCAACATGAACAACGACATCAGGTGGCCCTGTTAATTTTGCCTGTGTGCACGGTGCCTGTTGTGGTGGGTTGAGCTATGTTCATAGTAAAGTGCAAGCTTGGTGAGAATGAACTGACTTCCAAGAGCTGAAAGTGTACACGTTGCCATGAAATGTACATATATACCTGCAAATGAGGGCAAGCCAGATCCAAGATGGTTGATGAGCCAGTTGTATGTTTCATCAGATGTGATGGAAAGTCCTTGTTGAGAAAACTAATTTCTTAGGGTATGATCTTTTGCTGACTCCCCAAGAAGGACTTTGAGGTATTCCATTGGACTGTACTCTCCCCATCTCTTCACCGTGGCTCTCGGTGAGCTGGGATCACACTTCTCCCAGAACCATTTCAATTAACCCTGAAATGGATACGTGGCCATATTCATGAAAGGTTTCTCTGCAGTAAGTCTGTGGGGTATATGAGAATCAAAGGCTGTTCTCGTCTACATGAAATCATAGCAATCATTTTACTCATAATTTCTGAGGTGTTGACATTTCCTTGCTGATACGGCTGCTGAATGTACGCCTCGGGACACTTTTGCTACAGGAAATGATGCCACAACAAGCAGAGAGGAGCAAACTGTATCCTTGTATCCACAGGCTATCCTGGCTCTTTTTCTCACAGGATAAATGTTGCATATGCAGTAAAATAAAAAAGTGATAGGCTTAAATATCTTCAATTTCTGTGCCATTCATAGTCTCTTTAGACAAGGATGAAGTGAAACTACCATCCACATCTATAGTACCTGCATGTGCTTGGTAACATTTTCTCTTTGGTCCTATGGTATGAGAATAAAAACAGCACTAATATACTATTCTCTTTTGAACTTAAAAAAGTAATGTTTGGGCTACAGAGATGGCTTATCTGCTAAGGCACTTACCTGCAAAGCCTAATGACCTAGGTTTAATTCCCCAGTACCCACGTAAGCCAGACGCACAAGGTGGCACACACATCTGGACCTGGAAGTGGCTGGAGGCCCTGGCACACGCATTCTCTCTATTTATATCTGCCTCTCTCTCAAATAAATAAATAATTTTTTAAAGTGAGATGTTTGTTGTGAACATAATGCAGAAAGTGTAAAATAATCAAAAGAGTTGCACTGCTTCTCTTCGTTCCATTCTTTGGCTTTATTTACCATTTCTTTCCAATTAGACTAGATTAGTTTTCCTTTGATATGCATTATCTATGAACCTAAATTTTTTCAATGTTTTCATAACTCCTTGACTTAGAATAGGGTTACATCCTGATAAACACATCATAACTGGAAAATGTCATGACCCACCCAACACCATAGCTCAGCAACACAGCACCCTGTAGGGGTGCTAATTCTGTTCCCCTGGTGGTTATGTAGCTGACTGGACACTCCTACTGTCCCTTCCTCCAGGGAGTAGTCATTGCATATTGTTACCCCTAGGAAAGATCTACGTACAAAATGAAGTGTGATTTCAATTGAATGCGTATTCTTTCACAGCATCAGAAAGATAAGAAATTAGGGCTGGAGAGACAGGCTCAGTAATTAAGGCACTTGCTTGCAAAGCCTAACGACCTGAGTTTGATTCCCCAATACCCACGTAAAGACAGATGCACATGGTGGTACTTGCATCTGGAGTTTGTTTGCAGTGGCTAGAGGCCTTGGCATGCCCATGTCTTTAATCCCTGCACTCAGGAGGTTAAGGTGGGAGGATCGCCGTGAGTTCAAGGCCAGCCTGAGACCACATAGTGAATTGCAGGTTCAAGGCCAGCCTGAGACCACATAGTGAATTTCAGGTTAGCCTAGGCTAGAGCAAAACCCTACCTCAAAAAAAAAAAAATACAATTCATGCCATTGCAGGTTGAAAACATTTATAGACTCATAAGTGTCTGCGTGTGTATGCACGTGCGTGCGCATGTTTAGAAAAACAGATATAAGTGTAATCAAATCACATGAGTGGGCTGGGGAGATGACTCAACGGATAAAGTGCTTGCCACGTGAATGTGAGTACCTGGCTTTGTATCCCCAGCACCCACATACAGCTGTATGCTCTTGTGAGCATGCGTAATCTCAGTACACCTGCACGGAGAAGGGAAGCGGAGCTATGAACATCCATGGGAAGCTCGCAGGCCAGCCAACAACGGAGAAGTGCACGAGAGACCCTGCCTCACAAGAAGTGGAAAGCGAGCAGCGACACCTCAAGGTTTCCCTCGGACTTCCTCATGCACATGGCCTGAAGCGCACAGTGATCCTCCTGCTACTGCAGCTTCCTGAGTGCTGGGATAAAAGGTGTGCACCACCACACACAACTTTGCCTGCGTACATAAAATAAAAAGAAATGCGAATGCATCAATTCATATATGCATGTGTAATGTTTGAAATCTCATGCAACAGAAAGCGCAATATTCAATTTTCATATGTGCATCAACTGTTACCTGATCAATACCAATTACAACAGCGTCACTGTAACAGTCACGATAATGTGACAAGATTAAAAAGGAACATCTTGGAATCAATGAAACATGTAACAGGACAGCCCGAGTAGGTCTCTATTCAGTGCCTGTAGATACTTGTTTTTACTATGGCCTGTTCTCCTGCCCCTACAGTTTTCTTAGCTGTTCTCATGTTGTTGAACATCTAGGTTGCTTCCATTTTTACCCTAAAAGTACCTTTTGGATGAGTTCACTTCACTATAAATCCTTACATACGAGAACTTTTTAAAGAACATACACTTAAAATTATAAGCAAGTCTCAATGGCTATGAGCTGGTAGCATGTTTGCGAGTTCTGAGAAAATAGGAGGTGGTTCCTCTTAGTCTTTTAAGTTGGCGTACAGAGACTTAGCTGTCATTCATCGACAATTAGTTTTAATTGGTTCTTCTCAACACTCCACTTCCCCCAATTCTCTTGCCCCCAGCATCCCTCCCCCCTTCTGTTTACATATCATATGTGCCCCTTCCCCTTCCCCCTCCCCTCCTGCTACTCAGCTTTTTAAACTCACTGTTGGTTACCATTCCACCTTACAGGTTTTCTACTCTCTCTCTCTCTCTTTATGTACATATATATATGTATATGTATATATATATATATATATATATATATATATATAGATATATATTCCTTTTACTTTTATAGGATTTATCCACAATCATTGCCTCCCCACCATGTGTGTGCGTGCGTGTGTGCATGCGTGCGTGCGTGTGTGTGTGTGTTGTGTACATAGTACAAGCTAAGATCTGCATTTCAGAGAGAATACACAGTTTCGGTTTTTCTGAGTTTGGGTCATTTCATTTAAAACAATTCTTTCCAGGTCCATCTATTTTCCTAAAATTTTTATCTCATTTTTTAGGTACTCCTGAATAACATTGTGTCGTGTATGTGTCGCGTTTTCATTACCCATTCACCTGTCACTGAGCCTCTAGGCTGATTCTAATTCTCAGCTATTGCGAACAGAGTGGCAATAAACAGGGATGTGCAAGAGTTGCTGTATTAGAATGCGGAGCCCCCTAGGGTATATGCCCCGGAGCGTATGACTGGGTTATATGGGAGTTTTATTTCTGATTTTTAAAGATAACTCCATACTGATTTTTATAATGGCTATGCTAGCTTGCACTCCCACCAGCAGTGAACAAAATTTCCTCTTTCCCTGCATCTTTTCCAGGGTCGACTACCAGTGTTTTGATGACAGCCATTCTGACTAGGGTAAGAGAGTGTCTCAGGGTGGTTTAAGTTTGCATTTCCCTGGTGGCTAAGGATGCCTGGCAGTTTTCAAAGTACGTATTGGCAATTTGTTTTGCTTCTTTTGCAAACAATCTATTCATTTTATTAGCTCATTTGGTGATTGGTAGTTTTCTTTGTACTTACTTTTTGCAGTTCTTTGTAGACTCTGAATATTACCCCTGTCTTGGGTACAGTGGGCAAAGACTCTCCCCTTCTACAGGCTGTTACCTTTGCTGGTGGTTTCTTTTGCTGTGCAGAAACCTTTTCATTTCTTATAGTCCCACTTGTCAATTCCTGGGGCGAGTTCCTGTGCTATTGGAGTCCTATTCAAAAAATTCTTGCTTATACCTGTATCGTAAAACATGATTCCTGTTTTCTTCTAGCAGATTCAGCATTTCGGGTATAGGTTAAGGTCCTTGATCCACATTGAATTGATATTTACATAATGTGGAAGACACGGGCCTAATTTCATTCTTCTAAGGGTGGATTCCGGTTGGCCAGCACTATTTGTTGAGAGTCAGTTGTCTTTTTTCCACTGAATATTTTCATCTTCTTTGTCAAAGATGAGGTGACCACAGCAGTGCAGATTTATTCCTGGGTCCTCTATTCTGTTCCACTGGTCTGCACGTCTGTTTCAATGCCGGGACCATGCTGTCTTTGTTTTTGTTGCTGCATATAATTTGAGATCTGGTATTGTGGTACCTTAAGCTGTGTGTTTTCCTCTTAGGATTGTTTTGGATATTAGTGGTCTTTTGTGCATCCATATGGATTACACTTTTTTAATCTCAGTGAGGGACATCATTAGAATTTTGATGGGGATGGTATTGAATTTGTAGAATACTGTTTGTAATATAGCCATTTTTGCAATATTGATTTTACCAATCAAGGAGTGTAGAACATCTTTCCATCCTCTGGCATCTTCTTTCACTTCCTTTTTTATTATCTTGAACTTTTCATTATAGTGGCATTTCATATTTTTAGTTCATTTTATTCCTAAGTATTTATGATTAATTTATTTGCTGATATAATGAATGGGGTATTCTTCTTGATTTCTTTTTCTGCAAGTTCATTATTAGTTTGTATGAAAGCTACTGATTTGGGTGTGTTGATTTTGTCTTTTTCAGCTTTACTGAAAGTATTTATTAGCCCCAGGAGTTTTTCTGCAGATTTTATTGGACCTTTTAGGTATAGAATCATGCCATCTGCAAGTAGGGGTAGTTGAATTCACATTTTCATGAAAAGGGCATAACAGGTTGCCAAGATTTTCTGACCTTGGGGTCGTTCAGTCGTCCTTTAGTATCCAAGGGTAATTGGTGTCATCGCCCCTGGAGATACCAAAATGCACAGGTGCCCAAGTCTCTTATGTAAAATGGCTTAGTATTTGCATATAATCTGCACACAACTTTGTGTGTACTTTATGTCAACTCTAGATCATTTATCATGCATTGGACTGTGTACGCGTCATCTAAGCAGCTGTTCTTCTGTAGTGCTTCAGAGGTAGGCAAACATCTGCACACGTCTGTGTACACTGGACTCCTGGGCCTGAGTGTCGTGCAAGGCCTGCGGTTACTTAAGGTTGTAGATGCAGAGCCCGTGGTTGAGGAGAACCAGCTCCATTCTTCACTGCGCGCTTTCCCTTCCCCATTCCTCTCACTATGATTTCACCTGTGATAGAACATAGAACAGGGCTTTTAGCAGTGAAGGCACTCGTTAGCAAAGCCAAAGGAGCCAGCTTCAGTTGCCCAGGACCCACGTAAAGCCAGATGCACAAGGTGGCGCATGTGTCCGGAGTTCATTTGCAGTGGCTAGAGGCCCTGTTCTCTTTATAGCTGCCTCTTTCTCTCTCTCAAATATAAAAATAAATATTTTTTTTAAAAAAACACAGAACAATTAGTGGGTATAATGAGTAGAGATTTCAGCTGTTAGAGGGAGGCATTTATATTTTATTTCTGAGTATTTATCCTGACATTGATAGGAATGGCTGTGCATTTTGTAGGCATTTAATGACCAGAAAAAGTAATGATACCTAAGTTATTGGGGCACATATGTGTGCAATCAAATTCTGGGCCTATTTGTCTAGTTTGGCAGAAGCTGTGGCTCCTTTATTGGGAGAAAAGAAAGGAGGAAGTGGCTTTTAGTTCCCAGTGTGATGCGATTCCCTGTCAGTAGGCTGTTCCAAATACTCAGGCTCTTCCCACTCTCCATCAATAAAGAAGGACTAGTGTGGACCTGACTGGTCATGTGAAATCAAGCAAATGTATTACACTTATGCAACGTTAATTAGAAATAAACATTTATTTAACAACCCATACAATGATCTTGATTGACAGGAACACTATCCAAGTGTCCCAGAGCAGTACTTTTCAAATGTTAATGTGCACATAAATCCCCGAGGCACCTGCCGCATGCAGATGACATTTCAAGAGGCCTGGCACCAGGCTGTGAGGCAGATGTCTGCTCCAGGTGATACTGATATGACAGACCTACAGATTCACTGTGAGTGGCAAAGTCCCAGGTCAGGGTCAGCAAACCACAGCCAGTGGGCCAGACCCTGACTTCTGCCAGTCCTATCAATAAGACTTTATTGGAATGCAGAAACACTCTCATCCATTTGCTTATGAACAGCCCCTGGATGCTTCCCGCTGTACCGTGACAGGCAAATACGTGTGACAGAGATATTATGGCTTGCAAAGTCTAAAGTATTTACTATCTGGCCCTTTACAGCAAACTTCTGCATCCTCTTGCCTAAAAGATTTCCTTGGTTGGCAAATACTTATTGTCAAGGACAGAACCCCCCCACACACACACATACACAAACACCTACCCACAATCAAATATACATTCATAGAAATATCTGGATAGCTACTACTGTGGCCCAATACATTTTTAGATGACATCACATCGTAGTAATATCAACAGACTGAACACTCCTGAATACACTTGGCATCATAGTACAAAAATACAACTGTGGACAGGATGTGATCAAACTTTCATGGAGTTTATATGTGTTTTTTTTCCTTGACCTCTGAATAATACATTCTCGATTTCTCAGTTATTCGTCTGTAAAATGAGGATAAAAATACCAAATGCTTAGGGTTTCTGTGAGGAGAGAGTTCCAGGCACCAGGGAAGTACTCCAAAAAGTTAAATGCTATATTGCATTATTTTTCTTCCTCTCCAGATTTCTGGATAAAAACATGTCCTCACAGGGATGGATAGATGGCTTAGTGGTTAAGGTGCTTGCCTGAAAAGCCAAAGACCTACGTTCCATTCCCCAGGATTCACATAAACCAGATGCACAAAGTGGCATGTGCATCTGAAGTTCATTTGTTGCGGCTGAAAGCTGTGGTGTGTCCAATCTCTCTCTCTCCTCCCCCTTCTTTTCCTCTCTCTCAAATAAATAACAACAAAAAAAAATTTTTAATGTCCTCACAGTTGGTGGTGGCTGTGGTGTGTGTGTGTGTGTGTGTGTGTGTGTGTGTGTGTGTGCTTATGTGTAAGTGAGCACCTGAGTACTTCTTTCCTGGCTATTCAGAACAAACTGGAGTTGAAAGTGACTTTTCCTTCAATTTCAAAATAAAGGCTTAACAATTCAATCATGGCTTCTGACATGGAAACCTTTCTTTGATTCTGACATCAAAGCAGACCATGGTTTGTTGTTGCTACAATGATCCTTTCTGTGTTTCTCCTAGGAGGTGCCCATGGCAACATGGCTCCTGTGGGGAAGGGTGAAGGAGAGGAAAGGAGGGCCTGGCTTTCTCAACCAGGGGGCAGCCTTTGATGGTATTTGCTAACAACTCCCCAGGGTAACAGCGGATAGCCATTATGCTAAACAGCGGAGGTAAAATTTTAATTCATTAGTTACTCATTTTCAGAGAAATGTTGGAAGAGGCAGAAGGTTATCTTTGTGTCATTGAAAGACTGCACACTATATTTATGATTTTTTTAAACTTTTTTATTTATTGTGGAGAAAGAGAGAGAAAATGGGCGCCCCAGAGCCTCTAGCCATTGCAACCAAACTCCAGATGCATGCACCACTATGTGTATCTGGCTTGTGCGGGTACTGGGGAATCGAACTTGGGTTTGCAGGCAAGCACCTTACTAGCTAAGCCATCTTTCCAGACCCCTGCCTACTTGTTAATATCATTTTGTATCTACATAGCTTTTTAGTGGTCAGAAATGACAAGCTTTAGTTTTGACTGCTAACAAGCAGATTCTGAAGCAGTAATTCAAATGTAAACAGTCTGGAGGATAAAGTAAACTTTAGGATAGGGAAAGGGAGGTTGTGAAATTCAGGTATGATGTCTCTGGATGGGTCACAGTGAGCTGCCGCTAGAAAGCTGCTGAGCTTAAACCCTGCTGTGGTACTCTCGTGTGAAAAAAACACACCTCTGAATTGTTTAGCAAGGGCTGGCTGAGGGTGCTAGAAGATGTTTTTAAAAAATAATTTGTGTGTGCATGTATGTGGGCACATGCATGTGGAGGTCAGAGGTCAACCTTGGGTTTCATCCTCAAGAGCACCACCCATCATTTTTAAAAAAATTATTTATTTGAGAGAAGAATGAGAAAGAGGGAGAGAGAGAGAGAGAGAGAGAGAGAGGAGAGAGAGAGAGAATAGGCATGCCAGGGCCCCATGCCACTGCAAACAAACTCCAGATGCATTGCAGTGCCACTGTGTGCATCTAGGCTTACGTGGGTACTGGAGAATTGAACCTGGGTCCTTTGGCTTTGCAGGCAAGCACCTTAACCACTAAGCAAACTCCCCAGCCACCATCTTTGTTTTTGAGACAGTCTCATATTGACCTGGAGCACTCCAATTAGGCCAGACTGGAGGGCTCATGAGCCAGAAGGGCCTGCCTGCCTCCACGTTTCCAGATTTGGAATTCCAGTCACATGACAATAACTAACACATGCTGTATCTTTACAAGAGCGTTGGGAATGTAAGTCAGGTCCTCATCTTTGCAAGGTAAGCACTTGACTGACTGAGCATCTCCCTAGCCCTGCTGGAGGATTTTATAGACTGATTCATACCACTCATTTCTTTCGGTAAAGCCTTTAGTGGCCTCTCTCACAGAACAGAGGCATCTAAACCCTACTGTAAAATGCCACAGGGGAGGGAAGTGAGATGGCCTGAGTGGAGCACCTGGGGACTAAGGACAGCAGAGACACTTAGCAATGATGTCCACTGCCCATGCCTGAAATTTGTACCCATGAGTTGCTCACCGCATGTTGGCCATCCTATTCTGGGAGGAGAAATCCCCAAATTCCTGTTTCACTAGGGATGGAAGGCAGGGATGGAATTATACAAATAACTTTGATTTGTGGAGAAAGAATGACAAAGAATGAACATGCACACCAAGCTAGTGAGGCAGTTTAGGGGTTACAGAGCCCCAAAGTGAACAGGTTTCTCCTTGACTAACTGTTGGAATTGTCCCTGGGCTTGTAGGGAAACTCTAGGTCATTACACTTCACTCCAGGTCAGAGACGACAGAAGGGTCTGCCCTTTCCTTATCTCTGCTCCTTTAGGGAGTCCTTTCACTCACTTTCTGGAAAGGTCCTTCCTAAAGAATTAAGATTTCTGGGAAGATTGCAGGAATCCTGACCCAGACACCTGACAACAGGACAAGACTGGCTAATCCAGCCACCCATCCATAGGGCTCTTAAGAAAAAAAAAAAAACCCGAGTCCTGGGTGGGCTTCTCAAATCCCCTCTTGTCTCCCTGGGCAAGAGCTCCACCTTGCTTCCTTCTCTTATGTTCTGGACTTTAGCCCCCCTTTTCCCTCCCCCCAAGTCTCTGAACTATAATAATATCTTTCTGAACCTTATCCTCTGGTCTATGGATTTCATTCTTCAAATTGATAATACAAGAATCTGAAGACACCCCAAAAGTTATTTGTATGTTGGCATATTGTATTAGTACATTGGTTAGGAACCCAGAAATTCCTGTTTCATCAGAGGTGGAAGACAGGGATAAATTATATAAGTAACTTTCATTTGTGGAGAAAGAATGATTCATTCTATTCAGATTTTGAAAAAGAAGAATAAACTGTGCTTTTTTTGGTGTTTGTTTTATTTTTCAAGGCAGGGTCTCACTCTAGCCTTGGCTTGCCCGGGACTCACTTTGTAGTCCCAGGCTAACCTTAAACTCACAGGAGTACCCTTACCTCCACCTTTCAAATGCTGGAATTAAAGGTGTATGCCACCAGCCCTGCATGCTCTGATGCTTTGAGAGGAAAGAGGGGATGCCAAGCTAGTGTAGCAAATGCATTAAAATTCTAATTCCTTACACATCTCTAACGTTAGTATTTTTTCTCAGGTTAAACGCAGCATCTGAGGTCACAATAGACATTAGAGACAACACTTAACTAATGATCTCAGAATTAATTCACAATTGATCAGGGTTTGTGTTTGAAGAACAAAAGTCCTGAATCTTTGAGCATCAAGTATTGAGCTCTTGGTCTTGTGAATGAGGCCAACTTTATCCCATGACGTTTATCTGAAGAGTTCCATTAATACTTGGGGAAGGAAAGAACACACCAGGATTCAGCAGAATAGAGCCGTGGAGCTACAGTGAGTGCCCAGCAACAGTTTTGGTCAACACCCTAACGAACTCTGGAGCTACGAAAACATTCCTGCTTCCCAAGTAGAGCTAAGACAGTCAGATTGCTATACTCCTGGCTGTATCTTCAAGGGGCCACTGGGCATGGGATTTCCTATGAAGCTATGTTGATGCCTAAATCTAAGGCCATCTCCAAGGAGGCTGACAGCGGCAGGTTTCTGCTGAGAGCACTCTTAGCAGCAGAGGGGAAGGTCTTCCCTGAGGGACACCCAGGAGGTTCAAAGTGTCCACCACACTAGATATTCTTGGCTCCCTTTCCCACCAATCTACCCAGAATGCTAGGGCACCAGAGATATATGGTCTAAATTCAGAGGCAATCCTCATACTTCCCAGCCCTTTGCATGACTTCTTCGTTTTGCTAAAACATGATCTACCATGATACAGGGCGAGAGATCTACTTTGGATCTAGTGAAAGCTTAAATTGTCACACACCACACAGTGACCACCTGTGACGATAAGAGATGAGCACCTGAAATCTGACACGCTTATCACCCAAGTCTTGACTTCCAGATTTTTATAATCTTAGTTACACTCTATTGGATCAAAAGAGGTATCTGATTGGCTCATTGGCGTTCAGTTGTTCTACCTGCTCTAACAAATCACAATACCTGAGTCTTCATAGTTCTAGAACTCTCACTAGTTTGGTGGGTGTGAATGACTAGTTTTGAGTCAGATATGCGGTAATCACCACTGTGTGTGTATGAGTGTGTCAGCAAGTATATGTGTGTTAATGGAGTGTTTATGTAAGTATATGTGTGAGAATGTGGGTGTCAGAATGTTTTAGCATGTATAAATGTGTGTGTGTGCGTATGTGTGTGTGTGTGTGTGTGGTAGTCTAGAGGTAGAAAAGTCAGAGTCTCCAAAGGAGCTGCGGCTAAAAACGGCAGCATATAGAATGGAGACTGAGACACAAGTAATACCAAGCTTGAAGACTGAAAACTGCCTACACGGCTGACTCCAGCCTGGACAGTCATAGATGTCTCAATACGTAGTATCATACCAAGGAAGGATTTATATGGTTATGGAAATTTACTCTTTTATTTGCTCATAAGAGTCTAAACCTTTTAGCTCTGCTACTTAGCTCTGTGGCCTATTTTGAGTTGAATATTGTAGATGGCATGATAAAAGGGTCCAGTGTAACACACGTGCGCTTTGACATCCAGCTCTTTCAATATCATCTGTGGAAAAGGTAATTCATTAAACTCGCAGCCCCCTTATCAAAATGTAATTGACTGTGTAAGTGTCAAGCTTTATTTCTGGACTCTTAATGCCGTCTTAATCCCATCTGTAAGTCTATACCATGCCAGGAATGTACTGTCGGATTTCTGTAGCTTTGTATGAGTCTGGAACTTGGAGGTGTGAGACTTTCAACTTTGTTCTTTTTAAAGATTGTTTTGTCTATTTTGAGTTCCTTAAATTTCCATACTCATTTTAGCATTGGCTTGTCAATTGCTACAAAGAAGAAAGTTGCCATTTGGGTGGAGATTGAGGGGGATTTGTAGATACTTTGGGGAGTTTCACCATCTTAACAATATTGCCACCTGATTTGTGTCTACAGGATGACTTTTTCCATTTACTTGGGTCTTCTGTAATTTCTTTCAATAGTGCTTTATAGTTCTTAAAGTGTCTCTTTTCCTGATTTGGGGGAAGAGTTTTATTTATTTAGATGGTATTTTAAAAGGAATTGAGGGCTGGAGAGGTGGCTTAGCCACTAAGGCACTTGCCTACAAAGCCTAAGGACTCACGTTCTACTCTCCAGATCCTATGTTAGCCACACACACAACGATGAGGCAAGTGCAAGGTCGCACGTGCCCACTAGGTGGCACAAGTGTCTGGTGTTTGTTGCAATGGCTGAGGACCTAGCATGCCAATTCTTTTTTTCTCTACTCAATCTCTCTCACTCTCTAAAAAAGTTAAAAAATGAATTGGTTTCCTTATTCTTCCTGTAGCCCAGGCTAACTTCCAACTGGCTATATAGCTGAGGATGACCTTAAAATTCTGATCCTTCTGCCTCTACCTTTCCAGTGCTGCAATTCATGAATGCTACCATGACTAGCTTGTGCGGTGTTGAAGATCAAACCCAAGTCTGCATGTATGCCAGGCAGCCCTCTCCCAGTGGAGATATATCCCCAGCCAGGAAATTGCTTTCATTCAAAAAAATATATTTTATTCATTATTTATTTATTTAAGACAGAAAGAAAGAGGCAGACAGAGGTGGGGGCAGAGAATGGGCATGCCAGGGCTTCCACCTGCCACTGCAAACAAAGTCCTAATGCTTGTACCACTTTGTGCATCTGGCTTTATGTGAGAACTGAGAAATCGAACCCAAGCCATCAGGCCTTGCAAGCAAGTGCCTTTACCTGTTGAGCCATCTCCCCAGCCCCACGAAAGCGCTTTCTTGGCTTCATTTGGGACTGTTCCATGATATTTCTCTTAGTCTAAACAAAAAGTACTACAGGGCCAGTGACTTAAACGAGAGCCGTGTACGAGCTCCTGATGTTGGGAAGCTCACATCAAGGCGCCAGTATTGGGGTGTTCTGGAAAAGTCCCTTCCTGGCTTGACATTGATGGGCAGCTGACTGTAACTTCACATGGTAGAGTAAGAGACAGAATCCTCTCATTAACCTCTTATAATGACACCAATCCATTCACGAGGAACTCATCTGTGGTGGTTTGATTCAGGTGTCCCTCATAAATTAGGTGTTCTGAATGCTAGTTTCCCAGCTGATGGAGATTTGGGGATGAATGCCTCCTGAAGGCAGTGTATTGTAGGGGGTGGGCTGATGGGTGTTATAGCCAGTGTCCCCTTGTGCGTGTTGGGCACATTCTCCTGTTACTATTGTCCACTTTAGGTTGTCCAAGGGGCGATGTCCACTCTCTGCTCATGTTATCATTTCCCCTGCCATCATAGAGTGTCTCCTCAAGTCTGTAAGCCAAAACAAACCATTTTTTCCCAAAAGCTGCTCTTGGCGGGGTAATTTCTGCCAGCAATGTGAACCTGACTGCAACACTATCTAAACCCAAGCATCTCTTGAAGGCCTCACCTCCAAATATCACTATGTTGGAGGGTAGAGAGTCCACTTACATAGGGAGATGCCTATAGTTTATAATAGTGTAAAACTGCAATTATTTGTTTTTAATTTTATACACTGCAAACTCGATGTATTAATTTTTTTCTAATAGTTTTAAAAGTACCTTTATTAGGAATATCAATAAAAAACCATATCATCTGCAAATAGAGATAGTTTTATTTCTTGCTTTCTAATTGAGTTATTTTTTTAAGGTAGGGTCTCACTCTATCCCAGGCTGATTTGGAATGCACTTTAGTACCAGGCTGGGACTCAAACTCACAGCAATCCTCCTGCCTCTGCTTAAGCTAGGTTACCTTTTATTTCCTTTTCTTGCATAATTGGCTAGCATCTCAAGTGCAAGACTGAGTGGAAGCAACAATATTTCTCTAATTCCTGGTTTTGAGGGAAACATCTAGTCTTTCATCATTAACAATAATATTGGCCGTAGGTTTATAAAAATATTTTAATTTATTAATCAACATGGGGGAGAGAGAGGGAGGTAGGAAGAGTGAAAGAGGGAGAATATGTACATCGGGACCTCCTGCCACTTCAAAGGAGCTCCAGACACATGTGACACTTTGTATGTCTGGCTGTATATAGGTACTGAGGGATTGAGCCAAGGCTGTCAGGCTTTACAAGCAAGCTCCTTGAACCACTGAGCAATCTCTCTATCCCAGGCTTCTTTTTTTGTAAAATAGATATACCAGGCTAAGGTGGTTCCTTTCCACTCCTAATTTGCTGAATGTATATTGCCAATAAAAAGATGTTGGATTTTTCGAAAGATTTTTTATTGAGAATTTTAAAACATGAACACACAGTAATTTGATTATATTCCTGTCCTTTTACCCTCTTTTGCCAAAATGTTTGTTCTTTGTTTACTGAACACAGAAACACATCTCCTTTTTTCAACTGAGATAGTATATAACATTGATTTTTGGATCTTAATCAACCTTATGTTCCTAGGACAAATTCTACTTGGTCATGATGAATCATCAGTTTTTATGTGACTAAATTCAGTTTCCTAGAATTTTGTTGAAAATTTTTGTATCTATAATCATAAGGAATATTGGTCTATAATTTTCTTTTCTTGATGTGACTTTGTGTACTTCAGGTACCTGTGTAGTACTAGCCTCAGAATATTTATCAGGAAAGCATTCCCTGCTTTTCTATTTCTTGGAATAATTTGTGAAGAATCATTACTAATTCTTCCTTAAATATTTAGAAGAATCCACTAGTGAAATCATTTTGGCCTGGGTTTCTTTCTGTGAGAAGCTTTGAAACGACTGACTCAGTCTATTCATTTATTATAAGTCTATTTAAACTTTCACTTCTTTTGAGTGACTCAGTTTCTGTAGTGCATACCTTCCTAGGAATATATCCATGTCTCCTAAATTAACTAACTCATGGGCAGAAAGTATTTTATAGCTTTCCTTTACTCATATGTTTTATTTGTTATTTATATGCAAGTAGAGAGATAGATAGAGAAAGAGAGAGAGAGAGAGAGAGAGAGAGAGAGAGAGAGAGAGAATATGGGCATGCTAGGGTCTTTTCCCACTGCAAAAGGTCTTCAGATGCATGTACCACTATGCATGTGGGTTTACTTGGGTGCTTGGGAATCAAGCCCAGATCATCAGACTTTGCAAGCAAGCATCTTTAACTGCTGAGCCATCTTTCCAGCCCTATTATCATTTTGTTTTAACATTTCTGAAAGGACAGTAGAGTTAGTGTCACTCTTTCCTGGATGCCATCATGTTAACCCTACCCACATATTTCTTTGTCAGTTATGAGAAAGATTGTTATAACAAGTAGGATCCATCTTAGGCACTAAAGTGATTTAGGTACAAATTCTACCCTTTTCACTATGTGATTGCTGTCTCAAACCTCAGTTTTTTGTCTGGAAAATAGAACTATTTCTATCTATTCATTATTGCTTTTATTGCTCAAGATATAGGGCATTTTATTCTGATAACATTTTCATTCTTCATTTGAGAATGCATACATCATTTTAAAGTCATTTTTACACTCTAAGTTTATATTTTTTAAAGCTATCTTTTTAATACAACTCAATATATCAGAATACCATTTATGAAGCCAGTATGGTGGCACATGTCTATTATCCCAAACCTTGGGAACCAGGATATGTAGTAAAATGACCCTATCTTAGAAGTATTAGTATACAAAATAAAAAAAACAACAACAGTCTGACTAAATCCTAGTGAGGGTGATATAGCTATAGTTAAAAACCTGAGCATGAAGCATTCCTTTCCTCATGTGGCATGTACACACAATCGAGAGTTGTGGAGCCTGAAGAACGGAACCATGTGATTTGTAGGAAAATGATAAGTAAAAGCAACCAGGCTCATAAAGACAAATATTAGACATTTACTCTCATATGTGAAATCTAGATTTGACTACATATTTACAGACATATGTAGGACATGAAAGTAGCAGGAGACTAGGAAGGGTAGGAGGAAGTCTAAATGGAGTGAAGAGAGGGGAGCCAGAGTAGGGAATAAGAGGAGGGAAGAAAAGCATAGCCTGCTTTCTCTTACAAAGGGAATCTAGACTTAAGTCTCTTTCTTTTCATCTCTTTCTCTCTCTCCCTCTATGCATGTGTGTGTGTGTGTGTGTGTGTGTGTGTGTGTGTGTGTGTGTTTTGTGTGTGCACCTGATATATGAAAGCTGAAGGAGGACTATTTGGGGAATAAAGGGACCAAAAAAGAGATGGGAGAAGGAACAGAGAAAGATAGTGAAGAAGAAAATATGAGCAACATATAATAATATTTGTGCAAAGAAATGTCATAATACCCTCATTATTTTGTATACTAACTAAAATTTACTAAAGAACTTCAAAAATTAAACACCAGAAGACATCATTCAACCCACAAATGGCCATCTGAACAGACAGTTCTCAAAAGAAGAAATGCAAATGGCCAATGCATATTTGAAAACCTGTTCTGCATCCTTAGCTACACGGGATATGCAAATTTAATCTGCTTGGGGATCCTATCTCAGCCCAGTCAGAATAGCATCATCAAGAAAACAAATTCTGAAGAAGATACAGGTGGTGAGGAATGACCGGTGGGAATGCCAACTGATCCGGCCACTACGGAAATCAGTGGGGAGGTTCCTCAAAAACTTAATGTACCTATGCCGCTCCTAGGTATATATACACAAGAACCTAAGTCAACATCCTACAGAGGTACTTGCACATCCAAGTTTATTGCTGTTCTGTTTGCAATAGCCAAGAAATGGGACTAACCTAGCTGCCCATCAGCAGATAAACAGATAAAGATGCAGTATATATGCACAAGATAACTGAAATGATGTCATTTTCAATAAGGTGGTAGGAACTGGTAACCTTCATGTTAAGTAAATAAGTGAATTCAGAATGACAATTATCGGTTTCTTTTATGGGAAGAATCGAGTTTTAAATATATGAATACACACATATATGTAACAAGAAGGCAGAATGGACACTATCTGTGGTAGTGAAGGGACTACCAAGAGTGAGTAACGGGAAGGGGGTGGCAATGAAGAGCAAAGTGCGATGATATATATGTATGAAAATAAAAATAAGAGATCTCATGGCTGGCGAGATAGCTCAGCAGTGGAAGGTGCTTGCCTGCTTGTGGAGTCTAGTGGCCCGCATTTGATTCCCTGGTGCCCAGGTGGAGCCATATGCACGGGTGGTACATGTGTCTGGAGTTCATTTGCAGGGGCAGGAGGTCTTTTATACCCCTTCTCTCTCTCTCTCCTTGCAAATAAATGAATAAAAATTTTAAATCTCATAACAAAACTCATTTTGTATGTTAACTAAAATTAATAAAGCAATAAAAGCAAAAAAATATTTATTTTCATTGGTTGTGGTCTTTTCTTTTAAAGATGGTTCTCACTGACCTGAAACTCACTCTATAGCACAGGTAAGCTTTGAATTCAAAGCAATCTTCCTATCCCAGTGTCTCAAATGCTGGAATTATTGCACACACTACCACACCCAGATCACAAGATTTCTGTTGATGAAAGAAATATTACTTTCTTCAACAGAGAGATGTGAGTTACAGCATTAGAATTGGAGAGCCAATGTTCTGCTTCCAATCCTTCAAGGTCATCACTAAAAACAGGAGTCAAGGGTCAGGTCAGTTAAGGAACTATTCTGTCTCATTTTCAATTCTTAGATATTGATGGCATACATGTGCACATTATCTGTGCTCACATTAAGGAGGATAAAAACTACTTTTCCCAGGATCCTTTGCCACTACAATCCCAGCCCTCATTTATTCATTCTTTAATAAATATTTTTAGAGCACCCATGATGTGCCCAGCGAAGTGGTTCACAGCTGTGGGAGGCAGCAGAAAAGAGACAGCCTTTTCCCTCGTGCAGTTCACATGTCACCTCACCACCTCTCTGTGAAGTTTGCTGTGAATAGGACAGTTAACCTGACCCTTTTCCTCCCCTGCTGCTTGATGCCCAGGCAGGCTCTAGTGAAAAGCGCTAGACAGCTGGTGGTACCATCTTGCAGCCTGACTTTCCCACTTCGCATCATAGCCCCTTTTGCTCAATATAAACATTGCAGCAACAATTTCCTTTGTGTCTAACTCCCAATATCCATAAACACATATGTGTTTTCTATAGCTTCATATGCTGGAAGCTTGGTCCCCAGTATGCCAATGTTGAAACATGATGGAACACTGTCTATGGTAATTAGGCTGTCATGACTCCATACTCATAAAAGGATTAATGCTGGTCTCCTGGAGTGGGCAAGTCCTTACAAGAGCAAGTTGTTATGTAGCAAGACTACTGTACACAACTGAGCCACTCTGTGTATGTGGTTTCTTTTCTCTTTCTCTGGAATGTTGTGACACAGCCAAGGAACACTCTTAAAGATGCAGGCAACATGCTGTTTGAACCCTCTATCCATAAAAATCAATAGTTGAGCTGGAGTGATGGCTCAGTGGTTAAGGTGTTTTCTTACAAAGCCCAATGACATGGTTTTGGTTTCCCAGTACCCACATAAAGCCAGATGCTCAAACTGGCACATGCATGTGGAGTTTCTTTGCAGCAACTGGAGGTCCTGGCACACCCAGTTGTCTCTTTTCTCTATATTTCTCTGCATGTGCATAAATAAACATATTACAGAAAAAGATTCCAGGGTTAAATAAAGCTCTTGATAAAGTACTCAACCACAAATATCTTGTTACAACAACACAAAATAATCTAAGACAATTATCAATCAAAAAACAGGAGACTGGCTGGGTGTGGTGGAGCATGCCTTTAATGCCAGCACTCAGGAGGCACAGGTAGGAGGATCACCGTGATTTCGAGGTCACCCTGAGACTCCATAGTGAATTTCTAGGTCAGCCTGTGCTAGAGTGAGACCCTACCTAGAAAAGAAAAGAAAAGAAAAGAAAAGAAAAAAACAGGAGACTGAAGCTGGAGGGATGGCTTAGCAGTTAAGGCACTTGCCTGTGAAGCCTAAGGACTCATGTTCAACTCTCCAGGTCCCATGCAAGCCAGAGGCACAAAGTGGTGTAGGCACCCAAGGTCACACATGCACACATGGGAGCACACGTGTCTGGAGTTTGATTGCAATGGCTAGAGGCCCTGACCCACCAATTTTCTCTCTCTCTCTTCCTCTCTCTCACACACACATTAAAAAATTGGGGAGTTTGTTAGACTTGCCTTACACACACTAAATAAATAAGTAAATAACAGGAGACTGGGACATTCAGTCTTTGACATTTCTCCCTCATTGTTTGAAAATTACCTAGAGACAGTAATCTATTGATATTTTGGGGGCTAGTCATCTTCAGAAACAGGTGGATAAACTTGCCCAGGCTTGCTCTTGAGGTAAAGCATTGGCAATGTACGCAGGACTATCCAAACTATGAATTAAGCAGGCTCATGGATATGCTGCAGTGTTGGGAGTTTTTCACAGTATTCTAGCAGAAGTAGTTTTTCGAATATGTGTGTGTGTGTGTGTGTGTGTGTGTGTGTGTGCGAGGCCCTGAATTTACACAGATCTAGCCAAGGACTAAGTTGACTCAGAACTCAATGTCATTCCACTCCCCCTCTACTTGGTCTCCTCGTGCCAATGAATCACACAAAACCTGATGTTACTTCCTTTCACTGTTCCCTTAAGTAGCTGTCTGGGTAGCCTTGCATGTGATTGGATCCAAAGGACATTTGAGATGAAAACTTGGCTCTTTGTAGATAAATGCAGACAGGCTGACTCATCAAAACTTAAGTGTCACAACGGAATAAGCTTGCAGGTGATCCTGTCCCAAGGGCTTTAAAGTAAGGGTGTAAGTCTTTCCATCCCTCCTTCATTTCATTAGCACATACATTAATGGGGAAGAGATTATGCTGTGAAAAAAATCATAAGCCTTTGTTAATTAATTGAGGCATTTGTTCATGCAAAAAAATAAAAAAAAAGCAACTATTTATTTAGTGCCCACTCCATTCCTCAGGGGGAGAAAATGGAAGTTACCAGAAGTATCCTGGAGTTTGTTGTGTAACAGTCCTGCAGTCCTGGACTTAACATTTGGCTTCTAGAGCCTCAGTTTATTCACCTACTAAATGGGGTGTGGATGTTGTAAAACTTACAAGAATTATTGTGTTCTAAGTGTCCATCACTCTAATTGAACATAGTAGGGCTCTAATTAAACATAGGGCTCTCCAAATGCATTGGCCTAGTCATGGCTTTCTCCCATAAAAAGAAAATAATAATCCAACGCATACAATTAAATGGATGTTCCAATTCATAAGACAGGTCCAGATATTCTGTATTTTCATGAAACTAGTGCCCATCTGATGACGAGGATGGCTGTGTCTGACATTTTAAGCCTCACATTCCATCCTGTCTGGAGACAGAACGTAACACCAGCACACTCCTGGTAGAAGCTCAGACAGTCTATCTGATTGGCTGTGATCATACCCACCCTGAGCCAATCACTGAAACCAGGATGTTTATTGGCTTAATGTGAGTCATGTGCTCCTAGAGCTGCAACTGGAGTTCAGCGTGTTCAGGTCTGTCCTCCTGTGAAAACAAGGAGCTTCTGTGAGAGTGGGGGTCCGAGGGACACGACAAATTGTGCTAACGGTGAAACAGCATTTATGATATCACCTTTTATCATTATCATTCTAATTAAGGAATAAAGGTCAGTGCAAACCAGATGACCCCTACTATAATTCTGACCCTCTCATTGCTTTAAGACTTGAATACTCACAGAACCTCAATTTCTTCATCCTAAATTTAGTTTTTCAGTAAATTTCTTCAACTCATGGAAATTACTAGGATCTTCCCTGCCTGCCCTAGTGTTTTAATCTGGTGTGATTTCAGTATGAATTTCACAGCTTTAATTTTCATCTCTCAGTCCATATTGGACCCTTCCAGACAATTTTCTTCCATGATTTTTTTTGACTCTGTTTTAACTACCACTTCCTATAAGCATTTGTGTTAAGAAATATTAAGACATACAAGTAAAGCAAAGTAACATGGAAATATAACTTATTAGTTGGGACAAATAAAAATATAACAGTAAAGATTTATAGCATCCCTTAAGGGGGAGTGTTTGATTTAATAAGGAATCATTCTAATTAACTAGCAAAAATCAATCATAGCTGATTCCAAGCTATGCCAAAAAATTAAAAAAAAATCAGTCCTAGCAAATAAAGTATGTGATTCTTTGCCTGAAACTCAGACTTCACTTCCTCTGTTCTTTTGGAGCTAACTTCCCTTGTTGGAGATATGTGCTGGTTTTGTTTTACAGAAATAATCTTTTTTTATTCCGGTTGAAATTTATGGCTCATTATAAGAACTGAAAATGGCAGCTCATTTTACAGTAAGCTCCCAACACAGAGATTTTTACCATCACTGTAAGAAAGAGCCAGGCAGTTTTGATGACAGGAGATGATGGACTGTCTCCTTTGGCTGTGGCTACAACGTTGAGGGGAGATTAATGGACTTTTTCCTCTGACTGATACAAACGATGAACCACATTAAGCTTTATTTTTCCTTTGCTTTCTACCACCTATGCCCACCTTCTGCTCTTGTTTGGACCATTGACTTGGCAGCCACAGAATCACCACTTCTAGTATTTCCATCAGGTTATTCTCTTATGTCCTTCTCCCTGACTCCTATTCCCCAGGGCCCTCCTCAGTGAAGTTACAGTGAATCATTGTGGGGGTCATGAATGCCTCAGTCAGTTCTCATGAGGAGGAAAATGCCCGAGTATACCTTCCCACCCTGTTACTCTTACATTCTTCCATAATGTTCCCTGAGCCTTGAAGGATTTGTTAGAAGTCTTTAGTGTTGAGCTCTGCACAGCCTCTGATTTTCTGCTTTGATATGTTTTGAGTCTCCTCAGTATCTATCACCATCTCCCTGAAGGAGGTTCTCAGGCTGCCAGTGAGCGCAGCACTCGTATGTAACCCACCACTTCCTCTTCCTCCGTGATGTGACAGAGGTGACTGGTGTTATGCTAGGAAACTTCTTTCTTTTCCTGTCACACTGATGGTTCTTGGGCCTCCCTGGTATTTGTGGCCATCAGATTTAGTCATGCTGGTTAGAACTTGGATGGGAAGCTTCTTAGTTTAAGTCACATTGAAACATGAACCTCTTACCGTGAGACCAGCTTTCGGAGGAAAAGCTACTCCTTGTACCTGATATTGCCAGGTACAAAGTAGATGATTTCCTTAAGAACCAAAATGGAGCCAGGTGTGGTGGCTCATGTTTATAATCCAAGCATTTAGGAGGCTGAGACAGTGTTGGAAGTCAGCCTGGGCTATATAATGAATTCCTGGTCAGTTTTGGATATATATATATATATATATATATATATATATATATATATAATTTAGAATAAGATATATATATATACATATAATATATAAATGTAAATATATATTTAGAATAAGAATCTATCTATCTATCTATATCTATATTTATATCTATCTATCTATCTATCTATCTATCTATCTATATAGAATAAGACCGTGTCTAAAAAATAAAATAACATAGAACATCAAAAAGCAAAAAAAAAAAAAAAAAGACTGAATTTTCTTTGAGAATCCTCCAGTCTCAACTGAATTGTTGTGGGTGAAGTTGACTCCATCCAGTTCCATGTTCTGATCTTATGACTAAGACCTCACATAGTCAAAAGACTGTAACATCCTTTCTTATGTAAGTGAATGTAATAATGATATATTATGGCTGGGAACAGTGCGACAAGTGTCTGTAATCCCAGAAAGAGGATTATGAATTCCATGCCAGTCTACACTACGTAGTGAGATTCTATTTAAAAAAAAAAAAATAAAAGTGGGTTGGAGAGATTGCTTGGTGGTTAGGGCATTTCTGCAAAGCCAAGAGGATCCATGTCCAATTCCTCAGGACCCACATAAGCCAATTGCACAAGGTGGTGCGTGCATCTGGAGTTAGTTTGCAGCAGCTGGAGGTCCTAGCATGCCCATTCTCTCTCCCAAATAAATAAATATTGAAAAAAATAAAAGAAGGAAAAAGAAGACTGAGGGGATAGTTCCATTGGTAAAGTGCCTGCTGTGTAAGTGTGAGTTTGAGCTCTAGTGCCCACATAATGATGCCAGGTATGGTCATGTGCCAGGGAGGTGGACACAGAAAGATCACTGGCACCCAGTGGTCTAGCCTAATTATTTGCTCTGAGCCAAGAAGAAGTACTATCTTAGAAAGAGGCACAGAGCATACCTAAGAAATGACACCTGAAATTGTTCTATGGCCTCCACATATTTACATGTGTATACACATATACTAACATGCATACACACATGCACATCACATGACTCTATTAAACAGGCCAATTGAACGTTCAACTAAAGGCATATCTTTTTATTTCCCTCTAGTTCTTACTCCCTCCTTCCTTTTGTCCCCCTCCATATTCCGTATCTCCTACTTCATTTACCTCTCAAATGTTGGAATTATAGGTATGTACCACCATGCCTGGCTAAAGGCCATTTTTTTTTTATAATCGCACACTGAAGAAAGCTGTGTTTCTATTGGACATAATTAATCAAGACTTCTTTTTAATAATTTTTATTTATTTTCAAGGAGAGAGTGAGAGGTAAGGAGAGAAAGAGAGAGAAAATGTGAGAATGGGCATGCCGGGGCCTCTAGTCATTGCAAATGAACTCCAGATGCATGCACTGCTTTGTGCAACTGGCTTTACATGGGCACTGGGGAACTGAACCCAAGACGTTAGGCTTTACAGGCAAGTGTCTTAACCTCTGAACCATCTCTCCAGGCCCAAGAATCAAGTATTCTTAAAATTGTGGACATTTACTTTGGCAACATGTGGGGAGAATCTATCAGGCACAAATGCAGCAATGAGGAACTGGGGCTATCTTAGAAATGGAGAGAGAACTTGAATCTGGAAGTCAGGGTAACAGGTTTTAGCATGCACTTGTAATTGTATTACATCCTAAGTGTAGCCAGCTAAGATTTCTATTAAGTGTGTGTGTGTGTGTGTGTGTGTGTGTGTGTGTGGCTTGATTTAATCTTCTGTTTTTTCTTCCATGAAAGTAATTTTTTTACCAATATGCTGCTACAGAATGTCAGTTATATCAAGCCTGTCTCCTGTTTAAACTTCCCCCAGTAACTTTTCATTTTTCACAGGATAAATTCAAACTACAAGCTTAAACTTATGACCTTTATACTTATTCTCAGCCTCTGCCACATGCTCATATATATATTTTCTCTCTGGGAATACCCAGTTTCTTTGTATCCCTTCAATGCACTGTGTTGGGCTTCTGAGAATCAGCGAAGTCTATTATCAATAACCTCCATGGATCTAAAGAAGAAGAACTCTTGCTTCTTTTTACAAAGACACTAATAACTTGGACTTCTCAAGCAGATAGCAGAACATATCAGATTTACAAAAAGCCACAGTATCCTCTGGGATAATGGCAAATGATGGTTCTCACCTTTTGAGTTAAGTATTAGAAATTTTATGATCTGATGATTCCAATGTTGAGCTAAATGGCAAACACAATTTCATCTAATTCTTTTTACTTTTAAAATGTGCTACAAAACTTTAAGTTACATACAGAGTTCAAATTATGTTTCTTTTTTTCAATTTTTTCCATTTAAAAATATTTTAGTTTTATTTATTTGAGAGAAAGAGAGAGAGAGACATACAGAAATAGGCAGAGAGAGAGAGAGAGAGAGAGAGAGAGAGAGAGAGAATGAGAGAGAGAATGGGTGCGCCAAGGTCTCCAGCCACTGCAAACGAACTGCAGACACGTGTGCCCCCCTTGTGCATCTGGCTAACGTGCATCCTGAGGAATTAAACCTGGGTCCTTTGGCTTTGCAGGCAAACGCCTTAACCACTAAGCCATCTCTCCACCCTTGGTTGTCAATATATTTGATAAAAGGTTATTGTGCTATTTTTAATTGATGCCACAGTTTTATTTGGGGAACTATCAATTGTTGTATAGCTCACATGCAATATTTCTCATTCAATTGTGCTTAAATTTTTGTGATTTGTCTCAAATGAAGACAATATATATATATAATATAACAATATATTAATAATATATAATATAATAATATATAATATATAACAATATATTAATAATAACAATGTAATATTAATATAATATTAACCGGAGTACTTAGTAAACAGTGTGTTGTTTTGAAGAATGCTGTTTTGACGTCTGGGGATGTTTCTTCCTCCCTGATCTGCTTTGGCACAGGGTATAACCTCGTGTTAATCACCTTTGGTCTCTGTGGGACTCGGCTTCTTTATGTAGAAGCCGCTGATGTTAGATTAGGTTATTTCTGATCTCCTTTCTCAGACACAACATCCTGGAACTTTTTTTAATGGAAGAGTATAAAGCCACAGGAAAGTTGGAGAGGAACCCTGTTGCAGAAGTGGGGTGAGAATGAAGGAGCCATGGGGTTGGAAGCATTCGTTCCTTCCCAGGGGCTCCCCAGTGTCACAAGAGCCTTGAGAGGACTTCACAGGGGTTCCCCATGGTCACATGGGGGTGTCACATGAGTCCTGCTGAGGCCCTTAGGTCTGCTCTAAACCTCATTGAACTAAGGAGGGTTGAAACAGAGTAAAATATCACTGAGCCATTTAATATAATAATAGAAAAGATATATCATGGTTTTGTGTTATTTTAAACATAAAATCTCCCTCATAGTGTCATGCGATTGTGACTAAGCCTTCTATTCCATCCCCAACTGGTGGAGCCTTTGGGAGGTGAAGCCTTGTTGGAGGAGGTGTGTCACTGGGTGAGGGCCTTGAAGTTTTATATTTTGGTCCTCCTTGAAAATGCTTGTGATCTCACTCTTGCTGCTTTCTCTCAACTGATATGTGACAATGAGAACAGCTCTTTGCTCTGCCATGCTTTCTCCATCATGGTGAAACTTCTCCTTAAAACTATTAGCAGTCTGAGTGTGGTGGTGTTTGTCTTTAATGCCAGCGTTAGGGTGGTACTTAATACCATTGGGGTGGTAATAAGAGGTAAGGCCTTTAGGGATATGATTAAGTCTTTTTTTGATAAAATATGTAGGTAAGAAACCCTAAGAATTTATCTATATTTCTCTTTACTGCCTCTGGAATAAAATCCAGACTATTTGACACTTAGGAGTGTGTATCATTGGGGCAGAGCACCGTGCCTCACGCTGGGGTTCTTGGAGAAAATGCCACATACAGTTCTTAAACTTTCAGATTTTAGAGTGCTTTGTAGAGAAAGATATAAGACAGGTGAAATTATTATGCAACATAAATGCATTAAGTGCTAGTGTTTATGTCCAGGAAACTTTGGTAAGTGCATATGTGTTCTCATGTTAGGCTTTACAAAAAGTGGAAACATTTGTATATACCATGAAGAATATTGAGACAATGGGTGTACATCTCAGGACCGTGACCTACTTCAGTGCATGAAGAATACGCAGAGAGTTCTTCCCTTAGAAAGAGGACATCTTAGATGACACATTTAGGTTACACAAATGCTACTCAGGTAAGTGTGTGTGTGTGTGTGTGTGTGTGTGTGTGTGTGTGTGTGGTTAAAAGTAGTATTCCAGAGAGAGGTCTGAAGTGCCACACTGACTTTCTGTATTAGTTGTGTGTTACCTTTAAGATTTTTTTTTTTTTTAATGAGACAGCGAGAGCAGGAGAGAGAGAGAGAAAATTGGCATGTCAGGGCATCCAGCCACAGCCATCAAATTCCAGATGTACGCATCATCTTGTGCGTATGCGAGGGCTGCTGTACTTGAATCACCCTGTGTGTCTGGCTTACATGGGAACTGGAGAGTCGAACATGAGAACGTGAGTCCTTAGGCTTTGCAGGCAAGTGCCTTAACTTTTCAGCCATCTCTCCATCCCTTAAAATATGTTTTTGTTTTGTTTTGTTTTGATTTTTCAAGGCAGGGTCTCACTCTAGCTCAGGCTGCCCTGGAATTCACTATGTAGTCTCAGGGTGGTCTTGAACTCACGGTGATCCTCCTACCTCTGCCTCCCGAGTGCTGGGATTAAAGGCGTGCGCCACTACGCCTGGCTTCCTTGAGATGTTTTAATTCCAGCATGGTCCATGTGTTCTGATGTTAGTCATCAGTTATTCCATTACTTCCCTGGGGAGTATCTTTCTGATTCTCTCAACCAACGCAATTCTAGCCCTAGCTATGCTCTCAGCAGGGGAGACTGCTTCCTCTCAACCCTTAGCTTGATGTTCAAATTCACGTACATGATTATCGCTCAGTGTCTCTCTCTCACCAGACTGTAAGGTCCATTTGTGCAGAAATCACAGTTGCTTTGTTCAGCACGGTATTTCTAGTGCTCAGAGTCAGCTGAGGAAGTGAATCAAGCATGCCTCTGGAGTTGGTTTGCAGTGGCCAGAGGCCCTGTGCATCCGTTCTCTCTCTCTGTCTCTCAAATCAATCAATAACTAAAAATATTTAAAAATGCATTTAAAAAAGAAATGCTTCAGATTAGTATATTATTAGCTTAAAGTTATCGGCAGGAGTTCACAGTTACCTCTTAAACCATCTAGTTCCTGACGAAATACTGAATTTTAGATTATAAACTCTTTAGATTATAAAAACTGCTAAGAGGAAATACGGTTTAATCTCACCTACCTTTCTAGCAAGACCTTTCCAAATAATCCACCTTCATGTTGCTAAGTAATGTAGGTTATGTGAAACCTCCTCCCTGCTGGCCAGTGGATGCAGTGCTAGGAGGTGTTGTGCAGGCAGCTGAGGTGGAAAAGCCATCAACAGTCTGAACCAGCAGTCGACCCTGTGAACTACACAACTGGCCAGCCAGGCAGGATGTGCCCACGGGTGCATGACTGTTAGGAGGGAAACTGACTGCTCTCTGATTGGACTTGAGACCCTCTCTGCAGGAGGGAATTCGTGCCAGGTACTAAAAGCCTAGTTAAATCCTGTGGTTTAGAAGGTCACAGGTCCTATAGGAGAGAGGCCACTGTTGTTTGGATAGGCTGTGCGCACAAACTGACCTCTAAACGCCCACATGTATGTTTACATAGTAGTGCTGTGCACACCTTTGGTCACAGAAACTTCTCTTCATAGATGGTGGTGACGACTGGGGAGATTCAAAACTCACCAAAGGACTCAGGAGATAGCTCAGTGGATAAGGAACTTGCCTGCAAATCCTAACAACCTGGAGACCTGGGTTCGATTCCCCACTACCCACCTAAAGCCACAGGCACAAAGTGGTGCATGCATCTGGAGTTCATCTGCAATGGCTGGAGACCCTGACAACAACCATTCCTAGCTCTCTTCTCTCTATCTCCCTCTGCTTGCAAATAAATAAATAAAATATTTAAAAAGATAAAACCTCATCAAAGTGCTGAGAAGAAGTGACAGTTAATGATCAAAATTAAATGAGAGATTGCTATCAAACCCTCCAGGGCTTGGGAAGCATTGTGGAAGAGGTGATGAAAAGAATGTAAGAGTAGGGGCTGGAGAGATGGCTCAGTGGTTAAGGTGCTTGCCTGCAAAGCCTAAAGGCCTGGGTTCCATTCCCCAGTACCCGGGTAGAACCAGATGCCCAAAGTGGTGTATGCATTTGGAGTTTGTTTGCAGTGGCTAAAGGCCCTAGTGTGTCCATCCTCTCTCCCATTCTGTCTGTCTCTCTACTCTCTGTCCCTTTTGCTTGCCAATGAATAAATAAAAAAAGAATGTTAGAGTACAGGGTGGGGACAAGCCCTTTGGAGTGTTGTATTCTGGATTCAAGGTTGCCATTGCATATATTATCTCACAGTAGAGGTCATTACCTGCACAATAGTGGGCCCATCAACATGTCATCACAGGTAAGGAAGGCAGACAAGAAAATATCAAAATAATACAGGGACTGGATAGAGGGAGGAAGGGGTTCAATATAAGGGGTATGGCGGAGTGGGGACAAGAGATAGCACTGAAAGGGGAATATGATCAAAATACAATATGTACATGTGTAAAAATTGTTAATAAAAGTTATGACAACAAATTTGGGTTTCTTGTTTTAAAATATGTATTTATTTATTTATTTGCAAGCAGAGAGAGAGAAAGAGAAAGTGAGAGAGAATAGGTGCACCAGGGCTTCCTGCCACTGCAAAGAAACTCCAGATGCATGCACCACTCTGTGCATTTGACTTTACGTGGGTCCTGGGGAATCGAACCCAGGCTGTTAGGCTTTGCAAAAAGGTCCTATAACCACTGAGCCATCTCTTCAGCCCCTGGGTTTCTTTTTTGTTTTTATTTTAGAGAGGAGGACGTTATATAGAAAAGCTCTTTTCTTTATATCTTTTCTAGTACTCTCATAACATATCTGCCTTCATAACAGAAGTGCTAACAGGACACTGATAAAATAATGTTCATTAATGTATTAGACTGGTTGTCTATGAGAAAAGGAACTCATGGCCCCTTGGGAGCCTATGCAGGAAAATTTGTTAAAGCAGCCTGAAGGAAGCACGTGTCTGAAGTAAAACGTGGGGGCCCAAACACAGCCTTACTTTATCAGTTTGATGTCAGATAACATACAAACGATGTGCCTGTGAGCCTGGGGCATTTCACATCCATGCACAATCCTCAGGAAATCACAAAGTATTATCAGCGAAGGCAGAGGGCAGGATTGCAGTTCAGATCAACACACAACCAGCAGGACACATTTATGGTTCCGGTTTTGTAAAGCTTCCATTGTTAGCACCTCCTGCTCCCTCCATTTCTGCTCGGTTGTGGAAGAAGCCCTGCATTAGAATTTAAAATGACTCGCCTCTCCTCTGAGGAGGCTCTAGTAAATTGACTTTTTACAGACTGACACTGTCTTCCAGGCGTTTGCTCTGGGGCTGGCGTGCTGCTCTGACAAATTGTGATGGTTTGTATTCTCTCCTGGAAGCTCATAAGGAATGCATTGCCTTTGCTGCGCACCCAGCTTTCTACCCAAGGGACGTGGAGAATTCTCAGTGCCAAATGCTGAGCTACTCATTTTTCTTTCTTTTTTTTTTTAATTTTTTTTGTTATTATTTATTTATTTATTTGAGAGCGACAGACAGAGAGAAAGAGGCAGATAGAGAGAGGGAGAGAGAATGGGCGTGCCAGGGCCTCCAGCCATTGCAAAAGAACTCCAGACGCGTGCGTCCCCTTGTGCATCTGGCTTACGTGGGTCCTGGGGAGTCGAGCCTCGAACTGGGGTCCTTAGGCTTCACAGGCAAGTGCTTAACCGCTAAGCCATCCCTCCAGCCCTGAGCTACTCATTTTCCTACGAGGCCTTCAGAGCACACACAGGCCCAGCAACCCACCAGGACAGCACTGTTGCTGCCCACCCAGCAGACCCTGTCTCCAGTCTCCATTAGAATAGGCCCAAGGGAGCTAGAAATGATCACCTCTTGAATTTTTACTTTTTCTTCCCTATGCGTCATGTTTGTGTTTAGAAAGGGCCACCAAGCTGTCAGAGTGTGAAGAATCCATTTCAAAACCATATATACTACTCATGGCTGTGGAGAGAGAAAAAAGGCCGATTAATAATTGAATTTTAACATCAGCTTGCCAATCTTGATAAAGTCATAAGGGTGAGGCCACAGAGACCTCTGGGCTGCATTTCAGGTGATAAATGTATACTATAGGGTTTTACTTTTGCAAATAATCAGCAAAACAAAGCAAGCCATGTTTATATTAAATGTTCTACATGAAGACTCGCTGGTCATCACACTATCAGAAATTTCAAGAAGGAAAAAGACATATTTGAAAAGTAGATATAATAAAGAATTGCATTTTTGACTAGCTCATGGGAGAGGTCACAGTTATTTTCTATTTACTTCTATTTACAAAATAGGCAAGTTTTATTTAGTGAATCTTTTCTATTACAATTACCAATTGTTATTTTGAACTCCATCTTTTTCTTCAGTGATACACTATTTATCTATTACATATGCCATATGTGTAATATGTATATAACAGAACGTTTGCAAGCATATGATTGATATTTAGCACATTGTTTTTTTATTCTTTTTTATTATGGACATACTTAGTTTGGATACATCATGTGTTTGTACCACCCTTTCCCTCGTCCCTGCCCCCATTCCACTGGGGGTCCTCTTTAGTGGGGTTGCTGGTATTCCCCATGGGGTTGTGGGTTATGCATTGTGAGAGCAGCAGTCAGATATTGGTGGGGGATGCGCCATGCCTCTGGGCATGATGTCTCAACCCGTGGCTCTTACAATCTTTCCACCCCCTCTTCTGCAAAGCTTCCTGAGCTGTGGTGGGTGTGTTTTAAGTCTACTTCAGTGATGAGCTCTTAGGAGCCGCTGGATCTCTGCTTTGGTAGGTGTTGAGTATCCTCAGGGTCTGTCTCCTTCACTTTGGCACTGATTGCCAGGCTCACCATGGAAGCAGCAGTCTTGCTCGTCTCCCCAGTTCCTCTGTGGATTCAGCTGGGCCTTGGCTGAAGTGCGAGAGGTGGTTTATTTCTCGGGACTTGCTACCTTCTGCAAAAGACAGATTCTCGAGTGGAGAGTGAAGTCAGCATGGGTTAAATGTTTAACAGTTTTTGTGGGATATCATGACTCCTAATGTCAAGTATTTTCTGTGTGGTTAGCATCTATAAGATAATTAAAAGCCACATTTCTCAAACCATAAGGTACATGCAAGTCACTTGGGGAGTCAGCTAACAGGGAATTTGTGGTTCAGTAGGTTTAGGGTAGGACTTAAAATTCTGCATTTAAAAATATTTATTTATTTATTTATTTATTTATGAGAAAGAGAGTATGGGCATGCTAGGGTCTCTTTGCCACTGCAAACAAACTCCAGAAGCATGCCCACATTGCTACATCTGACTTTATGCAGATAGTGGGGAATTGAACCTGGGTTGACAGGCTTTGCAAAGCAAGTGTCTTTTACTGCCGAGCCATCTCTTCAGCCCAGATTCTACCTTTCTAACTAGCTCTCAGATGGTGCTGGCATGTTGCACGTTATCCACAATTTGACACCATCTGATGTATCCTCGGAGTGTTCCCCTGTGAGGTCTACGGTGTTATTACCTCCTTATCGATAAGAAATTACAAGAGAGGTTAGGTGGATTGCCCGGTCTCAGGTAGGAAATGCAGACTTAATTCTTCTTGACTCCAGAGCCCCAGAGCTCAGTAAGTATCTTCTAACTGCCTCTCATCAAGATGGAATCACTCTTGATGGCTTTATCCCATAGTAATGAATAAATTTTAATAGGCAATAATATGTCTAAGCCTCTTGCTTTACTCAAGTTGGTCTCCTTTGATTTTAATAGGTTTTTCAGCCTGAACAAAGCTCAGTTTATTAAAGGAAGCCTGTTTTCTTCATTCACACCAGCTCGTAATGGCAAAGCACACTGACATTTTCCACACTGCTCCTGGCATAGTAACTGTTTTAAATGTTAGTCGGCTTTCGTGCAGACATTAAGGAGAAACATCAATCTCCGTTCAGGAATGTGCCCTGCATAAAAATTCAGGCTGCGTAAGCATTTCTCTTAGCATTTCCTAAACTAATTATTATGGATAAGCACACAGTAAACACTCGTATGGGGTATGAAAGCCATTTGTCTACATTTAGCTCCATTCCAGAAATACTTACTGATCACCTATTAGCTTCTAAGTTTTGGGACTCAGGATTTTGAGGGACAGAGATAAATGTGACTAAGCCAAGGTTTCCCTAGGAAATGACAGAAGCATGCTCATCTCTTACTGCATCCAAGTTTCACATAATTACTTAGCGTCCTTCAGAGAGTAAGAATCAACTATGGGTATGGCTGTGGATAAGCAGTATCTGCTCACATTAGCCACATCTGTTTTTTTTTTTTTTAATTTTTCTTTTTATTTATTTATTTGAGAGTGACAGACAGAGAGAGAAAGAGGCAGATAGAGGGAGAGAGAATGGGCACATCAGGGCCTCCAGCCACTGCAAAAGAACTCCAGATGCGTGCGCCCCCTTGTGCATCTGGCTAACGTGGGTCCTGGGGAATCGAGCCTCGAACCGGGGTCCTTAGACTTCACAGGCAAGTGCTTAACTGCGAAGCCATCTCTCCAGCCCCACATCTAGTTTTTTTTTTAATAATGTTCTTATTTAGTTAGCTGCATGTGTGTGCACCTGAGCATGCATGCATATGCATGCGTGTATGGGCACCGCAGGGTCTGCGGCAGCTGCAAATGGACTATCTAGCTCTATGTGGGTTCCGGGAAATTAAACCTGGCCTGCAGACTTTGCAAGCAAGTGCCTTTAACTTCTGACCATCTTTGCAGCCCCAAGATACATTTAATTTTATAGGATTCCACAAAGAAATAGGTTAAATTTCATTGATTTGATATCTTGCCTTCAACTCAAACAGTTTTTGGTATTTTCTGTGGAAATACTCATGGCTCCTGCTGGTTCATATTAATGCCTACTTTAAATTTAAAAAAATCATATGAATATTGTTGGTAGGGACATTGTCCAGAGAATTATAAATATTACATGTGAATATCAAAATTATCCACTCAATTAATGCATACTGAACATCTACTATGCCAATACTGTAGGCCAGTATTTTGAAAGTGGAATACATGTATTAGGAAGTTCCTGTGACCTTAAGGAAAATGTTAATCCATGGGTTCTTCAAACTTCTATATGCATAAAGATACTCCAAGTTGTGTTCTATAAAATTCTACTGAGCATTAATAATGCATTAGGAGGATAGAAAGATGGCTCAGTCAATAAAGCACAAGCATGCAGACCCAAGTTCAAGCCCCTGGAACCTGTGTGAAAGGTCAGTGTGTTAGTTTTAATAGATGGCCCCCAATATATCCAATTGTTTATTTGTTTGTAGTTTGCATCTGCAGCCACCTGGCTGGAGGCAATGTCACTGGGTGGATCTTTAGGCGTGGTGGTGGGTTTCAGATTTCAATCTAAAGATATGCAAAGTGTGCCTAGCTGGAGTTCCTGAAGTGTGCTGTGGCTTTTGGCTTTTAGGCTTGTGCTTCTCTCTCTCTCTGCTTGGGCCTGTGAAGGCAGGCCAGCTTCCTCTGCCATTTATGGAACTTCCCCTGGATCCATAAACTTCAATAAATCCCTTCCTCCATAACTGTGCCTGGTCTGGAAGTTCATCTCAGCGAACCTGAAACTGTCTGCTACAGTCAGCTACAGTGATGTGCACTTGTAATCCCAAAGCTGGGGAGGCAGAGACAGGGACAACTCAGGCAATTGCTGGCCAGCTATGCTAGCCAAATCACTGAGCTCCAAGTTCAATGAGACCTGGTCTCAGAAGTGAGATGGAGAGGAATTGAGGGAGACATCAACACTGACCCACCCACCCCCACACACCACAAACAACAAATTAACTACTGATAAAAATGATCATATAAATACATACAAGATAAATATATCTAAAAGCTATATAGTCTTTGAATCCAGTTATCTTCTTGTTCCCTCTCCCCCTCCACCATTCCATTAAAAGCCCTCCTCACTGGGGGGTGTCCGTAATCACTGTAGGGTCATGAATGCACTGGCTGGTTCCTAAAGCAAGGATAGTAGCTCCCAGTACACCTTCCCACTTTGTGGTTCGTACTTTTTTTCTCCCCTCTCTTCCACAATATTTCCTGAGCAATTTGTAGTGTGTTCATATATTAAAGTTCCCAATAAAAATCATGTTAAAGGGTAAATAAAGGTGGTGTCAAATCTCCAGACAGAGAGAGAGAGAGAGAGAGAGAGAGAGAGAGCAAAATCAAGAAATAAATGTACACTGTATGCATGAAACCAAACTATGTGCTGAGAGAAAAATCAGTGTTAAAGAGTATGTATATTGAGGATATTGTTGTGAGATGAGTTGCTTTATTAATTACATTGATAGTAACTATCTTTGTAACTATAATTGCAAAATTATACATGTAGTTGTACTTACTTATTAAGAACAAATGAGAGAGCTAGTCTCATGATTATGAAGTTGTTTTATGACAGTAGATTGGTCTTCTGCCTCCCCATCTAAAGGCAGCTCTCTCTTCTTTCCACCATCTGTACTGCATACTAACTCATTGACCTGCACACTGGCTACCTGTGTCCTTATAGTATTTTAAGTTCCAAGAGGGTGGAAGTTGCATTTTTCATATTTACCATTGTATACCAAATGGCTTGCACAGTGTTTCATACCAATAAAATGTTCAGTAGACATGTGTTGCATGCCCCTTGGGAAAAAAACAGTGGCTCATTTTTCTTAACTCCTCTCATAAATAACAGTAAGAGCACAAGGAGAATTTCTCAAAAATAATTTCAAATTAAAAAAAAAGGAATCACCAGGAAAAGTTGCATAGGCAATGATCTAGAAACAAACTGATATATGATCCTTCATCAAAATTCCAATAGGTGGCTTTCTCATGAAAAATGAATAAAATAGCTCATGGTTCCAATTCTTAACTATTGGAACTAGAGCTATAATAAACATGGATATGAGAGCATCTCTGTAGTGGAGTATAGCTGGGTCACGGGACTTCTACTTATAGCTTTTGGAGTTTCCTGCATCTTATTTCCACATTGGCTACACTCCCACCAGCAGTGGATAATGAGCATCATGTACCCGACGGCAATGGAATTCCATTTAGCAGTATGGAAAAAATGAGCTTTGCAGGAAAACAAAAAAGAATCTTATTAAAGCAAGTGAGTTAACCTCAGAAAGATCAAAACCGCGTGCTCTCTGTGGATATGCAGGTCTAACGCTTTAATGTATGTAAATATAGGAGAGAAGTGTGGATAAAACCTAGAAAAGTAGAGCCACAATCAAACTAGAATATGAAGAGATGAGCTGAAAGAGGGGGCAAGACAGGCAGAAAGACACGTGTGCCCAACAGAAGGAGGGAAAACGCAGAGGGAGGGCATCTGGGGCGGGGGGAGTAATGGGGAGTATAGGAGAGGGGCACAGAAATAAACAAAAACAAACTGTATTTGAAAATGTCAGAATGAATGGTACCTAAGTCTCTGCATGCTGGCTAAAACATATTAAATTAAATTAGCTCATTGAGGGTCTAACACAGAAGAATCTTCGTTTAAGCTTCTTTAAGCTCATTAATGGAAGAGCTAACCTTTATGTTAATCTTTATCTTACACAGTCCAGAAAGATAAATATGAATAGATCTCCCAGCTGACAGGAGAGCTTTGCAAATTACAAGTGCCCGGATCTTCCCTCTGTGCTCTAGGTTCAGATTTGGTTGATAGGGATGGATGGTGGAGACTTGGAATTTTAAAACTTCGCATGATTCTTTTGTTTTGTCAGAGTGGAGAACCCCTGTAGAGGAAAGGAGAGTTATGCATAGTAAAACATGTGCTTTGGTCAGAAAAAGTAAGATTCATCTCTGCCACTCTCTAGTTGTGGAATCTGGTGTAGATTACCCCTCTCAAAACCTCTAGGGTCACGTGTATAAAGTGGAATGCTGTCTACCTTAAAGGTGCCCAATATTACACATTTTATGAGGTTCCAAATTGGTCGGTTCTAATAATGGCCTCTAAGCTTAGGTAAGGTGACTTTGATTTCTTCAGTCTTGTTCCAAACAACATGGGTGTATCCACATTATGAGAACAGTGATAGCATCTCATGGAGGCTGTGGATTTGGAACTTGCATCTCTAAGCGATCAGATTAGTAAATATTCCTAAAGCTATCTTTTTAAGAAATGTTTTTATTTTATTTATTTACAAGGAGAATGACGAGAGAGAGCGAGAGAATGAGAGGGAGAGGGAAATGAATACGGAGAGGGTGAGGATGGGGCCTTCAGCTGCTGCAGACAAACTCCAGATGCATGTGCCACTTTGTGGATCTGCTTTTATGTGAGTCCTGAGCAATTCAACTCAGACTGTCAGGCTTTGCAAAGGAAGTTCCTTAATCACTGAGCCATCTCTCCAACCCCTAAGACCATCGTTTAAATCATAGGCCCTCCTCAATTGTCATTAGTCAAAATAAAACTGAAAACCAGAAGATAAATTGATAATAAAGTTAGTTATGATATTTCACATTTCTTCAGTACTTATCACGAGCTGGGCACTGTTCTATGAGTTCTGAACACAGCATTCCACTCAGTCCTTAGAGCATCTGCGTGGTATTGGGAAGTGTGGCGCCATCATATCAGCCTCTCCTAGACAGCTGAACCTCCCTAGGTTTCCCGTATATAATTGGGGTTATTAAAAGATCTACTTTTATAAGGTTGTTCAGAAAATATGGAAGTTGCCACATAAAAGCTTTTATCATGGGACCACACACATTATGAATGCCTGGTTTATTTCCAGAGTGCACATTCTACAACTATTTCATCTGCAAAGGAGGTGGCATTTACAGCAGTTTTGAAATTGAATGGATCAGGCAGCAGTCAGCAAACTGGGAGTGGGTCAAAGGCCTGTACAGCATCTGCAGGTGACGTAAGCAGAAAGGCCCTAAGCCCTGGGTACCACCTAGTGGGAAGCACTGCTGCCTTGGCATCAGAAAATGCCCACCAAAGGCTTTTAAGAAAATAAGTACATGTGCGCTACTCAGTTAATACTAACACAACTCTTGGTTATAAGGGATGTATTTATTTAGTTGAAACAATTTCTAGTTTTTTCCTCTCTCATAGCCAAATGTTGTTATAGTTACCTTCTCAATTCTGGGACCACACACCTTACCAGAAGCATCTTACTATTACGTGGAAAGGGTTCCTTTCTTTCTTTCTTTTTTCTTTTTCTTTTTCTTTTCTTTCTTCCTCTCTTTCTTTCTTTCTTTTTTTTGAGCCAAGCCCAAGAGATTGGCCAATTTTTAATGTGAGAGAGTGAGAGCAAGAGATAGAGAGAGGGAGGGGGAGAGAATTGGCCTGCCAGAGCCTCCAGCCACTGTAATTGAACTCCAGATACATGCGTCACCTTGTGTGTCCAGCTTATGTGGGACCTGGACAGTCAAACATGGGCCCTTGGGCATTGCAGGCAAGTGTCTTAGCCACTGTGCAATCTGTTCAGCTCAAGGTTTATTTCAGGCTTACAGTTTTGAGGGGAAGTTTCATCACGGTGGGAAAACTGGCTCACACCTTGTCATGTGTCTCAGCAGAAGCACTCTGAGTACTGCGCTTGGAACTAGTCTAACAACCCCCCAGTCCTGCCTCAAAGACACACCTCTCCAGCAAGGCTCAGCCTCCCACAGGCTCCAGCAGCCAAGGACTGAGTATGAGGCTTATTCACAAACACTTGATTCACTGGGGAGAGGTGGGGGACACTTCACACTCAAACTATTACATTCCAGCCCTGAACCCCATGGACTCATGACCACCTCATGATGCCAAATGCACTTGGTCCAACTCTAGAAGCCCCCATGGTCTCTACCAGTCCCAACATGGTTCAGCGTTCCAGATCCAAAGTCTTATCTGAGGCAAATGCATTAAATAGGTTGGCATGGCCTTATTGTGCCTAGTTGAAAACACTTTGCTTAGGGTTTGGCACATGGAGTTGGCATTTTTGTTTATGGCTGTCTTTATTACCTGGCTCACTGGTGTCAAATCAGCATGCTCTGGAGCCCCCATTCATCTTTTGTGCGTCTTGTAGAGTGCTTTAGAATAATGAAGAGTCTTCAGTTCTTGAGAGTTCTTACCTTTGGACATGAGCACAGATTGGTCTGGGAAGAATAAAATGACTTGAAAATAATGCAGTGCCTTGAATTTTATAAGAGGGATGCATTTTTAAAAAAACCTTTGGAACTTGGCAAATTATGAGTGTCAAGGTTCTGAACCACTGCCAAAATGATTGCCAAGTTTAATGGATGGCATCTGGAGATTAGTGCCCCCTGCATGTCCATCCTCATTTTTCAACATTTTACATTGCCCACATAACCATTTGCTGAGGAATCAAGTGTTGTAAAGACAGTGTATCAATCTGCTGCTAAAACCTCGGCTTACCAGCTTATTTTTCTGTCCTTGGCATTGGCTCAAATGGTTCATAAAGGGCCAGACATATACAAGTAGCCACTTTGTCCCTCTGACCTGTCCCCAGGACCTGGAGACAGGGTCTGGGTTCTGTCCCCATGCCCCCAAGGATGAGTTATCTCCTGGGACTGACAGAGTGCAACCCCAAGATTCTACTCCACTCTTAGCATGTGTGCCACTTTGTTCATCTGCCTTTAAGTGGGTACTGGGGAATCAAACCTGGGCCTTCAGGCTTTGCAAGCCAGAACCTTTAGCCACTGAGCCATCTCTCCAGCACCCCCACCTTATTTTTTGAGCCAGGGTCTCTTGCCAAATCTGGAGCTCACCAACTGTGCTAGACAAGGCTAGCCAGAAAGCACCGGAGGCCCCCATGTCCACCACCCCAACACTACAACCACATACATATGCTGTTATATCTGGCATTTCACATGAATGCCTGGGATCCAAATTCAGGTCTTCATGTTTTTGTGGCAAGCATTTTACCCACTGAGCCATCTTCCAAACCTTAATGATGTTATTCATGTATGATCGCTCTCCATTGCCAACAGGTACTCCCCTGCAGAGCAGAGATAGCTCTTGTTCAACGTTTTATCTCTAAACATTTTGTGGTAGAGAAAACATGAACTTCTATTAGTACATCCCCGCCTCCTGCATGACCTGGAGATGCCGGCTCTGGTCCTCTTCCAAGGGCAGAAAGTCCAGGCAGCTCAGGCACTGGGGGCTGGTACCAAGAATATTTTAGACTATCTCTTTCCTTGGCTATTGAGATGTATCTACTTTCTCTGGGTTGGACATGACCATGGCTTCCATACTGAAGCAGAGCAGATATAATGTCCAGCATGAATGAGAACCTGAGAAGGTCATGTCTACTAACATTTTTTTTTTTTTTTTGCACAGGGAGGAGAAAGGGCAAGATATGGGCAAGGGTGACCAGACTCAAGACATCTTGGCATGAACTCCCCATGAGATCCCCCTCAGCGTCCACTACATAAGAGGCAAAGAGTTGACTGTGGAGGGACTTCTTAGTGGTATAACTGCTCATTAAGTCCCCAGTCACCATAGGGACTTCTCAGTAATGCAGCTCCTGTAAGTAGCCCCTATATGCTCATTGCTTTGCCAACTTGAACTTGGTCTGACGTGCCCTCTCAGTCTGGGAAAAATAGATGTCCCTTCACTTTTCTCCAGGAGAAGTCACACAACACTTATTTACTTGTCTTTGACAGACGTCCCCAGGGTTGACTTTTCTCCATCCCGTAGTTGTCACACCCAACTGTCATAGGGGCCTGTGAAAGAGGTCTGGACAAATGGACACTTCTCACTTCCTGTTTGATTCTGGATAATTAGTTGTCAAAAAATGTAGCTGGGGGCTGGAGAGATGGCTTAGTGGTTAAGGCATTTGCCTACAAAGCCAAAGGACCTTGGTTCAATTCCCCAGGACCCACATAAGCCAGATGCACGAGGTGACACACATGTGTCCTGGAGTTCATCTGCAGTGGCTGGAGGCCCTGGTGCTTGCTCTCTCTCTCTCTCTTTCTCTCTCCTGCTTTCTCTCTCGTCCTCTTAAATAAATAAATTTTTAAAAATGTAGCTGGAACTTGTTCTCACCCATTATGGTAAGACATACAAACATGGAAACAACTTTCCTACTTAGAGAAAAAGGAGACAGAGTACTCTAGGATCATGTGCGGAGGCTCGAGGAAGCAAAGGGATCGAAGGAAAAATGAGCCAAGTACCTGTTTTGTGGTTTTTGTAGGAAGAAATATGTCCAATAGGCAAATGAGCAGAGGATTGACTAGTCTGAATAATTTGGGAGCTCTTGGGGCATACAGACTCCTTAGTTGCCTAGCACTGAGCTTGATCAAAGGAGGTAGATATTGGACCCCAGAATATGGGTGTTATGGGAAACTGAGTCACACACAGCCAGCAACAGAGATAGAGTGGAGAATTAGAAAATTTATTCATGTCAACATGGACTCAGGGGACTAACTTCTGAAGTCTGAGTACTGAGCTCCGATAGCTCAGGGCCTTTATAGACAGTATGGAAGGCAGTGTAACATCACTTTAAAATCTTTCCACTAATGGTGGGCTCAACTTCTGGGCTACATGGCTGGGGCACAGGCAGAAGCAAGGTAATAAACTGTTAGCGGGGGTGGGGGAGCAGGGGGGTCGGTTACCTAGGATTTGGTCTTGAGAGGTATCTGACTGCCTCAGGACAGACTCAGTGACACACCTATGCTGGTTATAGTAAGAATAGGACAATGCTGTTTATGCTCTTTCTTTCCAGTTTAGGATCTAAGGTATTTGCAAAACACTGCTCAGCACACAAGAAGGAAGAGGGGCTTTAGTTTGACTGAAATCTCCATCACGTGAGAGATAAACCAAGGAGATTAGGTTGGTTGGTTTGCATATGAAAGCATAAGGTTTCAGGCAAGCCACCTCTCTTTCTTCCTCTCCACACACGTGTCAGGCACAAACTAATGGGCCCAAAGCTGTGACTTTGTAAACCTCACTGGTAAGCCCCAGTAAGGAATGGTACCATCTCCTCATCAGAGGATCAAAGGACCATGGCCCTGGGAGGTGACAGGACATTCCAAACTTTGCTGCCCCAGAGGAATTTAACTCCAAATAACTGGATCATGTAGGCCAGTGTCACAGGTACTCAACTTTCCCCATGCAAGGCCCCTCCCTAGCAGTTCAAGATCTCTACTTTTCTTTTCTTTTTTTAATTTTTATTTGTTAGAGAGAAAGAGAGGGAATGACTATGCAAGGGCCTCCAGCCACTGCAAATGAGCTCCAAAATGCATGTGCCAACTTGTGTATCTGTCTTATGTGGGTCCAGGGGAATCGAACCTGGGTCCTTTGGCTTTGCAAGCCAGTGCCTTAACCTCCAAGCCATGCCTCCAGCCCATATCCTCTTTTTCTTGAGAAGACTTATTTACAGCCACCTTTCCCTTATTGGGCATTCCAAAGCCTCTTTCCTTCTTTTAGAATTCTTTCTTTCTCTCTCTCTTTCTTTCTTTCTTTCTTTCTTCTTCCTTTCTTTCTTTTCTTTTCTTTTTCTTTCTTTCTGAGATAGAGAGAGAATGAGCACTTCACTAAAAAATGAACTCCAGACACATACACCACCTTGTGCATCTGGCTTTATGTGGGCACTGGGGATTTGAACTTGGCTCCTTGGGCTTTGCTGGTGAGCACCTTTACCCCTAAGCCACCTCTCTAGCCCCAAAGCTTCTTTCTGCTGGTATGCACTGTGGGTTCATGAAAGCATCAGTCACTCTCTGAGGCTGTGGTGGACAATGCCTCAGGATACTCCTCCTCACTCTGTGGTTTTGGGAGTACTAAGCTGGTCAGTGGAGAGAACACAAGGCATGGAGCGCCATAGGGCCAGCATGTTACATATTGATCAACTGAAGGATGACGTCATGCATTACTCAAAGTAAAAGCTCCAGGGCAGCGCAGCTCAGGCAGCCATTGCTTTTTCTGTGTCCATCAGCAAGTATGCCCAGCAGTGTGTTCATTACAGACAGCAATGGGCTGAGGAGACAGCTCGTCAGGTAAGGGCTCTTGCTAAACAAACATGAGGACCTGAGTTCAATCTCTAGCACTCGTGGGAGAAGCCAGGCCTGCAACCCTCCCCCACCACCCACCCACACACTGAAAATGGCAGCTCCAAGTTCTGAGAAAGACTCCCTCTCGGAAGCACAGCAGAAGAGCAACAGAGATAGGATACCTGATATTCTACTCTGGCCTCTGCATACATGTGCACTGTATGTATGTACGTACATCTGTACACATGCGCACATGCCACACACACACACACACACACACACACACACAATAAAACAACAAAATTTCCCAAAGGAAGTGAGTGAATTAAGCCAGGGTCAGTCTCTGAATTGCTTCACAAAAATACACCTTCAACAAATGGAAGTTATTTATGTACCCATTATTATAAATCAGCTTGTCAGGGACATTTGGGTGAGAAGGGCTAGAGAAGAGCAGAGTCACAGATCCTGCCAAGATAAATCAGAAATAATGAGAATACAAAAACGGGTCTCTGGGGGATATGGAATCAGTTGTAACAATGTGATCTGCATACAGTTTTTCCAGAGTGTCCCTGAAAAGCAGGGCTCTCTGAAGAGGAGAAGATTAGACAGGGAACTTGTATTCAGACATCTGAGAACTTATTTTCTTCAGCTGTTATAGAGGATGGATATTCACTGCATCATAAATTTGTAACAGGGTGACCTGGCTGAGTATAAGAGTCACCCTGAAGTTATAAGCTGAAGCTGTCTTCTCTCCATGCAAGCACTGGCTTCTGTAACTTGATGTATGTGCTAGACTGATTGTAAATATGCTCTCATTTTTCATATCCCCTCTCCCTCATGCCCATGGATGGACAGTGCATGGACTGGTTGCCATTGATTTCTTCTGGATAATTAATAAAAGAGGCAGAAGAAAATAGGTGGCAGGATTCAAGCAATCTGCGTCTGCTCTTTCTCACAGAACAACATTGATCCTATCTAGACCAGCCCTGTGAGTTGGCGGATCATGACTGTGGTTACTGGGATGCATGGGCCATACACTCACGTGTGCTATTAAATGTGAGTAGCAGCTTCATCTACGAGGGTCTTGTCACTGGGGGCTGGATCTGAATTCCAGGCCAAAGGTCAGCGAGTAGGTCTGGGGCCCGGGGGTGCTGCTTGCCCCATGTTGGCTGGTGTTGGCTCGTGTGTGCTGATCCTGGTGTTTTGCTTTCTGTCTTTCATCTCTCTGCTTGGATCCATGGAAGGGCACGGCTTCTTCTGCCATTGACGGAGTCTCCCCTGGATCTGTGAGCCTGGAATAAACCCCTTCCTCCCATAAGCTGTGTCTGGTCTGGAGGTTCAGCTCAGCACATAAAGCTGTGTACTACAGTGACAAAGAGGACATTCCAGCTACTCCACCACCTTTGGCGGTGCCTGGACAGCATGGTCCAGGTAGGTTCTGGGAAAGTGACTGACTGGACCAGTGAACCCAGCCTGTGATAGCCGACTCTGGCCTCCGTCAGCCCTGCTGGCTGGCTGACAAGCCAAATCAGGAGTAATTAATATTATATGCCACTAAGTCTCTCTCTCTCTCTCTCTCTCTCTCTCTCTCTCTCTCTATCTCTCTCTGCGTCTCTCTCTTTCTCTTACCCAGGGCCTCGTACATGGTAGAGGAGCAGTTTATCACTGAGAAACATTCCGCTAAGAGCCCTCCAAGCCTGGCTTTTCATTTGCTGTATTATCATAGCCATAGATGGAAGATTTGATAGATGGAAAATTTGATGTACACACAAGAAAGGAGTTGGGTAGAAAGAGAAGAGATTATATGTGCTAACAACACCTTCCATTTCTCATTGGTCACCAGGTCTTACTCATGCTATGTCCTAGAAATGGCTCTAATTTATCTTCATCCTCATCCTCACTGCTGCCTGCTCAGCCCAGCCTTCACCCCTCGAAATTCCTCATGTCATTGGTATTACAATGCCCTCTCACATATCACTGTGATTTGTTCCAGTTATGGATGACTCGGCATCCAGTTTTGTTCAGAAAGGACAGGATGGATTAATAGGTATTGGTTATCTACTTTATTTGCTAATAAGTTTAATCACAAATGTAAACTTAAAGAAGTCAACAATCAATACTTACAGGGGACTTTTCAAACTCACATTCTTTTTCATTCATTCTTCATAAAAAAAAAAAAATAGACTAGGGCTGGAGAGATAGTTCAGCACTTAAGTAATTTGTCTGCAAAGTTTAATAGCCAGGGTTTGATTTCTGAGTACCCACATAGAGCCACATGTACAAGGTGGTGCATGCCTCTGCAGTCTGTTTGCAGTGGCTTGAGGATTATCTCTGTCTGTCTCTCTCTGTTTGTAAATAAATAAATAAATAAATAAATAATATATATTTAAAAATAAAACTAGGTTGGTGACAACAGTGTCCTCCATGAAACAGATAAAGAGACAAGTATTTCAGGGAAGTAACTTGGCTTGCATCACATGCCAGGGATTGAAAAAAGATCCAGTCTGAATACAGCCACATATGTTTAGTGATCTGAGTGTCTTTTACTTATTTATTTATTTTGGTTTTTTGAGGTAGCGTCTCTAGCTCAGGCTGACCTGAAATTCACTCTGTAGTCTCAGGGTGGCCTCACACTCACAGGGATCCTCCTTCCTCTGCCTCCCGAGTGCTGGGATGAAAGCCATGTGCCACCACACCCGGCTTGATCTGAGGGTCTTGACCCACATGTGGATCCTGGCACCGCATGTGCTGGGTAGAAAGGATTCAGCTGGGTATATACATGCTTGCAGACACAGAACCCTGGGATTTTCTCCAAGGAGAACATGCAAGCATTTTGGTCACCGTACAAAGACTGAAAGGGAGGAAAATGGCTTTACCCTGGACACAGGAGAGCCAGCTGAGTGGGTAAGCCTTTACATTTTCTTCAGCATAAAAATATAGAGTAGTGAAGGCAAAGCAATAGCAAAACTCCCCAAGAGAAATATCCCACATTCTTCCAGCAGCTCCCACTTCCCTCTCAGGCCGATCAGCTTGGTGTGTACTTGAGAGCCCCAAAAAGTCCATTTTGCTATTTGGGCCAATATAGCAGCCGGAATTCCCTGCTGCTATTATTAGTATTCTGCACTGACCTGCCTGTGTTTCTGATCCTCATTGTTCCCCACACGTGAGAGACCTAGGAGAGCAGTTGTCACCTGTGAAGAGGAGTAAGCTGGATGTGGAGAGAGTAAAAGGATGGAGTGCCGTAGAGCCGTCACGTTACAGAGGTGCCGTTAAACCCCAGGCCTCATCACATCAAAAGTGACTCACTTTTCTCCCATAGCCTCACTTAATCTACCGGCCAGCTCTCCTGTTCCATCAGGGTTCTGCAACGCTGCTGCTGTTTATTTCTTCTTCTGCCACCACTCTCTGAACCACCTTCATTTGGCCAGGATGGTTGCAGCAGACAGAAAGCTGGTCCCTGTCTGTCAAACACAGAGGCAGAATAATGCTGGATTCTGTGAGATCCTGTTAATCTTCACTCAAAGCCAACCCGTGCCCCTATCATTCTTAGAAAAGCTAAGTCCTTCCAGAACCCGCGAGGCCTCACAAGGTGTGACCTGCTGTTACTTCTCTGAGCGCGTCCTCCGTGGCTGTCCTCCTACGCTCCAGCCATGCTGAATCGCCGCTTCTCCAACACACTCAACCTGCTCTCCTTGGACTCTCTTCGGTTACAGTGTCTCCATCTAGAGAGCTCTTACCCCAGGTCTCTCCTTGACTTCCATTGTCTTCTTCCACATCGCCACTGCTGCGCAACCTGCCCTGACCACATGTGGACACCCCTGTGCCCTCCAGTGCCCCTACTCTTGTGGTGGCAGATTTTGTTCAGTAGAACTTACCTCCATTCAAAATGTTACCCAACTTGGATATCTCAAACTGGCTGAATAGAGGCAAACAACACCCAACTCCTCTAACACAGAAAACCACCAGTAAGGGCTGGAGAGATGGCTTAGTGATGGTTAAGGTGCTTGCCTGTGAAGCCTAAGGTCCCAGGTTCAATTCTGCAGGACCCATGTAAGCCAGATGCACAGGATCGTGCATGCACCTGCAGTTCTTTTGCAGTGGCTGAAGGCCCTGGTGTGCATTTCCTCTCTCTGTCTCTCTTTCTTTCCAATAAATAAATAAGTATTATTTAAAAAAAATGAGAAAAGAAAACAACCAGTAATACCAGTATGGCTTCATGTTGGTGTGAGTGACCCGGGAGAAGGCTGGACACCAGCCAGTCAGAGACTGGACCCTTGTAAGACTCAGAGATAGAACCGCGGCATTGTGAAAAGAAAGGAAATCCTCTGGCATCTACCACCTCATCTCCAAAATGGGGAGAAAAGGGGTCCCTCTGTCCCAAGAAGGAAGGTGAGAGCCCCAACAAGCTACCAGTGTGGACAGTGACGGTGTGCCACACCAAAACTTGCCACAGCGTCACAGCCTTACAGCCCGCGTGGGTAGGAAACCTGAAACTGTACAATAGACTTGTTTTGGAAAATGTTCTCAGATCAGCTCCTAGTGAACCTACAGACACTGCAGGACCTGAGCAATTGTTAGGTTTGTCTGGATTGTTCTCGATGCTAGAATGGATGTACTACAGCCCTTGCCATGTATGGCATTCCCCAGACATTCTACTTACTGCCCTGGCTTGGGGACTAGTTGTCTCGAGGTCCCAAATTGGCCCAGAAAAGCCCATTGGAGGGATGGAGAGATGACTTAGCAGTTAAGGTGCTTGCCTGCAAAGCCTAAGGACTTAGGTATACCCCTCCAGAACCCACGTAATCCACATGCACAGGGTGGCACATGCAGCTGGAGTTCATTGGCAATGGCTGGAGACCCTGGTGTGCCCATTCTCTTTCTCTATCTCTCTCTCTCTCTTTCTCTAATAAATACATAAATAAAAATAAAATATTTTTAAAAGAATACTGTAAGGGACAAGTGTCATGATATGGAAGGCACTGCCCTTGAGAATCAAGACACATCCTCTGAGACCAAGGACGTGGCCGGCTCTGTGCAGGTTGTGGCGGTTTCAGAGACACAGCTCCTGCCAGCCCTCCCCGCTTTGCGGCGTTCAGGCACCTGTTACCAACAGGATGTGGAGGGAATGCTGTGGTTCCTACTGCTGTCCCACCCAGGGGCATGCTGAGGTCATCCTTGAGGAGACCTCAAGTAACTGCACAGGGCATCACCATTGTAGTTGGTACCATCCACCGACAGGATCCCACTGTCACCTTGCGTGAGCACATACTGGTATTAGGACTGGGAGTGAGTACCTCAGAGGGAGTACTGTACGTCAGGTCACAAACTCACGCTGAGCAGCTGTCCTTCTGCCACTTGCTGGTCAGAGTAGATGTCCTTCAGTCTCTTTACCACTTCTGGAGACACCAGCGGCAGCAGCCCTTGTTAGTAGCAAGTCCAGCCTCAGAAGTGATTGCAGAAGGCAGGTGTGGTGGCTCACACCTTTAACCCCAGTACTCTGGAGGCCAACCTAAGACTACATAGTGAATTACAAGTCAGCCTGGGCTAGAGTGAGTCCCAACCTTGAGAGAGAGAAAAAATGTTTGGTCTGGAGAGATAGCTTAATGGTTAAGGTGCTTTCTGGCAAAGCCAAAGGACCCAGGTTGGATTTCCCAGTACCCCCATAAAACCTGATACACAAGGTGGCTCATGTGTCTGGAGTTCATTTGCAGTGGCTAGAGGCCCTGGGACCATTCTATCTCTGTTTCTGTTTGTCTCTCCTTCTTTCCAAATCAAATCAAATAAAAAGGAAGTGACTGCAGAAACCTCCATGACTGTAATTGGAATACCCACTCAGGAAGCAACCCATACCCGCTGCTGCTGTACCATACCTGCCTAAACTGCTTCAACACCCAAACGCTTGCATGGCTCACAGAGATGGCACTACTGACGTTGCTGGGAAAGATCGAGAGGAGAAAGAACTCTTAGACACTGTTGTTGAGAGTGTCAACTATTGCAGCCATTATGAAGAACAGTGAAGAGATTCACCAGCAAGCTAAAATAGATTTATCATATGATCCAGTTAACACACTTCTGGTTTTAGATTCAAAAAAGATTAAACCACATATCAAAGACACACCTGCTTACACATGTTTATTGCAGTACTGTTTCACAATTACTAAGATGTGGAACCAGCCTAGGTACCCAAAACACATGAGCATATGAAAGAAATATGGTATAAAGATGTAAGGGATTTTCATTTAGCTATAAAGATAAACAAAATCAGGTTATTTGGATCCATAGGGGTGGAAGTGAAAGACATTATGTTAAGAAAAATAAGCCAGACACAGAAAGGCAAGTACTGAAGGTTCTCTCTCACATGTGGAAGCTAACAGGAGTAACCAGAAAGTAGAATAGTGTGTACTAGGCTGGGAAGGGTGTATGTGGAGGGTGGGGTATAGTTATGAGGATGGTAGAGAAAAGGAGGATGGATTCGACCTGTGGGAAAAGGCAGGTTGGATGTATTTGTTGCTATATGCATGCGTAGAAATATCACATTGAACCCCACTCATATGCAAATGTCTTGCATGCCATATATATATATATATATATATATATATATATATATATATATATATATAGAGAGAGAGAGAGAGAGTGAGAGTGAGAGAGAGAGAGAGATAGACATATAGATACATGGATGGATAGATAGATAGATAGATAGATAGATAGATAGATAGATAATATTACATATTTTAAACTATGAAGCACATTTGATTATTAACCCTCTTCTTGAATGGAAGGTTCATGAGGCTAGAGATCTCTGCCTTTTTGGTTCACTGATAATTCCTGACAAATAATTTGTACTTAATAGCTTGTGTGGTTGAAAAAATAGATGCACTTCATTTATTCAGGGCAAAATTTGGTGTTTTGTTTAAGAATCTGAGCCATAGTGTCACACAGCATCTCTCCAAATTCCTGCACATTTGCTTCCCATCTTAAATTCCAGTTTCCTCATCTGCCAAATGGGTATGGCGATGAAGCCTGATTATTTTATTCAAAAATCAGTGTTTTTTTTCAAAAGTTTATTCAAAAATCAGTGTTCAAGCCTATCTTTTGCTTTCTTTGGGAGAAGAAAAATAGCATGTGGGAGTGGGTATTCACATTCAAGAGTGCGTCACAAGCTTTCTGTGTGACAGTCTTGTTTTCTCATTGAAAAGATGAGGCTCCTGGGTGGTAGTAAAGTTCATATTCCCAAAGTCATATGAAGGGCTGGGCTGGGGTTGACATGTACACTGATGTCATCCTGAGGTCATATGTCATCCCAAGGCCATATGGAGGTAATATGTCATCCTGAGGTCATATGGAGGTAATATGTCATCCTGAGGTCATATGGAGATCATATGTCATCCTGAGTTCATATGGAGGTAATATGTCATCCTGAGGTCATATGGAGGTAATATGTCATCCTGAGGTCATATGGAGATATGCCTTCCTGAGGTCATATGGAGGGCTGGGCTGGGATTGACTTGTACACTTATGTCATCCTGCTCTCCTTACTCTTGACATTGCAATAGCTCCTGGCATTGCTTTACCTCAGCAGTAACACATGAGTGTCTTCACACTCACTGAACACCTCTGTCCTTTAGCAGGGATGCGTTTGCTCATGGCCCTCCAGTCTGAGCTTTTGTTTGCTGGGCTCTATGCTCCTGGAAACCCTGCTCATCTTGTCAGCTCCTGCTCAAGTACCACCTCTACCATTTAGCCCACTTAACCATCCTCAGCCTCAACTTCCCTGCTTAGATCAATCCTGACCTTCTCCTGTGTGCACATTCCAGTCTTCTTCTTTCCGTGTAATGCAGGGATTTGCTTGGATGAGGAAAGTTCACAATACTCATCTTTATGACTCCATGGGGCATGACACAGCACATTGCATTCATAGCATAGGCAAATTTGACTTCCAGAATCTCAGTCATGCCAACTTGCAAAGTCGCCATTGCATTTCATACTCGAGTGCAATTAAGTATGCCGTTGTCAACTCATGCTGGCAAAACCTATGCCAAGGCTTGCGGAAGACTCAGTCTCCAGAACTCTAACCTGTGGACAAGGGCTGAAACAATTGTCAAGTGACCAGACAAGCAAGTGGCAATACTTATCCATGTCCCCAAAGCAAGAAATTCAAGTAGTAACTGTGAGTTACCAGGCAGTAAAGGGCTAGAGAGACAGCTCCACGGTGAAAGGCACTTGCTTGTAAAGCTAATGGCCCTCTGTTTCATTCCCCAGTACCCATGTAAAGACAGGCTTACAAAGTGGTGTATGCATCTGGAGTTTGTTTGCAGTGCCAAAAGGCCCTGACATACCCATACCAATATTCTCACTCTCTCAAATAAATGAATTAATTAAGAAAGGGACAAGCTTACAGAAGGCCAGAAATAAAAATATCACTCATGAAGTTTCATACACAATAGTTAAGTTAGGAGCATATCAAAGGTACTTTTAGAATATTCAATTTATTTCAAAACCCATCACAGAATAGGCATTGGATAAATGTCAACTAATTTGTGAAGTTGATTTGAAATGAAATGAATCACGAATGTGTGCTTTGAAGTAGAGGAAGTACAAAAATTCCCCACAAAATAGAAAAAGGAAATTCTTCTCTGGCCCTTAAATAGTTTGCTATGATTCAGCATATAGATAGAAATATGTCTTGAATGCTAAAGATAGTACAAATGATTGAAAGTGGATTGAAGGGTGACAAATGACTTGATTGGAAAAGAAAATTCATCTTGTCATTCATTACCTGAGATCCAAATTTATGCAAGACTGGCCAGAAGGCAGTTTTCATTTCATCCAGGATAAACCAGAGCTTATGTTCCCAAAGCCTGTCATCTTGAATATCTCAAACAGTCACTCAAACGTTTGGTGCAATCTTGTTTAGAATGTTTGTGACTACAATTGTCAGGCTGTCTTGGTGTTTCCAAAGTATTACACAGTACAATCTCATTAAAGTAGGATTTGCTGTCAAGTGACATTTCATGGGAAGGAATTTACTGAACTTTAAAGATGAGTAGTGTCTTCTTGTTGCACATACGGTCCAGGTGGTCCTACCCTTAAGAGCCACCTGCCTGCCTGAGACAGCGTTACCATGAAGCATTAATTGTGTGTTACTTGTTTCATCCTTCAGTTGACTTTTATGCGATTCTTAATTTATTTAATATGTAATTGGTACTTCGGCAATGGTGGGTCACAGTGTTACATTATCAGACTGGCTCATTCTTCTCCATGGTGGTTATTTTCTGTGAGCTCTCTGTATACACCTGTAGCCCTCACGATCGTCCTCTCTGTCCCAGGATGCCAAACCCAGTGGACTACAACATCCATAATCCCTTGTCCCATGGCTTCTAGTTGGGTTTCAGTAATTATGTGACCCTGGGAAACATAAGACATAAGAGGAAAATGAGCCTGGACTCATTATGTCCATCAGTCATTTCTTTGCAGAATGTGATCCAGTCATAGTATCTTGTGAAAGTCACATATTCTGCTGACCATCTCTTTGACAACTATGGCACTTGTGATAATGGTCATTATCATCTTAATTACACTTATTATTATTTTTTAATTTATCTTTCTTTATTGACAACTTCCATGATTGTAAGCAATATCCCATGGTAATTCCCTCCCTCCCCCCACTTTCCCCTTTGAAACTCCATTCTCCATCATATTTCCTCCCCAATAAGTCTCTCTTTTATTTTAATGTCATGATCTTTTCTTCCTATTATGATGGTCTTGTGTAGGTAGTGTCAGGAACTGTGAGGTCATGGATATCCAGGCCCTTTGTGTCTGGAGGAGCACGTTGTAAGGAGTCCTACCCTCTCTTTGGCTCTTACATTCTTTTCTCCACCTCTTCCACAATGGATCCTGAGCCATGGAAGGTGTGATTGAGATATTTCAGTGCTGAGCACTCCTATGTCACTTCTCAGCACCATGGTGCCTTCTGAGTCATCCCAAGGTCACTGCCATCTGAAAAGAGGATGTACTCTAATCAAAAGTGAGAGTACCATTAGTATATTGGTATGAACATTAAGAGGCATGCTTACCAGGAGTTTAGTGAGCATAGTATATACATTTAGCCAGATACCAGCAGATGTTACACCCCTAGGGCTCATGACTATCCCTGTTTTAAGTTTTCAATATCATAGATGTATTCCCTCCCATGGAGCGGGCCTCCAGTCCAATTAGAGAGTAGTAGGCTTCCCCCATAACAGACATGTCACTATTGCACCCATTGGCTTATTTGGCCTGGCTGGACAAATATAAGGCTTACAGTGTCCACTGTTAGGTATTAGAATCAACATGAAAACACATGTCTGGTTGTGTCCATGAGGGTGTTTCCAGAAAGGTTTAACTGTGGCCCAGTGTGGTGGTTCATACCTTAGATCCCAGAACTCAGGAGGCAGAAGCAGGAAGATTGTTGTGATTTCAAGACTGGCCTGGTTTACACAGTGAGCTCCAGTTCAGCCCAGGCTAGAGACCCTGCTTCCAAATAACAAAAGAAAAGAAGAGAAAGGAGGAGGGGAGACCTATTCTCAAAGTAGACAAAACTATCCCTGGAACTTGGGTGCTGGGCTGAATAAAAAAATAGAAATGTGGAATTGGAGGGCTATTGCACAGCAGATAAGAGCTGTTACTCTTAATCCTTAGTGTCCATGTGAGAAGCCAAGTGTGACCACACAGCCCGGTAAGCCAGTGCTGAGGGCGGTCAGAGACCAGAGAATCACTGGGATTCGCAGCAAGCTTCAAGTTAGTCTCTGGGGAGTGAGGTGTAAAAGAGGACACCTGGCATTCTCCTCTGGCCTCTGCATGGGTGTTCATGACACATGAACATCTGTACATACACTTACATACAATCCCCCCCCCCCCGCCGTACACACCACATACACTACACACACTAACAGAGAGTGAGAGCAGAACCCCGGCATTCATGTCTCTCTGCTTCCTAACAGCTGACGCACTGTGACCAGCCACCTCTGTGACTTCTTTTCCCACCATGAACTGTCCCCTCTAACTGTGAGTCAAAATAAACCACACCTTCCTAAAGTTGTTTTTGTCAAACCTTTACTCAACGCAATGAGACCGTTATAGAAAATGGTACTGAGGAGAGGGGTCTTTGCTGTGATAAACCTCAGCATGTGCTCTGAGGGACTTTGGATCAGGTTTGTAGGGGGAATGTGTGAGAGTTTGGTTGTGGACTGCAGAAGCCTTAGTAGAATGCAGTAAGCAGAGCTCACTGGGACATTCTGGTAGGAGTTCAGCTCATGATGCCAGGAAAAATGCACACAGTGTAGGCCTACTGCGTGAGGTTGCAGGGGTAAGTGTATTGGGAACTCGGCTAGAAGCCATCCAGGTTGCATTATGACAAAGCATCTGCCTTCATTCTGCCCATGAGAACTTGAGTGAGACCAAATTCAAAAAGACAATGGACTAATTTCTTTGGCAGAAAAGATTTCAAGACAACACAGTATTGGGGATGTAGTATGATTAATGCTCACTGCTCTTACTCAACTCCACAGTGGGAGAGGGCATAGACACATGAAAAAATATGTAATTTGGCCAAGAAAGGATTCTGAACAAGTTTAAAGTTAAAGACAAGCGGGATCTGAAGAGATGGCTCATCAGTTAAAGGCACTTTCTTGCAAAGCCCAATGGCCTGGGTTCAATGCCCCCAGTGCTCACAAAAAGCCAGATGCACAAAGTGGCATATGTGTCTGGAGTTTGTTTGCAGTGGCAAGAGGCTCTGGCAGACCCATATTTACTCTCTATCTGTGTAAAATACAAAAATAAATAAATTAGAGACAAGGAATGTGCTCCTATAATAACTATAATCATTAAGGATATTGGCCCCATGCCAGAGAAACCTTGCTCTCTCTGTATGTGTCCTAAGGGAGGGACCACATCAACGGAAGACTCCAATTTGTGAAAGGACAAATTTATATGAAAGAAGAGTCTAAACTGAGACCCACCACATTTTCCCTGCTGAAAGAAAGAAGAGAGAGAGAAAGGAAGAAAGAAAGAACAAAGAAAGGAAGAAGAAAGAACAGAAAAAAAAAAAAACACTTAGGGAAGTGTTTCCCCACACACAGAGGTCAGTGTAACTCTAGTCCAAGCAGGGCAAGCTACATCTCTGCTGACAGCAGAACGTGGAGCTACAGTCCAGGTAGTACTGGTTTCGCATGCATGAAGATTCAAGAGCCAGGAGGTCAAGGAGGCTTGTATTAAGGCTCCAGAATGCCACTGAGGCCAGGCAATGTATGACAGGATCAGATTCCCTACAAAGAGTTCCTGAGAGGCCATTGTGTGAAGATGTGACAGTGAACCCTAAGTTGCGATCGAGACCCCAGAAGGTTGGAATCCCAGTACTGTGGGACATCTGCTAAAGAAAGCTGCTGGCACACAGTGGAGGTGACCCAAAAGAGAAGCCATGAGTGCTGTGTGTGCTGGAGGAGGACACCTGAGTGAACTAGTTACCTCTCACTGGGACCCACATCTCTGGGTATGTGGTGGGGCATGGGGACAGAAACTAGGGTCTGGATTCAATCTTGAACTCTCTTTTTGTTTTATTTAATTTTTATATTTTAAAATATTTTATTTATTTGTTTATTAGAGAGAGAGAGAGAGAGAGAGAATGGGCACACCAGGGCCTCTAGCCACTTCAAACAAACTTCAGACACATACACCACCTTGTGCATCTGGCTTACATGGCTACTGGGGAACTGAACCTGGGTCCTTAGGCTCTCAGGCAAGCACCTTAACCCACTAAGCCATCTCTCCAGCCTGAATTTTATTTTTATTTTGGGACAATGTCTCAGTAAATTTCCTAGGCGGGTCTTAAACTCACTCTAGCCCAGAATAGCCTCAAACATGTAACATCGTGCCTCACCGTCTTGAGAAGCTTGAATTACAAGCCTAGACAGTTCCTACCTTTTAAAGGCCCTGCCATCCTTTCACAGTGTCCCACTGGGGATCAAGCCTTTAGCTCATGACACTCTGGGGGCCAAATCACAGCAGATATTATAAGTAAGAAACAGATTCTTCCCACCTGGGATCGTGGCAGCTGGCTGTGACATTTGGAGATAAAGGTCAAGGGAATGGTGTTTAAACTCCATTTATTTAGAAAAGATAAACATCTTTTCTAGGAACATCAAACCTTTAGTAATGAAGAAACATGGGTACACGAGGTTTCAAAGAGAGAACCAGTTGTAGTAACTGTGCCAGGACTGATACAGGGACTCAGAACTCAAAGCGTCAACCCTCAATGTTATATTTAATGAGTAAAAGTAATTATAGTGGTGGTGGTAAGATTTTGTTTTCAGCAGTTTTATAAAAGAAATTATATATGTTATACACACATACATATACATGCCTACATCACATAGAGACACATATATTTTCCTGTATGATCTGGGGTAACTTTTCTACTGTGACAAGGACAGAATCTTTTCTCCTAACAGATGAATAAACAAAAACAACGTAGAGGTCCTAGAACAAAAACAGAACACAGAAGTGGGGTCGAGAGGGAACTAGCTCATGGACTAAACACAATTGCAGCAGGCACAAGAGGAAAGCAGCCTCGATTTTTAATTCAGTTGATCAGGACTCTATTGTAGTTCAAGTAAATTCATAACACAAAGGTTTATAATATCAATAGGAAGGCATATTGTGATGGATTGAATAAAGCAATTGAGGACTCGAGTCCATAGAGCCTCTTAGAGACAAGATAATTTCAGTTCTTCCTTTAGTGTTCCCATGAGAATCAGCTAAGCAGGCTTCAGCAATGCTGGCCATTGTGTGAAGACTGCTTTGTGCCGGACTCTTGCAGCTAAGCCATGTGTCTCTTAATGGAAATGCTGAGTACCTCACAGGAGCTGAGAGGGGGCGATTCCTTTCTTTCTCAAGACCTTCATCCACACTGGTGATGGGAATGCTCGCTGAGCCTTTCAGAGAAAGGTCAGGTAACTCTGAACTTAGTCCATTAGCCACACTTGAAGCTTGGAGGGTCTCTAGAGAAGAGGCGGTGGCTCAGGGATAACCCAGAGCTTAGAGTGATCTGCTGATGGGATTAGTTTCCAAATATGTTTTTAATTAAAGGCCCTTCTTGATTTCTTTTGGGATCACAAGTCCTATGAATTCTGATTTCTATTTCCAAATGCATTCTTCTTCCTTTTAAAAGAATATTTTATTTCATTGAGAGAGAAAGAGAGAGACAGAGAGAGAGGGAGAGAGAAGAGACAGAGAGAGTGGGCAGGCCAGGACCTCCAGCCACTGCAGACGAACTCCGGACACAGGCACCATCTTGTGCATCTGGTGTACGTGGGTACTGAAGAATCAAACTTGGATCCTTAGGCTCTTCAGGCAACCTAAGCCATTTCTCCAGCCTGCATTCTTTTTGTGCGTGGTTTGTAGGCATGTGATGGGCACACGAGTGTGTAGGTATGTATGTGCATGTGGAGGCCAGAGGTTGACACTGGGTATCTTCCTTAGTTGTTTCTTCATTTTACTTATTATTTTGAGGAAGGGTCTCTCACTTGAATCTGGAATTAACCAATGTGGTTATATAAGCTAGACAACAAGTCCTGGGGGATCCCCTGTCTCCATCTACCCAGTGCCAGGTGGCTCAGGCCACTATTCCTGGCTTTTTACTTGGGTGCTGGGGACCTGAACTCAGGTCTGCATGCTTGCATGACAAGCACTTTATCCACTGAGACATCTCCCCAGCCCACAAAACATATTATTGGTAGTATGAACTCACATTTTTATTTTGAAATACATTGGTTATCCTGTTTCTCATCACACAGCAATGGTGGCACTGCTTAAATTATGGCAATATGCAAATAGGTTTCTAAATAGTGAGGAAGAATAGATATTGGCATCATAGAGTCTGTTTCAAACATACTTATCTGTGTCCCTCCTCCCACTTCTTTCCTCTCCTATCCTGGATGGGAGCCTAGAAAACTTCAGGAATTTCACATAAATGAACTTGAGTTGGCATTCTACCCATCACATACCATCACCCTGTGATTTCTTAGGAATGGAAACAACACTCACATCTTAAGCCCTACCAATGGACTTGCTCAGCACAGAACTTCTCAGAAGTGGCTCAGAGAAAAATAGTATTCAGAGACTAAGAACTCTATAAGATGCACTGCCCCCAAATGCCATCAGATTAAACGGTTCAATTTTCATACTATCAAGTAACAGCTGTGCTCAGGATTACCTTGCATCCATCTTAAGCATGGATTCTTAGCTAGATCCAATAAGTGGGTTGAGTAAATGAAATATCAATCCCTATTTCACACAATTACCTTGAACTGAAATATCATTTTTTTCCCATTATCTATCCAGCCACCAGGGGCATATTTAAACAGCTTACAGTGAGACACAGTGGGGGAATGGCAATGTAGCTAACTACTCAAAAGAGATGACTGACATGAGGATGTTTTCTATTTGATCAAACCAAAATCAACACGTATGCATTGTGTGGGCACATATGAGTATCTAAGGGTGTATGTGCATGTGGAGACCAGAGGTCAACATTGGGTACCTTTCTCTGGTGGTTTCTTCATTTATACAAGATAAACATTTGTGGTAGCTTTATCCATAACAGTTTCAAAGTAGAAACAACTCATATATTCCTCAACAGAAGAAGAACAATAACAAAAAATCATGGGCTGGAGAGATAGCATAGCAGTTAAGGTGCTTGCCTGTGAAGCCTAAGAACTCATGTTCAAATCTCCAGGTCCCACATAGCCAGATGCACAGTGACACAAGTGCACAATATCGCATATGCACACAAGGGGGCGCATGTGTCTGGAGTTTGTTTACAACAGGCTAGAGGTCCTGGCATGCCCATTTTCTCTCTCTTAGTCTCTCTCTGCCTCTTTATCCCTCTCCCTCCTTCTCTCTCTCTCAAAATAAAAATAAAGGTAAAACCAAATCATGTATATGCATATAATAGAAGGCTGTTCGTTAATGAAAAGAACCAGCTATTGATACACACAACTGCTTGGATAGATCTCAAAAATGATCCATTATACACACACACACACACACACACACACACACACACACACACACCCCTCCATGAAAAGAACAAACAAGGTGGTTGTGCTTATGTGAAGTTCAGCTGCAGTAACTGGTTCATAATGGCAGTAATGGGAACCCAGCTGCCACCTTGGCTAAGTACCCTTTGCAGGATAACTTGAATACTGCCTGCTCCCACGTGACCCCACAGAGACCTCCACATAGAGGCATCAGTGTTTGGTTTATTTCATTGAAGTGGAGGATGTAGTGGCTTGACAGTGAATGTATGTCCCCCATAGCCTGAGGTACTTTTGATTAAGCTTGCAACTTCAGTCTCCAGCAGCCTGCTGGAGGGTGTATCACTGGGGGACAATCATGAACTCTAGTCCTAAGGTGCGTTCAGAGCCAGTCTGAGCTCTGGCTGTTCGAGTTTGCTGTCTGTTTGACGGTGTCTCTCTGTATGGATCTATGGAAGTGAGCCAGCTTCTTCTGCCACTGATGGTATTCTCCTGGATTTTGTAAGCCTGAAATAAACCCTTTCCTCCCATAAGCAGTTTCTGGTTGAATGTTTGCCCACCAATGTGAAGGTAACTGCAGCAGAAGATGAGCTCCCTGCCTCACCTTACACATTCCCGGGGTGTTGTGATGTTTCAGAGTGTGGCTCTTGGATTGGTGTTTGTCTAGGGCAGGGTAGGCATTATGGAGAAAGGCTCTTAGGTTGTGAGTCCACTGTTTTCCTGAACCTTTGGCTTTGGGCTAACAGATTTTACTTGCATCTGTCTTGTTTGTTCTGCTTTTGGTTTAGAAGTGAAGGCTTGTGGGGCACCCTGCTTTCAGACTGTAGGAGGCAGTTACAAAGCCCAGGGAACTCTTGGCTGTGTCTTCAATCAGTCCCCAAGGTCCTTAAGAAGGATGCCGACCTTCTTGTTACTTTCCCAGCTTCCTGTGCTGTTCATTGTTGTGTCCCGGCACCCTCTGCAGAGCCTAAACACTTTCTCTGTGTATCAATATTTATTGATTTATGTGTCAATATTTATTTTTATACATATTAATATTTATTTCTCTATGTATCAATATTTATTAATTTATCTTTTTATTAACATTTATTTCTCTATGTTTTAATATTTATTGATTTTTCTATATATTAATATTTATTTATATATGTATCAATATTTATTTATTTATGTGTCAATATTTATTTCTCTATGTATTAATATTTATTTTGCTATGTTTCAATATTTATTATTTCTCTATATATCAATATATATTTAATTTGGACAGAATTTTCCTATGCTGCCAAGACTGATGTTGAATTTCTGAGCTTAAGTGATCTTCTTACCTCAGCCATGTCAGTATCTGTGACTATAGGCATATGCCAAGACTTCTAGCTCCTACCTAAAGATGACAGTGGAATATTGTTGTCATTTACTATTATTTAACCTTTCATTTGACCTTTTATGTTGAGCAGTATATTTTGAATGAATTTACAAGCCCTAACATTTCATGCATGTGTGTTTATAATTATTTTATCTTTTTGATTAATTGCTATCATTATTAGTATGTAATGGTCTTCATTATCTCTTTTGACTAATTTTGGTTTTGAAGTCTACTTAGCCACATATCAGAATAGCTATTTCAGCTTCTTTTTTGACTTACATTCACTTGATAGTATGTTGTCCATCTTGCTGTTTTCAGTCTCTGGATGTCTTCACCAGAGGTATATGTTTCTTGAAGACCAGATATTGGGCTCTAGTGTTTTAATCCAATCATCTGGTCTGTATCTCTTTATTGGTGATTTGAGGCTGTGGTAGTTACCTTCCCATTTGCTGAGACAAAACACCTGACCAAAAGTAGCTGGTAGGAGAAAAGGGTTATTTTGTTTTATAGCCTTGAAGGGAAGCTTCATTGTGGCAGGGGACAGCATGGTATGAGCTGGGGTTGGACATCACTTATGCCACAGTAGGTGAAAAGATAAATCGAGAGAGTGAGCTAAATTCTAGTGGGGGGAGGGACTGGCTACAGCTCCCCTAAAACCACTCGCCAAAACACACCTCTTACAGCAAGTCTGCACCTCCCAGGTTGCCACCATCAGAGGAGCAAACTTTCAGAACACATGAGTTTATGTGGGACATATGATTCAAGCCACCATTCAGGGTATTTACTTGCTTTAAGATTATTATTGAGTGATGTTTACCAATTCCTATAATTGTTTCTTTTATTTTTTTGGTTGGTTGGATTATTGCTTGTAATGTACTGTCTCCCATATTAATATTTCACCTGGTTGCTTTACTCTGCTGGACCTAATGGATTCCTTCATAGCATACATGTATTTTTGCCTACAATTTAGACCACAACTGTAGACAATATCCCATGGTAATTCCCTCCCCCCCCCCCACTTTCCTCTTTGAAACTCCACTCTCCATCCTATCCCTTCCCCCTCTCAATCAGTCACTCTTTTATTTTGATGTCATCGTCTTTTCCTCCTATTATGATGGTCTTGTGTAGGTAGTGTCAGGCACCGTGAGGTCATGGATATCCAGGCCATTTTGTGTCTAGAGGAGCATGTTGTAAGGTCCTGCCCTTCCTTTGGCTCTCACATTCTTTCTGCCACTTCTTCTGCAATGGACCCTGAGCCTTGGGAAAAGTGATAGATATATTTCAGTGCTGAGTACTCGTCTGTCACTTCTTCTCAGCACCATGGTGCCTTCTGAGTCATACCAAAGTCAGTGCCATCTGAAAAGAGAAGCTTCTCTAACCAAAAGTGAGAGTAGCATAAGGGTATGAACATTAAGAGAAGTGCTTACTGGGCAGTTTGGTGAGCACAGTATATACATTTAGCCAGACAGCAGCAGACATTAGATCCCTGGGGCTCATTACTACCCCTGTTGTAGGTTTTCAGTATCAGGGATGTATTCCCTCCCATGGAGCAGGCCTCCAGTCCAGTTAGAGAGTGGTTGATTTCCCCCATAACAGATGTGCCACTATTGGCCAAATTTAAGGCTTATAGTGTCCATTGTATAGAATCTCCACTGATGATTTCTCTCTCTCCCATTGAAATGCATGCAAAGTAGCTTCTTCCAGCTTTCTGTCAGCTGGTTTACATAGGGGAGGTTTTCAACTAAGCACCAGAAGGATTTCTCAGTGACCTTGCAGCACAAGTATGTGGAGTCTTCAGCAATAAGGACTTACCATCTATTCCTGATGGGAAACCAAGGTCCTTGGCAATGTCCTGTAATGTTTGGGGTTATAAGTGACCTCCTTTGCCAAAAACTCACTGGATGGTATCCATCACTAGCACTGAAATTTTCTAGTAACATTCTATGGATTCTGAGCATTCCATTTTCCAAAAAAGTAGTTTTCCATATGACTTATTTATATCCTGTTAGATTTTGATTAGCCCACCCTCTACCTTTCTTTACTCAATCTCTTCCCTTGACCTCACTTACGACTTTTCAATCCCATTAATCTATTCTTCTACTTACATTTATACAATACCATCCCATTAAGTGCCCCTTCCCTTTCTATTCTCTTTATATTCCCTTTCTAGCTTACTGGCCTCTGCTACTGAGTTTTATTCCTACTCACATAGCATTCTAATCATTTGTTGCTAGGATCCACATATGAGAAAGAACATGTGATGTTTGGCTTTCTTGGCCTGGGTTACTTCATTAAGTATAATCCTTTCCAGATCATCCATTTTTCTGTGAATTTCATAATTTCATTTTTCTTTACTGCTGTGTAGAACTCCATTGTATAAATGTGCCGCATTTTCATTACCCACTCATCAGTTGAGGGGCATCTAGACTGGCTCCATTTCCTCACTATTGTGAATAGAGTGTCAATGAACATGGTTGAGTAAATATCTCTAAGGTAGTGACATGAGTCCTTAGGATATATGCCTATGAGTGGTATAGCTGGGTCACATGGTAGATCTATTTTTAGCTGTCTCAAGAACCTCCGCACTGATTTCCACAATGGCTGGACCAAATTTCATTCCCACCAACAGTGTAGAAGGGTTCCTCTTTTTGCACATCCTTGCCAGCATTTATAGTCATTTGTTTTCATGATGGTAACCATTCTGACAGGAGTGAGATGGAATCTCAGTGTAGCTTAATCTCCATTTCCATGATGGCTAGGGATGTAGAAAATTTTTTTAGATGTTTATATGCCATCCATATTTCTTCTTTTGAGAACTCTCTATTTAGTTCCATAGCACATTTTTAATATATTTTATTTAGTTTTTTTGAGAGAGAGAAAGAGGAAGAGAGAGAGAATGAGAGAGAGAGAGAGAGAGAGAGAGAGAGAGAGAGAATGGGCATGCCAGTGCTTCCAGTCACTGCAAACGAACTCCAGATGCATGCGCCTCCTTGTGCATCTGGCTTACGTGGGTCCTGGGGAATCGAGCCAGTGTCCTTTGGCTTTGCAGGCAAATACCTTAACTGCTAAGCCATCATCTCTAGCCCCATAGCCCATTTTTTAAATTGGGTTGTTTGATTTCTTGTTATTTAGCTTTTTGAGTTTTTTGTATATTTTGGATCTTAATCCCCTGTCAGATGTATAGCTGGCAAAGATTTTCTCCCATCCTGTAGTTGCCTCTTTGCTTTATTCAACAGTCTCTTTTGCTGTACAAAAGCTTCGTAATTTCATGAGGTCCCAGAGATTGATCTATGGTTTTATTGCCTGAGCAGTTGGGGTTATATTCAGAAAGTCTTTGCCAAGCCCAATATGTTGAAGGGTACCCTTTAATTTCCTCTAGGAGTCTCAGAGTTTCAGGTCTGATATTAAGGTCTTTGATCCATTTGGACTTAATTCTTGTGCATGGAGAGAGATAAGGATCTATTTTCATCCATCTACAAATACATATCCAGTTTTCCCAGCACCATTTATTGAAGAGGTTGTCTTTTCTCCAGAGAATATTTTTGGCATTTTTGTTGAAGATCAGGTGGCTATAGCTACCCAGACTTACATCTCAGACCTCTATTCTGTTCCATTGTTCTACGTGTCTGTTTTTGTGCCAGTACCATGCTGTTTTTGTTACTTTGGCTCTGTAATGTATGTTAAAATCAGGTATGGTGATACCACCACCCTTATTTTGTTGCTAAAAATTGTTTTAGATATTTGAGGTGTTTTTGTGCTTCCAAATGAATTTTTAGATTTTTTTTTTCTATTTCTGTGAAGGATTCCATTGGAGTTTTGATAGGGGATTGCATTAAATGTGTAGATTTCTTTTGTTAAGATTGACATTTTCACAATATTGGTTCTTCCAATCCAAGAACAAGGGATTTCCATTTCCTAGTGTCTTCTGTGATTTCTGGCTTGAGTATTTTAAAGTTCTCCTTGTAGAGATCCTTCAATTCCTTGGTTAGGTTTATTCCAAGGTAGTTTGTTTGTTTATTTATTTATTTGTTTGATGCAATTGTGAATGGGAGTGATTCTCTGATTTCACCCTCTGTGTGTTTTTTGTTAGCATATAGGAAAGCCACTGGTTTCTGTGTGTTTATTTTGTATCCTGGTGCATGGCTGTGTTTATCAGCTCTAAGAGTTTGCTGGTAGAGTCTTTAGGGTCCTTTATGTATAGAATCATATCATCTGCAAATAATGATAACTTTATCTCTTCCTTTCCAATTTGTATCCCTTTTATGTGTGTCTCTTGCCTTATTGCTATGGCTAACACTTCCAGTACTATATTAAATAAAAGTGGGGAGAGTAGATACCCTTGTCTTGTTCCCGATTTTAGTGGAAAAGCTTCAAGTTTTTCTCCAGTTACTATTATGTTGGCTGTAGGTTTGTCTTAAATTGCCTTTATTATTTTGAGATTTTTTCTTTCTAATACCAGTCTCTATAGGACTTTCATCATGAAGGGATGTTTTATCAAATGCTGTTTTTGCATCTAAAGAGATGATCATGTGATTTTTGTCCTTCAGTCCATTTATATAATGTATTACATTTATCAATTAATGTATGTTGAACCATCACTGCATCTCTGGGGTAAAGCCTATTTGGTCGGGGGTGAATGATCTTTCTGATATATTCTGGCATTCTGTTTGCCAATATTATGTTAAAAAATTTTCCATCTATGTTCATGAAGGACATTGGTCTGTAATTTTCTTTTCTTTTTTTATTTTTATTTTTTGTTCTATTTTTGTCTGGTTTTGGTATCAGGGTAATGCTGGCTTCGTAGAAGGAGGTTGGTAGAATTCCTTCCTTTTATATTTTATGGAAAAGTTTGAGAAGCATTGGTGTTAGTTCTTCCATGAATGTCTGGTAAAATTCACCAGTGAATCCAATTGGGTCTGGACTTTCTTTTAGTTGGGAATATTTTTTTTTCTTTTCTTTTCTTTCTTTCCTTTTTCTTTCTTTTTTTGAAGTAGGGTCTCACTCTAGCTCAGGCTGACATGGAATTCACTATATAGTCTCAGGGTGGCCTTGAATCACGGCGATCCTCCTACCTCTGCCTCCTGAGTGCTGGGATTAAAGGTGTGTACCACGACCCCTGGCTAGTTGGGAGATAATTTATAACTGCTTGGATCTCCATACTTGTTATAGGCCTATGTAAGTGGTTAACCTCATCTAAATTTAATTTTTGTAGGTCAGATAAATCAAGGAAATCATCCATTCCTTTCAAATTTTCAAAATTAGTGGAGTATATGTTCTTATAGTATATCCCTATTAGTTTTTGAATTTCTCTGGTACCTATTGTGATTGCCTTTTTCATCTCTAATAATGATTGGTCAGCTTAGACACAGACAAAGACACTGGTTGGTTCATGATATATCTAGTACCTTGCAGTCCCAGAAAATCCACAAAGCAATCCCATAGGGGTGGGAACAATTATATCGGTAAGGAAGAAGTAGGATGTGACTCAACCTCTTAGCCTCTTAGCCATTTTAGAGTACTCTTGAAAATATCCACCTACCTTAGGCCCCTTTTCCCAGTCTTTAGGCAAGGAAATTCTCTAGGTCACATAGTGTCCCAGTGGCACATGCCTTCAATTCACAATTGGGAGACCGAGGTTGAAGAATTTCCATGAGTTGGAAGCCAGCCTAGGCTACAAAGTATAATCCATGTCAGTTTGTTTTCCTTTAACATTTTTGAATTTCCTGGTATTGGTCTCTTTATTTCTGTTCCTTTCATAGAGAACATAACACCTTCCACAATTTTTTTTTCAAATGTAGTCCCTCTCATTCTTTACCAACAAACACTGCTTTTTATTAAATCACAATCTCTACCTTACCCTATATGAACATTTATTTTCTGCATCTTTACTAGATTCTAAATAACAGACATGTAAATATCTAGTATTGTTTCCATGGTGGCTCATAGCAGACGTTTGACAAATGTGGTTTAAAAAGGTGGAAAGAAGTTGGGCACAGTGGTGCATACTTTTAATCCAAGCACTTGAGAGGCAGAAGTAGGCAGATCTCTGTCAGGTTGTGGCCAGCTTGGGGCTACCAAATCAGTGCCAAGTCAGGCTTGGCTAGAGTAAGATCCTGCCTTGAGAAAAAGAAAAAAAAAAAAAAACATCAAAAAATGGGTTAGGGAGATGGGGAGAAGAAGATAGTTATAGCACAATTCACAATCTAGACACTCAGAACAGTTGGAATTAAATGTGCTGAAGACCTGTCTCTTTGTCATGGTATCTGATCCCAGCTACAATATAGCATGTTCGCACATGAAGCCAGTGTTTCAAGCCATCAGATTTCAAAGATTGATTCCCAATGCTCATTTCTATATGAAACAAAATATAAATAAACTTGTGTCTATTAAAATCATAAACATTGGACAGTTTTTGAAAATGAAACCAAGAAGGCAGTGGAATTTAAATTCAAAATGACTTCAAAAAGTATTTACTTGTCCATAATCTAATTTATTGTAGAGCATTGGGGGGGAAGCTCGTAGCATGAAGAGATTAGAAATAACATCATGCAAAAATTATTATTTTAAGGGCTGAAGAGATGGCTTAGTTACCAAAGTCCTTAGAGCAAGCTGGGTAGCTGGACTGGCCACATCGGCAGGTCCTGGGTTTAGAGAGAGACCCTGCCTTAACAATTAGGGTGGAGAGAGATTGTAGAAAGGAGCTGTCACCAAGTTCTGGCCTCCACATGCATGTGCACACATATGCACATGCAAACACATGCAAGCCTCCCCTGTGTGGTTGCTTCATGGTTATGAACACATGTACACATGCATGTCCTCATGTCGCACCCATCCCATATACTCAGCCACATAAAAGAACAACAACAAAACTGTGCTCACCATTGTTTTAGTGTATGTGAAGCCGTCTTTTAATCTCATGTCTGGATTTTAATCTGCTCTAGGATTTCTCTATGATGACAAAGTAAAGAGCTCTGTAGAGGAAGGTTGAGTAGGTAGAGTGAAAATCATTGTGCTTTCTAAAACTCTTCCCAGTGCCTTTCTAGTTCTTAAATTATGCACCATGCACCTTCCCTGCAGTGTCACCCATGCCTCGTCTGCAGACCGTCTGTAACGTCTGTGTCACTGAAATTGTTTGTCTCGAGTCACGTGATTGCATATTGTGGGCAACGCACCGTTCAGATACCAGAGGAGAGAAATCCAATCAGAAAATTACACCTTTTACATCTACAGATGAGGAAATTGTCCTGTGTGTACTGCCATTTTCTTCAGGAAAAAAAAAAAAAAGTGTCATCTTAGAAGTAAAAACCTATTGTCTGAAGGCAGTAACTGACTAGAACAAGAGGCTGTTATTGTCAGGGGAAAGAGCAGGGACACACACATGAAGACCTCACCTCTCACTTGTAAAAATTCTCAGTTTCCGAGTAGAAGCCATAACCAAGAGGAAAGGGGTGTTGACTTCTTCAAAGGTCTTATCTTTGTCTTAAAGGAAAAAACCTTCTTGGGGGCTGGAGAAATTGCTCAGTGGTTAAGACACTTGGTTACAGGGCCTAATGGTCTGGGTTCGATTCCCCAGTACCCATGTAATAGCCAGATTCACAAAGTAGCACATGCATCTGGAGTTCATTTGCAGTGGCTAGAGGCCCTGGAGTGCCCATTCTCTCTTTGTCTCTATCTCTCTGCTTGCAGATAAATTAATATTCAAAGAAAAACCTACTTGGATAAAAGCTACTGTGCACATATTTTGTCTTTTCCAGCTTTGTTTTAATTTTTTTTATTAATCTTAACTCTTTTAGTTAACACAAGAACAGGAAAGAAAAGCCACCACTGGGAAGTTGTAAGCTGTGGAGAAGACGTGACTTTGAGGGGCAGGGAGACCAAAATACATGTAAGACAGAATAAAGTACAGCTAACGGTGACCTTTCCACTTGAACAAGGAAGGAAAATGTGCAGAGGGTCACAAGGCCAATGCCAAGAAAATGGTTTCCGCTCTCAAATGCACCCTTGCGTTTTTTAATACCAATATTTAATATACTATCTTTTATGGAGGAAAAGAAAACTAGAAAAATGAAGGAAAATAACACTAGATCATGGTGAATGGCCCAAGAGTGAAACACAAAATAGAACTTTAAAGGAAGTGGCTTGCATTTAAAAAGAAAGAAAAAATTATTGATTTAAAATGAGAGGGCTGGAGAGATGGCTTAGTGGTTAAGCACTTGCCTATGAAGCCCAAGGACCCTGGTTCGAGGCTCAATTCCCCAGGACCCACGTTAGCCAGATGCACAAGGGGGTGCACGCATCTGGAGTTCGTTTACAGAGGCTGGAAGCTCTGGCGTGCCCATTCTTTCTCTCTGTCTCTCTACCTCCTCTCTGTCGCTCTCAAATAAATAAATAAACAAACAAAAAAATAAAAAAAATAATAAAATAAAATGAGATAAGGAGATTTTCATTAATTTCTTCCTTAATTAACTAACCTGAGCTGGTGGCAAGATAAGCTGAGCTCATGGTATTTAAGAACTGAAAATAACCCGGTTTAGATCTGATTGTTTTTATACAGGAAGACATTGAAGAAGGTAACGCATCATTCTCATTAACAAGATTTCTACCCCAGCAGCGAGGATTTCATCTGTAAGCATCTCCAAATACTGAGATTATTAGATTGAACAAAACAAAGAGAAATCTATAAAGCTGGTGCCGATGAGTAATTTAGAAGCTAATTAAGTTCTGAATGGCATTTCCACTTAAATTTTACCCATTCAGAAACATAGAGACAATCCAAAATTTTAATTACCTATTAGTTGGGCATAAAGTATATCTGTAATGTTTGCCTAGTTGTTTCCTTATGTTTGAGGTATTGTTTCCTTTTTCTTTTCTTGCGGTTAGGGATTGTGCTGAAATCTTGCCACATGCTAAGCTCCACCACTGAGGTGAGTTCCCTACTCTTTAGTCATGTGCGCATATGCCCTGGTACAGTTGCCTTCACTTGAGCAAACATCTACAGCAGAGAAAGAGAGAGAGAAAGAGAGAGAGAGAGAACCAATAGCCAGGGCTCAGGCTGGCTCTCTATACATCTTGTAGGGCTGGCCTCAAGACTAGCCCCCAAGTGCTACACCTCTTCCAGTAGGGTGGCGCCGAGCCTGCTGGAGATGTGAGTAGGAAACTGAGTCTTAATCAAAAATACCTCAGGATATGGGAGACATTTACGTTCAAACCACCACAGCCCCTCATACATCCTTTTATGATTTAGTGTATTAACTTGCCTAAAGGGACAAGGTAAGTAACATTAAAAGAAAGAAAGAAAGAAAGAAAGAAAGAAAGAAAGAAAGAAAGAAAGAAAGAAATCTGTGTATAAAGGGAGGACTACAGAGACTTAATGAGTCAATCACTTGAAAATCTCTAATTTTTAAAGAAGGCAGAGTGAACAAAGGAGAACCAAGATCCATCAATAAGACAAAAAGACAGCTGATTGCCCACCAAAAGATTATGCCAGCTCTACCACATCTGCTGGGGCACAGGAGAAATTGCAGAGGAAGCTGCAAACTGAATACTGCTCTTATTACTAGCCTGACAACCAGGTCCAGAGTGATGGGGACAGACACGAGGATCAGTCAGAGCCCATCAAAGCAGAACTCCAGAGGCTACAGAGAACTCATCACTAAATCAGACTGCCAGCAGGCCTGCCATGGCTAAGGGAAGATTGTGGGAGAAGGGCTGGAAACAGTGTAAAAGCCACAGGGCAGGTAGGAATACCCTGAGGCATGGACCCCCCCACCTCCACTACTACACAGGGACTGACTGAGGCATTCATGACTTAGGCTTGAAGCCTAATAACCCAAGTTCAGTTCCCCAGGACCCACATAAGCCAGATGCACAAGGGGACACATGCCTTTTGAGTTTGTTTGCAGTGGCTAGAGGCCCTGGAGTACCCGTTCTGTCTCTCTCTATATGTCTGCCTCTCCTTCCCCTCTACTTCTCTCTCTCTAGTAAATAAATGAATAAATAAAATATTAAAATATTTAATATTTTTAAAAGAGTATAACCTGTTATAATTGATATAAAATGAAAATTTTTAAAAATCATGGCATCTGAAGACTTGGATAATTTAACTACTTCCTTGCTTTTCTCTTTATTTTAGCCTGGAATTAACCTCTAGAGGTGTAGTGCAGCTCTGAGCATTGGTGTGTACTGGACACCGAGCTGTGTTTCTGATGCCTGTTCTGACATTCCTTTCCGCAGGATCCCAGACTAATCAGTGAGGCTACAGAGTCCAGCATCTTTTCCTCTCAAACAAGTAGGTGGGCAACCAAGGACAGGTGAGACCATTGGAAAGAAGAAGAAATTAAATAAAGGATGGATTTGGGAGAGCGGGAATGGGAGTGGTGGGAGGGGATTACTGTGTTTTTTTGTCTCTATTTAAACAATAAAAGCCCCCCCCCCTTTTTTTTTAACTTAAGAGGGACAAGGTATTCGTTAACTTTTTTCAGACTCCGTGATTTTAAATCCATTTCCATCTGGCTATTAATCATGCCTACAGATAAGAATTGTTCAGTCCTCCCAGCGAATGAGCCGAGAGCAGAAATAGAAATTTAAGTCATGTGCCAGTCCTCCTAAAACATAAGTAGTATCTCATACGTGTCACAGATAGGAATTTTTAAAAATTATTTATTTGTTTATCTCTCTCTCTCTCTCTCTCTGTGTGTGTGTGTGTGTGTGTGTGTGTGTGCAGGCACATTTGTGGAGGGACATGCCAGGGCCTCCTGACGCTGTAAACACACCCCAGACACTTTGTGCCACTTTTTGCCAAGCCAAAGGACCCTGTTCCAATTCTCTAGGGCCCACTTGAAGCCAGATGCACAAGGTGGCACATGTGTCAGGAGTCCTTTTGCAGTGGCTAGAGGCTCTGGTATGCCCATCCTCTCTCTGTTTGCTTCTCTCTGTCTCTCTCTCAAATCATTTTGAAAAATTTTTATATTTATTTATTTATTTATTTGAGAGAGACAGAGTCACAGAGAGGGAGAGAGAGAGCAAGTGAGACAGAAGGAATGGGTGCACCAGGGCTTCCAGCCACAGTAAACAAAATCCAGATGCATGTGCCACCTTGTCCATCTGACTTAAGTGAGTCCTAAGGAACTGAACCTGGCACCTTTGATTTTGTAGACATACCTTAACCTCTAATCCATCCCTCCAGCCCTAACTAAATATTATTTTTTAAATAAAGCTATTATAACTGATAAGTGAAATCAGTAAAGTCATAGGTTTTTTTATCTGCCAATCATGAGCAAGCTGAGAAATAAGTTAAATCCTCTTTATATTTGAGATGTTAATCTCCTATCAGATATACATTTTTCTCTCATGGGCAAATTAAATGAACAGACACTTCTCAAATAATAAAATACAAATTAATATGTGAAATAAACAAAGACATGAAAAATGTTCAACTCAGCCACCAGAGAAATGTAAAGCAAAATGACATTGAGAGTCCAACTTACCAACATCAGAATAGTAATCATTAAGAAAATCAAAGACAACAAATGCTGGTGAAGATGTCAGGAAAAAAGAAACCTTGATATACTACTGGTGGATAAACTAGTGCAGTCACTATGGAAATCAATGTAGAGCTTTCTCATCACATTCCTGGCAGTATGCCCAGAGGAATCTGCGACAGCCTATTGCAGACATATTACGTATCACGTCCCCTGTGACCATGTTCTCAACTGCCCTGCCACGGAATCAGCCTGCGTCAATCAAGCGAGCAACGGATTCGCGTAATGACATAGCAGAATTCCGTCCATGCAGGCGGCTGAGATTTTACACGCACCACGTAAAGGTAGAGAAGCGTGCTGAGGGGAAGCTTCCGCGCATACAGTGCAGGCTGAGCAAGCGTGGGTACCTGAGCTCAGCGCCAGAGTTCACATGAACCAGATGCTGTAGTGAGCATCTGGAACCCCAGGGCACCTGTGGTGAAAAAGGAGGTGGAGATAAGAAAATCTGCAGGAAGCTCATGAGACAGCTAGCCTGGTACTCTTAACAGTGAATGAGAGATCCCACTTCCACAAGGTGATGGGTGAAGTCCCACACCTCCCCAAACTATCCTCCAACCTCCATATGCACGCCATGGCAGGCACACATAGAACCCATATTCACACATATGAACACACACACACACACACACACCAAACCAAAGCAGAAAGGGGACTACTTAGAAAGAGAAAATAGAAACAAGTTGGGGAGGGGCATAGGCATAGAGAGGCAATATTGCCAAAGTGCATGATGTGCTTGAATGAAAATGTCATTAAGAAATCCATCATTGGCTGGAGAGATTGCTCAGTGGTTAAGGTGTTTGCCTGTAAAACCTGACAACCTGAGTTTGTTTCCCCACTGCCCACGTGAAGCCAGATGTACATGGTAGGACATGCCTCTGGAGTTCCTTTGCAGTGGCTAGAGGCCTTGGCACTCCCATATTCTCTGTCTCTCCCTGTGTCTCTCTTTCTGCTTGCAAGTAAATAAATAATTTTTTTTTAAAAAAAGAAATCCATCATTTTAGGGGCTGGAGAGATGGCTCAGCAGCTAAAGGTACTTGCTTGCAAAGTCTGAAGGCCTGGGTTTGATTCCCAACCCATTAAAAATCCACAAGGTGGTACCATGCTGGAATTTGGTGAGGCGATCCTGACATGCCCATTCTCATTCCCACTGTTCCACTCTGGTAGCAAATACATAATAAAAAAACATTTTAAAAAGAGATTCCATCACGTGCATAATAACATACACACAATAAAATCTATATAACTCATAAAATTCACAAATCACCAAGAAGTAAAAGCTCTCAATAAAAACAAGCCAATATATGATTATAAGGACACTTAAAAGAAAAACACCCTGTGTTTGTGGCTGAAGAATTAATAGCTAAAGGAAAATGCTATACTCAAACAGTTGTAGCCTGTTTCCCATACAATCGTTAGCCAGATGCACAAGGGGGCACATGTGTCTGGAGTTTGTTTGCAGTGGCTGGAGCCCCTGGCACACCCATTGTCTCTCTCTCTCTCTCACACACACACACACACACCAAACCAAAGCAGAAAGGGGACTACTTAGAAAGAGAAAATAGAAACAAGTTGGGGAGGGCATAGGCATAGAGAGGCAATATTGCCAAAGTGCATGATGTGCTTGAATGAAAATGTCATTAAGAAATCCATCATTGGCTGGAGAGATGGCTTAGCAGTTAAGAACTTGCATGTGAAGCCTAAGGACCCTGGTTCGAGGCTCAATTCCCCAGGACCCACGTTAGCCAGATGCACAAGGGGGCACATGTGTCTGGAGTTTGTTTGCAGTGGCTGGAGCCCCTGGCACACCCATTGTCTCTCTCTCTCTCTCTCACACACACACACACCAAACCAAAGCAGAAAGGGGACTACTTAGAAAGAGAAAATAGAAACAAGTTGGGGAGGGCATAGGCATAGAGAGGCAATATTGCCAAAGTGCATGATGTGCTTGAATGAAAATGTCATTAAGAAATCCATCATTGGCTGGAGAGATGGCTTAGCAGTTAAGAACTTGCATGTGAAGCCTAAGGACCCTGGTTCGAGGCTCAATTCCCCAGGACCCACGTTAGCCAGATGCACAAGGGGGCACATGTGTCTGGAGTTTGTTTGCAGTGGCTGGAGCCCCTGGCACACCCATTGTCTCTCTCTCTCTCTCACACACACACACACACACACAACACACACACACACACCAAACCAAAGCAGAAAGGGGACTACTTAGAAAGAGAAAATAGAAACAATTGGGAGGGGCATAGGCATAGAGAGGCAATATTGCCAAAGTGCATGATGTGCTTGAATGAAAATGTCATTAAGAAATCCATCATTGGCTGGAGAGATGGCTTAGCAGTTAAGAACTTGCATGTGAAGCCTAAGGACCCTGGTTCGAGGCTCAATTCCCCAGGACCCACGTTAGCCAGATGCACAAGGGGGCACATGTGTCTGGAGTTTGTTTGCAGTGGCTGGAGCCCCTGGCACACCCATTGTCTCTCTCTCTCTCTCACACACACACACACACACACACACACACACCAAACCAAAGCAGAAAGGGGACTACTTAGAAAGAGAAAATAGAAACAAGTTGGGGAGGGCATAGGCATAGAGAGGCAATATTGCCAAAGTGCATGATGTGCTTGAATGAAAATGTCATTAAGAAATCCATCATTGGCTGGAGAGATGGCTTAGCAGTTAAGAACTTGCATGTGAAGCCTAAGGACCCTGGTTCGAGGCTCAATTCCCCAGGACCCACGTTAGCCAGATGCACAAGGGGGCACATGTGTCTGGAGTTTGTTTGCAGTGGCTGGAGCCCCTGGCACACCCATTGTCTCTCTCTCTCTCTCTCTCTCTCTCTCTCTGTCTATCTGCCTCTTTCTCTCTCTGCCTGTCTCCTCAAATAAATAAATAAATAAAAAAACATGGAAAAATGTGGTGTATAGGTACACAATGGACCATTGCTCAGTCGTACAGAAGAACAACAAAACCCCCTGGTTCACAGCAACTTGGGGTAGGAGATGCCAGGCAAGGACAGAGAGAACATTAGTCCTCTTCAGCCCCCCCTTTCCAGGCACCATTTGACCCTGTGAACATCAATATGTCAGTATGAGACCAATGGCACGGTCAGCAATATCTTGATGTATATGAAATTTAAAACTTAATGGGCTGGAGAGATGGCTTAGCAGTTAAGAACTTGCATGTGAAGCCTAAGGACCCTGGTTCGAGGCTCAATTCCCCAGGACCCACGTTAGCCAGATGCACAAGGGGGCGCATGCGTCCGGAGTTCGTTTGCAGTGGCTGGAGGCCCTGGCATGCCCATTCTCTCTCTCTGTCTATCTGCCTCTTTCTCTCTCTGCCTGTCTCTCTCAAATAAATAAATAACTTAATTAATTTAAAAAATTGGGCTGGAGAGATGGCTTAGTGGTTATGCGCTTGCCTGTGAAGCCTAAGGACCCCGGTTCAAGGCTCAATTCCCCAGGACCCATGTTAGCCAGATGCACAAGGGGGCGCACGCATCTGGAGTTCATTTACAGAGGCTGGAAGCTCTGGCGCGCCCATTCTCTCTCTCTCTCTCTCTCTCTCTCTGTCTCTGCCTCCTTCTCTCCGTCGCTCTCAAATAAATAAATAAACAAACAAAAAAATTAAAAAAAAAATTAATAAGGAGGACTGGAGGGATGGCTTAACGGTTAAGGCATCTGCCTGCAAAGCCAAAGGACCCAGGTTCAATTCCCCAGGACCCACGTTAGGCAGATGCACAAGGGGGCACATGTGTCTGGAGTTTGTTTGCAGTGGCTGGAGCCCCTGGCACACCCATTGTCTCTCTCTCTCTCTCTCTCTCTCTCTCACACACACACACACACACCCTCTTTCTCTGTCAAATAAATAAATAAATAAAAATTTAAAATATTAAGAAGGAGACAGTTTTTAAGTGCTGTAGTGAAAAATTTCCAAGCTGCTTCTAGCTCACTATTGAATACGCACATACACGCTTGTGTATATATATGTGTATATATATATATATGTATATATATATATATATATATATATATATATATATATACATAATGTTATTTATTTATTTATTTGAAAGCAGAGACGGATAGAGAGAAGAGAGACAGAGAGAGAATGAGCATGTTAGGGTCTCCAGCCACTGCAAACAAACTCCAGATTCATGAACCATGGTGCAGCTTGCTTTACATGGGTACTGGGGAACCAAACCCAGGTTGTTAGGCTTTGCAGGCCAGCACCTTAACTGCTGACCCATCACTCCAGCCCCTGAGCAGTGGCTTTCTATTATTAGAAAAAAGCAAATCTGCATGACATTTCATTCAGTAATAAGGATTCATAGGCTGCTTATAACTAAGTACAAAATGAAAATAAGCCAGTGACTGGGGGCTTCAAAGTGCTTCAAAACTAACACAATGATCCCCATTGAGAGATGGTTTAGTGGTTAAGATGCTTGCCTGTGAAGCCTAGGGACCCAGATTCAATTCCACAGTGGCCATGTAAGCCAGATGCACAAGGCGACACATGCGTCTGGAGTTCATTTGCAGTGGTTGGAGGCCTTGGTGTGCCCACACTCTCTCTATCTGCCTCTTTCTTTCTCTCTCTCACAAATAAATAAATGAACAACAACAACAACAACAAAAAAGCTAACACAACACAAACACAAACTTACCTGTTAGTTATTCCTTCCTGGCCCAACATAAAACTAAAAGATAAGCTAATAATAATATACACAATTTATTATTCCTTCTTCTTTTAAACATATTCTGAGCTCTAGTCCACATAGAGCAACTTTTACCTGACTACAAGATTAAACTAAGTAATAGAAAGGTTAAATATTTCTAAAGGGTGGAGCACTGATTGTGTGCCCAAGACCCATATCTTCTTGGGGGGAGGGCCCCTTTAATAAAACCTATAGCAAACCAAATCTCTGAGAGTGCTTGTTTCATTATTTTTCTCCTTTCCCAGGGTGCCCACGTTGTCTTCTAAGCTATATTATTTTACTTGCTCTCTTTTAAAATGTGAATTTTTCTCTTTCTCCTATTTTCAGCTCCCTCATCTGGAGCAGTTACAGAGATCACCTTGTCCAGCATTTTGGTCTCTCTATCTGACTCTAATAAATTTTCCTCAAAGTTCATTCCGAGTATGTTTTTTTTTTTTTTTTTAATTCTTTTACCAATGACACCAAGAATATAGAAAAGGTGACTCCTCCAGCTCTCATGACAGATGGATGGAACTGGAGGTCATTACATTGCCTTAAGCAAAGAAATCCAGAAGTAGAGAGACAAATACCAGACAGTCTCCCTCACTTATGTAAACGAATGTCAGTCTCAGAGAGAATGGAACAATAGTCACTAAAAATTGGGAAGGGGAGAAAGAAAGGGGACAGAAAGAAGTTAAATAAGAGTACCAAAACATAGTTAAAAGAGGAGGAATTGGTACTAGTTTTCCAAATAGAGTAGGTAAGTACTGCTTAAAATAGTCTATTATATGTTTGAAAATGACTACATAATTCTTTTTTTTTTTTTTTTTTTTTTTTTTTTGGTTTTTCGAGGCCAGGTCTCACTCTAGCCCAGGCTGACCTGGAATTCACTATGGAGTCTCAGGGTGGCCTCGAACTCACAGTGATCCTCCTACCTCTGCCTCCCGAGTGCTGGGATTAAAGGCGTGTGCCACCACGCCCGGCTGACTACATAATTCTTGACACAGGGCTGGAGATCTGGCTTAGCAGTCAAAGTACTTGCCTGCAAAGCCAAAGGACCTGGGTTCAATTCCCCAGTACCTACATTAGCCAGATGCACAAGGGGGTACATGCATCTGGAGTTTGTTTGCAGTATCTAGAGGTCCTGCTGTACCCATTCTCTCTCTCTGTCTCTCAAATAAATAAATGAAAAAAATTCTCAGGGCTATAGAGATGGCTTAGCAGTTAAGGCATTTGCCTGTGAAACCTAAGCACCCAGGTTTGACTCCTCAGAACCCGAGTGCATAAGGTGACACATGTACACAAGTCACGCATGCGCAGAAGGTGGTGCATGAGTCTGGAGATGGATTGCAGTGGCTAGAAGCCCTGGCACTGGCCCAATTCTCTCACTCTCTCTCTCATAAAAATTCTCCACACATAAAAATGAGGAACACTTGAATTGATGGAAATGCTTATGACCTTGATCTGATTATTACAGTCACTATAAATATTATGCCTCAATAAACACAAAACAAAAATAAATAAATATACTAGTGTCCAGAATAGTGTAGAAAAAAAGCTGGAGTTTAGGTATAAACCCTCTGAACTCATACAAATTGCCTTATTGTGCACAAGAAACCTCCTAAAAACAAAATACCACACTAAGCCACTTCCTGTTCTGCTTCTGACTTACAGCTGAACAGGAAAGTAACATTTCTCGGATCTTATTTCTGATCGTTCCCTACTGATGGAAGCAATCAAATTTATTGGTCCCTTCAAAGTGCCCTGCAGGGAAGAACATCAACCCTGGCTGAATGTAGGGGACTAAAAAGAAGTTTGATATGAAGATGGCTTTCTTGATAGTCTATGGAAAATATAGCTAAGTTAAGCATGCCTTTGAAGGTTGCTTAGTCAAAACCAATTTTCCCAGGAAAATGCTTGTATTTTATGGAGCTCTGGCTTAGAATTTAATGCAAGTTCCCCCCCCCCCCTTTACCTCCATCAAGAATGATTGCTGCTTCCAAACTCAAACAGCTTCATCATTTCCTCTTTCTCCTGGCTGGTCTACTGTTAAATTTTTCTCTTTTATGAAAAACTAAAATGTCTGATGGACATATGCTGTCTAACCATTATACAATGAGGAATTTGTTTGAAATATTTAAAATATTTTAAAGTATGATGCAGTATATGTGACCCTTACATGTGACAGTACACGAATATGATGTTATACCATCAGTATTCTGGTTTGATGCAAAAGAAGTGTGTTTCCTGTCTGTAAAGTAGACTTTGCAGCATAAAAATTTAAAAATCACTTCTCCATTTTGTTCCTGCAATCATCTAATAAAATGAGGGCTGAGCAGTACAGGAAAGGGAGATTATGCATTGTCTTGATGATTCTTTGGTGCTGGTTTCTAAGAAAACTGGCCGAAAAGGCCAGGTAGGAACTGGCGGTGATAAGGTATGTCCCTGAGCTAAGGTCATTGCCAGCTCCAACAAATAGTCCATAATTTGAATGCGCATCGTATTCCTGTCAATTATCACAGAAACTATTAAGCTGGGGTCATCAGACCCTTCCACTCAGCTGAGAGAGAAATGACATTGGAGTAAGACTCTTTCCTTCGCTCGTGTCTGCTTTCTCGTCTGCTTTTCTGCCAGCAATTATGAACAAACATCTCAATGCAAGAAGCACCTGGAAGTGTCTAGTGCTGAGACACAGCTGGCTATTCTTAGAAGATATGAAACACTGTGTGTGTGAGAGAGAAAGAGAGAGAGAAAGAGAGAGAGAGAGAAAAAAAACAACAGCTAATATTCATTGAACCCTTCAAGCAGGATTCTCCACGCTTCCCACAGTCTTGACGTCCCCAAATAATTGACAATGATCTCCATGTGTGACATCATTTTTTATAATAACTACATCAGCTTGGTTCTATTATGATGGAAACACTGGCCCCAACTCCAGTCTGAGAGCACAGCCCAGATCATAGCTCCCTTGCACGGTTTCAGCTCCATCCTTAGCTTCATGGAAACAAACCAGCTTTTAAAACAGAAGGCAAGGGCTAGATACTTGGCCATGGTTGGAATATGAAGATCATTCATCTCATCCCTAAAAACAAACTGGAAAAATACCTGGGTCTCTTGAGACCCTGGCAGAGAGCTTCTGTCTTTACTCTCCTGGGCTTCTCCTTTTCAGATCCCCTCTGGCTTCGCTTCCAAGGAGATTCATGCTGCCTTTGCAGCCACAACTCATTGTTGACTTGGGTTGTGTTGACCAGTCATTAAGTTCCCTGGGCCTTTCTTACTCTGTCACTTACAAGGCACACTCTCTTCTTTCTCTATGCAAACAGGCATGTTCTTTGGACATGTATGTGAGCCTTTTCCTTAAGAATATCAATGTAATTGCTCTGATCTTTATTCTTTAGTAAATTATTCACATACCCAGGAATGGATAGTAAGTATCTATGAAACAAATATTGACAACTTTCTGTGTGTTTTCTTTTTTTTTTTTCAGTTTGGCCATGATTTCTACTTGGGGTGAGTCAGGGAGTGGAGCAGAGCCCTGCCCCTCCCAATTCCTATAGCAGGACCTGATGGAGCCAAGGAGACCCATTCCTTGCTGCCTTGCCTGTGGCGGGGACTGGCATTTCAGATGATCCTATCAAAGGCAGACACAGGGCAGAACAAATAAACAAGAATGTGGCAGCATGGAGAATCCTGCTCGAAGGGCCAAGGTGTGGTCCTGCTCCCTGGTCTGTTCTCACAGCATGGCTGTAGCTCCTAGTTCCTGCCTTCTCTGTCCCCTTAATCCCTGAACAACTTCACAGTTTGTTTATTTGGCTTTCAGGTCTATTTCCAAAAGATCCCTTTTGTGCTAAAAAGCCAGAATTGGTTTGAAACTTGCAACTGAGTGCTTATAAAGATATATTTCCTCTCTCTGTCTCTCTTCTCTCTTTTTCTCTGTTTGCACATTAAAATATAAAAATATTTTTAAAGGGTTAGAGAGATTGCTCAGTGGTTAAGGCACTTGTCTGCAGACCTTAATGACCTGGGTTCAATTCCCCAGTACCCATGTAAATCCAGGTACACAATGTGGCGCATGTATCTGGAGTTCATTTTCAGTGGCTGGAGGTCTTGGCATGCCCACTTTCTCTATGTCTCTCTTCTATCTCTCTCTGCTTACAAATTAATAAAGAAAAATATTAAAAAGATGTAAGTTTCATTTCTTCTCTTCCATTGTTACCATCCTAGAGAGAGAGCCCATTATCTAATGGCTGGGTCAATGTTGTAAACTCTGACTACCTTGGGCCTCTCCCACTTAGTCTCTTACAGTTATGTGGGGTAGTGAGATCAGGCTATCCCATGTATGAAACTCATTAATAGATTTCATCATACTAAAGACTAAACCCCAACTGGTACTGAGATTGTCTCCATGTTCAGTGATGCATCCTATCGCTTTGCTCCCACCTGAACTCCATCCATACCAGCCTACTGGGGCATGGCAACACCAAGCTTAGTCCTGCTTCCCAGTGGAACTGTCTTGGGAGAGATGTAAAGGGTCGTTTATTCACTCCACGTGACAGAGCACAAACAGACCAAAGAAATGATTCCATCCGAGTCCTGCTTGGCAAATCAGAGGCTAATGCAGGAGTGTGGGTGACTCTTAGCAGCTGCACATCTGCAAGTCAATAAATGTAACACATCCCAGAAATGTACAGAAATCTCATGTTCATTGCAATGGTTGCAGAAAAGACTTTTGAAGACTCCAACGTCCTTTCATGATCAAAGCCCAGATGAGACTAAAACTAGAAGACACCTGCTTCAACATAATAAAGGCTGTGTACGACCAACCCACAGCCAACAAGATACAAAATGGAGGAAACTGTCAAAGCCTTTCCATCAGAGACAAGGGTCTCTGCTTTCTTGACTCTTAGCCAATGTAGCACTGGAAGTTTTGGCTACAGCAATAAGACAAGCGAGGGAAACAAAAAGGAATTACATTCAAATGTGAAAGGAAGAAGTCAAAGAATCCTTATGTACAGATGATGCGTTTCTATATGTAACACCCACTAAAGTCTCCCCCAGAAAGCTCTTAGAGCCAAACTGGGTGTGGTGGCACGGGCCTTTAATCCCAGTGCTCGGGAGGCAGCGGTAGGAGGATCGCAGCGAGTCTGAGGCCACCTTGAGACTACATAGTGAATTCCAGGTCAACCTGGGCTACAGCAAGACCCTACCTCAAAAAAAAACAAACGAATAAAAAACAAAAAACTCAGAGCTGATAAGCACTTTCAGCCATGTGGCACTATGCAAAACTGACATACAAAAATCAAGTTTAAGTGAACACCAATAACCCCACGGAGGAGAGTCCTCAAGGAAAGTGGGAGTGGGACTGGGGGAGAGGTGATATAAGATCACAACCTCTGTAGAGAAATGAAAATAGTTAGCCAGGGCGTGGTGGCACATGCCTTTAATCCCAGCACTCGGGAGGCAGAGGTAGGAGGATCGCCTTGAGTTCGAGGCCACCCTGAGACTCCATAGTGAATTCCAGGTCAGCCTGGGCTAGAGTGAGACCCTACCTCGAAAAACCAAAACCAAAACCAAAACAAAAACAAAAACCAAAACAAAAAAAAAAAGAAGAAATGAAAATAGTTAAATTAAAAATTGAAAAAAATCAGGCTTATGAATCTAAGTACCCCCTGTGACAAGTGCGTGTGTGTGTGTGTGTGTGTGTGTGTGTGTGTGTTTGAAATTATGACTCTTCTTCCTCAGGCTCCTGAGTATTGACGTTGATGGCCAGTACCAGCCTGCTCAGCCAATACATATTGATACTTAATGAGCAAGGGAAATGAATGTCTGAAAGTAAGCCAATGAAAGAAACCCAAATTCCATAATTTTCTAGGTACAGACTTCTTTGTTTGTAACTTTAAAAACAACCTAGATAAATAAATAATTGTGCCTGACTTCTATACAAATCACAGTGAGGCACGTCACCTAGCAGCCAAATGATTTCATTAGGAATTCCCCATGGCACGCTGACTCCCTGGAAGCCAGGTATAGTTTCTTCTCTCCTCAGTGAAGGAAAAACCCAGATGATTTCTCAAGTCTAATGTGGTTTGTGTTCTCCCTCTGAAAATCAGAGTAGACAGAGTGAAGTCTTGCCTTATTGCTTTTCCTATTTCTGCCTGAGCAATAAGCTAATTGGTAAAGAATCTCAAATTGTTCTCTCTGCTCTCCAGCACTGTCAAGGACCCTGTGTTAGCTCGGATAGGATGGACGGCACCCACCAACCACTTACGTATGCAGGCACCGCCTTGATCCTCTTCCCCATGGCTCAGTAAAAGCCATCAGCATTTGGATAGAGTGGGGTCTATGTGTGGAGGTTTGCTGGGAACATGAGGTTGTACCCTGTATACATGAGTCTTTTAAATTCTTATTATTAATTTCAAGAGCTAATTCCCCCAGGCTGTCAGCTATACTTTCAATTCTTCTGAATCCTTGTGCTTGATATTTTTAGGGCTATAAAATCTACAGAGAGATACAGCCTTGATACAATTTTATGGAGGTTAGAGTCAGGTAATATTGACAAAACACAGGACAAGAATCTAGGCAGAGCCAGCAAAGGAGAGAAAGGGTGTGTGCTATGAAGCATGCAGAGATCTCCCTTTTGAGGCCAATGCCAGGTCACTTCACCTGGCCTCTCCTTCCATGAAGGAAGAAACACTGTATCATGGGCCTCTTTGCGTTTCAGAGGTAGAAGATTCTTCACATGGGTGTGTTGCTCTGGCCCAACTCCGATGCGGCTGGCAAAGCTGCCCTTTGCGTGTGTGTGTGTCGGGGGTGTGGAACCGGAAGCTGTGCCGCAGGTCCAGGCTGCTGTGCAGGTCACTCTGCCAGCTGGCCACGTGATCCACATACGAATCGCAGTGGAGGCACTGACGGGTTTGTGACAAGTCTTTCTCACGAGACCGTAAGCCAAAATAAACCCTCTCTTCCCGCCAGCTGCTTTTGCTTATCCCAGCAATGCGAAGGAAACTACAGCAGTTCCGATAGGCAGAACTATGATTTGCTATTGTCCTGCGTTGGAGATGAAGCCTGGCATAAGGAGATGCTGTGTGCTGTCACTTTGATAGGGGTTAGTTCATCTTGAATGTCAGAATGAGTGGACTGTGAATCACCTAGGACAGGGCTTCTCATATTTTTTTTTCCATTCATGACTCTTTCTATGTGACCCTGGATATGTAGATATATAAAGTAACGTACAAATATATAGAATATATATATATATGTATATATATATATGTGTGTGTGTGTGTATATATATATATATATATATATATATATATATAACATTTGCTGACAATAAGTCAAGAAGAAATTTATTTTAAACAGCTCTTTTCTACATATACTTTTATCATTTAATAAAGATAAAAGCAAATTTACACACTACTGAGATTTATGTGTTTACTTATTCTTATCTGAAGAATTGAATCTCGGGTTTGGGATACGGCACAGTTGGTAAAGTGAAGGACCCGAGCTTGTCTCCCCAGCACTCATGGAAGCACTTGGGAGACAGAGCTAAGTGGATCACCACAGGAGGCTGACTGGATGAGGGGAATGGGCAAGCTCTGGGTTCTGTGAGAGACTTTGTCTCAACAAACAAGGTAGAAAGAAAAAGAGAGATACCCAACATTGATGTCTACAGATATGTGCACGTGTTCTCATGAAACTGGGCACACATGTGTACTGGGCACACATGTGTACCCACACTTGTATGACCATGCATATATACGTGCATAGCACACACATATCCACATGCACAAAACAAAAAAAAAATTAAATGTTGGCTAAATGTTTGGTACTACAGGATATAGAACATCTTCAATAGCTGATTTATATTTTGATTTTTATAATTATCAATGCAGAAAATGTCTCTTCCCAGAAATACATAGTACAAAATGGAAGGAGTGTGTTTAGAGCCATTTCAGAACTTGTTGGAAATTGTATCCTAATCCCAAGCCAAAATACATTTAATAATGTATCATGAAGCTCAAGTGAGCAAGTCAAAGCATCAACTTTTAAATCAAGCATTCGAACACAATGCAACCCAGAGACACACTCCTGAGGAACAGTGGTAGGACAATATTAATAGTGTTTGTTTTCTATAATTAAACCATTACATTTCTACAAGAACAGAAAGGTTTGTGTGTACAGTAAACAACATTTTAATCTATAACATACACTCGCCTTCATTCTGAGCCAAGGGAAGTCTGAAATATTTGTTGGTCCAGTGGTAGATAGCATACAAAGTGTACATGACATATATTCAGAACCAAGGCTGAAGTAAAATTGTGTGAGGGGTGAAGACTGCTAGAAACAGCTTTGGGTTCATTATATATACTTGTTCTTAAATTAATTTTTATTATTTTATTTATTTTTTGAGGCAAGCCCAACACTCCTTTTTTATGTGACAGAGAGAGAGAGAGAGAGAGAGAGAGAGAGAGAGAATTGGTGCCAGGGCCTCAGCCACTGCTATTGAACTCCGGACACATGTATCCCCTTGTGCGCATGTACAACCTTATGTGCTTGTGTCACTGTGCATCTGGCTTGCGTGGGATCTGGGGAGTCAAACATGAGTCCTTAGGCCTTACAGGCAAGTGCCTTAACCGCTGTATTAGTCAGGGATCTCTAGAGGAATAGAACTGCTAGAAGGAATTATACTAAAAAGGGAATTTATTGGATTAGCTTATGGTAGTCCAATAGTAGTTGCAGGCCTGAGAATCAAGGAACCCGGTAGCTGCTCAATCCACGTGGCCAGATGCCTCAGCAGTCCCAATCCGGCACTGAAGCCCTGGAGGCTTCCTGAGGAGCTGCTGGGTTTCGATCCACGAAGGTCTTCAATCCGCACTAGTCTTCAATACACACTGGAAGGCAGCGAGCAGCTCCAGCAGCCAAATGGGAAGAAGGAAGGGATATTTTCACCCAGAGCTTCCTTATATAAAGTCCCCCTCTGAGAGTGGCCACCTGCTCTGGAGGAAGGGCTCACCCTGGGGGAAGGACTTCCTCCTTCAGTGAATCCTTCCTGGAAGCAACCTCAAAGACCCACCCAAAAGGGATTTCTGTGGATTACTAAATAGACCAAGTTGACAACACCTTAACCATCACAAGTCCACCCCTTGCCAACTTGACACCAAACCATATCTCCTTATATAATACTTAATTTCCAAATGAAAACAGTAACAAGCTCATAATTCTGCCTAACATGGTATGACTACCCACGTACAATCGGAAATTCAAAATCTTCCCCCAACACAAAGCAAGGTTTCTTACATTACTGTTGCAGTCAGGTTCTCATTGGTGCCAGAAATCACCTGACCAAGAGCAGCTTCTGGGAAAGGAAAAAGGTTTATTTTGGCTTATGGACTCAAGGGGAAGCTCCATGATGGCAGGGGAAAACGATGGTATGAGCAGAGGGTGGACCTCCTGGCCAACATCAGGTAGACAACAGGAATAGGAGAGTGTGCCAAACACTGGCAAGGGGATACTGGCTATGATGCCCTTAAGCCCACCCCCAACACTACACTACCTCCAGGAGACGTTAATTCCCAAATCTCCATCAGCTGGGAACCTAGCAGTCAGAACACATAAGTTTATGGGGTTCACCTGAATCCAACCAGCACAACCACTAAGCCATCTCTCCAGCCCTAAGTTAATTTTTGGTCACTGTGCGTTTAGAAACCTTTTACTGTTGGCAATTTTTCAATACCCTCCCCCAACAGCATTCCGTTATGCAACCCAGAGTTGAAGATGCTGCATCCTAGGAGATGCACCGGGGTGGTGCGTGTCCATGGGGGTGTTTCCAGAGAATAATAACTGAGGGGCGAATACTTGCTTTGAATTTGGGCAGCTCCTTGCCAAGGGCAGCCCAGATATAAAGAGTTTTGAGGGGAAAGCAGGGTACGTGTGCATCACTATATCAGAGTGAGCCCCTGTTGCCCGCCCCCAACATGGACATAAGATTCTACCTTCCTCAGCTTCCCCATGTGGACACAATGACAGTGACCCTAAACGTTGAGCTGTCCAGTGTCTTGCAGTGAGCAGCCACAGCGCTCCGTGCATCTTCAGAGTGCAGATGGCCATCGCTGGACTACGCAGCCATTAGTGTGTGTGAGCCCATTCCTCATTACGCAGACACATGCACGTTCTGTGAGTTCTGTTCTCCTAGGACAGGGAGAGGAGAGTGCAGGAAAGGGAGGAAGGAAGAGAGAGGACTGACTTTGGAACTGAGAGGACTGAATGGAGGTCTAGCTCATGTATGGTTTAACATGGGAGGACCAACAAAGCCCCCCTCCCTACTTTCTTGGCTTCTAACTAACTGCCACCCCCCTAATGCATGCTCTCCTTCCAATGAGAATACCCTTGGAATGGTGGCATGATTAGTCACTACATACCTCAAATTTTTATTCCACCCTGCTAGTGACGTTAGGAGAAATAAGAGCCTCTCTTTGCCAGTGTGATGAGTGTCCTGGAGCTGATTGTCATTGAGCTCGAGGGGCCAGCCCTGAACACGTTTCTGTTAGGAGGGGCTGTGCTCATTGGCTAGCCCTCACCCCTATTACTACTCTTCCTCCTCCGGGGAGGCAGGGCCGAGCCATGCCAGCTCTGCTCACACCATCCCGTTTGCACCAGGAAGTTTGGGGTGCTATTTCTAAGTCAACATGGGACAATTATTTCTCTATCTGAAAATTCCTTTTCTCATCTCTCTCCTCGTGGCATTCTTTTACTCTGACACTACAAATAGCTCCCTGATAATTCGGTGTACTTGGGGACTCTCACAGAGTACCGTCCATCACCGCCTTGTATCATCAAGGGGACACTGCGAAGATCTTAGCCCAAGCTGAACCCAATGTAGACCTGGCTTTCAAGACCTTCATCATCAACCAGGGGAACGCGTTTGAAGCTACTTTCTTTCAGGCAACAAAGAAGAAAGCGGATGAAAGACCCACCTATGCAAGACCGCCACACTCTGTAGTTCCCCTCACACGTTTTCTTTCATTTTTCCAGGGTTCTTCTGACAAAAATATTTCATAACATTAAGGCACAGTAAGGACTCCTTACACGGCATATCTAAGTTTGGTAAACACATCTTAGGATTGTGCTCCTGTTATAGTCAGCTCCATGCTGCTGAGATGAGTCTCCAAACCAGACACACTTTGTAGAGGGATTTATTTGAAGCTTACGGATTCAAGGGAAGTTCCATTGATGGCGGAAGAAGCTGGCCCCCTTTACACAGATCTACACAGACAGAAAAAGCCAGCAGCAGCCAGCCAGCCCCACAAACACGCAGGCACACTCTGGCCGCAAGCATCAAGGTCCCCAGGCAGAGCTCAAGCACTCTGAAGACCTATGACTGGAGACAGACAAGCTTTTAAATTATAATAATAACGATGATAATGATAATAGTAACAATAGCAACACTTGAGTCTATTGGAGGATATTCAGTCTGCCACAGCTCTTAAATATATAAATCTTTCACAATGCACAATGGGATCCCCATCATGGCTGTGTGCTTCCCCGTCCCCATATACAGCAGATAATACTGCCGACAAGGTGGTTACTATTAGTGACCCCATTTTGAAGGTAAGGAAACCAAGGTGTCCAAGATAAGTAACCTATGCAAGATTATGTAGCTACTGAATTATAGCGCCAGGTTTCGACCAGACAGTTTGATCTGGGCTTCAACCACATCATTTTATATTACCTTATTGAGCATTTGTATGTATGAATGTCTCCACTGAAGCACTTTAATTAAGCTTACCAGTCACACTTTAAAATATTTCATTTATTTGTGAGAGAGACACAGAGAGAGAGAAAGAAGCAAAGAGACAAAGAGAAAGAGAGAGAATGGGTGTGCCAGGACCTGTAGCCACTGAAAATGAACTTCAGATGCAGGCACCACCTTGTGCATCTGGCTTATGTGGGCACTGGGGAATTGAACCTGTGTCCTTAGGCATCGTAGGTGTGCGCCTTAACTGCTAAACCCTCTCTCTAGCCTACAGTAGCACTTTATGATGGAAGACACTGAGGCTTCAAGAAGGGTGATGGGAATGTCCCACATTTTTGAATTTCTATAGGAAGTCCTAGCTTAGTGGCAATCTGCCCTTCTTTATCTCTTGCGGTTCTGTAAAGACAGGGAGAACAAAAGCCTCACCAACCTGGGTAGCCGTTTAGAACAAAGCCATTGACTGAATGCTAACTCCATCCCTTATGTTGACTTTTCTAGGCCCGCCCCAAAGATTGTGAAGAAGGAAATCGTTCCTATCTGTGAAAGTGCTAAGGAAACAGTGCGTGGATATTTAAACCTCTACTGAGATCAATTGCAGGTAATTACACACAGTGAACAATCTGAATATGACTCTGTTTAAAAAGAAGTATCTAGGAGGAATTCTAAACAAAGAATATAAATGCTTAACCACAAACAGGTCAGAAAGGCAAGCTCAAGGAAAACTGAGGGCTACCAAAATTAAAAAAATAGTATCCACTACCTCTAGAGACAGTTTCATCATCAGAAAATGCTCTCAGAATGACTTCTTTCAAACAAGTATGTAAAATCCCCCAGAGACACATGAGCCATCTTAAGAGCTAAATATTTCTCATGTAATTTGACGTTGTGTCTTTTTTATTCAGACATCACAAGGGTATAAAATGATACCATTTAAACTGCCATAGAAACACCACACTTGTACTTAAGACCTGCCATTTTGTTACTTCTCTCTTTTGTTGAGAGTTTGATGGGCAAAATCAGGAAGTTCTATTTCTTAGTTTTCAACCCATCCATCAAACCCTGATTTTGTGATTTGTTGAGTAAATGCCTTTGAGCTTTTATCTCTTTAAGCATTTATCATTTCTCTCACTCTCCTAAGAGCAGGTGTGACTGGGAAGGTCAGCCAGTAGTCACAGAGAAGGATGATGTGGGATAAGTAAAAGATGGTCACAAGTTGGCTGACTTCTTTCGACAGTGATATTCGTAAATAATCTTTGTGAATAAATAAACCCATCATCACTTCTGATTCCCATATCCCAGGTTAAAAATGTCTTCAAGAAGCATGATAGAGGAGTCTCTTCCTCTCCCTTTTCCCCTTGCTCTCTCCCTCCCCCTCCACTTTCATTTGGGACCAGTGATTAATTCACAGGTTTTTATTCTAGTTGGTTTCTTGGTTTTAGGCAACAGAAACTATAATCAAGAGAAACCGAACTGAATCCTATCATTTCCCTTGCTGTGGTTCACTAACCCTTGAGGTCAAACATCTGAGCAATACATTAAAATCACTCAGTAGCTTTGCTGTGAACAACACCTGTTCTGTGTGGGTTATGGTGACGATGGCTGTGTGGGTCACTGTGCTATGGTTTACACCTGTCCCATGTGGTTCATAGTGAGAATGGATACATGGCTGACTTTGCTATGGATGACATCTATCCTGTGTGGGTTGTGGTGAATATGGATGTGCGAGTTACTTTTAAAGAACTAGAGGCCACTTTTGTTGAAGTCTCTGACTCTGCATGTGCAAGCGCTTGGTGGATGACCTAAACACCCCTCTCGGGTGACCCCAAGATGAGGGTAAGTCAGACATTTTCCAGAACATTAAGATCACAGGCATACCAACCACCAAGACTTACAATACTGACCTGTTCTAGACCCCCAGAGTGGCACCTAGAAATCTCTAGGCATTCCTCCCTTCCTACTTTAAGTCCCCCTTTCTTTCTCTCTCTCTCTCTCTCTCTCTCTCTCGCCTAAGAATAATAGGAGCTTGATACTGATGTGTCTTAAGATGACCCTTAGGTGTGCCGGCTCTCCACCTACCTTGTTTGGCTGGTCAACCTTTTTCCTTTCTCCAACCACTTGTCCTGGGTTCACTGTGCCTCTTAATGATTGGCAAGTAAATAGCTTTGAGTTTGGCAACAAAACCAACTCTGGACATCTTACTGTGTGGTCAATAATATGTAATGAAAGGCTTCCAGGGAGTCCTGGGACCCACAGAAGGATTGAGAACTTCCCTAGGACACACAGAGAGGATCTAAGGCAGCCCCAGGAAGTTGGGACTCAGCTCATATCATTGCCAGAGCAGTGACAACCCCATCAGTCACACAAGATTCAAACTATTGGGATAAAGAAGCCTGAATATCTAAGTCTAAATATGATAACTGCCCCCTTTAGTCTAATCTAGCTTCGTAGTGGATGTTTGGGGTTATAAGGACTTCATTAAGTTTTTTTTTTCTTTTAGAGAGAGAGAGAGAGAGAGAGAAGAGAGAGAATTGGCATGCCAGGGCCTCAGCCACTGCAATGAAATCCAGATGCTTGTGTCGCCTAGTGGGCTTGTGTGACCTTGTCCTTGCCTCACCTTTGTACATCTGGCTTAAGTGGGATCTGGAGAGTTGAACATGGGTCCTTAGTCTTTGTAGGCATGCACCTTAACTACTAAGGCATCTCTCCAGGCCAAGTTCTTTTCTTTTTTTAAAGTATAGGCAAGTGCTGAAGTTTCATATTTTTATCTTTCATTTTGCTGTTTTACTTGCCATCAATATTCTTAAGAATTTATTTTGCTCAGTCAATAAGTTTGCAGATACTGGATTGAAAAAGTGTGTATTCAATGAGCCACTGCCTATGAATTCTTCTGATGTAGAATTGATTTATTGATCTTTGAGGTAAAACATGAGTTTTCTCCAAAGAGCCACTATTTTTTTTCTAAAATAATAGAAATATAAAATTTGTCACCCTTAGGATTTTACTTAGTAAGGTAACCCAGACCCAGAAAGCCAAATGTCAAATGATCTCTCTCATATGTGGGTCCTAGTTACAAATGATTGGACTTCAATGTGAATAGGAAGAAAACTCATTAGCATAGGCCAATAAGCTAGGAAGGGGATATCAAGGGAATAGAAAAGGAGGAATGGGGGACTTAATAGGATGGTATTGTATACGTGTAAGTAGAAGGACCGATTAATGGGGGTGAAAAGGCCTAAGTGAAGTCAGAGGAAGAGATTGAGTAAAGGAAAGGTGGAGGGAGGGCAAATCAAAATCTAAGAGAATATAAATAAGTCATATAGAAACCTACTTTTTTGGACAATGGAACACTCAGAAGCCATAGATTGTAGCTAGAAAATTTTCAGTGCCAGGGGTGGGATACCTTCCAGTGAGTTGTTGGCCATGATGGTAACTAATACCCCCAAGGCATTGCAGGCCATTGCTAAGGCTCTTGGTTTCCTACCAGGAATTGATAGTAAGACCATATTGCTGAAGACTCCACATGCTTGGGCTGCAAGGTCACTGAGAAATCCTGCTGGAGCTGAGCTGAAAACCTCCTCCATGTAGACCAGCTGACAGAAAGCTGGAAAAAGCTATGCTGCCTGAAGTTCAATGGGAGAGAGAGAAATCACCAGTGGAGATACTCAACAGTGGACACTGCAAGCATTAAATTTGGCCAGCCAGGCCAAATAAGCCAATAGTGGCATGGTTTCTATGGGGGAAACCAACCGTTCTCTAATTGGACTGGAGGCCTGCTCCATGGGAGGGAATACATGCCTGATACTGAAAACCTGCATGGGCCCTAGCTGTGTAATATCTGCTGCTGCCTGGCTAAATGTATATACTATGGTTATCAAACTGCCCAGTAAGCACTTCTCTTAATGTTCATACCCATATATTAATGCTACTCTCACTTTTGGTTAGAGAAGCTTCTCTTTTCAGATGACAGTGACCTTGGGATGACTCAGAAGGTATCATGGTGCTGAGAAGAAGTGACAGAGGAGTGCTCAGCACTGCAACATCTCTATCACACCTTCCAAGGCTCAGGGTCCATTGCAGAAGAGATGGTGGAAAGAACGTAAGAGCCAAAGAAAGGGTAGGACTCCTTACAACGTGTTCCTCCAGACACAAAAGGGCCTGGATATCCATAACCTCACAGTGCCTGACACTACCTACACAAGGCCATCATAAGAGGATAAAAAGATCATGACATTAAAATAAAAGAGAGACTGATTGAGAGTGAGAGGGGATATGATGGAGAGTGAAGTTGCACAGGGGAAAGTAGGGGGAGGGAGAGAATTACCATGGGTTATTGTCTACAATTCTGGAAATTGTCAACAACAACATAAAATTAAATTAAAAATACTTTTAAAAATATTTTCAACCCTTTTTTTAAAAAAACTGTACAGCAAAATTTCCTTCTGAATTTGGTTTGTCATATTCTTCTGGTAAAAAGTAAGTTTGAAAATGAGAGAGAGGGGCTGGAGAGATGGCTTAGTGGTTAAGGCACTTGCCTGCAAAGCATGAAGACCCATGTTTGCCTCTCCAGATCCCACGTAAGCCAGATGCACAATGGTGAGGCAAGCACAAGGTCATACATGCCCATTAGGTGGTGCAAGTGTCTGGAGTTCAATTGCAGTGGCTGAGGCCCTGGCATGCCAATTATCTCTCTCTCTAAAAAGAAAAATGTAAAAAATAAAAAATAAATAAAAGAAGATGAGAGAGAGAAACATTTTTTCACAACACAGTGTACTTCATGGTTCCCAGACAGCATGCATCTGCAGACATACCTTTGCCCCAGATGCAACATCGCTGTCCAGGAAATAATGAGTTGTGGTGAGTTAATGTAACCTGAAATGCTAGAATGCTAGTCTAGGAGAAAAGATGGTTCTCCTGTTCACCAAAGCATTGTGAGGGGAGAGCTGACTGGGGAGCGGGCACGTCCTCCCGCGCGCTCACTGCCCAGCCTTCTCGCTCTTGTTGCTGAGGGGAAATTCCAGCGGCGATCTGTTCAGATTCCTCTCCGTCAGCTTTAGGCTTAATTACTCACGTTCACGTTGTTGGGATGTCAGTGTTAAATTCTTTAAAGCAAACGATTATCACTGTTTCAATAAGTAATCGTGTTTAACAGCAACAAGGGCATAAAATGTATAAATGTTTCAATCTCCTCTTTTCCTCATAGGATGAAAAGTTTAAATTGCGATGCAGTGTCCATAGTCTTATTATAATCCATTCTCTTCACATTATTATTAAGGCTGAAATTACAATGGACCTGGCTGGGTTTCCTATTGATGAGGGTTCTGTTTTTTTTTTAAAAAAATATCAAGGGGCTGGAGAAACGGCTCAGAGGTTGAAAGCTCTTGCTTGTATAGTCTGACAGCTTGGGTTTGATTGCCCAGTACCCATGTAAAGCCAGATATACAAAGTGACGCACGTGTCTGGAGTTCATTTGCAGTGAGAAGAGGCCCTGGTGTGACCATACTTTCTCTCTGTGTGTCTCTCTTGCAACTCAATAAAAATAACTAAATAAAAAGCCTATCATTACTGTTATCTTTAATTGGGTATATACATGCTCGTGTGTGTGTTAGTGCATATGTACATGTGTGTATTTATGTGTGTGGGCCAGGGGCAGGCAGGGGTTTGAGCTCTTCCTGGCTCCTTGCTGCTGGCCGGCTTTTTTGTGTTTACTGCTTGGTGCTGGCTATTTGGTGGTGTCTCTCTGGTTGGATGTATGTATGGAAGCAGTTTCTTCCACCTGATGGAACGTCCCCTGAATCTGTAGGCTTAAAATAAATGCCTCCCTCCCCTAAACTGTGCTCGGTGTAGATGTTCATCCCAGCACCACGGAGCTGTCCACAGCAGTTACATCATCCCCCATCAGGAGTTTCTTCCTTTCTCTTACCTTCTTTCTGTGTTTGCTCTTCTTCTAACACTTCTCTGGCACATTTTTTAATTTTAATTTTTATTCATTATTTATTAGTTATGACATACTCAGTATGTAAACAGCACATGTTGGTACTATCCTTACCCTGATCCCCGCCTCCCTCCAAAGGGACCCTCCTCGTTGGGGATGCTGGTTATCCCCATGGGGATTGTGGGTCATGCATAGTGGGGGTAGCCATCAGTTATGGGGAAGAGGCAATGTCTCTGTGCATAATGTCCTGACTTGTGGCTCTAACAATTTTTCTGTCCCCTCTTCTGCAAAAGTCCCTGAGCCAAATTGGGTTCGTTTAAGGTCTACTTATCCATTTTTTTTAGTCCATATTTCCATGAAACCTCAATCAGACATCATTTAAACATCTATGAAATGCTTGGAGTGCTTTGGGAAAGAGACATCAACAGAAATCTAATGAATAAATAAAAGACCAGCTCATATGCTCAGGCCCTTGCATTGCTGATGAAGTGAGCAATTTTCTGGCATTTGAGTAAGTATGCTGCTGAATTGAAGACTGAAGCAGAGTAAACTATGCTGTTGAATTGAAGACTGAAGCAGAGTAAACTTCCTTTAAAGGAGGAGAGGGCTCTTTGGGATAAATCTAACCACAATAAAACTCTAACATTAGCTCCTATACTTATTATTATTATTTTTTTTTGGCTAAGATACACAGGTCTAGTTCTAAATCTAATATTATTAACATTACCACATGGAAATGAATATCATAACCCTTTCTGCATTGCACTGAAGATGTGTTTTTCTGTTAGCATAGCATGTGTATAGTTCAGAAATCTGTGTTTGTATAATTTTATCTGAGTTTCTGGTGACAGTCTCTAGGGATATACATATATATTTTCGGGTGTGTGTAGTATATATTGTATGTGTGAATAGTGTCAAAGTATATGCACATGCATGCAGAGGGCAGAGGAAGAGATCAGTGTTTTCCTCTGTTACTCTGACGTCTTCTTCCTCTGGGACAGAATCTTGCCCTGAACCTGGAGCTCCTATTTTCTAGACAGACTGATAGACTGAGGAACCCCAGAGCTCCTCTTATCTCTAAGTCCCTTCAGTACTGGCATTACAAGCATAAACAAACGTGTCTGGCTTGAAAAAAATTATTGACAAATTTCATAATTATAGACAATGAACCATGATAATTCTCTCCCCTCCCCCACTTTCCCTTCACAAGTATGCTCTCCATCATATTCCTGTCCCCTCAATTAGTCTCTCATTTCTTTTGATGTCATCATCTCCTTGTCTTGTGTAGATAGTGTAGATAGTGCCGTGCATTGTGAGGTCATGGACATCCAGGCCATTTTGTGTCTGGAAGAGTGCATTGTAAGCAGTTCTACCCTTCCTTTGGCTCTTACATTCCTTCTGCCACCTCTTCCACAGTGGACCCTGAGCCTTGGAAGGTGTGATAGACATGTCTCAGTGTTGAGCACTCCTTGGCTTTTTATGTGGACTGGGGATCAAACTCAGGTCCTCATGCTTGTGCCGTAAGTGCAATTACCTAATGAGATATCTCCCCATACACCTCCAGAGATACTGACTGATTTAAAATAAACAGAGGAGACTGAAGAGATGACTCAGCTATTAAAGATTTTGGCTTGCAAAGCCTACAGGCCTGGGTTCAATTCCCCAGTAACCACTTAAAACTAGATGAAAAAAGTGGCACATGTGTCTGGAGTTCTTTTGCAGTGGCAAGGGGCCCTGGCATGCTGATTTTCTCTCTCTCTCCCTTTCTTTCTCCCTTCCTTCCTTCCTTCCTTCCTTCCCTCACTCTCTCCCTCCCTCCTTTCTTTCTTTGTTTCTTTCTTTCTTTTCTTTCCATTGTTCTTCTTTCTCTCTCCCTCCTCTCCTTTTCTCCCTCTGTCTCTCCTTGTAAACAAATAAAAATATTTTAAAAATAAATAAATAGAAGGCTCATTTATTTGGTAAGATGTTTAATATGAAAACACATGTACCTCAGTTTGATCCCCAGTGATCATGTAAAAAAAAAAAAAATAGGGCTGGAGAGATTTCTCAGTGGTTAAGGCTGTCTGAACAGGGTTTGATTTCCTAGTACCCATGTAAAACTAGATGCACAATGTGCTATATGCATCTGGTGTTCCTTTGCAGTGGCTAGAGGCCCTGGCACACTCATTCTCTTTCTCTTCCTTTCTCTTTGCCTCTATCTCTCTTTCAAATAAATAAATATTTTTTTTAAAAAGCCAGATGTGCCAGGCATGGTTGGTTTTTAATCCCAGCCCTTGGGAAGCAGAGGTAGGAGGTTAGCAGAGAGTTTGAGGCTACCCTGAGACTACATAGTGAATTCCAGGTCAGCCTGGGCTAGAGTTAAACGCTTCCTCAGAAAGAAAAAGGAAAAAAATTTAAAAAGCTAAATATGGTAGCTGAACTATGTAATCCTAGCACTGGGGAGGTGCCGATACAGGGCATCTTTGGTGTTCCCTGACCAGCTTGTCCAGCTTATCTGGTGAAGGTCAGCCTAGTGAGAGATGCTATCTCAGTACAGGTGGATGGCGCTCATAAGGAATGACACCTGAAGTTTTTCTCTGGCCTCCACGTGCATGGCCCGTATGTGCACGTGCACACATAAGATCACGCAGGTACACGGAAGAAATGAAACATTACTTGAAAGCTTCAGGTGAGCTTGACGAGGAGGCTGCAGGTGTCTCTGAATAAGACTGTGTCGTCATCACAAAGCAGTAGTCATGTCATCAGCTCAGGTTTACGGACTGCTTACCACCAATTCTCAACCTAAACACACAGTCCAACACGCAAGGGTCATAGAGGACCCATTTTGTCTTGGTTTTGGCCCAATATGCAAGGTTTTCCTTTATGTCCCCCTAACCAAGGAACTAAAGAGTAATGTGAACTATGAAATAAATATAAGACCGACAGGGCAGACTTCGGAAGTGGAAGTTAGAAGTATTTTTCCTTTTCCTTCCTCATTTTCTTCTCTCCTTTCCTTCCTTCCTCCTTCAATCTCTTCACCTAACAACTATTTATTAACCATTTACTCTACTTTAAGTGTCAGGAACATGGCTATAAACAGGACTGATAGAACAGTGGATGCCATGTTGGGCAAATAAATCAATGCAGGTGATGGGACAGTACCAGGTTTTGCTATAACCTCGTTCTCATGAGTTATGGGAAAAGAAAAATTAAGGCATTTGCTCACATGGCACCGTCTGAGGGGGTACAGGGTAAGCTTTACACAGACAAGACATCAGCATCAGGGAGAAGTTATGACACAGCCCCAAACCACGGCTTCTTCAAGCCTAACCAGAGAACTCCTTACTCCTTCTTTTTCATATATATATATATATATATATATATATATATATAAAATTTATTTATATTATTTTATTTATAAATATATAATTTATTATATATATAATTTATTTATTTGAGAGGCAGAGGCAGAGAGAAAGAGGCAGACACACAGAGTGTGTAGGAATGTGCCACTCCGGCTGCATGTACCACTTGGTGCATCTGGATTTACATGTGTATTGGAGAATTGAAGCTAGGTGGTCAGGCTTTGCAGGCAAGCTCCTCTCACTGTTGAGCTATATCTCTAGCCCTGGCCCTGCCCAATCTTCACTTTTAAAAATTGTAAGCATATAATTTTCTGCAAGAGCTGTGCTGTCGTATTTTCCTTGTGTCCTGAGTAGTACTAACTTGATCTTTAACATATGAAAGCTCTTTAGAATCCAGTCCCACAACTCAGAAGCATTTGAAAATTCTACACGTGGTAAACGTAATGACTTATTGGAAGTGCACTTCATGTCTAAAAGCACATGCATGATAGATGAATTGCATTGCCTGAGAGCATTTGCTGAATTAACAGATGGATAATGAGGCTTGAGGGCAAGCAGAGGCCAGACCATGAATCTCTGGAGGCTGCAGAAAGCTTCCAGCTGTTGAATTTGCATCTTTGAGGCACACAAACTATGGAAACTGAAAGGCAAAACTCTACAAATTGTCCTTTTTTTGGTTCCTATTTCCAAGATTTCAAAAGAGTTGTTTTTAAGTGTAACAGGTCCTTATACCAAGAAGCCTACTATATTAATCATCTTTCCAGGACGGATGAGTGAACCTGAAATTGCCCTTTAGGAAGGAAAAAAAAGGCATTAAATGAACCTAAATCTAGCCTTTGTCTATTTGGAGTCATTAAATTGACAACTGAACATTTATCTGAATAATGTAGTCAAGGAAGACAGGCCATCAGAGTGTGTTAGCTTTGTGCTTCTTTATGGTAAGGTTTCTGGCTTTTAATTTTTCAAATACCCTCATTCTCCTCTATAGTGGTTTTGTGTAATTACACACTTGCTTTCAAGGAGCAATGACTAACCTTGGAGTCAGGCCTCTCCTTTACCAATATATAAGATAGGACTTCAGGTGTTGACAAGGCAAATGTTTAAATTCTTTTGATTTTGGAAAGCAAAAGTATCAATAATTTAGGAGAGATTTTGTTAGGGTAAAACAAGGACCATTATTTCACAGTTTTAAGACACTTTCTTAGATATGGACCCACACTACAAGCTTGAATTTCCATGAGAATAGTATGGCCCTATGAACTAGAATTTAATGCAAAGCATTGTGTATAGTAAGCACTTAAGAAATGAATGAATATTTTGGAAGTAAGGAGATATAAAGTATCTCTGCAAAATTGACAAATGAAAGAACTAGTTGCACCAGAAATATTCACATGAGACACATCATTTGTACTAAGTATTAAGGTAAACTTTATCTTATTGGCCTGTAATTATAATTCTAACAAAACCTTGAGCCAACATTATTTAATAACATATTTAGATGTTGTTGCCATGCTCATCATGGTGAATGATTTATAATCATTTTACTCTCTTGAGGGACAAATGGCATTTAAATGAGATTCTATCTTTCTTCATCCCTTTAAGATCTGCTGCTTACCCCAACTCCACCTCAGTGCTCTGCAGAGGTTTAGTGAGTGTACCACATGTAAGATAATTTAGGACAGTTTATTTTTTGGTAAGGCAAGTGGTGGTTGGGACAAAATTGGACACTCTGAAAATGATGAATTCAAAATGCAAATCACATTCTTATGATACTACCAAGAGTGGAGAAAGACAGGCAAATGCTTTTCCTAATTAGGAAGTTCTTTTTTATTGCTACAAAGACTAAATTTAAAATTAGCTTGCTTGTCAACCTATGGGAAGTGGTTGAATCATGTGGAATTCTAATACAATAGAACCTGGATCTTGCCTTCTATGTTTAGCCCCACTAAATTCACTCTTCTTATTTCTGCATGCATACTACCCAACTTAGCAAGTGGTAATTATTGGGTAGAATTAGAAGCACGCAGGGGTTTTCCTAGATTTCAAGAAGAACCTTGTGTACTGAATTATTTTCTCATTTTAGTGTAGACAAAACCTGATTTTGACACTATGAATTACTGGTGCAAGCACATGGGAAAAAAGTAAGACTTTATGGTCACACTCACCACCTTCAAAATAATGATTTTATTGATGGCTTTAAAATATTTTTTTAAATTTTTTATTTTTTTATTAATTAGTTCTGTATTCAGCAAATACAGTCAGTAAGAGTAAGAGTCAGTAGAAGCCAGGAAGCTAGAAAGGGTCCATGAGAGAAGGAAGGTGGTGGTGGTGGTGGGGGCTAAGGCAAGGGCAGAATGGATCTGTAAGTAGAGGGGACGTGTACTGGGGATTGAAAGGTTCAGTGGGGCCAGGAGACAGACAGGAGAGGAGGAAGTAGAGGGAGGATGAACCAAGAGAAAAGACAAGAAAAGGCCATAAGGAAACTATGTCTGTTTTTTCTTTCTTTCCTTCCTTTCTTCCTTTGTTTCTTTCTTTTATTCTTTCAGAGAGAAAGAAGCAGATAGATAGAGAGAGAAAAATGGGTATGTCAGGGCCTCCAGCCACTGTAAACAAACTCCAGATGCATGCATCACCTGTGCATCTGGTTTATATGGGTCCTGGGGAAACAAACTTAGGTCTTTTGGTCTTGCAGGCAAGTGCCTTAACAGCTAATCAATCTCTCTTCCTGGAACTACATCTTTGGTAGATGATTAAAAAATATAATTTTGCTGGGCATGGTGGTGCACACCTTTAATCCCAGCATTCAGGAGGCAGAGGTAGAAGATTGCTGTGAGTTCAAGGCCACCCTGAAACTACATAGTGAATTTCAGGTCAGCCTGAACTACAGTGAGACCCCCTACCTTGAAAAAACAAACAACAATATATATATATTATATTATATATATATTATATATACATATTACATTCATATACATATATATAAAATTTTAAGGGCTGTAGTTATGGCTCAATGGTTAAGGCACTGGTCTACAAACCTAAGGATTCTGGTTCAATTCCTTAGTACCCAAATAAGCCAGATACACAAGGTGGCATATGCATTTGGCATTCATTTGCAGTGGCTAGAGGCCCTGACTCTCCCATTCTTTATCTGACTTTTCTTCCTCTCTCTCTCTCTCTCTCTCTCTCTCTCTCCCTTTCTATCTCTCAAATAAACAATACACACACACACACACACACACACACCACAAAGGGGAAACTGCTACTCTTTTGGTTAAATGGATATGTTGTACCAATCAAATTGCCCTCTAGATTAGAATTTCTCTCAACTTGGTCAAAGAAGCTTCTTCTTTTTCTTTTTTTTTTTTTTTTTTTTTTTTTTTTGAGGTAGGGTCTCACTCTGGCTCAGGCTGACCTGGAATTCACTATGTAGTCTCAGGGTGGCCTCAAACTCATGGTGATCCTCCTACCTCTGCCTCCCGAGTGCTGGGATTAAAGGCGTGCGCCACCACGCCCGGCCTCAGAGAAGCTTCTTTTTGCAGATGGAGGTGACTACTGAGCAGACTCAAAACTGAGAATAAGTGACTTGAATGCTCAGTGCAAAAATGAGAGATCTTTACCACCCCCTGCAAGGCTCAGGGAAAATTGTGGAAGAGGAGTAAGAAAGGATGTAAGAGCCAGAGGGTTAAGGTGAGTGCGCTGGTACACTGTTCACTGTCATCGGGACAGGAAGTGGTGATTACACTCACGACCTCATAGCGGCTGTTGTTACCCATGCAAGACCTGCACGATATTGGGCCCGACATCATTCTGTTAGGTATGATGGAGGAAAGGAAAAGAAGAAAGAATAAAAAGACATTACAACAGAAGAAGGAAGAGTTGGAAAGAAGAAGATGAAGTTCAGAGGAAAGGGGCTTGGGAAGGGGGAACAAAATGTAATAAGAGGGGACTATGATCAAAATAGAATATTCCATGCATGAAAATTGCCAATGAAAAGTTAAAAATATGATTTGTCATCAAAAATTATCTGTTTGCGTGGCAGTTCCAGTTTTTTTATGGAAAGGCTAAACTATCTTCATAACAATTTTAAGATATTTTTGTGATCTGTAACTCATAGTGAAAAAATTCAGTCCCTGTGTTTTACATATACTACAGAGGCTATAGTTTCACTATGGTGATCCTACTTTCTATTGTACAGCCATTATGTCAGAAGAAATGGATGGTAAACAGACTCAGACTCAGACATGCAAAATAAGATCTCTTAAAAGAGACAAGAATCCCCTGCTACATTAAATGCAGAATTCACTTTTATGTAAAGTGTTTTGTGAGTTTCTTCAGTATTTATCTTTTAGTATTTGACAGAAAAATAACCAAGGACTTAAGAAATGAGCACATCATTTCAGCTGTCAAACTATCATGTAAGCCATGATAATATTGTTAATTTATGGTCTGCAGAGATTTCTCAGTGGTTAAAGTACTTTTCTGTAAAGCTTAAAGACCCAGGTTCAAATTCACAGTACCCATGTAAAGCCAGATGCACAACGTGGCACATGCATTTGGTGTTTGTTTGCAGTGGCTAGAGGCCCTGGCATGCCCATTCTTTCTGACTCTTTTCTATCTCTCTTTGCTTATATATAAATAAAATATATTTTTTAAATTGCTAATAAATGATATGCTTTTTATGAAAACTCTAAATGAGAGAATATGCAATCTTTACTAATATTCTAAACTCAATATATTTTTTGTTTATTTATTTATTTGAGAGTGACAGAGAGAAGGAGGCAGAGAGAGAGAAAGAGAGAGAGAGAGAGAGACTGGGCGCTCCAGAGCTTCCAGCCTCTGTAAACAAACTCCAGATGCGTGCGCCCCCTTGTGCATCTGGCTAACGTGGGTCCTGGGGAATCGAGCCTTGAACAGGGGTCCTTAGGCTTCACAGGCAAGCGCTTAACCACTAAGCCATTTCTCCAGCCCTCAATATATTTTTTAAATGAATGAATTGGCCACATGGGCATGCTACATTAAAACTTCGTGAAGACTCTTTCCCAGACTTCTTGGACATGTGGGTCACTTTCTTTAATGCTTTTACAGATGTCTGAGTGTATTACTGTCTCAACTTCATCCTCCATTCTGGAAATGTGTTTTTCTTCCGTGTCATCTTATCTGTTGGAGATGCTTTGCGATTAACAGGGCAAGATGTTGTCCTTTTGATTAAAATCTAATTTAAAAATATTTTATTTGTTTGCAAGCAGAGAAAAACAGAGTGAGGGTGAGGGAGGGAAGGAGAGAATGAGCAAACCAGGCCTTCTAGACACTGGAAATGAACGCCAGATGCACGTACCACTTTGCATATCTGGCTATATGTGGGTACTGGGGAATTGAGCCTGGGTTATCAGGCTTAGCAGGAAAGTGTGTCTTAATCACTGAACTATTTCTGCAGCCCCTGAAATCTAATGATTTTAACTAATATAGACAGTTATTGTTTTTGTACCACAGAGAGAGGACCAGATATTTCAGGCAAAATCTTAAATTTGGTGGCATCATAACTTTCATCTCCAAATGAAGGATAATTCTAAAACTTTGGAACATGGACGGGAGTCTCATAAAACCACCACAGCTGCAGATTCTCAAATGGGGAGCAGGAAAGACTCAGTTTGAGACCAAATGTTCTTATACTGTTTGCTCTTCAAACATATTTTATATTTATTATTCACTTAAAAGACTATAATCAGCCGGGCGTGGTGGCACACGCCTTTAATCCCAGCACTCGGGAGGCAGAGGTAGGAGGATTTCCTTGAGTTCTAGGCCACCCTGAGACTCCATAGTGAATTTCAGGTCAGCCTGGGCTAGAGTGAGACCCTACCTCGAAGAAAACAAAAGAAAAGACTAGAATCAGCATTGATTGTTGGACACACTTAAACTAAGGAACAAAGGTTATCTCCCTGGAAGGAATTACAAACTAATAAGTAATCTCTCATCTGAGTTACAGAATGAAACAAGGTAAATAGAAAGAAAGGATTTTTAAGAAGAAAAACACATGGAAATGTGTCATAACCCACACTAAATCACTAGATAGCCATTTCAATTGAAACATAGCCTGTTACTTTTCTTTTCCTTGGCTAGTGTTGTACTTAGTTTGTCCTTGCTGGGACAAAGCACCGGACCAAAAGCAATTTGTGGAGTGGAAGGGTTTATGCTGTCTTGCAGTCTGGAGGGGAAGTTTCATCAAAGTGAAGAAGCATAACACAAGCAGGAAGCTGGCTCACATCACCTGGGTGGAAGTATTGTAAGTACTGGGCTTGGACATTTGTTAATAAATTTCAAGCTCTACCCCTGCCCACGACACACCTCCTCCAGCAAGGCTTTGCGTCCCAAATTGCCACCAGTTGGTGACTGAGTAATCAAAACACATGATGCAATGTGGAACATTCCACATTCAAACTACTGCAATTTAGGTAGATGTTGATTTCTAAATCTCACCTTGTGGTACATTTCTCCTAAAGATATCTAATGTCTAAAGATATGTAATCTCACTAGCAAAGATAACATCATTTCATCTCCCTATAGAGGTATATGTGTACCAGGTATAGGTTTATGCATAGAAATGCATACATTTTTATAAGCACATGCACATATATATCTTAAAATTCTCAGCACTTGATTATTTTGCAAGCTCTTTAACCAGTCAGAAGAAAAATTCATTTTCCCAAGATTCTTTTCACCAGCCCTAAGTTCCTAGTACCCTCCTGTTGCTTTTGTCACTCAGAAATTCTCTTTGTGAGTTCCAAAGATTTCAGGCAGCCAAGGAGCATGGATGGAGATAGACTTCCCAGATGCATAGAGTGTGCTGAGACAGGAGAGGGATTGCAGCCAGGGAAAATGAACTGCATTCATGTTTGGAAAGATGCAGGGAGGAGAAATGTTCAGCTGTGCCCTCTACGATCTCTTGACATTTCAGGGGGCAGACAGGCAGGGGTCCTCAGCATTGGAACATTGGCTCTAAATACTGATTCTGCCACCTTTGAGCCTGTGGGCTCTGGAAAAGTCACCTTAATCTCTCAGCTCCAAAACTTCTTCATTGGCAAAGACAGGAGTAATGTATGCTCCACTGTAGAACACTCAGAACACTAACAATACTTGTCTGATAGATTTCTGGTTTTCCTAGCTTACAAAATGTATGTTGAACACAATTTATACTTACTGTATAAAACATGAGCAGTAGAGACAAGCAAAAGTAAGATAGGAAGTATATTACCTTATACCTAACAATGAGGCCAACAGAATATGAATACCTTTGACAGTACATGCATTGTAAGCATCAAACTTAAATATTATGTGGTTATAATTAAAACATTTTTTAAGCTCAAGAAAGCTATCAACTACACACACACACACACACACACACACACACACACACGCCATGTCTGAAAAGTATATACTTTGATGTGTAATCTATACTTCTTGAGCTTTCTGGAATATGTTGACTCCAATATACTCTCAACAGAAGACAGATGTATTAATAATAATAGAAACTAGCTGTGTCACCCCTGTGTTCCATCACAGTGACAACTGCCTGGCAAGAGCAGAAGGAAGAAGGATTTATTTTGACCTGTGGTTTCAGTGGCTACAGTCCATGGTGAGCAAGCTCTACCGTTCCTGTGCCTGAGATGAGACAGAGTGTCATGGCATAGCAGAGGGTATATGATTCAGTAGGGCTGCTCATCTCATGGCCTTTGGGGAGCACGAAGGGACCAGGGCTAAGATATGCCCTTTGAAGTCACATTCCCAGTGACCCACTTCCTCTAACGAGGCCCTAACTTCCACAGTTCCACCACTTACCAGTGGCATATTCAAAGTTTGGATTGGTCAATGAATTGAACCATTGGTTAGGCCAGCTCTTTCACGACCTATTGTCTCTGGAAGCCTCTCACAGACATCTTCAGAGGTGTGCCTATATGAAGTTGCTGGGCATCTCTCAATCCAATCAAGCAGATAATAAAGATTAATTTTTTGTTGTTGTATGTGAACTTTACTGCATGAACAAATGGCATATTCCTCTTGGGTTGTACTCTTATATTCCCTCTCCCTTGCCACCATTTTCTTGAGTGCTCTCCTCAGTTTGGTTATCTATAGTCAATGTGGGTTCATGAACGCACCAGTCAGTCTCGTGGGTGGGTGGGGACAATGCTCAGGATACTCCTTTGCACAGTATAGTATTTACAATCTTTTCTCTGTCCCTCTTCTACAACGTCTCCTGAGCCTTGGAGGGCATGTTCTAAGTCTCCTTTCATGTTGAGCTCTCTGAAGCCTCTTTTTTCTTTGATGTGTTTTGAGTCCCCTCAGTGTCCACCACCATCTCCCTGGAAGAGGTTGTCAGTGTAGCAGTGAGAGCAACAGTCATATTTACGCTGCCACTTCCTCTCTAATGTCTCCTGGGCCCTGGCAGAAGTGACAGAGATGACTTGTCTCATGCAAGGCAGTCGGTTTTCTTCTCTTATCATACTGATGGGTCTTGGGTCTCCCCAGTACTTGCTGCCATTTGTAAAAAGCAGGTTCTCTGACCAGGAGCAAGAACAGCATGGGCCAAAGGGGACAAAAGACTTTTTGATAGGCACACCCTCTTAGTTTTTTCTGGATTTTAAAATTATTATCATTAGCAACATATTTTGTATGGATACATTATGTGTTGGTATCCTCTTTTCCCTTGTCCCTGCCTCTGTTCTGCTGGGGACCCTCCTCAGTGGGGTTGCAGGTGTTCCCTATGGGGCTGTGAGTTATGCATTGTGGGAGCAGCAGTCAGTCCTTTTGGGGGGTGAGGGGATTCCTCTGGGCATGATATGTCAATCTGTGGCTCTTACAATCTTTCTGCCTCCTCTTCTGCAAAATTCCCTGAGCTGTGGTGGGTGAGTTTTATGTCTATTTCAGTGATGAGCTCTTAGGAACCTCTGTATCTCTGCTTTGGTAAGTGTTGAGTATCTTCAGGGTCTGTCTCCTTTACTCTGGCACTGATTATCAGGGTCAGCATGGAGGCAACACTCTTGCTCATCTCCCCAGTTCCTCTGTGGTTTCAGTTGTAGCTTGGCTGAAGTGTGAGATGTGGTTTATCTCCTAGGGTCTCACAACTTTCTGAAAAATAAGAACACATTCTCCAATGGAGAGTGAAGTCAGCATAGTTTAAATGGGATAAGCATCGTTAATTTAGGGAGCATTTGATGTATGCAACCTCTCTTTTAACCAAGAGATGGTGAGAACTTGACACTAGAGAGTAGAATCTTTGTCTCCATAGGATTCTGATCTGGTTCCCAATTCCACATATGGGTTCCTTTACACCGAGTGGATCTCTTAGCCAATCAGAAAGCTATTGGTTACCCACCTAGGTTATGTGTCACTATTGCACTGGCATGTACATCTTGTCAGAGTGTTTGCTTCTGAGTAGCTTAGACCTCTGGTTGCTCAGACCATTGTTGGCCAAGTTACCCCAGTAGCTCATGTAGCACTTTTCAGCACTAGATTAGCTAATTGTCTGGGGACTGGCAATAGGGTCTTACCTTTTGCCTCATGCAGTGTAATCAAGTGCTTTGACAGAAGCCTGTCTTGCTTTGGGGACTTCGTAGTGCTCTCAGATCAATAGCTCATTGTTACCCACAGCTTTTAGTAAAAGAACAGTGGAAGCTTCCCTCTAAGGTCTATGACTTTTTAAGCCATAGGTCTCTGACTTGGTTCTCAGTAGCAGGTATGAATTCCCTCCCACTAAGCAGACTGAATATCCAATCAGAGTTAAGTTAGTTAATCCCATAGTCTGCGTGCCACTGTTGCCCAGGTATGCATATCTTACCCGGCTGGTTGATGTTGTCATTCTAATGATCCCCTGATTGTTCTGGTGACCTAGCAGCTCACATAGCATTTTGTAGCACTATGAGAGCTAGCAAGTAGGACCCGGCTTCCTTCTCAGTTCCAGCACAGTCTCTCCTGTGACAACAGCCTGTGGTGTCTTCAGCAACAGGCTCTTACCATTTAGATCTGGTGGGCGACCCAGTGCCTTGGCAATGGCCTGCACTGTTTTGAGAGCCTCCTGAGCCTATATGACCAACAGCTCTCTGTGGCGGGCTAGTTCTAGGGCTGGCATGTGGTTTTAGAGCTAAGCTTTTGCCAACCCTACAGGGTACTTCTTCCCAGATTCCTTCCCCCATTGTTAAGATCTATATAATTTAATTAGCTAACCAGGAGGAATAATTTTATGGTTCTGATTCATGTTGTCATTAGTTTTGTGTATTTCCCCCTCCTACCCCGTCTTACCCCAGTCAGTTCCAAGACCCTTCCACCCTCTGTATCATGTCCCCTCCTCTCCTAGCCCTCTCTCCTAGCCTTGTTCTAGTTGACTTTCAATGCTATTGATGCTTACTACTACTTATAAACAAATCATCAAGCTCTTCCATGTTAGGAACCACATGTGAGAGAGAACATGTGGCATTTGTCTTTCTGAGCTTATGTACCCTCACAATGTGATTTTTCCCCCAAGTTTACCTATTTCCATGCAAATTTAATCATTTCATTTTTTTTTTTTTCCTGACCACCAAATAGAAGGCCATTGCATGGCTGCACCAGATCTTCAGTTTGCATCCAGCAGTTGATGGGCATTTGGGCTGATTCCAATTCCTAGCTATTGTGAATAGAGCAGCAACAAACATGGCTGAGAAAGTATTTCTAGTCAAGAGTGGGGTCTTTAGAGTGTATGGCCAGGAGTGGTGTAGCTGGATCCAATGGTAGAGCTATACTTAGATTTTTGAGGAGCCTCCATCCTGACATCCATAGAGGCTGTTCAAGTTTACACTCCCATCAACAGTGGACGAGGGTTCTATAACCTTACCAGCATTTGTTGTCATTTGATTTTTTTGGTGATAGCCATTCTGACTGGAGTGGGATGGAATCTCAAAGCTGTTTTAATTTGCATTTTCCTGATGGCTTAAGTTGTTGAACATCTTTTTAGGTGTTTATTGCCTATTTGTGTTTTTCCTTTGAGAGTTCTCTGTTCAGTTCCCTGCCTTATTTTTTCCCCCCTTTGAGTGGGTTGATCGATTTTTTTTTTTAGTTCTTTTAAAAATTTTTTGTATATTCTAGTCATAAAATCTCTGTCAGCTGTATAGCTGGTGAAAATTTTCTTCAATTATGTAGGTTGACTGTTGGCTCTGTTGATGGTTTGCCTAATAGTATTTTAATTTCATAAGATTCTAGTAGTTGTGTGTGTGTCTTAATTCCCTGGACTACTGGGTCTTACTCAGAATGTCTTTCCCTAAGCCTATGTTTTGGAGTGTTCTCTATGTTTTTTTTTTCTAGTTGTTTTATTAGAGTTTAGGATCTTCTATGAAGCTCTTGATCCATTTGGAGCTGATCTTTGTGCAGGGTGAGAGAAGGGGGTCTGAATTCATTCTTTCACATGTGGTTATCCAATTTCTCCAGAACCATTTACTGAAAATGCTGTCTTTTCTGCAGTATGTGTTTTTCACCTCTTTATGTTATTAAAAAATTTAATTACTTTGAAGCATTTCCCTGCCTCACCCAAAATTGCACATTATTGTGGGACATATTATTATATGAATATTTCTTGTCTGAAATTCTTGGGATTGGATGTGCTTCATATTTGAGAATCTTTTTAAAAGTTTGGGATATCTGTGAATGCATTAAAATATGTTGGGGCGGATTCATGTATCAGTGCTTTTATTACTATTCCTATTTCTAGGTCAGGAAATTATGCTGTAGAAAAGATAAAAGTTTACCTTAGTTCATATGGTCATTAAGTAGTAAAGTCAAGAGTTAAAACCCAGCAGCTGCTGAAATATACATCTGTGAAATTCCAGGCTAGAAGTCAAGAGACTTTGGTTCCAGATCCCACTTGGCTACTCATAAATCAAGTTGTTTTCTCCAACTTTCTGTCTCTGCCTTCATTTCAGATTCTTCATCACTAAGACTAGTAAAGAATTGTTCTTTTCAGGAAAATGTTGAGTACTTATTAATTTCAAACAAGTACTAACTAATAAATGCAAAACTTTCATGTACTTTAGAAGAGCTGTTTAAATGCAAAGATGCTGCTATTGAGAAAAATATTTCCCCAAGGACTTGATTACTGAAAGAAATTGAGAAAAAGAAATCCACACAAAGGTATTTTTACTTCTCAAGAACTTTTCAATGTTGTCTTTGTTAATAATGGAACATTTGGGATGATCCCTTCATGGGCCAACTTGAGAAGTTTAAGGACTAAAGTTCCCAGGACCTTAGAAATACACAAAGAAATAAAAATTGCATTTTCTTCCTTAGTATACAAAAAGTTGTTTGTGGGGAGAGTAAAATGGCTAAAGAGAAGGTAAGTGTTCATATGAAATGATGCACATACTGCAGAAAAGACAGCATTTTCAGTAAATGGTTCTGGAGAAATTGGATAACCACATGTGAAAGAATGAATTCAGACCCCCTTCTCTCACCCTGCACAAAGATCAGCTCCAAATGGATCAAGAGCTTCATAGAAGATCCTAAACTCTAATAAAACAACTAGAAAAGAAAACATAGAGAACACTCCAACACATAGGCTTAGGGAAAGACATTCTGAGTAAGACCCAGTAGTCCAGGAAATTAAGACACACACCCAACTACTGGAGTCTTATGAAATTAAAATACTATTAGGCAAACCATCAACAGAGCCAACAGTCAACCTACATAATTGAAGAAAATCTTTACCAGCTACACATCTGACAGAGATTTTATGACTAGAATATACAGTAAATTTTAAAAAGAACTAAAAAAAAAAAAATCAATCAACCCACTCCAAGAATTTGTCAATCCAAGCAGGAATTGGAATAAAGGGAGTAATAAACATAATAAAATTGTGAGTTTATTTATGAAAAACATGTTAAGGAGAAAAACCCAATATTTCCCTTCTGCATGTGGTTGTAGTGTTTTAGAAGAATGTCTCTGTGAACTTGCTCCTTTCTTTTGTATAAATGGTAGCACCATCAAGAGGTTGTGTGGCATGATAGAGGAGTGTGGGATTTGGAGCCTGATCTACATGTACCCTGGCTGGCACAGTAGCTCATTTACTATTTGATGCCAGATAAGTTACTTGTGCCTTTGGAACCTACTATCTTCAGCTATCAAATGTGGTGGAATGACAAAAATTCCACATCGCTGGGTTATAGTGAAGAAGCAAAGATATATCTCAGGGAAGGCTTGGCACACTACCAGACATGCAGCAGGTATTAATTGGTACTGGTTGTAGTTGGTGATGATCTCTCGATATCTAATGTGAAAGCCTTCACATCCAAGTAATCCCATCCATGTGCATGCTAGATCATGTAGACACATGGCTCATGTGGACATGTCTGTATAAATGCTGAGAAGTTTTCCAGAGAAGGATCTGGGAATTCCATCAAACAACCAGTTTAGTCACTTTCTGCTGAATCTGGGCATTATCACCTTTCTCAGGGGTTTTCGTGGAATGCCAGAGAGAGTCGCCTCCTCCTTCTGGCTTGTTGGGTACTGAAAGAGGCATATATTGGAGGAGAATCCCAGACTGCTGAACATGGTGTGAGTGCATTGTCTGAAGATTCATGTGTATGCTTGCATGGGATTATTCAAGGATAAATAACATTGTCATTATCTAGTCAAATGTAAGATTAAAGATTAAAGGCCATGTACAAAAACAATTAAAGGAGAGAGGTGGAAATCACCTAGAAAATCATTCAACCTACCATTCCCCAACTTGTCTCAACACCAGTCAACTGCAAGGTTTTCAACCAACTCAAATTCGCAGGTGAATCCATATCTACAAATGTGAAGCTCGGTACCCCTCCCTGGATGATTGTGAGGATTCCTCAGGGCTGAGAATATTGAGAAGTATGTCTTTGGAACAAGGGAGTAAGGCTCAGAGGAGCTATGGTCTATTTGCTAAAGCAACACAACTAACTGGTTAGGGCTAACTCACTTCAGTCTGATGTCAAATATAAGCTCTTTCTTCTATGACAAGTTTCCCCATTTCAGTGTGTGTGTGTTGCTAAGAATGGAACTCCAGGCCTTGGTTTGCTAGGCAAATGTTCTACCACGGAGCTACAAAGCCAATCATTTAACCATAGCTTACTATCCATGGACTTGTCTATCATCGGTAAATGACCATCAGCAACCTCCTTTTTATGGTAAAGTGAGCCATTTTTCCTTCAGCACAGACACTTGAGTATCTTGAAAAGAGATTATTTTGATTTCCACTTCAAAAGGTAAATAGCACAATATTTTATATTCTATTGCGGTCATGAGCCTAAATAAGGAAGCAAAAACAAAAAGACTAAATATCACTTTTGCCTGGTTACTTGGAAATCAGGCAATTATCACATGATTACTCAGGCTGGTAATGAAATTAAGATAAAGTTTCATCAAAATAGCATATGCAATTTTACAGCCGCAACAGAATTGGTGTAAATTTGAGCATATGTGTCTGGTTGTCTTGGATTTATAAATACAGAAACAGTGTTCCTATTTGGGGTTAAAAAAAATCGTTCTTTATTCTGGATGTGGGAAGAGTGTGGCTCAGGGACCTGGTGGTGACAGAGAAGGTGGGGTGTCACATCCAGGAGGCTCCTGCATTCCCCTTGGCTTTCAAGTACCTGGGAGACTCAGTATGCTTCTGACAGCAGTTATATACACTGGGGAGTTGAGCTAAAATGGTAAAATATGTGTCAAGCTAAATAAACTTGCAGATTTTAAGCTGGGTGTGGTGGTGCACGCCTTGAATCCCAGCACTCGGGCGGCAGAGGTAGGAGGATCACCGTGAGTTCAAGGCCACCCTGAGACTACATAGTTACCTCCAGGTCAGCCTGGACTAGAGTGAGACCCTACCAAGAAAAACCAAAAAAAAAAAAAAAAAAAATCAGATTTTCTATTCAGATAATATACTAGCCTTTCTATCTTAGAGGAAGGCGGGGGGACAAGAAAAACTCTTAAGTATGTTTTGGATTCAAAATTCAAGTCGCCCTGTGGCTTCAAATCTATTTTCATACAACAAAACTTTGGGGCTGGAAAGATAGCTTAGTGGATAAGGCGCTTGTCTCCGAAGCCTAAGGACCAGAGTTGGATTCCCCAGAACTCATGTAAGGCCAATGCACATGGTGGGCATGTGTTCGGACTTTGTTTGCAGTGGCTGGAGGTGCCTATTCTACCTGCGCCCTTCCCCCAGGTAAGTCAATAAATAAAAAAAGAAAATAGTAAAAAGAAAATCTAAGAAGTAGGGAATGACAGTTAAGGAACTAAGGAGAGAATGATCCACTATTTTTCAATGTTTTAGTATAAAAAGAACATCAGTATAAGACAGGCGTGGTGGCACATGTCTTTAATCCCAGCACTCTGGAGGAAGAGATAGGATAATCTCCATGAGTTGGAGGTCACCCTGAGACTATTTAGTGAATTCCAGGTCAGCCTGGGCTAGAGCAAATCCCTGCCTTGACAAAACAAATGCATATGAGATGGAAAGATTTCTCAGTGGCTAAGGCATTTGCTGGCAAAACCTAATGCCCCAGGTTCTAATCCCAGTACCCATATAAAGCCAAATGCACAAGAAGGTGCATGCTTCTGGAATTCGTTTGCAGTGGCTGGAGGCCCCGGTGTGCCCATTCTCTCTCTCTCTCTCTCTCTCTCTCTCTCTCTCTCATAAACAAATAAATAAACAAAGATAAAAACAAAATTTTGTACAGGGCAAATGACTTAACCAGAATCATCTACTTTTCTCTCATTTGCACACATATCCTTACGTAAGAATGATGCATGTTATTGCTATGAACTCATTTTCTCTCTTCTAGGATCTCAAGAGGAAGAAAAACAAAGAGAGTGTCAGGACCTTCCTCCTAGGACACACCAGGAAGGATCTACAACTCAAAAATTCCCGCAGGTGTAGTGTCTCCAGTGGTCACGTGGTCCATCCCTTCCACGCCTTCCTCACCAAGGACGTGACATTTGCACATTTGGCGCCATGTGTTGGAGAAGCAGAAGACTTTACGCGGCTGAACTTAGGGGAACAACTAGGCCAGGTGGGAGTCTAGCGCCCAGGGCCGTCCTCCCCTTGCAGAAGCCCCTCTGCCAGGAGCCGCCTTCAACGCCCTCTTGAGCGTGAGTTTGGCAGGCGATCAGAGTAGCTGAGTCATCTTTATGGAGGAGATCTATTTTTTTTTTTTTTTTATCACCACATCCACTATAAGCAGTTTCGGAGTGGAAAAGTACCCAGGACTCCAGCCATAGTTCTAAGAGACACAGTGGTAGAATGAAGGCTGGGGTGACTGGTGCGGTTGCCTTCCTGCCCCAAGCCCCAAATAAGCAAGTGCCCTTCCCGCCTTCGCCTATGGGTTTATGCCCCTCAGGATCTCCAAGGGGCGTTCTTCCCCAGCGAAGGACATTCCTTTCTTGGAGCAGTATTTAACTTCATCCTTAAAAAAAAAAAAAAAAAATACTTTCAAGATGAGAGGGACGAACACTTGCCAAAAGGAAATGTATGACACATTTATTTCCTGTGAAATTCAGTGCTGTGCAATAGCCAGCCTCTCTAGAATTCCTTATTTTCTTATTGTTCTTCTTGAATTCCTTATTTTCCTAGTTGGTCTTGGACACCAGGACAGGGGAGGCTGCCTCACTGTCAGGAGCAGATAGGACAGAGATTTACTGAGACATTCAAGTGATCCAACCCCCTTCGCTCTTCCTTTGATGCAGAAATTGTGTAGGTTTGGGGCTCCAACAAAACATAGTCTATGATGTTTTCTTAAATTTATTTATTTGCAAGGAGAGAGAAAGGGCATGCCAGGGCCTCTAGCTGCTGGGCGGCTAACAACTGCAGATGCTTTCCCCTCCTGTGCATCTGGCTTCCAGTGGGTCCTGGGAAACTGAACGAGGGTCATTCGGCTCTGCGGGCAAGTGCTTTAATCTCTGAGCCATCTGTCCAGTACAGTCTGACATTTTTTACTGACAGTGTGACTTCGACCTTCTTTCGTAAAATCGGTACCAAACCACACAAATCTTACAAGATTTTAGAAAAATTTAAAAATCTGGCAAGCAGAGTTTTCTAATCCAAAAAGGAATTTTGGCCCAAGACATAAACACACACACACAAAAAATGTATACTATGTAGCTACTGAGCCTCTGTTCAAGTGAGGGGTAAGTAGATTTTATTTTGTCTTCCTAAGTTATAACACCTTATCTGGTCTAGCCATCATAGAGGTATTGCAGAGGAGCTGTGAAGAGAGGCTGTTGGAGCCCTTTCTATGGAAGTTTCCAGTGGGTGTGGTGGGTGGCTTAAGGCCTGCAACTGAAATGTATGCTTGACCTCTGGTAGCCCCAGGGACCTCAAATGCCCCCAGCACGTGTATCTTACCCACTCTCTTCCTGCACATAAGCATCCCTGAGCCAAAGCTCCTTGCTGAATGGGGCAGCTGTAATTCCTGCCTGCCCCTGAAGAGCTGGTTTTGGTTCCCTGACAAATGGCAGGGTTACTCGGACAAGCCAGTCCACCCTCGTTCAGTGACCGGGGCCATCACAACACAAAGCCCACCCCTCAAGACCTCTGACATTATTCTTTCAGAATGCAGCCCCCACGTGGCCTTGTGTGGCCCGTGGTGACCTTCTCCCCTGGGCCTATAATGGATGCTGAGCATGTATGACTGGTATGCTGCTGTCAATCTCATCGGATAAATATCAAATCCTATGTGCTTGACCATCCCCATAACCTAAGATGGGGCTTTCCCCCTAACAGAAATGAAGAGGAGGCAGACCAAAAAAAAAAAAAGAATAGATGCATCCCATACATCAATAACTTAGTTTATGAATTATACCCCTTTGAAGCTTGAAATGAGGCTGAAAAATCATATAGTGGCTGTGTACCAAGTTAAGAAACACATCATCATGGTCCTTAACCCATGACTTCTCAAGCTAGATTTCGGTACTGAATACACACAGGCTTCATGTCATTTAAGGACTATTTTCCTAGCATTACTTACTTCAGGAATAACAGCAGCAGAAGTCAGGCTTTCAGTCAATAGCTTTGACAAACACAATAACCCTAGGAGTCAGGAATCGATGGCATGCAGTTAATTGATTCTCAGTTGGCTGTAACACACTTCAGTTCAAATGTATTCTGATTATAACTTCTGTGGCTACATCCAGTAAATGAGTCATTGCTTCAAATGGTAAATTAGGCCCAATTAATTCAATTCAGAAATTTAAAACTGGCCAAGGGCTGGGGAGATGGCTTAGAGGTTCAGAGTACCTGTTGCACAACCATAAAGCCAAAGACCACTCACGTTGGATTCCCCAGCACCACATAAACAGCCGGGTGTGGCCACACATGTCTGTGGGTCCCGATGAGGCAGAGACCTGAGAATTGCTGGGTCTTGCTGGCTGATAAAAAAAAGGGGGGGAATATCAGGGCATGGTGGTGTGAGCCTTTAATCCCAGGATTCAGGAGGCCAAGGTAGGAGGATTGCTGTGAGTTAAAGGCCAGCCTCAGACTACATAGTGAATTACAGGTCAACCTGGGCTACAGCGATACCCTACCTCAAAAAAAAAAAAAAAAAAAAAAAAAAAAAAGAAAGAAAGAAAGAAAAGTAGCTATAGAAATGGCTTAGCTTTTAAGGCACTTCCCTGCAAAGCCAAAGGACCCAGGTTCGATTCCCCATCACCCACATAAAGCCAGATGCACAAAATAGTGCATGTGTCTGGAGTTCTTGGGCAGTAGCTGGAAGCCTAGGTATGACTGTTCTCCCTGTCTCCTTTCCTCTCCTCTTCTCTCTCTCCCTCTCTCTCTCTCTCCTTGCAAATAAATAAAATGATTTGAAAATGGGGAAAATGGCAGCTCCAGGTTGCATGAGAGACTGTTTCTCACTGGCCTAGAACTCACCAACTGAACTAGAGTGGCTAGCCAGTGAGCCTCAGGGAGCCTCCTGTCTCCATCTCTCCAGTGCTGGGATTACAGGTGCATGCTGTTACACCTAGACTTCTTTAAATTAAAGTTGATTCCTCATACTTGCAAGACAAGCATTCTACTGACACACTTGTCTCCCCAGCTTCTAAACTGTCATTAATGACACATGACTCTCTGGGAAATTGCCCAGAAGTACTTCATGACCTGTTGAACAGTTCATGAAAAGCCAAGAAATCTCATGCTTATAAACTAAAATCAAAATAAATAAATAAATAAATAAAAATCATTTTTAACAACAACTAACAAAGCACAACGTACGTCCTTCCTGCCAAGGCCCTGCTCATGTCACACTGGCTGTCACATGAGCTGGAAAATCCATCCACAGTGACATAAGAACCTCAAATGGACTTCATGTGGAGTGACCAGAATCTGCTTTCTCATACTTGCTTGACACAATAAGGGCAGAAGGGGGGCTAGAGAGATGGCTTACTGGTTAAGGTGCTTGCCTGCAAAGCCAAAGGATCCAGGTTCAATTCCCCAGTACCCACATAAAACCAAATGCACAAGGTGGCATATGCATTTGGAGTTTATTTTTCTTTTTGCAATGGCTAGAGGCCCTAGCATGCTTATTCTTTTTCTTTGTTTTTGTTTTTTTGTTTGTTTGTTTGTTTTCAAGTTAGGGTCTCACTCTAGCCCAGGCGGACCTGGAATTCACTATGAAGTCTCAGGCTGGCCTCGAACTCATGGCAATCCTCCTACCTCTGCCTCCCGAGTGCTGGGATTAAAGGCGTGCACCACCATGCCCGGCTTTTATATTCTTTTGCTTATCTCTTTCTTTCTCTCTGTGTCTCAAATAAATTATATATATATGAAGTGGAGCCTCTGCTATTGTGGAATTGCATGTTCTCCCTGTCCTTGATGTCTCTACAAAAGTCTGTGTGCATCCCTGGAGCCGGGTGGAGTCACTCAGGACCATTCTGCCTCCTTCATAAAGCATCTTCATCTTGAAAAAGATGCAAGAAGGAAAGAAATGACTCATAGGTCGTCCCAAGAAGTGTGGCACAAAAACCCACAGGACCACTTTCCAGAGTACCTGGGCCCCTCTGGTCCCTGCAGAGCCTGAGGAGTTCACTGAACTGGCTGAGCCTCAGTTTTACCACCTGTAAAATGGTGATATCTGCTCCTCAAGGTTGAGAGTCCAATCAGTACTCACAGAAGGCGCGCTGTAACAGTCCTTTCACAGGCGAAGCTCTATCTTCAGACTTTAATATATTAGGAGTGTTTTGAACTGAACTGTGAAAAGCCATCCTTTATGGGGCTGGTCAGACTGTTGCTGCCTTGAAAAGAATTGAAAATAGTCTAGGGACCATTTATTTGACTTGCAAGTATTTATAATACTTGCAGTATTAAGAATGAGCTCAGAATGCAAGACATCCTTTAGAAGAAACTATTTAAAGATATATATTCATTCAAATGACATAGATATATAGGCAGACAGATGATAGATAGGTAAATCATAGGAGAGAAAGGAGGCACAAGGATTTTCTCCTGCTACAAATAAACTCCAGCTGGAAGTGCCACTTTGCACATTTGGCCTTACGTGGTTATTGGGAAATCAAACCCGGGCTGCCAGACTTTATAAGCAAGCACCTTTAACTGCCAAGCCATCTCTACAGCCCAAGAAGAAAGAAACTTTTGGCCATCTTGGAAACAATTCTGATGGCTACATAATGAACATAAGCAAATCTAGTGTGCACTTTGTATACTAAGCCAGTATTAACTTCTGGGGACTGGGAGTGACACCCTTCCATATCTGGCTTCTGTCCTTGTGATAACAGTATCTGGTTTCATTTGAGGATTCATTTCCTCCCTACTCTGGGGCCACGAGAATCAAATGCTTTGTTCTAGTCCACTCCCTCTGGGTTGGAAGGTGACTGAGCAGAATCACAGCCCCTAGGAGAGAAATGGAGAGCTGTTTAGGCCAGGTGGTGGCATGCGCATGGGCGTCCTGAGCAGTGGGAAAGGAAACTGCCCTTTTGGTGGGTATAATGTCAGCCTCTGACCCATACTCAGGTCCAGCTTCCGGGCCCAGTTAAGTCTGCACTTTGTAATTTTTTGATGTGAAAATTATGTGAGTCCCCAATTTCTATCTTATTACTTTTTTAAAATTTTGGTCTTATTTAACTTTTTTCATAAACGTATTTAAATTGGGTTTCTATTGATTACAAGCAAAACATTAGTGAGCATTGTTTGTGTGGCAATAAAGATTCTTCATAACATCTGTCAAGCACGCGTTATTTTCTAGATGTTACCTAAGCACCTAACAAGCATCATATCTCAGTTAATTATTTCAGAAATATATATTTGCCAGCATGGTAGCACACGCCTGTAATCCCAGCACTTGGGGAGGCAGAGGTAGGAGGATGGCTATGAGTTAGAGGCCAGCCTGGAACTACAAAATGAGTTCCAGTTCACCTTGGGCCAGAGTGAGACCCTACCTTGAAGGGGGAGACCCTACCTACTTGGGGGAGAGAGTGAGAGATAGAGAGAATGAGAGTGGGCATGCCAGGGCCTCTACATGCCAACTCCAGATACATGTACCACTCAGTACATCTGGCTTTATGTGGGCACTGGAGAATTGGACTCAGACCATCAGGTTTTGTAAGTAAGTACCTTTAAACCTCTGAGCCATCTTTCCAGCCCTCAATCTGTGTTTCTTTTTTTCTTTTTGGCATGTCTGTGTAGTATGTATGGCATGGTACACATATGCATAGTGTGTTCACATGTATGTGTAGATCCATGTGCCCGGCACTCTTTTGTGGAGACCAGAGCAGAGTGTCCTGTGTAGCTCATCTGCATGTTTCCTTGAGGCAGAGTCTCTCATTGAACCTAGAGCTGCCATTGGCTGACCAGTGAGGCCTGTAATTCTGTCTCTACTCCCCCACAGGACTGGCATTCCAGACAAGGGCACCCATGCCCATTTCTTAGGTGGGTGCTAGAGAATTGAGCTCAGGCCATCTAAGGCCCACACGGCTGTGTGGCAATGCTTCTGCCTGCTGAACCTCCTCTCTAGCTCCTATTTCACTTAAATTTTCAAACTAGCAACTGATTTTAAACTAGCAACTGATACCAATCTTATTTTACAGGTCAATGAAATGAGACATGATTTAAAAAAAAAAATAGGGCTGGAGAGATGGCTTAGAGGTTAAGGCATTTGCCTGCAAAGCCACAGGACCTTGCTTTGACTCCCCAGGATGCATGTAAGCCAGATGCACAAGGGGGTGCATGCATCTGGAGTTCATTTGCAGTGGCTGGAGGCCTGGGTGCACCCATTCTCTCTCCCTCTCTGTGCTTCTTTCTCTCTCACTCTCTCTCTCAAATAAATAAATAAAAATAAAGTTGAAAAATAATGTATTTGCACGTGTGGGGGGTGGTGGTGGGTGTGTCAGGGTCTCTTGTCCAAGCACAATTGAATGCATGTCTGTCTTTACATGGGTGGCTAGATTGGCAGGCTTTGCAAACAAGCTAACTGTTAAGCCATCTCCCCAGACTCAACAAGATATTTAGAAAAGAAACTGGCTTTCTACCGAGATGAGATAACAATGGCAGAGCCGGAATTGGAGCCCCAGCCAGCCTGATTTGAGGGTTTTTACTCCTTTCCTCCACATGAGGGCTAAAATGGTGCTGCACACAATGGACAATAAATATTTGCAGTTCCATGTGATTAACCAGAATGTAAGGATTACGCTGAGCCAGAACCATTTCCACTCTGGCTGTGATTCCTTATTCTAATCTTCAGAGTTTATTTATTTATTTATTTATTTTGAGGTAGAGTTTCAATCTGGTCCAGGCTTCCCTGGTTAACAGGGGCATGAGGATGGCAACTGTATAGTTCACCTCTCAAAGGCAGTTGAGATAAATCAAACCCCAGCAAAGACGAACCTTGGACTGCAGCAATTTTTCTGTGGAGAGGTAAGACAGGGTAGGAGAATGGAGGCGGCATATTTATGGGAACTTGTGGGCAGCTTGTTGAATTTTAGTGGCTTTAAAAGTATTTGCTTTACATTATTTGGACTAATTGAAATGAAAGGCTTGAGGCTTCCTGAGGACTGACTCATTCCTGTCATCCCAATATAGATGAATTGAATTCCATTTGGTTGTCGGTCGGTACCAAATTTCTCAGTGTTGGCTGACAGCCCCAGGAAGATCTGTTCATTTTTACAATGTTTTCAATGAGTCATTCCACACACAACGCTGATATTGGTTTTGTAGGGGAGGTGGAGTAAGAGCGAGGTTTTTCAGGGAGAGTGAAGGGGTTGGAAGTTCACTGGGGAACCAGAAGCCTTTAGTAGAATTTTCATCTGGAACATATTTGGGGCTCAGGGTTGTGACATTCGTTGTTAGCTGGCACGGACATTGTACACTTGGGAAAAATGAAAGAAATTATCTTATCTCTAGGAATCAAAGAAGAAAGTTGCTAATAAATAAATAAATAAATAACTAAATAATTTCAAGGTAGGGTCTTATTCAGGCTGACCTGGAATTCACTATGTAGTCTTAGGGTGGCCTCAAACTCATGGAGACCCTCCTACCTCTGCCTCCCAAGTGCTGGGATTAAAGGAGTGTGCCACCATGCTCAGCTTTAATATTTTTAATTTATATAAGCACTTCCAAAATGTACATAAAGCATTTGACATAGTTACTAATGCATAGTGCATAGTGAATAAACATTTGTTATTAATAAGTTAAATAATGGTAATTCTATTTTTGACTCAGAAAACATGATAATTTCATATGATTCAGTTGAACAACATTATTTCTAAAAGATAGCCAAAATTGTCCAGAAAAGTTTACATCTAGTAACCCAGTATGGTAGTTTGAATAGATGGCCCTCAGTATATTCAGTGTTTTATTAGTTTGTAGTTTGGTTCTTCAGCCACCTGGCTAGAGCAGGTGAATTTTTGGGTCCAGTGCTAAGGTGTGGTAGTGGATTTGATATTACAATCTAAACATATGCAAAGTGCCTAGTTCCACCTGGAGTTCCTGAAGTGTGCTATATTGCTTTTGGCTTGGGGCTTCTCTCTCTCTTCTTGGACCTGTGAAAGCAGGCCAGCTTCTTCTGACATTATGGAACTTCCCCCTGGATCTGTAAGCTTCAGTAAACATCCCTTCCTCCTCCATAACTGTGCCTGGTCTGGAAGCTCATCTCAGCAAACCTGAAGCTGTCTGCTACAGAAATCGGTACCAGAAGTGGGGTGAGACAAACTTGGTCATATGGATTTTGGTCTTTTGGAACTTTTGTTTTGGAGCAATGAGCATGGACTTGGTGCTTGCAACTGAAGGTGCCTTCTGGAGTGGTAAGCCAAGTTTTATGGACTATTCTGTTGAGAGTTTGAGAATGCTAAGTACAGCCAAAATTGTATTTGGAAGGCTCAGCTTATGAACTTTCTAAGGGGACAGAGGACTTTGTTGGAACTGGACTACTGACATAAGGACTGGCTGAGTTCTACTCATGCCCAGAGAGTTTGATCAAAATTAAATTTGTAATTTACTGATGTGCTTGGCTAAAGATATTGGCTTGAGAGATTTAAGATTTTAAGTTGGAAAACCTCAAGCAAGTTAAAATTATAGGCACTGAGACTGGTTTTAGGTTACTGAAGCTGCTACTGTCAAACACATTAACAATCTTAAGGAAGATGGCCCAACTGCTTTGCATTGAATAAGTGGTGAGGATGCCTGAGGAAAGACTGTGATAGAACTGCAAGCACTTTTGGGAAAGAGTTGAATGGAGAAGGAATTTGCTTCTCAATGTTATGATTTATTTTATCCCTGAATTAAAAATACGTCTGTATGCTGCACATCTGGTATTAGTTTTAGAAGCATGAAAATTGTGTGGTGTGGTGGTGAAGTGCACATGGTTCTAGGAGATGCTGCTGAGATGTGAAATGAGGCAGGGCCTGATGCACTGATAGGCTAGAAGAGCTTTTGGAAGATGGACCATGGTTTGCATGGAGACCTGAAGACATTTTGGATATACCAGGACTGTGCAAGGGATACCATCGAGGCTGCTGGCTCGGGATTGCAGTTTACCCTGGCTACTCAGCCCAGCTGGAGTGGCATGATTGGAAAATCTGGAGACTGCCTATCACTGGACTTGAACTGCAGAAGTTTGATGTTTGCTTGTTGATGGTTGAGTTTGCATCGCTCTAGTCTCTCCTTGCTGTGCCTTATACTAACTGAAAATATGCCCTCTGTGCCTTTGTATGTTGAAAGTATGCAACTTGTTTGATGTTACAGGACTCACAGCTAAGAGACAATTTGAAATCACAGATGAGACTTGGGACTTGGGAATCATCTCAAGTTGTTAAAGACTGTGGGGACCTTTGAAATTGGACTGAATACACTTCACAATGTGTGATGGTTTTGAATCTATTGAGAACCAGGGACAGAATGTGGAAATGTGGCAGTTTGAATAGATGGTCCCCAATGTATTCAATGTTTTATTAGCTTGTGGTTCAGATCTGCAGTCACTTGTCTAGAGGAGGTGAATCTTTGGGTCCAGCCCTAAGGTGTTGTGGTGGAACTGAAATTCTGATCTTAAGATACGCAAAGTGCCTAGTTCTACCTGGAATTCCTGAAGTGTGCTGTGTGGCTTTTGCCTTGGGGCTTCTCTGTCTCTCTGCTTGGACCTGTGAAAGCAGGCCAGCTTCTTCTGCCATTATGGAACTTCCCCCAGATTTATAAGCTTCAACAAACATCCTTTCCTCCATAAATGTGCCTGGTCTGGAAGTTCATTTCAGTGAACCTGAAGCTGTCTGTTACACCCAGTAAGATAGTTATATATTTTTTTTATGTAGGAGTAGCAGAAACCTAGATTTATTGCTACCTTCTCTTTCAGGGCTTCAGGCTATGATTGACTGATCATCACAAGACTCTAGTGCACCAGGTTTCCTTAAACTTCTCAAGAGCTTCAGAAAGCTGTCTTCTCTGCTGGTGTTACAGTGATGGGAAAATATCCCTAGAAAGTTGGTGATACTTGAAAGAATATGGGACGTAGTAGCAGGTGACATTACCTCAGAGTTCTCTAGCATTTCACTCCAATTTCTGAGTCTCAGGATATCCTGGACTTTGTCTGACAGTGAGAAAATCCATGATCCTGTGTTTGGACTTTTCTGGTGTGCATTAAATTTCTCCCTGGTGGAGTATGATCTTGAAGGAGTCAAAGGCACAAAATGATTATGATATTCAATTTACATCAACTCTAAAGTCTATTCATATAGGTGAGTCTAGGGGCCAGACCAGCAACAATGGTGTCTTAGTTGGGATGACTGCATTTGCAAGCATAGTGGGCTATGACTCTACAGTACAAGTAAGAGGGAGAGGTCAGTTTCTGGTGACTTGTGTATAGGAAATGAATAAAAGGGAAAAATACTTGAGCGGAGAGTGGCTGATGGCATCGCTGTCTCTAGGGAGGAAGTGCCCATTTGCTGCAGTGTCCTGGTATTACAGATTCAGACCATTGGATTTGTTTAGCCAAGAGAGGACCTGCTGCTTCTTAGAGCAGAGCCTGAAAGAAAGAAAACCAACTCTTGGATTTGTTTCACCAAGAGTGAACGCACTGCTCCTGCTGCCGCCACCGACTTTCCTGCTCCTGTGGCAGCTACCTCTGCTCACAGGTACTCACTTTAAAAAAAAAAAAAATGAATAGCAAAAACTGCAATACAGAGCAATTTGAGCCTTCGTGAGTAAAGGACAGGCCACAAATTAGTGAGAGACAAGAAACTTTGATTTTAAAAAATTCTTTAAACATTTGCTCAAAGAAAGGGATTCATGGATATGACTAGTGACCTGTTGCTTTCAACATTTCTATGGAAAATTAGTTACTTTTAAGGTCCATTGATTTCAATGGTAGTTAACATATCTCATGCATGTACTTATTGTTTTGGGTCAAAAGTACAACCAGGGCAGTCATGGTCGTTCACACCTTTAATCCCAGCACTTAAGAGGCTGAGGTAGGGGAATCTATGAGTCTAGGCCAGCCCAGGGCTACAGAGTGAGTTCCAGGTCCACCTGTGCTAGAGTGAGATCCTACCCTCCCCCCAAAAAAAGAGTACAACTATGTCACTGAGGAAGAGAGCAAAAAGCATGGCTTAATCATGCCAGTATCACTTAACATGCCTTGCTTGTGTTGATCACCTGTGGTGTTCATGGCAAAGGCAATGTAAGGCATAGTGAATCTAGTTAAATTTCTCTAATTAGTCTGATTCATGGTTGAAAGATTCACTTTGGAGCAAGTTCGAAGACCAGAACTTAGCAGAAAAAACATCCCACAGAAATATTCTCAGAAAAGTTATCTGTAAGGTCCGTTAGCAGTTTTCCCATAGTTCATTCCTCATAGTTCATTCCCACAAGGAAGAACTAGGCAAGAAGGCATTTGAGGCTCTGGAGGAAATGCAATGTGCCATTCCATGTGTGTTAAGTTTCATGAGCCTCAGGACAGCTAAGTAAGTTGTAGTGTCAAGGGAGCGTTGGATATATCCCTTGGGAACTCATGGTACAAGTTGGGGCTGGGGTGTTTAACAATAATATATTCTAGGAAGGAAACAAGATGTCATTAAAAGAACCTTCAAAAATATTTTATTTACTTGTTTGTGTGTGTGTGTGAGAAAGAGAGAGAGAGAGACAGAGAGGAAGAGGCATATATATAGAGAAAGAACGGGTGCTCCAGGGCCTCTAGCCACTGCAACTGAACTGCAGACGCATGTGCCACCTTGTGCATCTGGCTTAATGTGGGTCCTGGGAAATCGAACCTGTGTCCTTAGGCTTTGTAGGCAAGTACCTTAACCACTAAGCCATCTTTCCAGCCTCATTAAAGGAAACTTTGATAAAGGAAGAAATAACACGCAAAGAAAGCGAAGAGATTAAGAGACAACCTGGGAGCCAAAAAGATACTGGAGGAAAAAATACTGAGTGTTGAGTAGCCCTTAAAGGAGTTTAAAAAAAAAAGAACATCTGCCAGGCGTGGTGGCGCACGCCTTTAATCCCAGCACTCGGGAGGCAGAGGTAGGAGGATTGCTGTGAGTTCGAGGCCACCCTGAGACTCCACAGTGAATTCCAGGTCAGCCTGGGCTAGAGTGAGACCCTACCTCAAAAAAAAAAATCTAACCATGCTATAGACACAGCACCATGCCTGTTGTTCATTAAAACCCCTTATACCTCAGAAAACCAAGGATTGTGGAGTTTAGGTAGCTAACCGGGTATATAGGGGCAGAATTGAAATTCCAGACAAAAATCCACTCAACCATAAAGCCAGAGGCAAGTATAGATAAAATATTTAATCCCACTGGCTGGTGAAGTCAGATGATGCGTTAGAAATGAGTAAGGAAAATGACCCAAAGATCGAGTCAGGTTTGTGCTGGTCTGCAAGACACCTTCCCGCAGAGAAAACGCCCTCTGGAGGTCACCTGCCTGTAGAGCATAGGCCGGTAGAGGTCACACCCTTATGTCTGCCAGATGCACACCTTATTTATTTGGAGGTGGAGGGGGAAAAAAAAAGGAGTAAATTGACAGCTGAAGATAGTGTTGCTTGTTAAGGATAAGGAGAAAGAGGGCTGTAGAGATGGTTCAGTGGTTAAAGGTACTTGCTTACAAAGCCTAGTGGCCTGGGTTTGATTCCCCAGTACCTACATAAAGCCAGATGCACAAAGTTTTACATGTGTCTAGAGTTCGTTTGCAAAGGCAAGAAGCCCTGGTGTTCATTCTGTCTCAAATATATAAATAAATACTAAAAAGAATTTAGATAGCTTTAAAATTAATCTTTTCTAGTAGTCACCGTGATAATAGTTCCTCTTGCTCCATCCCACACAGCTGTTGGTCTGCTGCGTCTCCCAGTGCGCCGGCGCCCTCTGTTTGGCCCTTTAGCCAGAAAAATGTGTTGCTACCAGCTAGAAAAACCCAATATTTCTCCAGGGAATCCACTGACTTCCTTAATCGGGAACATCCAGGGGTGGGTTTCCTTCAGGTACTGTTGGGTCCAGGAATTTAAGTGCTGTTATCTAGGCTATGCCATCGTCCCCAGATCTTGGCCTCGCATAGACCTCTGGACTTCCTTCACTGAGAGGCCTTATGCTTGTGATGCTTAGAGAGTTTCTGCTATTGCAGAACTCAGAATTCAGTGCAGGATGTCACAGGTGGCAAGTACATCTGCCTTTCTGTCGTCATCTTAGCTCTCTTGAAGGGACTTTGATTTCCCCGCTGGCAGCACGGGGCAGCTTCTCTCACCAATCCCACTGATCAGGCTGGGTCACAGACTTCTCTGGAATGGGAGAGGTAGGCAAGCCCCTGGCATTTATGCATCCATGGGTGGCAAGAGGGGCAGAGGCCCACAATCTCCTGATGACAGTGCTGTGACTGACGGAAGCCGCTGCTTGCTTTGGCGACCGCTGCTGTTGTTATTCGACCCTGAAGCCACACAGTGTGACCTCAAGATTAGCGGCAGGTCGCTGCCCTTGATTGGAAACAGCGTTTTACTTTCTACCCTTTTGATGAGAGTTGCACAATCCCTGAGCCGGCCGGCTGTAAGGAGCTCCATGATCAGCTTCTGAGATCTTAACAGAAGAATGAGAAATCAACTTGGTAAACAGACCTGCTGAAATGTCTGCAACAAATCCAATCCTACGACCAAATAATTCGACTTTCCTTTTAAGTCTAAGCCCAGTTGGACGGAGACGTCGTTCCTTTTCTTCTTGAGTCTAGGAAGGCTAATCTGGTTTATTATATCTGCAGGGTTCAGTGCTCACATAATAATTGCCTGTGATTGTCCCTCTGTGGACTTGCTGTATAAAATAAGTCAGCAAAAGAGGCAGTTAACTTAGGGCTGAGTTTACAAATACAGCCCTCGGGAATTATTTTTCTCAGAATTAGCCTAAAGGTATGATTTGTGCTGTATATACAATGCTCTAATGATTTGATTTAGTTACCAGTATTTTAAAAACAGGTGGCTTTTACTTTTTCTTTCATCCATGTTCTGTTTCACTGGAAGTTGTAGTAACGTTAAGCGTACTGCATGCCTGAATGTCTTAGTCAGTGGAACAGTAGGAGCTGACTGGGCACCACATTAGCTGGGTCATGAAGCAGTTAGGAACGCCTGGCACTGAAAATGTAATACAAAAACCCATGTCTGGGAAGGTTATAAGCCCTAGGGGGAAGTTACTACTGTTGCTTGGCTAAATGGATATATTTAGCCCACAAACTACCCTATGAATATTTATATTTATCCTACACATTAGCACTTAGAGAAGCTTCTCTTTTCAAATTATGGTGACCACAGGGGAGACTCAAAGCTCACCAAAAGTGCTGAGAAGAAATGACAGTGGAGTGTTCGGCACTGAGCAAGGTATCTCTATAATACCTTCCAGGGGTCAGGGACCATGTGGAAGAGGTGATGAGAAGAATGTAGGAGCTGAAAGAAGGGGAGGAGCACTTTGTAATACTATCTTCCAGACACAAGTGGTCATTGCGTTTATGACCCCACCGTGGCTGACACTACCTACACAAGACCTGCATAATATGAGAGCAAAAAGGAAAAAAAAAAAGATGACATCAGAATAGAAGAGGGACTACTACTTGGACAGAAGAAGGGGTTCAATGGAGGGAAGTGGGGGCCAAAAGAGGGTAGAAGGGGATTATGGTACACTGTGTATACCAATGGAGGTTCTTAATCAAAATGTTAAAATTGTTATTATGGTTACCAAGTACACAATTTATGTTAGCTGATGTTAAACAAATATAACCAATATTAAAGGAAAAAAATAATGTGTTTTGTTGTGCTAGAGCTTCAAAACATGGGCCAGTGGTCACTTTCTTCACCAGGTATCTGGAGATGAGCATTGGCAGTCAGGCGTGTGCTGTCGCTCTCAGGGTGCTGCCTCCCCCACCCTCCCTGTCAGAAGAGAAAGGCTTCCCTCAAGAACTAGGCCACCATATCAGGAACACAACTACTTCCCAGAAGCTACACAGGCTAAAAAGCCCTGGTTCTCATTGGCCAGAGTTGGGTCACATGACCATCTGTTGGGAAAAAGATAATGACAGTGTCATGATATGCTTTCATCAATCCTGAGTTATCCCCAAGAACTGGGGTCATTGTGCATTGTGTGCCCTGAATAGAGTTAGGCTTCTGGTACTGGGTTATGAATGGGTGGGGTAGACAGGCCCGACGTGTGTTTGTCTTGCTACAGTCACCTCCATTTTCCATGTTCCTCCCTAGCTATCACCCTTCACTCATCTGCTTTGCCTGAATGGCCCTGATGGGAGTCTGTGTTTGTGACTCCAGGCCCAGAGTAACTTTTTTAAAATTATTATTTTTTTTATTTAAGAGAGATAGATTGAAAGAAGCAGACTCTGTGTTAGTGTGTTAGTTCTCTGTCTTCTCTGCTTGCAAATAAATAAATAAATAGAGTTTGTTTTTGTTTTTATTTTAGAAAAAAAAGAAAAAAAACAAGCAAGAGGAAGACAGAGTGAGGAAAATGGGATACATGTGGAATTTTATTTAGCTGTAAAGAGAATGAAATTGTCACATTTGTGGGTGGGGGGGGAAATGGATCGAACTGAGGATCATCAAGTTAATTGAAATAAGCCAGGCTCAGAAAGACAACTGTTGGATGCTTTCTTCCATATATGGAATCAGGAACTTAGACATGTACATATATATAATTACATATTACAATTACATATTATATATACATATAGTTACACACATACACACACATGTATATACATACATTCACACATGTGTGTATGAGTGTATGAATGTTTATATGTAGGGCATGAAAAAATAAAGGGGACTATGGGGGGGGGAGAAAGAGGTATACAGGAAGGTAGGAGAGGAAAAAGAGAAGATAATGAAATATATTATGATGTGAAAGGAGAAGGAAAGAACATTTGGGGAAAGGAAGGGGACCATCCTGAGGATGTGGGCAGAGTGAATAAGTATAACGTTAGGTATATAGATAGACGGTAGATAGATTTAGGTACAGATATACCTATATGTAATATATCTCCCTATACATCATTATATTTAGTATATATAATACATATATGTGTACTTATATATGATGTATATAAAGATGTTCCAATGAAATGCAACCCTTTGCTTACTAAAAATTTAATAATCCAAAACTTAAAAAGTGGGACAAGAGGAGGGAGAAAACCATGTGCTGGAAACAAATTCATTTATCACCATTTGACAACCTTGCAGGCCAGCAGCAGAGAATTTTTGTGTGTTTGTCCACTAAACAAACTCAGGTTTGGCTCACAGTGACCTCTGCACTCCCAGTTTCTGTATCTTTTTACCTAGTTCTCAGGGCTTTCGATTGCCTGAGTTAATTCACACGAAGACAATAGTAATAATGTGTCACTTCTTCCCGGGAGCACTTGGATTTCCTAAGAAAAGATCTGCTGACAGGTGGACATGTAACTCTCATGTAAGACTGACCTGTCAAGGAATGTCTGCATGCTATGGTGCACTAACACCTGAGTGTCCAGCCAAGAGGGCTTTTAAGCATCGTCCTCGTTAATGAAGCCTTCGGGGCTTTAAGCTCTGGGCACCAGATCAAGCCAACTGTGAGAAAGGATTGCAAACGTGCTGAAGTTAGTGTATTTCCCTTCCACTAAACCTCATGGGCCTCTTGGGCAGAGAGGAGTCCTTGAGAGGAATATTTATTTGACGTCTTCTGGTTTCTGATTTAATAGGAACCGCATATCTTCCTGGCGGCCATGCACTGTCTCTCTAGAGTGCACGTTCCATGCTGACAGGCTCAGTGTCTGAGTCCATTGTAAACTTGGGAGTTCATTGTGAACTTGGGAAAATATTTTCCATGAAAATCAAGGGGAAGTTCTATCATCAGGGCTCATCCTGGTGCTAATTGATTGGTAGTAACAAGCTTTACCCCGAATGTGTTTCCATGAAACTCTCTGATGAGAGCAGACCACTGTGGACCTCTTTATTTTTCATGTGCTGACTCCATTTCAGCGACCTCAGTATGTTTCCTGGGAAACACTACTTTATTATTATGGGATAATTGCCTCAGCCATCTCAACTATCTTATCGCCTTGGGTATTAATACCCTGAGTTCCTAATAAGTCACCCTGTGGATTACATAGTTTTCTAGACATCACTCTGCTGCTCTGTTGTGGTTGAATTATTTTGTTACAGATTTTAATATGTTATTTTTCCCTCTGTCACATATTTCACGGGGATTTCTTCTAGAACTTACTGTTTCACTCACCATTTAATTTGGCAATTCTGAAGTAGGTGCTCAGTGCATATGGATTTATTTCAGTTATTTATGTGCAAGCAGTGCTAAAGGTTGATGCCATAATTTTTTTAATATTTGCATTTATTTATTTGCAGGGAGAGAGGGGGAGGGAGAAAGAGAGGGAGAGAGCAAGAGAATGAAAATGGGCATGCCAGGGTCTCTAGCCTCTGCAAACTCCAGACACATAGGCCACTTTGTGCATCTGGCTTTACATAGATACTGGGGAATCAAACCTGGGTCCTTAGGCTTTGCAGGCAAGTGCCTTAACTGCTGACCCATCTCTCTAGCCCCATAAAACTATTTTTTTTTAATTTTGATAAGACATGACTGTGAACTTTATGAATAATGAGTTACCTAACTAGTGTGTGAACTTCGCTGAGCATTATTTCTGTTTCAAAGTTGTTGTGCTATTCTCTCCACATCTTTGCAGAAGCTGCTTATCTCATAAATATTTTAAAGATTTAATAAGATATAGTAACATTTAGGCCTGAGGAAGTAGCTCAGTGTTAGAGCACTTTCCTACCATGTGTGAGTCCTTAGATTCAGTCCCTAGCACCATCAATTTTTTTTTAATAGTGGAGTATTTAGGAAGTACCAGAAGGTTCGTTAAGTGCTTCAAATGAATAGTCACCTGGAGATGCTCTCTCCTTCCTTCATTTCACAGGTAGATGAAAGAAAGCTTATGTAAATAAGGTAATGTCAGGTTCACCATACAGTACCAGCCATTGAATATTGAATTGTGTCTGTAACATCTAACTACAGAGCCAACTAGTGACCCACCCTACCCTGATGCCAGCCTTGATGTTGGACCTAAAAAAGTTTCCAGAAATGGGGCTTCTTATTGAAAATTATATACATCTGTTGTACACAACTAAGTGGGAATGTTATCTTTAGTAACAAGTCAGATCTCTGTATCGTGCATTGGGAAAACACAAAAGTAATTTATGAAATTTTTTAGTGAGTGCTTCAACCAGTATTTATTCTAATGGCTTTGTAAATAACTTCATCTTCTATTTATAGAAGTATGATAGACTGTTCAAAGGTCTTAGAACAGAATCCTACTGGGATCCTAAGGGCAGTTGTATTACGTTTATTATTAGTAGTAGTATTTTGTTTTACACTTCTGGTTTTACTTATATATAGGTGAATAAGGAGGTAAAATAATGAGCATTGTGTGCACATGTAAGCTCATAGTAACTGTTTTGTACTAGAACTTGGAAAGTCACAACTTTATCCAAAAACTTGAGTCTTTCATACATAATGAGACTTACAGGGCTGTCTCTGTGTTTAGAAATTGGAAGATCATTTTGGCTTGGGAAGAGACACTAGTTAGTCATGACTGTGGTTGTTAGGACGTACATGCTCCATAGCCTCAGGTGTTTAGGTTAAAGGTTCATGCTTAACCCCTAGCTAGTGGAGTCTTTGGGAGGCAGAGCCTTGCTAGTGGAGGTGTGTTTCCAGGACCGAGCCTTGAGGTTTATTACTCTACACTATTGGGTGCTCAGAGCCAGCCCAGGCTTGCTGTTTTTTTATCCACTGCAGATACTTGAAGTTGTGAGCCAATTGCCATGCAGAAAACTCTGCTCCAGGGCTGGAAAGATGGCTTAGTGGGTAAGGCATTTACCTGCAAAGCCAAAGGACCCTGGTTCAATTCCCCAGGACCCATGTAAGCCAGATGCACAAGGGGACGCATGCATCTGTAGTTCGTTTGCAGTGGCTAGGGGCCCTGGTGCGCCCATTCTCTCTCTGCCTCTTTCTCTCTCTCAAATAAATAAATAAAAATTTAAAAAAGAAAACTCTGCTCCCATGAAACTGCTTTCAACACTGTAAGCTTGAAATAAACCCTTTCCTCCCATAAACTGCTTCTGATAGGGTGGTTTGTCTCAGAAATGAGAAGCTAACTTCTACACTGATGATACATAGAAAGAGGGGTAAAAAGAAATGCATTCCAATTTTTTTTCTGTTACGGTGATGGCTATTAGGACTATGAAGAAAAGAGTTTAGACAAAGAATCAAAATGACAAGTCCATGAGAGAGTCTGTCAGAGTGGCCTAAGGCAGGTATCCTGAGTGTGTTATGTCAGTAAGATTGATATCTGTCACTGCCTCCAGCCTGGTCCTCGGGTTCCTTTATTTATCTTATTCTGCTTTCAGTATCTAATCTTTCCTTTTGGGAATCATTTCTCTTCCTCTGCATGACATCTTCTGGTGAGATTATCATTCCAGTTACTCTACTGCCCCCAAGATAAGAGGTCTACCCATGTCTCAAAAATGACCAAAAATGTGGTCCCAGGGATGGAATGACATAAGGGCAGCTAAAAAGCATTTATTTCAAGGGGTAGTGGTTCATAAACGTGACAATTTGTTTCTGCCTAAGGTATCCTCAGACCTTCACTCATTTTGGTATCCTTTCTTATTTCTTATTCTTCAATGTTTCCTTTAAATTTTGATAGGCAAGGAACTGATGTGTACTCAAGTCTTTCTGTTGCTTGCAAACTCAGAATTGTAATCAAAGTACTTGGTCTTGTCACAATTAAATGCAGAAGAATGGAATTCGTGATATAATTTCTGAACATATGTAGTAAGTAGATAATAAGCTTTGCGGAGGTGACACCAATCTGAAACTCTCATTAAAAATCCATAGCATTGGCAATAGCCTGTGTTGCTTGGGTGACTACTAGGGAGACTCGAAACTCACCAAAATGCTAAGAGGTGACAGTTGAGTGCTCAGCACTCAATGTCCATCACGGCTGCCAGGCACAGAGAACATTTCTGAAGAGGTGTTGGAAAGAATGTGAGGCCGAGGGATGGGAGGAGTGCTTTGGAACACTGTCTTCTAGACATGGAGCGGCCAGCACATGCATGACCTCACAGCGGCAGCTGTTACCTGCACAACACTGGGCCTATAAACACTCCATCACGGATGAGGACGGAGGACTTCAAAAAAGAAGAAGAAGGAAAAGAATAGGAAGAGGAGGAAGAAGGAGAAGGAAGAAATTGAAGAGGAACTAGTTGAAAGAAGGAGTCCAGTGGAAAGGGGATGTGGGGGGAGGGGGCAAAAGAAAGTGATGGAGGGGATCGTGATCAAAAAAAAAAGTGTATGAAAACTGTCAATAAAGGGTTTGTAAAACTCTGGAGAAAAGAACATAAATAAAATTTTTCAAAAGAAACAATGAATAGCAGGATTGTTTGTGGGAGCCTTGACAATGTGTGTTTGCTTTAACAGTGTGATGGATGTCAGGATTATACAGTTAGAAATGAGTTTCTAAACTGATTTCTCCCTAGTGGTTATAGCAGGAATAGAGATAAGGAATTCCAAGCATCTATATGCAAAAGTTCTCCTACTCCTTCCTTCTTTCCTTGCTCTCTTCCTTCCTTCCTTCCTTCCTTCCTTCCTTCCTTCCTTCCTTCCTTCCTTCCTTCCTTCCTTCCTTCCCCTCTCCCTCCCTTCCTTTGTCCCTCCATTGCTTCCTTTCCCCCTTCCTTCCTTTTTTCTCCCTCTTTCCCCCTCTTCTCCTTCCTCTCTCCCCCATATTCTCCCCAGCCATTTCTGAACACTGATTTTATCTTCTTTCTTATATGTTTGTTCAGCTAGGGCTTTTCATTTCTTTTTCTGTTTGTGTCAAGGAACAAAATACCGAAGTTCTTATTCATTCTCTGGGCCCTTCTGAAAGCCCATGAATCAGTATGGAGGGAAATCAATAGAATACAAAATGGACTGGTCTGCAATCCCATCAGATCACCATAAATAGAAACAATCTGCAATTATCATCAGAATGATTTGTTAGCATTTGGAAATAGATAAAGAAAAGAGAGGTTCTATAGCAACATTTAATTCCCAAAAAGCAGTTTCCTAGCCATCCTTTTTGTTTCTTTGTTTGTTTGTTTTTAAATAATTCTCTGGAACTGACTGGTTTTGCTGGGCTTTTTCCACTCTTGCCTTATTCCTAAGAATAGAACATCTAATCATGCCTGGATGCTTTCTGCATAATGAACACACTCTTTGCACTTTCTGTGACTATTTTAGTACAACAACATTTTAATATCAATCTGTTTCTTGGCTATACTCTTCTTCAAAAGAGCTATTAGCATGACTTGGACTTGAGGCTTATTTCAAAGTTAATGATAAAGATAATACTTACAGTAATAAGGTCTCTACCTTCTACTTGATAGCCAAGGGCACACGGTCAAGTTTGTGTAACAGAGGCTGATGAACCCATTCTAACTTAAGTCTTAGCTTCATTTTTTAGATATCTGAAACCTCCTTGTTGCTAATATAATCTGAGGGCAATTGTTAGCCATTGATATTTCTCAGAACAATGTTAGATAGGAAAGTGACGTGCAAATAAACATGGACAGGTGCGCACTTTGGGTTTTTTTTATTTTATTTATTGTAGATAAAGATAAAGAGGCAGATAGGAAGAGAGAGAATGGACATGCCAGGGCCTTCAGCCACTGCAGATGAACTCCAGTTGTGCATCTGGTTTTACGTGGGTCCTGGGGGATCAAACCTAGGTCGTTTGGCTTTGCAGGCAAATGCCTCTCCAGCCCTCACTTTGGGCTTTTTAAGCTATTGACCCTGGGAAATGAATGAACAGGCTGGTCACTTACATGGACAGTTATGACATTGAATGGTAGTAGAAGAGTGGTTTGTGAGACAAGGTAGGTAAGGGATCCTTCACAAGCTGGTTAAGACTGAACAATCAGAGCTTAATATCTTTGGGGAGCACTGAGACGTCGTGGAGAACAGGAGGAAAAGCTGGAGTGTCAAAGTGGAGAAGGTAGTTAGGACCTGTATTTACCAAAGGCCATCTGACACTGCTTAAGGACTGATCTAGGTGCATCCCCTCTCCAGCATTTTATTTCCATCTGCATTCCATCTGTGTGTTCCTAAAATTACCTTCAGAGAAGCAAAGGTGGGAAAAACAGTACCAGGAGCTATGAGCAAGGCACCCCCAAACTCTGTGTAGTATGTCACATGACCATAAGTAACCACTCACCATGTTGCATATAGGAAAATAGATGAGGAGGATATGGAAGCATTATAAAAATCAAAGATGAATGCTTTTTTTTTTTTAAAGGGAAAGTCATGCTTGCTCCCAGACTGTTCCCTTTCTGAATAGATTCAATGATTTCAGAAATGCAGACATTACAAAATAATCGTTTCAAGTTAAGTCAGTGAGACCAAAGGCACACCCTGGAGGCATCCTCATTAAAAGAATCTGGGAGTGCTTTACGAAATCATATGCCTGGGTCTTACTGCATGATACTGAGTCCTAGCCCTGGGAGTTGGGGGACAGAAAACAACTCCAAGCAATGAAAAATATGAACTGCCTCGAAACTGAAAGTACTAGAGTATTTATTTTGTCTCTGGTGACCTTAACACTGCCTTGGCAATGGAAATCATTTAGTCATTTTTTGTTAGAACATTGATATATCTTCTAACCTGAGTGAAACGTGGCAGTCTCATTCTACCTCGGTGTCTGCACTGCTTACCCGCACAAACCCTCCACACGATGAATGCTCAAGAGATATAAGTCAAATAAGCAAATTCTCATTATAGCAACTAGAATGCAAGAATTCTTGGTGATTAAGTGACTCACACTTTAGTATGAATAAATTTGACAACTCTTTTTCTCTCAGGAAGGAGGAACAGATGCAATAATAGAGTGCTGGGAGCCAGAGGGAAGGAGTGGATAAAAATGGAACAAGAATCTGTCTTGCCAGCTACTCGATTATACATCTGCAAAATGAGGTTGGAGTCCGTCTGGACTCTGTTACTCTGCCATTGTGTGCTTCACGTCCGCTGCTCATGTGTGATTGATGTTAATGGAATGGGCAGGGTCTCAACTGAGACCCAGTACACTTCAGTTCCTATGAAAGATGAAAGGGAGAGTTGTGTGCAGTTACAGAGAGAGGAGGCTAGATGTCTGTTGCCTTTGCTCAGTGCGGGGATATAGGTCTGTAGCTGGTAGTGGCCATGACAATCATCTGATGAGGAATGTCTATTTATGAATGAAAGAAAAAGGAAAATGAGGGGCAAAAATAAAGGCAGGTTCCATTGATATTTTTGGAGCTCCTGAATCCACCCATGCCTAAAGCTCCTATACAAGGATGACTTACCTCTTCAGGAACCAACTTTGCATCTCTAATATATTTGGCTAATTTTTCACCTGACACAGAGCCTTATGGATCATAGTAATTTGGAACTAGCCCATCTCCAGTGATACTCATCTCTGAATATCTATGGCTGTCTGAAAGAACTGGACTGGAATCCTTACTCAACTGTGTCCTTTCTCAATAAAGCCCAACCTGTTTCTTAGAGTTTCCAATCCTCAGTTTTCTTATTCTTAACATATTCTTAACAGAGAAGATGTTACCTCAATGGAGTCTAAGGATTAAGGCTAAGAGAAGCCTCATAAGTGCTGGAAAACATTAGAGCTATTCAGTATAATCATTTCAGGTGAATTTTTTGCACTATCTTGGGCTGTATATCCTGGCAAGGGACTCTCAGAAATCCCTAAGGCTTCCCTTAGAAACTGTTTCTTGGGCTTGCATCACTTCATGTGAGGATTGCCACAGATCACATTTCCCAAACACCAACACCTCATTATCTCCCGTGCTATATGCTGATCATTACCTTGATTTGCTTAACACATCAGGAATCCGAGTCTATTCCCCTGCATTGAACTGGGACATTTCATAGCTGCTCACTCGTACCATAAAGAGCCAAGACAGCGACGCCACGTGATTTCCAAAGGCTGAGAAATGCTTGTTCTCCAGACGTTCCCACTCAGGAGGCACCTTCTGGGAGTCGGCTGCCAAGTCACGTGGATATGCCACAAGTAAGTGCCAGCGAGGGAGCTGCAGCTGTGTGGCTTCCAGTCCCTCCTAGGTGTCAGAGTCACCCCTCAGCCTCAAGTGCTTGTCAACGAGGCCCAGGACGTTGAAATCACAGAAACGCAGGGTCAACTCTGCTCTTTTGAAAGTCTGCACGCAAAGAATCTGCTGTTGTTTCTCAACGTTCAAGTTTGGGATGATTTTTTTACTTGGCAACAGGAAATTACCCAGTAGCTACCTGATCAGAAGCAAGGCCAGGGAGAATCATTCTTGAGGGTTGAAGCCATGATGTCTATTGGGTCTAAACTCTGTCAAACGGGGTATTTCCACAGAGGCAAAAGTGAAGCCAATAAGAAAACTGATAATCTCAGAGGGGAACTCAGAACTTTGCATTTCTGGAAGTCTGCTTAACCACCACTGACAACGGCTCTCACTACAGGAGAGAAGCTACCCAAAGTTCTGGTGTAGGAGTGGACAGCTTTCATGCTTTAGAAGCAGAAATTTATTTATCTATTTGTTTGTTTGTTTACTTATTTATTTATTTACAAGGAGAGAGAGAGAGAGAATGGGTATGCCAGGGCCTCTAGCCACTGTATATCTGGCATTACATGGGAACTGGGGAATAGAACCTGTGTCATTAGGCTTTGCAAGCAAGCACCTCAACATCTGAGCCATCTCTCCAGCCCAAAACCCAATGTGGTGGTTTGATTCAGGTGTCCCCCATAAATGTTAGGTGTTCTGAATGCTAGGTTCCCAGCTGATGGAGATCTGGGAATTAACACCTCCTGGAGGGAGTGTATTTTGGGGGGCGGGTCTATGGGTGTTATAGCCAATGTCCCCTTGCCAGTGTTTGGCACACTCTCCTGTTGCTGTTGTCCACCTTATGTGGGCCGGGGGGCGATGTCCACCCTCTGATCATGCCATTGTTTTCCCCTGCCATCATGGAGCTTCCCCCCTGAGCCTGTAAGCCAAAATAAACCTCTTTTTCCCACAAGCTGCTTATTCTTAGACCTATGAAAATATTCATGAGGTGGTAGAATGCAGAGGCAGAGACAAAACCTTAAGGCAACCAGACCTGGGCTGAAATCCTTACTTTGGTCCTATTTGTTGAATGGCCTCTAAAAAAAAAATCCTTTTAATCATTCTATGACTTAATTGTCCCATCTGAAAAAATGGAGAAGCTAGTATCTACTTTGTAGATTTATTTTTAAGATTAAATAAAATAAAGCAACCCTGGATACATTGCCTCGTATATAATGAGCCTTTTACGTTTTAAATATTAAGCACAATAATTGTGCTCACAATTACATTCAAAGCCTTTCTGTAAAGTCTAAACTGCAAGGCAACTTTCAATAAAGAAATCGCAATATTCCATGGTGGATTTGTGACATGACCTGTGCCCTGTTTTTGACAGGAATTACCTCCCTCAGTTATCACAGCTGGTGAGTCAGGAGCCATTATTACCCCACTTAAGAGGAAGAAGCTGAAGCATTAGACGTGTAGGTGTTGCCCTCGAGGTTACACAGAGAATAAGGGGTAGTCACACTCCTAAAGTGAAGCTCTTAATTGCGCGGCCATATTGTGCTTTTTTAAATAATTTTTTTTAATTTCATTAATTTATTTATTTGAGGCACGCGTGAGAGAGAAAGAAAGGGAGAGAATGGGCACCACCTTGGGTATCTGGCTTATGTGGGTCCTGGGAAATCGAACCTGAGTCCTTTGGCTTTGAAGGCAAGCACCTTAACCACTAAGCCATCTCTCCAGCCCATATGGTGCTTTTTTGCTGGATATGCATCCTTTCCCTTATGAAGTAGGGAGGTTGCATTCGGGTCAAGTCAGCATCGTCACTCTATGTGACACCAGCTGGGTGTTCCACGACTCTGTGGACATGTGACTTCTCTCAGGGTCACCACACTGAGGGGCAGAGCAGGCTAACATCCTGATGTATGCGAGGAATAGTTAAAAGCAAGGGATACATTATAACTGGACACGAAATCAAGTCAGGCACATTTTGCTTCTTCATGGATGAGTCAGCATTTTGAAAGCGAATTTAATATGGGAAATGTTACCAATTGCTGTTCATTGAAGATTTGGTGCCAAGGCCAGAATCACTCAAGTGACTCAGGAAAATCTGTCCTTGCCTTGGATACTCCTTTTAAGGATGGGATTGTTCTATCTTTTTGGTCCTTGGCTCAGGCTGTCTCAGGTGGCCTTTGAAAGATCTTCAGTTTACAGTCCACTTCCTGCCCTAGAGTTGAATATTTTTTCCAAGCTATTCCAAACCTCCACAGCTGTCTCTGCTATCCATGGATAAGCACTACTGTCTCCTCCCAGGGCTTCTTAGCTATGCAGAAACCCAAGGCCTGGCCCCAACCTACTGACTCAGAATTTGCATTTTAACAAGGTTCTTGGGTGATTTGTACACATTGAAGCTTGAAAATCACTTTGGAGTCTTTATTGAAAACTCATGTGTCATAGAACCTTCTTCTAGTTTTTTTAAAAAATATTTTTATGGGTTGGGGAGAGAATTGGCACACCTAGACCTCTAGCCACTGCAATTGAACTCGCATCGTGTGTGTGTGTGTGTGTGTGTGACCTTGTGTGTTTGGCTTACATGAGTTCTGGGACATTGAACCCAGGTCTTTAAGCTTCACAGGCATGTGCCTTAACCACTAAGCCATCTCTCCAGCCCTAAAATATTTTTATTATCTGAGAGAGGGGGGAGAGAAAGAACAAAAAGAAGAAGAAGAAGAGGTAGATAGAGAGAATGTATATTCAAGGGTCTCCAGCCACATCAAATGAACTTCAGATGCATGTGCCACCTTGAGCATCTGGCTTACATGAGTACTGGGGAATTGAACCTAGGTCCTTGGGCTTCACAAGCAAGTGCCTTAACCACTAAGCCATCTCTCCAACCCCCTTATTCTAGGTTTTAAGGAGGTGTAGAAACTTGCTGGAATCAATGGGGGAGGATGTACAAAAATCGAGTTAAAGAATAATTACAGTTCTTAAAACGTGCTACGGAGAGAATAAAGCAGAGTAGCCAAGGCTTCAGCAAGGTTGATGAATCAGAATTGGGAAAAGCAACACCACAGAGTCATCATCTGATCTGAGACCTGAATGGAAGGAAGAGGCAGACAAGTAGAGATAAGGGCCGAGGCTCTTTGACACACAGGAAATTGGCCAATGCCAAGGCCAGGAGATAAGAATGAGCCTGGAATGTCCTGAGAACTGAAGGAAGGTCTAAGGGGTGAGTGACAGGAAATGAGGTCATTGATTCAAGGGTTACTAAGCAGACATTGCCTGCTAGAAATGATCTGAGTTGCGGGGGACATTGTGGCCCACAAATCCTGCACTCATGAAGCTTCCACTCCGGTTTCCAAGTTGGTAACGCGAAAATACGTGACAGTGACTGAAGTGAGGTGAAGACAGGAAGAGGGGGTTAACTTAAGGAAGGGGCTAGCAAATTCTGGTTTGCAGGACAAATCTAGTTAGAGGCCTGCTTTTTTTTTTTAAGCAACTCAGGTTGCTTTTTTTTTTTTTAATTTATTTTTGTTTATTTATTTGAAAGTGACAGACAGAGAAAGAGGCAGATAGAGAGAGAGGGAGAGAGAATGGGCGCGCCAGGGCTTCCAGCCACTGCAAACGAATTCCAGATGCGTGTGCCCCCTTGTGCATATGGCTAACGTGGGTCCTGGGGAATCCAGCCTTGAACCGGGGTCCTTAGCCTTCACAGGCAAGCGCTTAACTGCTAAGCCATCTCTCCAGCCCGAGGCCTACTTTTATAGACAAAGCTTTATTGAGAAAAAGAAAAACTCACATTTGTACTTGCAGTAGTTTGAATGGATGTCCTACAATAGATACAGGAGTTTATTTATTAATTAATTTATTTATTTATGTTTAGAGAGAGAGAGAGGCTCCCCAGGGCCTCAGCCACTACAATCAAACTCCAGACTCTTATACCACCTAGTGGGCATGTGTGACCTTGTGCTTGCCTCACCTTTGTGCAGCTAGCTTACTTGGGATCTGGAGAGTCGTACATGGGTCCCTAGGCTTTGCAGGCAAGTTCTGTTACTGCTAAGCCATCTCTCCAGCCTGATACAGGAGTTTTATTCAAGCTTGTAACTTAGCTCTCCATGCACCTGGCTGGATGAGGTGTCGCTGTGAGTGTATCCTAGGGCCCAGCCCCAGCGTGTGTTTGGGGGTGGATCTGAATTCCAACCTAAGGTACGAAAGTGCTCGGGCTTTGTCTGGATGGCTGAAGTGTGCTTTCTGGTTATGTCGTGGCTTTTTCTCTCTTCATGGGCCTGTGAGAGGGGGCCAGCTTCTTCTGCCACAATGGAACTTCCCCTGGGTCTGTAAGGTTCAATAGAACCCTTCCTCCCACACTTTGTGCCTGGTTTGGAAGTTCATCCCAGTGACCTGAAGCTGTCTGCTATAATACCCTTCCTGAGGTTGCTTCTATGCTATAAAAGGCAGAACTAGAGGCTAGTTAAGACAGAGGATTAAGCCGGGCATGGTGGTGCATGCCTTTAATCCCAGTACTAGGGAGGCAGAGGTAGGAGGATCGCCATGAGTTCAAGGCCACCCTGAGACTAGAGTTAATTCCAGGTCAGCCTGGACCAGAGTGAGACCCTACCTCGAAAAACCAAAAAAAAAAAAAAAAAAAAAAAAAGACAGAGGATTATAGCAGCCCCCCACACCCCCAAAGCCTTACATAACATGAATTCTCATGGTAAAACTTTCAAACCTCTGATTTAAGGGATGAACAGTGTCCCTTGGAAGAATAAAGAACATGTATTCTGAAAATACAAGAATATAAGCAGGAAGTCAGGCACTGTGGCTCATGTCTGTTAATCCAACACTTGAGAGACTGAGGCAGGAAGATTGTTTGAAGCCAGCTTGGGTTACATAGCAAGTTCCTGTCTCAAAAATACATAGATAGAGCTGGGCATTGTGGCACATGGCTTTAATCCCAGCACTTGGGAGGCAGAGGTAGGAGGATCGCCATGAGTTTGAGGCCATCTTGACATTACATACTGACCCTACCTTGAGAAACCAAAATAAATAAATAAATAGAGCGATGATAGTTACATTATAGATAGATAGATAGATAGATAGATAGATAGATAGATAGATGCTAGATGCTAGATAGATCATAGGCAGAATCTAGTGAGGTCTTTATTCTATGATGAGAAGTTTGGGTTTAACGTGTTACAGAATGCATTAGGATAGTTTTAAACAGAATTAAAATGATCCAATTTATCTTTTGATAAATTCATTGTCAGTGTGTGGGTTTCTAAACTAATTTTTCAACCAGGTTACTAGCAATTTCCAGCCCACAAAGACACCTGGAGATGAGTGCTGGGGTGTTCACCCCCCCCTCCCCACAGTGATTTTGGGCTCTGTCTATATGATGTGAACTTTTGGCTAGAGTGAGAATTAAAAGATTTCGAATGCAGAGGAGACCTTTCTTACAGCCTTCTTTGTGATTTATAATCTCATTATGATTAGCAGGGTTCTGTACAATTCCTTATGAGTGACTGATCTGGAACAATTCTTTGAAGGGGATGTGGTAATTTAGCCCCAGTGCTGTCTACCGAGGAACAAAGCTGCCTTATTTTTAGCTTACTTCTGTGGTTGCTTTCGCATGTCTTGGCTGCACACATTCATTCATCTATTCAACAAATATTTATTGAGTGCCTGTTATGGATGAGGTCCTGTTCTTGGCAAAACAGATAAAAGTCCTACCTTATGAAAGTCTTATTAAGTGTTGCCAGAAAGATCCAAGAAACAGATGTAAGAAAAGAATTGCTGGGCGTCTGTAACACTCAAAAGGATGAAAGAAAGGTCGATTCACTGAAAGGATTAAGGGTTTTATATTAAAATTGAACAAGGAGGTTGAAAGCAGATATGACTGAAACTTCTCCAGTGCTGAAGGGCATGTATTCCTCCTGCAAAGCCAGGAATATTCAAATGACATTCTACCACAGCCTGGCAGCTCTTAGCACTTTCCAGGTATTGGATAATCACCTGGCTAATTCAATCCTCACAATGATTCCATTAGTAATATTACCACCCTAAATGATGAAGCAGAGATGGGGAAGTTAACTCTTCCAAGATCACACACCTTGGTAGTAGATTTAGGACTGAAGCCAGTATGTTTGGTGCCCAAGCTGATAATGGAATATTCCTGTTTTAGAAAAGATTTAATGTGAATCTGAAGAAGAGGGAAACTGGAATTTCACGTTTGCCTCTAATGCTGAAGTTTAGAAGAAAGCTTTGCTCTCCTATAGCTCTCTTCTTATTACCTTTAAAAGGGAATAAATATTGGCCTGGCATGGGAAGATAAATACTGTATGAAAAGTACTGTGAATTTAGTGACTGAGTCACTATATTCTCTGTCCCAGGATTGAAAACATAAGCAGTAAAACTTCTCTCAGCTCTAGCTTAAAGGTAACTGAAGGGTAATACACAAAGTCTATCATTCACACAAATTATGTGTAAGTGATCAAAAACATGGTAGTCAATGTGAGGAAGAAATAGGAGAAGCTGATGAATAACAGTGCCAGGCAAAATGTGCTACATTGTTCATGGGATGTCTGTGTTGTACTTAAACACTGACACGTTATTACGCCAGGTTTGTGAGTTATTACTCTGCTGTGCCTGTGTTATAGATGGAAGGAGCTAAGGACCAGCAGCAATGATCATGTAATTCACAGGTGACAGAACTGGGGCACACACATCTGTTCGTATGCAAATAAAACTTAGGCACTTAATCACTCTCAACTGGGTTAGTATAATAAGTTTCTATGCTCTGATCTCATTTTCCAACCACAGTCGTATAAGTCCAACTGGCAAGCCAGATCATTGGTGAAGTGGGTAAGAAAATTCAAATGAAGAGGGTTAACCTCTCCAATGTGTTTCTGATCAATAGCTTCCAATGGGCCTTCAATGGAAACTGGAGCCACTTTGACCTTTCTGCCAGTGACTTGGGAAATGAGTCAGCCCAAATTACACTCCAGAGGAGGCAGGGCCTATTACAACTCCAGATTGCAAAGACATAAATAGGAAAACACAGCTTGATTAATTCTGGCTATACCATTTGTTAGTGCTGAGTCATGTTAGAGCCAAGGGAGGGGGGAATATTTCATACCTTTGTAAAATCCATCTCCATATCTTCATTTTATAGGGGTTCTATATTTTATAGGGGTTCAGTATGGGTTGCCCCTCATTGGTTGAATGATTGGTTCAATCACTTAAACAAATATGGTCTTCTAAGTAAAGTCCCAGACCAGTAATATCAGTATTACTTACGGACTTGTTAAAAAAAATCTAGAAATTCAGGCCCATTAAAGAAACCCAGAAACTGGGGCTGAGCCTCACCAATTTGTGTTTTAACAAGCCTGTAATTGACAGTGATGCATGCTAAGTCCCTGAAACCAGGCATCTCCTGTTCTAATAAGACTTGCCAGTCCACCCATTTCCCTCTCAGTCCTAAAGAAATCCCTTAAAGGTGGGGCATTTTGCTCGACATCGCTGTGGGGTCAGCACAAGCCTGAGTACATTCTGTGCTTTTTAAGACTATCTTGTGAATAGATATGTAAACAAAGGAATGGCCATGGCCATATATATCTACACACATACACACACACACACGCGCGCGTGCATCTCCTTTGATTGTAACTTTCATTGATTCAGTCCAATTTCAGGATTTGTAAAGAAGAGAGCCTATAGGAAAGAGTTGAGTGGATTTGATCAAGACCTCAAGAGCATACGACACACTCGGGTCCCAAGTACTGGTTTAATGGCAGCAATGGAAGATGCAGATGGCAACACTCTTTAACCCTGCCCCTTGGATATTGACACCATGACCTCAGTCTTCTTCAGAGGAAAATAGCAAATCATACCATCTCAGAAAGACTCTTTGAGGTCCTGGTAGACTGCTTATGTAACAGGTAGTAGGTCCTGGGTTTGATTTGAAAGAAGGAAAGGAAGGAGGGAAAGAAAGAGAGACAGAAGAAGGAAAGAACTTTGTCTGAATTTATGAATTTATGAATGGCTTCAGTGGGAAATTCTGGGCAACTGGCAACTATTTGTTGTTCATTTCTCCTGAGGGCAGAGCAAGATATACAATATATGTTACATATTTAACTTAAAATTATATATATGAGCCAGGAGCAGTGTTAATCCCAACATGCAATCCCAGCAGTTGGGAAGCAAAGGTAGGAGGATCACTGTGAATTCAAGGCCACCCTGAGACTACATAGTGAATTCCATGTCAGCCTGAGCTAGAGCAAAATCCTACATTGAAAATAAAGCAAAAATAAATAAATAAATTAATTGTATGTATGAAGAAAATAATCTTGGATTAATAAAATATATCTTACAACTATGAAGAATGTCACAAGTTCTTTGTGAGTCCACCCATTCATTCATTCACTTGTTCATTCAACAGTATTACTGGGCATCTCTTTTTAAAATATTTTATCTTAATTAATTAATTAATTTGACAGAATGAGAAAGAGACATACATGCAGAGGGAGAATGGACATGACAGGGCCTCTAGATGCTGCAAAGAAACTCCAGACACATGTACCAACTTGTGCATCCGGCTTTTTATAATACTTGATTAAAAAAAAATAGTATTTCACTATACCACATTTTCTGGGGCTCAGGAGACCTTGCAGAGGAAGCGGCAATACAAGTGCTGCTCTCACTGCTAGCCTGACAACCAGCTCTAGAGAGATGGTGACAGACACTATGGCCACTCAAAACTCATCAAAGCAGAAATCCAGAGGCTGCGGAGAGCTCAACACTAAATCAGACTTCTAATACACCTGCTAAGGCTCAAGTATTTCAGAGTGGATAGGATTAGCCTGATGCGTGCCCCCACTCACAGAGACATGACTGAGGCCCTCAGCACCCCACAGTGAATACCACTAACCTCAGAGGAATGGGGGTGGGGAGAGGAGATATGAGTATAGCCTTTTAAAACATAAAATTTAGTAAAAAAAAATAGCATTTTAAACTGGAATATCAAATGTGCACAGTTATCAAAAATGCACACCATTCACTTGAGGTCTCTGCGCCTTCAGCTTGCTGTGCCTGCTCTATTTTGGCATCTTCATGGCCTACAGGGCTGATCACATGTTTGCCAGTATGAGCTTCCTGCTCTTTCCCTTTGGGGAACTCTGCTTTCTTCTTCCTGGGGGTCTTCTAGACTTGGAGGAGCAGGTGTAGCAGACAATCTCGTAGATCTTCTCCATGACTCCCCGTTCACCTTGGCTTTGTTCCCAGCATCATGGTCAGTCTGTCTTTGGGGCATGGGTGACAGTAGAGGGCACAGAGACTGAACAGCAAGATGTCACGGTGGTGGTTGGGGTCAACCCAGGGGTTGTTCTCATGTCTGCTTCTTCTTCTCCCTTCTAGTGAGCATCCCAAGCGCCAGGCATCCTGCGGGGGCTGGAGATATGCCAGTGAGTGACAGATATAATCACCGAAATTCTCTAGCTGCAAGTGGATCTGTATTTTCTATCATCATCATCATCATTGATTTTTTGAGGTACAGTCTTGCTCTAGCCCAGGCTAACTTGGAATGCACTATGTTATCTCAGAATGACCTCAAACTCACAGCAATCCTCCTAACTCAGCATCCCTAGTGCTGGGATTAAAGGAAGGTGCCCCTCCCTCCCAGCTAGACCTGTATTTTTATTTATTTTCAAGGAGAGAGAAAGAAAGGAGGGGGGAGAGAATAAACGGGCATACCAGGGCCTCTTGCCACTGTAAATTAACTCCAGACACATGCTCCACTTTGTACATCTGGCTTTATAGGGGTACTTGGGAATTGACCCCTGGGCCATCAGGCTTTGCAAGCAAGTGCTTTTAAGTGCTGAACCATCTCTACAGCCGTTGGACCAGTATCATAAAGGAAAATTACATGGTCCTGCCAAATTTCATCATATGGAGCCAAAGTTATTCTGGAAGGGTTAGAGAGAACTGCCCTGGAAATTAACATTAGTCTAGGATCTGAAGGATGAACTTGTCAGTGAAAGAGTCAATGCCCTGCTGTTGGATCTGGATGTGTTATTAGCAGGACAGCTCATGTGGGTAAGAGAGAGCTGTAGGTGAAGGGAATGTGTGTCCTGGAGCCATTATATGTTTCGCAAAGCTCTTTGTCATTTGAGAATTTGGATTTGCTGGTCATAGCAGTCAGAGGAAGCTTGAACAAAAGATAGGTTTCGGGCCATGGTTAGCACATCTTTTGTTTGATTTTGAAGACCATAGCACAATGACCATGGTAAATAATCAATGGCCACATACTTGAGAGAAAGGGAGAGAGAGAATGCTCTGGGAGATAAAGACAACTTACTCTGACTTTCTCTGTCAGCTGGTGCCTTTGTTATCAGAAGTGCCTGGGGGCAAAGATATGGACATGCAGATGTTTTCTGGGAATCTACTACAAAGTGCAGATTCTGCAGAGATAAGACTTTATTTATTTCAGAGCAGGAGTTTTGAAGGAAGCAGAGAAAATAATAAAGGAGACAGAACAAAGCCTAATTTTCTCACACTGCCTGCAAAAGACCGACTAGGGGAAAGGACCAGGGAAATTTATGCTTGGGATGAGAACAGGGCTGGAAGTGGAATGGCCCTCAAGCCGGGTGCAATAGAATCACGTGTATTCTAGAACCTGGAGCTGGTAACTCAGCTCAGGATTACAGAAACCCTTATTACAACTGGCATCAAGTGGGAAGCACCACCCTAGGTAATGTGTATCCAGTGCAACAGAGTTTGGACATGCCCTATGCCTCACTTTGCAGCGATTCAGGATGGGGATGGGGTGTTTGCAGTGGAAATCAGTGATAACTCTGTAATTAGTGAAGACTTTGTGACCTCTGCCCTGAAGGCAGGCAAGTCTAACTGTCAGGTGGCAGACTTAGATTAACTGGCAAGGAAACATCTAGGCTTCTAGAAGGGAGGGAGATAGCTCTGTCCTTTCCATATCCTTTGCACCTACAACAGTGCATGCTGCTTTGGAGACAGAGAATTTGGGAGGGGAAGCTGTGTGGATGGAGTGACGAGGGAAGGAGAAAGAATGGGAGGAAGGAGGTTTGACTTGAGCTCTAGGCTGATGGTTCTCACTTCTGACTCATACTAGAACCACTTAGGGAGTATTCTGTTTTGTTGTAACATTTATAGACTATGTTCTGAAACTCTCTCCATAGCCCAAGCTAGCCTCAAGCGTTCAGCATACCACCTCATACCACCACACATGGATGGGTATCTTTTTAAAATGCCAGTGTAAGGGCTGAGGAGATGGCTTAGCATTCAAGGCACTTGCCTGCAAAGCCAAAGGACCCAGGATTGATTCCCCAGGACATGAGTCCAAATGCACAAGGTGGCACATGCATCAGGAGTTCATTGGCAGCAGCTGGAGGCCCTGGCATGCCATTCTTCTATCTGCCTCTTTGCTCTCAAATAAATAAAATAAATAAAACTCTTTAAAAATGACAATGGAGAGATAGGCTTAGCAGTTAAGTCACTTGCCCAGTGAAGCCTAAGGTCCCATGTTTGACTCTCCAGATCCCAACATAAGCCAGACACACAAAGGCGAGGCAAGAACAAAGTCTCACATGCCCATGAGGTGGCACAAGTGTCTGGAGTTCTATTGCACTGACTGAGGCCCTGGCATGACAATTCTCTCTTGCTCTCTCCCTAATTTTTTTAAATGACAACATATAGGTAACATGATACAGATATTTTAATGTAAGTAGTTTATGATAAAGTCTCAGCTTCACTACTGTAACACCTGTTTTAAGCACTTATTCTCTAGCTCTAACTCCTCACACCCATTAGGCAAATCACCCCCTTGGAATCGTAATTTACTGTTTGAAGATACACTATTTGATGCTGTGTAAAATTCATAAAGTATGACAATTTAATTTAAATAAATTATTGTTTATTCATGCATTTATTCATTGATTTAGGTATTTTTTTTTTTTTGAGACAGGTTTTCTCTGTGTATTCAAGGCTGGCCTTGAGCTAGTGATATGTCACCTCAGCCTCCCAAGAATGAAAGGAGGGATGAGAGGCTTGTGCCAACATGCCCAGCGCTTAGATATTTTATTTTAAGCTGGGGGTGACTATTGATTTAATCAAATACCTTGGACTGGGTAATTTTTTTATTTTTATTTTTGTTTATTTTAATTTTATTTATTTGAGAGTGACAGACAGAGAAGAGGCAGAGAGAGAGAGAGAGAGAGAATGGGCACGCCAGGGCCTCCAGCCACTGCAAACGAACTCCAGACGCTAGCGCCCCCTTGTGCATCTGGCTAACGTGGGTCCTGGGGAATAGAGCCTCGAACCGGCGTCCTTAGGCTTCACAGGCAAAGTGCTTAACCACTAAGCCATTCTCCAGCCCAGACTGAGTAATTTTTAAAGGATAGAAGTTGATTCAGGCCAGGGTTTGGAAAGCTTGAGAGTCTAGGAGTAAAGCGCCAGTATCTATTGGCATCCGCTCAGGGTCTTCTTGCTGTAACAGCATAACAAGGCACAGAGCATCGCGTGCTAGACAGAACGGCCTGCTGGCTCTATCATGTCTAGTAAAGCCACCAATATTGTGAGCAAGTTCCCCTTTCTGGACCTCGTCTAATCATAACTTCTCCCAGAAGCCCAACCTCCAAATACCATTAATGTATGAAATTGGTAGTTCAGTTTTCATTACAGGAATTTTTGGAGGACACAGTCATGTCACAGCAATAATAAATTTTACTTTATTTACAAAGTAAAGTGAAACCATATTAATGTAAATGTAGCTTGATCACATTAGCTTAGGGCATGAGATCTAACTCCAGGGCCTGCAAGTAGAGTAGTAAGTAACAATAGTAATACATAATATAGACCAAGGCTTACATATAAAGGAACCCTCTTGAGCTTCACTCATAACATGGTTATTATAATGTGCTGATATTAAAAACAATTTGGAGCTGGAGAGATGGCTTAGCAGTTAAGACACTTGCCTGCAAAGGCAAGGATCCCAATTTGATTATGTAGTACCCATGTAAATCCAGATGCAGAAGTTGCAGCATACATCTGGAGATTGTTTGCAGTGGCTAGAGGCCCTGGCATGCTCATTCTCTCTTCCTCTCCTATAAATAATAAATAAATAAACTTTACAGAAATAAATTGGCTGGTCTGATGTGATGGTTTATATCGACTTTCAACTTGACAGGACTTAAATCACTAGGAATAAGAAGTTATCTAGACTAGGTTAGCCTCTTGGCAGGGATAATCTTGACTTGGTTAATTCTGTGGGAAGACCCATCTTAACTGTGCACAGCATCATTCCATGGGTCGGGGCACTGGATGGTATAAAAAGCAGAGATCTAGAGGTGGAGAGATGGCTCAGCAATTAAGGCACTTGCCTGCAAAGCCTACTGATCTAGGTTCAATTCCCCATACCCACCTAAAGTCAGATGCACAAAGTGGTTCATGCATCTGGAGTTCATTTGCAGTGGCTAATGAACCCTCTCTTTTCTTCTCTTTGACTCTCTGTTTGCAAGTAAATAAATAAACAATATTTTTAATGAAAACTAATAAAAAACTGAGTACCATCATCCACTGCTCTCAGCTTCCTCACTGTTGACTGGACATAACGAGCTACCATGCCTTTCCCACCATGGTGGACTGAAATCTTGAGCTGTAGGCTGAAATCCTTCCTTCCTAAGTTGCTCCTTTGCAGGTGCTTTTGAACACAGCAACGAAAAAGTCAATAACACAGCTGGCTACCTGCACTTGTAGACTTCAACAAGACAGAAGCCCTAAGGAGATCAGAGTAGACGCGAAGCCATCACATATAGACCACAGGCAGCACAGAGCAGTGACTGTGACAACAACAGACACACTTTAAGAATAGCAACCTGGGCTTGACAGCAAAGCCTGATAACCTGGGTTCAATTCCCCAGTGCCCACATAAAGCCAGATACACAAAGTGGCACATGCATCTGGAGTTCATTTGAAGCAGCTAGAGGCTCTGGAATGCCCATATTCATGCTCTCTCTCTCCCTCTCTCTCTCTCTCCCTCTCTCCTTGAAAATAAATAAATAAAAGTATTTTTTAAAAATAAATAAAAACACGATAGCAACCTGGGGGTCACTTAGTATAAGGAATAAAATGTTTCTGTTAGTGCTGGACAGGGTTCTCTCATTACATAGCTCTACAACTGATGATAATTATGTGAGCCCCAAGTAACACAATTGTGCCATATGCTTTGATTTCCGAAGATGGTAGGAAAATGGGAACACATTTTAAAGAATTTTCAAAAGGGATAGGATAAAACCTTGGCCTTTCTATTATCTATCTATCTATCTATCTATCTATCTATCTATCTATCTATCTATCTATAATATATATTTAATGGTGCTGTTCACCCCTTGGAAATATTAGATAAGTGACATTTTTGTTTCCCACGTCTCATCTCCCTGGGACTAAAGATGCAAGCTCTTGACAGGCTGTCTTGCTTCATTCTATTTCATGGGAAAATGATAGTGCATGCTGCTCTGCAGCTCCTTGTGGGTGGGGTTGGGGCATCAGCTCATGTAGAGTAGGTACCCCAGATTTGACTTTTTTCCTTATCACCTTGTCATTTACATGGTTCAGAGTGAATGGTTACAACCTTGCCTCACTCATCTGCCTGATTTCCCTCTGTTGTCTTCAGGAACAAAATTGAGAAGCAGAACATTTCCATGGGAGACTGAATTATTTTCCTCAGGCGTTGTCTTTTGCCAATTCCTGTTCCAACCTTTGTACCAAGTCTTAAAATAGAATGATCGATACCGCTTTTTATCTGTGAAATTAGACTCCATGGAGCCATTATTCAGCACAAAAGGAGGTAGAGGACATGGTTCCCCACACTAAGGTGAACTAACCCCAGATGAGAGGCCTTTAAAACTTTGGTCTGGGGCTGGAGGGATGGCTTAGCAGTTAAGGCATTTGCCTACAAAGCCAAAGGACCCAGGTCGATTCCTCAGGACCCACATTAGCCAGATGCACAAGGGGCACATGCATCTGGAGTCCATTTGCAGTGGCTGGAGGCCCTGGTGCGCCTGTTATCTCTCTCTCTCTCTCTCTCTCCCTCTTTCCCTGTCAAATAAATAAACAAATAAAATATTCAAAAAAATACCTTGGGCTGGAAAGATGGCTCAGTAGCTAAGGCACTTGCCTGCAAAGCCTAATGATCCAGGTACAATTCCTCAGTATCCATGTAAAGCCAGATATACAAAGTAGCACATGTGTCTGGAGTTTGCAGTGGCAGGAGGCCCCAGCTTGCCCATTCTCTCTCTTTGCCTCCTTCTGACTCCCTTCGTTTTTGTCTCTCTCTCTCTCTGTTCCAAACAAGCTTGCTCAATCTTTCTCTCTGATTCTCTCTCTCTCACTCACTCTCTCTCTCTCTGTCTCTCTCCCTCTCCCTCTCTCTCTCCTATCAAATAAATAAATTAAAATATTAAAAATAAACCTCAAGCAAAAGCTTGAGATCTGAGGGGAAGATTTGCCTTCTGTCTACCAACAAGCAAATGCAGCTGTAGGAGCCAAGACTGAGTATTTCTCTATCTGAGATCAGCAAACATCATTTCATTCAATAGCATTCATTGTGATCTGCTACTGGGGATATCTGGTCAACCAAATCATGGCTCCCACATGCAAGCCCATAAGACTGAGAGCTTGACAACTTACCATCTGTCATTATGGGGAAATTTCCTCTACACTAGAAATATTTCACTTTTGGCTGAAAAGATATGGGAAATTTTCCTCTACACTAGAAATATTTCATTTTTGGCTGAAAAGAAAACTAATGTTTTAGAACTAAGATATGATTTCTAAAACGGTTTGATTGAATATAATTTGAGAGAGCCAGTGGCATCTTACTGAAGGATAAATGGTTTTGGACCTATGAACATAGCCTGGGGAGCTTAACTACCGGGTTCAGGTCTCAGCTCTTCCATCTTTTAGAGGTGTATTTATAGACACAAATTAATAAATTTTGGGCTGAAAATGTAGTCATTTGGTAAGAATGTTTTCTTAGTATGTATAGAATCCTGGGTTTGATCCCCAGCACCATATAAACTGAGCATGGTAGACACCCATCATCCCAGCACTTAGGAGATAAAAGCAGAAAGATCACAAGCTCAAGGTCATCCTCAATTACATAACAAGTTCAAGGTGGTATACATGAAACCCTGCCTCAACAACATGATAACAATCTTTGAAGACAGTCATGGTTTTATGTCTGTACAGTGGGGATACCATTATGCCTTTCTCATAGTATGTTCCTAAAATTAATCAGTACATATGTAAATCATTGGCCAAGTGCTTGGTTCTTCTATTTTTCAGTGCTGAAGACTAAACCCAAAGCTGTGGACTCACTAGGCAAGTGTTCCTCAACTGAGCTAAATTCTCAACCCCAGTGCTTTCTTCTTAACAAGTTGTTTTACACAGTAGCATAAGGGCAAGAGAGACTAATTGTTTAGAATTTCTGATACGTGGTAATAATGAAAAGACATATCAAGGGCTGGAAAGATGGCTTAGCTATTAAGGCACTTGCCTGAGAAACTTAAGGACCAAGGTTTGATTCCCCAGTACCCACATAAACCAGATGTACAAGGTGGTGCATATGTCTGGAGTTTGTTTGCAGTTGATGGAGGCCCTGGTGTGGGCATTCTTTCTCTCTCCCTGCCTCTTTCCCCATCTCTCTCTCATAAATAAATAAATAAAATATCTTTAAAAAAAAAAAAGATCAGTTTGAGCGTGGCTTATTGTGTGTTTAAACTTCCCACAGGCAACGCAGCCATCTAGATCCTATACCTGGGCACCTGCCCCCATCTTCCCTGGCAATGGGGATACTCAGGTCATTCTGCAATCAAGGTCGTTATTTCTTCATGTTTCATTCAAAATTGTTGGCATTAGTAACTACAGCTAAGGGACTTAAAGCTGAAAAGCCTGCTTTCTCAACCTTGATACTACAGACATTTTGGGGGTGGGCATTACAGACTGTTAGTAGACCCCTGGGCTCTATCAACAAGATGCCATGCTATGACAGTTGGAAAACAAATGTCTCAACATATTACTCAATGATCTCTGAGGGCAGGACAGAGGGGAGAATGGACCCTAACACTATATATGTATAGGATATATAATTAGCCCATCTTTTCTCAGCCAGAACATAGCAGAACTTGGATTTTAATCTAGGCAGTTTGACCCATAGTATAAGCATTACATGGTAAATTACTGCAAATGCAAATTATTGGGTCCTACCCCAAATGCTGCATGAGAAATTTTGATGGTAGGACCTAGCACTGCGTGGTTCTGAAATACTAAAGTTCAAAAACCACTCATTCTTAACATTAGAATGACTTAAGTAAAAAAGAAAAAAAAAAAAAAAAACTACTGATGCCTAAACCCAATTCCAGACCAGCCAATCAGAATCGCAAATGTTGAGTCCAGCCAATCAGATTCACTACTGTTGAGACCATAGAATCAATATTATTTGCTTTTCTTTTTTCTTTGTTTGTGCTGATTTTAAGCTCACCCTGTTAACATTATGGGCTGCCAGAAACGAGAGACACTCGCTGCTGTCATGGGAAACAAGCTGGATTCTGGACAATTTCCTCAGCCTCTTAGAACTACAGTTTCCTCATCTTTCAGAAAGTGTATAGATCCTCCTTTTGTTTGTCTGGCTCACATTTATAGGAACAAAGTGCCTTGTATTAAGTCACTAGAAGGTGAAATGATCAATCACTTCCATCTGATAAGGAATTGTTTATCACTGTTGTGTCATAACATTCTCATTTGTAACTGGGAAGAAATACTAATGCTGGTAGAGAGAGTGTGGCTAGGGGATAGAACATTCTGATCTAATAAAAGCACAAGATGGCCAGGCATGGTGGTGCATGCCTTTAATCCCAGCACTATAGAGGCAGAGGTAGAAGGATCGCCGTGAGTTCGAGGCCACCCTTGAGACAACATAGTGAATTCCACGTCAGCCTGGGTTGCTCAAGACCCAACCTCAAAACCCCACCCCCCAAAAAAAACACAAGATAAGCCTTCTTGCTTTGAGGTTTGATATTCTGTAATTGACAGATTATGAAGCAAGTGGCTCTGGTCCATTTATCTCTGTCTGTATCAGCTCTATGAGGTGACCATCACAGCTGGTTCTGGAACCCTTAGTGGGCTCAGAGGTGATTTCTAAATAAGCAAACAAACATCTTTTGGCAGAATGGATAAACCTGGACCATTCCACTTCTTCTGAACAGGATAGCAGTTATATGCACAAAATCCTAAGCAAATCCTCAGAAGGAACAGATGGTAGCAAGGTCACGTCTTAACCTCTAACCATCTGAGACAGTCTTGCTATAAGCGAGCAGAAGTTTTGGCTTCATATCGTTGGTCTTCTGCCCTGAATTCTTTCTTTTCGGGATCTCTGAGTTAGAAACTGGGCGAGCTTCATGCCATGCCCAAGCAAAGGAATGAAAAGAAGCTGTTTCATTGTATCCTTGAAAAAGAGAGCAGAGAAATAAAAGAGAGTACATGCTGGCTTTTTCATTTCTTTCTTTAAATTAAAAATAATCTGAGCTAATTTCCTGGTGCCATTAAATGCAACCCATTTCGAACAATGACATGATGAACAGAAACTCTCCATAAGCTGGGCCTGGGAAGCTTGCAAGAATAGGAAAGTGCCAGTCTTTCCCAAGTACAAGGACCTAAAAGTTTCCAAGGCCCAGGTGTAGGGCTGCATATTTAGAACTACTTCTCTATGAGGTTTTATCATAGACATTATTGCATTATACTGGTATTCTAAGTGAGCCAGGATGAACTGCTTCCCTTCTTTGCCCCAAGGCGTTCTCTCCTTTTTATTTTTATTTATTCATTAACAAGCAGAGAGAGATAGAGCAAAGAGAGACAGACAGAGAGAATGGCCAGGGCCTCCAGCCACTGAGAACAAACTCCAAATGCATGTGCCGCTTTGTGCATCTGGCTTTACGTGGGTACTGAGGAATTGAACCCAGGTCATTTGGCTTTGCAGGCAAGTGCCTTAACCACTAAGCAATCTCTCCAGGCCTGTTTTTCTCTTTTGTTAAGAGAAACATTATAGGTGTTGGCAGAGACCATCACTTGATTAAAAGTGAATTGCAAGTTCTTTTGGTCTTTCTTCTGAATTCGACCCTTAGCTACTGATGAGAAGAGTGGCATCCAAGGGCTACCATAGAGTGCACACTTAGGACATGTTTAGTGAATGAATGGATGAGTTCATGTATGAATGAATCAGGAGAATGGGGAAGCAGAGTCCCAAAGAACTCCTTTCTTCCCTTAGCTTACATCATAACATCATAACATCATAAATGTTCAAACTGCAGCAGGGCCTACTAACCCACCTAGTGTACTAGACAATACTTTACAGAGAACTTTCTAGACAGCAAACTCAGTCCAACCAACACTATCTTTTCCTTGCATGTTTTCCCCTGATCCTAATAGTAGACACTTCTTATAGTATACTGACCACAGCACATGCTCACAGAAATCAAAATCTGAGTTAGGATCCTGAGAACATAAAGTTTTTCCTTGTTCACACGTCCCTCAGAAACGTATTAAGCATGTGTGTGTGTGTGTGTGTCTGTTTGTGTGTGTGTGTGGTTTGTTTCAAAATGGGTGATTTGAAAAACAAATGTGGCTGGAAATCTTTCTCATTTTATCTGAGGCTTCCAACTGTACCATTGGATGCAACCAATCCACTTGCGTTTTGTGTATTGTTAGATCTATTCATGCATTTGATCATGTCCTCATTGAATTCATTATGTGGTCTGCTGAGTTCTTTTTGTCAAATATGTTCATTGTCATTACGTTTTGGAATTCCTTGTCTGGAGTTTGCTTTATGTAGTTTGCAATGTAGCCCACTATGAGACTAGGCATTCTTGCCTTGGTTTCATGTGTTACTTGTTTGCCCATCTGGAATGCCAATGTCTCGCTGAGAAAGCACCAACGGTGGTCCTGACAGGGCCTGTGTTCAGTTGATCCCAGTGGGCCAGGCTGGCATTCTATCACCCAGTCTGGGCTGGGAGCTGTGGAACTGAGCAGTCTACTTCATGCATGAGGAGTCTCCACAGGGTAGCTGGATATGACCAATGTGATCACTGGGAGGAGTACCCAGTCTATAGGGCTGGCACTGTCAGGTTGGCCAGTGAGGACATCATCAAATAGATGTGATCCCCAGTCAATGCTTGTGCAGGTCAGGTTGTACCCACATGACTGAATGGGTATGAGGGTGCACTCACAGGGACCCTGGTCCAAACCATCCGGGATATGCCACAGCAGTCTTCACTTTGTGAGATGAATGGTCAGTTGTGCCCAGTGTCATCACCAAGAGTGCCACATAAGTGACCTTTCGACTTGTTCTTTCAGTGACCTCAGCTTCCTCTTTAGAATTGGTTCCACTTCACTGGAGAAGGATTTGACATGGGAATGATATAATTTTCTCCATTTCTGAGAAGTCATCTGGAAGATGGCTGTCACTTGAAATTTTCTTTACTGGCTCCAGAATAATAAAAGATCACCTAGAGCTCAACCCATTGCAATGCTTAGAGAACATCTTTATTTTAAATTGTGGGGGGGGGAGTATGTGGTGTGCAGGTTTATATGTGGGGGGGGGGTTGCACAGGTACATATGTGTGCATGCGTATCGAGGTCAGATGACAACCTCAGGTGTCATACTCAGGTATACTGCCCAACTCCCTTTAAGACAGGGTCTCTCCTTGACCCAGCACTCACTAATTAATCTAACAAGCTCTTGGGATCCACCGGTTTCTGCCTTCCCAGCACTGGGGATACAGTCATGCACCAACACACCTGACATTTAAAAAATTATCTATTTATTAGAAAAACAGAAAGATGAAGATAGAGAATGGCATGCCAGGGCCTCTACCCACTGCAAACGAACTCCAGATATGTGTGCCACTATCTGTATCTGCCTTATGTGGATACCGGGGAATTGAACCTGGGTCCTTTGGCTTTGCAAGCAAGCTCCTTAACAGCTAAGCCATCTCTCCAGTCCATACACCTGACATTTTTACATGGTTACTAGTGGTTGAACTCAGATTCTCATGTGTTTGAAGCAAGCACTTTTACTCACTGAACCTCTCTCATTATTTTAAAGAGGATCTGAGAATGTACGCAGCACATCACAGGGTTTGTGTAAATTCTAAATTTCAGTTATTATCAGAATAAGCAATAAGGATGTGTGCAATTTTTTCAACTCATTGTTTGGTTTTTCTTTTTAGTGTTAGCCTTGTCCTGTCTTCTAAGGATATGCATTTTTGGGGTTATGACTAATATCATTGAGGACTTAACTTCCCAACCCTGTGAAGAAACTAAGGCAAGGGGGTTATAGGGCCTATTTCAGACTTCATGATTGGCTAAGGACATAGCTAGGATTCTACCCCTTTAACTCGACAACAGTATTAACTCTGCTTTGCCAAGTGAGACCCTTGCAATTGTCAAAATCAGCCATCTAAGCTACTTATTGAAAAGTACAGAAATGAGCTTCCTGAATCAAAACCCATTGTAGACACTCACATCTGAGGACCATTCTTGTCAAACATACACTGTCTTCTAATGGGGAGTTGTAGTAAGAACCAGTCCCTTCCTGTGGGTAAGGTGTGCAGTGATTTTAATAAAAACATTTTGCTTCATTCTCACTGAGGCTGCTTGTCTTCTTATATAATTACTGATAAATATTATTCAGCATGTTCTATGGTGCCAGAGAATCTTTTGTGTGCTGAGGATACAATAGAAAATAGAAAGATAGATGCTGTCATGAGCATGGACTCTGCTGATGTCAGGGGAGACAGACAATAAAATACCCATTAATACGCTAATATTAGATTATACTAAGTACTAAAATGAAAATTATGACAATATCAGCCAGAGGAGATGGTTGATGTATTGAAGCCAGTTCATACTAACATACAAGGGCTAAGTTTGGGGGAATTTTTGAAGCTGGCTATTAAACACAGACATGGTTAAAATTTTAAAAAATATGAACATATAGTTAACTTGTATTAAAAACAAAGATAATAGTACTCAAAACATATAATCTCCTAATTCCTTAACCAAATTTGTCTATTGACTATTTCCCTGTGATGAATAATCAGTCTATAGTGATTGACTAAGATTTCCCTCTTCCCAATGTCACCTTCAGAAATGTTGTGCTGGTAAGTTGAAATAGTCTTTATACCATCGAGATTGGCAAATGTTACAGATTAGGGCTTAAATTTCTATTTTGCTGAATTTAGGAAAGCTTAGAGAAAATAGCTTAAAGGTGTGTTATTCCCTTAACCACTGTAGCATAAAATCTTGAAAACACTTCTTCCAGTGTTTGAAAACTGATTTCAGTTTAATATTTTCATTTTTTAAATATTCTTTATTTTTTTCACATGTATGTGTATGTGTGGAGGGTTGTGTATGTGGTATATTCACATATGGGTGCAAGTGTGTGTGCCCATGGGCATGTGTAGCCAGAGGAGAATGCCAAGTGCCCTTCACTACCACTTTTTCTGCATTGTTTCCTGGAGACAAAGTCTCTCATTGAACCTGGAACTTGTTATTTATTTATTTATTTATTTATTTTGGTCAGACTGGCTGAGCAGTGGAGTCCTAGCAATTCTCTGGGCTCTGCTCCCTACTGGAATGGGATCACGGGTATGAATTCCCACACCTAGTTTTTTATGTGGGTGCTGAAATAAAAATCAGGATAAATCAGGCTTTTTCAGTGCCTCATGCTTATGCAAAAAGTGCTCTCATCCACCAAGCCAACTCCCCAATAAAGGTGATGTTGTTTTGTGGTAAGCCATCCATATTTTCTTCCATAGGCTCCCAAGACAACAGCAGCAGCATGAACAACAACAAAATCTCTTCCCCATTCAAAGGACTCTGGAGTACTGTGAAACACCAAGGCTCTAGTCCCCCTGATAGCTGAATAGGCTGCATGTGGCTGAGCTTGGTGACAATACCTTCAGAGTCACTTGGATTGATTTCCATTCCTACTGTCAGTCATATTTCCTCCAGACTGGAGACATTACCAATTATATCCAGACCCTCCTGGAGACAGGCTTTGATTGAACAAGCCTAAAACTATCCCATGATCTTTTACATCTTGGCCAACTATCTGCTATCCATCCCTCTGTCATAGTTTTCAGGTTGTTCTTTCAGTGTGTTTTTAAAAAATATTTTATTTTCATTTATTTATTTGACAGAGAAAGAGGGAGAGGGAGAGAGAGACAGAGACAGAATGGGTGGGCCAGGGTCTCCAGCCACTGCAAACGAACTCGTGCGCCCCCTTGTGCATCTGGCTAACGTGGGTCCTGGGGTATTGAACCTAGGTCCTTTGGTTTTGTAGACAAGCACCTTAACCACTAAGCCAACCCTCCAGCCCTTTCAGTGTGTTTTTTTGTTGTTGTTGTTGTTGTTGTTTTGTTTTTAAGTTTTTGGTCTACAGGCGTGTTATAAAAGAGAAAATAACTAAAGATTTGTGCTAAGTTGTAGACACGTTCCTTTAAGAGGATAGTTGTTAATTCTATGGAGACAAAGTAGCTATGCCACCTGCAGTTCCTTCTGAGCCCCCAGGCACAGTGAGAGAGGAGGCTGGCATCCTGGGCAGGATAGCAGGACCAGATGATACACTGATTTATGACTTCATAACCTGTGCTGTGCCTTCTCTCAGTCCCTACCACTAGTAACCCAAGTCACATCCACCCAGTCACAAGACTTAATCTCAAGTTAGAGACCCCCTACAGCCCCCGAAGAGGTTATAAATGTAAGGAGTTTCTTTGGCCAGAGTTTCTATTATTGGTCAGCTGAGACTCTCCCACTGCAGAGTGGCCAGTGGTAACAAAAGGATTTCACTTAGAAATCCATTTCGGTGCCTCTCCATCGGAACTGCATCAGGATTCTTCTCACTACAGAGATCAAACCCTTTGCTTTCCAGGGTCACTCAGATTGTATTGGTGAGAAATGCGGTGTTGTGCGTGGGTTCAAGGCATTAAACAGCAAGATTTAACATCTATTAGAATTTTAGTTTGAAAAACAACTTCTCTATGAGCAAATCAAGGATAGCGTAAATAATGATTTCATTCCCATTGACAGAATATAAACGTAGAAGTATGATATTCAAGCAGGAAAAAGAAAACAGCTGTTAGGAGCTTGGTATGGGAAGAAAAAAAGATGGGACTGGGTTGGGCATTTTTCTTTCTCTTAACTTTTAATACTGTCACTATTTCTCTATATCTCCTCTCTTTCTCTCTCATCCCCCCCCCCATATGGTGTGGGATGGATTCCCATATGTTCCCATGAAGCAGGAGGCACTTGGCTACAGTGACCAGAGTGGAACATAGGGTATCCAATTCTGTTGCTCTTCCAACCTGCCTTGAGCTGGAGCTAGGATCTCTTTATTGATTTGGGAGCTTGTGGGGTTCACATGAGAGGCTGAGATGACAGGTATGCAGGGTGACATTCAGTTATTTACATGGGATCTAGAGATTTAGTTGTGCAGAAAGCCCTCTCCTGTCCTTATTTCTAATTTATTGTTCTGCATCTCCAGGGCATTGGGTAACAAAGGTATTTTGATAGAATTTACTTTTTTAGAAGCAATGAAAAGCAAAGAAATTTCTCTAAAGTATAGAGATACATTCTCTCTCATTTCATCTCACCTCTAGGGTAAAGAGTATACCATGTGGAGACGTTCTAAGCTTGTACTTTCTACTTCTGGGCTGTGTGCTCTTGTGTTTTTTTTTTTTTAAACTTGTTGTATCTCAGTTTATCTGTAAAAGGGAATTAATGAAATTCCCCATACAGTGTTGGAAGGATGTGCTAAGAATGTTGGACGAATTCGTGTCTTGACTGTGTTCATTAGATTGTGCTCAGTAGTTGCCAGGAATGCCAACTTGGCCATAATATCTTGTTTTGGAAAACATCCATTTGTGACTTAATGCCTGCAGGCCGTTATATTGCTCATGCCACTGTGTTTGGCTTTTTTCTTCTGAGATTTGCTCCTCTGTTTCTTTGACAGAGAAGCTTTTATAGACATGATAGATGGTCAATTGATATCTTATGAAAAACAATGAATAAATGGGTGGATCGAGAAGGTACCATTCTGAATTGTTTCCTCAGAGAACATCTAGACATTAGTTCACTGTGTTTCTTTATTGGCCCCAGTTACCCTTTTGGGTATTTTGTTTGTTTGTTTGTTTTGTTTTGTTTTTAACTGCAAGGTCACAGCAGGCCTCTGATCACCAGACCTACTTTAACTTTACTAATGGCTTCCAGGATACTGGCCTGGAGAAAACAAAAGAACTTGGCTTTGACTTCCATGAACAAAGAACTTTGAATGCATTCTAAGTGTATTTGATAACATTGTTTCTCTCTTTCTGTGTCCCTTACTGCAACCTTGCTCCTAGGCATTTATTGAAAGCATCTCAAGAAGAAAACTGAGAAGAATGAAATAATCTTAATATATGTACTTATAGAACATGAGACAGGGTAGTGGAGGAGGAGTAAAGTAATCAGATGTGGAATAAGGGAATTGGGATAAGACAATAAGAGGGAACTAAGCACTATGGTAGCAGGAATAAAGGGGAAACATGCGAGGAATGTTTTCTGTTAATTTTTTGTTTGTTTGTTTTTTGAGGTAGGGTCTCACTCTAGTTCAGGCTGACCTGGAATTCACTATGTAGTCTCAGGGTGGCCTCGAACTCATGGCAATCCTCCTATCTCTGCCTCCCAGGTGCTGGGATTAAAGGCGTGAACCACCATGCCTGGACTTTTTCTGTTAATTCTTAAATCTCAGGGAGTGTTTGAACTATTTTGCTTAAAAGTTAAGGAGTCTCAATTTTATTCTTTCTAGAAAAGCTAGGTAGAAATCATAGACAGACAAGGGATTATACATTCAAAAAATGCAACTCCCCAGCCCCCATGATATCATTGCCTAATAGGAATCAAGTCTTTGCTGGACTTTGGTATGGAACTCAGTATGCACTGCCGCAGTTCTTCTCATACTCTTCCCCATGTTGCACTGAAATCTCAGAGTCATACCTCCCGGTCCAGGACTAGGGTGATCATGGAAAAGGTATAAGATCTACGTTTCTTCAACTGTGCTTTTTGAGATAATAGGATCTAGTTCATATAGCTATGGGAACAGATACATTAGAAAGATCCCTTACGAATGAGTATTGGGGCCAGGAAGATGGCTCCGTGGTGAAGTGCTTTCCATGAAAGCGTGACAACCTGGGTTTGGATCCCCAGTAGCCACATAAAATGGCAGGTATATTCAGGTTAGGTGCTGTAGATGAGTGAGACTGTGGCGACTTTTTTTTTTTTTTTCTGTGATTGGGTGGGCTACAAGAGGGCCTACACTTATTAAATTCTCTATAAAAAAAGTAAGTGCTATCTCATTTGTCCTGGTGCTAACTTACTCTGCATTGGAGAATCTGCTTCTCTTTTTCAGATACATGTAGATCCTAAGGAGAGAGCCACCCCATCATACCTCAAAAGCGCCCCGGCTGAAACTAAGAATAATTGGCCAAACAAGCAAGGGTGCTGTTTTCTTGGTAAACCGGGTACCAGCACAAGGGCGAAGGAGATCAACACAGAGAAAAATCAACTCCTACCAAATCAGAGATCCAGAGACCCAGAGGCCCCCAACACCTCATCACTGAAGCAGACCAAAAATGAACCCAACATGGCTCAGGGAAATTTTGCAGAAGAGGGGGCAGAAAGAATGTTAGAGCCACATGTTGGGTCATGATATGCAGAGACATTTATCCTACCCATAACTGTGGGCTGACTCCAGAATGCATGACCCGTATACCTCAACAAAGAGGGGCCAAGGGGAGGGGGTAGGTCACGGATGAGCCTAATAATGGTACCAAACTGACTGTATTCGCTGAGCACAAAACTAATTAATAAAAAAATAAAAAAAAAATTTAAAAGATAATATAGAAAAAAGAGAATAACCTGTTATAACTTATATAAAGTAAAAATAAAATTTAAAAACTACTGTTTTGGGCTGGAGAGATGGTTTAGCCATTAAGGCATTTGCCTGCAAAGCCAAAAAAAAAAAAAAAATGTCAGGTATAGTGGCATGCCCCTGTAATCCCAGAACTGGGCCAGTGGACACAAGGAATCCCTCGCTTAGCTGAATTGTAATCTCTAGTTTTAGTAAGAGACCCTGTCTCAGAACATAAGAGGGAGGGAAATTGAGAAAGAAATCCAATGTTGACCTCTGGCTACTACATACTACACACACACACACAACACACACATTTACTTCATTCTAGATAAGTGTTCTACCACTGAGATACATCCCCAGACCTTTTTCAATTTTTTTTTTTAATCTCAAGATGGTGTCTTGCTAAGTCATGTGGGCTGACCTTGAACTCATTTTATAAACCAAGCAGGATTTGAACTTGTGATGTAACCCAGGCTGGTCTTGAATTCACTATGTAACCCAGGTAGGCCTTAGCTGATCCTTCTTCCTCAGCCTCTTTGAGTAGCTGTGATTAGGTTCCTGTGCCACCAATCATGGCTCATGTTTGACATTGAATGTCTCTTATTCTTATCTGTCAATATTCTGTCCCTCCTTCGAGGTGTTTGTTGTGCGTCCTTAATATTTTTTCTGAAGCCTTCAGCTGTTTAATGTTCTTGAACCTTTGTCTCTCTGATATCATTTAGCAAATCTCTTCTTGAAGGTTAATCATTGTTAGTTTAGGGGGGTAGCCACTAAGGAATACCACTTACTTGAATTTGAGTAGTGTCTTTTTCTATATCTCCTATAGAGTCTGACATCTACAAGGGGACCACAGTAGATGTTACAGAAACAAGGGTAAAAGTAAGAGGGGCGCAGACGCTGCTGAGGTATGGCTATCTTAGGCATCTTACCAACAACTAGCTGTGTGCTAGAAGGAAACTACAAAATCAATTTATTATCTATTATAGCACTTTATATTGCCTTTGGGATTTTTACAAGACACCGTTACATGTAATAATTGCCTCTGAGGTGGCTTTTATGGAAATTTATATATCCTACGAGACAGATGTAAGCTGCTCTGACTTTCCAGGGCTCACAAATCTGACCATTTTCTCTCTCTCTCTTTTTTTTTTTTTATAACAGACAGGATATTTGTATAGAATGAATAATGATTAGAGATGGTTTGCCACCAGGAAGTCAACAACTACTTTGCTAAGCAATGAAAATAAAAAAGTGTGAGCACCGCCATAGACATGTTGAGCTTATGCAGCGACTTCATAGATTTTATTGTACATTCTCAAATGCCAACGGGGTAGGCTGTAAGTGTGGCTAAGAACGACAGGCATAAAGTTTTCCATTTTGATTGAGAGATAACACTAAGTGTTCCCAGTGCATTCTCCTTAAATATACTGTCCTCCCGCCATGATCTAAAGACTGTTGCCAGCGCATGTCAACAGCAGCATGTTGACCCTGACTTCAGCACTCGCCCAGACCCCCAGGTGTGTGTTCATGCCTCATCCTCCCCCTGGAGACAGAGGCTTAGAATGCGACTGAGGTGTTGTCAGACAGCATTGATACCTAATGACTTACACTCATTTCTGAAAGCCAGAGCACAGATCACACTTAATCCAGCCCAAGATATTCTTTTTCAAGTTAATCTATCAGGCTAAAGTTGTTTTGGTGGTAGTAACTGATACATTCCTTTTTTTCGTATTTTGTTTTTTTTTGAAAGGTCTGAACGTTACTTAGGGAATTTATGGACAGGAGCTCTGATCTAGTTGCACCTCAAATTCTAGGTCTGCCCACTATAGGATGATTTGCTGTTTTCAGTCACTCCCAGGAGGCTCTGCTTGGATGAGGGATTGCCAGAGGCTTCATATTTCAGACTGCAAAACCTTAAACTACAATGTCTGCAGGGGCAAGAAGCCTTTGGGGTTATTCAGCCCCAGGCGTGCAGGGAGATGTGAAGAGGTGAGCCTTTCTATCTACCTTTACATTGTACTGTCTGTGAATTATGAAACTACAAAGGAATAAAGTGAAATGTTCTCCTTATTGCATTTTTGATTTCTCCAAGCTCAGGTGAACACACTTTAAGAAAACATAAGGAAAGGAGCCTGCATTAGTGAAGTTCTGCTGTGTTATGTCTTGTGCCAAGAATGAGTATGCAGTTTTACCTGTATTTTAAGGAGGTCAGTGCCTCATCCACTAGGCCGCTGGGACTTACTTACTTGCATCTCAATGTATATTTTTGTGCTATGTCTTAAATATCGGGTAACATTCTTTTAAAATATTTTTATTTATTTATTTGCAAGTAGAAAGATGGAAAATGAGAAGGAATGGGCACACCAATGCCTTCTGCTACTTCAAGTGAACTCCAAATGCATGCACAACTTTATGCATCTGGCTTTACATGAATACTGGGGAGTCGAACATGGCCTGCCAGGCTGTGCATGCAGGCACCTTTAACTGCTGAGAAATCTCCCGAGACCTGAAACATCCTGTTTTAATGGAACAACAACAAAAAAAAAGATACATGGTTTGATATATGTGGTTAATCGAAAAGATAGTTCGTGGCACTATGATGTTTCTTTTCCATGTATAAGCTGCCTTTCTGGAGAGATAGACCTGGCTTGGTAGATGAAGGAAAGGTTGGGGACATAAATCTTCATCATATTCATGAAGGTCCAAAGCTTTGGTCATGTGAGATTATATACAAATATAATAATCACTTGAGCTACAGTAACAAAAATGAAAAGTGAAGGTCATCTTCTACCTTGGACTGATATTGCATCTCTGAACAATTTGGTCTGAAGTTCATTACGAATTGTTGGTACAGACATTTACATACATGCATACACATATTCATACATTCGTTCATGTGCATAGTATTTCTATTTAAAATCACACTGATCGGTGTTCACAGACTAAGCTGTCCAAACATTGGAGTATTCTGGGATTTCCCTAGCTGTAAGGAGCCAGACTTTTCAATGTTCTGCCACAGTGTGGAGGAGCGTGATTAGCTCTGTGCATAAAGAACATTCTAGGCCGAGATCCACAGTTGATGGTCACAGGAGTCAGTTCTCAGAGCCTTCCTATCAACCCTTAAGAAACAGTCCATGGAAATGTGACTGGGTTAAACTGGGCTTCCGTGGAAGTTTTAAGCGTAATGTGTACATTTTAAGGATAGTTAAAGTCAACTGAACCCTGCTGGGTTCCTGAGCTCTTCATCTATACGATGTCACTTACTTCCCCAGTGACCCCAGGCCATGGGCACACTTGTTCTACCCACTTTACTAGTTGAAGTTTACATTGATTGAGGAACTTACCAACACATTCACTAGCAGCGATTTTCTGAGATGGTATTTGGACTAAGGTGCTTGTGGTGGTTTTATTCAAGTGTCCCCATAAACTCATGTATTCTGAATGCTGGGTCCCCCCAGCTGATGGCAATTTGGAAATTGGAACCTTGTTAGAGGTGTGTTGTTGGGGGCTGATTTATAGATGTTATAGCCAGCTTCCATTGATAGTGTTTAGCACATTCTGCCACTGCTATTGTCCACCTGATGTTGGCCGTGAGGTGATGTCCAGCCTCTGCTCACGTCACATTCTTCCCTGCCACCACGGAGCTTCACCTTGAGTCTGTCAGCCAAATAAAACGCTTTCCTCCCATAAACAGCTTTTGGTTGGGTGAATTCTGCCAGCAACGAGAAGCAACAGTGTCTAACCTCAAAGCTTATGTTTCAACGACTTGGCATACCGTGCCCTTTCAGACATTCAGAAACTGACTGATCAGACACAGTGACAGAGACTCCAGCCAGGCCTGAGCAGAGTTAGGACTTTGTACAGCCCCTGTTCATTTCAGTGCTATCCAATTTCTCAAATACTCATCCACATTAAGTTAGAAGAGAACAGTCATTACTAATAAGACTCTTAAACAAATTGCCAACTATACAGCCTTTCCATAAATATTTGGCCAGAAACAAGAGGATAGAATGGAAATCCTGTAAGTACTATTTGTAAAGCTATTTGATAATGGTCCTTAAGATTTATGAAAATATACTTCAGCTTCACGATAGAAATAAGGAGAAAGGGAAGCCGTTTCAGCCACCCATTAAATATTGTCTGTTAAAGGAATGTAACCCTTTCGTCAAGTATAATTCTTTTTTTTAAAAAAAAAATATTTATTTGTAAAGAGTGAGAGTGAAAGAGAGAGAGAGAATAGGCATGCCAAGGCCTCTGGACAATCCTGGCTTTAAGTGGGTACTGGGGAATTGAACCCAGTCATTTTGTAGGCAAATGCCTTAACTGCTGAGCCATCTCTTCACTCTGGAATGTGTACTTCTTTCTTTTTCTTTTACTATTATTATTATCAACATATTTCATATGGGTACATCATGTGTTGGTACCCTCTTCTCCTTCCTCCCTGCCCCCATTCCATTGGGGACGCTCCTCAGTGGGGTTGCAGGTATTCCCCACGGGGCTGTGGGTTATATGATACATTGTGAGAGCAGCAGCCAGATGTCGGTGGGGGATGCGCCATGCCTCTGGGCATGATGTCTCAACCTGTGGCTCTTACAATCTTTCCGCCTCCTCTTCTGCAAAGTTCCCTGAGCCATGGTGGGTGAGTTTTAAGTCTACTTAAGTGATGAGCTCTTAGGAGCCTCTGGATCTCTGCTTTGGTAGGTTGGGATGTATAATTCTTCCCCAGGTGTTATCTTTTAAAACTGAAATGTCTTTGGGTGGCGTGGCTAATTAAGTTAACTGAAAGGAATTCAAGTCTAACACAATGGTCTTATATGAACTATGGAGTCAGCTTCTTATCAGCTAGCTTATCAATGGGGATTGGTCTAGAATGGGAATAAGTAAAAAGCTATATAGTAAGTCAAGGACTTTATCCTACTAGTAAGTAGATATGTGCTATCTGTGTCCACAGTAGGTAATTCTCTCAAATGAAAGCAACTTAAAATCCAATTCAAACTTATGTACCAAAAAAAGGGAAAACAAAAACAAAAAAAAAAGGATTGGTCCTACTTTGGGCATAGTGAATCCCTAGCTGAAAATTATTTTATTGGGGGCCCATTCTATCTTTCTCCTCCTCCACTAATCCACATTCATTCTCTGCTGCCTTCATTCTTAGGTAAACAAGATTACTACAAAACATCCATTCATGCCATTGTGAAAGGGTTGGCCAAAAGAGTGTAAGAGCCAAAGGATGGCAGGGGATTCTTTGGAATGCTGTCTTCTAGAAACAAAGTGGCCCTGATATTCATAACCTCACAGTAGTTAAAGCTACCTACACCAGACCTGCGTACTATGGGGGGGGGGGGAAGGCAACATCAAAATAGAAGCAGGACTAGCTGCAAAGAAGTGGGAGGATATGGGACAAAAAAGGGTGGTGGGAAGTGGTAGTGAGAGCAAATTATGTATACATATTGAGGTTGTCAAGAAAAGCTAAAATATATAGATAAATAAAAGAGAGAATATAATATTAACAAGTACAGTCATGTACTGCATTTCAATTTCAGGAATAGAATTCTATAGTCCTTGAAATTTTCAAGATAATGCCCTGGCATTAGTATTAATTGAGCATATTTACTTGCTTTTATTCTGTTCCCATTTCTCAACCAATCATTAGGGTGAAGAGAGTGGTGGAGGGTAGACTATTCCTGGAGCCATATCTGTGCCTTGCTCTTTTGATGATCAGCACACAGGAGTGAGTTGGCTTCCTAAAGACATTTGGAGTACTTTTACTAAAGACGGAGGTTGATGGATTGTAGACAGGCAAAAGACGGCATGATTTTGTAGCACACCTTTGCTTTAGAAAGGTCTACGCACAGCTGAATATAAATAAGGCTCCCTCCCTCGTTGGAAAGAACATGCATTCTTCCAAAAGAGAAGCTTGCCTGCAACCTGATGAGTGGATCCATTGCTTTCCAGGCCATAATGAGGTTTTTATTTTTTTAATCCCCTCTTGCATAAGCAGTATACTTTCACACTCACTTGGGAGCATGAATGAGAATTTTCCTCACCCTTTCTTAAAGACACAATTGTTTCTGACAGCCAGTGTCATCTGCAGTGCAAGTTGTCACTTCTGACTCTCATTCAGGGCAGACAGCTGAGCCCAAGGAGACTGTTGGTGTCTGATGACGGTTTTAACTCTCATCTGTAAAAGCCAGAGCACTGAAATGTTTGGGTATATCCCTTCACAAGATATACACAAGGTGAGAACTTTGTCGTACTATAACAGATCCCTGAGGAATTCAATTTTTTAAAGAGTAAAAGTTAATTTTGACTAGCAGTTTTGGAAGATCTAATCCATGGTCAGTTGGGCCTGTTCCTCGGGGATTGTGTTGAGAAAGCACAGTTTGGCAATAGCATATTGTAGTGCACAATCCTGTATTTCTTGTGCAGAAAGGAATAGATAGGAACAGAATGGGGCTTGACTCCTAGTAGTTCCTTCTACAGCATTGCGCTCAATGACTTAATTCACTAGGTTCCACCTCTTGCAGTTTCTATCAGCTCCAGATAGTGCCAAGGTGGTGGCCAAACTTTCTAATTTTGCCTACAGAGCCTAACAAGCCAAATTCAGTGCCCAAGTACCCACATAAAGCCACAGGCACAAAGTGGTCTGGAGTCAGTTTACAGTGCCTGGAGGTCTTAGTGTGCCCATTCTCTCTGTCTGCCTTTCTTCTATCTCTCTTTCTGCTTAATAATAAGTAAATAAAATAAAAAAAATAAGAATGGGAGGATAAAAAGTTCAAAGCATGGAGGATCCCACATCTCTGCTTTAAAACTTGGCATATTTTCTTTAAATAATATTTGTTGAACTTTGAACATAATGGTGTTATGTGATTTTCTTAAGTCTGTGTGCTTCAGAGTTCATTGAGAATAGACACAACAGGGATGGTGCCGTGGAAAAGCATCCAGACTGCCTGCATAAATCCAACTGACTTTTGTTTTGTTTTTTCCAAGGGAGGGTCTCACTCTAGCTCTAGCCCAGTCTGACCTGGGATTCACTATGTTGTCTCAGGCTGGCCTCAAACTCACAGTGATCCACCACCACTGCTTCTCAAGTACTGGCATTAAAGGCATGTGCCACCATGCTTGGCCCAACTGATGTTTTTAATGGGATAGAAAATAAAAAAGGTGCCCTTCACCCACAACATTTTTCATGTGTTTTGCTCATTTCTCAAGTGAGCAAATTGAGGTTTGGAGAGCTCAAGAACCTTTCAAGAGAAGACATGTTAGATTCAGGGTCATGTCTGTGAATTCTTAATTTACTCCAATCTACCAGGTTGTTGGTCATGGCTATGTATTTTAGGAACAAGGAATAAACTCTTCCTTAAGACAGTTATGATAAAGTGAGTGTGTAGGGTATTTTGTGGGTATTATACATAACATAAAAAAATGTAACGTCCATGAGTTAGATGTTTAATTTTTGCCTCCTGTGGGGGGTGGGTTCTGTCTGCGCTTATTGCACAGTTGACTGCCTGCCAGCTTTAGAATCTCAGCATGTATGAATGAAGAATATAAAAAAAAAATAGAGTGTCATTTATTGAGTGCCCATCCTGACACTAAGACTCTTTTGTGGATTACTTTATCTTCATAATAATCCCATGATGTACTTCCACCATTATCTCTTTTCACAGGAGAAAATGGCAGAGCAGCGAATTAAATGACCAGCTCCAGATGACAAAGCTGAGAACGTTACAGGAGCTTAGATGGTGTTAAAGGATCACAGATAGGAAAGCCAGGGTCCTTCGTCACGGGCAGAATCCAAAGCTAGAGTCGCAGCAGGTCGATATGGTCTGGTTAAGAAAAAGCACTTCAGTGACACTTGGTATTTATTTCGGGCCTTCCTTATTTTTCATTCTTTCTCCTGTACCATGGATATGATCTATCATCTTGCCCAATTTTCTTCTCATCCTCTCGACTTACCCAATCTTTTCCTCTCCTCTTACGGTATTTTCTGTTCAGACTGAGTTCTACTTCCTTACAGAGTCGCCTTCCTGATCACTCGGGTTAACCATGACGTCTTGCATCCTCATTCAGTCACAGGGATTACAACTACCTCAGACCCCTACCATTTAAAACAGTCTAAGATGATAAGCTTCAGGTTTCTCTTTTATGACTTTTCTCATTCCAATTCTTGACGGCAAAGATCCCGTCGGTCTGGTTGATGGGCCAGGCTGCGGCTGGAAAGCAGAGAATGGAGGGGTAGCCTGGTGCTATTGTCGCCTTCTTGGTGCTGGGACAAAGCACCCAGGGAAAAGGAGCAGAGGGACGAGGAGGGTTTGTTTTCTTCTTTCTGTCTTGAGGGGAAGCTTCGTGATGGCAGGGGAAAGGCTGACAGGAGCAGAGCTAGGCATCGCCTCTGCCACAGCAGGAGAGTGAGCTGAGCTCTGACAAGGGGGAGCTGGCTATGACACCCCCTAAACCTGCCCCCAGCAGTAAACCTCCTCCAGCAAGGCTCCACCTCCGAAATCACCATCAGCTGGGGACCAAGTATTTGAAACACATGAGGTTATGAGGGACATCTGATTCAAACCACCATACTTGTGACTTGTGTGTCCATTGCCTCAGCCGAGTTTACTCCACTGGGGTTGGGCAGAATGGTTCCTGGGCTTGGAATAAGGCTGTTTCAGTGAGTATGCTACTTTAAATTAATTTTATCATATTTACATTTCTGTGAAACATTACGTGCATTAGCAGGTTTCTACTTGATTCTGACTGCTGAGAACACTGTCAAGTCCCAGGTATTTGTTTTCTCTCTTGCCTCATCGTCCTGCTCTGGTAGTGTTATTTTCAAGTAAAGTCCTACCACCTATCTATAATGCTGTGTATGCAGAAGTCACACGCTTGTATGATACAATCTCTAGGTTCAGCTCAGTAAAAAGAAATTATGCCTTTCTTTTTCTAAAAAGTGTTTCTAGGGCTGGAGAGATGGCTTAGCAGTTAAGGCATTTGCCTGTGAAGCCTGAAAACTTATGTTCAAATCTCCAAGTCCCAAATAGACAGATGCACAGTGACACAAGGGTACAATGACACACATGTACACAAGGGGGCTCATGTGTCTGGAGTTCGTTCGCAGCTGGCTGAAGGTCCCGATGTACCCATTCTCTCTCTCTCTCTCTCTCTCTCTCTCTCTCTCTGTGTGTGTGTGTCAAAAAAAGTATTTCTACTTATTTATTTCTGAGAGGGGAAGGAATATGGGGGAGAATGGGCTCTCCAAGGCCTCTTGTTGCTGCTAATCAAATCCAGACACATGTACCACTTTGGGCATCTGGCTCTGCATGACTACTGGGGAATCAAATCCAGGCCAGCTGGCTTCGTGAGCAATGGCCTTTAACTGCTGAGACATCTCCCCAGCTCTGCTCCTCTTTCTTTGAATACAACACAATCCCATCAGCGCTTGTGTCTCAATGGCTCATATTGGATTTGCACCCACCCTTGATTCCACCACAGTGGTTGGGCTAGTGCAGAGGCAGTGACATGCTCAAGCAGGCCAGCTGGCATGACTTGCCTCCTTAGAAGCAAGAGATGAGATAAACCCACCACGAAATGAGCACTGTGAACTCAAATCAAGGCGAGGGAGATGTTTCTGAGGAAAATCAGGGTGCTTCTGTCAAAACAGCAAAGGCCTGCTGGGCCTACAGATTTTCTAATAGCAGCTTTTTAAATTGTTTATTTTTATTTATTTATTTGAAAGAGAGAGAGACAGAGAGAAGAAGGAGAAGAAAAAGAAAGACACACACACACAGAGAATGGGCACACTAGCCACTGCAAATGAACTCCAGACGCATGTGCCACCTTGTGCTTCTGGCTTACGTGGATCCTGGGGAATCTTACCTGGGTCCTTTGGCTTTGCAGGCAAGTGCCTTAACTGCTAAGCCACCTCTCCAGCCCTGATAGCAGCTTAAAAAAAAAAAAAGAAAATATTTTTCATTTATTTATTTGCAAGCAGAGAGAGATAGAAGAGAGACCGAGAGAAAGAATGGGTGTGACAGGGCCTCCAGCTGCTGCCAACAAATTCCAGATGCATGTGCCACTTTGTTCTTCTGGCTTTATGTGGGTCCTGGGGAATTGACCCTGGGTTGTTAGGTTTGGCTGGCGAGTACTCACCTTAACTACTGAGCCATTTCTCTAGCCCGCAGTAGCAGCTTTGAAGCATGCAAAGCTGGGTTGGGTGGTGATTTTCCCTTATGAACTCTAGCCTAAGACCTACCTCCCATGGTGTAGCAGAGCGGCACTGGCCCCGCTGAAATGAACCCCCTAGCAAAGGCAGAACCCCAGAGCACTGAGCGGAAGCGCTTCCTCAGGCCCCGCAGACCGAAGGGTGAGTTCTGTTCCCTGTGCCTAGAAGAGGTTAGCTCCCTGGAGGGAAAATGACAACCTCACAGGAAGTCCTCTTCTCAAGAGTAAAGCAAGGCAGATCATTTGGAGGAAATGAATTGTATTCATCTCCCCACAGCCGTTACCGATACCCCCAAGACCTGCGCTGTACTGAGCCCGTGAACATTTTGCCACAGAGCACAGAGGAGGAACGAGACAACAAAACAGAGGAAGGACTACCTTGAATTAAGAAGGTATTGCTGGGCGTGGTGGCGCACGCCTTTAATCCCAGCACTGGGGAGGCAGAGGTAGGAGGATCGCTGTGAGTTCAAGACCACCCTGAGACTACATAGTGAATCTCAGGTCAGCCTGGGCCAGAGTGAGACCATACCTGGACAAACCAAAATAAAAAAAAAAAAAGAAGGTCTTCAGTGGAATGGGGGTGGAGGAGAGAGTGCAAAAAAGGATAATGTGTTGGAACACAACCAAATTACAGGATTATCAAACATGGAAGTTCCCAATAACTTTTTCTTTTTTTTGTGGTAGGGTCTCACTTTTGCTCAGGATGACCTGGAATTCTCTATGGAGTCTCAGGGTGGCCTCGAACTCACGGCCATCCTCCTACCTCTGCATCCCAAGCGCTGGGATTAAAGGTGTGCGCCACCACACCCTGCTTCCAATAACTTTTTTGAAGTTCTATTTCTAAGCGACAAAAGAAGGTAACAACTGGGGTGATTCTGATCAAAATACACTGTATGGATGCATATCAAAAATAAAATAAGGGTCTGAAGAAATGGCTCAGTGGACAAAGTATTTTCTACTCAAGCCTGATACCATGATATTTATTAATCCCAAAGTGTCTTGTAAAGGCCAGAAGCTAGAGGGAGCTTCTGAAATTCCAGCAAGCTGACAGCGAGACGGGAGGCAGAAACTGGAGACTTCCTCCACAGCTTGGAAGGTCTCAGACCAGTTAGGCTGATGAGCAGAGCAGGGGCAACAGCAGCAGGAATGAGACTGAGGGAGACCCCGCCTCAAATGAGGCGGAAGCTAGGGCTGCACTTCAAATTGTCCTCTGTCCTTCACAGAGAGGTGCACCTCCATGCTCACATGAACACACACACACACACACACACACACACAACAAAATAAACAGTAAGGTTCTATTTTCATTCCTGATTATTCTATAACCCAAGGCAAATAATAACTGAGGATTAAGGCTGGGGACATCATGGCTCAGTGGCTAACCGCGCTTCCCAGACAAGCTTCCTGAGGGAGCCTGAAAGTGTCTGAACTCCATTCTCCAGATGCCACGGTACTGGCTGGGCATGTACATGCATGCCTGTAATTCCAGTCCCCCAAAGGGCAGCAGAGACCATGAAATGGCCTGAAATCATGAAAACCAGGAAACTAGACTCTCAAATAAGAACAGGTATAGAACCTTACCTAACATCTGATGTTGGGCTCTGGTCAGTGCAGGAAGTTCCCCTGCCACAGGTGGCACATGGGTGCACATATATGTACATACAGCACCCACAAACACGCATGCACGCACACCACACACACACACACACACACCATGGACATGAACAATGATGAAACTGTATTTGGTTCTTTTTAATAGTTTCTATTACTGTGCTAAAGCCTCCTTCTGCTCAGACATGCTGTCCACCATTTACTTTCATTCCATGTACATTACTGCATTTATATTATTATTTAAAATCCCTGATTCATACTACTAACATTTTGTTTATATCTGAGTCTCAGTTGGTCATTGTGAGGAAGAAGCACATGTCTTCTTTCTTCAATGTGTTTAATGTTCTATCACCTCCCGTTAACTGTGTGTAAAAGATAAGCAGAGCCCCAAGTAAGCTTATTGGCCTACAGAAAACGGCATGTCCCATGTTGTACGGGGTCAACAGTGGTAAGAGCAAAATGAATCTAATCTACATTCAGCTCTGATTAATGAAGGCATTAGGTTTGAGTGCTGGTAAGACGCCTGGAATAGCTTTCTTTCTTACAGCCTTTCCCAGTCTTTTGAATCTTTAGACTTGGTTCTCTTTGCTCTGTACTACTGTGTACTTTGCAGAAGTTCTGTTGGACCCCCTGACCCACCCTCAGACTCAGGAAGGCCGCTGAGGTCCATGGTGTCACAAGCCAAGGATCCACTAGGAGAACTTCTCAGCATTGATCGGAGGAGAACCGTGAAGCCTGGGAGCAAGCCCTGTGGCAGAGGTGGAGAGTGGGGCTTTGCGTTTGAGGTATTGTATGGCTCCAGCAAACTCATATTGGCTGGTACATGGCTTTTCTATGTGTATGGGTTTGTGTAAGTGTGTGTATGCAAATAGTCATATGTGGGGGGCTGCACAGGTGTGCATGAGTGCATGTGCATGTGTGTGTACACATATGTGCATGCCAGAGATCACCTATGGGGTGTCTTATTTGATTGCTCAATACATTACTTTTTGAGACAGGATTTCTCACTGAACCCAAAGCTCACTGATTTGGCTAGATAAACTTGCTAGCAAGCCCTGCGGATCTCTGCTTCTGCCTCCTTATAGCTGGGAATGCAAGTGAAGACATCTGTGCTTGGTAGTTTTACAGAGTATAGGGGTTCTGAACGCAGGTCCTCATGCTTGTGCATATAGCAAGTACTTTGCTAAATGAGCAATCTCCCTGGTCCGTTCATCTCAATTTTTTTGAGCCAAGCCCAACAGACTGCCTTTTGTTTATATGCAAAAGTGTGTGTGTGTGTGTGTGTGTGTGTGTGTGTGTGAGAGAGAGAGAGAGAGAGAGAGAGAGAGAGAGAATTGGCCGGCCAGGGCCTCCAGCCACTGCAATTGAACTCTAGATGTGTGTGCCCTCTTGTGTGCACGTGTGACCTTGTGCACTTGTGAGTCCTTAAGCTTCACAGGCAAGGGTTTTAACCGCTAAGCCATCTCTCTATCCCTCTTCTCATCTTTTAACAGATCTTTCTCTCTACCATATTTTTTTCCTAACAGCATTGAAATAACCCTTTAACTTCCTCTCTTAGAAGAGCTTGCCACATCCTGGAATTTAGAACCTTGGGTCTTCCACAGTATTCGGTAGCGTATCCAGTATTTCCTTTTTAGGTTGGGAATGATGTCCTTTGGACAAAAGTCAGTTGAAATCCCTTCATGAAAGTTTGAGTGGTAGCTTTTAAATTGCAGATAATGAAAATCTGAATAGACTGTTTGGAAACCATATGGACATTGCACACTTGTATTATGAGAACCTATGTCATAAGCCCTTCTTTGTTTCTTTGGTTGTTAAATAATATACCCCATTAAGAACTAAAGGGAGGGCTGGAGAGATCGCCAAGTGGTTAAGGCACTTACTTGCACAGCCTAACCACCCAGGTTTGATTCCCCAGTACCTGCATGAAGCCAAGATGCACAATGGTGCATGCATCTGGAGTTCCTTTGCAGCAGCTGGAAGCCCTGGCACACCCATTCTGTTTCTCTTCTGTATATCTCTCTGTGTTTTCAAATAAATAAAATATTTTTTAAAAGAGCTAAAGGGTATAAAAGTCAATGGAAGGTGTGAAAGGGTTGCCTAAGGAAATTCAAGTTGGAACATCCAGCACTGCTGAAGTATGTCAAGACTCCCCTCTCTCACTCTTTCCTTTCTCCCTTCCTTCCTTCCTGTGTCCCGTCCTTACATTTTTGCTGGGATTGTGTTGTATAAATACTGTTTTGTTTGAGTACAAAAATGTCTCCCTTATATGACAGCTGTTCAAGTGCTTCCTTTTGTTTTCAACAGACTTACAGGAGGAGAAGCTCAGCTGCATTGTAAGGAGCAGGGGTAATTCTGAGATTGGAAGGACGTGTTGTCCCGGCTGGGTTTTGACATTAGGGTGTAGTTATTTTGGATTTGCTGCTTGCTACAGTTGGTGCCTAGGGAAGCGAGAGGAAAACACATTTCACATACCTTATCTGCTAGAGAAGTAGAAGACAGACCCCAAGTGGGCACTCAGTCCTTTTAGTAAGGAACAGTCTCTTGCTTGTGCAAGAGCTCAAGGGTCCCCAGTATTTCAATGAGATTCCAGTGCTAATCCTCAATAATTAACTCACGCAGTTTATATAGTCACAAAGAATTTTATTTCTTACTTTCAAGAGGTCTAATTTTTGGGCTGGAGAGATGACTCAACATTTAAGGCATTTGCCTGTAAAGCATAACAACTCGGGTTCAATTCCCCAGTACCCACATAAAGCCAGATGCAAAAAGTGGCAAGTGTCTGGAATTTGCAGTTGCTAGACACTCTGGGGTACCAATTCTCTCTCTCTTTCTGAGTGTGTGTATGTGTGTGTGTGTGTGTGTCTTCTCTTTGTCTCTCTCTCTCTCTGCTTGCAAATAAATAAATAAATAATGAATTAATTAATAATAAAAAGAACTAGTTTTCTTAGCTTTTTCACATATCTCTGAGCATTGGCCTTTATAGTGTGAACACATCACTTCCCAGAAAGTCTATTAAACCATCCACAAGAGCAGATGAATGACCTGAAATGCGAGGTGAGCTGGCAGCAGAATGGATGACTTCCTCAGCTGCTATCTGTGGAAATCTACCAAATGTCTACTGCATTCATGGAAAAAAGAAAGAAAGAAAGAAAGCCAACAGATCATGTTTGACAAATGTAGCTGGATATTTTTATACGTAGTTTCTCTATTGCCTGATAAGTGGGAGTGAGGGAGGTGGAATTTATCGGAATATCTGTAAAGTGTATGACATTGAGCCCATGTGGGATAATTTATGAAGCTAGAAATGCTTCCTCACCGGGAGAACAGAAGTCAGTGACTCCAGTGCTTACGGATACTATGGGCTGTAGCGGTGGGTTTGCCTGCATTTCAGTTCTGAGTGTCCCACTTACTTGGTACTTATCTACCTCTTACTACTATGCTTTTGACTAAATATAATGGTGTTTGCATAGAATTCTGTATTGTGTGGCACACAGCTGGTTCTTAGCAAGTGACAGTAGTTGTAAGAAATGGAACCTATAAGGCCTCACAAAAACCCAGTAACAAGTGTAAAGTTTGCTGTTAAGATTTTCTTCAGTTCTACTTACATTCTTATTTAAATGGAGCCTGGAGTTCTGACTGGATCTTTCCTGTTAGCATAATTGACTAACAGAAAATAAGTTTCTTCAAACCCGTATGCTCATGGTTTTGTTTTTAAACTTCTTTGTTGACATCTTCCATAAATATAAACAATATACCATGATCGTAATCTCCTTCTACCACCTGCCCTCTTCCCTTCCCCAAATCCCCACTCCATTGAATTCCTTCTTATTTCCAACTAGTCTGTCTGTCCTCTTCCTTTCTTTTATTTTCTTTTCTTTCCTTTTTGTTTTTCGTTTTTGAGGTAAGGTTTTGCTCTAGTTTAAGATGAGATGGATTCGATTACATAATGGAATTCATTATGTAATCTAGGGTAGCCTCAAACTCACAGCCTTCCAACTGCTGGGATTAAAAACATGCACTACCACATCTGGCCTCCCTTCTATTTTCATGTCATCATTTCTCCTCTTATCATGCAAATCTTGTTTAATCAGTGTCAGCCACTGTGAGGTCATGAATACCAAGGCTACCCTGTGTCTGGAAGACAGCATTGTAAGCACTCCTCCTCTTCTTTGGTCTGTTTTATTCTTTTCTTCCTCCTCTTCTGCAGTGGTCCCTAAGCCTTGGAGGATTTGATAGCATTGTCTCCTTTAGTGCTGAACACTCCCTTGTCACTTCTCAGCACTTTGGTGAGTTTTGAGTCACCCCAGTGGTCACCCCCATCTGAAAAGAGAAACATCTCCAACCAAAAGTGAAAGTAGCATGAATATATGGGCATAAACGTAAGTATTTAGAGGGCATTTTGGTGGGCAAAATATGTGCATTTAGCCAGACAACAGGAGTAGTTTCCCCTTAGGGAACATATCACCTTCCAAACCATATGCTTTTGACTAGGTTTCCAGGACCAGGCATGAATTCCCTCCCATGGAGCAGACATCAAGTCCAATCAGAAAACAGTTTGTTTCCCCCATAAGAGACATGCCACCATCATACCCATTGGTACATTTGGCCAGGTTGGCCAGCCATAGAGCTTGCAGAGTCCACTGCTGGTTAAGACTATTGATGATTTTTCTCTCCCAAGAGGTTACATAGCTCTTTACTGAGTCCTGTCAGCAAGTCACCAGGGAGGAGGCTTCCAGCTCGGCTTGTGACCTGCAGCCCAAGCATGTGGAGTCTTCAGTAATAGGCTCTTACCATCTGGTTCTGGTGGGCAACCAAGAGCCTTGGCAATGGCCTATGATGGTTTGGTTGCTTCGGGGGACTCCCTGGCCAACAACTCTCTGGAAGGTATTCTAACCCTGGCACAATTTTCTTTTTCTAACAACAACCTGTGACTTTTGGATGCAACATTATCCATTTCCAAGATACTTTTGCCCAAAGAAATAGGTTTCCTTATGACTTCTTCACAAATCTTAAATTTTGATTAACCCTCCTTCCACTCCCTTCTCTCCTCCATCCTCTTCCCTATAGGCTATTCTCTCTCCCCCCCATCCCACCCCACCAGTATTAAAACTTGATAAGATTTAACATGAATGTCATTTGCTATTTAGTTAGGTTTTGCACAGCTCACTATTAAATAGAATTTGTGCCTATGGGAGAAAAAGAGGAAGAGGGTAATTAAGTTTCAAACTTGCCTTGCTGTTGAGGTAAAACCATCTGCAATACAAAGTATGGCTGGGATAAATAAGAGCCATTGTCTGAACTGGTAGGAAGTGGAAAACTGAAGCAGAAGTATGTCACATCTTTAGTTAGCCACACCACGACCTCAGCTACCACGTCTGGTCCCTAAATCTATACTTAGGTCAGGAGTTGCTAGTAAAGGATCTTAAACAGCAATGAAACAGAACGTGGAAGCACGGTGATCTGTCTTGTGTCCGATTATTTAGCTATTCCTTTACACTTTAGTTACTACTAAAAGGAGAGCAAGACTGACCACAAGATACATTGTTTAAGATAAGCCAAGAGCCTGGAGGCAGAGTAAAGTTCAAGTCCCCGCTGTGTCTCTCTGTAAACTCTCAGCTTCTGCATCGCCAACTGAAGAATGAGTAGCAATGCTTGCATCCCTGGACTCCTGTGAGTTAAAAGAAAATGATGTATGTAAAACATTATCCAATAAATAGTAACTCTTCCTATTTCAGAACAGAAAGTCCATACATTTCTCTTTCTAGGCTGAAGAGGCATGAAGAGTCAGACGTGGTCTGAGGATAATCCGGGATGTAAGACACATCACAGTGAATCTCTGCCTCCTGAGTGCTGGGATTAAGAGTTCCTTTATTATGAGTAACAGCTCTCCATTATAGCAACTGTGGTGGTTGATACTGTCAATTTGGTTAGATCAAGAAATGTCCAGGAGGGCTGGAGAGATGGTTTTGCAGTTCAGGCACTTGCCTGTGAAGCCTAAGGACCTAGGTTCAATTTACCAGGATCCACATAAGCCAGATGCATAAGGTGGCACATGCATCTGGAGTTTGTTTGCATTGGCTGAAGGCCCTGGCACACCCGTTCTCTCTCTCTCTCTCTATCTGCCTCCCTCCCTTTTGCTCTCTAAAATAAAATAAAATAAAATAAAATAAAATAAAAACAGGGCTGGAGAGATGGCTTTGCAGTAAGGCACTTGCCTGTGAAGCCTAAGGACCTAGGTTCAATTCCCCAGTAACCACATAAGCCAGATGCATATGGTGACACATGCGTCTGGAGCCCGTTTACAATGCTGAAGGCCCTGGCATGCCCATTCTCTCTCTGTCTCTCTTTCCCACCCCCCTTTCTCTTATATATAAATAAATAAAGTATTCAGAAAAATGTGCTCAATAAAAAGAAATGTCTAGGAGATTAGTAAATCTTACCTTCATCTGCATCTGTGAGGGTGTTTCTAGAGATGACTGATAATGGCCTGTATCTATTTGACAACTGAATCCACTGATTCATTATGAACTTGACCCAGACTATTGGAGGGTGCTGGAGACTTAGGAAGTAAGGCCTGGTTACAGGAAGTAACCTGTATCCTGTCTGACTCTTCCTGTTACATCTTTGTCTGTTTCCTGGTTGTCATGAGGTGAGCTCTGACCCTGGGTCTTACTACCTCACGTACATGTACCCAGGACCACAGGAATTATGTCACCCAAGCATGGAACAAAACTTCTGAAACAATGAGCTCAAACCAATAATTTCTCCCTCTAAGCTGTTTTTGTAAGGTATTTTCTGAACACTGCAAACAGCTCACCAATGCAGCAACTGAAGAAATAGGCAAACCTGCAGCCAGACATAAAGAAGATACTGGATGACTCATGGACCAGAAGGAATAGCTGAAGCTTTAGGAATTAGGAGAGGGGCTGCGGATATTCCTCAGTGAGTAAGGCACTTGCCTCTGAAGCTTAATGATCCAGGTTCGATTCCCCAGTGCCCACATAAAGCCAGATACACAAAGTGGCACATAAGTCTGGAGATCATGGCCCTGGAACATCTATTCTCTCTGTGTTTGCAAATAAATAAATAAATAAAATTTATTTAAAAGACTTAGGAAAGGGTATGGAGAGATGGCTCAGCAGTTAAAAGCACTTGCTTACAATGCCTGATGGCCTGCGTTCAATTTCCCAGTACCCACGTAAAGCCAGATACACAAAGTGGCATATGCATCTGGAGTTCCTTTACAGCAGTAGGAGGCTCATTCCCTCTCCCACTACCTTGTTCCCTCTCTCTACCTCTGTCTGTCTCAAGTAAATAAATAATTTGAAATATTTGTTTAAAAAGACTTAGTAAAGACGAACATGTCAGTGAGGTGGTTGGTGGCAGGTGCCTATAGGATTATGCCTCAGCCAACTCATATCTGACTGCCCAAGATCCAGATTTTCGTGGGAGGATCTCGTTGTCATCACCTCTGCTCTTGGCCTGATCATACATAAGCTGCAACCAGGAATGCTTATGGGACAGCTAAACTGGTGTCTCAAAAAGAAGATGGAAGGAGAGGACAAACACCCTGAGGGCCAATGGTCTCCACATATTCACTGTGCTGTGAATGCCCATGCGCACACACACACACACACACACACACACAGACACATGCACACACACACACACAAATAAATAATAAATAAGTAGATAGGCATAAATGAATGTTTCTAGGTAGATATGAATATGATTATGTAAATGAGTAAACAAATTACATTTATGTATGAAGCAAGTGTTTACTGCATGTTTACAACAAAGGGCTGCAGAAATGGCTTAGTGGTTAAGGCATTTGCCTGAAAAGCCAAAGGGCCCAGGTTCAATTCCCTAGGACCCACATAAGCCAGATACACAAGGGGCACATGCATCTGGAGTTTGTTTGCAGTGACTAGAGGCCCTGGCATAAAAAAAAAAAGACAAATCCTTTCCCAAGGAGGAACTGAACTCTAAAGTATGTAATTGTTAACTTTCTAGGAATTTCAGAGACTGAAACTTTTTAAATTTTATTATTTTTATTTTTTTGTGAGAGAGAGAGAATTGGTATGTCAGGGCCTTATCCCACTATAGTCAAACTCCAGACCCGTGTGCCACCTTGTGTGCATGCAGGAGCTTGTGCACATGTGTCACCTTGTGCGTCTGGCTTACGTGGGTTCTGGGGAGTCAAACTTGGGTTCTTAAGTTTTCAGGCAAGTGCCTTAATTGCTAAGCCATCTCTCCCACATGGAACTTTTTGATATCAATTGATTTCCTTTTTGTCTGTTTGTTTGTTTGTTTGAGGCAGGGTCTCACTCTAGCCCAGGCTGACCTGGAATTCGCTCTGTAGTCTCAGAGGTGAACTCACAGCAATCCACCAACCTTTGCTTCCCGAGTTCTGGGATTAAAGGCGTGCACCACCATGCCCAGCAACTCAACTGGTTTCTTAAGGTAGCTTCAGCCTGATGAATGATGATCAAGGGTGTTGGATTTACCTCAAGATTTTCTTCATGGGCCATGGCCTTAGAAGTTTAGACCACAAGGAAACTCATTTCAGGGCTTAAGTTATATTGTGAGAATGATTCCAATATGATGAAAAAGGTATCCAGTGAATCATATCTTAATCTTTAAAGAATATTATTTATTTGCTTGTTTGTTTAATTGAGAGAGAGACAAAGAGGTATACAGAGAAAGGAATATGTGTGCACCAGGGCCTCCAGACACTGTAAAGAAACTCTAGTGGTATGTGTCACTTTGTGCATCTGGTTTTACATGGGCACTAGGGAATTGAACCCAGGCCAGCAGGCTTTGTAAGCAAGTGCCTTTCACCGCTGAGTCATTGCTCCAGCCCAATATCTTAGTCTTTAGTAGGCATTCTATCACATGAAAAACACTAGTTGCAAGATTCTTTGTGTATGTGTGTGTGTGATGTGTGGTATTGGCACATATATGTACAAATATGTGCTCTCCGTGCACACGCATGTGAAGGCTAGAGGAGAACAGCAGGTGCCTTGCTCTTATCCCTCATCTGTGTACTTCCTTGAGACTGGTCTCTTCCTCAGCCCAGAGCCGCCTGTCCTGTCCGTCAGTGAGCCTCGGTGATTCTCTGGTTTCCACAGCCTGTGGACTAGGGTTATAGATGCATACAGCTCAGCTTTTAATCTCATTTCTGGGGAATCAAATACAGCAGTCTCTGATCAGAGAGGCCCTCATGCTTAAACAGTATGCACTCGACCACTGAGCCTTCTCTCCAGTCCTTGCCAGATTTTGGACAAGACTTCAGCAGTGTAATCTGTGTGATGTGGGTGTTGAACTTGAATCTAATGCAACAGAGTAAGTAACTATGTAAATGATGAAGTGTTTAACAGTTACTAAAATGGAACCCTTTTCCATAGGTAAGTCTTGCTTTTTTTGTTTCTTTAAATAAAAGGACACACAGAGATAGATAACAAAATAAAACTTTTTAGGTTATGTAAGTTGCCTCGTTTTTCTTTCTCCCAAACAATGAGAGCTATCACTACAGTATAGCAGCTGCTCCCTGGCGCCCTCTGGGAAGGTGTGGTGATTGGTCGTGTCTGGGAACCCTTAAATGCCCCTTCCTTCACCGGCGCTTCCCCCAGCCACGAGTCGCACGAGCAAACTGGAAGCCACAGAAGGTTGACAGCCTGCCTAACCTCTGGCCCAACAATTTTATTTCTTTCTCGGGAGCAAAAACCGCTGCTGTGATGTTGGCCCTTAATCATTGCTCTTGGATCTCCGTTGAGGCTCATGGGCAAGGTTCCCTCTAAATAAGATCATAAAACAGTGAGTACCATAAATTCTGAACAAAGAGAAGCACTTTGGAGCAATTTTGCAGACTCACACATATTCTTTGGTGGTTTTATGTATAATTGGATTTAACTCCTTTGGTGGAGCTGACAAAATTTAACAGTCATATTTTGTTCCCACCCCTGCTACCTCAAATGCCAGCAGGTCTATAGAAGATATCTTTGAATCTTCTGGAACAGTTCTTCCAAATTTTAAAGGAAGAACCCCCAATGCTTGTTCTCCTGTAGCCCATGGGTGGTGGGGCGCAGAGGTGGACTATTCATCATTATCCCCTCAGTGCATAAAAAACACGTGGACTAACTAAAACTAAATTCTGCATAAGGAACACCAGCTTGGAGTCGGGCTGTTCCACTTGGCCCGCTAGCCATCAGTGCGGGAAGGACAGGCAGAGGAAACAGTCTCTCAGTGGGTGCTTGTGTCTCTCTACATCGTCTGCAACCTTAAAGGTGTTTTTCCTGTTACCAGATAAATAGATTCATCTAATTGCACTTTGATAGTCAGGTTTAGTTGCCCCTGTGCTATTATTAGGGAGTGCTATGCGGATATATGCCTGGCATTACTATAGAGAAGGGGCGGTGGGCTCTTTCTCCATGAACAGCGGACAGCTTAGCGCCATCTATGTCTTTCCAGGCGGCTATGCTGAGCACACGCACACTCTTCCCGCTGTGATGACGAGAGCTGATGGGCAAAGATGCTCTGCTCTAAAGATGCTGCGTAAAGGAAACGGGGAGAGCAGGAATGCTGCATGGGGTGACAAGTGTCCCCAGCAACCAGGTCCTGGTTCAGACAATGGTAGCAATTAGGCTTTTGTTGGAACAATAATAAAGTTGTAACTTAGTCAAGGTTTATTTATTTTTGTTGTTGTTACAATTACCAATTTTCCTCACAAGAGGATGACTGTGGCATAAGGGTTCTTTCTGAAACCTATCTATTTTTATTTTATTTTATATTTTTTGAGGTAGGGTCTCGCTCTAGCCTATGCTGACCTGGAATTCACTTTGTAGCCTCAGGGTGGCCACAAACTCATGGTGATCCTTCTACCTTTGCCTCCTGAGTGCTGGGATTAAAGGCGTGCGCCACCACACCGACTGGAACTTAGCTTTTAATTGTAGTCTAACTTCTGAAGAGATTGTACTAATCTATACCCCAGCTTCCCTCTTTTCTCTCTAACATTCCTCCTGAATCTCTATCTTTGCACATATAGCAGAAGCCAGCTGTCCCAAGCTTCGTCATTCAACTGTCCTTGACATTCATATATCAAGTAGTTAGTAAAGACTTAAAACCCTTACATCTTTGCCTGCAAGTTTTTTTTACATTTTATTTATTTATTTGTAAGTGTGTGGGGGTAGAGAGGAGAGAATAGGCATGCCAAAACCTCTTGCCACTGTAAATGAGCTCCCGATGCATGCTCCACTTTGTGTATCTATCGGGCTTTTATTGAGTACTGGGGAATTGAACCAGTGCCAGCAGGCTGTGCAAAGCAAGTCTCTTTAACTGCTGAGTCATCTCCCCAGCCTGTATGCTTTAAAGAACCTCCTATCAACTCAATTGGGCCCATTTCATTCATGTGTAGTTCAATCAAGGATTTCAGGAACCCTAAAGCCCACACATAAACACCAAAGAAAAAGAACCCTTTCCAGAGTATTTTGGTGAACCACTGAGGAGATCCACACTATGACTTCATTTTATACTTAACAAAGACGAATTTCAAAATAGCTGAGGAATTTTCTCTCAATCATACATCTATAAGTGGTACTGGAATATGAGCCCAGATCTCCTCAACCTCTCAAAGTTTGTGTTTTGACTACTATCCTCTCCTGTTCTAAAACTAGACTTTTCAAATTCTAATCAATTTCAGAATTACTTGGACAGATCATTACCACCCAGATTATAGACCTACAACTAATACATGCTGATCATTTAAGTAAAAGGGATGAGGTTCCATGGGCTGGAGAGATGGCTTAGCAGTTAAGTGCTTGCCTGTGAAGCCTTAGGACTCCGGTTTGAGGCTCGACTCCCAGGACCCACATTAGCCAGATGCACAAGGGGGTGCATGTGTCTGGAGTTTGTTTGTAGTGGCTGGAAGCCCTGGTGTGCCCATTCTCTCTCTCTCTCTCTCAAATAAATAAATAAAACTGAATAAAATATTTTTTAAAAAGGGATGAGGTTCCAGAAATTGTATTTCCTTTTTCTTATTATTAAAACCTTTATATAAAATCTTTCATAATACCCACCATGCACCTGCCTTCCCCCCCACCAACTACTTCACTGCATCCCCTCTTCATTTAACTATTTCCTCTTCTGTTTTGATATATTTTTGTGTCCCCATCCATTATCCATGACATGGTGATGGGCTCAATATTACTCAAGTCTTGTCCAGATAACAACAGTCTTTGTGTGGTCATGAATGCAACCACCACTTTGTGTCTAGAAGACAGAATTACAAAGCACTCCTCTCCATCCTCTGACTTGATATTGAGCCTCAGAGGGTGTGATAGAGATGTTTCCCTTCGTGCTAGACACTCAGCGGTCTCTTCATCTTGGCACTTTGATGAGCTTTGAGTGTCCCCAGCAGTCACTACCATTTGAAGAGAGAAACTTCTCTACTCAAAACTGACAGCCACACTAATATATGGGCATAAACACAAATACTTAGTGAGCAATATGATGGGCATAATATATCAATTTAGCCAAACAATAGTAGACCCTGGGCTTATGACTTTCCCAGACACAGGATTTTGACTAGGTTTTCAGTATCAGACATGCGTTCCCTCCTATAGAGTGGGCCTCAAATCCATTCAGAGAACAACTGATCAGTTACCCCCATAACAGAAATGGCACTATTGCACACATATTGCCTTGATGGCCAATTGTGAAGCCTGAAGTGTCCCCTGCTGGTTAAGACTTTTGATGACATTTCTCTACCAGGAGGCTTTATACATTTTCCAGCACTAGCCAGAGAGCAGGGGCATCCAGCTCATCACTGGCTTGAGCTCCCAGTGTCCTGTAACCGAAGCATGTGGTGTCTTCAGCAATAGGGTCTTACCATCTAGTCTGGTGGGCAACCAAGAGCCTTGCCAATAGCCTCTGTTGTTTTCAAAGCCTAAAGGGCCTTCCTAACCAACAACTCACTGAGAGGTACCCCACATCTGGTACTGTGATTTTTCTGTAACATTCTATGGATTTTGGACACAGATATTATCTACCCTATCAGAACACTTCTGCCCAAACTCTCACTTTTAAAAGGAATACATATTTAATTATAATTATTTTACATGTCAGGAGATGTGTGTGTGTGTGTGTGCGTGTGTACCCATTGAGGCCAGAGGTTGACACAGATATCATTCTCAATTGCTGTCCACCTTACTTTTTTAAAAAAATATTTTATTTATTTGACAGAGAGAGAAAGAGGCAGATAGAGAAAGGGAAAGCATGGGTGTTCCAGGGTCTCTAGCCACTGCAAACAAACTCCAGTCAGATGTGCCACTTTTTGTATCTGGCTTATGCAGGTACTGGGGAATCAAAGCTGGATCCTTAAGATTTGCAGGCAAGCACCTTAATCACTAATCTGTCTCTCCAGCCCTCATCTAAGTTTTGAAAATGTTTTGTTTATATATTTGAGAGAGAGGGAGGAAGAAGAGAAAAAGAGGGCAAGAGACTGAATGTGTTGTGGACAATTTTACATGGCTGTGATGAGCATCCAGACCAGACAGTTTGTAGGAGGCAGTGGGGTGTCTCCAGCTCACAGGTCCTGGGGAAGCTGGGTCAGTGTCCGAAGAAGCTGCTTCCACACATCCAAGCAGAGAAACAACCAGACAGCCAGCAAAACACAGAAGCAGCAGCACAAGCTGGCAGCAAGCCAGACTCTGCCAGAGCTCAGACCTCTCTGCACCTTTGAGCTGGAAATCAGATTCCCTCCCAAACAAACCTTAGGGCTGGGCCCCAGGATCTGGCCCCAGAGACACCTCATCCAGCCAGGCGGCTAGAGATCCAAGTCGTAAGTTTTAATAAAACACCTGAGTCTATGAGGGACATACGTTCAAACTACCACAATAGACATGCAAAGGCCTCCTACCACTGCGCATGAACTACAGACATATGTACCACTTGGTGCATCTGATGTTAGGTGAGTATTGAGAAATCAAACCCAGGCCACTGAGCTTTGCAAGTGAGCACCTTTAGCTGACGAGCCATCTCTCCAGCCCCCCTATCCACATTATTTTTGAGACAAACTCTCCCACTGGAACTTAGAGCTCACCAGTTGGCTAGATTATCTGGCCAGCAACCCCTTTCTCTGCTTCCCTAATGCTGAGATTATAGGTACGTGTCACTGTGCTTGGCTTTCCACGTGAGTGCTGGGGATCTGAACTCAGGCCCTTGTTTATGTGGCGACCACTTCACTAACTGAACAATACCCATAGCCCTCGCCCCATTGTTTAGAAAAAGTCATGCATGTAGAACAAGGAAAATGAAGCACTGTTAGATACAGCCACCCAGGTGAATTGCACCCGGGGATTTTCACAGGAGAAAACCCAAACCCTGCCTGCACATACTCTGCCATGTTCAGATTGTGGAAATTCATAAGCATGTTTAATTATGAGCTCAGGACTTTTCTGTTGCTTGTTACATTCGATATAAAAACCTGGATTAAACAAAAATATTGTAGGAAAGAAGTATATGAAATTACATAGGCAGATTTATCACAAATTTGCTAAACTTCAATACTTCAAAATAAGCCGGAAAAGAAACCCTTCAAAATATGTATTGGGGCTGCCTCTGGATGGTAAGAGTGTGACTGGATTTATTTTTATACTTTCATAGATCAACTAAATTTTCTGCTATAAGCATGTAGCACATTTATAAAAATAGTTCAACTTTTTAGGATTTATTTAGAAACTTCTGTTTTAAAACAAATCAGCATTTCAAAGACAAAATAAGAGGACCCTACTCCAACAAATTCAAAAGCAGAAAGCCATGGACTGCAAATGTCTAACAAATGTCAAAACAAAAATATGGCTTTTGGAATTAAGGGACTTCACACTCACTTTATCCTCTATAAATTATAGTTTTATAGGGCCCCTTTTTGCCTCTCAGTACCTATAAGCCAAGGTTCATGGGATAAGGAAACTTATCACTCAAGGAAATGACCTTCTCATAAGGTTTCTCAAGGCAGGATATAAATGGTTAAGGATCAGGTAAAAAATGAGATTTATTTTTTGTTTTTGAGCAAAGCTCTCATACTAAAAATGCCAGAAACCATCTTGTATTCTTAAATACTTTTCATATTTGTGACAATTGTAAAATTGGATAAAAGAATCCATGTGCATGTGTGATAAGAATTTTTGAAGTGTTTGTTCATCATTTCCCCTTGAAGCTCTAGGAGCATAAACATTTCTCAAAGAGGTTAGACATTTCATAGTAAGCATTCCAAAATGTTTTCATTCATTTATTTGTTTTTATTAAGAATATGCTTTCTATGGGCACATCTTGTGTTGGTACCATCATTTCCCTCCTCCCTGCCTCCAGTTCACAGAGGGCCCTCTTCAGTGGGGTGCCGGTATTCCCCAGGGGGTTGTGGGTCGTGCGTTGTGAGAGCACTCAGTTATCAGGAGACAGGAATGCTTTTGTGTATGCCCGCCAAACCTGTGGCTCTTACAAACTTTCTGTGCCCTCTCCTGCAAAATTCCCTGAGCTGCGGTGGGTGACTTTTAAGTCTACTTCAGGGTTCAGCTCTCAGGAGCTTCTGGATCTCTGCTTTGGTGAGTGTTGGGTATCCTCACTCTGCCTCTATCACACTGGCACTGACTGTCAGGCTCACCATGGAAGCAGCACTCTTGCTCGTCTCCTCAGTTCCTCTGTGGTTTCACCTGGGTCTTGGCTGAAATGCAAAAGATTGTTTATCTCCTGTGGTCTCGCTAACTTCTGAAAAAGAACATATTCTCCAGCCACGAGTGCACAGGCCCCCACACTGATTCCCCCTAAAATTTTTGACTAAAGGAATAATGAGTTTCCTTGATTGCTAAAGAGAATGATTGGCTTATTCCTTCAGGTCTGGGATTGTTGCCTAAAGACTCAATCACCCTGGCAAGCAATCCAATAAGAAAGAGGAGTTATCAGTGAAGAAGAGAAGGGTTATAGCTAACATCACTGGCCAGGGCACATATACCTGGTTATATTTTATTTACTATTTATTTATTTATTCATTTATGAAAGGGGGTGGCAGATAGAGGGAGACAGAAAGAGAATGGGTGCACCAGGGCCTCCAGCCTCTGCAAACAAACTCCAGATGCATTGTGTCACCTTGTGCATCTGGCTTACGTGGGTACTGGGAAATCAAACCTGGGTTATTAGGCTTCTCAGGCAAGTACCTTAACCACTAAGCCATCTCTCTAGCCCCAAACCTACAGCTTGAGTATCAGTGCTTACTCAGATGCCATTGTCAAGCCTTACATAATCTATTTTAGAAGCTCAAAACAAGGAGATACTGATGCAAGTGCCTTTAGCATATCCAGTAATGATTGAACAACATCCTCTGAATGCACAATATCCTCAAGGCTACTTAGAATATATACATAATCTCCTATCTTTTAAAATTATAAAGGAATCACAAGGTTCTATAATGATGTATGCAATATAATCTACTTATATGAAAGGTATTTTTCAAGGGATCACCAATGAATTCAGAATGATGCTTTATGATTGGGACATGTTTAGATCAAGGAAACTTTATGCAGATTAGAACTGACAGAGATATAATAGATCAAACAGCCTGAAGAAATGTTGTAAATAATGTACAAAAGAAGAAAGTTAAATGGATAGATCCCATATGAGTTCAGCAAATTTATGCTAGATAGATCCTAATTTACATATAACTTTAACAGTATTCCCTTCTCAACATTCTCCAAGTGGTATTCTATATCAACCTCAAAAGATATTAGAATTGATCTCCTTAACACATAAAATGGCATAGAGGATGGCAACATATTTGGAAAAATAAGCTGTATAGTAAGTAAAGGGAAATTATGAATATGAACATTAACTAGAAACGATCATTTTGAAATAATAGTACCACTAAGTAACAAACAAATTCATGACAATTACAATTGAACAAGGATTGGCAAATAAGCTTCCCTCAATTTGTAGGCAAAATACACAATCAGTGTCCTAAACAAAAAATAATACAATTTCTAAAGAAAACACAGGGATATTTCCTACATTGTTAAACATACCCCTTTATCTCAAGCTAATACTTATTATACTGATGCTAATAAGGAAGAAAAAGGAAGGGAAGATATTAAGGAGACTGTGAAAAAAAACTACAATACCACTCTGTTCAAAAGGCAGAATTGCATGTAATAATTATGTTACTCCATGATATACCACAATCTCTGAACATTATAACTGACTCTCAATATGCTGAATTTTATAGTAAAACAAATAGAAACAGTTTATATTCCTGATGATGGAACTTAATTATCACAATTATTTATAAAATTGCAATATTTAATTAGAACTAGGAATCACCTTCTTTATATTACTCATATTAGAGTACATAGCAATTTACCAGGACCTGTGGCTCATCATAATCATTTAATTTATCAAATGCTTCTTGGTATGGTAAGTGAGGCACAAAAGTTTTTAAAAAACACATATTAATGTGAAGGGATAGCAGCATAAATTTTGATTAAATAGATATCAAGCAAAAGAAATTATTCGTCATTGTCCACAACGTTCTGCTGTACTAATATTCCTCATTCTAGGGGCGTGAACCCGCAAGGTCATGAAAGTAACGATTTATGGCAAATGGATGTAACACATGTCCCTCAATTTGGAAAACAAAAGCATGTGCATGCTTCTGTAGATACTGTTCCAGCATTCAAAGGGGCTACACCTTGGGTGGTGAAGAACCTGATTGCTATTTAACACTTATATGAGGCGTTTAATATTATGGGTATACCAAAAATGATTCAAAACTGATAATGGAACTGCTTATAAATCTTTAAAATTACAATTTTTTTGATCACTGGCATATCAAACATTTAACAAGGATTAGATATAACCCTCAAGGGCAAGCTATAGCTGAACAAGTAAATCAAACAATCAAGGAACGCCCAGACTTACATACAGCATTATTAGCTTCAAATTTTTATCATCACGGATGGTGATTTGACAGCTGAAGAAAGGCATTGGATAACTGAAAAGTCCTTTGATAATTTACAACCTATGTTTTATACAGATATAGATAATGAATGGAAACCAGGATGAATGAAAAGATGGGGGAGGGGATTTGCTTGTATCCTTACAGATACTGGAGACATACCTTTTCATGAACAAAAGAGCAAGGTTGGACTTTGACTCTACAACTAAAGAATTTCGAACCAGGACCATGGGAAGACCTCACGTGTGGGTTCTGCTGCCAGGAACTCACTGAGCACCACCCACAGCATAGGGATAAATCAAGAAAACTGACAGAAGATGCTCAAATAACACAAACCAATCAACCAAAACATTCTAATGTTTTCTTTGCTATGCTTGCTCTTATCATGGTAGCACATGCTTCTGCTAATGATAGTTATAATTATATTACATACCTAACCCACCTATTGGCTTTCTGATCCCATCCCAATGTATGTTACTGATTCCTGATGGATACCTGGACCACATGATTGATAACAGAGGTCCTTTGGTGCCTGGAGAAGAAGGAAAAACTACAAGCAATTACACCATGGGGGTAGAAGGAGAACCAATTTGTATAGTTCATGAAAAACATTGCTTGAAGCCAAAAACTCAAGCATGTTATCAATAGTAAGTAGTACACAGTAATGAGACAAGAATCTTCTCCTGGTTTACCTTTGTGTACCTGGTCAGTGACCACTGAGATTAGTGAACAGGTATGATGGGCTAAATGTAAAAGCCTAAATGGTTGCGTACTGGTTAATACTTCCTACGGAAGAGTCATAGATTGGAGTCCTGAAGGTTCCGCTTGTACCAAGCTTCAGGGGAAGCAATTAAGATGGCACAGAATGCATGACAATGGGGGTCTTACTATTACCACAAGTGCTAGTCATGATGACATCGTGCTCTCCTCCATAACCACATGTACCCTCTGGACTCTACAGGTACATTTATGGAAAATTCCCACAGTTTTGAATGCAATGTATAGAAGAAAAATTAGCAAAAATGTTGCTACTAATGATACAAATTTGTCATTTACTTGGAATGAACCTCATTATGCTTCAGTTTCTGTTCAACTACCTTTTATGTTTTTGATAGGGCCAACAGTTTGGAATGTGACTGATCATTCTGTCTTTTGTCCAAATTGCACTTTGTGTACCTGTTTGAATAGAAGCATTTCTGTGAATTTCTCTTCAGGAAGCACGCGTATTTTAAAGGCACGAACAGGATTATGGCTGTCTGTATGAATGCTTTGTGAATGGCAGGATTCACCTGAAATGATGATTATTCATCACTTGATGGAACAACTTTTGAAACATGCCAAACGTATGACAGGACTAATTGTTGTCATAATCATGGGGCTGATGACTATTAGGCCACTGCTGCTGTGGCAGGACCTGCACCTTACAGACTGCTGGGTTTGTGACTGAATGGCATAAGAACTCTGCCAGTCTTTGGATGGCCCAAAGACAGACTGATCGTGAAATCAATGCTAGATTTGCTGATTTACAACAATCAGTAGTCATGCTTGGAAATCAAATTGTTAACCTCCAAGGACAAACCGATTTGAAATGTGATTGGAATATAAGCAATTATTATATAACTCCTATTCCTTATAACTAAACTCAATTCCTGTGGGAAAATGTTAGGAAACATGTATTGAATCATGGCAATGTAACCAGAAGAAATCCTTAAATTCCGACAACAAATATTTCTTACTTTCAATGAACAATTAGGAGCTATAGATGGCAAGGATATTATTCAAGGAATTTCTGAAGGGCTAAATGCACTAAATCCATTTAACAATTTCAAGTGGTCTCAGGGTATCTGTGCAGCATTGCTATTAATAATTGTATCTCTTACCTTTTTTATTTGAGGGTGACACAGAGAGAGAGAAAGAGGCAAAGAGAGAAAGAGAATGAGCACAACAGGGCCTCCAGCCACTGCAAACAAACTCCAGATGCATATGCCTCCTTGTGCATCTGGCTTACTGTGGGTACTGGGGAATCAAGCCTCAAACCTGGATCTTTAGACTTCACAGGCAAGTGCTTAACCTCTAAGCCATCTCTCCAGCCCCTTTGTCTCTTTTTTTTCAAATTTTGTTCATTTGAGAGTGACAGACAGACAAAGAGGCAGAGAGAGACAGATAGAATCTGGTCTTTCTTTTTTTTTTTTTTTTTTTTTTGTAGTGTAGACATGAGACTACCAACAACAAATAATTAGGGATAAAGCTGCAACATTTGCTGTGTTGTGTCATCATATGCTGAATAAACCAAAAGGGGAAATGCAGCCAGCCAGTTGAGTGATCTGTGACTCTCAGCCTTCACGCTGGAGTTCAACGAGAAAACAAGGCACAGAAGTGCTTCACACAGTGACTCCAGAAGGTGAACCTGGGAAACCTGTTCTTGTTCATTCTTGAGAACATCTAGCTGGAACCGAGGTCGCTCTGAGTATAACCATTCTGTTAGCCATCTCTCCAGACCCCAGCGCCTCCCCCCAAATTCTTTTGACCATTTTTGCTAATGTAGGCATCAGATATCAAAATTCAGGTCAAAATTGCACAGCCCTTTCTATTTTTACCCCTCTTTTTTTTTTTTTTTTTTTTTTTTTTTTGCTCAGTAAATTAAAAACAAGCAGACAGACATTTTTTTTTTTTTTTTTTTGCATTGTAGAGAACAGATCATCTCTCTGTCTATAACATCTGAAGTATCCCTCTATGCACCGATAGATTCTCTCCTTTGCTCATCCAAGAAGGAACGGTCTTCTTCATTTCCACAAGAGGGGATGAAAAGAGAGTGACCGTGACCTACTCTATTCTTTTCCTCAAGGACTTGCTGCCCAGCTGTGGAAGTAAGAGGACTGTACAGACTCCAGCCATGAGCTCTTTCCTCCCAGTGCTCAGCGTCTTCATGCTGACGTCCTGCACTGCCGGCGAAGACTGCATTCCGTTACGGAGCCAAGCAGAGAGAGGAAGGGCAGCCATCCTGAGGACATGAAAGATGATGACAGGTAAGCTGTGCTCCCACATTCTCCACCAGGTTGACTAACGCTCTGAAGGGTTTGCATCATAGTCTGGAATTTTCTTCAGTCTAATCTTGATCTTCTCCCTTTTTTAAGGAGCATAGATCCCCAATTAAAAAAAAAAAACTTTGGTGGTGGGGGGGATCAAGGTAGGGTCTTGCTCTAGCCCAAGCTGACCTGGAATTCACTATGTAGTCTCAGTGTGACCTTGAATTCTTGGCAATCTTTCTGTTTTGCCTTTTGAGTGCTGGGTTTAAAGGCATGCACCATCATACCTGTCCCCAATAAAAATCTTATACTTGGGTTAAAGTAATGGCTCAGCCTGCAACGCCTGACAAACTGAGTTCGATTCCCTAGCACCCATGTGAAGCCAGATGCATAAAGTAGCACATGCATCTACAGTTAGTTTGTAGTGGCTGAGGCCCTAGCACCTCAATTCCCTTTTTCTCTCTTTCTCCCTCTTTTTCTCCATCCCTTTCTCTCCTTGCAATTAAATGAATAACAATTTTTTAAAAACTCTTATACTTCTTTTTCAGCACCTGCTTCTGTAGAATGTAACCAATGATATAGAACTGGGTTTGTCCTTGACATGAAAGAGTCATGTTCGTGTGTGTGGGGGTGAACACAACTGTGCACGACACATTTGTCATGTGAAGGCCAGAGGACAGCTTTGGGTGTCAGTCTTGTCCTTCCCCCTTGTTTGAGGAAAAGTCTCTCTTTGCCTACCTTTGTGTTTGCAAGTAACTGGCCTGTGAGCTTCCAGGTCAGTCTCCTGTCTCCAGCTCCCTTCTCAATTTAGGCATGTCAGGGTTACAGATGTCAGTTACTGCATTATGTGAGTGGCTTCTTGTGAGTTCTGAGGACTCAAACTCAGCTACTCATGCTTACGCAGCAAGCACTTTCTCTACGGAGCCAACACCCCCAGCCCCTATTCCACTTTTGAGGGCTAGATAAATCCTCCCAGACACTGTAGAAGCAGTGGGCTGATAACAGCTAAATGATCCACCTGGAGTTTCTTTACTGTGGTGCTTATCATTTTGCAGAGAAAATGAAAACACGACAATAGGGCTGAGGAGATTACTTTGTGGTTAAAGGCACTTGCTTTCCAAGCCTGTATGCCTGGGTTCGATTCTCCAGTACTCATGTAAAGCCAGATACACAAAGTGGCACATATATGTGGGGTTCATTTACAGTGGCAAGAGGCCCTGGAATGCCTATTCTCTCTCTCTCTCTCTCTCTCTCTCTCATTTTCTCTCTCTCTCTCTTAAATAAAATATTAAAAAAACAGACACAAGCAAACAAATGAACATGGTTAAATGAGCAAACTAGGTTTCTTATGTTGTGCTTGTCTGGCTAGCATTTGGTAGCCCTTCAATATGTTGACCCAAACAATTTTACTCTGGACCTTTAGATAGAGCTTGCTTATAAAACACTGGACATCCAGTTGTCTCTTGGCTTTCTCTCAAGTCAATGAGTTTTCTATTCTACTGCCTCATTTGTGACTAAGAAAAGCATTCAGACTACCGTTTTCTAGCTTTAGACATCCACACTGGCAATTGTAGCATCTATTTCAGACACGTAATTGAAAATACTGAAGATACTAAAAAATGAAGCCAAGAAAGTTTGGTCAAGACTCTGTTAATACCAGTTTCTTTTTTAGAATATGTTTATATTTGTTTATTTCTTTATGCATTTATTTGTAAACAAATGAACTCCAGATGCATGTGTCACTTTGTGCATCTGGCTTTACATGGGTACTGGTGAATCAAACCCAGGTCATTAGGATATGCAAGCAAGAACCTTAACCACTGAGCCATCTCTCCAGCCCCACAGTTTCTAATGACATGAGGTGTTATTTCTGTCCCACTGACTCAAACACTGCAAAGGTTTTAGTCGGAAAGATACAGAGGATGGCAGATAGAGGTAGAGGCTTGGGCCACACTGAGAACAGAAAATTATACACCATTAGTTTTCACTATGCAGTGTTTTTAGCTTTGCCAGACACTTATATTGTTCTAAGCTTTTTTTCCCCCTTGGGGATTAGGCAAGCTCTAGGAAAAAAAAAAAAAAACACATATAGATTGAGTGTGCATTTTCTCATTAAGCATTATCTTTCTAAGTTCCCTGGTGGCAAATTAGCTTAGTCTGAAGGGTTATTATTGCATCCAAGCCATCATGTATGCTTTGGGAATATGATGTAACCCAGAAATACTAACCCCTCATGTGGGTGCCTAGAGGCTTGGGAAATGTCCTCTTAGCTAGCCAATGTTTGAAATAATAATGATAGTAATATTTCTAAATACTGTGTCAAACAACTAATATAGACTCTGTTACTTAATTATCACAAGTATCCTACTAGGTAGGTTTTATAATCATTTCTATTTGTTTGTTTTTTTGAGGTAAGATCTTACTCCAGCCTAGGATGACCTGAAATTCACTATGCAGTCTCAGGCTGGTCTTAAACTCACAGTGCTCCTCCTAACTCGGCCTCCTGAATGCTGGAATTAAAGGTGCGTGTGCCACAATGCCTGGCCATTGTTTCTATTTTACTGATGAGTAAAAACAAGTTTGCATGGGTTAAACAATTTGCCTCAGAAATACAAAGGCAGGGCATGGCAAAGCCAAGATGGGACACTAAGGTCCCACCATTATGTTCACCATAAAGTAAAATCCCACTCTTTTAGGAGTCACCAAGAGTTTATAATTGTGCCACTTTTAGCAGCTTGACACCTTACTTGTACATGATTTCCAGTGCTGCTCTGATCTACCTCTGTGTAAGAACTAAGAAATGGCATAGTAAGATCCATTTGAATGGTTTGTGTGCCTTGGAGAATGGTCTAGTTTCTAGGAAAGGGAAAGAGGGCAAAGAGAAACAGGAAAGTCCTCAGTGAAGTCTGTTACCATCAGATTTCAGTCTTCATTTTCTTGGTGTCTGTGACCCCTGACTGTCCATATCTTCTCCAGCAACTATCATCAACATATGTTGGACCAGGAGAGAAATGGAGGGTTCTCATACCCCCAAAGCACTGCTGAGACAACTCTTCAGAGCTCAGTGTGCTATTTACAAAAGAGGTAAGTGTGTCTCAATCACTTAAATGAGGACAGAACCTATGGCCTCTACCTTAGTATCAGTACTGAGTAGTTAAAGCCCATCTGTTATAAAATTACATTTCAGGGCTGGAGAGATGGCTTAGCAATTAAGGACTTGCCTGTGAAGCCTAAGGACCCCATTTTGAGGCTCAATTCCCCCGGACCCACATTAGCCAGACGCACAAGGGGCACACATGTCTAGAGTTTGTTTGCAGTGGCTGGAGGTCCTGGCATGCCCATTCTCTCTCTCTCTCTATCTACCTCTTTCTCTCTGTCTATTGCTCTCAAATAAAAATAAATAAATAAATAAATAAATAGATAAATTACATTTCAGGGGCTAGAGACATGGCTCAGTGGTTAAGGCGCTTGTCAGCAAAGTCTAAGGACCCAGGTTCAATTTCCCAGTACCCATGCAGTCCAGATGCACAGTGGCACATGCATCTGGAGTTTGTTGGCAGTTGCTAGAGGTTGGTGCAGCCATTCTCTCTCTCTCTCTGCTTGCAAATATATAAATAAAATAAATTACTTCAAATAATTACATTACACTGACCATAATTTTCTTGGTGGTCCCAGGTACTAGCTGATGACTCCATTTTTATGGAGATACTGCTGTTCATATAGTCACATAAATATGTCCCTAGAAATGATAATGTAACTGTACAGTCCCATCCCAGGTCATATCAGTTTCATTTGTTTGGCCAAACACATTATCTTTTCTAGGATTAATTTTTGTGTGGTACTGAGGATTGAAGTTAAGACTTCATACATGCTAGGCAAACACTCTACCACTGATTTATATCCCCAACCCTCTTTTTTTTTTTTAATTTTGAGATAAAGTTTCACTAACTAGCCAAGGCTAGCTTTGAACTCATCTGTGTATCCCAGGGTGGCCTTGAACTTGTGATATTTCTGCTTCAGCCTTCTCAGTAATTACAATTATAAGTCTATACCACCATGCCTGGGTTTGTCTGGGAGTTTTGGATACCCTAGCTCCATCCTATGGATGAATAAACCAGCAATGTCAAAACTTGCTGACAATGGTATGACACAAATCTGTATGCAACAAGTAACAAAGAAATCTGCATCTAGGAAGAAAAAGTGATATGGATGTACGACGGGAAATGGCCATGAGAAACGAGAACGTCACAGAACTATCTGAAAATCGTATGTGATGGCCACGATCCTTATGAACTTCGTGATGGTCAGCTTTCCATTGCTATGATGATATGCCGGAAATGACCAATCTTGCAGTCAGGTTTGTGTTGCTAGAAAACACCCGACCAAGAGCAGCTTATAGGAAAGAAAAAAAAAAGGATTGATTTTGGCTTAGAGACTCGAGCAAGGGAAAGCTCCATGCTGGTAGGGGAAACAATGGCATGAGCAGAGGTATGCATCATCTCCTGGCCAGCATCAGATGGACAACAGCAACAGAACAGTGTGCCCAACAGTGATAAGGGGAAGCTGGTTTTAATACCCATGATCCTGTCCCCAACAATACACTGTATTCAGGAAGTCTCAGTTGTCATATTGCCACCAGCTGGGAACCTTAGCATTCAGACAACACCTAGGTTTATGTGAGAAACCTGAATCAAACCACCACAATCAACAAATGAAGAAAAATAGCTTTGTTTTGGCTCACTTTGAGAGATGACCCTATGATGAGTTGTCCTCATAGCTTTGGGCATGTCAGTACGTTTTGATATGAGTGTGGCAGAGCAAAGCTGTCCATCTCGTGGCAGGCAAGTGGGGGAAGGAGGGAGAAGGTCACTAAAGTCATGCTAACCCCCTTTAAGTGCACATTCCCAGAGACACAAAGCCCTCCCACTAGGCCTCACCACCTTACACTAGGGTCACCCTAGGGACCAAACGTTTACCACATGGACCTTGATTGAGGGACATTCGTGATCAAACAAGAGTCTTTATTGAGTTCTTGAGAAATGCATTTCCTGAGTGTTCAACTCGATATACTAGATACCAGTTGAATACCCATTGTACTCAATTCTATTCCAGAGATTGTACTAGATGCAACTATTAACTCTGCTCTTCAGATGGTCACAGTCTAGAAGATCACGTTAAGTAAACAAATCAAACACAATATACCACAGAGAGCATAGAAGAATTTCAGTGGAGAGAGTAAATGACACAGGAATGTTCAGGGAAAGCCTCCCAGAAAATGCTATGCTATGGTGGTTTGAATGTGAAATGTCCCTCATAGCCTTAAATGCTTATGACTAAGCTTTCTGCCTAGTCCCCAGCTGGTGGAGCCTTTGGAAGATGGAGCCTTGTTGGAGGAGGCGTGTTGCTGGGGGTCGACCTCGGGGTTGATTTAGTTCAGCCCACTGGGTGTTCAGAGCTAGCTCATTCAGGTGACTCTCTTCCTGCTTTGTTTGGAGATGGGGCACCCCACCTGCCTGCTCTGCCATGAGGAAACTTGCCCTTGAAACCATAACCCCAAAATAAACCTTTTCTTCCCATAAGCTGCTTCGGGTTGGGTGTTTTGTCTCCATCATTGAGAAGATAACTTCTAAAGATGCCTGAGAAAATGCCAGGCACCAGGGATGACATGTATACAAGTAAGTGCGGGGGGGGGGGGGGCTGGAGAGATGGCTCAGTAGTTAAGGTGCTTGCCTGTGAAGCCTAGCGACCCAGGTTTGATTTCCCAATAACCACGTAAAGGTAAAGCCGGATGCACAAGGTGGCACGCACATCTGGTGTTTGTTTGCAGTGGCTGGAGGCTCTAGTGTGTTCATTCTCTCTCTCTCTCTCCTCACAAATAATAAAGAAAAAAATTTTTTTAAGAAAGTAAGTGGGATAGCATAGTGTGTTTGCAGTACAGTGGGTGGCTTGCAGTGGCTAAGGACATACAGGAAGTAGAGTGAGGAGCTGAAGGCAACCACAGGGGGTGTGGTGGAGCAGGGGCAGTGGCTTAGATATTCTGCTGTTCACTATAGTTTTTCATCATATATATAGTTTTTATAATATAGTTTATTATATTGTATAAATATATGTATATTTAACAATATGATATTTTTTATTTGATGATTCAGTAATTACATTACTATTTCTTTTTTATTAATTTTTTTTTTACTAATTAGCTTTGTACTCAGTGAATACAGTCAAGTTGGTACCATTGTTAGGCTCGACCATGTACTACCCCCCCCGGCCCCTCCTTGTTGAGGTATATGGGTCATGCATTATGGAGTTAGCCCATAGTTATGGGTAGGAGAAATGTCTCTGCATATCATGACCCAACATGTGGCTGTGACATTCTTTCCGCCCCCTCTTCCGCAAAACTTCCCTGAGCCATGTTGGGTTCATTTTTGGTCTGCTTCAGTGATGGGGTGTTGGGGGCCTCTGGGTCTCTGGATCTCTGATTTGGTAGGAGTTGATTGTTCTCTGTATCAATCTCCTTATAATATATAATAATAATTTATTTTTTATTTATATTTATAATTTATTTATGTTATAGTTTATATAACATAGTTTTTATAATAACACATGAGTTATCTGGTGCTCTTAATAAGGTACAGATTCTGATCCTTAAAGTCCCGAGTAAAATGTGACATATCTCATTTCTAGCCAGCTCCATTGGGAATACAATGTTTCAAGTGTACAGACTGCACCACTTGGGGTCGAAAGGCTTTAAGTAACAGGGTCTCAAAGGCTAGTAAACAGGCAATAATGTGGCATTTCAGAAGTTCCATCTGGATTGAATAGGGTGGACATAAAATAAGGGAAAGAATTAAGGCTGGAGACCAGTTGGGAAGATACTTCAGGTTCCCAGTGAGCTACAAGGAAAGCAGCAGTTATATCTAGTGTTGAGTTGAACGTGTAATTCCAGAAAGTGGGAGAACAAGTTACTGCTTTCCTTTACTCTCCTGTTTCTCTTTGGTTTTTGTTTTTGCTACAGACAATACAGAATTTTATATATATATATATATCCTGTTTTAAATATTTATTTATTAGAGAGAGAGAGAAAGAAGCTACATGCATATGGGCATGCCCGGTCCTTTAGTTAGTGCAAACAAACTAGACACATATGCCACTGTGTGCAACTGGCTTTACATGGATACTGGGAAACTGAACCTGGGCCATCAGACTTTGCAAGGCATCACCTTTAATTACTAAGCCATCTCTCCAAGCCCCTAGATTTATGTTATTAACACCATATGTTTATAAAATGCTTATTTTTGTATCCTCTCTGTACTGTACTCCTAAAAGTCCATTTAAAATAATCTCATTGCAATGTGCAAATCTACTTCAATCAATGATTTATAATCAAGCACTCATTTCAAGTGGGATGGATTTGATGCTAAAAGACTTGTGATATAATGAAATTTTCACAGGAAACTGGAGGACATGATCATTTTAGATGGGCATGAATTTTGGCTCCAGTCACAGCAGAAATGGGGATGCACTTTGAATTACATAAGAATTACTGGAGATGATTATTTAAAACTGTAGATGCTTTTCCTAATATCTCTTTCTCTCATACTAGGGCTTTTCCTTGAATTCAAAGCATGTGCAATTTTACCTGGGATCTCTAATGCATCTGAAATACTCAAGAGAAGTGAAAAATGCCAGTCTAGCTGATCTTGGCAAAAATGATTTACCTTTTCATAATGTATGTTATTATCCTCAAAAATGAATTGTCATCTTATAATGTATATGAATGCCACCAAACACATAGACAAAATGAGATGGAGACAGCCTCCTAAGAGCTTATATTCTCCACAAGTCAAGCAATCAGAAAGTTTTATGTATCTCTCAAGACCATTTCTCCATTATCATGTTTATAAAGACCATTGTATCTGGAAAGGCACACATTGCATCATTGGCATAGTCATCATTAGTAACCTGAAAGTCATTTCAACATGTTTAAATATTTATTGTTTTACTTGGTCTTGTGAAATAGTCGATGAAAACTTGCTTTCCAGATCTAGATAGAAAACCTTGCAGGTAAAACAGCTTTTGCCAGACATCATGTGCTGGTTGACAGCAGAAACACTGAAACACAGGTATGTAATATCTTCAAAACAAACAAAGGCAAACATCAGCTGTCCTTCTAGTCATCCATGAACTGTGGTTCTCAACCCTAGTTAACAACAGAATCATCCTTACTAGCTTCCATAAACCTTGAAACCCAAGTCCTGTTCCATACCTAGGTGGGAACTACATAGCAGTATTTTGTAAAGCTCCCAGATGTTTCCAATATGCAGCCAGTCTTGGGAAATCTTGGTAGATATACTTTGCCAGAGGTGGAGTTATTGTGCAACTAATGGAAGCCTAAGTTTCAAGGATCTTTATGTTCCACATAGATTGCTTACAAAGCCCTGTACTTAAATTGGTATGTGCGACTGCGATTTATCTCCAAGGAGGTTCCTTGTGTCAGTTTGTCTTATGAGAAGCAGACATCTGAGTGAGATTAGATGTACAAAAGGTTTATTGGAAGTGAGATTAGATGTATGAAAAGGTTTATTGGAAGAGCAGTATAAGGTGGAGGAGATATTAGATCATTATGTATGGCTGTCACAAGTGAAGGGGGAGAAATAAGGAGCACTGGGGTGAGTAGGAACAGCATCAGATCATAGCGAAGCTTTAGGGAAGTGCAGAGGCCAGTGAAGTGTCCATGCAGGAGGTAATGCATTAGCAGAGCACTACATCAAGAACTAAGAACCCAGCTTTGAACCTGCTCTTGTGCTTAGTCATTGGCTAAAACAGTCCAAAGGAAGCACAGCCATGGGTTGGATGTCATGGATGTCACAGTGGGTCTCATAGTGACTGTCAGTTATCTACAATTCAGGCAGTCAGTTTTCTGAGTAATTTGCCTTTGGGTCCTCCACCCCTCATTTATAGTGTGTGTGTGTGTGTGTGTGTGTGTGTACACATGCACACATGTGTATGTGAAGGCCAAAGGACACCCTCGGTGTCATATAAATGCTCTCTACCTTTTTGGAAATAGGGTCTCTCACTAGTCTGGATCTTGCCAAGTAGGCTAGACTAGCTGGTTAGCAATCCTTAGGGATCCACCAGTCTCTGCCCCTCCAGCCCTGGAGTTACAATCCTTCACCACTATGCGGGCCTTTTATATGGCTCCTGGGTCTCGAACTCAGATCCTCATGTTTGCATAGCAAGCACTTTACTGCCCCACCCATCATCTATCTTAACTTCACACTTCAGAATCTACTCCCACAACAATTGAAGGACACTTGCAACAACTTCATTAAAAAAAAAAAAATTCTGAGATAGCTTGGCTGTGACGTACAAGTGTTTTCTCTCAAGTAAATAAACACCAGACAGGCTGTGATCAATCTGCCAGCGAGTTGTCTTTGGGGACTTACCATTTCAGGAAAACAGGTGAAACTTGGATTTAGTCATTGAATTAGTCATGCAATGACTTTCATTAAATGCTTCCCTGTGTGTAGAGCACTTGGCAATGCTCAGAGTTCAGGATACAAGATCTTGTTCCAGTTCTCATTGGGGTTTGTATTCTAATGAGGAGAAATAGAACAGAAAGCTGGTTCACATCTAAATAAATAAAAGGCTCACAGTTTCTAACAAATGTTTAAGATGGACACAGAGAAATTGTCATGATAGGAGGTAATGTGGTTGGAAGAGGTTTCAAGTAGAATTGAGAAATAAAGCCCGTTATATGGGAAACATTTAGATAGAGGCCTGAATTTTGGGGATTAAGGTAGGACAGGAAGAAGGAAGAGTGTTTCAGGTAGATGGGTGCCCTTAGTTTATAGTAAACATTGTTTGTTCTGGTTCTGGTATGGAGGAACACACTGAGCAAGAGGAAGCCAAACATTGTGGGATTTGTGAGGAAAATAAATCAAGCTGATTGTATGGACCATAAAAAGGAATTTAAAAAATTATTTTATTTTTATTTATTTATTTGAGAGCAACAGACAGAGAGAGAAAGAGGCAGATAGAGAGAGAGGAGAGGGAGAATGGGTGTGCCAGGGCCTCCAGCCACTGCAAACGAACTCCAGACGTGTGCACTCCCTTGTGCATGTGGCTAACGTGGGTCCTGGGGAATTGAGCCTCGAACTGGGGTCCTTAGGCTTCACAGGCAAGTGCTTAACCACTAAGCCTTCTCTCCAGCCCAAAAAAGGAATTTAAATTGTATCTTAAATGTAAAAAGTGTCATGGTATATGAATTATTGCAAATGGTAGTCACCCTACTGTAATGAAGAATGCTGGGACATCTTCCTCCTATCTAATTGTTTTTCATACTGGTTGTTAAACTATCTCCACTAGCTTTCCTATCATCTGGTAATCATTATTCTCTCATTCTATAAGAGCAAGTTTCTGTTTATTTGTTTGTTTTGTTTCTTCTTTTTTTAAAAAAAAAAAAAGACCCCAAAACATACACTGAGTGAAACCCAGACTCTTGAACTCATGGTGCTGTGAAAAGTGAAGCTCCTTATGTAGGAGAATGAAACTTGATCCTGATCTCGTGTGTGTGTGTGTGTGTGTGTGTGTGTATTTCATCTTGACTTCAAATAGATCAAAGACCTCAATGTAAAACTTGAAAGTATGAAACTATTAGAAAAAAAATGCAGAAAGGGCTGGAAAGATGGCTTAGCAGTTAACAAAGCCAAAGGAGTTAGGTTCTATTGCCCAGGACCCACATAAAAAGATGCACAAGGTAGCACATGCATCTGGAGTTTGTGTACAGTGGCTGAAGGCCCTGGCACGGCATTCTCTCTCTGTCTGTCTGTCTGTCTCTCTCTCTCTTTCTCTAGTCCTCTTTTTTATCTTTCTCTCAAATAAATAAAATGAAATGAAAATTTAAAAACTGACTTTCACATTAACAAGAAAAATACTTCAAAGGGAAAAATGCAGAGAAAACCCGTAAACTCTCAGATTAACGATGACTTGAAGGGTAGGATATCAAGCATAGACTACAAAACAATAGACAAATGGGGTCCTAACAAACTGAGATTCTTCTGCACTGAAAAGGAAGAGAGCAGCAGCTGTAAGGAATCAACCCACAGAAACAGAGAGTATATTTGCAATATCTTCATTTGACAGGAGGTTAATATCCACTCTTCAGAAACTCACTAAATCATACCAAAAAGAACTCAACTAATTTGATCTCAAAATGGGCAAGTAGCCTGATAAGACATACCTCAAAAGAAGATATCCTCTTTATCATTGGTGAGAAACTGGCTTTCAGAGCTTAGGTCTAAGAAGTGAAGTGCAAGGAGGGACATTAGGATTCCAACACTTTTAAAGACAACAGCAAAGAAAGTGGGCATGGCCCTAAGCCATTATTATTTCGGTAAGTCAGCCTCACACAGTCTCATCCCCATTTCATGATGAACTTTAGAACTCCTGGGGGCATGGGCTGGTTGGTAAAATGTCCACAGGTATTTGCAATAATGGCGTAAGCAACGTAAATGGGGGTCCTTTCTATACTAAGCTGCTCCTGGCAATATGACTGTATTGATTTCCTGTCACTTCATCCACTCATCACTCCTTTTCTTCATAGCTGGCCACTGTGAAGGATCCTTTTTCTACTGTGCATCAAATTTCATTCTGTTATTAATCAATTGAGTCAAATATAACCACCTAAAGTGCAGAGGGACCTTGCTTGTATTTTGGTTCCAATAGAGTGCAGAGGAATAGAAGATTTTTCAATTCTAGAAAGGAAGACAAGATGTAAATGATTTCGGCAAACAATGGAAGGGATCACACAAAAAAATAGAAGAAAGCCTGCATCACAAAACCTTTAAAACAAAAGGCATCAACTGGGCTGGAGAGATGGCTTAGTGGTTAAGGCACTTGCCTGCAAAACCCAAGGACCCAGGTTCAATTCCCCAGTATCCATGTAAGCCAGATGCACAAGATGGCACAAACATCTGGAGTTCATTTGCTAGAGGCCCTGGTGCACCCATTCTCTCTCTCTCTTTCTCTCTCTCTCTCTCTCTCTGCCTCTCTTTCTTTTATATAAATAACAATATTTTTTTTTATATGGCATCAAAACAATGATCAGAAGTCATTCTACTCAGGCCACCCACTCATACCCACAAATGCTAAAAGAAGTAAATTCAAATAATCATAATTTAATTGGAGGGTTTCTAGATCTTGCTAAGGGGATGGCATTTACATTAAGATCTGAAGGATTACTTCAGCACAGCCAGATGAATATAGAAAATGAGCGTTGAAAACAGAGGCAGAGAGAGAGAGAGAGAGAGAGAGAACCTGGTGTTACCAGGTGCCAAAAGGAAGCCAGTCAAGTATGTGTCAGGTAGAATCTCAAAGAAGAGACTGTAATGAAACAGCAGCCAGACCACAGGGTAGGCCAAGGTCAAAGCAAGCTTAACTGTGAGTAATACTGAGATTGGAATTTTGGAGTTCCACTGCCAATGCATCAGTGGGGTGCAAGAATTCCGGGGTGTCTCTGGATTCTTGTCTCATGAATTCAAAGAATTGAAATCCATAGACCAGAGGCTAAAGTTTAAAGAAATTTTATTAGATTAAGAGAAGGATGGGCTGGAGAGATGGCTTAGCGGTTAAGGCACTTGCCTGTGAAGCCTAAGGACCCAACTTCATTTCCCCAGAACCCATGTGAACCAGATGCACAAGGTGGTACACATGTTTGAGTTAATTTGTCATGGCTGGAAGCCCTTGCACACCAATTTCTCTGTGTCTGTTTCTCTCTCTAATAAATAAATAATTTTTCTTTAAAAAAGGAGAGATTATAAAGAGCTCCTGCCCGTGAAAACACAGAGGTGGCTAAAGCCCACCTAGCTATCCAAATTGGGGTCACTGATAATTTGTGAATGGGGCTGATCTATCTAGCCACAATGCCAGAAATCTCAGTTCTAAGAAAGGGGATCTCCTTCCTAGGCAGAGACTCAGGTTGTTTTTGGAAAAACAGATAATGTCTGGAAAGAGGAACCCTAAGTAGGTAGAGACTCCAGTCATTTATGGCAAAATAGATCAAGGGAACTCTTTTAGGCAAGAGATAAGGAGGAGCCAGATTCTACTCTGCCCTCTAGCAAAGTGGAGACTGCAAGGGCAGGCCCAAAGACATGCCCTGCTTTTAGTTTCAGGGCCCAGTCCCCCTACGCTGGCCTAGTACAGTTCTAACATATAAACTTGTGCCCAGATGGATTGGGCTCCTAGTGAGCTGTGGTGAGTAGGTAGAAGCTAGATGAGTCTTTGGTTGTTATTGTTCCTGAGTCAGGGTCTTGCTTTGTAGCCAGGCTGGCCTCAAACTGCAACTCTCATGTCTCAGCCTCCTCCTATATGTTGAGATTACAGGTGTGCTTCACAAACACAGAGCTGAGTGACTCAAAGAAAGTGTTGGCTAAAGAAATCAAGCATAGGAGAGAGAGCTAGAAAACTTGGTGCATTAGTTTTCTTCTAAAGCAGAAACATCCTGATTCCATTTTTCCAACAAATACTCCTGTAGCCATTTCAGTTTCTTCAAAATGTCCAAAATGCCTATCTTTATACAATGGCTGTAATATATATATATATATATATATATATATATATATATATATATGCATATATTTGACAGAGGGTGGGCAGAGAGGGGGAAAATAAGTATGGTTATGCCAGGGCCTCCTACCTCTGTAAATGTACTCCAGACACATTGGGCCATTTTGTGCATCTGGCTTTACATGAGTACTAGAGAATCGAACCCAGGATGTCAGGATTTGCAAGCAAGCACCTTTAACCACTAGGCAATCTCTCCAGGCCCCATACAGTGACCATTATGTATACTAAACCTTGAAGTTGCAGATTCTTTGGACAGCAGCAGGCAGGGAAATGGGGGAAGAGCAGGAATGTAAGGTGAGTGTACAGGGTGTCGATGGAGTGGCATGGTGATTGAGGGCTTGGGGTTACATTCCACACTCTTAACTTGGGTTCAACTGGTAGATATATATTCAATAATACTGTATTCAAGGGACTGGAAATAAGAGTCTGTGACTGTTTACTTCCCTGGGCCTAGAGAGCAGCTGACATCCTGACAAGTACTTGCTGAGTGAATCGAAGCTCCTCAGGCAGCCTGCTTTAAGCTTCACTCAGTCACTATCAAACAACAACTGCTCTGAGTCAATCCATGAGTTCCTGGCCAGGCCTGAGAACAGCAGATAAAATAGAGAAATAATGAACTCCTTGGGTCTCATCTTCCCATGAACTCCTTCCTCTGGGGAAAGGATATCAAACTGTCCTCCCTACCAGTGTGTTTCCGAGGTTCAGCTCTAGTCAGTCTCTCTCCTTCAAGGCTGCTGTGATAGCCGTTTGATCTGCTTTCTCCTGTGCTATGTTGGGATGGATGATTGATCAGTGGGCTTGCCTGTGCCTACATCTGAGGAAGGGAAGAGTCTCCAAGCTCTCTGCCGCTCTCCCTCCCCCCATACCCCAGCTCCCAACCGGCCATGCTCCAGCAAGGCCCAGGATTCTGCAGCTACTGCTATTATGTTCACTGAGATTTCAAAGAGAACTGTCTTTCCCCCTCCCAGCGTGTTCAGACTAGGTCTCTTAGAATCTCCACCAACCACTGTGACAATTGACAAGGCCTTTCCGCACCTGAGCTGACTTCCTGCTGGGCCATCACCCAGTTTGCTAGGAGTCTCACTGCCCCAAGGGAGTTGGCTGAGGGTGTCCAACCAGCTTGACTAATGTAGGTAGGCTCTCATCTCCTTCACACCCCATCAGAACAACGCAGAACCTTCCTCCTTTTCTTCCTTTCCCCAAAGGGCTTAAAAAGCTCTCTTCTTCTAGTGTGGTTCAGTGTTTGCATCTTCTAACACATAGACATCAACACAAAGCAACTTGCATCATGAAGAATTAGGTGAAAATGGCATCAACAAACAAGCTTATAAAGACCCCAAAGAAATGGAGATCTATAAATTGCCTGACAAATCAAAATACTCTCATTTCAAGCAGTTAATCTACTTACAGGAGAACAGAGATAAAGTTGAATCCACCACAAGACCTCTTAGAAATAACAGGCCAATTTAAGAAAGGTGGAGACTACAAACTCAACATTGGAAAGTGAGTTACATTTTTACATATTAAAGAATACTCAAAATAAATTGCAAAATCAATCCTATTTAAAATACCATCAAAAATTAAAAAAATATTTCATAATAAATTTAATCAAGGAGGTGAAAGCTATATATACTAAAAAGTTACAGGGCTGGAGAGATGGCTTAGTGGTTAAGGTATTTGCCTGCAAAGCCAAAGGACCCAGGTTCAATTCCCCAGGACCCATGTTAGCCAAATACACAAGGGGGCTCATACATCTGGAGTTCATTTGCAGTGGCTGGAAGCCCTGGTGCACCCATTCTTTCTCTCTCTCTTTCTTTCTATGTCAAATAAATAAATAAAAATAAAACATTTTTTAAATGTTATAATGCATTGATGAAATAAATAAGAAATATACATTCATGCAAAGTTGTCTTATATTCATAGATTAGAATAATTAATGGTGTCAAAATGTCTATAGATTTAAGGTAATCTGTATCAAATTCCAATATTTTTATAGAAATACATAAAATAATCATAAAACTTTTATGGAATCCTATAAGATCCTGAAACAACCAAGTAAATTTGAGTATGAATAATATAGCTATAAACTTTACTCTTTGTAAGTTAAAACTATATCATAAAGCTATAGTAATCAAAACGCTATGGTTATTATTGCTAGTATTACTTTTAAAAAAGGTAATATATAAAATAGCCTGGAAATACAACCACACATATATAGTCATCTGATCTTTGACAAGGACATTAAGTCTTTAATAAGTGCTATTAAGTGCTTTAACTGCTAAGCCATCTCTCTAGCCCAATAAGTGCCATTAAGAAAACTGGATATCTACATGCAAACAAGTGAGATTAGACTCATTCTTATATAAAATCTAAGTGAGAATAGATGGTTTGTGTAGAGCATGAAACCATAAAACCCCCAAAAGTAAACAGACAGAAATTTTGATAGTGGTTTTGTCAATGGAATTTCGAATAGATCAACAAAACTTTAAATAAACAAGTGTTATTACATCAAACTAAAAAGTTTCTGTATACAAAATGAAATTCATAACATAGGTAATCTATAGACAAAAGAAAGTTTTTGTATATCACTTAACACTATGAGGTAAATATCCCAAATATACAAGGAATGTGCTCAAGTAAATCGCAAGGCAACTAATTCAATCACATCTGTTAGGAGAGCTTTTATTATTAAAACAAAAAGAAAGAAAAGAAAAGTCAAGGGGCTAAAGAGATGGCTCAGCAGTTAGGCACTTGCCTACAAAGCCAAATAAGCCCAGTTTGATTTCCCAGTATACACGTAAAGCCAGATACACAAAATGGGACATGTATCTGGAGTTTGTTTGCAGTGGCTACAGGCCCTGGTGCACCCATTATCCTTCTCTCTCTCTCTCTCTCTCTCTCTCTCTCTCTCTATGTGTCTCTCTGCATGAAAATAAATATTTTTAAAAAGTCAAAAGATAACAAGTGTTGTCAAGGGTGTAGTGGGGAGAGAGTGCTTACCTACAAAGCCAAAAGATCCAGGTTTAATTCCCCAGGATACATGAAGAGCCAGTTGCACAAGGTGAAGCATGTATCTGGAGTTCATTTGCAGCTTCTAGAGGCCCTGGTGTGCCCATTATCTCTCTCTGTCTTTCAAATAAGTAAATAAATATCATATGTACACATTAAATATTTACAATTCCAATTTTTCAAGCATAACCTAAATACACTGCCTGGTGAGCACTTCTCTTAATGTTCATACCCATGTATTAATGCTACTCTCACTTTTGGTTAGAGAAGCTTTTCTTTTCAGATGGTGGTGACCTTGGGTTGACTCGGAAGGCACCATAGTGCTGAGATGAAGTGAGAGAGGAGTGCTCAACACTGAAACATCTCTATCATACCTTCCAAGGCTCAGGGTCCATTGTGGAAGAGGTGATGGAAAGAATGTAAGAGCCAAAGGAAGGGTAGGACTCCTTACAACGTGCTCCTCCAGACACAAAAAGGCCTGAATATCCATGACTTCACAGTGCCTGACCCTACCTACACAGGATCATCATAATAGGAAGAAACGATGATGACATCAAAATAAAAAAAGGGACTGGTTGAGAGAGGGAAGGGGATATGATGAAGTGTGGGGCTGCAAAGGGAAAGTGGGGGGAGGAATTACTATGGTTTGTTGTCTATAATTATGGAAGCTGTCAATTAAAAGGGTCAATAAAAACTAAGGAGGGAAACTAGTTGATTGCAATAATTCTCTGAGCCTTCATGCTAATGGACTCTGTGAGTCTCCAGGAAGGGGACATACTTAGTGACTGCCAAGTGCATTGATCATGTCTTGTTTTCTTTATTGAGCTTTAAAAAACATTCTGCCCTTTTCTATCTGCTAGCCTGTCAGTTTTCCTGTGTGAAGCCGACCTTATATATTGACCTTGTATGTTTCCTAATTATCTTTAAAAGCCATGAATGTTAATTTTTTTTTGTTTCTCTTTTCCAGAAGCTCTTCATGTTTGTGGAGTTGGAGAGGGGTAGAAAGCAATGTGAATGGCCTTTTCTTTGTTGTTGTTTATTTATTTATTTGAGAGCGACAGAGAGAAGGAGGCAGAGAGAGAGAGAGAGAGAGAATGGGTGTGCCAGAGCTTCCAGCCTCTGTAAACGAACTCCAGATGCGTGCGCCCCCTTGTGCATCTAGCTAACGTAGGTCCTGGGGAATTGAGCCTCGAACCGGGGTCCTTAGGCTTCACAGGCAAGCGCTTAACCGCCAAGCCATCTCTCCAGCCCTGAATGGCCTTTTATAGACAGTTGAGTCACGGGTAGTTTGGAGCAGTGGTTGCCCGTTTCCTTAGGAGGAAACAGCTCAGTTCTGAGCATAAACAGGAATGATGCTCCATCCCAGGCAAATCACAAGAGAAAGAGATAGGAAAAATGAATTTTCAAAGGTTATGAATGTGCATGATGGTCTGGGAGTATTTAAGCCTGTGGGAATAGTGTGGGGAGATAAGATTTCTCCCATGTATCTCAGCTGATTATACATGAAATTCATCATATTTCTTGCTAGAAATAACATGGAAATTCATAGGTGTGTTTATCTCATACTCTCAGAGACCTTGAAATTTTAAGATTATTTGCAAAATGCAGTGAGACAGGAATAAGATTGTAATTGAAAAGCTCATCCTTTTGCTTTTAGACAAAAACTGTCTGCTCAGAAAGCAGTTGAATTTACCACCTAAAATCTAATTTTGGGATCTCCATCTTTAAAATAACTTTATAAAGTCAACCTCCCGCTTTTGAAAGTCATACTGAGAACATCACTGAATACAGAAATTCCAACACCATCTTGGATCAAACCATCTTTCATTAAATTAAATATCTGCCTCCCAGCCCACAATTCATGAAAAGCGAAGGCAGAGAGATTAGTGGTAAGTGAACGGGCAAAGCGTTCATTCACTCCGATGTAAGACTGCCCTGCCGAGCTTAGTAAAGCCCAAAGATTGAAAAGCCCTGGTTCTGCAGTCAGTGGTGGTGAGGTGGCTAAAAGTAGGAATATTTTGAACATCAGCATAAGAAGGTGTTGGACTTGTGTGTCTCTCGACCCCCCACCTCAATAACCCCTCACAACATGGAAAGGGCACATTCCTTGATAAACCAAAGCGGAGGTTTCACACTTGATATTCCAGGTACAGACAAGGATAGGAGAGAGATTAGTGAGAAACAGAGTGAAGTGGAAAATTGTTTCTACAGTAAAATTCAGTCTCCTCCTACACTATGATCCAAAGCTCTCACCAGCGCTCTTGGGCCTGAATCTGTCTTAGCATTATCCTCAAGGATAAGATTTGAGGGATCTTTATCCAAAGATATGAAACTGCTCCCCAGAAAGACCTGTTTAGGGCTCTCAAATAGCCAGCTACCTATGAAATCTAAAACTAGGTCACCAGGCGACATGTCCCAATCATGTGCATAAATTTCCACTCACCTTGTTAGTACCTAACAATAAATAGAAGTTAAAGAGCACCAACTATTTGCGAGAAGCCTGATCTGAGAGAGAGAGAGAAGAAACTATGATACTAGAATAAAAAAGAGAACATAATGCAAAGAGAGGAAGAAACATACATGAATTTTTAAAAATAGGTAAATATATATATTTACATACATATACATACACAAATATATATGTATATATTTATATGTATACACAGATACATATGTAAGCTCTGAGGGCACAGAAGAAATGGAGCCAGTTAACCATGGGCTGATATCTCCAACATTTTGAGCTAAAAGAAACCTTTCCTCTTTTAAGTTGATTTTCCCAATTTTTTTATTGCAGTGATGGGAAGTTGACTAACATGGAAAGATGTATATTTATTTTTTCTTTCAAATCAAGTTTGTTATACAACTGGAGTTCAATCTAGTTGGGGATGTCTAGATAACAGCATAGAATGCATAGGAGAATTATCAAAACAAAGGAGGAGGAATCAGTAGTATATTTTTGGTCCATGTAGGTGTGTATATATGTGTTTGTGTGTATATGTTGATATGTGTGAGTGCAAATGTGCCCGTGCCACAGCGCGTGTGTGGAGGGCAGGCTTAACTTCAGATATTGGTCCTCACCTTCCATTTTGTTTTTACTTTTCTTCACAACTTCCAAAAAATAGAAAATATAACATGATCATAATCCCCTCCCCTTCCTCTGTCCTCTGCCAAGACCCCCTCTGCTGAATCGCTTCTTCTTTGCAAGTAGTCTCACTTTTATTTTGATGTCATCATTTTTCCTACTGTTATGCAGGTCTTGTGTAGGTAGTGTCAGCCACTGTGAGATCATGAATATCACAGTCATTTTATGTCTGGAAGACAGTATTGGAAAACACTCCTTTCCTTCCTGTGGCTCTTACATTCTTTCTTCCACCTCTTCTGCAATGGTCCCTAAACTCTGGATGGTATGGTGGAAATGTGCCGGTGCTGACCACACCACTATCATTTCTGTCCAACACTGTAGTGAGTTTTGAGTCTCCCTAGTGGTCATCACCATCTCAAAAGAGATGTTTCTGTAACCAAAAGTGAGAGCAGCAATAATATATGGGCATAAACATAAGTCCTTACAGGGCAGTTTGGTGGGCATAATATATCCCTTTTGCCAGTCAACAGTAGAAGTTTCCTACCCAGGGCTTATGACTTCCCTAGCCACAGGGTTTTGATTAGGTTTTTAATACCAGGCAGGAATTCCCTCTCATACAACAGTCCTCAACTCCAATCAGAGAGTAGTTTGTTTCCCCCATAACAGACATTCCACTGCTGTTGTACCAGGTGGTGTATTTAGCCTGGCTGACCAGCTTTAAGTTTGCAGCGTCCAGTGCTGGTTAAGACTGTTGATGATTTTTCTCCCCTCACAGGCTTCGTAGGACTTTTAAGCATGCTCACAGTTAGTTAGGAGAGAAGGCTTCCAGCTCAGCTCTAGCTGGGTGATATCAGTGACCTATAGCCCAAGCATGTGGAGTCTTCTGTAATAACAGGATCTTAAGCATCTAGTTCTGGTTCCTGCCTTCCAGTTTATGTGAGACAAGGTCTCTTCTCATTTCCTTCTCATTGCTGGGACCACATATCTGACCACAAGCAGCTGTGGAAGGAAACGGTTCTAGCTTACAGTTTGGAGACGTTTCTTCATGGCAGGACAGACATGGAAAGAGCAGGAAACTCGCCACATCTTCATACAACAGCAGCAGAGAGAAGGCTGAGCACTAGGCTTGGAGCTAGATAATATTCCCCCAAAGCTTGCCCCCAGAGGCCCACTTCCTCCAGCAGGACTCCACCACCCAAAGGCCACATGCCTTTCCCAAATGCCACCAGCTGGGAGCCAAGTATCAAAACACATGTACCTATGGGGGGTAGCTCATTCCAATCACTGCAGCTGCTCTGTTCTTCAGGCTAGCTGGCCTGTGAGTTTCCAGAAGATTCTCCTGTCTCTCAATCCCTTCTTGTGGTAGGAGTGCTGAGATTGGAGGTACTCGTTGTGGTGTCTGGCTTTGTGTAGGTTCTGAGGATCCGAACTTGGGCACTCAAGCTTGCATAACAAGCACTTTATCCACTGAGCATCTCCCCAGCCCTGTGATATTTATGCTTGAGGGTGGCTTCCAGAAGCATTTAATTCATACTTTTTTTTAAGGTTGGGTCTCACTCTAGCCAAGATTGGCCTGGAATTCACTATGTAGTCTCAGGCTGGCCTGAAACTCATAGCAATCCTCTTACCTCTGCCACCCAATGCTGGGATTAACTGTATGTGCCACCACGCCCAGTTTAACTCATCCTTTTTCCCCCTTAATATCTCTTGGAGATATTTCTCTTTTAAGTATCCTTAAGAGATTGTTTAATATATTTTTTTTGTTTATTTATTTGAGAGGGGGGCAGATAGAGAGAGAATGGGTGAGCCAGGGCCTCAAGCCACCACAAATGAATTTCAGACACATGTGCCACCTTGTGCATTTGGCTTACGTGGGTACTGGGGAATCAAACCTGGGTCCTTGGGCTTCGCAGGCAAGTGCCTTAACCGATAAGCCATCTTTCTAGCCCTTAACTCAATCTCAAGTGGACCAGGTGTACTCCCCATGGCCAGGAAAATGAATTCTTCATATGTGTGGAAAGTCACAAGAGTTTGCCGTCATCAGTAAGTAATTGCCTAGGTTCCGTAGGTCTGCTATAACGAGTTACAACACACTGGGTGATTTAAAACAATTGAAACTTGTTTTTTCACAGTTGAGGAGGCCAGAAATCTACAATCAATACCTCAGCAGGGCTGGCTGTCTTCAAAGCTCTGAGGAAGAAATCATTATGTCTTGCTTCTCAGGTCTGGTGGTTGTTGGCACCCCTAAGAATTCTTTGATTTTGTAAGTGCATTGTTCTAAACTCTGCACCCATTGTCACATTCACTTCCATGTGTAACTCAATACACTCTCCCTTTTTTTAAAAAAAAAAATTATACTAGTGATTAAATTCAGGGCTCACTCTAATCTAGTATTATTTCATCTTTACCCTCAGCTGCTTACGTCTGCAAAGATGTTGTTACCAAACAAGATCCCATCCTGAGACTCCAGGTAGACCTGGCTTTTGCAGGGGACATTATTGAATAGTGTAGAGACCCCCTGCATGGAGGTCAATGGTCAAGGAACTATCAATGTGTAGTTTAAAAAAATATCTAAGACTAATATGAGTAAATTGTCACATGAGTCTCCAGAATTAAATATAAAATCAAAATGGTAAACAAGGTTCTCACTGACAGCATTAAAAGCTAAGATACAATAAAATAGTAGTTATGAAATTCTAGGGGAAAATTATTTATAACCTATAATTTGATGTCTTCCAAAACTATCAGTCCAAGTATGAGAACAATAAAATACTTTTTCCTTTCATATTTCAAAAGAATTACCTTCAGCACATTCTTTTTCTTTGGACCAACAAAGTTCATGAAGGAACTAAGTTGGAGAAGTAGACTGCAGAAAAGACTTCGGTTTAGGGTAAAGGAATTCCCACTTTTGGAATTCACCAAAATAGCAACTAAAAGGAAACCTGGGGCTCCACTTGGGCAGAGTTGGTAGTCCAGACTGGAGCCTAGCAGTGGACTTGAGGAGAAATGTTTTCAAGAAAGTAGTGAAACCAATAGTTCACAGGTTTAGTATTGGAAGAAATGTATTAAAAGTGTCTTGAAGGATTATTTTGAAAGTACAGAAAGAGTGCACTGATTTACATAAAACTGAGGAGCACAAAAGAAATCAGTTTAAACTTCAGATGAAACAAAAGTGGTCTAAGAAATTGCATGTCATGATAGCATACCATTTGACTGAGCAGTGAGAAACATTTACATAGTCATGATAATAAAGGCACTGAGATGTAGTTAATCAAGAAATTGCTATATAATTATATTGAATGGTTGAGAGAAAGGGAATGTGGGAATTCTTTTATTTTTTTCTTCATTCTACTTCTTTTCTTTTTTGCAAAATATGGAGTAATAAGCAAAAGAAACAGCTAAAAAGGGTTTAAAGTTGCCATTGAGGAAGCCAAGAGATAATAGAGATGTGCTTGAAAGTACTGGGAATGTCTTGGGGATTTAGGGTTCCTGGTTCTGTTCTTTGTGCCTCAGTCTTCTCTGCTCTTCTAATTCTGTGAACATCCTCCATTTATTTCACTGGTATATGACCCCCCAAGAATATTCTTTTATTTAATCCCTTCATATGGAAATTCTGTTACAATTAAAAAAGAGTGCAGGATATCACAGTGATAGACATGAATTCCACTAACACAACTGTTCCAGTGATTCCTTATGTAAAGTTACCATGTCACTGCCCAATCTACAGCCTGTTCTCTGCGTGACCTGAGGTCCTCACTACACCAGATATAACCCTGTTTGATGTCCTCCGAGCTCGCTGCCATCAGCTCCAGCCTCATGACGTGCTCCAATCGCAGCAAACTACTTCAGACCCCATATTCTGCAACCCTCCCCCTCCTGTTCTTTGATATACCACTTCCATGCTATATAACTATTGATTTTTAACCTGGGTAATGTTGTTTTACTGGTCAGGACTCAGCTCCATCACCCCCTCCCTCAGCTTTCTCTCAGTTAGCAGCTTGGCCTGGCTGCACTGCTCAGTGTTGGTGCTGGAAACACTGCATTCTGACCTGTGATTGGACTTCTTTACCTTGCTTTAGACAACCGGCTTCCACCTTAAAGACTAGAACTACATCTCACGCCTCTTTGTGTCTGTAACACAACTGCTTAATAGATGTGTACTGAAATTGTCTTTGTCTGTAAGCAGCAAAGATGGGCTTGGTTATCTTGGGGTTTGGCTACTTATTGTCCCATGAAAGACACCCCTATATAAAGTGACTTAATTTATTAATAACATTCTCTAATTGCTCTAAAGGTTTACTATGAAAAGCTCAACACTGCTTTCCATGGTACTGGCTGAGGTCACAGTTGAGTTTTCACTGAACAGAAATTTCAGCTACACTAAACCGTCTAAGACATTTTCGCTACTCTATCAGGTACGTTAGCTGGGGTGGCAGGAAAGGAGACGGCTGGCTGGGTGTTTCTGCCCATCCTCAGTAGTGTCGTGAGGACCATTCTTAGTACTATCTCTTGGCAGAATCCACTGAGTTCTGTTACGTAGGAACTAGATCCCAAGAGGACAAGACCAAAAACACTGCTAATGTTCTCAAGGGCTGCATTCAGAATGCACCGTTTCGCCTGTCACACTTTGTTGACCACAGCAGCTCTCGAGGCCACCCCACATCCAAGGATGGGGGAGAAAACAGTTCTCCTTCTTGGCAGGAGTAGCCTGGGTGTGTTCAAGGATGGGAGACATTATTGGCACGTGCCTTGTCATCAAGCTGCATTTGACAATTCAATCATTTTGTGTAGCTAAAGTAGATAATGGTTACATTTAAACAGAAAATAGTTATTTTTTATTAGTTCATCATTTGATGAGTCAAGAAATGTGATTAGGAGAAGGCACCTTATTTTACATCTTAACTTCAAAGATAATAAAGACTGGACGAATAAATGAACATATATGAATATCCAAACTCATATATGATACTGAGGAACTTATTTACAAGTTACCAGTTTTTTTTTTTTTTCTGTAAGAGCAAATATAAAGAAAACCAGATGTGGAGGTGCAGACCTTAAACTCCCAGCACTTTCGTGACTGAATCAAAAATGATATGGAGGTCTGGGCTGCCTCTGGGGGCCTTGGAGCCCTTCCCAGCTCTGGGGTGGGCTTAAACTTAGGAGTTAGAGGGCCGGAATCTCATAGTCACATAAAGCTTCCACTGACCAGTGGCCTCCGGGTTACTGCCTTGTGAATGTGATGAATGTGATCTATGAACCACAAAGGATGATGTTTAGAAAGATTTGGTCATAGAGCGGGAGAGAGGAAAAGAAGGCAGAGCTCCTGCGCAGCAGAGGGATCGAGAAGTGGAGGTTGTGGGACATGAAGTATAGCAGAAAGCTGCCGAGGTAGGAGGGGACCCAGGCAGAAAATCCATGTACTGACTCAAACCAGGGTTTGTTCATTTGTTTGTTTGTTTGTTAATAAGAATAAAGCTTTACTGGATGGGAGGGTGAGGTGGTCAGCCCAGTTCTCCTTCCACCTGCCCAGGCACCTGGCAGTCTTATCCGCACCCTTCCATCTGCTTTCCAGGACAGGGGCGACCCTTGAGGGAAAAAGATACAAGGATCAAAACAAATCCTCCCTTTCAGGTTCAAGGACATTTTCCACTTTTAGCCAAGATGAAATAAATACTATTCACCTTTGGGGCCCTGTAACCCTAAAACTTCGTAGCCAACTTGTTTCTCCTATTCTTCATCAATACTCTTTCAAGTTCAAGGCTAGTCTGGGCTTCTTAGCCAGATGCTGTATGAAAAAAACCAAAAACTGACAGACGAAGAAAGGACACTTCAGCAGAAAGTTTCTATGAAAAATAACCTGGATGAAATTGTTGGAACTATGACTGACCTCAGGCAAAATTAAAATAATGCACAGCTTAAAAAAAATCCATTCAATGTAGCCATTCTATCTTGCAACACTCGTTGCAGTATTCATGTTTTAGAAAATATGGAGCAGAATAATTAATAGGTAAATCTGTATTTTTAGACATGTCCATTACACTAATTAAAATATACTCTGGCCATGGCTTTTTAATTACTTCCCATCATTGCTGCAGTCAATGAAGCTAGCTTTATTACCTGTGATGATGCCTTGCTGGTAATAAATCTTCATAAAAACCTTCATAACATCATGAAAGAATGCTAATGCTAAAGTTCCAGTGGCAGGTTTTTCTGCCTAGCTTTTCTTAGGGCAGAATTTTTAGAGGAGAGTTATTTGCTCATGACCTGAGGCAAACAATACAAAGAAGACTAAATAGAATGTAGGCTTTTTCCCCTACCTTCACTTGAATATCCTCTTCTCCTGTTTCATTGTGGTCCTCAGCCTCCCTCCTTATGGTTTAAGCACTCAGATGAGTCGAGGTACTGATCGAGGCTGAAAAGGAAGAGAGAAAATGTCTGAGATCATGGGTTCTGCTTTACTTCTGCTCAGTCTAGCTGTTCTTATGCCTTAAGCAAGGCTCTAGTTCCTTGCTGCTTATTTTCTTCAGTTGTACAAAAGCAAGCTTCTCTGCTTTCCCCACAGATGAGAAAGACAATGGGAGCTCTTTGCAAGCTATAAATCTCTAAGCCGATGGGAGGAAAAGAATTGATGAAACAAGAAACGAGACAGTAGAAACCATAAAGCATCGCAGGTAGGTTTGGACATTCATTTACTTGGTCGTTTAGTATTTATCGAGGTCTTATGTGTTTGAGGCAGTGGACTGGAGCCTGGAGATTAGTGTCACACAAGACAGATGACCACCACTAACACCTTAAAGGCTGACAGAGGAGGAATAAACAAATATATGAATAGCTAACTTCCCTATTAAAAAAAGGCTAGAGAGGAAAAGAGCAGGGTGATATTCATGAGAGATACAAGGAAAGTTGGTGAGCCTTCCCTTTGTGGGAACCTGGCATGCAGGATGTGATGGAGTCAGACCAGCAGGTGAAGTGACATGCAGAGGGACCACAGCACACCGTGACTGATGAGGACAAGCTTGAGATGAGCGCTGTGAGGAGGAGGATGGGCACAGAAGAGTCTCAGTGTCATGAAGGCTGTGAAGCAGGAGTACAGTGGGATCTGACATGCCTTCGAGTGTCACCTTTGTTCTCGGATTGCGAGGGTCAGGGATTACAAGAGGATGCTGCTTTAAAAAGTCATCAAGGAAAGGGAAGGTGATGACTCAGATGAGGGGACCATCTACTACCAGTAATAGAAGTAGGGAGTATTAGAGTGACTCTAGATAGAATTTGGAGGTGGGGATGACAAGATTTGGTCACAGAATAATTATAATTGGGAAGGATAGCCCGAAACTCCTAGTTGTAGAGGCCAAGGATAAGCATTACCAAACACTCAGCCAAAATCAGAGTGTGGTTGTTTGGTTCAGATGTCCCCTATAAACTTGCGTGTTCTAAATGCTTAGGTCCCCAGCTGGTGGCAACTTGGGAGTCGAAACTCCTGGAGGCAGTGTACTTTGGGGGGATAGGCTTATGGATGTTATAGCCAGCTTCCCCTTGCCAGTGTTTGGCACACTGTCCTGCTGCTGTTGTCAATCTGAAGTTATCCAGGGGGTGATGTCCACCCTCTGCTCATGCTGCGGTTCTCCCCTGCCATCATGGAGCTTCCCCTCGAGTCTGTAAGCCAAAATAAACCCTTTCCACCCACAAGCTGCTCTTGGTCTGATGTTTTCTGCTAGCAATATGAACTTGACTGCAGCACAGAGACAAGGAATATAGTTGTCAAACAGGTTTATTGCTGAGTTGCCATGTTGGAGCAGAACACAATTCCAACTTCCTGCATTCCTCTGTCTATAGCTGCTTTCTGGTAATACTCTGCATTCCTCTTTCCTACATTATTTGATGATTGAATTAAAGAAAATGGAATTGAGCTGAAACACTTGCTAGCACCCCATACTACTTTTTTTCTCTGATTCAGGTAATACTGGCGTCACCCTTTATTTGATACAGGTGACAACTTAAATGACCTTGCTTTGTCCTTGAGAAAGCTCCCCTGGGAGTCAGTGTGTTGGTTTGGATCTAGGCTGTTGCACTTACATGCTCTGTGATGGCAAGCTTGTTCTAGAACCTCATAGCCTTCATTTTCCCATTTGTGAAACTGCTAGAGAAATGGAAAAAGCATGTCGTCTGGCACAGGGTTAAAAGCCTGTGTGATTATCATTCGATAAAGCCTAGAGCTCTGCTTAGTCTCGGACAAGCACACACAAGGGTGTTAGGGAGCACTAGTGAGGAATACAAAACCACTGGTTCAGCGGCCAGCTTTGCATAATGTGAAAGTGGGGCTGCTATGGTGATGTTGACCTGGATGGTCATAGTGAAGGAGGTTGTGATGTTCAGAGGAAGCAAATCTGTACAAAAGTTTTGAAAACTTTCTCCAGTGACCTGAGCTTGAGAAATTGTCTATTGCAAAGAAAGTACTAGACATCTTGTGGTCAGTATTATTCCCTAAGATCTTAGAAGTTGTACGGCCCAATTTTACCAATGTCACTCTGATGACCATAAGAAGACCAGGCCCATCAGAGATGAAGACTGAGGCTGGAAAGAGGGAGAAAGAGTCTTAATATGTGGGCTGGGGAGATGACTCAATGGATATCATGCTTGCAATGAAAGCATGGAAACCTGAGATTGGATTCCCCCATTCAATCCCCACGTGAAACTGAAAAAACTAGTAGCACAAGTCTGTAATCTGAGTGCTCCTACAGCGAGAGGAGAGATGGAAACAGCAACATGCCTAGAAACTCACTGGCCAGCTAGCCTGGTGTACAAAGCAGTGAACAGGAGAGCCTGCCTCAAGCAAGATGGACAACGAGGAAGAACACCAGAGAGAACCCTCGGTCCTCCACATGAGTGTCATGGAACACACATGACTGCACTCTCATACATGAGTGCACACACGCTAACACATGCATCAGAATCTTAATACTTGTAGGCTATTAACAGAAATAATAGATCATCAAATAACTCCTTGGGGACTACTACATATTTAATTTAGAGACAGACAAACAATACTATTAAAAACCATGTGGGGGCTGGGGAGATGGCTTAGCAGTTAAGGCACTTGCCTGCAAAGCCAAAGGACCTTGGTTCGATTCCCCAGGACCCATGCAAGCCAGATGCACAAGGTGGTGCATGCGTCTGGAGTTCATTTGCAGTGGCTGGGGCCCCTGGCATGCCCATTCTCTCTCTCTCTCTCTCCCTCTCTCTCTCTCCCTCTCTCAAAAAAATAAATAAATTTTTTTTTTAAAAAAATATGGGTTTGGGGGAATAGGGAACTAGACTTGAATCTAGGACCTCACCATATGAAGCAGGCACTCTACCACTGAGCTACATTTCCAGCCCAACTATTTGGATTTCAGTTACACGGTTTTTTTATGTCTAGTGACTTTTCTACTCATAATATTCTTTCACTCATAAGAGGTCACTATTATAAAAATTAATGAATAACTATTGCATACCTCACCTGCACTTCACCATAGCTCTGTTCGATAGCTGGAGAGAACAGACTGGGGCAGCTGGTTCTCAGGTATGTGATGTGGTTTGCTCATCCATGAAGGGCCTGTTCAGTACGTCGTTGGCTCCTACACGCAGTACAATTCCACATGCTAGTCTCTGAAATGTAAAGTTGTCATTTGTGTTTTTGGCTGTTGATGAACAACCATTAGTTCTATGGCTTGTCGTGCATGTGTATATATTTTAATGTTGAGGCACACGTGTGAATTGGTGCCAGGCTTCTGTAAGGGAGTGTGCACACTACACCTCTGAACAATTGCCTCCTCCCAAGAAGGCAGACTTTAGATGTTGCATTGGTGTCCAGTTTTTACCATGTTACCATGGTAATGAGAACATGATTTCACCACCTGGTATCTCTTCTTGATTCTTCAGTAAGAGCTCCTTGGGGGTTGTTTTAAGGTGCTGTGCCCCACCCATTGGATGGTCTCTTAGTAGTGAAGGTGCCAATCAAGAAAACTAGGTCTAGGGCTCAGCAGTTAAGGCATTTGCCTGCAAAGCCTAATGACCCTGATTTGATTCCCCAGTACCCCTGTGAAACTATATGAACAAAGTGGCTTGTGGATCTGGAGTGGAGTTCATTTGCAGTGGCTAGAAGCCCTGGTGTACCCATTCTCTCTCTCTCTCTCTCTCTCTCTCTCTCTCTCTCTCTCCTTGCAAATAAATAAATAGATATATATGTTTAAAAGAAAAGAAACCTAGTTCTCCTTTGCAGAGAGTAAGGTGTCCAACCTAAGAGGTTAATTTGTCTCTTCATTTTAATCTTGAAATGAGAAATACATGGACTGAAAACGGCGAAGGAGCTCTCAGCTCTTCGAGGGTCTGCCGGAAGTACCCTCTATTCATTTCCACCACATGCAGGAACGGTTTTAAGCTTTTCCTACAGGAAGCCAGAGAGTAACTATCTTAGGCTTTGTGGACTATGAAAGCTCTTCCTCAACTATTTAATTCGGTTATTGTAAAGGAATGAACAGTGGACTTTTCTGTGTTCCACAGGAACCAGCAGGAGGCTAGATTTGCCCTTATTTTGAAAGCCCAGGGACTCTGAGATGTTCTGCGTATCCCTGTTATTTTTTTTTAACCTAGTTTTTCAACTTTTCCTTCTTGTTCTGTGATCTTCCCACATATTTCCCAAGCACGTCCCTTTGAGTCCTGAGTGCCATCACAGTCCAGTTCGGTCCTCTGCCACCAAGGCTCTCTAATAGACTGCTACTTGGCTCTTCAGTGAACCTTAGGACTCACTAGCTTAGTTCCTAACACCCACATGCCAATGAAGCTTCCTTGAAATGCCTCCTACTGATAATACATAGAAGAATTGTTGAAAGGTATTTTTACGATGGTGTCTCAGGAAAAGTGGCTACATCTGGTGATATGAGCAACAACAAAATGAAGTCAATAAACAAATGAATAAATAAGCAAGGTATGGCACTTTGGACGTGGAGACAGGTGGTCAGGAATTTAAAATCAGTTCTAGCTCTATAGTGAGTTTGAGACCAGCCTGGGCTACATGAGAACCTATCTCAAAAAAAAAATATTATGCTTAGTCAGATATTTAGAATGTTAAAATATAATGTTGAATTTGGAAGTGACTCGATTTGATCATTTGAATTGGTCTTTTATCCTCAAGTTAGAAATGGTAAGTTTATAACATTGTTTGAATAAGTGTTCCAGAATGTTTAAATTATCAAGAGATTTTTAAAAAATTATATTTAAAGGGAGCCAAGGTATTAAAATGAAGTTTACCTATGTTAGATGTTAATCCCAGGAGATCTAAGAATTCTGCATCAAGTCTCCGAGTCCATACAAACCTTGTCCCTCCTGTGAACCTGCAATCTTGTGGGGATCTCACTGTCTTCCAGGGCGACAAGATTTCATTGTCAACAATGCTTCTCCTTTCTGTGTCTTACCATTCTAGGAGAATATAAACATTTTGGAGCACCTTACTTAGGTTGGGAAGATAAGATCATCAGGTCAGGTCTGAGCATTGCCCCTGACCTTCAGTGACTGTCCAAGATGAGGACATTATTCACCCACACAAACTCAATCCATTCAATTCAAAGGAGAATGGATAGATCCTTCGGGGGGGGGGGGTCTCTGATAGTGCTAACAGAGGAACATAGTCCCAGTGACATCAGAATTCTCACTTCAGAAATACAAGGGAGGCATGTAACATTCTCTAAGGTCCTAGCTCAAGATCAGAGGTGTCCCTAGACCTAGGAACTATTCCAGGAAAGCCATATCTAGGAAGTGCATAAACCAAAGACAACCACACAGTGAGACCATTATTCAAATTCTGAGGAGAAAGTCTCAGGGTCGTATTAGATGACTTAGAAACCTTCTTTTTAAAAAATATTTTATTTTTATTTACTTATTTATTTGACAGAGGAAGAGGGAGAGAGAGTAAGAGAATGGGCATACCAGGGCCTCCAGCCACTGCAAACGAACTCCAGAAACATGGGTCCCCTTATGCATCTGGCTAACATGGATCCTGGAGAATCAAACATAGGTCCTTTGGCTTTGCAGGCAAATGCCTTAACTGCTAAGCCATCCCTCCAGCCCTAGAAACCTTCATTAATACTAGTAAAACTCCCTTGGAACAGAGAGAATTCATGACTCAGGCTTGAGGACTTCAGCCCAACTTGTTTGTATTGCTTAAACTTTGTTGTGTGTTTCCCTGGAGTAATTAGGGTTGTCACTTATAGATAAACAAAAATCTCCTTTAGAAATGAATTTATTTTGGGAGGAGGAAGGGATAAGAGAGTTATAAGAGTCATAAAAAGTGAATATGAGGGATGGAGTAATGGCTTAGCTGTTAAGGCATTTGTTTGCAAAGCCAAAGGACCCAGGTTCAACTCCCAAGGACCCATGTAAGCCAGATGCACAAAGGGGTGCATGCATCTGGAGTTCATTTGCAGTGGCTAGAGGCCCTGAATGCCCATTGTCTATCTGCCTCTTTCTCTCTCCTTCCCTCTCTCTCTCTCTCTCTTTCAAATAAATAAAAATATTTAAAAAGTGAATATGAGAAAAATACATTATATACCTGTATGAAAAATGTCAAAAAGTTAAAATAACTTTTTTTCTGTTAAAAATGTGAAATATCAGGGTTGTGGATATATCTTAGTTGGCAGGGTACTTGCCTAGCATGCACAGAGACCTGAACTTAATCTCCACAAACAATGCATGGTGGTGCATACTTGCAATCCCAGCACTCGGAAGGTGAACACAGATCAGAAGTTCAATGCCATCCTTGTCCACGTAGAGAGCATGAGCCATCCTGGAAAACACGAGCCTTGCCTCGAGAATGCCTCTACATTGACAAATACCAACTTAAGGGGAAATCAAACTACCTAACAGCGATTCTACGAAGCAGCTACTATTTCTATTTGACAAGCGAGGCAGGCCTTGCAAGGTTAATTTGTCCAAGGTCATGTAACTAGCAGAGGTGACACAGGCTTCAAAGCCAGGCAATCTGCCCCCACCTTGTGTTCCAAAACACGGATCTCTTCTTCTATGCACAGCATGGGGAACCGTCAATTATGCTATGCCATGGCCAGACCGTTTTTAAATAATTGATAGAGAAGGAAAGTCTACCGAATGTAAATTTCCTTCAGACAACATTGATTAATTGTTCAAAGTCTTCTTAATTTTACTTTGTAGTGAGATGCTCTGCTAGGTGCTGCCCAGCCATTATAGTTGATTGTTGTAGCCACACTGCAAAATAGGAATTGTTTTCCTCATTTTCTGAGGAGGAAGCTGAATTGATTTGTCCAATAATGCCTTAACAGTAAGTCACAGACCAGAAATCTAAACCAATTTCTGGCTGGTCCCAAAGTCTAAATACTCTGCTTCTGTCCTAACCTAAGACTCTGTGCTCTGCAATGCTGTGCTGGCACAGTTTACTAAGCATTTTCTAGGCCTCCACCCTCATTCTTATAAGGGAAATGAGTTGAATATACTTACTCAACAAAATGCATCATATTCCAGCCAAGCAAACAGCTCCAGCTCCTCAATACCCCCCACAGCCAAATTAACCAGTATTTGGAACTTAAGTCCTACAACAAACCCCAGTGCACTGGGTTGAAAATTGCAGCTTTGCTGGGCTGGTGGCTGGAAAATAATGTGAATCACACAGATAATAAGCAGCAGACTTTGGATGGGGGAGCGTGGCATTAAATAATTGAAGCTGCTGAAAGAAGAATGGGGGCCAAGTCAACATGGCTTTTACGAAACTGAGAAATGGAATATTGATGTTTGGTTCCAGCACTGAGAGCTTTCTGGTTAATTACATTCCCGGGTGAAGTCAGAGAAAAATATGATACTTACATTTTTCAGAGAACACAATAATTTTCAATCATTTACTGGGAAATTGGTTAACTCTCCAGCTCACCTGCTTTCTGTAAAAGCTGGAAGAACATTTTGTTGAACAGAACACTGAAATGTGTAGATATTGCATATCCAACTTTTATTGCAAAGCCATTGAGCTCTTGTCGTTAGGTAGACAAAGGTCCCCTTTGGAGCTCAGAGTTGAGTTAGCAAACCTAGAAACAATTATGTCTGCCTTACATGACACAATTGTTTTCATAGAACTCCTTGAGAAGAAAAATGAGATAGAAGATTATGATAGATTATCGATGGTATATAAAGAGAGAGATAGATAGATAAAAATAGATAGATGGATATAGATAGATTCATAGGCAAATAAATAGATAAGGGTTGTGTCCAGGGATCAGTGTCAATAGTAACTGAAGCAATAAGAAGGAAATATATAGAGTTCTCCCTGGTGGGGAGGGATTCACCAGAGGGACCAACATTTCACTTAGTGACTTGGAAGGTACACACTTGTTTGGAGGGGTAAGATGAGAATAATGATTCCACCTGGTCCCACCAATAATGTCTTCATATGATTCCTTCATGGGAGTGACCCATTGCTTCAATCTGAGTTCTCATGATCTAACTGGCTGTGGAAATACTCTCACAGACACCTTCGTAGGTGTCCTTTATTACTCCTCTTGGTCTATCTTAATCCAATCAAGTTGACAATAAAGATTAGCTATCACTTCTCACTTTTTGGTTCTGTGATAGGAATTAAATTTGCAGTCCCTGTGACAAATCTCTGTTCCATTTCCTTCAAAGCTGAGATATTAACTTGTTCCATGCACCATATGGTTATGGCAAAAGAGTTTTTAGTTGGCTCTCCCTGTCACAGAGCTAACTTAAATTACCTTTGATTTTGACGATTTTAGTGACCTGAGTCATCAGCCAGTGTTGTTTGACAAGAGATGACACATAGGTGGTCTCCAAATATGTTGAAAACAATGATGATACTTTTTTTTCTAAGTATACCGCTTTTGAATACCCAACTGTTTATAGTTTGAACTTTTAGCTGCAATTAACAGCAAATAACAAAACTTCCAATAAGAGAGGGAAGTATTGGAAGAACACTGTGTTACCCACAGAACCTTGAAGCATCTGGGCATCTAAAATGACTTAACTTGAGACAGAAATTTAAAACTCAGGCAGTTTTTAATCTCTCAACATACCTCCATCTGTCTGTCTGCCTGAGAGCTCTCTTGAACATATCCATCTATCTGATAGATATGTATAGTACAAACTAAGCACACTGAATTCACAGAGTGAAGAGTCGGAAACTGAAAATGTGTTCATCTTATGTACCTCTATCCCTCCTTCCCTGTCTTCCTCCTCCTCTACTGTTGGCCCTCTATGAATCCTCTATCTCTGATTTTGTTTTCTGTCCTTCTATGTATTTCTCTGTTTTTCCTTTCACTTCCACTCCTCCATTGTTTTTCTCATTCACTCTCTCTGTGTCTCTCTTCCCCTCTCTTTCTCTATTTCCCTTCATCCACTTTGTTTACTTCTGTGTTTTCATAGCAAAGTCTGCCTCGTTATTCCCTACATTGTTGTCCTCCCTTTAAGCCACCAGGCCAGACGACTGGCTACTAACCTATTTCTCTCAGGTTTCAAAGTCCATGCAAAGGAGATCTTATATTTGTCCACCTTGAGCTTTTCAGGATCTCTGACCCAGCTGTGTGCAGGAAAATAGTCAAGTGATGCAAGTATGCCTAGAGAATGGGGGTACCACAGCCAACAGAGGGGAGTACAGTATTTCTCAAAGAATATATATATCTCTGTATTTGAAATCATAGGATAAAATAGGTTTCCTCCAAGCATGGGGATTGGTCAGTATTGGTGGATGACTCAATGTTGTTGAGATTAATGTTGGTTGGCCAAGAAATCTCAGTGGGAGATACCATATGGAAATTCAACATGGCATGTTGGAAGGATACTTTCTTAGGACAAACGTTTTTGAAATCCAGGCCATATTGTAGATTAGTAATATTAGAGATCTTAGGTCAAAGGCTTCCTGACATTACCAAAGGCAAGAAAAGGAGGGCCACACATCTAAACCTGATATCCAGTCAGGAAAATGAAGGTATCCAGGTAGATTTTTGCACTTGTCAATGCATCTTGGTTGTGTCTTCTTTTTAAATGCTTCCCTCCTGTCCTCAACCTGTTCATCTGTAAGAAGACAGGATTGGGGCATGGCAATGTGCGGTCCCTGTAGCATGGATATGTTCTGACTCGCCCTGTGGGCAGCACTGGGTAGATGTGCCCAGGTAACAACAGCTCACATGGGCATGTGTGTGCACCCTGTGCATCCCCTCCAAACCCATGCCCGCTGAACCTGGGATCTTATTTTTACTTTCTAGGTAGTCTGAAATTAGATTTGCCAACTTGGCAGCTCCTGTCAGATATCTGGTTTTCTAAATAGAGATTCTTTTTTTTTTCTTTTTCAGAGTTTGAACAAGAGACTTTCAGCTCCTGGACACTATGGTTACCTTCTGTGTCTCTCAAGGCAAAACTCTAAACAACACTTGGAACTTCCAAGCAGGGGCTCCTGGGGCCTACTCCTGAAAGTTCGGCTTTCTCCTTGACAAGCCTGTCAGCACAAGAACCTGGGTCTGTAGACAAAGCACAGTGTGGTGGAAGTTGGGCGGATTGTGCAAGAGTGGCTTTACCTGGAAATGATGAAATTTCTTACGTAGGGTGGTAAAGATGCTAAGATTCATTGAAACACTTTGTGGAGGGTGTAAAATTAAAAGTAGAAAAGGCATACAGATGTTAGAAGTGAGAAGATAGCTTTAATTCTTGTCTTACCCTTAAAATTGTTTCTTTATTCAGGCCACAAGCATTTATTGAGCCCCGAGTGTGCTCTAGGCACTTGGTTACACAGTGAAGTGAGAGCACAGGGCTCATAAGCAGGAAAGGGAAGACAGACTGGCAAATTCATGAATATTTGTCTAGAACAGGGTCGGGGATTTCTATCTCCTCATTTATTCCCTGCCTCCCTTTTCTTCTCATCTCCCTCTGCTCCTGGAGCCCAAGTGGGACTGTTTGGGAGGACAATGGCAGTAGCAGAAGCTTGTGGCATTTCTGGAATTAGAGCCATGGGACTATTTAAGGAGGACACACAGAGTGAGAGAACTTTTATGAATGGCCAGAAGGAGACCTTGCGGGCAGAAGTAATGATGTAATAAAATGGTGCACAGCAGCGAGCTGTGGACAGCCTTGGAGGCGGAGATGCCATGCAGACAGGGAGGGCCCAGGAGCCCTCAAACAATGCCCATGCAAGGGAGGACATCATCTTGGCAGTGGATCCTCTCAGACCCACGCAGTCCTCAGCTTGTCCTTCGAGAATTCCTAAACCATAAAATTGCAAACAAAAGAACATTGCTGTGTTTGTGTTTTTTAAAAAAAAGTGCGGGGTATATTTGAAAGAAAAGATGGATAGGATAAGCATCATTTATTAGAAGGTTATACTCCACATCCTATCTTGATTATGTCTTATTTGAACACCAGATGCATGACTACTTCTTGCTTGTTTATCTACTGTAAACTGATACCCAAATGAAAACGCTACCTATGCATGCCACCTACCACCCTGCCCCTCTGTATTAATCAGAGCTCACCACTGTAAGTAACAGATCAATTCTGGCTAAAGGACATAGAATTAGAATTGCGTGTAGTGAAGAGCTCAGCAAAGCAGCAGGCTTGGGTTTGAAGCCAGAACACTGCACATTGAGGCACAGCACTGGTTCCATGAAAGGGCTCAGCTTATTTGCTACCTATTAGGCACAACATAGAGCTTGTCTCACAGATGTCAGAGCTTGGACCACTGGATATTGCCTCTGCCTGTCACTGAGACTCCAGGAAGCGGCAACAGCTGTGGCAGCTATGCCACTTTCCAGGAAAGGTGTCAGGGCAGCTCACTTCTTAACATCCGCATTTTAAAATTTGCACCTGAGTAGCATATTTGATTTGGTCTAAGCCCTGCACCTGCGTCCCAGGAGCAAGGAAGGCTGGGAAAGGCAATAATTCACCTATTCAGGAACACTGTGTCACAGATGACAAGATGGATGGTTCCCACAATCACAGGAATGGATTTTAGCTACTGGGCAGCTATGGGCAATGAAAGGGAGAAATAGAGAAGGACAGGGAGAGAGAGAGAGAGTATTCAACACACCAATGTATTCACCTTCTTCCATCTTCTTTCAGGTGCCATGGCTATTGTTTATTCCTTTAATTTTCTTATACATTTTAAAAATTGATTTCAGAGTAAGAGTTTTTATTAATGTTATCCTCATACATATGTCATTATACTTCATTCTCATTTATTCCTTTCCTCCACTGCTATCCCTCCGAGCCCTCCTCCCCCTCTGGCTGGTCCTTTTCTTCCTCCAGTTAGTTAGGTCCCTTTCTGTTTTCCTATTTCATGCATTTCATTTTGCTCTCTATTTCCCATCCCATTTACATCTCTCCCCTTTCTTGTGATCCCCTTTTTAGTTTCGTGACATAAAAACACACACATATAAATGCACAAGTGTATATACATGCATATAAATTATAAATCTGGGTTCTTCACATGAGACAAAACATCCGATGTTGGTCTTTATGAACCTGCTTTATTTCACTGAACATGAATTCCAGTTGTATCAATTTTCCTGTGAATGTCATGGTTTTATTTGCTACCATGCACAAAAATCCACTGTGCATATGTACTACATTTTTATTATCCATTCATCTTTCAATGGACATCTAGGCTGATTATGTTACACACATTTATGTGCTGAATTACACTTATTGATTTACATGTGTTGAACCAACCAAGCATCCTTGGGAAGAAAACAACTTGGTCATGCTATATGATCTTTCCAATGTGTTCCTGAATTTGATTTGTAATTATATTATTGAACAATATTGTAACTGCTCCTCAGAGAAGTTGGCGCAGAAATTTTCTGTCTTTATTGTGACCACAGCTGTTTTTGGTATCAGAGTCATCCTGGCTCTATAAACTCAGATAAGTTCTGTCTCCAGAACAAGCATTTAGCAAGTGTGAGGTCTGGAGCGATGGCTTAGTGGCCAAAGCATTTGCCTGCAAAACCTAAGGACCCAGGTTTGATTCCCAAGTACCCATGCAAGTCATATGTACAAGGTGGCACATGCATCTGGAGTTCATTTGCAGTGGATGGAGGCTCTTGCATACCCATTCTCTCTCTCTCTTTCTCTCTATCTGCCTCTTACCCTCTCTCAAATAAATAAATAAATAAATAAATAAATAAATAAATAAAATATTAGACAGTTAAAAAGAATACAAAGTATATGATGTATATGTGCAATACAATATATATATTTTAAAAAATTAATTATTTACTTGACAGAGAAAGAGAGAGAGAATTGGCATGCCAGGGCCTATAGCCACTGCAAATGAATTCCAGACACATGTGACCCCTTTTGCATATGGCTAACATGGGTCCTGGAGAATTGAACCTGGGTCCTTTGGCTTTTCAGGCAAATGCCTTAACCACTAAGCATCCCTCCAACACATATATATGTATATATATGTATATTTAAGTGAAATACTAAGTGAGATGAGTCAGATTCAGAAGACAAACACTTCATGTTTTCACTTAATTGTGTAGTCTGAAATAATTAAGCTCAAAGGAATGAAATAATTGTACCACAGTCTTAAGAGAGAGATGATATTCAAAGACTAGAAAATCTAATGAGGTAGGAAGAACGCATTTGTGTGTGTATGCATACGTGTATGTGTATTGTGTGGTGTGTAGGTGTGTGGGCACGCAGCACTCATGTGGAGGTTGCAAGATGACCATGGAGCGTGTCTCTTTTCCCATCCTTTGGAGAAGAGTTTCTCTTGCTGCTAATACTGGCTGTGGGCATCTGGATTCTACCAGCTTCGCCTGCCATCCACACAGGCATGCGGAGATTACAGATGCTTACACCGCTCTGCCTCTGGCTTTATGTGGGTAATGAGGAAGGTTGAGCTCAGGTGAGCAACCTTGTAAGCAAGCACCTTTCATGACTGACTGAGCAATCTCTGCAGCCCCCTGTTAAGAATTTCCACTCATAAGCATTTGGTGTTACAACAATCCAATTTTCAAAGGAGTTCCATAGACAAATCATTCTCGAATGGTTGCCTACAAATGAGCACAGTAACGTTGAAGAACAGTGGTGTGCGTGTCGGTCAGAGTCATAGGGACAGGTTTCTAGGGATAAGTTGTGGTGGTGCTCACACCAGACCACAGATTGGCCCTAACTTGGTAGCTCCTGATAAAACAGAGTCTTGGACTCTAGATCAATTCTCATAAATGTGAATTTACTATGGAAAAAAATCGAGAATGCTATATAGCTCTCAGATGATTTTCCTGTTGTATATCCACAGACTGGGTTTATAATTCACAGGTACAATCTATTGCATTAAAATTATAAAGGAAATTAATCCAGGTGAAAATAAGTGAGGCTTTTGCCAATTTCAGAGGTAGAAAAAAAAAACATAAAAATGCAGCTCTCAGAATGGAGAGGGTTAATAAAAATCTAAGAGGATATGAATGAGCCATATAGAAACATACTCTTTTGGAAAATGGCGCATCCAGAAGCCATAGATAGTTACTAGAAAATTTTCAGTGCCAGGGAAGGGATACCCTCCAGTGAGCTGTTGGCCAGGGAAGTCCCTGATGCCCCCAAAACATTACAGGCCATTGCCAAAACCAGGAATGTATGGTAAGACCCTACTGCTGAAGACTCCACATGCTTGGGCTGCAAGGTCACTGAGAAATATTGTTGGAGCTGAGCTGAAAACCTCCTCTGTGTAGACCAGCTGACAGAAAGCTAGAAAAAGCCACGGTGCATGCAGCTCCATGAGAGAGAGAGAAGTCATTAGTGGAGATAAACAACAATGGGCACTGTAAGACTTAAGTTTGGCCAGCCAGGCCAAACGAGACAATGAGTGCAATAGTGGCATGTCTGTCATGGGGGAACCATCCACTCTCTAATTGGACTGGAGTCCTGCTTCACAGGAGGGAATATATGCCTGATACTGATAAACCTATGATGGGAGAAGTCATGAGCCCTAGGGGTGTAACACCTGTTGGTGTCTGGATAAATGCATATATTATGCTCACCAAACTGCCTAGTAATCACTTCTCTTAATTTTCATACTCATGTATTAATGCCAGTCTCACTTTTGGTTGGAGAAGTTTCTCTTTTCAGATGGCAGTGACCTCTGGGGTGACTCAAAAGGCACCATAATGCTGAGAAGAAGTGACACAGGAGTGTGCAGCATTGAAACATCTCTATCAAATTTTCCAGGGCTCATGATCCATTGCAGAAGAGGTGGCAGAAATAATGTAAGAGCCAAAGGAAGGGTAGGACTGCTTACAATGCACTCTTCCAGACATAGAATGTCCTGGATATCCATGACCTCGCAATATCTGACACTACCTACACAAGACTATCATTATAGGAGGAATAGATGATGACATCAAACTAAAGAGAGACTGATTGAGAGAAGGAGGGGACATGAGGAAAAATGGAGTTGTAAAGGGGGAAGTAAGGGTGGGAGGGAATAATCATGGTTTATTGTCTATAATTATGAAAGTTGTCAAAAATAGAAAAAAAATTTAAATGCAGCTCTCACCAGAAAATACAAAAAGTACTTATAATAGCATGTTTAATACTGGTCATTGAAATGTACAATCGACAACAAAGGCCTTAGGTGACTTCTGTTTAAACTACAGTAGGCAGCTGAAGTTCTCTGCTCCTTTGAACCACTTTGCTACAGAGCTTCATCCTTGTTAGTTTTTACAAATCAATATAGCTGTTGTTTAAGTCATGGACACCTACTGCCTTAACAGTGTTTTGTCAGGGAATGCCTCAGAGCCATGCAAGTATAAGACCATGACTCCAATCACCAACTCCCATTTAAAAAAAGTCAGGTGTGATCATGCGTACCTATGACCTCAGTCCTAAGTGGGGTCAGAGACAGGAGAACCACTGGGACTTGCTGCTCAACCAGTAAACTCAAAACTGGCAGCTTCAGGTTCCGTGGGAGACTCTATGTCAGGGAACGAATGTGAAAGAGTAATAGAGGACACCAACTCTGGCCTCCACACACGTGCACTTGGGGAGTATGCACCTGCGCATCCACACGCATACATTATACATACACACACCACAAAGACTACACATACCCACAAAACTGCTGCCTTGGCACCAATAATTTTCACTACTAAGAAGTCTCCTAAGTAAATAATGAGTGTGGAGAAATATTAATATTTAAGTTCAGTGACTGTTTATTGCACAATAATTTCACAAGATGGGAAATAATCAGAATGTGTAGTTGAAAGGAACTACTTAAATTAAACAAATGGCCATGTATATACACAGTTATCCAGACATTACAATTACACTGGTGACACATATTTAGTTGCTAGGAGCAAAGTGTTGCACAATCTAGTACTGAGTTGAAAGCTTTACAATACAAGGGATGCTTAAAACTATCAAATTCACTAGACATAGTGTTGCAGCTACCTTCTCATTGCTGAGAAAATGCACACAGCAAAAGCAGATAATGGGAGAGAAGTTGTTTTTATTTTATTTTATTTTACTTACAATCACAAAGGCTTAATGATGGCAGGAAAAGTACGGCATGAGCAGAGGCTGGATGTCACCTCTGCCACTGCGATCAGAAAACAGCAGCAGGAGAGGGAGCTGAATTCTAGCAAGGGGGAGCTGGCTATAACACCACTAAGCCTACCCTCAACAATGCAACACCTTCAACAAGCCTCCACCTCCCAAATTGCCATGAGTCGGGAACCAAGCACTCACAGCACTGGTAGTTATGGGGGAAACTTGATTCAAACAAACTACACATAGAAAGGATATCTGAAGAGGAATAAAGGTTTCATTTATTTATGAAGAATGGGGGGATGTAAACCTGGGAAAAATGCAAAGGGGGTAATGAAAACACATGAGAAACAAAGAAGGAAGGAGTTGGGTCCTAGCTGGACCAGAGACCACACTACTCCCCCATTCTACCACACAGACATGTCTGGAAGGAAGGAGTTGAGTCCCAGATGGACCAGAGACCACACCACTCCCCTATTCTACCACACAGACATGTTTGGAGCTCCCAAGTTACAGTTCTCAACTTTAGTTTCACCTTGGGAGCTTCTTTAAAATTCCAGGGCTGTACCTCAGTCTCCCAAATCCTGAGGACTAAAGCCTCTTAGAAAATAAATAAAAATAAAAGAAAATGGAATGCCTGGTTCTATGTACCCCAATCAATTAAAACTTGCAGGAGCTAGGACTCAGACATCAGTCTTGTTCTGTTTTGATCATGAGCCCTTAGGTGATACCTGGGTGAGGCAAGTTTCAAAGCTGGAGAGATGGCTCAGCAGTTAAGCTGCTTGGGGGCAAAGGTGACTGGCTCAGGCTCGATTCCCCAGTACTCACGTAAAGTCAGATGCACAAAGTGGCTCATGTCTCCAGAGTCTGTTCACAGTGGCAAGAGACCCTGGTGTACTCATTCATTCTCATTCATTCCCTCTTTCTCTCTCTCTCTCTCTTTCCCCTCTCTGTTCTCTTTCATTGCAAAAAAAAATATTTTTTTTAAAAAAGCATAATATAAGAGAGAGGGAAGTGTTGCAGCCAGGTTCTCATTGCTAGTAGAAATCAGACAATGAAGAGCAGCTTGTGGGAAAAAGAGGTCTATTTTGGTTTACAGGCTCGAGGGGAAGCTCCAAGATGGCAGGAGGAAACATGACATGAGAAGAGCGTGGATATAACTCATGGCCCTCATAAGGTGGACAACAAGAAGAGGAGAGAGAGTGCCCAACACTGGCATGGGGAAACTGGCTATCACACCTATAAGCCTGTCCCCAACAATACACCACCTCCAGGAGGCTTTAATTCTCAAATCTCCATCAGCTGGGAACCTAGCATTCAGAACAATTAAGTTTATGGGGGTCACCTGAATCAAACCACTACAGGAAGTAATTGGTTTATAAAGCCCACTGTTTCTTTCCTTCCTCCACCTTACTGTCTTCCAACATTTGGAAAGAACACCCTTGGCTCTCCTGCTGAAAATTTTCAGCAATCTTTATCTCTGGACAAGAGCACAATGAGTTCCCCACTTTATAAAGCTTCTCATTAATGACAAGAGTGTTAGATAAGGGTTTATGTTTCTATATTTTCTGTGCCAAAAGGTGGCTAGAAACATAGGCTCAAAGGTTAGGCAAGCTTTGAGTTTCATCATGCCTGCATTGATGTAAAACAAACAAACAACATCAACAACAAAACCCTCCCTATCATGTTGTATTTACAAGAAACCACTCGTGGTTTCAAAGCAAGTTCCAAGTGTTCACACAGGACTGCAGTTTAACAATAAAAATGCCAGGATAGTATATCCACATTCTTCTTTGCTTTAATAGAAAGCATGCTGGATACCAAAGCCATTTTTCCTTCATAATAAAGATCCAGTTTTTATTGGAGCCCAGAAGCTCCTAGAAGTATTCTGTCACAAGTTAAGTTTCAATTATCCTTGAGGGTTTGATGACCACTGAATCCTCTGTTCTTTGATATTTTTCTTATTTTGGTTTCTCCACACAGACTGACATGCAACCCTAAACTGTGTTTCAGAGATTCCAGCAGGAGCCAAATTCTCCATCCTTTCCTTGAGGGAGCTCAGAGACAAGCTTGGACTAACTTGAGAATTACTGGCCAATGCTGCTCTGAGAAACAGCTTTCCATTTCTGCAGAAACTAACCCAAACATGTTATAGGACTCACCAGGGACAGGGCCTGTAGCTCCATCTGACAACACCCATCACAGTACCAGCTGTCAAGCTCCTTTCTTGGCCTCACAGAGACAGTGGCTTACAACCAACCAAGAAGCAAGGCTGAAGCAAGAGGGAGGCAAACAGACAAACATTCAGCATGCTGATCCCCTGCAAACAGAAGCTATCATCCCCAGCAGACACCTACTTCTTTTTTTTAGCTTTACTTTTTAAAAATATTTTATTTTTATTTATTTATTTGAGGAGAGAGAGAATGGGCACACCAGGGCCCACAGCCACTGCAAATGAACGTGTGCGCCCCCTTGTGCATCTGACTAATGTGGGTCCTAGGGAATCAAACCTGGGTCCTTTGGCTTTGCAGCCAAGTGCCTTATCTGCTAAGCCATCTCTCCAGCCCAAGCTTTTCTTTTTTAAAAAAGTATGTTTATTTATTTACTTGAGAGAGAGAAGAGGCAGAGAGAGAGGGAGTATGGGCATGCCAGGGCCTCCTGCCACTGCAAACAAATTCCAGACACATGCACCACTTTGTCCATCTGGTTTTACATATGTACTGGGGAATCAAACCCAGGCCATCAGGCTTTGCAAGCAAGTGCAGTTAAGCGCTGAGCAATCTCTACAGCCCACCTATTTCTTTTGAACAGTGATCCCAGGTAATAAACCTCCCCACATTTAAGTAACACAACCATTTGTAATTGTTGCTTTCACTTTTAAAAAGCCTATATAAAGGAAATTTAAATCTCTACTTTATAGTATACTCTATAAAATTCAATTTAAGCATGGTTTACGGAGGTAATAGTGCTTCCCCACTGAACAGAGAGCATTGATTCATACACAAAAGAACTCGATGCTGAATGAATGAATGAGTGCTATATAGACATAGAACCTGCTCTGTCTAGTATGTGTGCTCTAGCATCTGAGATGTACCAAGTTCCTGTAAACAAAATCTGCTGGATGTTTTGAGGAGAAATAATTGTTTTCCCCTGAGGAGGATTTTTAGAGGAAATGTCATTGAAAATGCATCTGGAAGGCTAAGGAGAGTCACAAAAGGAAGATGTGTAAATCTGCAGGAATGAAAAAGTACAGGATAGGGCTGGAGAGCTGGCTTAGCAGTTAAGCGCTTGCCTCTGAAACCTAAGGACCCCAGTTCAAGGCTCAGTTCCCCAGGACCCATGTTAGCCAGATGCAAAAGGGGGCACACACATCTGGAGTTCTTTTGCAGTGGCTGGAAGCCCTGGCGTGCCCATTATCACTCTCTCTCTCTCTCCCTCCCTCTCTCTCTCTCTCTCTCTCTCTCTGTCACTCTCAAATAAATAAATAAGAATGAACAAAAAAAATTTTTTTTAAGTACAGGTTACTTTGAGGTATGGGCAAGGACGAAAGGAAATTGCTGCATCACTAAAGGGAATCCAACTCAAAATGGGAACCAAAGTTTCACAGCAAGTCATGTGCAGAACACTGATTGGAAATTTATGTCAAAGCTAAAATAGAAACTTTCAAAAAGAAGCTTAAATGATTGCTTAGAATTTGTCAATTATAAACACAGCCACATGCTAAGTCTTTAAAAGACAGTGACTCAAAGGAGAGTGTGAAATGATTTTGATGGATTGGTATAATAACTTGAGATGACCACTGTCCTTTTACACTTGACCTTCATATGGCCATGAAGAGGTCATGCTAGCAAAAGTATTTTAAGAGCACCACAATTTCTTCTACGCAATTTATCAACTTCATAAATATAAGGTTGAATATTCCATTTGCATTCAGTTCTCCTTGCATTGAGTGTACCTTCTGCTGAGGGAAGTGTATGACACCCAAGAGACAAGAGATTGGCTCAAAAGAGTGGAGATGTTGCACCAAGTTCTGTTGTACAGAAAATTCCTCTGAATTGAAAGCAGTAAACAATTGATGTGTGACCAGAATTACGTAAACTGTCTTCCAAGGTAAACAATAGTTGCCAGCTTTATCACGAGCAGCTGGGACCGCTCACTGTCGAGATCAGGGCTGTTGACGTTTCCCATAGAAGGAAAGTCATGAAGATGGTCATCTGACCTTCATCTGAGATCTCAGGTGGCCCCTGTACCAGCTATATGCTGTACATTAGGTCTCGCAGCCTAAGGATGAGATGAAATGTATAGAGAATAGAATATCACAGACAATGAGACCCACCTAAGTAGCTCTAGGGAGGTCATTCTCGATGCTGGAATGAGACTTCTTGATAACATGGCTGCTTTGGGGTCTCCACACTCTGTAAGTAACTCCTCACCCATGCTCCGTAAGTAACCTCAATAAACTAACTAGTTCAACAAAACTAGTTTTGGTGGAATTATGCTTTGGTCTGTCCTTTGCACTGTATCTGGGGTGAGGAGGTGTGTGTTTGTGTCTCCCCGATGAAAAAGTTTCACATAATAAATCCTAAGTTTTGAAATGTTTTCCTCCTCTTGCAACAGTATCGCCTTTATTAGTGGTTTTAGGTGAGATTCATTATCAGAGAAGCCTCTGGTCACACAAACTCAGATAAGGCAGGAACGGTACCCTATGCCTATCATCCCAGCACTCAGAAGGTTGAGGCCGAAGAATCATGAGTTCAAGGCCAACCTGAGCTATACATAGAGAGTTTCTTAGTGAAACTCTCCATTAAAAAAATAATAATAGGGGCTAGAGAGATGGCTTAGCGGTTAAGCGCTTGCCTGTGAAGCCTAAGGACCCCGGTTCGAGGCCCAATTACCCAGGACCCACGTTAGCCAGGTGCACAAGGGGGCGCATGCATCTGGAGTTCGTTTACAGAGGCTGGAAGCTCTGGTGTGCCCATTTTCTCTCTCTCTCTCTCTCTCTCTCTGCCTCCTTCTCTCTGTTGCTCTCAAATAAATAAATAAACAAAAAAATTAAAAAAATAATAATAATAGCAGTAATTAAATATTTAGGTAATAGCAATCCAGTTTACTTGGCTATGCCTGGAATAAAAGACATGGTTGATAGTCTTGAACTCCAGGATGAAAAGGAGAGGCTTGGGCAGAGACAGGAAGCTATCCAGCAGGCGGGCTTATCTGGAAATGTGGAGAAGGATTACAGTGGGGGCTACAGTTGTGTGTGAAACCAGGCAGCTGCTGGAAGCCAACAACACTTGTGTTTACACAGAGAATGTTTGTCTGTGAAGAAAGGCAAAGCTCCCCCAGTTATCAATGTGTTCTACCATCCTCTGGTATCTACTGCAACTGATGGTGATAGGTACCTTTTATTTTGGTAGGATGAGAAACACTTTTCAGAAATACGTGTGTGTCTTAAATACCCACACAAAAACCAATGTGATTGGTAGTTTAGAACATACTGTCTTTATTGAGTTGCTGCATCATACCCCAGGGAAGAAGGATTGAAAAGAAAATTAGATCCCCCTTTTCCTAGCTTTATAAAACCTTTAAATTATGTTTTTTGTCTTGTGATGCTTAGTTTAGAAGTTATAATAAATGAAAAGCCTGACCTTTCTTGAGGCCAATGGCTCAGGGAAGTCCCTGAGATAGAGATTTGAGGTTATTTTTAAAAAAAACCTCTTCCTAAATCCATTTACATAACACAGCTCCATGGTATTCTGTCAGAGCCTAAAGTGATGTAGAATGAACAGTGCACTTTCCATAGAATGATACAGCAAATGGTGGTGTGCTGTACTAAAAAATTATATTAACACATGCATGCTTCCTTGGCTATTACACACACACAGGGATGCATGCACTCATGCACACACATACTGCAGACAGAGGGCATATTGCAGTTTAAAAGAAAACACAAATACAGGCAATGCTATACAAATAAAAATTTCAGCATTTTATTCTCTCAGTTGAAGGTTTTGAAAATTTGTGAGCTGCCTATTGTAATTTGACTTTAAGACATCCATCATAGGTTCATGTGCCTGAACACTTGGTCCCCTGCTCGTAGCACTGTGCGTGAGGGGTGAGTGCCTTTCAGGAGATGGAGCCTCTGTGGATGACATGGGTCACTGGGGATGAGGAGCTCTGTGTGGTGTGGACAGATCCACAAGGATTGAAGTTCTTGCTTGGACACAAAGTCAGAGGAGCACATGGATTTGCGTCTGGCTTTCCAAATGTTAAGTTCTCATCCGCAAAACTGGCATTTAAATTCCTCAGACACACAAGTGCCATTCCCGCCTCCCTCATGAAGTGAAGCTCATGTTCTCACAAGCCACTTCCCGGAGTCAGACGTATTCCTGAGTTCCGCGGGAGAGAACAAGTACATGACCGATTTTGTGCAGCGGGGCTTCATCATTCCCTATTATGAAGGAGGAGATGGAAATTGGAGAAATTAAGTGAGTTAACCACCAATGCGTATCTCCTCGATAGCCGGGGGATCCTTGGTGACTTAGTACTTGGCTTCTCAAATGATACTAAGTATTTTTAAATCGTGGTGATACACTAGAACCTAACACTGAACAACCTCAAAATGCAGCATCTTAAAACAAGAAATATTTATTCTTACACTTTTTTTGTATCTTTTCTAAGTACATTGTATTAAAATATGTATCAACTGGGCGTGGTGGCACACACCTTTAATTCTAGCACTCGGGAGGCAGAGGTAGGAGGATCCTGTGAGTTTGAGGCCACCCTGACAAGACTACATAGTGAATTTCAGGTCAGCCTGGGCTAGAGTGAGACCCTACCTCAAAAACAACAAAACAAAAACTAGGAATCGATAATTAGAAGAAGTGGGAAACTAAAATACATGGAAATAAACAATCTGCTTTTGAACAATCAATGCATCAAAAGAGAACTTAAGAAGGTAATTTAGAAATGTCTTGACGGCTGGAGAAATGAGAGATGGCTTAGCGGTTAAGGTGCGTCCCTGCAGAGCCAAAGGATACAGGTTCAGTTCCTCAGTAATCACATAAAGCCAGATGCACAAGGTGGCATACATGTCTGAAGTTTGTTTGCAGTGGCTAGAAGCCCTGGTGTACCCTTTTCTCTCTCTCTCTCTCTCTCTCTTTCTCTCTCTCTCTCTCTGTCTGTCTCTCTCTCTCTCTCAAAATAATAAAGAAAAATTTTTTAAAAGTCTTAAAACAAAAGAAAATGGAAATAGAGTATACTAAAATCAGTGATGTGGACAATACAAGCAGCACAGATAGGGAAGTTTAAATCACATAATCCTACAACAAAGACTAGCAATATCTCAAATAACAGTGTAGCTTCATCCCAAGGAACTAGAAAGACAAGAATAAATAAAACCACAGATTAGTAGAAGGAAAACAATAAGAAAGGTAAAAGTAAAGATAAATCTAGGAGAGATTTTGAAAATACGAAAGAACATTGAAGCAAAGAGCTGGTTCTTTGAAATGAAATAGAGAAACAGTACACCAAACTAAGAAATAAACATGACAAATAAAATAAGAAGTGAAAAGCAAAAAAAAAAAAAAAAAAAAAAATACAAATGACACCACAGAAATACAAAAGGATCATTAGAGGTAACTATAAACAATTAGGCACCAACAGAACTAATAACCTGGAAGAAATGGACAGGTTCCTGGCCACATATATCTTATCAACATTGAATTGTGAAGAAGCAGAAAACCTGAACAGACCAATAACAAGTGAGAAGGTTGAGCTAGTGGTAAAAATTCTCCAGAATCAGAAAAACGTAAGACCACACAGACTTTACTACTGAGGTCTACCAAACATTTAAAAGAGAACTAATGACATTACTTCTTGAGTTATTCCAAAATAAAGAAAGGGAAGGAGTGTTTCCACATGTTATGATTCTAACATCAAAACCCATCAGCACTATGTTCTTGATGAATGTGCATATGCAAATCCTCAACAAGAAACTAATAAGCTCAGGACAACAGTGTGCCAAAAACCGTCACCATAATGAAGTCATCCCAAGGATGTAAGGATGGTTCAGGCACATCAACTAATATGATAAACCACATTAACATAATAAAGCCCCAAACCCATATGATCACTAAAATAGATACAGAAAAGGCATTTGATAAAATGTGATGCCCTTTCATGATAAAAATATTGGAAAAGTCAGGGGCTGGAGAGATTGCTCAGTGGTTAAAGTCCTTTTCTGCAAAGCCTAACAATGCAGGTTCCATTCTTCAGCACCCATGTAAAGCCAGATGCCCAAAATGATACAAGCATCTGGAGTTCGTTCACAGTGGATGGAGGCCCTAGTGTGCCTATTCTCTCTACCTCTCTTCTCTCTATCTCTCTCTGTTTGCCAATAAAATTTAAAAAATTAAAATTAACCAAATGAAATAAAAATAAATAAATATTGAAAAATTGCATATAGAAGATAAGTACCACAGCATAATTTTGTGAAAATTGTGATGAGCTAAGTGCTAAGATACTGAAAGGAGAAAATTTGAAGGATTTCTAAGACCTAGCAAAAGATAGAGTTGTCACATTCACCACATTTATCAAATGTAATTCTGGAAGACATAACCAAAGCTGTCAGATGTGAGAAATGCACAACATCTAATTGGAAAAGAAGTCAACCTGTCAGTGCTTGCAGATGACATAACCTTATATATAGGACACTCCAAAACATCACAAATAAAAAAGCAATAGAACTGAGGAGTGAATTCAGCAAGTTTGCAGCATACAGAATCAACATACAAAACATGCACAAAATATAACAACAGTAAATTCTTGAGAAAGAAACAAAGAGAGATATCTTACAATAACAAAAAAAAATCTAGGAATAAATAAAACTGAAGAAGTGAAAAATATATTTAATTAAAATTACTAAATATTAATAACATAAATTGAAATAAAGAGGTAGAAGGATAGGGATGGTAGTGTGTGTATATTCCTAGCACTTGAGATGCAGAGGCAAGAGAATCAGAAGTTGAAGGCCAGCCTTGGCTAATAGCAAATCTGAAGGCAGCCTGGACTACATGAGTCTCTATCTCAAAAAGAAAACATTAAAAAGTAAGTAATGTAAAGAATACTCTTATCCGGGCGTGGTGGCACACGCCTTTAATCCCAGCACTCGGGAGGCAAAGGTAGGAGGATCGTCTTGAGTTCGAGGCCACCCTGAGACTACATAGTGAATTCCAGGTCAGCCTGGGCTAGAGTGAGACCCTACCTCGAAAAACCAAAACCAAAAAAAAAAAAAAAAATACTCTTTACAGAACTATAAAAATAATGCTAAAATATAAATGGAACCATTGACCAAAAATTAAAGAATAACATTCTCAAATAGAAAAACTTATTCTGAGAAAAAATAACTAACAAACAAAGCAGTAAATTTTATACTGCTGTACATTATAATACTCTACAAAAGTGTGTTAATCAAAACATCATGGCCTTGTCATAAAAGCAGACAGAGTAAACCTGCCTGTCTGCAGCTCACTGATTTTCAGCAGAGGTGTTAGGATCGCTCACCAGAAAATATATAGCCTCTTTAATAAACGGTCCTGGCCAGGGGTGGTGGCCTGTGTCTTTAATCCCAGCACTAGGGAGGCAGAGGTAAGAAGATCACTGTGAATTTGAGGCCAGCCCAAGACTACATAGTGAATTCTAGGTCAGCCTGGGCTATGACAAGACCCTACTTCAAAACCCAAATAAATATATAACAAATAAATAAATAGACAAACAAACATAATAATGGTCCTGGGAAAACTGGATCTCCACATGCTGGAGAACAGCAGTAGACTCCTTCCCTCATCTCTTCAGATTCAGAAATCAACCCAACTTAGATTCAAGACTTAAATTTAAGACCTGAAACTCTGAAACTATTTTTTAAAAGTGTTATGGTTTTAATATGAAACATCCCCCATGGGCCCATGTATGCATGTGGTTGGTCCCCACATGGTGGCACTATGTGGTGAGGCTCTAGACCCTTTTGAAGGTACGACCCTAGCTGGAGACTGTGGGTCACACCAGCTCTCTCTGCCTAGTGATCACATTCGCCATGTGTCCAGCCACTGCGTGCTCCTGTGGCCACAGCCACCGTGCCTTCCCCTCTGTGCGGGCCTTGTACCAGCTCAAGTCTCGAGACAAAATACCCTCTCTGCTCTTAGGTTGTTTCTTCTGCCACATATTTGGTCACTGCAATGGGAAGTCACTAATACAAGCAGGACATGGTTCTGACTTGTTTCCCAGCTCCAACTATGGGTTCTGTTCCACTGAACAGATCAGTTAGCCAAATCAAGAGCAGTTGGTTTTCCACCATGGCTGGGCACCACTATTGCACTTGTGTGAGCATCACGTCAGGTTGTTTGCTGCTGAGTAGCTTAGCCCACTAGTTTCTTGGACAGATGTTGGACATTTTCACCTTCTGGCACTGGATGAGCTAACTGTCTGGGGCTGACTCCTTTCCAGATTCCAGCCAGGTCACTCCATGTTCTGTACCAACAGCATATGGTTGTCTTCACAGGGGGCAGAAAGAATGTTAGAGCCATAGGTTGTGTCACTATGCACAGAGACATTGCTTCTTACCCATAACTGATGGCTGACCCCACAACTCAAGGTCTAAACCATAACTCACTTGTGGTGGGAATGTAAATTAGTATATCCATATGGAGTACAACATGAAGATTCCTAATGAAATTAAAAATAGAACTAACATGAGCCAGCAATCTCATTCCCAAGTATATATCCAAAGGAAATAGCACCAGTATGTTAAAGAGACCTCTTCATGCCCATGTTTATGGTCACACTATTCACAATAGCCAAGGAATTAAGACAAATTAAATATGCATCAAATGATGAGCAGATACATCTACCATATGGCCCAGACATACCACTCCAGGGCATATATCCTAAGGGCTCTCCACTTCGCTGTAGAGATCCTTGCTTACCCATGTTTACTGTTGCTCTATTCACAACAGCTAGGAAATGGGATTCAGCCTAGCTGCCCATTGAGTGATGAATGGGTAATGAAGACGTGGCACATATTCACAATGAAGTCTTATTTATTCCTAAGTAAAATGAAAGTGCAGTTGTGAAATCCACAGGAAAATAGATTGAGCTGGAAAATATGGTGGTCAGTGAGGTGAGCCTGACTCAGAAAGCGACAAACGCTGAAGTCTCATGTGCTGACTCACATCTTCAGGTGTGTATGTAAGATGAAGCACTGGAGGCCAGGCAGGGCGTGAGGAGGGCGGCATGGAGAGCATAAGGGGAAGGAACAGTAGATATGTCAGTAGAAAGATAGAATGCTGGGTGTGGAGAGGCTGAACTGGGATCAGGGGAAGGAACCAGTGGAGAGGAAGGAGAAACAGACAGAAAGGAGAGAGAGAGAGGGCTACCCAAATACAAAGACATGAAAAAAGATATGAGAGAATGAATCTCTTTCTTAGTTGATTTAAAATTATAATTAAGATTTGACAGAGAAAGAGAGAGAGAGAAGAAAGTTTGAGAAGTTGGGCAAAAGCTTTCTGTGGTGGTAGATAAGGCTATCTCTGGAGCCATAGGTAGTTGCAAGAAAACCCAGTACCAGGGATGGGATGCCTCCCAGTAAGTTGTTGGTAAAGGAGGTCTTTGAGACCCCCAACAATACAGGCCATTGTCGAGACTCTTGGTTGCCTACCAGAAGTAGATGATAAAGCTCAAGACACCACATGCAGGACACTGAAAAATCAAACTGAAACTGAGCTAGAAGCCTCCTCCCTCCTGGCAAGTTATCATAGTGCTGCAAAGTGCTATGCAGGACACTGGGAGAGAAAAGTCAACCATAGTCTTACTGAATGATGGTTCCCTCCTGGGGGCCACACAACTGACTATCCAGGTAAGATATACCTGCAGGTACTATAGTGCCATGAAATTAGAGGGTAGCCAACTGTTCTTTTGATTGGGTCTGAGGTTTTCTCCATGAAAGAGAATCCATAAAAACTAACCAAGCCCTGATATGCCAAATCTCTCTCTCTCTCTCTCTCTCTCTCTCTCATTCTATCTCTCTCTCTTCCTCTCATTCTCTCTCATAAAAAAGCCCAGTCTGTTGGGCTTGCTTCAAAAAAATAAAAATAAATAAATAAAACTAACCAAAATAACTGAGGGAGTCATAGGCTCTAGTAACCTACTACTGTTGTCTGGCTAAATGGATACATTGGACTCATCAAGTTGCCCCCTTAAATTTAGGGTTACTTTCATGCCAATAAGTTACTGCTGCTGTCACTATTTGTCATAGAGGTTTCTTTTTGCACGTGGTGGTGGATGCTGGTCAAAATACTGAGAAATAGAGGCTTTTGAGAGCTAAGTGCTAAGTGAGGCATGTATATGGTGCTCTCCAAGATTCATGGAACACTGAGGAAGAGAAGACAGAATGTAAGAGCAAGAGAGTGGGGTGGACTGCTTCGGGACGCTATCTATTGTGTTCATAACCTTATAGCAGCTGTCGGCTGTTGTTACCTCCACAATATTGGCACCATGATGAACCCATCAGTATTTCAATATAGATGATGAAGGAGGGAAAGAAAGAAAAAAGGAGACATCAAAATGGAAAAGAGACTGATTGGAAAGAAGGAGTTCAGTGGACTGGGGCAAGGGAGGGGCAACAAACAAAGAAGGTAATGGGAAGGGGTTATGATGAATTACAGACTGTCCATGTATGAAAATATGTGATTAAAATGTTTGAAACAAGAGGGGTGGAGAAATGGCTCAGCAGTTAAGGCACTTTCCTGCAAAACCCAGTGACTGGGGTTCAATTCCCAGGACTCACTAAAAGCCATATGCACAAAGTGGCACATGTGTCTGGAGTTTGTCTGCAGTGGCAGGGTAGTCTGCTGCGCCCATACCCACTTTACCTCTATCTGCCTCTTTCTCTCTGGCTCTCTCTTAAATAAAAAAAAGAAGAAAGAAAGAAAAAGGTGTAAATAAGAATACAGGGCACATAGGTACGTATTATTTGGCCATGTAGAATGAAATCCTGTCTTTCAAGACAGCATGCTGACACTGGAAATCGCTACGTGAAATGAGGCAGGACAGACAAAGAAATGCAGCTGCTGGTCAACCTCACTCAGATGTGGACTGAGAGGAAGTCAACCCCATGGAAGCTGAGAGCAGAACAGTGGTTTCCAGAAACGTGGGGGAATGAAAGAATGGAGACAAGTGGATTGGCTACTAAATTCTAATGAGACATCAGGAAGATTTTCCATTGTGCTTTGCACAATAGGGTAACTGTAGATAACAAATAATGTATAATTTAGAAAGCTAGAATAAGGATTTTTGAAAGTTTTGTAATGAAAGGAAACAAATGTTTGAGGAGATGGATGTGTGAAGCCCGATTTAAACATTTTACAATGTGTGCATGCATAGAGGCATCATATACGACCTCATTCACATGTAAAATGCCTGCTTTATGTGCCAGTAAAAAGTTACAATTTAAAACTCCAACATAGTATTTTTCAATTGCATGGTTCATCAAAATGATGATTAAAATATAAAATAACTTCATTGTGAAGTGGAAAAACTGACAGAATTGATTAATTAATACTATCCTGAAGTGGAAAATCAACTTCAATAAAAGCGAAAACATGCAAATAACTTTTTATTTCACTGTGCTCAAAATCATCAGTTTTTGGTTTTTTATGAGAGTGAGAGAATGACAGAGAGAGAGAATCAGCGTGCCAAGGCCTTAGCCACTGCAAATGAACTCCAGAGGCATGTACCACCTTATGGGCATATGCCACCTGCACGCATGTGTCACTTTGTGCATCTGGCTTACATGGGTTCTGGAGGATCGAACCTGGGTCCTTTGGCTCAGTGATCAAGTGCCTTAACCACTAAGCAACCTCTCCAGCCCCCAAAATCATCAGTTTTAATTACAATGAAACAAAATCATCAATCAAAATGTCAACTTGATATTTTATTGATTATTTTGATTGTCTCTACTTCATTTTAATTTTATTTATTTATTCATCTTGGTTTTTTTGAGGTTAAGTTCTCACTTTAGCCCAAGTTGACTTGAAATTCACTATGTTGTCTCAGGCTGGCCTTGGCATCACAGTGATCTTTCTGCTTCAGTCTCCTGAGTGTGTCTCTCCTTGGCCAGCTTGATTGTCTTTATATGGAACCCTCTAGGCAACCCTCCATGTTAGGTTTTATAATTTTCCTCATCTATATCTGAGGGAATTAAGGAAAAGAGAGAGATACAGAGAGGAAAAGAAGAAGGAGGAGGAAACTTTCCCAAAATGAACAGCTGAAAAATGGACTAGTTGGAATTTTAATATGGAAAATATGGCCCCAGGATACAACTGACAACAATCTGTCTGAGATCTAAAATGATAAATTAATCCAGGCGTACCCACTTACCTGTAAACGTAGCCTTATGCCCATTCATTGAGGTGCTTTGGTTGAGTGCCAGAAGCACATCTCTGCTTCCATTTTCCTTTACACCAGTGCTGGACTGAGAACATTGCTCAATGGTTAAAGGCGCTTGCTTGCAAAGCCTGACTCCCAGGTTTGATTCCCCAGTACCCACATGAAACCAGATGCACAAAGTGGCGCATGGATCTGGAGTTTGTGTGCGGTGGCAAGAGGCCCTAGCATAGCCACTCATTCTCTCTCTCTCTCTTTCTGCTCTCTCCTTGCAAATAAATAAATAATAATATAAAAAACTAAAAGTGAGTCAATGACACCCACTTTTCACCAGCAAATAATGGGGATGAAGCAGAACACCTCACTCTGGAGTCTGGTGGAAGCTTCCCATTAGCTAAGAATCAAAAATTCCAGCACAATGAACATTTGCTGTGAAAGGTGCCCACATAGAGATATTTTAAAATAAGAATGTTAAAATAGCAATAAACAATGCTCAAAACCTGAATGCATGTAACCATGAGTGTGACGTCTTTCCCTTCCCAGATCTTTGCTAGGTATCTCAGAAACAGGACTACACCTTGACTTCCTATGCATCCCTTGTGGCCTTAGACTTTACATTATCAGCTGAAATCCCTACCAATGAGCATAAGGAATTACCCTATGGCCTGGTGTGGTGGCACACGCCTTTAATACCAACACTTGGGAGGCAGAGGTAGGAGGATCACTGTGAGTTCGTGGCAACCCTAAGACTACATAGTGAATTCCAAGTTAGCCTGGGCTAAAGTAGACCCTCAAAAAATAAAAATAAAAAAAGAAAGAAATTACTCTATTATTTCATATAAATTCCTTAGCAACTCTTGAAGATGTAATTTCAGTAGGCTATTGTAACAATACTTAAGTACAATTCCCTCTTAAAAGTCTTACACTGGGGATAGAGAGATTGCTTAGTGGTTAAGACACTTGCCTGCAAAGCCTAAGGACTCAGACACACAAGGTGACACAAGTGCACAAGGTGGCACACCTGTCTGGAGTTCTATTGCAGTGGCTAGAGGCCCTGGCACACCAATTGTCTCTTGTGCTATCTCTCCTTCTCTGTCATAAAAAATAAAATAAAATAGAAAACAGCCTACACTCACACTTGTGTTTCCCTGAGTACCTATTAACCCCCTTGCTTGAATATTACTAATAAACCCAAACTCTGCTTCATACTGACTAGTTTTGAAATTCTTTCTGCTGTAAAGTCAAGAATCCCATACTCACCTCAGTAGGGGCTTTAAAAGAAATCTCCTCTGTCTGCTGCAAGTGGCAGTATAGAACTGTGTCTTGCTCCTGCTCATTGCCATTAACAAAGCTAGCAGTCTTTTTCTCACAGTTGCTCCTGATTTATTACACATTTAACCATCCAATTGCCCAGTCATTCATCCATTCACTTGTTAGATTGACATGTTGAACCCAAAGGTTTGTGTGTGCATAGTAAACTGCAACCTAACTTGATGCATGCGCACGTGTGTGCGCGCACACACACACACACAAAACACACACACACACACACACACGGTAACCTATGCTTATAAGATAGACATGAGCTACAATGGATCCGGATCAGGCAATCTTTAGGGTTCACTTCTGTCTCTGTACTTCATTGCCTGTTCTCTGGCTGTGTATAATATTAATATAATCTGTCCATGTGCTAGGGCAAGGCACATTGATCCATTTTTGGTTCTCATTGCTGCTAGATTCTGGGATGACTAATAAACTCAGTTAAGATCCCATAAGATGACGGAATTGGAGAGATGGCTTAATCAGTAAAGTCCTTCCCAGCACAAAGTATGAGGCCTGAATTTCACTTCCCAGTACCCACACGGATGCTGGGCATGGTGGCATATGCCTATAATCCCAGTGCTAGGGAGGCAGAGACAGGAGTAGCCCTGGGGCTCACTAGCAGCCAGTCAAGCCAAATGAGTGAGCTCCAGGTTTAGAGAGAGAGGCCGTGTTTCAAAAAATAGTAAGCTGAAGAGCAATTGAGGAAGACATCTGATGTTGACTTCTGGACCTTGCAATCATGTGCACAAATACCTGCACACATGCATATCTGTGCACATACCACATGCATATACAAATGCAAAAAAACCCATTTTAAAATAACATGTATTATAACACAGGGAGTTGAAGGCTAACTTGAGATTCATAAGACCCTGTTTCCAAAATAGAATATCTCCTTTACTTTAAAAATTATAAATGCCTCTTTTGGCTTTATTCCAATATGTACAACATCAAAAGCTATGTATGCAAGTTTATTTTCTACAGATACAATATAAAATAAATTATTGAAGTTTTTTTTTGCTGCCTCCTACAGTTATCAAACCAAGTTTGCCACTGAATTGATCCTTGTTCTAAAGTGTTTAGCTAAAGAGAGGAACAGATGGGTCCTTTGTCTTTACTATAGGACTCGCCCCACCGGGTGGGGAGAAAGAGTCTACTAGATCCATACACTCAGCCTGGCCCGAGGCTCCAAGTAGAAGTGAAAGAGGGGTAGGTTATCCCTGCCCCCATCCCCACCCACCATCCCCCAGGCATTGTGCTATTGACAGGTCTGCAATGAGATTGTTTTCCTAAGCACCTTTGGGGACACACTTGAGTCAATATTTTATATTCATTAACTAATGAACAGCTGGGGAAGGCAGAACCTTTCACAGAAGGCTATTCAGAGCTTGCTAAGTCAATATAGCTCCTTGGATGGCTTTGCCATCTCAGAGCTGCCCTTGGCTTCCTCCCCCTGCAAGTCTGCCTTGCCCAGTGCCACTGTGTGGCCTCTGATGTATGCGTTCGGGGTTTAGGTGTATGTATGAAAATAAAGGGGAGGCTGTCCTCCAGGCTTACGAAGGCCCTTTAAAGATCCAGAGGGAGTTCTTTTTTTTTTTTTTTTTCTTTAATCCTCCTTTCCTTCTTTTCCTTTGTTGCTGCACTGTCTCCTCATTATTTCTCCCCTTTCCTCCCTCATTCTTTTTGCTCTCTCATCTCTCCTTTCACTCTTCCTTCTTCTTTCTATCGCCATCTTTGCTGTTTCTTCTATCTGATTTATTCAATAGATAATCCTTGAATGATCTATCCTTTATTTCAGGTTTGTCATTAGTGAAAAGACAGTTCGGTTCAATTGAAAGATGGGACACGTTAAGGTGGCTAAGGCATGATTGGGGAGATGGCTTTAGTGGATAAAGTGCTTGCTGTGCAAGCAAGTGTACTTGAGCTCAAATCCCCACAACCCATACCAAAAGGTAAGTGCTGTTTCACAGCTTCTAGAATCCCAGCCAACCTGGGCGAGAAGGAGACAGGCAGGAGAAGCAGTCACAGGAAGCTTGCACACCAGCTTCCCCGGGAACAGCAGTGAGCACCAGAGGTCCTGCCTCGAGCAAGGCGAAAGGCCAGAGCTGACACCCCAAGGCTGTCCTCTGACCTCCGTACACATGCCACGGCACACAGGCAACTCACATGCACACACATGGATAGGCGCACACACAATATAAATCAAATAGTAAAACGATAGACACAGGAAGTCTGGAGAAAATTGGAGTAACCATTCTTCAGGGTTATTACGGAACAGTAAACAGTGTTCATAAACTCACGATTGGGTATAGAAGTTACTACTTGAACACTATTTCATTATCTCCTCTTAATCACTTTCCATAATGACTAAATAAAAATAAGTTCTGTCCATCCTTTCTTCCCTAAACCATTGTGACAGTGCCATTAGATTGCTTGAGAAATGTCACATGTTTGAAAGAGGTTTATTGGGTTTTTTTTTTGTTTTTTGTTTTTGTTTTTGTTTTTGGTGTGTGTGTGTGTGTTATTGGTTTGTTTGTTTGTTTATTTATTTATTTATTTATTTATTTTTGTTTTTTCGAGATAGCGTCTTGCTCCAGCCCAGGCTGACCTGTAATTCACTATGTAGCCTCAGGCTGGCCTTGAACATATACCAGTCCTCCTACCTCTGCCTCCCTAGGGCTGGGATTAAAGGTGTGTGCCACCATGCTCAATGAAAGAGTTCTTGATTTTAATTTTTGCCTTGTTTGCAGAGATTGACTTGGGTAATCTTGGTCTATTTCCCGTAGTCATATGGCTTCCTAGAATAATTTTAGTTGTAAAATGATCCATGTTTTTATTTTCCGTGCTTCAGAGAAAGCATTCATTATAGTATAAAAGGTACGCCATAGCAGTTACAACCATGATTTGAATATTCTTAGGGTGCCCCCTTCTGTTGCCTGATGGTAATTGTGTAGATAGATCATTTTAGGCTGAATTTTTAATTTATTTTAATGTTTATGATTATTAATAACATGCTTCGTATGGATCCATCATGTGTTGGCACCCTCTTTCCCTCGTCTCTGCCCCCATTCCATTGGGGATGCTCCTCAGTGGGGTTGCAGGTATTCCCTATGGGGTTGTGGTTTATGTATTGTGGGAGCAGTAGTCTGTTGTTTTTTGGGGGGAAGGAATGCCTCTGGGCATGATGTCTCAAATTTTTAAAGCAATTATTTTTTATGAGAGATGTGAAGGTGTATGTGATTTTAGGATCAATTTTAGCTGGCTAAGGCGCCTACAGAGGCCAGAGTTAGTCAGCCTGTTCTGTACAGTGTAGCCAAAAGCATACTGCTTGTCAAAGTTCTCAAGTAAAACTCTGTTGTCTATAAACTCATAATAAAGGACATAGGCACTATGATCCCCTAATTGCAGATGAGAAAAAGGACATTATTTTTTCTAATGATATGTAAGACATATGAGAATAATTATGTGTTTATTCAAGGTATGCTTACATAGATATTTTACCTACATTCCTAAGGACTTTTTGGCCTTAAGCAGCTGAAACCAATCTGACTTAATTTGAGCAAAGGAAGGAAAATTGGCTACTCTTTGATGTGTATGTGGCATGTCTATAGTGTACGCACATGCGTGTGGGATGTGCACATGTGTGATGTATGCAGGTGCATGTGCACAGACATGCATGATGTGTGTGGAGGGCAGAGCAGGACCTGAGTAGTCCTCTATCACTATCCTGCCTTGAGACAGAGTCTTTCATTGAACCTGAGCTCATCAATTTTTGGTTAGATTGTCCAGCGAGTAAGCTCCAGCGACACTCCTGCCTGTGCCACTCTTGGGACTGTGGGTATAGGCACGCATGGCCATGCCAGCTTGTTACACGGGTACTGGGGACGGATCAAACTCAGTGCAGGAAGCATTCTTACCCACTGAGCTATACCCCTGGCCCCAGCATGGTGAAGTTATTACAACATATAGGGCTGCTCACAGAAGCCAGCACAGCTGGGCTGTCAGAACTAACATCTCCATCATTCTCACTCAGCTGCTTTCTGCTTTGATCTTCTTCCTGCTGTCAAGGTTTCCCCAATGCCTCCAAGTTCCAAGTCAGCTTGTACAAAACCACTGGGACTCTCTGGAACCAACACGACTCATTTCAGTTGCAAGATACTAGGTGACCTAGAGTAGACTGCCCTCCTTTGAGTCAGGTGTCTGGTCCTAAGTCAGTATAGTGGGAGGCGCAGTGTGACTGAGCAGAAACATGAACTCACTCCTGAGGGTTGTTCCTGGAATGAGTTTCTGGGCAGGTCACCCAAGAGTTCACACCTGAGCTCCCTGAACATTTAGCTCACTGACAGCCCATGTGAGGCTCAAGTGCCTTGAGGAACAATGTGGATGGCTGACGGCCCAGCCGTTCTTGGTTCCAGGACGGCTTTCCAAAGGTGATAACCCTGATCAGTGGACCCTCTCAGGATAGGACGAGAGGCAAGGTGCAGGTGGTGGCAACCACACGGATACCTGAGGATACATTCCTCTCAGGAGAGTAAAAATAAATAAGTAAATAAAATAGCAAGCTCTTATCTAACTCTGGTAAGTTTTTAAAACATTGTTGACAATTGATGTGGTATTTTAAAATATTTATTTTATTTTATTTATTTGCAAGAGAGAGAAGGGAGAGAGAGAGAGAAAGAAAGAAAGACAGAGAGAGAGACAGCAAGAGAGAACGGTCATGCCAGGGCCTTCGCCACTGTAAATGAACTCCAGATGCATGCACCACTTTGTGCATCTGACTTATGTGGGTCCTGGGGAATTGAACATGGGTCCTTTGGCTTCACAGGCAAATGCCTTAACCACTAAGCCATCACTCCAGCCCTCTTTTTAAAAATATATTTATTATGTGGAATTCTTTTACATGTGAGCTTATCATTTTTCCAAAATGGTAATACACTATCATTACTATTACTATAAAAGCACTGTATATTTCTCACTGTTTTCAAATCCTGTGGAATAATAAAAGAACAGTAATGGAAGCCCTACTGGGCTGCTATCCCATCACCAGAAACAACACACAATAACCCTCAAAGGTATATCATTTCAACCATTTTCTATTGGTACAAAAAAATCAAAAATCTAACAACTAACCCACCACAAATTTGTAATAGAGAATCTGAGATGCAAGAAAACTCATATTCCTTTCTTTCCTGAAACCAGTTCAGCCATTTACTCAATATTCATTCTTGTGTGCATTTTAGTGCCATTGGGGGGGGGGGGGCGACTTGAAGAGTATTGCAGTTAGCCTCTCATTGCTGGGAAAAACACCTGACCGGAATCAGCTAGTGGGAGAAAAGGGCTTATTTCAGATCTGTAGATTCCAGGGAAAGCTTCACTATGTCCTAAGAGGCCGGCTCACTCTAGCACTCACAGCAGAGAGACGACAGGCAGAACCGGTAAGCAGGAGCTGCCTCTGAATGCACACTTAGCACGGGACTCAAGCCCCGCCCCCAGGGGCGCTCCTCCTGAATGCACACTTAGCACGGGACTCAAGCCCCGCCCCCAGGGGCGCTCCTCCTGAATGCACACTTAGCACGGGACTCAAGCCCCGCCCCCAGGGGCGCTCCTCCTGAATGCATACTTAGCACGGGACTCAAGCCCCGCCCCCAGGGGCGCTCCTCCTGAATGCATACTTAGCACGGGACTCAAGCCCCGCCCCCAGGGGCGCTCCTCCTCCAGCAGGGCTCTGCCGGCCGGAGAGTTACTAGGAAGCTTAATCAAAAACACCTGAGGGCTGAAAAGATGGCTTAAGTGGTTTAGGCATTCGCCCGCAAAGCCAAAGGACCCAGGTGCACGTAAAGCCAGGTGCACAAGGTGGCACATGCATCTGCAGTTCATTTGCAGTGGCTAGAGGCCCTGTCATGCCCATTTTCTCTCTCTCTCTCTCCTTCTCTCTCTCTCTCTCTCTCTCCCCCCTTACAAATAAATAAATAAATAAATAAACAAATAAATAAATAAAACTTTTCAAAAAAAATACCCGAGGGCTGGAGACATAGCTTAATGGTTAAGGCACTTGCCTGCAAAGACTAAGGACCCATGTTCTACTCTCCAGGTCCCATGTAAGCCAGACAAACAAGGTGACATAAGCGCACAAGGTCACACATGCGCACAAGATGACACACGCATCTGGAGTGTGATTGCAGTGGTTGGAGGCCCTGGCTCACCAATTCTCTCTCTTTTGTTCTCTTTCTCATTAAAAAAGATTAAAAAGCATTTTTTTTAAATGCCTGAGGCTATGGGGCCATTTACATTCAAACTACCACAAAGAGTCTCCATGAGTCTGAATATACCACAACGTTATCACAAGTCAGTGCTTCCTTGACTGAGTTCAAGGTGACAAGGCTGGTCTGGGTGAGGACATGCTATACGCACACTGGCTTTCTTTCCGGTGGTGACATGTGCACACGAGGAGACTCGCCTCACTCATGTGTCTTGGCTCCAGTTCACTTGGCCAGTCGTCTGTCCTGTAGCCACCTTTCTCTGGCTTTGTCTTCTCGCCCTGTCTCACAGGCGTAGGTGGCCGAGTTGTGTCTGCAAAAGCTTGCGCCTCTGTGGGACAAGCCAGAGTCCACTCCCTTCTCTGCATTACTCATAAGGGTCTTAAGCAGCCAGAGAGCAGACAGCAGCCACAGCCAAACAAGGCGTTCCCGTCGCAAGTGTATGGTGCCGATGGGAGCATCTTTCCACCTGCAAACAAAGATGCTCGATGGGAGGATGGAGAAAGAACAGAAAGGAAGATCCCAACAGGATATTTCTCAGAGTCATTTTATTAAACTCTTTGTTGTTTAAAAGAAAAAAAAAATTCTGCCTTTAAGAATGGGGAACCTATGACAAGTATATAAAATTGTCTAAAGGAATTTTCTATGGTAACTTCAAATAAGTAGTTAATATGGTACATGTGTAGTTGGAACATAAAATTCAAATTATAAGGTATCATTTTTACTATTTGCAAATTTTCCATCCTGACTTTTGATGTTTTATTAACATATGTCAATTACATGTAACGGTTTAATTATGATGTTTTCATACATGACATAATGTGTTTTGGTCATATGCACCCTATTACTTTCTCTTGTCCAGTTCTCAGCCCTGCTGCTCCCCTTCCTTGTCCTGAGTCCCTGGTCTACTTTTGTATCTTTCTTGTTTCCTTTTCTGTTTCTTATGTTTGATGTCTCAGTGAGTTTATTAGGGTTGCTTACAGGATCACGGGTAAGGAGCTGTGTATGGGGTCCTGGGCACCTTACCAGTGTCTACAACACTCAAGAAAATGTCTCTCCCTCCCCCATCAACCATTAACTCCTCATTGTTTTTAAAGTTGCATTAGTTTATTTCTCTCACAAGGATAGTATACGGTATTGATGTGCTTGAGCGTTTTTGTGTGTGCATTATTCTCGTTATAGTCGTGATAAACGCCTGGATTAAAATGTCATTAAAAGCTTAATATGTCTTTGCAAAGCCCCAGAAGATGTATTTCAAAAGGAAGCTGGCCTAGCAGGGAACACCTTGTGTCTCCCTCCCCTACTCAGCCTGGGTGAAAGCATGGCTTTGATGTTCTCATTAGTCGTCTGCATTTTAAGTCTGCTTATAATCAAAATGAACATTTTGTACAAGTGACTTCCAAATTCCTTCCTACAAAGTATAATATTCTCTGTTTTGGTAATAATGACCAAAAACTTCAAGTTTCTGGATATGTGTTTCAAATCACATTGGATCATGTCATAGTTTTTAAAATGATACATAAATATTTTCTCCACACCCTGCTGGTAAAGTGGCTGGAGGGAAGACCTCTCAAAGGAGAATCAGGCAAGAGATGAGAGAGTGAAAGGAGACGTGAATTTCAAAATGATCATCATTTTACAGCTGATAAGCAGGTAGTGCCCCATGGAGCCAGATACAAGAAAAAGAAAAACTGAACAAAATTTAAAGTAAGTGTTGGGCAGAACCTCCTGGCGGTAAAAGTTGGGGAGGGGAATGAAAAGAGTACTTTAAAACCTCCCTAGCCAGTAGGTAGTTTCTCAGTAACTGTCATGCCTCTGCTCTCTTGTCAGTGTCATAAACATGTTAAAAAAAACTCAGGGTAGAGAGATGGCTTAGCAGTTAAGCCCTTGCCTGTGAAGCCTAAGGACCCCAGTTCGAGGCTCGATTCCCCAGGACCCACATTAGCCAGATGCACAAGGGGACGCATGAGTCTGGAGTTCATTTGCAGTGGCTGGAGGCCCTGGCACACCCATTCTCTCTCTCTCTCTCTCTCTCTCTCTCTCTCTCTGCCTCTTTCTCTGACTGTCACTTTCAAATAAATAAATAAAAATAAATAAACAAAAATTTTAAAAAGTTAAAAAACTCTCCTGCCTGCATTTCCCAACGTGAATTATTTAAAATGTTAATAAGCATTCCACCTATTTCTGGCTTGGGTTTAGCCCAAGGATATTTTATAATCAAACACATTTGAGAACGAGGGGGGTTAAATGTTTTCATTGTTGAAGATCTTCCCAGAGACATTAATATGTTAATGTGCACTGGAATTTTCCAAAGAAGAAGGAAGATATTAAGAAATTTGCAATTTTTAATGCTTTCTTTTGATGGAAATTTCTTAAATGGGTTTCCCAGAACCCGAGTGCCTTGGAACACAATTGGGGAAGCTGTTTAGGCTATTCTAGCATTGGAGAAAACAACATGATCGCTGTGATGTAGGGTAGCTTGAAGGCTATTTTGAAACACTGAGGACTTGAACTGTTGGTCACCGATCATTATTGTCTTCTCCCCATTCATTTGCTGAAGAACTTCAGGTAACAGGTATGAAAAGCAAATCTAGTCCTCTCACAGACTACTCAGCCATACTGTCACGTTGCTGGGGGTGGGAGGGGGGTCAGGACTGGGGGATGGTTAACTGGGTAAAAGCTCTTGCTGTAGGAGCATGATGACCTGAGTTTGGATCCCTAGAATCTACTTAAAGCCAGATCCAGTAGCATGAACGCCTGTCATCCTAGCCTGCATATATATAGCAAGGTAGGAGGCAGAGACAGGGCATTCCTGAAAGCCCATGGGCCAGCTGGCCTGCATACGCAGCAGTATGTTTGGGACACCAAGCAAGGTGGAAGGTGAGGACAGACACCTCAGGGTTGTCTTACAACCTCCATACATGCGTCATGACATGTGCAGACCTATCCTCACACACACACACATCATGCATGTGTACACCATACCCACATACATTGTACGCACAAACACACACTTATACAGACACACAAAGATTTATTTTTAAAAGGGGGATTTGTCTTGCCATTGCTCTTAGAAGGAAATGCCTTAATAAGAGCTTCTAAACCCCATGTAGTCTGGTCCACTCTGCTCCCCAAACCTGTTTAAAACCAGCCATACTGTACACATGTTCATTTCAAGGTGCTAATATAACCATATTCCACAAATGAGGTGGTTAAAGGAACTGAAATTTACTCTAACTAAATGTACAAATGCACCATACTGGCCAAGCCCTGGGCTCTCTGAAGGCTCTGGGAAGGGGTTGTATTTTGCCCCTCTCAGTATTTCTAGGCCTTCCTTTCCTTATGAAAGCATGACTCCCATCTCTTCCTCTGTCTTCATGGGACCATCTTTTCTTTTAGGACGTCTTTGTCTACTCTTATACGCACATCAGGAAGACAGGATTGAGCTCACAATACTCCAGTATGACCCCATTTAAGCCATCACTGCAACGACCCATTATCCAAACAAGGTCATATTGTTCAGAACTGAGGGGTTAGGTCTTCAAACGTGTCTTTTTTGGGGGGAGCCTGAGGGTATGATTCAATCCATGACACATCTACTCTCTCCTCTTGCTCAAGAGTCTTTAGCAATCTATTGGATTTTATTGATCATCCCTCCACTAGCCCTGTCAGAAGACTTCTGTAAGAATTCCTTCTTCTGGTCCTTCCCACTATAAGCTTACCTATTTATCATCCTTTTGTGACCTTTCTGGCAGAGGCATGTCTGTAAGCATTTCTTTGATAGAGTCTTTTTCCCTGTATGCATTTTCTGGCATCACACAATGTCTTCCACATCACTCACCTCACTTGTGATATTGTGGATGTGACTATTGTCTCTGTAGCTGTCTTTCTCATTTGTAGTTTTCACAGACAGAGGCTGTGTCCCATTTTACATCCTACCATTTTGAAGACTTTCTGAAAAAAGCTTACTGAAAAGAGTTCCTTATTATTTTTTTAAATATACCAATGAATAGATGAATTTGAGAAGCTTTCTAAGGTATTCCAAAATCGGTTCCCTCTAACTTGTCCTGTATCATCGACTCTACCTTTTTAATTAACATTTGGTCTAGTGTTTAAAGTGGGAGAAAACAAAACCTCTGACTGTAGAACTTTCTTCCTCACTCCCAGGGAACAAGGGGTGTTGCAGTGAGCTCCTTGTTGCTGGCACAAAGCACCCCACCAAAAGAGGATGGTAGTAGATGTCAAAGTCCTATCACTGCTAAGGTTGGCTCTTGGTATGTGTATGCTGGATCATGTGGGTACACATATGTGTACCTGTGTGCACATGTATATTTAGGCCTGAGGACAACCTCACATGTCATTCCTCAGGTGCTATGCACCTTGTGTGTGCCTATGGGTCTGTATATGAGTGGTGTATGCACATGAGTGTGCAGCTGTGTGTGTCCCATGCACATGTGTGCAGCAGTTAGAAGAAGATGTCTTCTATCCTCCTCTATCACTCTTCTGCCTTATTTTCCTGAGACAGAGTCTCTCAAGGAACCTGGAGCTTCTTGTTTTTCAGTTCGAATGGTTAAGCAGTGAGCCCAAGTGATCCTCCTGTTTATGTTCCCCTCTGAGCTGGGGTCACAGGTATGCATGGCCGTGTGGTAAGCCCCAATGATCCTCTTGTTTGTGTCCCCCTCAGAGCTGAGATCACAGGTATCCATGGCTGTGCAGTGAGCTCCAGTAAGCCTTGTGTTTATGTCTCCCTCTGAGCTGGGGTTACAGGTATTCATAGGAATGCAGTGAGCTCCATTGAGCCTCCTGTTTATGTCCCCCTCTGAGCTGGGGTCACAGGTATTCATAGGAATGCAGTGAGCTCCAGTGAGCCTCCTGTTTACGTCCCCCTCTGAGCTGGGGTCACAGGTATTCATAGGAATGCAGTGAGCTCCAGTGAGCCTCCTGTTTACGTCCCCCTCTGAGCTGGGGTCACAGGTATTCATAGGAATGCAGTGAGCTCCAGTGAGCCTCCTGTTTACGTCCCCCTCTGAGCTGGGGTCACAGGTATTCATAGGAATGCAGTGAGCTCCAGTGAGCCTCCTGTTTATGTCTCCCTCTGAGCTGGGGTCACAGGTATGCATGGCTATGCCTGGCTTCTTACATGGGCACTGGAGACTGAACTCAGGTCATCATGCTTGTGTAGCAAGTGCTCTTAGCTGCAGAGCCATCTCCCCAGATTCCTGGCTCCACTTTTTTTTTTTTTTTTAGACAGAGTTTCTCTTTCGCCTAGTGTGCACCAATTAAACTAGACTGACTAGCCAACAGGCCCCAGACCTGTTTGTACCTCACCAGTACTGGGATTGTAAGCATGCTTGGCCTTTTTTTTTTTTTTTTCTTTTTCTTTTTGGAAACATAGGCATTCAGGTTCAAACTCAGATCCCCATGCTTGCAGGACAAATGTTTCAGTGACTAAGCTCTCTCCTCAATTCCTAAAATGTTGGCTCTTGAACAACATAAAAGCATCATGAAATCTATCAGAGTGGCTCTTTGTGGAAGGTTTACATTCTTTTGACAGGTGTTTAAAAAGTAAATCTATATCATTCCACTGAACCATGAGGATACCTGGACTCTATCTGTCTGGGCAGCTGGCTTCATGTTCCTAACTTGTATAGGCAATAACGATCTCTCTTTGTTGTCTGCTCGGAGAAATATGTAATATCTTACTTGTCTCAGTCAGAAAATGTGCTCATCTGAAAGAACAGGATACACAGTCTTTTTTTTTTTTTTTTTTTTTTGGTTACAACTGGACATTTATGGCCACATATCCCTGGAACATGTTAAACCATGGTGGATATGTTGGTAATTTTTCCTCACTGTGACAAAATACCCAAGATACATAGGGAGAATGGATTGATTTTGGCTCATGGTTTCAGAAGTTTAGTTCCATGGTCAGCTGGCTTCATTGTTCTTAGGCCTATAAATTGTAGCATAAAGCCAGGCATGGTGGTGCACACCTTTAATCCCAGTACTCTGGAGGCAGAAGTAGGAGAATAGCCATAAGTTCAAGGCCACCCTGAGACTATAGAGTGAATTCCAGTTCAGCCTGAGCTAGAGTGAAACCTACCTTGAAGAAACAAAATTGTGGCAGAGGAAATCTGCTCACCTAATGGTAGACAGGAAACAGAGACAGAGTGGGACAAGGACATGTCCCTCAGGGGTACCCCACAGTGACCTACTTCTTCCAGCTAAGCTCTACCTCCTACTTGGCACAACCTTCCAATAGTGGCAACAAGTTATGAATCCACTAGTGGGTGAACACGCTAAGTTATGACTCCTTTAGTGGGTTAACACACTAACTTGTTCAAACACTCATGATCCCAACACTTCTTCAAGGCCCATCTCTAAGCATCGCATTGCCTTACAAGCTTCTCATGCTTTTTTGGAGTCCATTTATAGCCAATCTTCTGCTGAAGGTTTTGCCAGTTTCTTCTTGTTATTGAAAAATGTTGGTAACAAGGACAGTATTTCTAAGAAACAATAAACACCCAATTTTCTTCTGCTCTTCTTTTGGTAGGAGATCCTTCACTAAAATTCTTGATGCTAGACATTCCTTGTATTTAATTTACTCTGTGTTCTTCAAACTGTCACCCACTTACAACTTAGTCATCATCTTTGTCTTGATGTTCTCCCAGGCTTGCCTTGACTTTCTGAGACAGTCCAGAAGAAGAATTACTTCTTATCAAGATCTATGGGGGAGACTCTTACAGGCCCTAGAATTTAAGGGATGACTTGCTTATTATAATTAAAAAGTTAGGAGGAAAGCTGTGGTAGTTTGAATCAAATGTCACCCATACATCCATGTGTTTTGAATGTGTTGTCCCCAGCTGATGGTAATTTGGGAGGAAGTTTTGTTGGAGGAGGTATGTTACAGGTAGTGGCCTTGAGGTTTCAGAGCCCCTAGCTTGTCCACGCTAGTTCAGTTCACTTGCCTGCTGCTGTTTCTCGCCTGTTGTGGCACAGGTGATGTCCAGCCTCTGCTCATGCCATGCTGTTCCCTGCCATCATGAAGCTTCCTCTGGAGTCTGTAAGCCAGAAGGAACCCTTTCCTCCCACCAGCTGCTTTTGACTGGGTGCTTTATCCCAGCAATGAGAAGGTAAGTACAACAAAAGTTATTGTAAAACTTTTGGGAAATCACCTGATATTTGAATTTTATATGATTAATTTTACTTACTGAGATTTTGCACTGTTGGGGGTAAAACTTTTTGAGTGTATTGCAGAGATGGTTTTAAATGTGATACTAAATGTCATGAAAAGTGCAATACCCATGATCAGTCACTTTGCACCCCTTGGCTCTCCTTGTGTGAAGACAAAACATGTGAGCCATTGATCCTAATTATAGCTGGGGGTACTAGAAGTAGGACAAATGAAATGCAGACCCAGATTGTCCATGCCGGAACACAGAAATCATGTTGAGAACAAGAGGCTATGCAGATCTGGAGCTAGGCCTGGTGTTAGAACCGTCACCTGTCTCTGCTACAAGGAGGAAAAGAGTGAGTCACTCAGCAGAAGAGGATGGGGAGCTAGTGACCATGCACCAGGGAAACCCCAGGTTCACGAAGAGGAGAGGACACCGACCCTTGATTTCCAAAACTTAAGTTCCTGGTTCTGTTGGCAACATGCAATGCTTTTTAACAAAGGAATGACATCTAGTTTTTGTATTTTGTTATTCTCTTTTTTAAAAAGTCTCATTTATTTATTTCAGAGAGAGAGAATTGGCACGCCAGGGCCTCCAGCCACAGCAAGCTAACCCCAGACCTATGTGTCTCCTTGTGCATCTGGCTTATATGGGTCCTGGAGAATTGAACCTGGGTCCTTTGGCTTTTCAGGCAGGCACCTTAACCACTATGCAATCTCTCTAGCCCATCATTCTCTTTTTTTTAAAAATGTATTTATTTACTATGTGTGCATGCATGTGTGTGTGTGTGTGTGTGTGTGTGTGTGTTCTAGCACATGCATGTGGAGGCCAGAGGGCACCCTCAGAAGTTATTCTCAAGTATCTCACGTATGCTGTCCACTTCTCTCTTCCTCCTCAGGGCTAGGATTACAATTATGACCAACATTTTCTATATGGGTACTGAAGATCGAACGCAGTTCCTCGTGCTTGTAAGGAAGGCACTTTACCCACTGAGCTATTTCCCAGCACTGTCTTGTCATTGTTATTACCAAGGCTATTGTTAATAAAAGAGTAGCATTTACTGGGTAATGAATCAGACAGGAAGGATGAAGGACCAACACATTTCACTGTGAGAAAACATCTGCTGTATGTGCCAGGACTCTTCATCAGCCTGACAGGTATGTAAATGCAGTGGCTCAATATTAATTTTCCTATTTAATGTGATCTGACATGATCTCTCTTGCCATGTTATCTGATGCTGCTAATTCACCTCAGAGCAAATTTGACTTCAGTAACCATAGCAGGTGGATTTAATCTGTAACTTGGCTAGCTGATGAAGGCACTGTCACCACAAGGAAAAATGACTCACAGGAAACATTTGTCACCAACAAGTTTAAACAATTAGTAAGCACTCCTGAGCATGTATTATGGACCAAGACATCTTTGTTTCTAGGCATTTATCTGAAATAAGTCACCTACTGTGTCCTTCTGGATAGAGTCACCACACAGTGTCAACAGCTGAACACAGTGTGAGTGACATGGACCCCATCAGGTGGAATTCCTGAGGGATAATTGAGAAACTTGATTGGAAATATGAGGCATTTTATGACTTATCCTCAGCTTACACCAGTATCAGCAAATCTCCAAAGCAATTACCGTTTGCTCCATTTAAGAGAAAAGAAAATAAAAGAGGAAAGCAATTACCGTTGTTCTTTGGCTAAATGGAGATGTTACGCCTATCAAATGCCTTCTAAGTGTATGTGTTTATGCTCTTTGAGTAATGCTTTGCTCCCTTTTGGTTCCAGAAGTGTCTTATTTACAGATTGCAGCAAATGCTGGGAAGATCCAAGACCCATCAAGATGACAAGAAAGAAGAGAAAGCCCGGATGAGTCATCTCCATCCCACCCCATCTCCATCCCACCCGCCAGGGCTCAGGGAACATCGGAGAGGAAGCAGCAGCATCGATACGAGTGATGCTCGCACTGCTAATCAGAGGTGCTTCTCTGTGGAGATGGAAGTGGATGCTGGGGGAACTCACTAAATGACATATCTATCAGGGTCTCTAAGGCTCAGAGAACATAGCAGAAGAGGGGACAGAAAGAATGTAAGAGCCACAGGATAACTAACTGCAATTTGGGATACTTTCCTCCCAACATGAATGGGCTGTTAAATTCATGAGTCACATGGATTCCCACCAGACCTGCACTGCTCTGTGTCCATCAACACTTTGACAACGAGCATGGAGGAAGACAGAAGGAATGAGACAATACAACGGAGGAAGGACAACCTAGAAAGACGAGGGTCCTCTGTGGAATATGAGTGGGAAGAGGGAGCAAAATGTGGGATGGTACTGCAATCAACTTACAACGTGTTTATACATTTAAATTCTCAATTTAAAATTTAATGAAAGAAAATATTTCTATTCAAATATCAACATCAGGCATTACGACCTTTAATGAGCCTAAAATAATATGCAACCCAGGAAGCTTTGCCCCAGCCCTGCCCATTGTTCTCAGGCATGTGAGCAGTACCACGTGGGGGTGTATGTGCTCCTGGATCAGCGCTTCAGGTGTTTTGATTTAGAGATGACCAGAAGATAAAAGAAAGTTCTTCATAGATTTTCTTAAAATATTTACTTATTTATTTATTTGCAAGCAGAGAGAGATATGGAGAAGAGAGACAGAGAGAATGGGTGCACCAGGGCCTCCAGCCTCTGCAAATGAACTTCAGAAACATGTGCCTCTTTGTGAATCTGGCTTTAAGTCCATACTGGGGAATCAAACCCAGGTTGTTAAACTTTGCAGGCAAGCGCCTTAGCCACTGAGCCATCTCTCCAGTTTCAGTTTTCATTAGTTTTGTGTCCATACACAAACCAAGAATCAACAACTTTCAGAACTTGCATTTGTTGACAGAGCAAAGAAATGGTGGGGTTCATTAGCCTCACACCACAGTGATAACCTTGTAAGAGCCACAGGGAGGAAGGGAGTATCCTGAGACATTGTCTTATCCACAGAGACTGACTGGGCCCCACAGTGAATACAGATAACCCCACTGAGGAAGGCCCTCAGTGCAACAGTGGTATAGAAGACATAAGAGTATAACCTAATGGAAATATGAACTATGTGCAATATGTTAAAAAATAAATAAGCGTGTCGGGTATGGCGGCACACGCCTTTAATCCCAGCACTCGGGAGGCAGAGGTAGGAGGATCACTATGAGTTCAAGGCCACCCTGAGACTACATAGTTAATTCCAGGTCAGCCTGGACCAGAGTGAGACCAATAAGTAAATAAGCAAATAAATAAATAGATACCACCGCAAGATACAATGATTGTGTACTTGGCGTGAGGTTTAAATCACTTGGGAAGGGTTAACTGGACTGTACAGAATTGATGCGAGAGAGATGCATTTCTAAAGCCTACCATGAGAACACTTCATGTTGCTGTGAAGTATAGCACAGAATGAGCCAGAAGTTCTCACGTAGGGTACATGCGTTCCTCTAATGTGATTGCTTCCTGTTTATTTTAAAAGGCTGTCCTACCAGATGTCATGTGTTTCATCCTCTAGGAAGCAAGGTCTTGTCTGGCATTTTTTAAAGCTTTTTGTTTTCCCCCCATATCACTCAAGCAAGGCGCTTTGGGGATTCTGAGTGCCGATCAGTCTAACAGGAGTAGCAGGCATTTCTCAACAGTTCCTTGAGATGCTCCACCAAAAAATAGTCAGCAACGAAATTGGCCTGGGAAGGTATTGCGGTTGCCTTCTCGTGTCTGGAACAAAACACCAGAGCAAAAGCAGCTGATGAGAGGAAAGGGCTTACTTTGGACTATGGGGGGAAATGTACGTCATGAGCATACTACACAGCTAGCTCACATCTTGTCCCATGTCTGGGTGAGCGTAGGCTGAATACTGGGCTGAAAGCTGGGCTAATAAACCTCAAGGCACACACCATTGACGCTTTCTCTAACAAGGATCCACCTCCCAAATTGCCACCAGCTGGAGACCAAGCATTTGAAGCACATGGAGGCTATGGGGCACATCTGACTCAAACCACCACCGAAGGGCTCCGAATGTTTCCCTCTTGAAAGGTCACAGTCCAAGTTGTGTAAATTGTGTCCTCCTCCATGGGGCCAAGACCATGGATGTCGTAGTCATTCTATAGTCCTGAGGTCAGCACAAAGCTGGTAGGATGAGTGAGTAGGAGACATTAACAAGACAGAATTGTAAAGTGTCAAGAAATCCCCCTATGAGGAAACCTGTATACCTACACTGAATTTGTTATTTTTCCCAAAAGCTTGATGATGGAATTTTTTTTGTGTGTATTAACATTGAATTACATCCACAGGACCCAATTCCTAAATCATTGTCATTCTTTTCTCCTAGGAGGTTAACTATATTCTTTCAATAAAAAAATTAAAATTGCTTATAAACTCAGTCATCATTGATATAATGTAAGTAATTGTTTATGTATTCTTTTAAACATTTTATTTATTTATTTGAGAGCAAGGCAGGTAGATTTAGATAGAGAGAGAGAAGGAGAGAGAGAGAGAATATGAATGCACCAGGGCCTCCAGCCATTGCATCTGAACTCCAGATGCATGCACCACCTTATACATCTGGCTTATGTGGGTACTAGAGGATCGAGCCTGGGTCCTTTGGCTTCACAGGCAAGTTCCTTAACCACTAAGCAATCTCTCCAGTCCTGTTTTTGTGTTTTAATGTTCAGGAAAAAGTAAATGATGAAAATGAATTTAGGAGGATTTTTGGGTTTTCTTCCTTTTCCCTCTTTTTCTTTTCAGGGTTCTGGGGATCAAATTCAAGGCCTTCTACACCCTAAGCAAGTACGCTACCACTGGGCTACATCTCAGCTCTGAAAAGAATCTAGAAAGTAAGTCCTTGGATCCTAGAATCAACTATGTGAAATGTTCAGGACTTTAACAATTTTCATGTGCAGTCCAGTGAGCAGATTATCTGAATATGTAAATTTTTCTGAATAATTCAGAATTCTTGTTTAGAACACAGTGCTGCTCTCCCATCCTTCAGGCTTCTGCCCACCTCCCAGGCTGACTCTGAACCTCTTTGGCTTTTCATCATGTTACTCTTTTTTTAAGTTTTTTATTTTTTTTATTTTTACTTAATTGTGAGAGAGAGATAAATAGGAAGATAGAGAGAGAATGGGCATGCCAGGGCCTTAAGCCACTGCAAATGAACTCCAGACTCATGTACCACCTTGTGTATCTGGCTTATGTGTGTCCTGGGGAATTGAACCTGGGTGCTTTGGTTTTGCAGTCAAGTGCCTTAACCACTGAGCCATCTCTCCAGCACCCACTTAAGTCTTTTAAATGAGCTGCCTGAGCACTACTCTCCCTCTCACTAGTCCCATGGCTAATGATTACTTAACCAGCCTATGTGAGTTCAAGCACCATTTCTTTCTCAAGGAAGAGTTCTCAGTTCTCTAAACCATAAACTCTGGTGGAATTCTAAACTTCAACACAGAAGTATTTTGCTGGTGTTCTCTCTCTCTCTCTCTCTCTCTCTCTCCATGATGTTATGTGGTGCTCTATACACTCATCTGTAGTGGGAGTGTGGAGGTCAAACACCTATGGTGGCCAGAGGGGAATGTTGGGTGTCCTTCTCCACCACTCTTCTATCTGGTCTTGTACTGAGCCAGAGTCTCTTTAATGATTCTACAACTTGCAAGACTCCAACAATGCAGGATGGGGGTAACAGCCATGCATGGCCATGCCCAGCTATTTACCTGGGATCTGAAGATTCAAACTTTGGTAGTCTCATTCTCCCTTAGGCTTTCTTGCTTGTCCAGAAATCACATTTTAACACTGAGCCATCTCTCCTGTCCTTTAGCCCATCTTGTGTTACTACAACCAAACATCATAGACCAGGTTGTTTCTAAAGAAGGGATTTTTATTTGGTTTGTGCTACTGGAAGTCTAAGGTCAACTAGTCCTATGTAATGGTGGCCTTCTTCCTGGCACAGTCCAGAACAGGTTCAGGGTGTCTTCTTCAAGAGATAAGGAACACACATGTGTCAGTTTCCTTTCTGTCTTCTTCCACAAGCATACAATCACGGTGCTGCCTTTCATGAACTTATCCAGTACTAAGCATATCCCCAAGTCTCTGTCAACAAACACTAGTCTGATTAAATGTGCACTCTCTCTAGTTTCCATTTGTTTTGTTTTTTGAGACGGCATTTCCCTGCAGCCCAGGCTGTTTGCAGCTTGCTGTGTAGCCCAGGCCAGCCTCACACCTGTGGCAATCTTCTCTCCTCAGACTCCAGAGTTGCTAGGATTACAGGTATAAGCAATCCCACCAAGCTGAAATTTCATCTCTTTTGGTCCTTTACAATAGGGTTAATTTAGACAGAGGAACCCTGGGTGAACACACCCAAACCATACCCAAACATAGCCAGTATTCATCACAACTTTCATCAAATAATTATGTAGGTAATTCTTTGCTTAATACCTGTGTCTTCTACAGACTGGAGACTCAACGTCATGTGGGTGCTGCTGGCCTTGTCCTGTACTGCATGAAACTATATGCTTGGTGGGTGCCTGGCAAATGATTCTTGGGTGAATTTAGTCCATATTTTGTAATTAAGTAGGGTTTAGAAAAGTCTCCTAGCTCCCATGTTAGCTAGCATCTCCCCTCCCCCACACAGGAAGGATATTATGCTTACAAAGAGAGAGCAGTCAAATAAATACAAGGTTTTGAGTATTTTAACTAAATTAGGAATGTTAGTTTTGTGCAATTAAAATCGAGATCCAGTTCCCAGGGTACTTTTTACTCCTTAATGAAAATAATTTTTTATATACCAGGCATTTTTATTTTTTAATTACTTTTATTTAATTCAAATTCAGGACCTACCCTGTTCTGAAGATCTTGGAAAGTCTAATTTTAGGAATGTCTTATTGTTTTCTCCTAAGGTAAGTGTTCTAGTAGAAGGCTATCAGAATCAGACTGGAGAGAGGGGTCAGCAGTTAAAGGCACTTGTTTGCAAAGTGTGATGGGCCAGGTTCAGTCCCCAGGTACCCACCTAAAGCCTGATGTACCAAGTAGAGCATGCTTCTGGAATTTGTTTGCCATGGCAAGAGGCCCTGACATGCCCATTCTCTTTTTCCTCTCTCTCCACTTGAAAATAAAAACGTTTTTAAAAAGAAAACTATCTGAATCCTCGTGGAAGTAAGGATTAGTTAGGTCCTAGGGGCAAAAAATCTCATTCAGTCTAACTGAAATAAATAAGTAGTGGACAACAGTGATTTTACACAAGCCTTTTCTTTCAACTCCTTAAATCTCTTTACCCCAAGATCACTGGCATATGGCCTAAACTGCATTTTCTGAGAGTAAAGTTGATTTAGTTGTGGTGACTTCCCATAAATATTATTGTTTTCCATTCTCTTTTCCCGGTTAGTCATTCTCACAGCTATTGCTCCTGCCTTTTCATGTTTCCATGCAGAAAACTCAGCAGCCAGAGCAAGGTTGGCGCTAAGGAGAGAAAAATAAATAAATAAATAAATAAATAAACAAGCCTGGTAGCTGCTATAGTGAGGAAATGTACGCTGTGAATGTTGGTCTTCAGTAAGCTATGTTTCTCCCCCTTTCTGTCCCTCCCTCTCTCGTTTCTTTACTTCTGTCGTCCCATACATCCTTCCTCTTGACTTTCTTAGTGTATCATAGAAAATGCCTCCCTTATCAGCAATATGAATATTGAGTTGTATGAATACTGTGCTGCTGATTCTCAGATGTCTGTATATCTGGGGTATACTCCTCCTAAAAGCTGAAAGTGAAGGTGAAAAATGAACCATCAGAAACAAACTGAGTTCACTTACGTTTTGCTTGCCAAGCCTTTTACAAAATTTTCTCTCTCCAAGAACACTGTCCTTTGAGCATAAAAACCTCTTTCCTGCCAATCCTGAAAGCTATAATCAGGTGGACAGGTTATGAGGAAGTTAAATACAATGAGTAAAATAGGAAACCAAAACCAATTCCAAATGTTATCAATCTTGTGGAAGTATGAGGCATAGTTTGTTTTACGTTGAAACTGCTCCCAACTTCATAGATCCTGACTTAAAACTAGGAAACTCTTGGGAAAATGGAGCCCATTTTTTTTTCTAAAACAGTATTAAATCAGCAGCTGTATCCTTTGGGCTGACTGAAGGTGGGAACGCATGTTGTGCTGATTCCCTGTCTCCACAGCTCCCTCAATAAATCACGAAGTTCAACAGAACCTATTTTTCAAGCCATTGGTGTAATTGTGTAATGACCGTAGAGGCCACTTTGATAATCTGTCTTTATGTTGGGCATTGCTATGCGTACATCAAACTCAGTGTGACAGAAGTGAGTTCTTACTTCCCCTCCCCCTCCTCCTTTCCTCTCTTCCGCCCTGCCTGCCTACCTGCCTTTTGTTTTGTTTTGCTTTACTTTCTTTTTATAAAATATTTTTTACTGTTCTCTGAGAGTGTTCAGGGTTTGGTTTTAAGTGAGGCTTCAACCTTTCCTCATCTAACATCTCTCATCATGTCAAACTGACTTCAGGTATCAATACTTTACTAAACACAAAGACTTAAAAGGTTAGTGTTCTCATTTTGAGTCATGTCAAAGGAATCTATTGTCATTCACAAAAAAAGCAAGGATTTTGGATAGTGCCATTATTTTTTACTTTAAAAAATTCTATAAACAGTGTCAAAAAGCACTATTTTTCATTTTCTCGGAAGAAGGAGGAGACTACATATTTGTATTTAGTTAGAAATCAAAACAACTCTGACAATAGAAAATAGGCAATTCACATAGCTGGTCAACATCTGAGGTATTATCAGTGTGAGACAAGGTCGCAGACCACTCCTACTGGCCTAGCTGATGCTAATAAAATGGAAAGCCTATGGCTCTGCACAATAAATTCAAGTGGGACAAGATGACTTGAGGCCTGTATTCAGTGCCTTGAAATCAGAACTGCTGATTTTTTTTATACATATATTTTGAGGTAAGGTTCTAGCCCAGGCTAACCAGGAATTCACTATGTAGTCTAAGGTTGGCCTTGAACTGACAGCAATTCTTCTACCTTGGCCTGCCAAGAATCAAGACTACTAATTCCATGACATTGAGTTGAGAAGTTAAAGATCTTTCTGGATTTTATTTCTTCCTTTAAAAAAATCTTAAAAGAACCCAGTATTAACAAGGTAATCAGTGGTTAAACTGAACCATACATCCAAGGAGTGGTTTGTAAAATAACCACTATACCCACCTGCATTTTTTTCTCTCTTTTTACTTTCTTCTCTCCTCTGTTCTTTCTATCTTCCCATGCACCTTAGCAAATGCCTCCTTTAGATTATTCTAGCAACTCCTCCAGATTCTGCTAATTTAATTAGCATTGTTTACAAAAACTAGGCTGGTGAGAAATGTACCAAAATGGCCTCTTTGGCTTCATGGATTCCTCTCTTCTAAAGAGATCCTGGCACCAGAGCAAGGAGCGGCCACGGTCACAGCCTTGCAGAAATCGCATTCTGCTGAATCCCTTTGAATCCTCACCATCGCTCCGCAGGCTCATCCCGCTGTTATTTTGTTTTAAGGTTGTTCTCTTTTCCATCTGCCTTGGTAGATGACAAGGATTTTAAAGAGCTCAAGCTGTTTTCAATTTGGGGGGAAAAAAGAAAAATTAGCCTGCCATTTGAGCTTCCCAGGGTCTATAATGAAACTCTCTGCTAAAAAGTCAGGTTTTAGAAAGTACCTTGGCTCTCTCTCTAGCTGGTGATTGATGTGGGCAGTGTCCTTAAAATGTGCTGTGGTCTTAGCCAAGGGCAAACTGTTAAATCAGAATTTCATTTAATTTTGAGATGTTCCAAACACCACACAAAAGCATGTATTAAACTGTTCATTATTTGAAGCTGCTACTATTAGGTTTTTGTAAGAGAACCTCAAATACTTCAACACATATTCCTTTCTTAAACTTATATTATCAGTCGGGCATGGTGGCACACACCTTTAATCCCAGCACTGGGGAGGCAGAGGTAGGAGGATCACCATGAGTTCAAGGCCACCCTGAGACTACATAGTGAATTCCAGGACAGCCTAAGCCAGAGTGAGACTCTACATTGAAAAACAAAACACAACAAAACAAAAACAAACAAACAAACAAAAAAACCTTATATTATCTACGAGTATCTTCTCTTTAGAGTGCCCCCCCTTTTGGATAAATTGGCTTTTTCCACAATTAGGCTTTGAAATTTCCAAGGGCCAGAATGTGGGGATTTAAAAGATGACTGAGCAAATTTTAAGGATGAAAAAATAGGGTTAGAGAGATGGCTTAGCAGTTAAGCACTTACCTGTGAAGCCTAAGGATCCTGGTTCAAGGCTCCATTCCTCAGTACCCATGTAATCCAGATACACAAGGTGGTGCATGTATCTGGAGTTCGTTTCCAGTGGCTGGAGGCCTTGCTGTGCCCATTCTCTCTCTCTCTCTCTCTCTCTCTCTCTCTCTCCCTCCCTCTCTGCCTCTTTCTCTCTCTGTCACTCTCAAATAAATAAATAAAAGTAAACAAAAAATTATTTAAAAATAGTAAGTGTTGCATTTGTTGAAAACTCTGTTTACTAGTATCTATGCCAGCACAATGCTGTCTGGTTCACCTTTGATCTCTAGAGATTATTAGTAATTATTTTTCTAATAGATGGATAGATAAAGTGAAGGCGGGAGGAACTAACACTGTGAGAGATTATTGGTAGCTATTTTTCTAATGCATGGATGGATGGATGGATGGATGGATGGATGCATGCATGCATGAATGGATGGATGGATGGAAGGATGGATGAATATATGGAAGGAGAAAGTGAACACAAGAGGAGCTAATGCTGGAAATATACTCTATGCAGTGCTCTGTATGCTTCATTTCTTTACCTCAATAGTCCTGAAATGCCAAGACTATAATCTTCATCCTACAGAAGACAGTTAGGACTAGAATCCAATTTCCTTACATATGGGAACATAGTCACAATCCTTGGTTCTGTGGAATTATCTTCTATTAGGGGAGATAATTATTTGTAAAGAAGTAGTCAGTTCATTGAAATAATGTATTTTCACAAATTCTATGAAGGAACTAAAAAAGTTGAAGTCATAGAGATTAATGAGGCAGGGAATTTGGCATCATACAATAGTCCTCCCTCATCCACAGTTATGCTTTCTTTTTTAAAATATTTTATTTATTTATTTATGAGATAGAGAGAGTGAGAGTGAGAGAAAGAGGCAGACAGAGAGAGAGAATCGGCACCAGAGCCTCTAGCCAGTGCAAATGAACTCCAGACACAAGAACCGCCTTCTGCATCTGGCTTTACATGGGTACTGGGGAATCAAACCTGGGTTCTTTGTCTTTGTAGGAAAGTTCCCCAACTGCTAAGCCATCTCTCCAGCCCCACAGTTATGTTTTCTGTAACAGTTACACATAGCAAACTATGGTCTGAAAATATTAAATGGAAAGTCTCAGAACCGACCAATTATTGTGCCATTCTGAATAGTATGGTGAAGTTTCGCACTGGACTCCTCACTCTACCTGGGACATGAACCATCAGTGGTGGTTTGAAGATGTGTCCCTATAGACACAGTCCTTTTATTATTAAACTTCCTACTTGAGCCCCTAGCAGGCAGATTTCTGCTAGTGGGGGGGCATGTCACTGGGGATGGATCTGAATTCCAGCCCCAAGATATTGAGATGGCAGTTTTGAGTTCTAGCAGTTTGGTCATGCTTGCTTGCTGCTTTGGGTATTGCTGGCTCTTTTGTTGGGTTTCTCTCTGCTTGGATCTAGGAAACGGAGCCACCTTCTTCTACCATGGGTGGAACTTCCCCTGGATCCATGCGCTGGAAGTTAAATCCCTTCCTCCCATACACTGTGTTTGGTTGGATGTTTGTCCCAGCAACGTGGAGCTGACTACAACATCTTCTGAGCAGTGTGATGAAATGTCATACTGAGCTTCCCACCCCACCTGGGACACGAACCGTCCCTTGTGCAGTATATTCATGCTGTATATGTTACCCACCCCTTACTTACTTAGCAACCCCCTGAGCTATTGAATTGACTCTTGCAGTACAGCAGCACTTGTGGTCAAGTAATTAATATTTACTTAGTTTTGGGCCCTGTTGCAGTCATGTTCACATTGCTGGAGGAAATCAACCAACCAAGAGCAGCTTGTGGGGATAAAAGGGTTTATTTTGGCTTACAGGCTTGAGGGGAAGCTCCATGATGGCAGGGGAAATGATGGCATGAGCAGAGGGTGAACATCACCCCCTGGCCAACAAAAGGTAGACAATAGCAACAGGAGAGTGTGCCAAACACTGGCAGGGGGGGATTTGGCTATAATACCCATAAGCCTGCCCCCAACAATACACTGCCTCCAGGATGCGTTAATTCCCAAATCTCCATCAGCTGGGAAGGTAGCATCCAGAACACCTAGGTTTATGGGGGACACCTGAATCAAACCACCACAACCCCCAAGTGCAGTAGTGGTTATGAAGGAGAGGCACCAGGGTAGAAAAACAGAAGGACTGGGCAACTGAGGTACTGTGTGTGGATGCTGCAGGAGATGTATGGTAGTTGAAAGTGAAAATTTGTTTTTTAGGGGCTGGAGAGATGGCTTAGCGGTTAAGCGCTTGCCTATGAAGCCTAAGGACCCCTGTTCAAAGCTTGATTCCCCAGGACCCACATTAGCCAGATGCACAAGGGGGCGCACGCATCTGGAGTTCCTTTGCAGTGGCTGGAAGCCCTGGCGCGCCCACTCTCCCCTCTCTGTCTGTCTCTCTGCCTCTTTCTCTCTGTCGCTCTCAAAATAAATAAATAAAAATAAACAAAAAAAAGCAGAACTTAAAAAAAAATAAAAGAAAATTTGTTTTTAGCAGGCACCTGAAATTGTAGAGTTGTAGACCTCCATGGTGGAATGAAGAATTGACATGAGTGACATAAAGATCTTTCTGGTCAAAGGAAAACAACGTAGGAAAACTCTGAGCAAAAATGCCCAAGAGCTGGCCATAGTGACATGTGCCTCTAACCCAAGCACTTGAGAGGCAGAGGTAGGTGGATAACTGAGTTTGAGGCCAGCTTGGGACTACATAGTAAATTTCAGGTCAGCCTGGGCTAGAGTGAGCCTTGACCTCAAAAGAAGAAAAGAGAAAAGAAAAGAAAAAATGAAAAACTGTCCAAGAAACCAAACCAGGGGGAGCAGTGTGTACACAGGACAGAGGAAAAGGCGGGGCACACTGAGTGTGGACAGGCCAGGAGTCTTCGGGCCACACTGGGCTTTAAAAGTCCAGTTTGACTTTTGTTCTGTTTGGAACGAGGAGGCGTTGAAGAATTTAAAGTTCGTATGTCAGGGTTGGAAAGATGGCTCAACAGTTAAAGGCACTTGCTTACAAAGCCTGATGGCCTGGGTTCGGTTCCTCAGAACTCACGCAAAGTCAGACACACAGAAGTGGTGCATGTCTCTGGAGTTCCTTGCAGTGGCAGGAGGCCCTGGTGCACGCATGCCCATGCTCTCGCTCTCTCTCTCTCCCTCCCCCTCCCTTTCTCTCTCTCTCTCTCTCTCTCCCTCCCCCCTCCCTTTCTCTCTCTCTGTCTCATAAAAATAAAATAGATGTTCAATTTTCAATATATTTTAGGGACAGTCTTTGTGGTGCTCTGCCAGTGTGGTAGCTAAAATGGAAGCCCAGCAGGCTCTGTTTCACTCACTGTTATGATCCCACTGAGGACTGGAACCTAGTGGGTGCCTGGTACACACTGGCTAAACAAATGCTTAACTTGAAAGACTGAGAAAAAAAATAAGCAGTCAAGTTGAACAGTTTTAGTTTCAGTCAGAATTAAAAGCGACAGAGTTCTAGACCCAAGATCCTTGTGGGAAAGAAGGCGAAAAGCGAAGAAAAAAATAGTTAAGAACTATTTGGAAGACAGTAATGTAAGGACCTTGTGATAACTGCAATGCTGTGAGATGGAGCAACAATAAAGATCCAGAATTTATTCAGCTACAGGCTGATTACAAGGTTACGCGCCCTCAGCTTGAAGCCCATCCTTCTTCTATCTGCTGCTCTGTGATACCAGGAGGGGAGCTGAAAATGGGGTTTTGGTTGGTCACCTGCTCTGTTAGGCCCTGCCACTAGGGGTGCAGATAAGACCGGACAGCAAACGGGAAGTAAGAATTCTTTCCTCCAGGCCACTCAGCATTTACTGTGACATCTCCAGAGCTGTTATCTGTTCCTTCAAGTGCTGCTTCTAGAAGTTACTGACCTTTGATTTCCTATTACCTAGTTAACAACTTTATACTGCCTTGTGGTAACCATGTTCAAATACCTGATGTGTCTTCCCTGTCCCATTTGGGTCCTGATCAATCCTGGGGTACTGATCTGACTGACAGGAGTAAAGGAAAGATGTAAAAGAGACACAAAGGCTGGGGCAGGGGGAAGAAATGTGGAATTTGAATTTGGATATGAAGTTTGAAATGCCAGTGGTAACTACATAAGGAACTATATAGAAACTGCTTTGTTAATGAGTTAAGTGATCTGGAGAGAATGTTATACTTGAATTATAATTTAGGAATTCAGGAAGGTTTCTAAAGTCACGAGCCCACATGATGTCTCCAAGGGCAGTGCTGTGGAGAGATAAAAAGAATATCATTCAGAGAGAACAAAAGAGAGCCTTTTGAGTGAGTAGCTATGCTTTTATTGAGTATTAATTAAAAGGCTTATGGAGAAGAATCTGGATCATCTTAAAAGCACTAGTCTAGTCTTCAAAGACTAGGAGCAAAAGCATGCAACAAGGCTGGCAGTGTAGCTCAGTGGTATGATGTTTACCTAGCAGGCAGAAAGCTCTGGGTTCTATCCCAAGGACTGGAAAGAGAGTGTTACACACCTCATTAGTATAGAAAATTGAAAGGAGACAGGGCACATTCTCTAACAAAGAATAGGACGCATGTTTGTGACCCAATTATCTGCTGTGGTGTACCTTCTGTGACCTTAAGCACAGCGGTACACAGCCAAGAGATGAATGGGTCTAGCAGAGGGGACAAACATTTCAGCATCATGTTTGTGGCTGTGCTGGTTTCCTCATTAGGAGTGAGCCGAGCTCTGTGGCTCAATGCATGAGCTCTTCACTCAGCAACAACAGGTTTGAATCCTGGCATGAGCGACGTCCAGCTGAATCATTTTAAAAAAGTTCAGCTCTTTCGGAGTCCCTATTTCCTTGCATGTAAAATGATAATTTGCACCACAAAGAGATATAGAGGGAACTGAGTTAAATTTGTTTAAGGGATTTGGCATAGGCCCTCACACATCGCTGGTGGTCAGTAAGTGGTGGCTGGTGGTAGGAGTTATAGTAATAAAATTCTCGAGGAAGGATATTGCTTAAAGAGTATCATACGCTTCCACAAAAGAGACTGTGCCCAATGATTTTTTTTTTTACGAAGTGCCAAGCAGAGAGTGGCTCCTTAACATAAGTTCCACGTTTAATGAGAGGTCAGGTGTCAGGATCCTGCCATTTAGAAAAGACTTAAAAGCAACATGTAATTCCCAAAGGAGAATAGCAATGAGCCTCTATGAACATAGCCTTGGATGAAAGAGGTCACCTCAAGAATCGGCATGTGGCAGCCTCAGCTGAACCCTCATTGGAAGGCAATGAGACAAAGCGGAAGTGTGTAGAAGGACGGATCCAGAAGGGAAGAAGCGGTGGTACAACTTGAGTCTGAATAAAAGAGCCCATTGGAAATCTCAAGAATGATTTTCATCATTAAAAATGCCTCTGGCCTTGATTTTTAACTGAAGGGATAATGGGGAGTGTGATGGCTATACGAAGACTAGTCACAATATCATTATCTTAGTGTAGATGTGTGTTTGTTCATGTATGTATGTTTGTTTGTGTGTGTTGCAGTCAGGTTCACATTGCTGATCCAACCAAGAGCAGCTTTTGGGAAATAAAGAGAAGAGGTTTATTTTGGATTACAGGCTTGAGAGGGAAGCTCCACAATGGCAGGGAAAATGATGGCATGAGCACAGGGTGGAAATTACCCCCTGGCCAATATCAGGTGGGCAACAGGAACAGGAGAGTGTACCAAACTGGGGAAACTGGCTATAACACCCACAAGCCCACCCCCAACAATACACGCCTCCAAGAGGTGTTAATTTCTAAATCTCCATCAGCTGGGAACCTAGCATTCAGAACATGTACATTTATGGGGGACACCTGAATCAAACCACCACATTCCACCCCTGGCCCCCATAAACTGATAACAATACATGATATAAAATATAATGCATTCATCCAACTTTAAAAGTCCCCATAGTTATTATCAATTCCAATGATGTTCAAACATCCCCATAGTCCAAGATCTTTTAACTGAGCCATAATACCAAATAATCCTCCCCCCCCCAAATAACCCATAATGGCACAGAATAAACACGTGCACTGCAAAAAAATGGCATTGGGGATAGCAAAGAAATATTCAACCAATACAAGATTTATATCAACCAGGACAAACATCAAACTCTGTAGCTCCAAGTACAACAACTCTAGTCAAGGACAAGTCTCCAAGTCCAATAATTCTATCCAGCAACAAGTCTCTGGAGTTCCAATTCTGCCCCTCCTGCTAGTCTACTCACAGTCCTGGGAAACTTCATCAGGGGCTGGCAGCAGCCATCTCATGATCTCAGCTTCTCCACTGGGTCTCCACTGTAATCCACAGTTCATCCTCATGGCTCCATCAGGTCTCCATGCAGGTATCCAACAAACCTGCTTCACACTGCCCATGGCCATTTCCAAAACACAAGACTGCATTGCAAACTCAATGACCCTATCTTTCCTGCATTTCTTATACTCCATAATACCAGGTAGAGTGCCCATTTCTTAATCCAGGGGGGTAATAAAGCAGAATTTGAAGAACAAGACACTCTTTGAGTACTCAGGCCCCATCAAAAGAATCTATATTCTTCTTGTTGCCCCAGTGCAGGTCAGTGCTGGCCCAATCTCAAAGGTTATAATCTCCCAATTACAGCTGAATGGGCATCAGCTCACCCAAAAATTCCATTTTTTCTGTGCCATATCCCCTTGCTCACACCAGTTTGTTTCTATGCAATGCAACCCTACACAAGTCCTCAGGACCCAGGCATAACTGCAAGTCTCTCACACAAACTGCTGGCCCAGTCCAAGCAAAGCTCTTTCTCACCCTCATAAGCCAAACCTCACAGTCCATAGTTCTTACTGCATTCAGGTCTTTCAACTCTGACCAGAATAGTCCATCAAGCTGTACTTACAGCACTGCAAGGCATCTCTTAAGCCAAGGTTTCAAATCTTTCCACGTTCCTCTTGAAAATCAGCTCCAAAAGGCCAAAGCCACACAGTCAGATGTCTAGCATCAATCCCACTCCTCAGTACCAACATTACTGTTGCAGTCAGGTTTGCATTGCTGGTAGAAATCATCCAACCAAGAGCAACTTGTTGGAGGACAAAGGGTTATTTTTGGCTTACAGGCTCAAGGGGGAAGCTAAACAATGGCAGGGGAAATGATGGCATGAGCAGAGGGTGGACATCACTCCCTGGCCAACATAAGGTGGACCAAAGGAACAGGAGAGTGTGCCAAACACTGACATGGGGAAACTGGCTATAAAACCCACAAGCCTGCCCCCCAAAATACTCCAAGAGGTGTAAATTCTGAAATCTCCATCAGCTGGGAACCTAACATCCAGAACACCAAGTTTATGGGGGACACGTGAATCAAACCACCATAGTTGTGTGTGTGTGCGTGCGTGTGTGTGCGCGTGTGCATATGTGTGTGTGTGTTTGTGTCTGAAGGCCAGAGATTGATATCAGGTCTTCTCTTCAATCACTTGCCACTTGCATGTCAAAATAAGCTCTCCATTAAGTTGTTTCTTTCTTATAATTGTGGCATGCATCCTTGGTGGTTACCAATGACTTTCTGATTGGCTAAGAGATCTGCTCAGTGGAAAAGACCCCATATCTGGAACTGGGAACCAGGTCTGAATCCTATGGAGACAAAGATTATGCTCTCCAATGTCAAACTCCCTTAGTCTTTGGCTAAAAGAAGGGCTACATCCATCAAAATCTTCCTCAATTAATAATGCTTTTCCAGTTTAACCTATGCTGACTTTACTCTGTGTAGACTTGAAACTCGCCCACCCTGGCTCAGGGAATGTTGCAGAATGGGGGGGAGGGTAAGACTGTAAGAGCCGTGGGTTGGGATGTCATGCCCAGACGCAGTGCCTCCCTCCAATGACTGACTGCTGTTCCCACAATGGATAACCCACAACCCCATAGGAAATGCCTGCAACCCAAGTGAGGAGACCCCTGTGGAATGGGGGCAAGGAGGAGGGAAAAGATGATACCAACACATCATGTATCCATACAAAATAGGTTCATCATCATCATCATAAGAGTTGCTTTTGTGAGGTATTTTGTCACAGCAACAAGGAAAGTAGGTAATACAGGTGCCAACCTCCATATCTCAGTGGTTTCACACATACACATGAATATCTCGGTCTCTCATGATCTGCTATAGATTAAGCATGCTCTCAGGCTCTGCTCCATGCAGTGACTCGAAGATCATGAGTCTCCACAAGGTCAACATACTGGCTCCATACTCCTCACAGAAGGGAAAGAGAAAAAGTCAAGAATTATGCTGAAAGGTTTCTCTGTAGGAAGCTCCATTCGTGAAACACAATTGGCCACCTTGTCCTGAACTGTAGGCTGAGGATAGACTTTACTGTGCTCTGAGATAAGTACGGAAAGATGTGGATGGACCCTAATAATATCTCCCAGAGACGCTGAGGTGATGTGGCATCAGATTCCAGTTCTGCACATCCAGTTTTCTCTCTGACGTGTTCAGTGTCTCTGATAAAGCTCCTCAGTGTTGACAGTGGCACCAGTTTGATTGTTCGGGCTCTTGGACTCCGTGCAAGCTCTGGAGGGAGGTGGGGTGGCTCTGGAGGGAGGAGTGGGTGTTGCGCTGGCCGTGGGGTCTCAGGCTAGCAGCTGTCACTGCGCCGCTCTCACCAGGTGACTGTTAGGACGTTCGAAACCCTGACCGCTATTTCTTCCGGCATGATCTGGTTTTCAGCCTTCCGGGACAATCCATCAGCCAGCTAGTATAATTTCGAAACATTCCCTTATGAGATTTAAATCATTGAGAACTGTTCAAGAAGTGTGGCTCATAAATCTGTAATCCCAGCCCTCAGGAGGCAGAGGCAAGAGGATCTAAACCAAGCTCAAAGCCAGCTTGGTCTACATAGTGGGTTCTAGGCCACGAGCCAGGGATGCATACTGAGACCCTGTCTCTAAAAGACGACAGTCACTTAGAGCTGATTTCTGTTGACTGACTGGCATAGCTAGCTTGTAGGGACTGTGCACATAGGACCATGTGACCAAAAGGAGTAACCGTCCTCCATGGTCTGAGAGAATTTTCTTTTCTTTCACTTTGTTTTTCTGTTATTTTGGTATTTTTTTATTATTGTTGTTGTTGTTTAATTTGTCTAGAATGTTTATCTGCCAAGGCTTTATTCCTCTCGGCTTTGCAAAGTGAATACACAAGATTACAACATGGCATCCATTACAAATAAAAGAAGTGAGTAATGAAAGAATGTAAGAGCCAAAGGGAGGGTAGGACTGCTTACAACACACTCTTCCAGACACAAAACAGCCTGGGTATTCCTGACTTTACAGTTCCTGGCACTACCTACACAAGACCCTCATAGTAGGAGGAAAAGATGATGACATCAAAATAAAAGAGAGACTAATTGAGAGGGGGGGTATGATGTAGAGTGGATTTGTGAAGGGGAAAGTGGGGAAGAAAAGAGTATTATCATGGTCTATTGTCTATAAACATGGAAGTTGTCAATTAAAAAAAGAAGTAAGTAATGAACAGATTCTTAAGTTTCCATTTAAAAAAAACAAGCATTGTAATATGTTCTAGATTATATATAATATATTTGACTTTTTTATTTTGGCATAACTCAGAAGCTCAGCTTACCCTTTCTTCATTTTACATTTGGCCTAACTGTACTCGTTATCTTAAAAGCTGCTCCAATGTGTTAAACTAATATCATTATTCCTGCTTTTCAAATGTCAAAAGCTAAACAGCTCTGTGTGTTCATGAGGTGTGTGTGTGTGTGTGTGTGTGTGCATGTAAGCACACACACGTGTATGTGTTTGCGTGTGTGATGATATGTGCGTGAATCAGGGACGTGGGGTGGGGGGAATTGTATTGCCACCATCCTGAAATAGAACTGAAAATAAAAACTTCCATGGTATAGACAACTTTCTTTGTGGAGAGTATTACATTATTTATAATTCTGATAGAAAGTTGAAAGAGATGAGTGGCCAGAGGTTAACAACAGTATGGCTGCAAAGCTGAGAAGCATTTGGATTGAACTTGTCACCCTGTGGAGCCACATCTGAATGCTCCCAGTGATAAAGTCCTAATTGAACTTAACAAGGGCAAGGAAGGGCTCTCAAGCCCGGGCGAGCAGAGGGTGCGCTCTCATGTCGTCGTGGTCCACCTTTTCCTGTTTTGTCGGTGGTGCTTTGCTTTCAGCCATTCTCCTTCTCTGCACATTGAGTTCCTTGAAATCAGAAGTTAGGTCTGAATTTGTCATGCATGCAGAGTGTAGTATGTGTGTTGGATATGTGCGTGTGCATGTGTGTGTGTGTGTGTGTGAAGATCTTGCCCTGTGCACATGGAGAATGTCTGGTGTCCTTTTCTTACTACTCATCCATGCAATTCTTTCTTTGGGATGGAGACTCTGCTTCAACCCCATTCCATAGTCCCTCAGTGAACCCCATCAATTCTCCAATCTCCACCCCCGCACCACTGAGTGGGGTTACAGACATGCATGGCCATTTCCTGGTTTCGCATGGGTTCTGGGAAGTCAAATTTTGGGGTCTCTGGCCCGAGAAGCCCTCATGCTGGAGCAGCGAGGGCTCTTAGCTACTGAGCCATCTCCCAAGCTGTTAAACTACAGTTTGGTTTTAATTTGCCCAACTGGATCAGGAGGTGTAGCAGAAGAGAGGTGCTGTGCGCATCACTGGGCAGCGTTACTAAGGTCAGGGGAGCCTACGCTGACACCTGGGGTGTGGTCTGCCGTGTCTCCTGCTGGCCACTCTGCCGTCATAGCAACAGCTCCGGTCAGCACTCCTGTGGATGGCAAGGGCTCTCTGGGCTGCATTGCCCTGCAGTGATGGGATTCTGGTTGCCATGTGGCTGCTAGGGGATCCAGATCCAGCATCCCATGGGAGCATCTGCTTTTCGGAGCCCCTGCAGCCTCACCAAAGACCCCCAGGTAGAGATGGCATACTGGACGCTCATCATGACGCGCCTCTGAAACCCATGCCTGCGGAATGAGTGACTGGGGGGAGTAAACAGAAGGGACAGAAAGCAGGCAGACTATGACTCAGTCTAGTTGTGTCCTGCAGTTTAGCTTCCGAGTTCATTGTAGGGCAGGTCTCTCGATTGAAGGTAGCTCCTTTCAGAACCGAGCCAAGTATGATTCAGCCTTCATAAAGGTCTCATTGAACCTTTCAGGGGACTGCTGAAATTTAGTTCATATCTCAATCTCTGCCTATCTATCTATCTATCTCTCATCTATCCAGCCATCCATCTAATCTCCTCTCTCCATACATATATCTCCAAGAGTCTTCGTGACTCCATATGAGTTGCTGTGAAAAGGACGTGTTATTTTGAACAAGGTATCTTGGGCTAGGGCCATGGCACAGCTGGTAAAGGACTTTGCACACAGGCACAAGGACCTGAATTCAGGTCCCAGCACTCATATAAAATGTTGGGCATAACCGTGAGTCAACGAGCACCTGTAATCTCGTTACAGTGAATGGCAGAAACAGGAAGATTCCTGGAGCCTTCTCTGGCTAGCTAGTGTGCTAGAAAAGTGAACTCGGGGGTCAGTGAGGGACCTTGTCTCAAAAATAAGGTGCAGACTCATTGAAAAAGAAATTCATTGTTGAGCCAAAGGAAAGGCAGGGCTCCATACAACATGCCCCCTCCAGGCACAAAATGTCCTGGGTATCCATGGCCTCACAGTGCCTGACACTACATGCATAAGACCATCATAAGAGGAGGAAAAGATCAAGACATCAAAAGTAAAAGAGAGACTGATTGAGATGGGGAGGGGGTATGATGGTGAGTGGAGTTTCAAAGGGGTAAGTGGGGGGAGGGAGGGTATTACCATGGGGTATTTTTTATAATCATGGAAGTTGTTAATAAAAAAATTAAAAAAGGAAAAAAAAGAAATTCATTGTTGATCTCTGTCCAACACACACACACACACACACACACACACACACACACCCTATGAACACACATATGCATTCATACTACATATACACTAAAGTTCTTTTAGCTCTTACATAAACTTAACAGCCCAATTATGGACAACAAAGATTCTTAATATTTTCTTGCCATCATTTAAAACATCTACTAAATTAATACACGTTTGAATAGTGTTGTGTGAGAATATTTTATTTATTTATTTATTTAGTTAGTTAGTTAGTTAGTTATTCACAGGTGGCAGTGAGAGGGGGAGAGAGTGTGGGCATGTCAGGGCCTCTAGGCACCTCAAATGAACTCCACACACATGTGCCACCAAACCATCTGCATCTGGATTATGTGGATTCTGGGGAATCAAACCTGAGTCCTTAGGCTTCACAAGGAAGTACCTTAACTGCTAAGCCATCTCTCTAGCCCCCCTTTTTTAAAATTACTATTTGAGTTACTTACTTGTGATTCTCAAAAAATTGTTAAACGGATTTTAGAATGGGATTAGGGCAGAATTTCCAGCATTTTTTTCTTCCTTTTTTCACGTTTCTTTTAATTTTTAATTTTAATTTTAATTTTTTTGAGGTAGGCTCTCATTCTAGCCAAGGCTAACCTAGAATTCACTATGTAGTTTCAGACTGGCCTGGACCTCACCATGATCAGCATGAGCCACCATGTCAGGCCCCAGGAATTTCTGGTATGGCCCTAAGCCTTCTGCAAGCAATATTCTCAGCATTAACAATTATAAGATCCAAATATAGATCTGAAAAACACCGGAGATGCTCTAGATCCCTAATATCAAATATTCAGCTAAAATTGAATTCTGTATGTAAAATTAAGCATGCATGCCCATCTCATTAGTAGGAAAATTTGCATTTGTCTTTAATAAATGGTAGAATTTTATATCTACACCAAAGAATTCTTTTAAAATAAATTACAATCTTATTTTATATTCATTGTTTTATTTGCATGCCCTTTTTTTGGTATACCTGTATTCTTGAGGTTGCATAAATTTTTCTTGAGCAAAAATGTTTCACGAAAGCCGGGTGTGGTGGTGCACACCTTTAATCCCAGCACTCAGGTGGCAGAGGTAGGAGGATTGCCATGAGTTCAAGGCCACCTTGAGACTACATAGTGAATTCCAGGTCATCCTGGGCTAGAGCAATACCCTACCTCGAAAAACCAAAAAAACAAAAGGGGGGGGGGCATGAGAAGAAAATCTTTTACAAGTCTTGAAAGACAACATATATGAAATTTGAGAGATGGCATATAAAATATGGTATCATTCAGAAATACCAAACAAAAGCCAGATTGAAGTCACTTAAATAGATATATATATATTTTTAAAAAAACTAATAGATACCTATTTTTAAAAAACTAATTTACTTTTCTTATTTATTTATGGACAGAGAGAATGGGGATGAGAAAGAGGAAGAGAGAGAGAAAGAGAGGGAGGGGATGGGCATGCCACAGCCACTGCAGACAAACCGCAGATGCATGTGCCACTTTGTGCATTCGGCTTTCTGTGGGTACTGAGGAATTGAACCCCAGAAGTCAGGCTTTGCAAGTGTGGTGGTTTGAATAGAATAGATGGCCCCCAATATATTTCAGTTGTTTATTTGTTTGTAGTTTGCATCTTTAGCCACCTGGCTGGAGGCAGTGCCATTGTGTGGATCTTAAGGTGTGGTGATGGGTTTCAGATTTCAATCTAAAGATATGCAAAGTGTGCCTAGCTGGAGTTCCTGAAGTGTGCTGTGCTGTGTGGCTTTTAGGCTTGTACTTTTCTCTCTCTGCTTGGTCCTGTGAAGGCAGGCCAGTTTTTTCTGCCATTTATGGAACTTCCCCTGGATCTGTAAGCTTCAATAAATATCCCTTCCTCCATAACTGTGCCTGATCTGGAAGTTCATCTCAGCGAACCTGAAGCTGACTGCTACAGCAAGCAAGCAGCTTTAACCATGACACCATCTCTTCAGCCTCTATTTTTTAATATGCCTTTATTTACTAACAAGAGTGAGTGTGTGTGGGTACATAAATCAGAGCCCCCTGCCACTATAAAAAACAGTCTAGACACAGTGCCACTCTGTGCATCTGGCTTTATGTGGGTACCTGGGAACTGAACCCAATCCGGCAGGCTTAGCAAACAAGCTCCTCTAACTGCTGAGCCATCTCCCCAGCTCGTGAAGGTGTATTTTTATTACATTAGAAAGACATTCAGATGCTCACATGGCATCCCACCCCATACTGACAATGTCTCATGGTCCTTTTACCTTTCTGCTTCTCTCGATTCAGCACGCAGGCTTTGCCCTGACTGTCCAGAAATACCTGCTGTACATACAGGTATCTCATTCCAACTGAAAGCAGGAAGAAGAAAGAGGAAGGGTAGTGGCTGTGCAAAGCTCGGTCTGTCCTCTCCTAAACGTGACAGGAAAAATTAGCTTGCCCAAGAGGACCCCCCAACTACTCGTGTACCACTTGTATTTCATTAGCTAAAAATGGCTTCTGGTTCCGGAAGGTTGAGTTTGTGGCTGATGCAGCCACTCACACAATAGAGTTCTGCTCATAAACTGAAATGGAATAAAAAAAAAATTCATACAATGTTAGACAGCCAATCAGCAGTGTCTGAAATAGGTCAGATCATGCAAGGCCTTATAATCCACGGGATGGAGTTTTGGATTTTATTCTAAGCATAGAAAATGGCTTTCGAAGGGATTTAAGGAGAAGAGTGACGTAATTTATTCAGGCAGTGGATTATAGTGAAGGAGCAGAAAAGGGGGGGGGGGACGCTGGGATGTTGTGGGAGTAGGTCAAGAGAGGAGGATGGCTGTGAAGGGAAAATGGACACACGGTTTGTGAAGACTGCTGGAGCTGAATAGGTTTATGGCCTCTTACGAGTTCTGCTGTGTGACAGGACAGGACACGGGTATCTAGATGTGGGAGCTGGGGAGACGGCTCAGTGCTTAAAGGCATTTCTTGCAAAGCCTGATGGGCCAGGTTCAATTCCCCAGCACCTATATAAAGCCCGATGCACCAAGTGGCACGTGTGTGCAGCTGAAGTTAGTCTGTGGTGGCAGGAGACTCTGGTTTACCCATTCCTTCTCTCTCTCTCTCTCTCTCTCTCTCTCTCTCGTCTCTCTCTCTGTCTCTCTCTCCTGTCAAGTAAAAACTATCAAAAAATGTGCTATTTGGATAAACCCTTTTGCATCTAGACCTTGTAAGAAACTGCCCTAAGTGATTACGTTCTTAGCTTCAGGCAGGATAGGGGCCTATCTTCTCCATTTTACCTGTGGCTGAAGAGCTGAAGAGACGCCCGCAACCAAGATTCCTCTTTAATACACAATTAAAGGCGACTGCTTGAATTTATTTCTGAATCTGATCGGGACAGTTCCACACGTCTGTCTGACTTTGCTAGTGGCGCTTGCTTTCTCAACCCAGATGGTCTCCAGCTAGCTTCATTTTTCCTTTCTTTTCACCTCAGTTTCCTCAAGATTCCTAGACAATCTCTCCAAACATTTTATCCGTTAAACCCAGGCGGGAACTATTTATAAATAACAAAAAGGAAAGATTTTTCCTGGCAGCTTCTTGTAGAAATACATTCATATCTCCGTTTAATAGTCTTGCACTCCAAACAAAAGTAAAAGCTACCCACTTGCGCCACCAAGTGGCTCCTCTAGAAATTGCACAGAAGAAAGAACCTTCTGGTTTTGCTTTCTGTCCCTGAGATTGACAGATCACTGCTAAATGACTGTTGTCCTCTTGACGTGATAACTTTCTCCTGAGTTTCCCTGAACTCCGGGGCCCTGTCAGTGCAGACACAGGGAGGGGAAGCAGAGGGAGCGATGTGTCCCTTAGCTCCTCAGAAGTTTGTCACCATTTTCAGTTAACATCTCTGGTCCCAGACACTTCCCTTGACTTCTTCCAGATCCTACAAGTAACGAACAGCACCACTAGATCTTGACCCCTTCCTTCCACAGCTTCTCTCACCCCGCACCACTCCGTGGCGTTCCCCTGCCCTGAGTAACTTCTGCATAAGAGCTTGTCCATTGTTTTGGGTGGATATAGGATTGCGTTTCGTTGCCATGAGTAACAGAAGCAGCGCATGTCCTTGGCCCCTCTACCCACATTGTGCCAACTCCCGCTCTCTTTCCCCGCTGATCGTGTTCTGTTGGCATTCTTTGCTGTAGGTGAGCAGAAGTGGTACTGTACGTTGGACTCAAAGCATGCTTCTTAATCTTCCTACATCTGTCTAGTCCATCAGGTTGCCAAGTAGTGGGTTGAAAGTCAATTAACCTTGCAGAAAATATTCAATATGAATCATTGCACAACGATGGGACACGAGAATTATGTGATTGTCTTAGTAGCTTAACTTTTTAAATTTTTACTTTTTTTTTACTAACAACGTCTATACTTATAGACAATAAACCATGATATTTCCCTCCCCTTCCCTCATTTCCCCTTCAAAACTCATCTCTCCATCATATCCCCTCTAACTCTCTGTTAGTCTTTCTTTTATTTTGATGTCATCATCTTTTTCTCCTATTATGAAGGTCTTGTGTAGGTATTGCTAGGCACTGCGAGGTCATGGATATCGAGGCCAATTTCTGTCTGGGCAGTTGCATTGTAAGGAGTGGTACCCTTCCTTTGGCTCTTACAATCTTTCTGCCACCTCTTCTGCAATGGATCCTGAGCCTTGGAGGGTGTGATGGAGATGTTTCAGTGCTGGACACTTCTCTGTCACTTCTCAGCACTATGTTGCCTTTTGGGTCATCCCAGTGGTCACTGCCATCTGAAAAGAGAAGCTTCTCGAATCAAAAGTGAAAGTAGCATTAATATATGAATATAAACATTAAGTGTAGTGCTTTCAGGGCAGTTTGGTTAGAATAATATATGCATTTAGCCAGACAAGAGCAGGCTTTATAGCCCTTAGGCACATGACCTCCCCTGCCACAGGCTTTTGATTAGGTTTTCAGTACCAGGCATGTATTCCCTCCCATACAGCGGGCCTTCAGTCCAATTAGAGAGCCGTTGGTTTCCCTCAGAGCAAACATGCCACTATTGGACCCGTTCGGTCATTTGGCCTGTCTGGCCAAACTTGAGGCTTCCAGTGTCCACTGTTTTCACCACTGAAGACTTCTGTCTCCCATAGGGCTGCGTGCAGTGCAGCTCTTCCCAGCTTTCTGTTGGCTGGCCTGCAGGGAGAAGGATTACAAGTAGCTTAATTTTTAATAAAGCTTTTCAGTTTTTGGCAGAACAGACAGTGATGGGGCCTGCTCATCACCCTCACCTAAGCAGTGACCAGCACTTTGTCTTTACTCGTTCAACGTGATTTAGCTTGGGAGCTTTCCTCCTTCATTAAGAAGACTTGTGGAGTAGCTTTCTTTCTCCTGTGCCCATGTCTGTTTGGAGTTCTCCAGATACTAGAGAGTAGGAATAGTTGGCACGTACTATGGAAACCAGTCTTGGTGAACGCAGTGATTAGATTCAGGCATCACCCATAAACTTAGGTGTTCTGAATGCTAGGTTCCCAGCTGATGGTGATTTGGGAATTAACGCCTCCCAGGGGCAGTGTACTATTGGCAGCAGGCTTAGGGGTGTTACAGCCAGCTCCCCCTTGCCAGTGTTTGGCACACTTCTCCTGTTGCTATTGTCCACCTTATGTTGGCCAGGGGGTGATGTCCACCCTCTGCTCATGTCATTATTTCAGCTGCCATCGTGAAACTTCCCCTCAAGCCTGTATGCCAAAATAAACCCATTTTTTTTTTCTCAAAAGCTGCTCTTGGACTGGTGATTTCTGCCAGCAATGTGAACCTGACTACAACAGTGTCCACCACCGTTTCTGTCTCCTAGAGAAGTGAAGGTCGATCCCACAGCAGTGCCTCCCTTACGGCCTCTACAGAGCGGGAGACATTAGCATCCTCAGACTAAGATAAACCCTGGTTCACACTCATCACTGTCCTGCTTTAGAAATGTGGGTTTCCAGAAGCACTGGGGAGGAATTAGTCAATATCTTTATTTTCAAGTAGCCAGTGAGGAGAGGGGACCCAAAGCCGTGTCACACTGCCTGGCGGCACCAGCACAACCACAGTTTGGCATCTGATTTCACCTCATCCAGTCAGTCGCTCTCTCGCTCCCCACTCACGTGTGCCAACTTCTTCCTGAGCCCCCCTCCCCTGCCAGCCACACACATCCCAGACCAATCAGCTCTCTCCAAGGCCCACGCGAGCCTGAGGGTAAAGCCCACCGCAGTGAGATTGTGAATAGACCCTTATCAGATGGACATGGCCTGTTTATTCTGGCTGTCCATCTCTCCTGAACCCTTGTCTCAGCCCAGCTGGGCTAAGATGGGGAAAGGATCCCTGCTCCCAAATGGGTTCTCTATCCCGTTCTGCCTTTCACATGGCAAAAGATCTCTGTACTTCCTTTCCTTAATCTAATAAAGTCTCTTTAAGTCTTACCCTCCAGTTGTGGACTTTAACTCTGTAAATTCATAAGACAAGGATCCAGGGACACCCAAATTTATTGGTTCATTGCTGTAACTGGTATATTGGCAAGGAACCCTAAGACTTCCGCTACAGTGCCATGACATTATTGAAAGGTGCAGGCATGGCATGGATGTCACTGGATGAGGAGAGTACAACATACCACAGTATAATCGAATCCTGTAGCCAGTGCAGTAATTACCTGATGTATTGGCAACGAACGGGACAGGACACAGACGGAAGTGTGTTTGGCACAAGCTGCGCGGCTCGTATGGGGAGCAATGAAAAATTCTAACTCCCTGGAAGACTCATGGCAGTGACTGGGCAGCGCTTCCAAGACATGGTGACGATGAGCTTTAACAAAGTCTTCACAGATTTTTCGAGTTTTCTTACCACACGCTATGAGATGGAGCCACAGATAAGTCTTGGGTTGAGGCCCATTGTCATTTATCATTTCTTGACACACACACACACCCCACCAACAGACCTGCACTTTTTGTTTTCCCCCTCATACACAAAAAAAATTCTGCCTTCTCAAGACCAGGAAGACAATTCAGTGGCTGAAGGTCCTTGCTTGCCAAGCTTGCCAGCCCGAGGCCCCGTTCATAAGCTGTTCACATCAGCCAAGTACAAAACGTGGTGTAAATGTTTGAAATTTTAAAAAATATTTTAAAACATTTTTATTTATTTATCATATGAGTGAGAGAGAGAAAGAAAGGAATAGAGAAGGAGGCAGAGAAAGAGACAGAGAATGGGCATGCCAGGGCCTCCAACTGCTGGAAAACAAACTCCAGATGCATGTGCAAGGTCTTTTGGCTTTGCAGGTAAGCACCTTAACCACTAAGCCATCTCTCCAGCCCAGTGTTTGGCATTTGTTTGCAGTGGCAAGAGGCTCCAGAGTCTCCCTTCCCCCACTACACACACATGTGCAAATAAGTAAATAATAGGCAAATAACCTTTTAAACAGAGAATGTGTTCATGCGTCACTGAGAACCATCCCAGACGCCACCACGGACCAACAGCATACAACCGTCCCCGTATCTTGCTGCCTCTCTGCAGTAGGATGCTCAGTGTTCTTGCTTTCCAATGGTTTAGTTTCCCCCTTCTATGTTTTCGTGGATGCTCAGGATAATCTCGTAAAGATGAAACATTACACTCTTGTGAACTGAGGTTAAGGCCTTGATACTGCAGAAAGGTAGTTTAATACGCACCTGAGATGACACTTGTCTATAATGCCAATATGCATAGCAAGCCTAGGTTCTTGTCCTTTTAATACCTTTGCTGTTTAGTCTTCCTGCTCACAGAGGTTCAGAACGGTGACCTGCTGCAGTAAACAGAGCATGGACATTTGATCTGGCTTGACTTTTATCCCAGACATTAGCCTCCCTCAGCTATTGCAGGCTTCGTCACACGAGCCAACGTGTGTCTAGCAATTAATCTTTCTTCCCGAACGCTCTCTTCGCACCTGAGCCTTAAAGAGAAGACAGGTACACAACTATGTGACTGTTCAAGAGCAGCACATTAGCAGCCACTGCACACAACGCTGTGCATGTGAATTAAGCATGTGGTGAAGAGCTGGGTACTTGAAACTTGGCCGGCTTCTCACAAGGTTCTGTCTCCAGTTTTATAAATTAGCTTCTTGTGTAGGTAGTGTCGGGCACTGTGAGGTCGTGGATATCCAGGCCATTTTACAAGACCATCATAAGAGGAGGAAAAGATGATGACATCAAAATGAAAGAAAGACTGATTGAGATGGGGAGGGGATATGATGGAGAATGGAGTTTCGAAGGGGAAAGTGGGGGGAGAGGGAGGGTATTACCATGGGATATTTTTTATAATCACGGAAGTTGTTAATAAAAATTAGAAAAAAAAATTAGCTTCTTTCCTCCCCCATCTCAGCTACATCCTCTGTAAGGCAGACATAACAATAGCAAGGACTTCATAGGGTTGTTCTGAGGAATAAAAGAGAACTTTTGGTGGTGGTTGTGCCCAGGTGCATGTGTGTGTGAAGGCGTGTGTGTGCGTGTATGAGAACATTCTTGTGGAGGTCAGAGGATAACCTTGAGTGTTGCTCCTCGGGTACTGTCTGTCTTTTATGATACAAGGCTCCTCATTGGCCTGGAATTCACCAAGTAGCTAGACTGGACGGCCAGTGAGTCCCAGAGACCTGCTTGTCGCTGCTTCTCCAGCGGCGGGATTACAAACATGGACCACGTCTGGCTCATAGGGACTAATTGAGGTCCTCATGCTGGCGAGGCAAACCCTATAAAAGAGTGAGCTATCTATGATTCACAGAATAAGTAAGACGTTGGAGAAATCCCTTATCCTACTGCCCAAAGCTTATTGGGAACTTGACAATTTTCGGTATTATTGTGACAATAAAGCCATTATGTATTTTGAAAATTTAGAGATTCATGGCCCAAGATATGTGTGTGTGTGTGTGTGTGTGTGTGTGTGTGTGTGTGTGTGTGATGCTCAGGACCTACCATGGAATGACTCATTCTTTCTGAGCAAAGAGGACAAAATGTTAGATTACTGCTTAGTGACTCCCTCTATGTCTCTATTAATTCTTGAGTCAACCTTCTCCGGTAATTATTGTCATCAAGATAAAGAATTTAATACCATTGCTTCGTCCCACACAGATAATATTTTTTGATCATGCCAGACTCCAGGATCCATATCAAAAGTTGTCAGCACCCTTCCAAGAAGAGGCCTCGTACGTCACCTTCAGCAGCTATTTGGGGGAGACGCATCCCTGAAAGCACAGGGCTTCGTCATGCACAAAGCACTTAAGTGAAACGCATGCCACACAACAGAAAGAGGAGAAGGAGTGGAGGAAGGAAGAAGATGAAGAGGAGAAGGGGGAGGAGAGCAAGGGCATCAGGAGAGACAAAGGAGGGAGAAATGAGAGGAGGAGAAGGGGAAGAGAAGGAAAAGAAAGAGCTCTTCCCCTTCCCACAGCTCTCTTTACCAAAGCCAAGACCACCTTAACTCTGAACTGACTACTTTATTGGACCGAAACCCTGTTTGTCTTATTTTAACAAGATGAGTAAAATAGGCTCACCTTTCTTTTGTTCTTTTAATTTTTTTTTTAAAATTTTTTGGTTTATTTATTTATTTATTTATTTGAGAGAGACAGAGAGAAGGAGGGAGAGAGAGAGAGAGAGAATGGGCGCGCCAGAGCTTCCAGCCTCTGTAAATGAACTCCAGATGTGTGCGCCCCCTTGTGCATCTGGCTAACGTGGGTCCTGGGGAACTGAGCCTCGAACCAGGGTCCTTAGGCTTCACAGGCAAGCGCTTAACCGCTAAGCCATCTCCTCAGCCCTCTTTTGTTCTTTTAAATACAGATTGGTTTTGCCTTTACCAGGTGTGATGGTCAATCTTGGTTGTGAACCTGACCAAGAGATGCCTAGAGAACTGATGTACCAGCAAGGGAGCCTCCAGAGACGACTGTCAGGTGGCTCAGCAAACTGGGTGGGGAAGATCAGCCCTGAATGTCACCATCCAGCTGGCTGAGAACCTGCATGAAACCAAACATAGAGGGGCGTGTTCCCCTGCATGCTCGACTCTGTTCTTGTTGAGCCTGGGTGTTTGCTGCTGCCAAGGTGGCTCCTGACTCTTCAGCCTTTAAGCTTCAGCTTGCTTTGGGAACTCTCCAAGAGATTTCTGAACTGGTCTGTATCATTGGTCCGTTTTTCTTTTTTTCTTCCCCTGGGGCTTCGACTAGATTCTTGGACTGAACAGCTACTAACTTCCTTTGTCCTTCCTTCCTTCTTCCTTCCTTCCTTCCTTCCTTCCTCCTTCCTTTCATCCATCTTCCCAGCCGCTAAGAGATGAGCTGCTTCCTGCCCTCATGCTCTCTTCATCAAAGGCCCTCTGGTGGTTTGGATCAGGCGTCCCCCATAAACTCATGTTTTGAATGCTTGATCCCCAGCTGATGGCAATTTGGGAAGTGGAGCCTTGCTGGAGGAGGTGTGCAGTTTGAGGTGGTCTTAGGGGTATTAGGGCCAGCTCCCTCTTGGTCAGGTGCTTCACTGCAGAAACAGGAAGAAAACTACAACAGGCCCAGATGAACTACAGATTGAAACCTCTGAATCCGTGCACCGAAACAACCTCTTCCTGCTTCCTTGAGCATTTAGTCACAATTACAGGACACTTACCAACACATGAAGGAAGCTGTATTTCCACCATCAAGCGATGAAAACAAATAAATGTGTATGTGAAGAAACACAGACATCAAAGAGTTGTGAGTCAGAGTTGGTCTAAAACAGTGAGAAAAGGGAGATACAGGTATTTCAGTTATGCAGATTTATGAAGTCATTAAATGGAATTACCTCAGAGTTCTCAAATCCTATATCAAATGAATATTTCAGATTCTGGTTTTTATTAGAACTATAGTTGGAAATACTGCTCTGCAATTGAGCCAGCTCTTTTTTTTTTTTTTTTTAATCCTTCGGAAGCACCTCTAAGATGGTCTTTTTTCAGATGGCCTAGAAAGAATGGCATTGACCTCACTGGGGTATTGTTACTGGCATAAGTGTGACATGTATGATTTTGGGCCCATCAGCATGTCACATGGACGATGAAGGACAAAAATAAATGACATCAAAATAGAAGAGGGAACTTGGGGGATGGATCAGTGGTTAAAGGCACCTGCTTATTAAGCCTGCCAACCTGGGTTCAATTCCCAGTGTCCACGTAAAGCCAGATGCACGAAGTGGCATGTGTCTGGAGTTTTTTTTTTTTAAATAGGAGTAGCAAGAGGTCCTGGTGCACTCATGTTTTTTCTCTCTCTCATAATAAAAATAAATAAAACATTTTTTAAAATGTGAGGACTAAAAACCATAGAAGGATTATTTGGAAAGAAAAACGGGTTTGGTGAAAAGGGAAGGGGGGCAAAGAAGGCGATGGGAGTGGATAATGATATTATGATTGAAACACGTTATACTCATGTGTGAAAACTGTCAATAAAGACATTAAACATAGAAATAATATGGAATTCTTAGCGAAGCCACCTGGGACCTAGTTCCAACTCTGCTGCCTCTGTAAAATGTAGAAAAATTGGCTTGGCTGCCTCTAACATCCTATATTTGTTATCTGTCATCAGTCAGAAAGGCAATGTGTTAGCAACTGAGGAAATATTTCATTTGGGAAATATTTGACTAAAATAAGAAAAGAGAGAAAAAGATTATTTCCCTCAGGTTTCAATTGCATTAACATTTTCATATATTTTTATTTATTTATTTAATGAGAGAGAAAGAGAGAATGGGCACGCAAGGGCCTCTAGCCACTGCATACAAACTCCAGGCTCATGTGCCCCCTTGTGCATCTGGCTTATGTTGGTCCTGGGGAATCAAACCCGGGTCTTTAGGTTTCGCAGGCAAATACTGTAACCGCTAAGCCATTTCCCCAGTCCCCAACATTTTCATATCTTTAAAAGTCCACATTACAAATGTGTCAGGCCCTCTGAATCTTAAGTAACACAAAAATAAATGCTCAAAACTCAAAGTTTTAGTGTGCTGTCCTCTAGTGGTGACTTTTAAAATTACACCGGAAAGGGCATTCATATCTTAGTTCTTAAGACAAGGATAAAGAGAGCTTTGTTTGTGAGAAAGAGAATGGGCACACCAGAGCGTCTAACCACTGCAAATGAACTTCGGATGCATTGCTACCTTGTGTATCTCGCTTTACGTGGGTACTTGGAATTGAACCCTGGTCCTTAGGCTTTGCAGGCAAGTGACTTAACCTCTGAACCATCATCTCTCCAGCCCCAAGCTTCACTTTAAATTTGGTCATTTACTGTTGTTCCAACGATCTCCACAAAGCATAGACGTCAGAATTTAGTGGTCAAACCCAGCTTCCCAGAAATACTCAGGACCAACGAACCAGGACCTGAAAGTAAGGCCCAAGAATCCACATGGTTAGCAGAGAACACAGGAGGTTCAAACCCAGTGGAATTTATATATAATCTTGCCTTATTTTGGTGGCTCTTATCCCTGGAGTGTATAGTATATACATGTATATATAACCACAACATATATATATATATATATATTGTGGTTACCTTCCCATTGCTGAGACAAAACACCTGACCAGCAGCAGTTGATGGGAGAAAAGAGTTTATTTTCTCTTACAGTCCCAAGGGGAACTTTGGTAATGCCAGGGGACAGTACTGCTGAATACCACCTCTGCCACCTCAGGTGAGAAACAGCAGCGAAAGAGAGAACTGAGCTCTCTCTCAAAGGGGCGCTGGCTGTCACTTACTGAAGTCTTGTTCTGGTTTTTATTGGAACTGTAGTTCTAACTCCTCCTTCAACCAGGCTCCATCTCCAAAGCTGTCACCAGCTGGGGACCATGCATTTAAAATACGTGAATTTATGGGGAAAAGCTAATTCAAATCAAACCACCAGAGTACGAATGTGCACGGTGCCAGCATTTAATGAAGTTGGAAGGGGGCAAATATCTACATGCTAGGAAGATGTATGAATCAGAAATCTGATTTATTCCTGTCAATGTTTAGAACAGGTGGCCAATGAATACTTCATTTATTCCCCAATCAAATCTAAAATAAAGGCAGCTGAAGAGATTACTCAGCAGTTAAGGTGCTTGCCTGTAAAGCCTAAGGACCCCAGTTTTGTTTCCCCAGTACCCACATGAAACCAGATGCACAAGGTGGTGCATGCATCTGGAGTTCAGTTTGCAGTGGCTAGAGGCCCTGTTGTACCCATTTTCCCTCTTTCCCTCCCTCTCTCTGAAATAAGTAAATAAAAATAAATAAATTTTTTAAAATTATTGCTGGAAACTGAAAGCTGGAAAAAGCTGCACTGTATGCAGCCTTGTGAGAGACAGAAGTCATCAGCAGTGAAAACAATATATTCTGGAAGCCTCAAGTTTGCCCAGACAGGCCAAATGACCAAATAGGTGCAATAGTGGAATGTCTGCTCTGGGAGAAACAGGCTGCTTTTTAATTGGACTGAAAGTCTGCTCTATGGGAGGGAATACATGCCTGGTACTGAAAACCTAATCAAACGCCTATGGCAGGGGAGGTCATGAGTCTTAGGGGTATAAAGCCTGCTCTTGTCTGGCTTATTGCATATATTGTTCTCACCAAACTGCCCTGAAGCACTACACTTAATGTTCATATTCATATATTAATGCTACTCTCACTTTTGGTTAGAGAAGCTTTTCTTTTTCATCTCAGTGACCACTGGGAAGACCCAAAAGGCAACATAGTGCTGAGAAGAAGTGACAGAGAAGTGTCCAGCACTGAAACAACTCTAGCACACCCTCCAAGGCTCAGGATCCATTTCAGAAGAGGTGGCAGAAAGAATGTAAGAGCCAAAGGAAGGGCTGCCACTCCTTACATGCAACTGTCAAGACAGAAATTGGCTTTGATAGCCATGACCTCACAGTGCCTAGCCGTACCTACACAAGACCCTCATAATAGGAGAAAAAGATGATGACATCAAATTAAAAGAGAGACTAATGGAGAAAGGGAGGGGATATGATGGAGAGCAGAGTTATGAAGGGGAAAGTGGGGAAGGAGAGGAAAATACCATGGTTTGTTGTCTGTAAGTATAGAAGTTGTCAATAATATATATATATTAAAAATTATAACTGGAGAGATGGCTCAACAATTAAGGCACTTGCCTGAAAACCCTAAGGACCCCGCTTTGATTCCCCAGTACCTACATAAAGCCAGATGCACAAGGTGGCACATGTATCTGGAGTTCAGTTTGCAGTGGTTAAAGGCTCTGGAGCACCCATTGTCTCTCTTTCTCTTTCTCTCTCTCTCATCAATAAATAAATATTAAAATGCATTTTAAAAATTAGGATGCTGCATCTACTTACGATAGCAAACAAAGCCCTCCGTGGCCCAGACGTTCCATCTCCAACCATCAGGCCCCCATTGCCTCTCTTTGCATTGACATCACTGGCACCATTGCATTCCACACGTTAATCGTCTAAGTCTTTATAAGAATCTGTGCAAAGGTGTGTGTGTGTGTGTGTGTGTGTGTGTGTGTGTGTGTTGCTAGACACACATTAGGGAAGAGCTCTCGCACCAACTCCCATCCCAGCCCATTGTTCTGCAGCTGTTCCCCTAACCCCTCCATCTCAGTGCTGGAGGCCAATCCCAGCCCCGGGCACATGTTGGGCAAGCACTCTATCATTTAGCTAAACCCCCAGGCCTTGGTTTTTATGAGACCGTGTCTTATTATGTTGTGTAAGTTGGTCTTAAACTTGCTATGTATCCCAGGCTGGCTTCGAACTCTTAGTTCTCCTGTCTCTGCCTCCTGAGTGCTGAGATTAAAAGCTGTGCATGATTAATTCTGAGTTTCAGAACATATTATTCTCTCTGCACGGATAAGAATATCTGGCTTAAATTTGAATAGAAGCATGATACCATTTTTAGCAATTATCAAAACAAGTGAAAGAATAGCACGCCTATACATTAAGCTGCATAGAGTTAGATAAGTGGCAAAGCAGTTATCTTCAAGGCTGCATTTAACCTAGCCCCTCCTCCATTAACTCATCTCCCAAGTTACTCTGCATAACTATGCTGCCTGAATAAAAGCAACATGTTTGTTACGTGGAGATAGATGATAGAGCCTAGAGAACGTCACCAATGCCAAGATCCTAACAGTCACATGATTCACCCAAAGCTCTTTCTTTGCCTACGTTTTAACCAGACCACAGAGAAAGACAAAGAGAAATTAAAATTTCAAATATTCTGTCTCTCTCTCTCTCTCTCTCTCTCTCTCTTTGGTCTTTTTGAGGCAGGGTCTCACTGTATTCAAGGCTGACTTGGAACTCACTCTGTAGCTTCAGGGTGGCCTTGAACTCATTGCAATCCTCCTATCTTAGCCTCCTGAGTGCTCGGATTAAAGGTGTGCACCAACATACCTAGCATATATATATATATATATATATATATATATATATATATATATATATATGTATACATATGTGTGTGTATATATATATATGTAGGCTAGATATATATATATATATATATATATATATATATATATATGAGTTAGGTATATAAATAAAGATATATATTATATATAAAATATATATATCTTTATTTATATATATATATATATCTTTATTCATTTGTAAACAGGAAAGAATGAAAATGAATGTGGGCATACCAGGGCCTCTTGCCTCTGCAGACAAACTCCAGATGCATGTGCCACTTTGTGCATCTGGCTTTACGTGGGCAATGGGGAATGGAACCTTGGTCAGCAGGCTTTGCAAGCACATGCCTCTAATCACTGGACCATCTCCTCAGCCCTCACCTTTATTTTTAATGGCAATAGCCTGGGGGTCAAATGAAGGACTAGAGGTACATAGTAAATAGGTTTCTCAAACACTTCCCGCTTCCCTAGATATTTATCCCACTAGAGGAGTGGGTCAGTACCACAGAGCAGGCACAGTAACTGCTAGACTTCACTGTTTGGAAGTGAAGATGGGAGTTAAGGAATCTCTCTCTCCAATTTAGACATGAGATTTCATTGCTGGGACAAAATACCTGACTGGAAGCAGCTTATGGGAGGAAAGCGTTTATTTGTGCTTATGGGATTTTTTTTATTAGTTATGGACATACTCAGTGTGTAAACAGTACATGTTGGTACCATCCTTACCCTCATCCCTGGCCCCTCTCCGAAGGGTCCCTCCTCACTGGGGATGCTGGCTATCCTCATGAGGATTGTGGATCATGCATTGTGGGGGTAGCCATCAGTTATAGGGAAGATGCAATGTCCCTGTGCATAATGTCCCAACTTGTGGCTCTAACAATCTTTTTGAGACTGTCTTCATTCTCCTCCTAACATTCCTCCTGCCTGCTGAAGTATAATTTTTATTTTTTATTTTTTATTTTTATTTTTTTGGTTTTTCAAGGTAGGGTCTCACTCTAGCTCAGGCTGACCTGGAATTCACTCTGCATTCTCAGGGTGGCCTTGAACTCTTGGTGATCCTCCTACCTCTGCCTCCCGAGTGCTGGGATTAAAGGCGTGCGCCACCACGCCCAGCTTTTTTAAAGTATAATTTTGACATGTTCTTAAACTATAAGAAACTAGTGGCAGAAAGCATGTAAACACCAAACAAAACAGCTTCTGTGTTAAATTTATAAGGATCAGTAAAATAAGGGTTAAGTGTCCAGGGTTTCCTTGGTGCTACTAAACTGTCATGTAATGAGAGATAAAAGTCACATGTTTCTCCATTCTTAGGGGCCATTTGTATTTTCTCTGGTTCAAAGTGAAATGGAATAGAGCCCTGAAAGCACATTTTCAGACTGCTAGGGAATGAGGACGCTCTTTCATAGGCATGGTCTGGGAAATGGGGTGATGATAACGAGTCTGTGCACTGGTATTTTAGAAGAGGCTGTGTTATCTTAAAAGGGTGAACCCTACCACTGTCATTATTTTGCTATGCTTTGAATCATAATATTTCAACTTTTTTTAAAACTAACTTATTTGAGAGCAACAGATAGAGAGAGAAAGAGGCAGATAAAGAGAGAGAGAGATTGAGAATGGGCGCGCCAGGGCCTCCAGCCACTGCAAATAAACTCCAGACACGTGCGCCCCTTTGTGCATCTGGCTAACGTGGGTCCTGGAGAATCGAGCCTCGAACCAGGGTCCTTAGGCTTCACAGGCAAGCTCTTAACCGCTAAGCCATCTCTCCAGCCCATATTTCAACTTTTGATCGTTCAAAAATGATAAAGAATTTATTAACAATATTAGGTTTGATGAAAATGACAGCAACAATTATTCTGGAGAATGAAAATGATACAAAGTTCATATTCGTAGGGGGATGACCATAAGTGAGGCTTTTGGGGGTACTCAATGCCACAGCCGATACCCTGCAGAAAAAGAGAAACATTTTTCCTTGCCATTTGGAAAAATGTGAAATTTGGTGTGTTCTTGGTTTTCATTTGTTTAACAATTATTCTATCTTTGGTTACTTTTTCTTCTTCCTGTACATTCTTGAATATGTTTATTCCTCTCTTCAATGTAGTATTTGATTTAGTGTCCTGTGTAAGGCTGACTTCATGCTTATAAAATCAATTAGCTTGTTTTTATCATAAGATATTTTTTTCTCCTTCTCTGATGAGAAATAATTTTGCTGCAGATAGTTTGGGTTGGGAGCTGTGGTCTTTTCATACTTGCAACACATCCTTCCGCATCTTCATGGCTTTTAGTGTTTCCAATGAAACAGCATCCGTCATTCTGATGGGTCTGCCTTGGTATGTGACGAGATGGTTGTCTCTTGCCGCTTTCAGTACCCTTTCTTGTTTTATATATTTAGTGTTTGGACTATAATATGATGTGGAGAGTTTCTTTTCTGGTCCTATTTTGTGTTCTGTATGCCTCTTGAACATTCATTTCTCTAGATTCAGGAAATTTTCTCCCAGAAGTTAATCAAAAACATTTTCTTTCAAAAATATTTTTATTTATTAATTTGCAAGAAGAGAGAAAACGGGCATGTCAGGGCCTCCAGCCTTTGCAAACGAACTCCAGATTCATGTATCATTTGTGCATCTGGCTTTACATGGGTACTGGGAAATCAAGCCCAGGTTGTTAGGCTTGGCAAGCAATCACCTTTTACTGCAAAGCCATTTCTCCAGCTCCTAGAAATATTTTCTATGTAACTGGCCCAAAGTTCTCATTTTTGTGTGCCCATAATTTGGACTAAGGTCTTTTGGGGGGGGGAACCACATATTTCCCTCATGTTTCATTTGTAGGCTTTTTTTTTTTTAATTCTCACTGGACTTGGATGATTAATCCAGTTCTTCCTCCTTGTGTCCAAGGCTGATGTTCTGTCTTCTACTTGTTCATTCTACTGGTGCGTCTCCTCATGGAGCTGTTTGTTTGACTTGCTGTGGTTTTTGGCTTCCAGAATTATTTCAGCCTCGTTTTCAGTCAGGATTTCTATCTCTTTGTTGAGCTCCATTTTCACATCCTGGTTAGGATCCCTCATTTCCTGTAACTGTCTGCAGCCTGTTCCAACTCATTCATGGGTCCATTCATGTCTTCTTTGAGTTCTTTGTGCATATTTATAATCATTGTTCTTTAAAAAATATATTTCATTTATTTACTTGCAAGGAGAGAGAGAGGTGGGGAGGGAGATAATGGACATGTCAGGGCCTCCAGATACTGCAAACAAACTCCAGATAAATATGCTGCTTTGTGCATCTGGCTTTACGTGGGGAATCCAATCCAGGTCGCTAGGCTTGGCAGGCAAGCGCCTTAACTCCTGCGCTATCGCTCCAGCCCTGTAATCATTCTTTTGAGATCTTTGTCTGGTGTTTCCAACAGGCAGCTTTCATGGGTGTCCTCTGCTATGGGTTTAGAATTTGTTTGGGGAGAAATACTGGCTCGGTTTTTCGTGTTACCACCTGGAGAGAGCAGCACGCTCAGGTTTCTCTGGCACGCCTTGTTAGCTGCGTATTTCGAACAGTGCGTGTGCTTTCTTGGCGCCCCCTGGTCTGTTCTGCGCTTCGCAGTGTTTGGAGCTCAGCCTTGGAGGTAACTGGTTAGTGCTCCGAGGGTCACTTACTGCTCTGCTGGACTTGCTCTTGACTCCCAGCTCAAAGGGGAGGTCTCTGGTGTCCACCTCCATACAAAGAAGAGGCTAAAGGGTGTGGAGAGCCGAGAGAGTGTAATCGCCATTACAAGATGGCGCTGACATCCGGCCTCGGTCCTGGTGAAGAATAGTGCATGTGCAAGTGGTGAAAGCGCGCCAAGTCACTGCCCAGCCCGGGGCGTCATATGGGGTGATGAGCGCGCAGCCAATCAGCAGAGTACATGCCGCCTAGGGCTATATAAGCGGCGCCATTTCGGGGCTCTGGGTCTTCCTCTTTTCATCTGTTAACGGAATAAATGGTTAACGGAATAAACGGTTAACAGAAAAAGCGCTTGCTGCAGAAGGATCCTGGTGTCCGTGTGCGTTCTTGCTGGCGAGACGACTACGCGGGCTACAGCTGGTGCCGAAACCCGGGACGCCGGGTGCCTGTCATCGCCGGCGCCGAGGAGACCCCCCATTCACGGGGAAGGATTCAGAACTGCAGGACTAAGATAGGTTCTGAGAGGCATGTTTAGTCTTGACTTGTCTCATCTCTCACCCAAATTGGCAGGAGCAATTTTTGCTCTCCCTATTGTGATGGTGGCTCTCGTTCTCTTCCTTTTGATTTTAAAATCATGTCTAGAAGATGAGAAATGCCGCTCATCTGTAGCGGCTGGCCAGGGGGTATTAGAGGAGCTACAAGACAGCATGTCAGAAACAGAACGGGATAAAAGGTTAGGGGCCCTTGAGGAAAAAGAAAAAGACGTCTCTAAGAAAAAAGGCCTTTCCGCGGACACTAAGTCCACAGAAAGAAAAGACAAGGGAAAAGACGCCCTGGGAGAGAAACATGAGAGGGAAAAGAGAAGTCCAAAAAGGAGGCTTCTTTATCCGATAAAAGAATTGGAGGCTTTAGGAATTGATAGCTCAGAGTCTGAGGATCTTAGTCCCTCCGAGGAGGAAGAATTAGATGGGGAAGCGGCTCGCTATGGGGAGGAGAGATACTATCTTGATGAGCAGCCGCTACCGCAAAATCGAAAGCAAAAGAAGATAGGAGATAAGAACCGCGCGGCTTTTCAATCTGCCGCCCCTGCCATTCCCAGTGCTCCTCCGCCTTATGCCGGCAAGCATTGTTCAGATTCCTTCCTTTCAGAGGGGGACAGAAGGAGGTTCTTACAAGCCTTCCCAGTGTTTGAGGCTGCGGATGGAGGCCGCGTCCATGCGCCGGTAGAGTATGCCCTCATTAAGGAACTTGCTGAATCAGTTAATAAGTATGGAGTAGATGCTAATTTTACAGTCATGCAGCTTGAGAGACTCGCCACTATGGCAATGACTCCAAATGATTGGCAAATTACAATATTTACACGTTTCCATTGATACTTGTTCTGGAGTTATGTTTGCTTCCCCATTAACCGGGGAGAAAGCAGCCCATGTTATTCAACACTGCCTCGAGGCGTGGAGTGCCTGGGGGAAGCCCAAAATTCTTAAAACTGACAATGGACCAGCTTATACTTCTCAAAAATTTGGACAGTTCTGTCACCAGATGGGAGTGACCCATTTGACAGGCCTCCCGTATAATCCTCAAGGACAGGGTATTATAGAACGGGCTCATCGCACTCTAAAGTCTTACTTAATAAAACAAAAAGGGGGAGTCGAGGAGGCTCTGCCCTCAGTCCCACGAGTGACTATATCCATAGCACTCTTTACTCTTAATTTTTTAAATTTGGACAGTCAGGGCCATTCGGTGGCTGACCGTCATTGCTCAGAGCCTAACAGGCCACAGGAGATGGTTAAGTGGAAAGATGTTTTGACTGGTCAATGGAGAGGCCCGGATCCTATTTTAATAAGATCCAGGGGAGCTGTTTGTGTTTTTCCACAGGAAGAAGACAATCCATTCTGGCTACCAGAACGCCTAACACGTAGACTTGTGATACCTGATGCGAAATTGGTCTGCTGATTTTGAAGCCGCTGTGAGAGAGTTGAGACTAGCCATCGTCCATGTGAATTCTACTAGAGTTGACCCCTCCCTAGCCTGACATCCTGGATTTCTTCAGCCTTCTCTTTCTTTAAGGAATGGGTGGGAGTGGCGCTGTTTGGTGCAGCCCTATGTTGTGGCTTAGTGTTCCTGCTTTGGTTGTTCTGCAAGCTCAGAGCTCAACAGCAACGTGACAAGGTCGTTATTGCGCAAGCACTTGTGGCTATGGAACAGGGATCATCTCCTGAAATTTGGTTAAGAATTAATTAGACTGAGACCCTCAGTCGATGCACCTCAGGGGTTTAGCCCATTGCACTGAGTCGATGAGAGATCTAGTCTAATCAGCCCTTGCCTAAGTGGCTGCAGCACCAAAATATGAGATTGACAGCCCTTGCACCCCCAGGAACAATATTCCATTGCACGGGGATGGGTGTCAACTCCCCTTTTTACCTCTCCCTTGGCCTTTGCACTCAGAGGACTTGTCTCCATTGCACCTGATAAGGTGAGGGAGTGAGCTCTTGATCGCTTATTCCCCAAGGAAGGAATTTGCTTGATCGAGCATAGGGTTATTTGGTGCCGTGCTGGTTGGGCTATGAGGCAGTTGTCATCTTATTAAAACAAAAAGGGGGAGATGTGGAGAGCCGAGAGAGTGTAATCGCCATTACAAGATGGCGCTGACATCCGGCCTCGGTCCTGGTGAAGAATAGCACATGTGCAAGTGGTGAAAGCGCGCCAAGTCACTGCCCAGCCCGGGGCGTCATATGGGGTGATGAGCGCACAGCCAATCAGCAGAGTACACGCCGCCTAGGGCTATATAAGCGGCGCCATTTCGGGGCTCTGGGTCTTCCTCTTTTCATCTGTTAACGGAATAAACGGTTAACGGAATAAACGGTTAACGGAAAAAGCGCTTGCTGCAGAAGGATCCTGGTGTCCGCGTGCGTTCTTGCTGACGAGACGACTACGCGGCCTACAAAAGGGCATCTGCATGGTGGAGCATAGCTGGGCTCTGAGCCCCGGGAGTCTGGCTTCTGGAACTTAAGCACCCCGCCCCATTTGGGTCCCAGCCAAGATGACAGGTCCTGTGCGCTGCATGGGACGAAGGTATCAGGGTTTGTAAAGAGACTCGGCGGCTGGAACTTACGAGTACCTGTCCCAATAAAGATGTGGAGATGTGGGCCCTACACGAAGTTAAGAGGATAGGCTTTCTAAAGGGCGTACCGCAGCTACTGGATGGTCCTGTATGTCGTGCTCTGTATGCATTTATATTTTTCCCCTTTTGGAGAGAGAGAGAATTGGCACACCAGGGCCTCAGCCACTGCACTTGAATTCCAGACATTTGCGCCACCTAGTGGGCGTGTGCTACATTGCACTTGCCTCGCCTTTGTGCGTCTGGCTTACAAGGGATCTGGAGAGCCGAACATGGGTCCTTAGGCTTCGCTGGCAAGCGCCTTAACCACTAAACCATCTCTCCAGCATTCTGTATGCATTGCTAATTAATGGAATACCCAGGAAAGACTACCAGGAATTATGGAAATTCTTCCTTGTTTTAACACAAAAAGAAAAACAGCCTCAGAAAGAAATTCCCTTCCTTCCTTTCCCACATCCTGATATATATTGGAGTTGTCATGCCGGGGACGGCTGCTGCCATCTCATAACTGTGAGGAGACAGCAGACAGGTTCGTGATGAATTTCAGCCCAAGCAATAATGAGCCGCTCCGTTAACCCACGCTGAAATGACCCTATTTTTAGCTTTTGGAAGATAAGAAAATGGATCTGATCTTTCTTATTTTTAAGCCATGGTTTTTTCATTGGGTTTTATGTTATTTCCAGCCAAAGGCCTACAGAAACCGTCAGTAATCTACTTGGAAATTAAAGAACTATTTTGCATCATTTTGAGGCAGACCAGACAGCCTACAGCAAGAGGCAACTGACTGCACAGCAGCTAAAGCTGGTATAGAGGCAGAGCCGCATTGCAGCAGGAGGCCATGTAGCCACTCTGAACAATGAGGTGTGGCCAGAATTGAAGGAACAGCACCGTCTCCATCTTATGCTTCATCGTGACGGTGCTTGTGGTTTGCATTCTTGGCGTTTCTCATAGCCTTGTGGTTTAAGCCCTCGGTCCTCAGCTAGCGGCCTTGTTTGGGAAGATGGTGGGGCCTTGCTGAAGGAAGTGCTCTGGCGTGTGCGGACGTAGAGGTTGTATAGCACCGGCCTCACTTCCTGTTATCTTTTTTCTACTGGCTGTGGATTCGGTGTGGCCAGTAGGACCTCTCGTTCCTGCTGCTTTCCCTGCAATCCGGGAAGTGCATAAACCCTTCCCTCCTGAAGCTCCTTCTTGGGGAGTGTTTGGTCATAGCAATGAGTGGAGTAACTAGTAGAGATGACATTTTCATATAGCATTGTGGTTTAGGCCATTCTTATCAAGTACCTGATGCCATTACACATCTGAAAACCCTATGTAAAACCAGAAGAGAGAGTAAACACTATTCCAGGCAAATCCTTAACCCTTGATTCTTCCTGCCATAGTCCGTCTATAAACCTCAACTTCTTTAAGCACTGTCTTAAAATATGTCCAAAAATGGTGAATGTAACTTTCTGAAGATGTTCACACTCACCCCTTGGATGTAACTCTCTGAGGATACCCAGACTCACCCCTTGGATGTAACTCTCTCCAAGGATATCTATACTCACCTTTTTTTTTTTTTTTTTTTTTTTTTTTTGAGGCAAGTCCAACAGACTAGCCTTTTTATGTGAGAGAGTGGGAGTGTGTGCATCAAAGAGAGAGAAAGAGAGACAGAAATGGTGTGCCAGGGCCTCCAGCTATTGTAATCAAACTCCAGACACATGCGCCACCTAGTGTACAGATGTGACCTTGCTCACTTGCATCACCTTGTATTTGACTTAGATGGGACCTGGACAGTAGGACATGGGTCCTTAGGCTTCGCAGGCAAGTGCCTTAACCGCTAAGCCATCTCTCCAGCCTTACACTCACTATTTTGATGTAACTTTCTCTGAAGGTGTCCACACTCACCCCTTGGATGTAATTCTAAAGATGCCCACACTCACCTCCTGAATACATACTTTCACTCTATAATAAAATTTCCTCCCAACTTATTATTACATTTAGTCTTTGAATTCTTCTGACAATGAGAAAACCCTGGATGCACTGAACATAGGTCTTAGGTCTTTCTTTCTTGTTCCTCTGTCTCTCTTTGAGACCTTTCATCCCTTGTGATCCACAATTTGATGGACACCTTGTGGGCTCATGATCATCTTAGAGTAATGATATTTTCTTTCTTGTAGAAGACCATCCTTGTATGTCCTTTTGGATGTTCTGTGATTTCAGGTACGAAATGAGTCATAGGAGAATATTTTTCTATTTTTTAAACTATTTTATTTATTTATTTGAGAGAGGGAAAGAGGCAGAGAGAGGGAGAGAAAGAATGGGCACGCCAGGGCCTCCAGCTGCTGCAAACAAACTCCAGATGCGTGTGCCCCTTTGTGCATCTGGCTTATGTGGGTCCTGGGGAATCGAACTGAGGTCCTTTGGCTTTGAAGGTAAGCGCCTTAACCACTAAGCCATCCCTCCAGCCCCATAGGAGAATCTTTTGGGGGTGGCTGGCTCAGTGTGTCAGATCACTGGCTGCAGAAGCGTAAGGACCTGAGTTATCCCCAACATCTACATAAAGATCTGGGCATGGTCCTGCATACCTACAACCCCAGCACTGAGGGAGGTGGAGACAGGATGACTAACGATCACTGGGATTCTCTTGTCTGCTAGTCTCACCAAGCAGGAACCAACAGTGAGCTCTGAGGAGACAGAGAGAGAGAAGAGAGAAAGACTCTGTCTCAGAAAAACAAGGTAGAGTGACACTTGACATACTCCTCTCCACACGTGTGCACATGGAGTGCACATATCTGCACACACACTTGCACACACAACATGTGGACATACACACAAACACACACCACACACCACAGCATATTACACACACACACACACACACACACACAAAGAAAGAAACCTTTCAGTAACTGGGACCCCCACATCAGAATCTGAATTCATAAAATATCATGTGAGGAACTTGGATAGGCACACTTGCTGCACCCGAGTCTTAGGGACAAATGTGAGGTCTGGCATAGCACAAGGTTGCAAAGCGGAGTTGCTGAGGGTAGTCATGGAGAAGGCTGATGGTGGGGAGGTGGCATAAAGAGTCTGAGGCGGGGAATCAGAAGTTTCTAGATTACTTATCTGGTATTTTGGGGGTGTCAAGCCTGGGGGATTTTCCTTCTGCAGCGTCGAGGAGTGGCTGGGATAAGAAAAGCAGCTTGTTCTATTTGGGGGGGGCAAGAAAAGCAACAAGTACAGCAAATAACACTTTTCCAGTTTGCGTGTTATTCCCCGCATGGATAATGTTACGTGATATAAGAAGTCCTTTGCTTGCCGGGTGTGGTGGCGCACGCCTTTAATCCCAGCACTCGGGAGGCAGGGGTAGGAGGATCGCCGTGAGTTCGAGGCCATCCTGAGACTCCATAGTGAATTCCAGGTCAGTCTGGGCTAGAGTGAGACCCTACCTCGAAAAACAAAACAAAACAAAAAAAGAAGACTTTTGCTTTCTGTAAAGTAACATGGATTTTATATTACATAATTAAAATGAGGGTCCTTATAGGAAAAATGATAAATCAAATGTGTTACAGGTTTTTATAGATTATTGTGACAACATCTCATATGAATGGGCATGTTACAGAGGAACCAGAAAATAGGGTAAGAGACATTGATCTTGCCTCACTAGGGGAACATCAAAAGCCTGCCTTGAAGATCCGGGACAACAAAGTGCACAGTTGGAACGTATTTGACAAAAGAAAGATATGAGACATGGGCAAAAGGAAGAAGGGAAGAAAGTGTAAGAACTTGACCTAAGTTCTTCCAAGAGACTTAAGAAACTAGCTCAAATTCCTCCAAATACTGGAATAGTTAACCCCTTGTTTGACATAGAAGAAGGAATTGTGTGAGCAAGACCTCACTAGGCTGCAAAAGTTTTAGAAGTTGAAGACTTGTTTTCTGCATTTAAACGTATCCAACATACTTAGGCTGATCCTCAGAGCTAGGTGAATAGTTCCCTGCTTTTATACCTTGTAGAGGACAAGTATGTCCAGGATGCATTCCGATGTGCAATGCCACCATAGACCATGTGAACAATGCCAACCTTCTGTTTCCTCTTATCCCCCAAAGGGCAGATCTTGCACAAGACATAGAAGCTGTTTTAGAGCCAGTTCGTTGGAAGGAAGGACAAGAATTAACTACTTTGTGAAGTGCTGCACATGTTCATGTTGAGCAGTCCATGGAAATGTTGCTGAGAAGGAAATCAAGCCTCCTCCTACCCTGGAAACAGGAATCCATGTAAAAGCCTACTGTGACTAGGACCCTGGGATGACTCTCGTGCTTCATGCTGAGAATTAGGTCTGTCTTTTCAGAAAAGGGATGTACTTATGTGATCTGTCAAGGCAATCCAAATGGATGGCTGGTCTGTAGAGTGGGCCATGGAGATTATCAGATTGGCTAGGTTCATTCCAGAAAGAAATTTAAAAAAACAAAATAAAACCTTTTAGCGGCAAAGGGAAGCCATGAAGCAGACCAGATAAGAAGATAAGGAAGCAAAAAAAATTTTAGGACAACCGTGGTTTGCAAAGAAAAATAAAAAGAGGAAAGGGGTTTTCTATAATGCAAATAAGACCAATGATTATGAAAACAAGAAGATTTATGAAGGAATGTCACATCACCATTAGACAGAAAATAGGAGAAGACTTCTTATCTGTTTTTTAAAAAAAATATTTCCATTTATTTTATTTGAGAGAGAGAAAGAGGCAGAGAAAGACAGAGAATTGATGCATCAGGGCCTCTAGCCACTGCAAACAAACTCAAGACACATGTGCTACCTTGTGCACCTGGCTTTACTTGGGTACTGGGGAATTGAACTTGGGTCTGTAGGTCTTGCTGGCAAGCACCTTAATCACTGAGCCATCTCTCCAACTATAGACCTCTTGTCTTAACTGGTCCTCAGAATGGTAGCCAATGAATTGCATTACAGACATATGAACAAAGAAAAAGGCTATTTTCCATGTGCAGATCCTCATACAACTCAGAAGAGACGAGATCATGAAGTTGCTGGCAGAGGTCACTGCTTCATTTCATAGTAAGCATTTGGAGAATATTTAACAGCTGGAAAGTTCATTGAACATGAGGAGTTTGAGAAAATTTGTATGGAACCAGCATCCATTCTATACAACTCTAGCAAAAGGTATCTTTTAAATCTTGGTGTATAATCTTTGAAGACCCTCTGCAGTTCAGGTTTGAAGCTATACTTTATCTTCATTGCAGCTCCTGTACAAGAAAGACTTCAAGCATTGTTGGTCAAAGAGGGCAAGATTCTCAAGCCTGACGCAGTGAGAGAAATCACTGTGTGGACAACGGCCACTGCTTTGACTCGGCCGTTGTGGATTCAGATGTTGACAAAGCCTGTCAGAAAATACTTAGGTTAATTAACAAACCAGACACGGAAGCTCAGTGGGCTGAGACAAGCAGTCTGGAATGATGGAAGGCTCTTACTTCTTCTGGCAACTGCCAGTAGGAAGATGACCTGATACTTGAGCAAGATTGATGATAAGGCAGAAGGACTCAGGACAAGTTGTGAATCTGTTCTTATATATCATAAACAGATGAGGGGAAAGCTCCCTTGGGTAATTTGTGCACAGCATTCTTTATTCATTATGCGTAGCTTTAGGGGCCCTTGTCTCGCTGGGTGGTTAAAATTTCCACTGAAGGTGAGCCTGAATGTTCACTCCAGGCTGATGGATCTAAGAGATTCGCCATACTGCCTCTCAGTACAAGGATGGACATTTTTATTGTCCTAGACTTCATCAGAGTTTGTTGCTCTCAATCTTTTCCAACTGAGTTCCTCCTCTGTGGTGGTTTGAATTAGGTGTCCCCATAAATTCGTGTTTTGAATGCTTGGTTCCCAGTTGATGGCAATTTGGGAAGTGGAGCCTTACTGGAAGGGGTATGTTGTTGGAGGCAGGCTTTGGGGTGTTTTAGCCAGCTCCCCTTTGCTAGAGTTCAGCTCACTCTCCTACTGTGGTTTTCCTCCTGCTGTGGCAGAGGTGGTGTCCAGCCTCTGCCCATGCCAAGCTTTCCCCTGCCATCATGGAGCTTTCCCTAGGGACTCTAAGCCAAAATAAAATCCTTCCCTTCCATCAGCTACTTTTGGTCAGCACTTTGTCCTAGGATTGCAAACATAACTTCAACATTGACTTTAGCTTGGTGGCAATCAATCTTTGTTTGAAAGAAGCACATGTAAAATGCCAGTGAGTGACGAAGCTGGCTCCTCTTGTCATGCAAAGACATTGCTTATTTTCAGCGAGAGCCCTGTTCTGCATGGTCCAAGGACAGGACTTCATTTCACACCGTCCTTCTACTGAGCTTTCTAGCATACAGATGTCCTCTCAAATCTGCTGCGCCCAGAAGCTAATAGTGGAATATAAAAATAGCTCTTGCCTTTCTTATTTGCATGCCAAGTAAAACCATGTAAAGTAGACACAGAAAGCTCAAATTATTTGCATTTATTTTGCCCACAGAAAATGTACAGTTCCCACGTCTCATCTACTTCAAAGAAATAATCAACTTCCAATGTCTTGAGCTGTAAAGACAGCTACTCAGAAAACTTAGGAAGCAGGAAGCAGTCAGGGCACAGCTCAGGCATCTATTTAAGATAGTTTCACCACAGCTGTTGTGACGTCTACTTGACCAGGCTTGAAAGCACCTCAGAGACACCTTTGCAGCGCCCTGGGTGGGTCTTTGAGGGGGTTTGCAGAGAGGTTAAAACTGAGGAAAGGAGAATGGCCACGAATGTGAGTGGCATCAGCTCATGGTCAGGGATCCCAAGCTGATAGAAAGGGACAAGGGCAGAAGCCAGCTGAGCCTCAGCATTCCTCTTTCTGTTCCTTGGCTGTGGACACAATGTGATCTTCTGTCTCATGCTCCTTTCACCACACTTTCCTTGCCACAATGGACTATGCTCCTCTTTTATTTTTATTTTATCTTTAGAGAGAGAGAGAGAGAGGAATAGAGAGATAGATATTTGGCATGCCAGGGTCTCAGCCCCTGAAATCAAACTCCAGATGCTTGTGCCACCTACTGGGCATGTGCGACCTTGCTCTTGCCTCACCTTTGTGGGTCTGGCTAACATGGGATCTGGAGAGTAGAACATGGGTCCTCATGCTCTGCAGGACAGCGACTTAATTGCTAAGCCATCTCTCCAGCCTGGTTTTGTGTCTCTTAAATCATGACTCAAAGTAAATCCTTCCTTTCTTGAGTTAATATTGTCAGGTATTTGGTGATAAAAATGAGAAAAGTAATGAAGACAGCTATCTTTGTATTTGCAAGGCACAAGTAAAAAAAGAAATTTGAAAAGGACTTAGTTTCATAGAAATTTCATATTTTCCAAAATTTTGTTTTTGACTATGAAGAGCCAGAACAGATGTCCAATGTCAAAGCTCTGTTTTCATTTGCAAGGTTCAGCTAGACTCTAGAAATGATTATTCCTGTGGGAATACTCGATAGGCATCTGTATTTGCCTTCAAAAGAGAAGTCTCGGGGTCTGGAAAGATGGCTTAGCTGTTAAGGTGTTTGTCTGCAAAGCCAAAGGACCCCATTTCAATTCTCCAGGACCCACGTAAGCTACATGCACAAGGGGGCCTGTGCATCTGGAGTCCCTGATGTACCCATTCTCTCTCTCTCTCTCTCTCTCTCTCTCTCTCTCTCTCCCTCTCTCTCTCTCCCTCTCCCTCTTTCTCAAATAAATAAATAAATAAAATTTTTAAAAAGAGAAGTTTCTCAATGAAGAATGTATTCTTTTGTTTTAGCAACTTTGTGTGGACAAATCATGTGTTAGTACCATGCCCTCTTCCCTGCCCCCATTCAACTGAGGTCCCTCCTCAGTCGTGTTGCTGGTATTCACTACGGGGTTATGAGTTATGAATTGTGAGAGTAGCAGAATATGTTCTTAACTAATTGAAAATAGTATTGATTTTTCATGTAAATCTACCATTAGCTATAACATCAGGTTTTATAAAAGTATCTTTTTAGGGCTGGAGATATGGCTCAGCACTTAAGGCACTTGCCTGCAAAGCCTAATGACCCTGGTTTAATTCCCCAGTAGCTATGTACAGCCAGATGCAGAAAGTGGCATATGCATCTGGAGTTCATTTGCAGTGGCTAGAGACCCTGGTGCACCCATTCTCTTTTTCTTTCTCTCTCTCTCTCTCTCTCTCTCTCTCTCTCTTATTTCTTAAAAATAAAAAAATAAATAAATATTAAAAATCTGGATCTTTTAAAAAATATTCACTTAACTTTGATAGAAGTGTGTGTGTTTCTTCATGAAGAACATTAGCACCCTCTTCTGGGTGACTTTTGAGAGTGTAATGAAATATTATTCAGAATATTCACTCTCTTTTCCCACTTCTCAACAATGAGCTGACTTAATACTCATTAAATTTGCTACTGATTAAAACACAACCTCTGAGTCATTTAATTATACTTTGTGTTTCTGAGACACTGATAAGTGCTAGAGTCAAAAACATTTCATTGTTAAATGTTGCCCACTGGGAATATGTTTTTTGGCTTATGAAAAGAGAAAAGATGGTTCTTCAACATTTCTCACAGTGAATCTCCCCAGTGACGCTAGGCAAGGAGGTAGGAACACAAGGGCGGACAGGGGGAGCAGACGCTCACATTCTTCTCTCAGCTGTCAGTGCTTGAAGGAAAACCTAACCCTTCACATGCTTTAATTAAATATGATTTCTTTACACAGTGAAATACATTTTAAACCAGACTTCCTGCTGTCCTCCAGGTGTTTCTGTGATGCACATATTATGGGGCTGATGATGAAGGATGTGGTTGTGCTTGTTGGTTTGATGGGTTGATCAATGCCTTCATTTATTCTAGAAATATTTAATGAGTACCTTCTGAGTGCCAGGTTTCTTCCAGGTACTGGAGATACAAGGAACACATACAAGTTCCTGACTTCACAGATATTACAATTCTAGGTAAGATAGATACAATATAGAAGTAAATATATAATGTAGGAGGAAATTTTGTATAGAGGGCTGAAGAGATGGCTTAGCAGTTAAGGTGCTTGCCTGTGAAGCCTAAGGACCTAGGTACAATTCTCCAGTGCCCACAATAAGCCAGATTCACAAGGTGGCACATGTCTCTGGAGTTCATTTGCAGTGGCTAGAGGTATCCCTGGTGTGCCCATTTTCTCTCTCGCTCTCTCTCTCTCTCTCTCCCTCTTTCTCTATGTCAAACAAATTAAATATTTATTTTTAAAAAGAAATTTTATGTAGAGAAATGAGGCTGAAATAAACAAGAACTGTGGATAAAGGGAGTGACTATTTTATACCACATAGCCATAAAATTCTGTATTGATGACATGGCATTTGAGCAGAACCCTGAGGTGAGGGATTCAGCCTTCTGGATATTTAGAGAAAGATCATTCTGGTGGAAGGGATGTGTTTTAGGCACTCTGAGGCAGGGTTTATTAAACTGCTGCAAAGATTTTCAATGATGTGCAGGGGCTGAGTTTATCATCGTAGTTGAGACATTGCTTTTAAATAAAAAACCTTGAATACAATTCTATACATAGTCAAAATGGAAAAATCTCCTGTCGTCTAGTGATGTGCTTGTCATGGCAACTCACTCCAACATAACACTCGTGCATTTGTGCTGATGCTGGTATAAATGGACCCACGGCCCTGCCAGTCAATTCTGTCCAATAACACCCAATGCCTGGGATTGATTATCAGCTTGATTGGATACACCAGTATTAGTAAAGCACATCTCTTAGTGTCTGGGGATATTTCCAAAGACAATTATACCACGGGTGCTCTGACATCACCAATAAACTAATTCCCCGGTGGATTTATAATATGATGACCTTATTGGGACATGGTGAAAATAGGAATAGCCTTTGTGGGAAGTAGGTCACTGGTGGGGATGTCCTTGGGACTCTATCTCACCTTGGCCCTGTCCCATATTTCCCTTCTCTCTGCCTCCTATGTACCAAATGAAGACCACCCTCACCTCATGCTCCCACAGTGATCATGTTCTGCCCAAGTGTATCACAGGGCCGGGCACACATAGACGGAACATGTTCCTCGAGTTAAGATGCTCTATCCAAGCCTTTCATAGAGCAAGGCAGACATGGATAGAGCATGTTCCTTTAGTTAAGATGTTCTATCCAAGAACATTTTCGTACATTTATGATGTGCTACACAGTGTTTTGCAGGGCCAGGAAAACATGGATAGAACATGTCCCTGCAGTGATGACACTCTACCCAAGTGTTTCATAGAGGCAAGCAAACATAGACGCGCATAGAGCCCTCTGAACCCAGGAACCAAAATAAACCTTTCCTCCTTTAAGTTGTTTCTGACAGGCATTTGGCTACAGCGACATATAAGCAATGAATACAATGCTTGATAATAAATGACTGTGGCCCTGGCTGTGCTGGCAGCAGCCGTGTGTATCTCATGTTCGTGTAAGTACCCTGGCGAGGTCTGCCCAGCTCTGAAATCTCCCAGTAATGCATTTCTCACCACCCATCACAGCAATAAGCAGTACGAGACCATATTAGAAGCTGACAGATGACTTTAGCCTTTCTACACCTTCATTTGCTCACCTATAAAGTGGGAATGGATACAATTTTCTTCACAGTCATTGCAAAAATGGCATGGTGCCATACGGAGTGTAGCGCACTACCTGGCATGGTGCCGGGTGCGGTGTGCATGCTAGCTATTATGAAGGAAAGATGATTCTCAGGGAAGTTTGAATTTTTGGCCACATGTGGACATGAGCTAAATTATAAGTCTTGAATTGTGTCTGTCTTTTAGTAACTTAAACTGCATTGTGGTTTTTATTCTGTGTGATCTTGAATAAGCTGTTTTCTCTCTATGAACCTTACAAGATGAAGAACTTAAATGGGAAGATGTTCCTCTCCCTGTCTAAGAAACCTTGAATGATAGGCTGGAGAGATTGCTCAGCAGTTAGGGCACTTGCCTGCAAAGCCTAACGACCCAGGTTTGACTCCCCAGCACCCATGTAAAACAAAATGCAGAAAGCGATGTGTGCATCTGGAGTTCATTTGCAGTCACTAGAGGCCCTGGCGTGCCCATTATCTCTCAGTCTGTCTCTCTCCTCTCTGTGTGCAAATAAATTAAAAAAATAAATAAACAATTTTTTTAAAGTCTTAAGAAATTCTGAATGAAATTTCAGGTGTACTTCTAACAAAGATAAGAAGAGATAGACCTCTAAGCAAAGTCCACAAGGAAGAACTGTGTTATGGAGCATGGAGCTCATGGATTACGATCTCTGTGGAGTCCTGTGCAGTGTGCTGATCTGGCCAAGGCGTTACTCCTGACTGGCTGTCCACTTTTCAAAGACCACCAAAGCACTGCTTGCCCCAAACTGCTGTATTCTTGATATATTTTCAAAGGGCTCTATCATCCAGTTTTGACTTTAACGTGGGAACTGCCACTGGTTTCCCATCTCAGCATTGAGAAATCTCTTCCCTCGCCTTCCTCCCCAAATCCCATTTCTTCTCTCTGTCTCTTGCAGGGAAGTCATTTTCCAAGTTTTATTCTTTCAGACTGAATATGATCATACGAGTAGTTAGGAGGCCGTGGAGTGGGTAGCTCCTGGTCAAGCAGGAGTAGAGAGCAGAGGGCGGGACCTGCGGAGGGCCACTTCTGTCATGAAGGGAATGTGGGTCAAAGATAAAGCGGGGTATCAGGGATTCTGCCTGACATTCCCGTGGCACCTTTCTTCATATCGCAGTTATAGAAAGCAGGCTGCCTCACTCACTCTTTTCATATGAGCAGGTTTAAATAGAACTGTCAGAGCACTGAGCGACAGCTTACTGCCCAGAGGAAGAAATAATGTATAGCATGACCTTGACGTTGAGAATTATTAAGCGCTTCCTTCAGCGAAGACTGTTCCAAGAAATGCCACAGCTCAGTACTCAAAGCCGCCCTCCTTTTCCTTGCAAAATTTCTCAAGACTCCTAGAAATTTTCAGTGTTCGCCTCCCACTCATCCCACACTGGCTCCGGGAGGTTTCTACACCTCTATGAGTGTTGAGCACCACCTGGAGAATGGAAAGACAATAGTTATAGTTTTATGGCAGTGTAGCAATTATGATAAAGACGGAGGGGAAGGTGTGGACTAAAACTCAAGTAGGTGCCACTCAGAATTCAAGGACCATTTTCCTAGCACAAAGTGTACAAATTGGGCAAGATATAAATAAGCACACTATGGTATCACTTCTCATCTATTTTTTCTTGAATTTCTTCTATATCTTCTTTGTCTCTTTCTGGGATTGATTGATTGATTGATTGATTAATGGATTGCAAGGAGGGGGGAGAGAGAGGGCATCAGGGCCTCTTACTGCTTTAAATGAACTCCACTTGCATGCACAGCCCCGTGCATCTTGCTTTATGTGAATCAAACTTGGGCCATCAGTCTCTGCGAGCAAGAGTCTTAACCACTAAGCCTTCACTCCAGCCCCTCTTTCTGGAATTCTTATTGGGGCAAATCCATAATGGGAAGTCTAAGGCAGGGTCAGCACAGGACATGTGAAATGGATTCTCTGCAAAATTAGAATTGAGACCAAAATCCATTGTGCTAATTACTCATCGGCATCTTTACATGAGTACTCATGTTCCAGGGTCACTCGTGGACAGTGTTGGCTGTCTCTCACAGCTGCTGTCATGTGAGCTTAGGAACAAATGTCACTGTGATGAGAACCAGCTCTGTGCTGTTTGGAGATACAGTGATGTTGTCATAGCATAATTATTAGCTCTGTCTTAGGGACTCTGTTTTATAAAATATTTTTATAAAAATATTTTTATTTGCAAGCAGAGAGAGAGAGAGATGGAAGAGAGACCAACAGAGAGAATGGGTGCACCAGGACCTTCAGCCACTACAAACAAACTCCAGGTTCATGAACCACATTGTTCATCTGCCTTTACATGGGTACTGGGGAATTGAACTCTAGTCCTTAGCTTTTCCAGGCAAGCACCTTAATCACTTAGCCATCTCTCCAGCCCAGGACTCAGTTTCTCCATCTTTAGTTTGCTTTGTTCTGCCACTGCATTTTATGAAGCTGCCACCCAGTGTAGAGTGCATGCTTACCTTACGTTCTCTACAACCTATGTCTTCAAGCCAATAACTAAGCATATAACTGTGGATATATGATGTGCATATGAATGTATGCATGATCATGTGTGTGGATATGGGCACGGGTGTGCGCCACAGCGTGCGTGTGGATGTCAGAGAACAACTCCGGGCATCAATCTTCACTTCCACCTTGTTTGAAAGAAGGATCTTTTGTTGCTCACTGCTCTGAACACCAGCCTAGCTGACCCACAAGTTTCTAGAAGATTCTCCTGTCTGCTTCTTCTCTCGCTCAAGACTGCTATGATTACAGATGCTAACACTCCGGCATCCGGCTTTTCTGTGGTTTCTGGGGATCTGAACTCGGGTATTCATACATGCATGGTAAATGCTTTATCTGCTAAGCCATCTCCCCAGTCCCCAGAATAACCTTTTTATAGGGAAGAATGGTGATATCATAAATATATGGATACCTTTCATCTCAAGAATTCTAATGCTAAGATTTTTATTGCCAGGATTTAATATAATTATGTAGCATATGTGAAGCCCTGGATTCGATTTCTAGCACTACAATAAAATTCTAACATAAGGGCTGGAGAGATGGCTTAGCGGTTAAGGCACTTGCCTACAAACCCAAAGTACCTCGGTTCAATTCCCCAGTACCCATGTAAGCCAGATGCACAAGGTGGCACATGCATCTGGAGTTCATTTGCAGTGGCTGGAAGCCCTGGAGCACCTATTCTCTCTCTCTCTCTCTCTCTCTCCCTTTCTCAAATAAAAAAAAATACAAATAAAAATTCTAACATAAATCTTCAAGCTCTATGAGTAAAGATAGTTATTATACTGTGTAGCAACAGTAGCATTAAGTATAAGCAACCTAAATAATGACTTTACATGACTACCAATAAGGAATCAAAAGTAAGATAGTGTTTTGTAATGACACCTTTTAAAAATATTATTTACTGGGCTAGAGAGATGACTTAGTGGTTAAGACACTTGCCTGGGAAGCCTAAGGACTGGGATTTGACTCCCCAGAGCCCCTGTAAGCCAGACGCACAAGGTGAGGCATGAACACAAGATTGCAGTGCTGCACAGGCACACATGTCTGGAATTTGACTGCAGTGGCTAGAGGCCCTGGCATGCCAATTCTCTCTCTCTCATAAATAAAACAAAACATTATTTATTATTTGTTTGTTTATTTATTTATTTGAGAGTGAGAGAAGGAATGAGGGGGCATGCCTTGGTCACCTGGTGCTGCAAACAAACTGCAGACACTTGGACCACTTTGTTATCTGGCTTTACATGGATATTGGGGAATTGAACCTGGGATGACAGACTTTGCAAGCAAGTATCTTTAACTACTGAGCTATCTCCCCAGTCCAATGCCAGTGTTATTTGGGATTTGAGTTTCTTTTTCATTTCATGTATTATATTCCTTGCTTCAGAAGACACTAAGTGAGACATCTTTATCACACCCTTCAAGGCACAGTGACCGCTGTGGAAGAGATAGCCAAAAGAATGCAAGAGTCAAAGGAAAGGGAGGAGTGCTTACAATACTGTCCTCCAGACACAATGTGACCATGGTTTTCATGGTCTCCCAATGGCTGATGCTATCTGCATAAGACCTGCATAGTATGGGGACAAAACAATGATGAGATCAAAATAGAAGAGTAGTTGGAAAGAAGGGGTTCAGTGGTGGGGGGATCCAGGAAAGGAGACAAAGGGTGGTGTGAAAGGAGATTATGATCAAAGTACATTGTATATATGTATATGTATGGATGTGGTCAATAAAAGGTTTAATTTTTTTTAAAGACCAAAAAGTCATGAGGCAAATAAACTTGCTCTGATATAAATGAACTGCAAGATAAATTTTAACTTAAAAAGATAAGGTAAAGAGGGCTGGAGAGATGGCTTAGTGGTTAAGGCACTTGCCTGCAAAGCCAAAGGACCTAGGTTCGATTCCCCAGGACCCATGTAACCCAGATGCGCAAGATGGCAGGTGCGTCTGGAGTTCGTTTGCAGTGGCTGGATGCCCTGGTGCACCCATTCTCTCTCTCTCTCTCTCTCTCTCCTTCTCCTCCCTCTGTCTGACTCTGTCTCTCTCAAATACGTAAATAAAAATAAAATATTTTTAAAACGATAAGGTAAAGAACAATTTGAAGTGTTTATTACATTTGCATAAAATGTCATATGTTCTAAATGTTTCAAGGGTATTGATGGCACAATTAACTGTGACTTCCTCCAGAGATTCTTTCATTATATACTATTTTAGAAAGATCTGTTTAAGCCCAGCTCATACCCGACCTTTATAGTACATGATGAAATATCCTCTTTGTCCCAAGCCGTGCTTTGTGATCCATTATACCGAATGAGCAGTCCACCGATCCAGCACTTATTTTGATAATTTTGAAATAAATCATGAAAACACGTGACCTTTTGAATGTAGCGTACATCTGTTAGGCAGTTCACTTGGGTTTTCTTTTTCATGGACTGTTAAAAAATGTGTGCCTCGCAGGAAAAATTTCCTCCCTCATGTCTCTAAAGGTGGATATGCACATTTTTCTCTTGACAGAGCTGCACGGAAATTCACTGAAATGTAGCCGTAACTCAGAACAAAGGGGGCTGGTTTCAGGAGCTGCAGGGCTGCGCATGCGCACAGGGTCCCCACACATGGTCACACAGGAACGTAACCCGCATTCTGGACGCTGGGTGTCACACGTACAGGAAAGGACGGGTTCCTTCGAATGGACCTTGTGGTTATTTTAAGCTTCAGAAGTCATTTGGTATGTATTTTTCGGTTATAGTCATATTAAGCCCTTGAAAACTTCAGGTAAGACCTTTGCTATAGAATTTTGTTTATAGTTTATGTTAGAACCTTTTAAATTTTTTTAACATGATTTCATTTTTGAGAGAAAGAGGCAGAAAAAGAGAGAGAGGGTGAATGGATGTGCCAGGGCCTTTAACCCACCTGTGAATGAACTCCAGACACATGCACCCCTTCGTGGTGCTTGTGCGACATTGCGTGTTTGTGTCACTGTATGTCTGGCTTATGTGGGACCTGGAGATTCGAACATGCATTCTTAAGCTTTGCAGTTAAGTGCCTTACCTGCTAAGCCATCTCTCCAGCCCTAACTTATAACCTTTTGAATGCCCTAACAGAAGGCAAATATTTTTCAAGTTAAATCCACCTTACGAGAGTCTGTTTAAATGTTAATAGCAGCCAAAGGCCATTTATGGTCAAGCATGGTAAGTAAGGAAGTCACTTAATTTCCATAAATTTAGATAAAAATGCGGTGTTGCTGTGTGCAGTTTGTGTTACCTCGTCTGAGAAGTACTGGTGGTAAAGCCCTCAAGAGGAGCTATTCGCTAAGGAGATCCCCAAACAAAACCAAATGCGGCAGCAGATGTACAGGCTACGCCATACATGCACATGAAACATGAGAAAGCAAGACAAGTTGATCCTCCAAATATTGTAACTCCCCAAGAACTAAATTCAGACATACTGACGTGGGTCAAATGCCAGAGAAATATGCCAAGCGTTTACTTGTGAAAATGATCAGCATCACCATAGAGGTTAGAAACAAATGCAGTAGAGAGGGAAGGAAATCAATCCAGAATGAGGAAAGAAAATCCAGCGACATATAGGAATAAGTCACCAAAACAGAAGAAAAAATTATCCAGGAAATTGAGATTTGGAAAAAGAAAAAAAAAAAAGAAGTACAAAAAATGAAATTCTATCTCACCCCAGTCAGAATCTATCATTAAGAAGATGATAGCAAATGCTGCTGAGGATTGTGGGGAAAAGGTTTTACTAAAATTGTATTTATTTAGTTAGTTGAGAGAGAGAGAGAGAGAAGGAGAGAGAGAGAAGAGGGAAAGAGAGAGAATGGGCATACCAGGACCTTTAGCCACTGCAAACAAACTCCAGACGTATGTGCCACCTTGTGCATCTGCCTTTTGTGGGTCCTGGGGAATTAAATCTGGGTCTTTAGGCTTTGCAAGCAAGCATCTTAACTACTAAGCCATCTTTCCAGCCCCAAAAGAAGTTTTTATTGAAAATTGTATTTATTTGAGAGAAAGTTCTATTTATTTGAGAGAGAAAGAGGAAGATAAAAAGAGTGAGCACGGACACCTCAGGGCCTCGTGCCACTGCAAGTGAACTCCAGACACATGCACCACTTTATGCACCTGGCATTACATTGGTACTGGGGAATTGAACCTGGGTCATCAGGCTTTTGGGCTTGGTAAGTAAGCAAGCACCTTTAACCACTGAGCCATCTCTCCAGCCCAAAGGAATCTTTGTACCCAGTACTATTGGAAATGTAAACTGGTACATCTACTATGGAATCAGAATGGAGATTCCTTAAACTAAAAACAGAACCCCGGGTGATCTAGCTATATCATTTCTGGTTATAGTCCCAAAAGAATCTAAGTCAGTCTCCCACAGGAATTTTTTTCCCATTCTTGAGTATTGCTGCACTGTCCACAGTAGACAAAATATAGAGCCAACCTAGATGTCCATCAATGGGAGACTGGATAAGAAAAATGCTTTACATATACACAACGGAATTTGACTTAGCTATAAGGAGAATGAAATTATGTCCATTTCAAAAAAAAATAAATGGACCTGGAATTAATCATGTTAGGTAAAGTAAGTCAGACTCAGACAAATATTACAAGCTTTCTCTTACATGCAGAATTTATATTTAAATATAAATAAAAGTAAATTTGTAGGGCTGGAGAGATGGCTTATCAGTTAACGCGTTTGCCTGCACAGCCAAAGGATCCTGGTTCGATTCTCCAGGATGCACAAGGGGGCGCACGCATCTGGAGCTCGTTTGCAGTGGCTGGAGGCCCTGGAGTGATTCATTCTCTCTCTCTCTCTCTCCCTCCCTCCCTCCTCTTTTACTCTCTCAAATAAATAAATAATATATTAAAAATAAATTTGTATATAGAGAGGGCATGAGTGTAGGAGGACTTAAGATACAAATAAGTGTTCTGCAGAAAGGGAATGGGAAACAGAAGTCAGTAATAGAGGAAAAACAAAATGCCACATACTTTCTCTTGTATCCAAAAGTCTAGACTTTTTATAACTTGCAGCAACATTTGAACATCTGGGTTACCTTCCTAACAGTTAGTTTTAAAAATCACCATTTTTTAATATTTATTTTTATTTTTTGCTGGGTGTGGTGACACACACCTTTATGAGAGAGAGAGAGAGAGAGAGAGAGAGAGAGAAGGAAAGAATTGGTATGCTTGGGCCTCCAGCCACTGCAATCAAACTCCAGACACATGCACCCCCTTGTGTGGTCCTTTGTGCATCTATGCAACCTTGCACATGAGTCACCATTTATGGGGAGTTGAACATGGGTCCTTAGGCCTCACAGGCAAGTGCCTTAAACACTAAGCCATCTCTCCAGCCTTATAATCATTTTAAGGAATGAAATCTAATTTCTCTGTTAAAAAGCAGTCAAACTGACATATTATAGCATTCTATATGTCATATTTGTTATTTTTAATATTTACTTATTCATGTGCCAGAGAGAAAGACAGAGGGGTATAGGCATACCAGAGCCTCCTGCTATCGTATACAAACTCCAGACACAATCACCACTTTGTGCATCTCTCTTTGATATTGGTACTGGGGAATTGAATCCAGGCCATCAGGTTTTGAAAGGAAGCTCCTTCAATCACTAGCCATCTCTCTAGCCCATATTTTTTTTTAAATTATTTTTATGTATGTGCATATGTGTCTGGGTCTGTGCTAGTTTACATGTGCATGTGGAGGCTCGAGAACACCCTTGGGTAACATTATCGTCCACCTGTTTTGAGGTGGAGTCTCTCACTGGCTTGGATCTTACCAAGTTGGCTACACTGGTTGGCCAGCAAACCCCAGGGATCCACCTATATCCACTTCCTCAGCAGAGGAATTACAAATGTCTGCCACCGTACTCGTTTGTTTGTTTTTTAACGTAGGTTCTGGGGATCAAACTCAGGTCTTCGTGTTTGCAAGGTAAGCATTTTACCAATTATCTCCTCATCCCCGTATTTGTTTTTAAATAAAGAACCACATGCTTTTAAACTTGGCTGCACTTTAGATCATCATCTTACAAACCTTCACCAATTTAGTGGCTGTAACTGACACTGAAAAGAATCGATATCAAAATGTATCATATGTAGTCAGAGTCGGTATTTTATTGAATTTCTGTTTCACTTATTTAATTTTATTCATGTAGTCATTTATCCAGCAAAAATTTGTTGAATACCTACTATGTGCTAGGTGACTGCTCTAGATACTGTTCTCCCCCATGCTAGAAGTTTCGGCTAGACAATCATTTGTTACGCGGAGGGTTGTGTGTGCAGGGCTCTGTCCTGCATGTCCTAGGATGGTTAGCAGTATTCTTACTGTTAACTGGATGAATTGTATCACCATAAAATACATAAATTGGATAGCAAATGTCTCAGAATCTGATTATTGTCAGAGGTTTTGAGTAAGAGGACCTAGACCACACATTCTGGGGAAAAAAATGGGGAGTTTAATAATGGCTCAGAGGGGTAATCTTTCTAAGCAAAGGGGGAGGGGAGAGGAGTGGGAGACTTGACTGGCTTGCCGTGCTGCCAGCGCAGAAGCCATAAATGACTGCGTGAATAAAGCTATAGAAAATTCTCCCCCTGACCACACATGCTGCGCTTGTATCTTTACTCTCAACCTTTTCCAGTGTCCGTGGCAGCACTGAGCCAGCCAGCAGAGCCCTTTGGAGGCAGACCTCAGTTGGCCAGTTGGGATGGAAAGGGGGCTCTGAGACTCTCAATTATATTTGGACATAGGGCACTTGAAGGGTCAGTTCGAGTAGAATAAAGCCACCAAGGGGATCTTCATCACTATGACTAACGTCCTCATAAGAAGAGGGGATTCGTAATACTGACAGGAGCGCAGAAGGCCATTAAGAAGACCAAAACAGCCACTTCCAAGGCACGATGGAAACCTCAGATGAACTGCACCCTGCTAACACCTTCAATATCCAGCCCGTGAGAGAATGTCTATGGCTCTAGCCATCTGGTCTGGGGCACTTTCTTATAGCAGCTGTAGCTTATGTTTACCCACTACATGACAGTAGCAATGACTCCCTGGTCATCACAAATAAGAGTCTTGGCAGCAGACATTGGCAAAAGTTGTCTTGGGAGCAAAACCATCCTTGCTTGAGAATCTCTACATTGTGGTGTATGGCTAATCTCACAGTAGGTAAATGTTAGTTTCTTAGTTCATACTGTTGTCAAAATAATTTTAAGATTGTTACCTAAGCCATGGTTCTTTAGGACATAAAGATTAGATACTCATCCTTCAGATTGTATAAAACAGAGACAGGACTCCTGGCCTGTCACCTCCAGCCTCAAACCTGATATACAAGTACAAATGCAATTTTGTGTATGCTCTAATTGTGAAAAAGGAAGCGTAATGCTGATGTACAATGCTCACTTCCTCTATTTCATTGGTTATCTGTGGATAAATTTCGTTAAATGGCCGTTTGATACTTTAATTGTGTTATTAGTAGAGGTAAGATTTTAGAACTCAGGACTTCAGATTTCAGTTCAGAAATTTATCATCATGTGTAGATTTTTTTTTAAGTTTCTGGAGAAAAAAAAATCTATAAACATTTCACAGAGGTAAGGCTATAACCTGAGTTCTCTAGAAAGCAAACCATGCCATCTTCCCTCATTGCTCCATGGCCACTCTCCATTCCTGTCACAGAGCCGTTAGTAGTCGCAGAGGAGGAGCAAGGAAGAGAAGAGGTGGACGTGCCATCTTCCCTCACTTGCAGCTTCTTACCAGCAAGAGGCCCTGGTCAAGTCCTGGGCGATTTAACTTTTAATCTGGTTTGAAATGCTCATTGTTACAGAGGCCGAGATTACAAATACCAGAATCAAAACAATTCTATTAAATGTCCACAAACATTTTATTTTAGAAACTAATCTAGAGTCATGACTGAGGCTTATTGGAGGAGAAGGGGCGGCTAGCGGAATTTTACTCCATTAAGCAGTTATTGAAGGAACTGTAAGAGACACATCCCCCCTATACACACACACACACACACACACATCGGGGGGAGTTTGTCCAGTATCATTAACTTCAGCAACAATATTCTAAAGCAGTATTTCATAACTTCAAAAATTGCTTTCACATGTTAATAGTTCCTCTCACTTGAATATTCATTGCTTTAGCCTAAGGAATCATCACTGGTAATGTAATGAGAAGTTTAGTGTATGTATGTACTACATATTGGTCCTATTCCCAATGGGCTATACTTTTCTGTTCCCTCCCCCACCCCAATTCCTCTGAGGGCCCTCCTCAGTGGGGTTATGGGTAATCACCGTGAGGTCATAAATGCACCAGTCAGTGTCTGTGTGGGGGACAATGTCTCAGAGTACAGCTGCCCACGCTGTGGCTCTTACCTTCTTACTGCCCCCTCTTCCACAATGAGCACAGAGTTTTGATTCTTGTGTGTGCATGCCGAGTCTTAAATGATGGGAAAATGTCCCCAGTGAGTTTTACTGAAAAGTTGTTAGTGAGCTGTGTGGTGGTTTGAATGTGAATGTGTGCCCCATAGACTCCGGTGTTTTCTTAAGCTTGTAACTTGGATCTCCAGCCACCAGGCTGGAGGACGTGTTACTGTTGGAGGATCTGGGGTCCAGCTCTAAGGAGTCCCTGGGGGCAGATCTGAATTCCAGCCCAAAGGTGTGCAGAGAGGTGTGAGCTCTGGTTGGGACCCTGCCGCTTGCTGCTGGTTTGGGAGCTTGCTGATTTGGGGGTGTTTGCTGACTGGTGGTGGAGTTTCTCTCTCTGCTCGGATTTATGAAGGGGAGCCAGGTTCTTCTTTCATTCTTGATGGAACTTCCCCAGGATCTGTAAGTTTGAAATTGGCTCATTCCTCCTCTAAACTGTGTTTGGGGGCATGTTCATCCTAGCATCATGGAACTGTCTAACACATCGTGACATTCAGAGAGCGTGGGTGACACTGAGAAAGTCACCAAGCAGTGGATCAGTGATCAATTTAATTAATCAGTTGGAAAATCTGGCTTTCTGAATCTGCTTGTATATGCAACATTTTCACGTGGATTGTCATTTTCCCACTCTGCAAGGAAAAGCACGTTTGATCCCATAATAAAGACATGCAGTACATGTGGAATAGTCATAGGACTTGCACTATGTTTTCCCTTTTATTTTTTTGAACTCTCTCTCTCTCTCTCTCTCTCTCTCTCTCTGTGTGTGTGTGTGTGTGTGTGTGTGTGTGTGTGTGTATGTGTGTAGTATGTGTGGCATGTGTGTGTATATAATATATGCTGATGCATGTGCCCCACATGTGTGTATTAACTAACAGTGGTTTTTTCTCAGAAATACTTGGCCATAGAAATGTGTGTTTGGGGCTGGAGAGATGGCTTAGCAGTTAAACGCTTGCCTGTGAAGCCTAAGGACCCTGGTTCGAGGCTCGATTCCCCAGGACCCATGTTAGCCAGATGCACAAGGGGGCACATGCATCTGGAGTTCGTTTGCAGTGGCTGGAGGCCCTGGCGCACCCATTCTCTCTCTCTCTCTCTGCCTCTTTCTGTCTCTCACTTTCAAATAAATAAATAAAAATAAACAAAAAATTTAAAAAAAAAGAAATGTGTGTTTGGAAATTGATTAAGAATGGGACTGTTTTTTAGATCTCCAAGTTGGAATTCATATACTACCCATCCCTTTCTTGCTTATTGTTATTTCCAGTAATCATTTCTTTGCCATCAAGGAATTTAAAGGGGCTAGAGAGATGGCTCAGAAGTTAAAGGCACTTTCTTGTAAAGCCTGACTGCCCAGGTTGAATTACTAAGTATCCCATAAACCACATGCACAAACTGGCACATGTGTCTAGAGAGGATCTGGTGTGCCTATTCATTCTGTCTTTCTCCCACCCTCTCTCTCTTTCCCTCTCTTTGTCTCTTTCTCTCCCCAAATACATTCATACATACTTTTAAAAGAACAAAACATAAATGAATTTGAAAATATTCATATGTAAAAGGACATTGTAGACCCCAAATACCCATTTGAAGCTCTCACCCTGTCTCATATCATCTAACTCCATCACATTCAAACTAAATTTGTTACATCTATTGGTTATTCTGTTGGTGCCAAACACTAAGTGAATGGACTATTAACATAAGTAACCTGTATTTTTCTACCCTCAAAGACATGCTTTATTTATCCAACATTTTCTATGTGAGTATGTGTCAGATTTGTTATGGGAGCTGCAAATACAGTTTACCTGAAATTCAACCCAGGTTCTTCCCATGGGAAGCTGACACACTGTCATAGAAGATTATTTTTGAAGACTTAAATTTAAGTGTAATTGTTATATACAGAGACAGGGTGTTTATTGGAGCATACAACAAGAACACTAAATAGCCGGGAGCATTAGATAAGGTTTCTAAGATTCAAAGAAAAATAATAAATGAGTGCTCGCTTCGGCAGCACATATACTAAAATTGGAACGATACAGAGAAGATTAGCATGGCCCCTGCGCAAGGATGACACGCAAATTCGTGAAGCGTTCCATATTTAAAAAAAAAATAATAATAATAATAAATGAAGACTAGCATAGGTTAAAAAACACAAGTGAATAGAATGCAAAAGAAATATTTTATGCTGTTTATTTATTTGAGACACAGAGAGAGAATGAATATGGGCACACCAAGTCTTCTTGTTACTGCCAACAAAACTCTAGATTCATGTGCCTCTTTGTGCATCTGGCTTTATGTGGGTAGTGAGGATTTAAACCCAGGCCATCAGGCTTTAAGAGCAAGAGCCTTTAACTGCTAGGCTATCTCTCCGGCCCAAAAGAGGTAATTTTAAAATACAAAGAAAATAGGATAAAGGTGTCTAGTTCTGACAAAGAAATTATTAAAGGAAGAGGCAATGTAGAACTTTCCTAAAACATACACCACTGGAAGTGAGGATTGCGGACTTTGTGTTAGGGTACAGGTTAAAGTACTCTGCCAAACATCACATAAGCCCCAAACATAATGGCTGCTGTTGCCTTATAACAGATGAAGTATTCACAACTCTATCGTCCTCCAGATGTGACTTCACCCTTGGCTCCAGGGAGCTTCAATTCCTCATGCCACTACACACGCTACATAGCACCCAGTGGCAGAAACAAAAGAAGGCAGAGAGAGCAGACCGGTCTCCATGATATTTTGAGATGCATGTGCATCATACAAGATTAAATCAAGGTAATCGGCATATCTGTTGCTTTAGACATTTGCCATCCCCCTGCGGTACAACGTTCAGAAGTGACTGTGAAATGCACATCTTGTTCACTGTAGACACGTTGCTGATGGAAGACTGGAATATTTTCCTCCCAATTGAAATTTTGTACCCACTGAGGAGTTCTATTTGTATAAAAGTGAGGTGGGAGGGGCTGGAGAAATGGCTTAGTGGTTAAGCTCTTGCCTGAGAAGCCTAAGGACCCTGGTTCAAGGCTTGATTCCCCAGGACCCATGTTAGGCCAGATACACAAGGTGGCACAAGCGTCTGGAGTTCGTTTGCAGTGGCTAGAGGCCCTGGCGTGCCCATTCTCTCTCTTCTCTGCCTCTTTCTCTCTCTGTCACCCTCAAATAAATAAATAAATATTAAAAATTAATTAATTAATTAATTAATTTTAAAAAGTGAGCTGGGTGAGTGTGGGCTCCGTCGGAGGAGCCTGAGGGAGCCTGGGCCAGTGTGCCATGGAGGGGCTGGAAGGAAATGAACTGTTGTCCAAGTTGGAGAATTGTTGCCCTTGCAAGAGTCATTGCACTAGAAAATGTAGACCTATATGAACTGTCACTAAAGCATGGGAGACTCTTGATTCAAGGAGCAAAGAGCTGAGGGAACTAAGATTACAAAAGTAAAACCTCTTAAGCTTGGGCCAGAACCACCAAAATAGATAAACTAATTAGTTAAATTTTAAAAAAAATGATATTGCAGAAGAAAACGTGAAGAATTCTTGTCACCATAAGATCAGGGAAAGTCCTTGATCAGACACTTAAACTCACGTAGTTAGGCAAATGAGCAGCTACAACATGATGCGTAAGAAGCAAGCAGAGAAGACACCCCTGTATGAAAGAGATCCTCCCTCTCCCAGCCAGGCTGGTAAGGGAAAGCTTCCCAAAGGAAGGACCGACCGGGAGAGTCAGGCACCAGGGGAAAGAGAGCGTCAAGAGAGGGTTCACACATGGGCAAGGCTCACTTCTGGCTTCAACACCAGTTAGGACAAGCCTTGTCATCAGACTCGGGTGGATAAGGGAGGCATGATTGGTTGGTCGACTCAAGAGACTGACTCAGGAGGGACCAGGTGTGCTGTTTGAAGAAGCAGGAAGCTGCTTCTGGGGAGTGTTGCTTACAGCCATCTTGGTGACATGGGTCACGTGAGGGTTCTGGTCCTGCCAGCACAGGCAAGGCGACATCCATGTTCTCCTTGGGCTTATCTGTGGTTGAATACCTGTTAAAAATAAAATTGTCTTGCTTTTCTTCTTCCTTCATTGAGGCTGCGTAATGTAGATTTGTTATACTTTTATATAGCCTTGTAGAATAAACGTGAATCCCTAACCTATGGCATTTAAGGAAATATTTGCTCACCTGTTAGAAAAGAATTTCGAGGGGCTGGAGATATGGGTGCGTGGTTAAAGGTGCTTTCTTGCGAAGCATGATGGCCTACGTTTGAGTCCCCAGTACGCACGTAAAGCCAGATACATAAAATGGCACGTGCATGCATCTGAAGTTAGTTCCTTTGCACAGCAAGAAGCCCTGGTGCTACAATTCTCTCCTCTCTCTCTCTCTCTCTCTCGTTTTCTTCTCTATCTCCATCTCTCTCTATCTCTGTCTCACTACATGTAAATAAATAAATAAAGGATTGCAAATGGAATCCTTATCTTGGGTATTGTGCTGTTGTTAGTACACGTTCAGTATATCCCACAAACTCTTGGACTCTACTTCTTAGCTCCTAAGGTCTTAGGATAATAGTACTTTGACCAAAAATAAATAAGAATAAATATTGATATTGATGTTTGTCACAGGTAGCATTATAATAGGATGGAATTCTGCTGTAATTGAAGAGAATGTTTTAATTATAATCAGTTGATGTCATTTTCTTGTTGAACTTTTCAGCAAATCATTTGGAATTTCTAAAAAAGTGAGAGAAGAAAGTCCTAAGGTCTTTGTTGCCCCTAACTTCACTAGTCATTAATTATGAAATTTAAAGTTCTTTCTTCATTTGGTGAAAAGGTAATTATGCAATGATCTTATCAGAAATGACTAAAAATATAAATGTGTCTTTAAAAAAGAAAGGAGTTAACTAAAGACAAGTGGTATTTTCTGTTGCAGATTCCTTAAAGAATGTGTATAACAAATTTTTTAAAAAACAAGTAACTTTCTCCAAGAAAAAAAAATAAACAAGATGTTGAATCTATCAGTTGCTTATGAAATTTTCTGGGAATATATACTACCTATGAAACCATGTTTTTCACTACATCAAGTAATTATAATTCTAGCAAACTACCTTTAAGAACTCATAAGAACATGGGCATATCGATATCTACATGTGCCCTATATTTACAACATATACAAACAGGTACCATAACAAAGTTCACCAACAAGAACTAAGCTGAATTAACCATAGCACATTTAAATAATAAAGATAATGCAATATTTACAGTCGATCAGGGCTAGAGAGCTAGGTCAGTCTGTAAAGTGCAGGTATGCAGGCCTGAATTCGATCCCCAGGACCCATTTGAAAAATATGAAGTGCAGTGGCATATGCCTGGAATCCTCACACTGCGAAGATGGAGACAAATCCCGGGATTCACCAGCCAGCCAGTGTAGCCCAGTGAGACACGGTCTCCAAAAGAGGCGGGTGACATTCCTGAGCATGACACCTGAGGCTGTCCTCTGATCTCCATATGCATAAGTGCACACATGCACAGGCACCCATGCATACATGCATGCACCACACCCACACACAAGTGTACACATACATGCAAGCAGGCACCACACATATGTGCAGAAAATAAAGTAATTTGTTTGTGTAATGACAAAGAAATATAACCATGATAAAGTGCAATGGAGAACAAGATACATGACAATTTCTACAAAAATTCACATGTATATATCCCAGCTAACGTATGCTACCAAGCCCAGCTTTTGTATATATTCTTACATAAAGTAAATAGAGTAGGAATTATGCCAGAGATGTTAACGGGTTTACTTGTTCTTCCCTAAGCACCTCATAAATACAATCACAATTCACACACTAAACTAAAAGCCATTACTTTTCATTGATATTTGTATTAAAATAAAAGTCCTTGCCAGGCATGGTGGCACACGCCTTTAATCCCAGCACTATGGAGGCAGAAGTAGGAGGATCACCACAAGTTCAAGGCCACCCTGAGACTACATAGTGAATTCCAGGTCAGCTGAGCCAGAGTGAGACCCTACCTCAAAAAATCAAAAAATAAAAATAAAAAAGTGATCCCAAATTCATGTCACCTGCTGAGGAATTTCATAAGTATGATCCACTTTTTTTTTTTATTAAGCACAGTGGGTCTCTGGCTAGGTAAATTACAGCATTAAGCAGCTATTAGCTAAAATCTAAATTCTTGCCATGGCTTCATTAGTATTTAACATCTTAAAGAAGTAAGGAAGAAAAAGAAATCTTTCAGATGTGTTTAAAACAAGCTGAGAACAATGCTTTTCTCATGATCACACGATCTTGCAAATATTATCAATAGAAAGACTCAAACTGGAAGGCATGTAAGACTTGAGAATTGTTGCAAACTGATTCCCTGATCATTAATTAGGCAGTTGGAGCTGGTGGCTAAGGAAAATTCCATCAGGATCTGCAGAACTGGTCATCACGTTAGAGATGTATAATTTATTAGAAGGTATGAAATCATTTCAAATTAGACATCTGAAGAATTACTGGCTTCAGGTTTGGTTTGGTTTCCTGCCCATTGTTAACTTTGGTGGGTAGTTTGACCTATTGACATTTCAGTTCATTATTTATAAAATGTGCATAATGATAACATGGTGTTATCAGGGTCTTGCTACTATACCTGGAAAACAGTGAATTCTGAAACAATTGTCCTGCCAATGGAAGCACTAACCTTAATTTTGGGACATTCATTCATACTTCATATTCTCTCTCTTCTCCCTCCCTCCTCGTTCCTTTGTTTCTTTCTTCTTCCCTTCATCTTTCTCTTTCTTCTTTTAAGGGTTTATTATTTTAACCTGTCTTCTATTTCTGGTACAGAATCAATGTAATTGTACCTTTTCTTCTGGGTATCATTTGCCAGGCAGGAGTAAAATGGAGTGCAGTATAATTTAGTAACAACCTAATTTTAGGTTTGAGTTTCTGCTTCTCTCTGGGTGAGTTTATTTAGCAGTGACCTCGCATGGTCCCCAAGCTGTGGGGAAGAACCAAGAGCCTGACCACAGAGAGCCACGACATGTAATTCTCCAGCATCCTGGAGTTGAAATAATTTAAAAGTTTAGATGAAGAAGGGAAAGTAAATAGGTTCTCAGAGTTAATGCACAACATAGGCTTTCTCGTACCTCCTTCAGAGGTGCATAAGGGACTTTTCATACTGAAGGATAAGATCTAAAGGCTATCTGGGGAATTTAATACAGTGAAGACAAGTTGTGCTATTTTGATTACATTTATTCAATATGGTAGCATCTAGTCAGCTACCATAATTCAGAACTTACTTCATTGATACAGATTTATCTGCGTTTTTGATCCAAAATAAATTTTAAATTTTTTATTTATCTATCTGTAAGCAGAGAGAGAGAAAAAACAGCTACACCAGGACTTCTTGCTCCAGCAAATGAACTCAAAAATGCATGTCATTTTGTGCATCTGGCTTTACTGTAGGTATGGGGAATTAAGCCCAGGCTGGCAGGCTTTGAAAGCAAATACCTCTAGCTGCTAAACCATCTATCTAGTCCCCAAAATAATTTTTTTCAAAAAAGAATCTACTCAACTTTTCTTATCTTTATCATCTGTAAGACTTTGACATATATCAATGTTTATTTCCCAAAATAAGGATAGAATTCAGAGACTCTGGGCATTGGCAAGTAAAACTATTCTTAGGAAAATCTCTCCCAAACCTCTACTTACTATCACCACTAGATTTTTCTTTACATATATATATAGCGAGGGCAAGGAAGATAGCTCAGTGGAAGGAAGATGGCTCAGTGGATAAAATCTTTGCCATGCAAGTGTGAGTACCTGAGTTTGGGTCCCCAGAACTCATGTAAAAGCCACATGCTATGGTGGGCATCAGCAATACCAGCATTCTGACAGCAGGAAAAGAATGCAGAGATGGGGGATTCTTGCATGCAGGTTAACAAAACCAAGAGATTCTGCCTCAAACAAGGTGGAAAGCAGGGACTGTCACCACAAGTTTTCCTCCAGCCTCCACGCATGTGTCATGATCCGCACAAGCCTGTACTGACACGCATGGGAGACAAGGACTGACACCGGAGTTGGCCTCTGTCCTCCACACATGCGCCACTGCGTGCGTAAGCCTGCGCTTACATGCACAGGTACGTGCACACATCATACACACCCAAAACTCTATTGCAGTTCACTGTCTTAGGAAACATCCATGTACCTGGAAGCTTCCTCCAAAAATTTTTGTCCTGGGTGGTGCTGATGGCTGAAATGCTAGGCAAGTGCTCTAAGCTACTTTCCCAACACCCCAAAGATTGTTTTAAATAAACTAATATTACTCACCTGCAAGAAAAAATTCCAGCTCAACCGAGAGAAGAAGTCTGAAAGAAAATAATAGAGAAATGGGGTGATTACGAAAAAAGCGAGAATTTTGATAAGAAGAAAGTATGATAAAATTAATTATTTAGAAAAAAATTTTCTGTGCACAGTGGTCTTATAACTACTCAGGGGCTCATATCACGGTCCATGCCACCATTGTCATTGTTGGTCATAATCTCTTGGTCTTTTAGTAGATATCCACATTGACCAATCTGGCATCAGCTGTGGTTTACTTATATTAACTCATTGTGTTTTACAATGTGATGGGAACATCAAAATACTCATCTCCATCTTATATATATGGAAACTGAATGACAAGAGGGTGACTGACCCTAATGCCACACAATGAACCCTGTTCTGTCTCATATGAAGACCCTAGCAGGACCAGGTACTTTCTCGTAGCTATGAACAAGTACTGACCAGAAGAAACTTCAGGGAACAAAGGGTTTATTTTGGCTTATAGCTCCAGAGGTATACATCCCATAGCAGCAGCAGGGAAGTCATGGAGGCAGGAGCAGAGCTGGTCACATTGTAGTCAGGGAAAGAGGCTGAATGGGAAGGAGGCCCAAGACCGACCCCAACCCCAATGACCCTCTTCCTCCAGGAAGACTCCACCTCCCAAAGGCTCCATCACCTTCTCAGAAACAGAACCACCTGGCTATCGACCTTGTGTTCAAACACATGAGCCTATGGGAGACACTTTATATTCAAATCACAGCACTAGCTTTTAATTTTAATAAACGTGTGTATATGCAGGTAGTGAGTGTGAGCATAGGCCATGAGAGTATAAAGGGGACTTCAAGATGGGGAAAAGAGGTTTTGAGGAAGAGGGAAGGGAAATAGAATAGGTATGACATGAGGGCAGAAATGAGAATACTGGAGGAGAAAGGGTCTGAGGGCAGCAGTGGGATGTGGGAGAAGGAATAATAAAGACAAATTGTGAGTGGAAATGCTTTAGTGAATCCTGTTACTTTGAATGCTAATTAAAATTAAAACAATAGCAAAAAAAAATTAAAAGAAAGAAAGGAAACGCAAGAGCCAGGATATAATGAGTTCAATCAATTTGACCCTGAAGATGTTTAGGTCAGCTTCTTTCCTGAAAAAAGAGACATCAATCCAGAAACCTCCATTATTTGGACTTTGTTTACTCTATTCAAAAATTGCACAGACAGGATTCCAGGTCAGCCTGGGCTAGAACGAGACCCTATCTTGAAAAAGAAAAAAAATCAGACCGGGCGTGGTAGCACACGCCTTTAATCCCAGCACTCGGGAGGCAGAGGTAGGAGGATCCCCGTGAGTTTGAGGTCACCCTGAGACTGCAAACTGAATTCCAGGTCAGCCCGGATTAGAGTGAGACCCTACCTCAATCAAAAAGAATTGCAGTGAGGGGTTTGGGGGTGGCTCAGGAAATAAAGCTCCCGACACTCAAGCCTGAGTACCAGAGTTGAGATCCCCGATTCCTACATAAAAGCCAGGGGCCACAGGAAGCTTCTGCTTTCCCCACACACTGACCACCAGATGGGAGGCGGGAACACAGGGACCTCCCGGAGGCTGGGAGGTGCAACAGTAAAAACGAACAATGAGGGTGATGGATCCTTCCTCAAGCAAGGTGGAAGGGAGGACAGACTCTCAAAAGTTGTTCTCTGGCCTCTACATGAGTACACACACACACACACACACACACTATCGCAGAGAAAATAATTGAAACCCATTTTTTAAAATTTCAGGGTGTAATATAAAATCTCAAAGCTGTTGAGCTCTGTGAATGATTGGAACATTAAAAAACAGTTAGGATTTTAGGAAAAAAAATAATGGTGAAAGACACAAATAATTAGAATTGTTGAGCCCATGGTGGAGACTTTTTTCCTAAGTGTATTCAAGTATGCTCGTACAATCATTTTTACCCTAGAAGAATATACTGCCTGTCTTTCCTCCATCCCTCCATAGAAATTTTGCTTACATTTCAGCAAGAAAAATATTTTTGTCTACAGCTTTTGATATATTCAAATTTGCAATGGAAGCTGTGTATCTTGTTTTTCTTAGAAAGCTATGAGAGTGGAGGAAAATCCTGACTCTGCCATTTACTCTGCAAAAAAAAATCTCAGCTAAGGTTTTAAATTTCTTGACAGCATGGTGAGGGTAATGGCTTGTTCTTGTAAGGTTGAAGGGGGGAATAAAATAAGTTATGCCTATACGGATGCTTAACGTTTTGTCCAGAATCTACTTAATATATTGGTACAGTTATTGTGACTATAATGCTGTGGTCCAATGGTGAAAAAATTCAATGTTAGCTTTGGTCCTCTGATTCGCATGTATTTGAACCCGTCCAAACTTATAAGTCTCTTTGGTTTAAAATACATAAATAGTAAAGCATTTTATGATGTATTTTCACACTGGAGTCTATAAATAAAATTTTTTATGACAGTTCTGATTTTATTAACTAAGGATGCTCCTTGGGGCTGGAGAGGAATTAGCTCAGTGGGCAAAGTGCTTGATTTGCAAACATGAGGACCTATTCTCCCAGTACCCATGCATAATGCCAGGCATAACAGCACATACCTGTAGTCCCAGCCGTGGGAGGCAAAGACAGGGGCTCCCTGGCACTCACTGGCTAGCCAGTCTAGCCTAAGTGGTGAGCTCTATGCCAATAAATGACACTTTCTCAAAAAGAGGTGGCAAAGTCTCTGGAAGATAATATCTGAAATTGTCAACTACATGCATGTGCACCCACACGTGCAAACATGCGTGTATAAAGGCAAACACGCAGAAAGAGTGGCCCTCTGTTTTACACATTCCAAGCATAGATGCATGTAACATAAGTATGCCCAATTCCATAAGAACAAACAAACCTGGGGCTGGGAAGATGGCTCAGCTATTTAAAGCACTTGTTTGCAATGCCTCCTGACCCAGGCTGTATTTCCCCGAACCCACATAAAGCCAGATGCACAAAGCGACACATGCATCTGGAGTTCATTTGCAGTGCAAGAGGCCCTGGCGAACCCATATTCATGTGTTCTCTCTCTCCCCCTCTCTTTCAAATAAATGTAAAAATAATATTTCGTGAAAATCCTAGAATTGAATGAAAATGAAAACAAAACATAACAAAACCAATGGGAAAAAATGAAAACAGTCCAAACAGGGGAATTTATACATACAAATGTCAACATTTTAAAAAGATAGTTCATCAGGCATGGTTGCACACGCCTTTAATCCCAGCACTTGGGAGGCTGAGGTAGGAGGATCACTGGGAGTTCGAGGCCACCCTGAAACTACATAGTGAATTCCAGGCCAGCTTTGACTAGAGTGAGACCCTACCTCAAAAAATTTGCCTCATAGATGCTTGCTGGGTATGTCAGCATCTAGGGTACAATCAGGTTAGGTGCTGTAGATGAGTGAGACTATGCAGTGATTGCCTTTCTGAGATTGGGTAAGTTCACTGAAAATGACCTGTTCCAGGTTCAACCATTTTTCTTCAAATTTCATTGTGTCATTTTTTTCTTACTGCTGTATAGAATTCCATTGTGTAGATATACCACATCTTAGTTATCCATTCTTCTAGTGATGGACATCAGGGTTGATTCCAGCTCTTAGCTATTATGAATTGAGCTGCTATAAACATGGTTGAGCAAATCTCTCTGGACTGAGGCTTGGAGGTTTTAGGGTACATGCCCAGTAAGGGAATAACTGGGTCTGTTGCTAACTCTATAGTCAGCATTTTTAGGAGTCTCCATATTGCTTTCCAAAGTGGGTGTACCATCCTACATTCCCACCAACAGTGGATGAGTGTTCCTACTTCTCCACATCCTCGCCAGCATTTATTTTCATTTGATTTTTTGATGGTTGCTATCCTTACTGGGGTAAGGTGGAATCTCATAGTTGTTTTAATTTGCATTTCCCTGATTAGGGATGATGGACATTTTCTTAAGCATGTGTTTGCCATTTGTATTTCTTCCTCTGTGAACTGCCTGTCCAGCTCTTTGCCCAATTTTGTGAGTGGGTTGTTTGGCTTTTTATTGTTTAGGTTTTTGAGTTCATTGTAGATTCTAGAGACTAGGCCTCTGTCAGTTGGGTATTCAGCAAACATTTTCTCCCATTCTGTGGGTAATCTATTGGGTTTGCTTATTGTGTGTTTTCTGTGAAGAAACTCTTCAGCTTCATTGCTGAAGACACCATACTCTGTTGACATGTAACATGGAGTGACATGGCTGGAAGCTGGAAGAGAGTCAGTCCCCAGACAGTTAGTGCGTCTAGTGCTAGAAGGTGCTACATGGGCGACTGGGGAAAAATGACCAATATCTGTCCAAACAACTATGGTCTAACCTACTTAGCAGCAAATAACCTGTTGTGATGCTCACACAAGTGCAATAGTGGCACACAGCCATGGTGGGGAGCCAGCTGCTCCTGATTTGGCTAACTGATCCCCTCAGTGGTATGGACCCATAGCTGGAACTGGGAAACAAGTCAGAACCATATCCAAATTTAAGCCCGCTCTCCATTATCAAGCTACCACCAATCATGGGCTACAAGAGGGCCTACACCTATTAAATTCTCTGTAAAAAAAAATAATAATAATAATAAGGGTTACCCCATTTATCTGGTGCTAACTTTACTCTCTGTTGGAGAATCTGCTTCTCTTTTTCGAATAGAAACAGATCCTAAGGAGAAAACCACCCCATCATACCTCAAAAGGGCCCCAGCTGAAACTAAGAATAATTGCTGAAACAAGCAAGGGTACTGTTTTCTTGGTGAGCCTGGTACCAGCACAAGGGTGAAGGAGATCAACACAGGGAACAACCAACTCCTACCAAATCAGGTATCCAGAGACACAGAGGCTCCCAAGACCTCATCACTGAAGCAGACCTAAAATGAACCCAACATGGTTCAGGGAAATTTTGTGGAAGAGGGGGCGGAAAGAATGTCAGAGCCACACGTTGGGTCATGATACGCAGATACATTTTCCCCTACCCATAACTGAGAGCTAACTCCACAATGCATGACCCATATACCTCAACAAGAAGGGGCCAGAGGGAGGGGGGAGGACATGGAGGAGGCTAACAACGGTACCAACATGAATGTATTCACTGAGTACAAAACTAATTAATAAAAAAAGGAGAAAAGAAAAAAAAATTGCCTTATAGGTTTTGTGAGGAATAAAAAAAAGATATATCAAATAAATAAAAATGTACTTAAGGGCTTAATAAAATAGGAACAAGCCAAAATCAGTAGTAAAAAAAAAAAAAGAAAGAAAGATTAAGATTAGGTCATAAATTAATGAAATGGAAACAAAAAACCAGTGCAAAAAAAAAAATCAGTGAAATGGGAGCTGTGGTGATGAGTCGGTGGACAAGGCCAGAGTTCAGACCCCAGCAGCCATTTGAAAGCCAGGCGGACAGAGAGGTCAGCCTGCAAGCCCAGAACGCTGAAGACAGGCTCCCCAGGCAAGCTGGCCAGCAGGAAGGGCAGAGTAGCTGAGCTCTAGGCTCAAGTGCAAGACTCTGCCTCAGTAAATGAAAAGGCGTGAAATCAAGGAAGACACACAAGTTCAGGCTTTGGCCTCCATATGCACAAAACATGCATACGTGCCCTCACATATGTGTGAACATGCATACACACACATGCACACCACACACATAGATTAGCAAAAAAAAAAAAAAAAAAAAAAAAAAATAGAACCTGAAACAAAGAGTTGGCTCTTTGAGAAGATGAACAAGTTTGACAAGACCTGAGCCAAAGTAACCAAAAGAATGAAAATTAGTAATAAGATGAAAAGGAAGACATTATGACACATACCAATGAGATTCAGAAAAGACATCAGGGAATACTTTAATCACTTATTTTTCACTAAGTTGAAAATTTTTAAATAAAAAGATAAATTTCTAGAAACATGATGAAGCAAACTAAAACAAGATGACATAAACACTGTAAACAGTTCTACATTAAGCAATTATATTAAAACAGTAATAAAAATCTCCCAATTTAAAAAGTCTAATCCCAGATGGACTCACTGATGAATTCTACCAGATATTTAATTTTTAAAGATATTTTATTTATTTATTTGCAATCAGAGAAAAACATAATAGACACAGAAAGAATGGGCATGCCAGAGCCTACAGCCACTGCAATCGCACTCCAGATGCATGCACCACCTTATGCACCTGGCACTACATGGGTACTGGGGAATCAAATTCCACTCTTGGGCTTTGCAGGTCAGTGCCCTAACTGCTGAGCTATCCCTCCAGTCCTCTGCCAGACGTTTAAAGAAGAATCAACTGACACCAGTGTTCTCATTCCATAAAATGAAGTAACACTAATAAACACATCTCAATATATGCAGAAAAGGGTTTTTTAAATATTTTATTTATTTATTTATTTAGGGGAGGGAGGGAGAGAGAGAATGGACATACCAGGACCTCCAGCCACTGAAAATGAACTCCAGACACATATGCCACATTGTGCATCTGGCTTATGTGAGTACTGGGTAATAGAACCTGGTCCTTATGCTTCAAAGAGAAGTGCCTTAACTGCTAAGCTGTTTCTCCAGCCCACAGAAAAGGTTTTGACTAAAATTCAACATCCTCTTCATGACAAAAGACATCAAGAGTTTAGGGAGTCAAAGCAGCATACCTCCATATAACATTGGCTGTATACAGCAAACCTAGAGCCAACAAACTAAATGAGGAAAAACTCAAAACATTTCCCCCAAAATTAGGAAGGGTTCTACATTCTCCCTTCTATGTAATATAGTGCTTAAAGTCTTAGCTAGAGCAATCAGACAGGTGGGAAATAAATGGGATTCACATAGGAATGAAAGAAGTCAATGTATTTTTATTTACAAATAGTATGTTTCTTTTTAAAATTTTTGTTGTGTGTGTATAAACATGTGCACACATGTGCGTGCACATGCACACACGCACACACACCACAGGGCCTCTTGCAGTGCAAACAAACGTTAGATGCTTCTGTCACTTTTTGCATCTGGCTTATGTGGGTGGCATGGGAACTGAACCTGAACTGGGAGGCTTTGCAAGAAAGCAAATTAACTGCCGATCCATCTTCCTGGCCCTGTGTAGAACTTAAGAGTAGGAAAGAAGATGGGGTTCCTATAAGGCAGAAGGGAGTTCCCAGAAATGGGAAAACACGCCTGGTGACTCTGATGGGGGTCTCCTATGGGAATCTACTGAATAGAGGCTGAGCTGGTCAGACCAGTTCCCAAGCCAGGCATCTAGGTGCTATGTCATCTTATTTCCATCTTCCTGTCATATTTCTAGGGAAGAAGACTGCTTTAGTGGAGAAGAGATGACGAAAACAAGATCCCATGCCATGTGTCCATGCCTCTATAATCTATTCATATCATGTACATATCCTCAGGTCAACTGAGGTCATGTCCTGAGGTCAAGGAGTAATTATATTCACATCTCTATGTCCAGTTTCTAGAGAATGAAAAAGATGAAGAAAAAGTGGATCTCTAGCCTAAACACAAACAAATAAAAAGCTGTTTCCTTTGGGGAAGAGGGCAGTTAGCCTCAGCTGCCTAGCCAATTCTATCTTATTCTTCCCTCTGAAAAGGTAGCCCTATCTGTCTCACCACTACAGTGTGAACTTTCTGAAGATAGGAGTCTCAGAAAGCGGTTTATAGAACCTATGCCATAGCATTAGCATATAGCAGGCATTCACCTTTTGCTTAATGAATGAGCAAGCCAAAATTTCTCAACCTTGGTGTTACTGACATTTTCCACGTAATTCATAATTACGAATAAAACTCCTCTCTTTGTTGGATACAGAGTAGCATTTCTGGTCTTTACCTTCTAGAATCCAATAGCATCCCTTAGGTATAACAATCAAAAATATCTCTAAATATGTTCAATGGAGCAAGGAGGGGTTCCACACACTCTCCACTGAGTAGGAACTTCCCCTGCATTAAATGAACAGGTTACCTTAGCATGTCACAGGAAGTATTCTTAGCTGTGAGTCCCTGGCCTAAACCAAAAGAGATGTGGAAACTGTTTGAGTTACATGCTCAATATAGGCCACTAAGATAGATCATATAAGCTAACATATATGATAAGATATAAGGTCGTATTAGGTAACATCATACTGATCTGATACACTGAAACAGATTTGTCATAATACAATAGAAACTATAGAGCTAGATGTGGTAATGCATGCCTTTAATCTCAGCCCTTGGGAAGCTAAAGTAGGAGGATTGTTGTGAATTCGAGGGCAGCTTGAGGCCACAGAGTGAGTTTCAGGTCAGCCTGGGCTAGAATGAGACCCTGCTTAAAAAGAAAAAAAAAAAAAAAACAAGTAAAAACCTAAAAGAACAAAAGATGGAAACTATTTTCCACCATCTTGGGGAAAAAGAGAAGGGGTCACCTTAAGTCACTGACGGTAATACTGTGTCAGGGCTGATGTCATCCTTCCTTCTCCTCACAACCTAGTTCTGTAGGGAACTCGGTGTTATTTCCAGGTTTGAATGCAGAAGCTCTAACTCCAAAATCCACAGAATATTTAACATTGCAACTGTGAGATGGGGCTCTGGTTATTTTGGTGAAGCAGCTGTTGGAAGCGCACACATCGCTAGAATGTGAAAAGCATCCCCTGACAATGTGCAATTGTTGTCTAAGCTATTACATGGGCATTCACACAATTCTGGCTTCCTTCGCATGGTGTTTGGAGAACTGGAAACAAAATATGTCACCATATTAGCAAGGAGGAATCGCTGGGTGTGAAGAGAGACCCGAGGGAATAGGCACAGTAATCACACTTCATGTATGCCAAGTTCACAACTCAAATGATCCATAAATAAGCAGCGCATTACGTAAGTCCTTGTCTAAAGGACTGCAGATATACACATGACCTCATGCTAGTTGCTGAGCCCTTCTCAGTCCGGGAATAGGGTAGATAGAATGAGAGACTCTGCTGGAGTTTAAATGAAGTATGAAAACGCTTTGAGCCACGCCCACCATGTAGTAGAAACCCAACTGATACTACTACAAGAGTCATCCTCATTATTACATATATGCAGATATCCTACCCTGTAAGCTTGTTGACTCGATGATGCAAAAAGTGATATCTTTGGATGCAGGAACTCGCTGTCAGACAGACCTGTGGTGAAATTCTGGTGCTGCTACTTTACTAGTGTTGTGAAATCTTATCACTCAGCTTAGGTTAATTGCATGATAGTAACAAGACTTAACATTTCAGTTACTTGCATCCCATAAAGCATTTCTTGTTCAGTTCTATATCCATCAAAGTCCAGTTCAACGTAGTTCTGTTCAACATAATCCTTATGTGATGGGGAATTAGGTTATCGATCGGGCCTGCATGCAAATCTCTCTCTCCACTTCCTTTTGCAGCACTGGGGATCTGTGGTAGTTTGAATAGATGGCCCCCAATATAGTCAGTGTTTTATTAGTTTGTAGCTTGCATCTGCAGCCACCTGGCTGGAGGCAATGTCACTGGGTGATCTTAAGGTGTGGTGGTGGGTTTGAGATTTCAATCTAAAGATGTGCGAAGTGTGCCTACCTGGAGTTCCTGAAGTGTGCTGTGCTGTGCTGTGTGACTTCTGGTTTTTTGGCTTGTGCTTCTCTGTCTGTGTTTGGCCCTGTGAAAGCAGTCAGCTTCTTCTGCCGTTATGGAACTTGCCCTGGATCTGTAAGCTTCAATAAATCCCTTCCTTCCATAATTGTGCCTGATATGGAAGTTTATCTCGATGAACACGAAGCTGTCTGCTACAGGGTCAAACCCAGCCCTTGTGCTCGCTAAGCAAATGCTCTAACACTGAACAACAACTCCAGCCAGAGTAGCCATCTGTGCAGAAATTACATCCATCACAGCGTTAGGGAATAAGCAAGATGGCAGATCACGTACAGGTTCCCAGAACGTTCCCCCAGGAATGCACACATTGTGTCCACAAGTCATGTGAGCACTCATGGCCCAAAGGTTAAGAACAAAACATTTAAGAGAGGGACACTGGGCAGATTGGTAAGACACTGCTCCAATCTGCCGTGCTTCGGATGGGATCCTCTGCCTCTTCATAGTTGCTGTTGTGAAAGTGAAGGTTTCATCAGGGTCACTGGCCACATCACTGTTCTGGACAGGCTACCCACAATAGCTCATAAATCTCCCATAACAGCTAGCTATTGCAAGTATGCCATAGTATTCATTCCATTAAAAAAAATCCTGAAGTCTTATAGAGGTTAAATACCTTCGCAACCACTTATTGAAGGACATGCACTAATGAGTTGATTATGTTAGGTCTCCTCAATACACCTTGTGGTTGCATAATGGTTTATTTTTTTAAAATGGTTCTTTCCAATTGTTTCAGTGTGTCTGCACGTAGGAAAAGCAGTAGGATAAAAGCCGTTGACTGCACATGGTGTGGCTGGCCTGTTGCAGTTCCTACTTTCTAGCTGCTAGTTTTTCCTATAACGAAATCTATGGGCAGGAAACATCTACCCTGAAAGTTCTCTTTCTTGCCGAAGTTTGGCCCATTGCCTCTTCATCGAGACTGCAAACCATTCCTTTCTTTATTCATCCACACCAAAATATTAGCCACCCCCTCTCCCTCATATGCATGCACTATGCTGTAAACCTTTTTGGCAAATCTTCATAGTAAACAGATGGACTTGCTGTGTTGCTGGGAGACCACTTCATTTGTGGAATCCAGTCCAAAGGGAGGGAGAAGAAAGGGGCATATCAGTTGCCCATGGTGGTTGATAAGAGCACTCTTTTTTTTCCCCCCTCTCTCTTACCTCCCCAGCTCATCCTTTCTCTTTTCTTTTTTCCTACTCCCTTTTGAATTCAGTTCTAGCTTCATTATCAGTAAGATGAACAAGCCTGAATGGGTGGCCTCCCTTCAGGAATCTTCACTTTCCTCATCTCTAGCTCAGGAATCATAGTACTGCCCTGGGGGTGTTTGTGAATATTTAGTGAAGTAATGCTGATCAAGCTCTTGGCACAGTTTCCGGTTGATATGACCCAGTCTTCTCTGGCATTTATTATCTTGAGCAAGATTAGCCTGCTAAGACATGGAAACACTAAATTCCAAGAAAAGTTTCACTCATTTTGGAAGGGAGACTCAAAGTCCTATTTATGCATTATTTTGGGTAGATTCTTTGGGGATTGGAACCTAGACAAAGATCTCAGGAAAAAAATGGTATGTATTTGAAAGGGCCTTGAATTTCAACACCTGTTGAGTCTCTGGTGCTGTTTCTTCTTGACTATCTCAACATCATCCATCTGCTTTCTGCTTTCATAGAACACTTTTAGAGCATTTTTTTGAGGGGTAGGGTCTCACTCTAGTACAGGCTGACCTGGAATTCACTGTGTAGTCTCAGGGTGGCCTCGAACTCATGATGATCCTCCTACCTCTGCCTCCCGAGTGCTGGGATTAAAGGTGTGTGCCACCATGCCTGACTTTGCTTTCTATTTTTAAAATGGGCATAATATATTATGAACCTCACATGGCCATGAAGATTACATGCCTTGCCATTGCCAAAGAGCTTGGTTTCCAACCAGAGCTAAATGGTAAGGTCCTATTTCTGAAAACACCACAGGCTGCAATGACAAGATAGTGGTAGATCATGCTGAACCAGAGAAGAAAGCCAGCACTCTGATGGCTGGTCCTCATAGTGCTGGAAAGTGCTATGTGAATTGCTGGGGGATAATGGCCATTAACAGTGTGAACAAGCCAGAGATCATGCAAGCTACAAAATCAACCAATCGCCAAGCAAGATGTACACATCGATGCAAAAGTGACGCCTAGGCTATGGCAATAACCAAATGCTCTGTGACTGGATATGGGGCCTGCTCAGAGGAAGGGAATTCATACCTGACACTGAGATTCAAGTCAGAATTCTATGAATAGGAAGGTCATAGACTCCGGAGAGAAGCTCCCACTGTTCTTTGGCGAAGATGAGAAGGCATGCCCATCAAAAAGTCTTTAAAAAGAACCATGTTTACCCCCTTTGATCCATACTACTCTCACTCTTGGTTGGAGAATCTGCTTTTTACAGATGGCAGTGAGTACCAGGAAGAACCACAATCCATCAATAGAAAAAGAAAAGATGGCTAATTGCCTAGCTTGTGAGGAGCCATCTCTACCACATGTGCCAGGGCCCAGGGGTTGCAATTTAAACATGGGTGCTGCTCTCACTACTATCCTGACAACCTCTTCCAGAGAGATTGTGGCAGACACTGAGGAGACTCAAAACTCATCAAAGTAGAAAAATCAGAGACTACTGAGAGCTCAGCACTAAAGGGGCCTTATAGCACGTTCTCCAAGGCTCCGGGTGTAGAAGAAGGGGCAGAAATATTTAAGAGCCACAACATGGGGAGGTGTATCCTGAAGCATTGTCTCCAGGACAGAGACTGACTGGTCTGTTCATGACCCTAGTGTGAATACCAACAACCCCACTGAGGTGGGCCCTCAGCGGGATGTGGGTGGAGGAGAGGGGAAATGAGAGTACACGGATGGGAATAAGACCAATATGCAATATTTTCATACCATAATGTTCATAATATTAAAAATAATTTAATTTTGTTTTGAAAAAGATTACCTGTCTGGCACCTGGCCCCATGCACAAGATTAATCGGTTTCTGCCTCTTCTCAGGTAGTGTTTCTTTTTTAATTTAATTTAATTTATTTATTTGCAAGCAGAAAGAGATAGAGAGAAGAGAGACAGAGAGAGAATGGGCACACCAGGGTGTCTAGCCACTGCAAACGAACTCCAGATGTGTGTGCCCCTTGTGTATCTGGCTTATGTGGGTCCTGGGGAATCAAACCTGGGTCCTTTAGCTTGGCAGGCAAGTGCCTTAACCGCTAAGCCGTCTCTCCAGCCCTGGGGTAGTGTTCCTTATCAAGCTCCTGGCATGCCCCACAGCACCTGCATTCTCTCGGCATCGCCTCTGGGGGAAGAAGCAGTTTCCTGGGTTGTGATGGACTCTTATCTGCCACTGCCCGGCCACCTGGGAGACATTCCCTGAAGCCTTAAGGGAATGAGTTAAAGAGTAACCCATAAAGAGTTCTTTGGTGCTGAGAAGTCATCACAATGTCTCCCCGATGTGGGGGAGTTTTTTTTTTTTTAATTGTATTAGTTCTTTTACTCTTCCCATTAGCCCTTCTTAAGCAGGGAGCCTTCTTACGAATGCACAGCAGCCCACTTTCCTAGCCAAAACCCCCAAAGTTTCCCCGGAGCCCAGGGCAGCGGGCGCTAGGCTGAGCCTGGACCAATGCGAGTGGATTCTGCCTCGCCCACCCCCTCGCCGTCCCCTGTGGAGCCTGCGTCTGGCCAATGACAGCCTGCCCCCGATGGCTTAGCTTTCTCCCCTCCCCTGTTGCCGCTCCCCTAGCCCACTCTTCCCTAGCCCACCCCTCGCGCGCTCTCCTCGCCTACCCGCTGGCGCTGGATCCCCGGAGCGCAGAGCCAGCCGAGCCTGGCGAGGTGGAGAGCGGGCGCGGACAGCCCGCGCTCCCCGGGTGCCCAGCGCCCCAAGGCCGGCGGCTCCCGAGGCTGCTCTGACCCTGAGAACCGAGGGTCAGGCGAACTTCGTATCTGAGGGGAGCCGGCGCTGGAGAAAACCGAGCGAGGGCCAGCAATGGATCCCGTGAGTCAGGTAGGATGGAACTGGGGTGACTGACCTGCGGGAGCGGGGGATATCGGGGGTCCCCGAGGTCGCAGAGAGGCGTCTTCGGCCCCCTGCTCATGCTTTTTGCTTTCTCTCTCCATCATCCGCAGCTGGCCTCAGCGGGCACCTTCCGGGTGCTGAAGGAGCCCCTTGCCTTCCTGCGAGCCTTGGAGTTGGTGAGCCGCGGGGTGTTTTTTTTTTTGGGGGGGGGGACAAATGGAGCGGGGCGCCCTCTGCCCAGGTTGTGCTCAGAGTCTGGGGATTCGACTCCCTTAATTCCCCCCTGCTTGCTCCCAAGATGCTAACCTGGGGCGGCAGGGCCGGATGTTTGGGAGCGGGAATACGGATGCTGGATGGATGTTGTGAAAGTGTCACCTCGCCTCCCTACTTGCAGGCGCGCAGCGGCTGTGCTGAGAAGCCTCCCGGGGAGATGGCAAGGGAGCTGCCAAGGAGGCTGTGGACCTTCGCGGGAGGGAGAGGAGGGACCCAGCGCTCGGTGGGCTGGGTAGCTGGGAGGACTTGGCCGAGCTGGCAAAGTTGGTCAGCACTTGGACAGCGCCTAGCACGGACTGGAACGCGGGAAGCGCCTGGGTCAACTTGTTCTGCCCCAGCTCCAGCTAGAGGGAGACTGCGAGCCTTTAAATACGTTAATGCAAACAGAACTTCCTTCTTGGGTAATATTTCCCTACTCTGGCCGCTCCTCCAGGGTTCTTCTGATGCTTTAATTCCACCTCACTCCCCCCCCACCCAGGAGAATCCAGCTGTTTCCTTGTGCAGTTTTCTTTTGCGACTCTTCTTTTTCTTTTTAAATTCCACCCTGTGAGTCCTACCACAGTCTGGCTTACAGACAGAGGGGTCAGGCGCAGAAACAGTTACTCGTGAGCGGAATGATGGTTATCAGGAGTGAAGGCTGCAGGTCACACGTTTCCTATTGCTGGGCGCTCAGCAAGGCAAGAGAAGCTATCTAAACAGAAAGTTCAAAGCCCGTCATGTAGCATTAGTCACAGGCCCTAACAATGCTTGGCTGGGAAATTATGTAAGAGCCTGTTCTATGCTCCCGGACCTTAGCGCCAAGGGCTTGAATCTAGATTTGGTTACACAGACGGCGTGCATGCTCACATGCCTGGTCTAAGAGGAGCACACACCTGCCTTGTGTGCAGGCCCAAACAACAATGCCTGAGTGGATCCGTTTGACATCGGTCAAGACAGCTTTTGGAAGGCTCCAACTGTAACATGCTCGTGGCTGGCTATTCTGAAATCGGTTAAAAACAGGCAGTGCTCACAGTCTCAGAAACTTTTAGTTGGCTTTCTCAGAATTCTCCTCGCATTCATCATTTAGCCATTCAATCACCATTTCCCACGAGAGAGTGGCTTTTAACAATCAAAATAAAAGGCTCCGGAGATTGCTCAGTGGCTAAAGGCACTTGTTTGCAAAACCTGCCACCTGGATTCAATTCCCCAGTGTTTGCAGAAACAAGAGACCATGATGTGCCCCCAACACACACACACACACAGTGAGAGAGTGGTAGAGAGAGAAATAAATAATTTTTAAATCAAAATAATAAACTGGGTGTTGTGATGCACACATTTAATCCCAGCATTTGGGATGCCAAGGTAAGAAGATCACTTTGAGTCTGAGGCCAGCCCTGGACTACAGAGTGAATTCCAGGTCAGTATAGGACTGAAGGGAGACCCTGCCTTGAAAATACTCCCCCACAGAAAAAATCAAAATAATAGCTACATTTGAGAGAGAGAGAGAGAGAATGAATGGGTGCACCAGGACCTCTAGCCACTGTAAATGAACTCCAGACACATGTGCTACCTTGTGCATCTGGCTTTTGTGGGTACTGGGGAATTGAACCTGGGTCCTTAGGCGTCATAGGAAAGCACCTTAACTGCTAAGTCATCTCTCCAGCCACACCCTATTCTTGAATTATATTTTTATTAATTCATTTATGATAATCATCAGACTGCATTATAGTTTTTGGTGCTGAGAAAGAGTTACCATATTTAAACTATTTGTAGCCCTTCTATGTCTTTTAGGACTTGAAGGCTTAGGGAGTGATGACTGTTGGCTAGTAATTCTGTGATTATACTCTCTCTTGTAGAGGGATAATGGACAACCTTAAACAGACAGGTAAATTAGTTGCTTGACCTACATTTTAAACAAGCCAATTTAGAGTGAGTGGGGGAAAGCTTGTATGCAGACATTTGCAGGTTTGCAGTAGTGGTCAGAAAGAAAGTATGTATCTCATGTCTGTAGGGTGGCAAGAGGAGACATTTTGAGGTATTTTACTTTCCTCATGAAATGGCAATGAAAGGAAGAAGAAAAGAAAGAGAGAAAAAGAAGGAAGGAAGGAAGGAAAGAAAGAAAGAAAGAAAGAAAGAAAGAAAGAAAGGAAGAAAGAAAGAAAAGAGAAAGATTTATTTTCTCTTTTTTTAAATTTTTATTTACTTATTTGAGAGTGACAGGCAGAGAGGGAAAGAGGCAGATAGAGAGAGGGAGAGAGAATGGGTGCACCAGGGCCTCCAGCCACTGCAAACGAACTCCAGACGTGTGTGCCCCTTGTGCATCTGGCTAACGTGGGTCCTGGAGAATCGAGCCTTGAACCGGGGTCCTTAGGCTTCACAGGCAAGCACTTAACCACTAAGCCATCTCTCCAGCCCCAGATTTATTTTCTCTTGAAAACATTTTGTAAATGTTTAAATTGAAAAAAATCAATACTCATTCTTTTAGTCAATATGTGAAAGATGTGTTCAACTAGATATCCTATATATAAATAATTTTTTTGTTATCTTGAATCAGGGTCTCATTGTAGCCCAGGTTGACCTGGAATTCACTCTGTAGTTCCAGGTTGACCTCAAACTCAAAGTGATCCTCCCACCTCAGCCTCCCTAGTGCTGGGATTAAATAAAGGTGTGCACCACAATGCTTGGCTTGCAATAGAATTTTTTTTTCAAGAAGAAAATACAGGTGTGTATAAGTTATATAAGCAGAGATGGAAAACAGATTTTACCCCTAACTTAACAAATGATTTTTTTCGCAAGAGTGTAATCTGGTGGTCAGTGGTAGAATGGAACAAGCTGGGGGAAAATCTACAGTGAGCAGGAAGGATTATAAACATATCATTTGGCTGCACTTCTTTGTCCTTCCCATTATCAGTCACTTCCCGTGGACCTCTGAAACTGGTACTGGCATCCAAAGGCCTCTTCCACCGTTGGACATAGAGCCTTAACATAGAGCCTTAATATGTACTTCATTTTTGTGTTCTTTCCTTAGGAAGAGCTCATGGATACAGTGAATTTAATCTTAATAGCATAGGAAAGCCTGGAGGGGTAAGCCTTAGATAGTTGCCAAGACTTTCAGGCAAAACTTCTACAGCCTTAATCTCTACTTAAATGAGATCAGGGGACATGTGGTCTGTTTCATCTTTGCCCTGATGAGAAACTAGGTTTGGCAGCCCTCTTAAAACAGCATTTCAAAATAGTTTAAAAATTTTTTTAAGATCAAATTTATTTTGTTTTTAGATTTACACTGGAAAAAAAAGTATGTTGGCATATTCCAGTCTTCTGCTGGTTATTCTTATTTTGCTATTTTGAAATTTTCCAACTAGGTCTCTGGTGTCTCTCCTCTCTAACTCTCTTTTCCTCTCTCTTTCTCTTTCTCTCTATCTCTTACAAAAATTGTGTTAGTAACCAGGCATGGTGGCTCACGCCTTTAATCCCAGCACCTGGGAGACAGAGGTAGGAGGATCGCTGTGGCTTCAAGGCCATCCTGGAGCTATAGAGTTCCAGATCAGCCTGGGCTAGAATGAGACCCCTACCTAAAAGAAAATTGTGTTAGCATATTATTTATTTCCTTTACTATTTATAAAGCTGTGGATTTACACCTCTGGATTTATGTGCAATGGAAAGTGGAAGTCTTCACACATTCATATGGCTCCTGATCAAATGATGCTGTTTGAAAAATACAGCCAGGACTCAACCTCCCTCACAAATAATGCTTGTGGTCCTCCAACACAGCACTGCGTTCCACCCTTGTGGAGTCAACTGTTGGGTCCACTTTCCTGTTCCCTTCATCCCCATCTCTAATTGTGCTATGCTGTTATGCTGTTACCCCAGGACTTCACAGTCTCATTAGGCCTTCTCTTTCTGCCTAACAAAGCAGTCAATTCAGAGATGCATGAGGCATATTTAAGTGAAGGCACAGTTGTTTATAGGGTCTTCATTCTTGCTGGGTGTGGTGGTGCACGCTTTTCATCCCAGCACTTGGGAGACCAAGGTAGGAGGATCGCTGTGAGTTTGAGGTCAGCCTGAGAATACATAGTGAATTCCAGGTCAACCTGTGCTAGAGCGAGACCATACCTCAAAAAAAAATTAACAAAAATAAATCATTCTTGACCACAATTCTTAGATATGTTCTCTAAGCAAACATCATACTGCTTTGCTTTTCTTGATATTTATAGATGGTATTTTTGTAGATTTCATAGATGTTATTTACAACTCATGTTACTTAATGCAACAAGTGAGGCCTGTCAACAGAGTGTAATATACTAACAGCCATCCTTTTTCAAGCGAGTACCTTTAATAGATGAATCTTCTCCTGCCAGAGAGCCACTCTTTCGAATGCCTAATGAGAGAAGTGATGATGGCCACCTTTCTCATGCAGGCCTTAGTGAAGAACTACATTAAAGTGCTCTTGATAGGGGTTGGAGAGATGGCTCAGTGGCCAAGGTGCTTGACTTCAAAACCTAACAACTCACGTTTGATTTCCCCAGTGCTCCAGAAAGGCACATGCATCTGGAGCTCATTAACAGCGGCTGGAGGCCATGGCACACTCATCCTCTCTGTCTCTTCCCTGTATCTCTCTCTCTCTCTCTCTCTCTCTCTCTCTCTCTTTCCCCCTGTAAATAAATGAATGAGAATATTTTAAACAATGTTCTCAATACATCCTTATACTGGATCTGGATGACGTCATGTCACGTTGGGGCTCAGGAATGTTAAAAAGAAGTCATTAGGAACAAAACCATAGGAAATGTCAAAGCCAAGATGTGACAATCTCACTCCAAACTATACTTCCTTAAATGCTATCTTACTTTCTCCAGCTGCCAGGCATTTAAAGTGTCTCTTATCCCGAAGCCCCAAAGAAATTTCAAAAGGCAAACATTATTTTATCTTGTGCTGTTTATCACAACTACTAAGATACGTAGCTAAGACCTTTTTTCTGAAAATGCCAAAGAGTATCTTCTGCATTTAGAGACAAATTTAACAGCTATCAATTGTCTTTTATATTTGGCTTTATTTTCTGTTCATTATTAACCAAAGTACAGCAAGTTTTATTTAAAAAGTGGTATTTTTTTTCATTTCAAATGCCTGCTAAAGTCTTTAATTATATAGCCAAAATTTAACATCATTTCCTGGTCATCATTTTGTTCTGTCTGCATGAGGTGAGTCATTTTTCTCTCTAAGAATAAACAAGGCAGGGAATGGTAACATGAGCCGCAGTCTTCCATGAGGGTCTAATGTACTTAAAGCTGCATTAGTGTGGATTCAGATATAATCGATAGCATCTGATCACTGACAAAAACTGTGTGCAGTTGGAATATGAAATGATACGCACGCCACAAGAAAGCAAATCTGACTCATGCTAGTGGGTCCCACACTCAACGCTTCTCTGCCTTTAGTGAGACAATGGGTGTTTGGCCCCTGATAGGAATAGAGAGATGGGTCAGGCTTGTTCCCTTGGGACTTGAACCTGGATTCTCTTCCACACTATCATTGTTACTTTGAACTGGTTAACTCTTCTTCCTTTCTCAGCTGTAAAAGAGCTAATACAAGTTCCTATTTTTGTTTTTGGTTTTCGAAGTAGGGTCTTGCTCTCTCCCAGGCTGACCTAGATTTCACTGTGTAGTCTCAGGGTGGCCTCAAACTCATGGTGATTCTCTTACCTCTGCCTCCCGAGTGCTGAGATTAAAGGCGTGTGCCACCACGCCCAGCATAAATTTCTGCTTTACTGGGTGACATTGACAGTGAATAAATGCAGTCCAGGTAAAGGTGATGATGATGGAGTTTCCTGTGATCCTGATGAGGATGAGGAAGGTGAATGTAGAGGTCATTAAGAGTTAGTTTGCCTAACTTCTTGCAATTTAGAGTGTTAGAAAGAGTCTGAAGTAGGAAATCTCTAGTCTAACTTGCTTATTCCTCTTTTGAACCCCTCTGTCTCTCTAGTCTAGAGGGTCCTGACATGCCTAGTCTTGTTTTTCTTTCTTTCTTTTGTTTTCTGATGTCCGTTTTGTATGTGATGTGTGTGTATGTGCACGTGCATGTTCACGTTCCTGAGTTAGGGTGTGCACATGCCACAGCATGTGTGTGGAGCGCAGAGGAATGCTTCCTCACGTCTGCTTGCCTCCTACCCCATTTGAGGCAGGGTCTCTCATTGGTCCCTGCTCTACTAACCAGGACAGCTACTCTGTTATTTTCCTGGAGTTCCCTTTTTCTGCCTCCCCGCTCACTATAGGTGTGCTGAGATTACAGATGCCTACCATAGCTCCTGGCTTTTACATGGGCTCTGAGTATGGTCATTTGGATCAGCTGCCCACCACAAACTCATTTGTTTTGTATACTTGATCCTCAGCTGGTGGCAATGTGGGAGGTGGAACCTTGCTAGAGGAGGTATGTTCTTGGGGGTGGGCTTAGGGGTGTCATAGACAGCGCCCCCTTGTCAGAGCTCAGCATAGTCTTCTCCTGCTGTTTTCCACCTGCTGTGGCAGAGGTGATGTCCAGCCTCTGCTCATGCCATGCTTTCCTCTACCATCATGGAGCTTCCCCTCGAGACTATAAGCCAGAATAAATTAAAAAAAAAAAAATGCTTTCTTCCCATTAGCTGCTTCTGGTCAAGTGCTTTGTCCCAGCAACAAGAAATTAACTGCAACACTGGGGATCTGAACTCATGTACTTATTCTTGCTCAGCAAACTCTTTATCCACTGAGCCATCTCCTCTGCCATAGACTTACTTTTATCCTACCATGAGTGATTTTTCTAGGGAGTTATTCTGCAGAATATTCACATTTTAAAGAGCGTTCCAGAGAGGTCATCAAAGGGAAGGAAGATTGAAGGGAAGAATTACAAGCACTTGGCCCTCAGGGATTGTTTTGGTGAGCGATAGCAAAACAATTTCCTTGTTTTTTCTCAAGTCATAGTTCATAGATAATCATCAACATTTAAAAAGTTTACAGGATGTTCAATGGCATTCTCTGGGGTATAGATGAGGGTCTTCATAGAGTCAGCGATGGGTTTATTAACCATCTGTTTCTGGCTGTAGGGGAACTTCCAGCTAGGATCACCGGAATAGGCCCAGACTCGTGCTAGAGACACTACCCTTAGTTATCTACTTTCAAGAAGGGTCACACTTCTCCCTGCACAGGTGTAAAGTCAGAAGAAAAATAGGCATGCATTGGTAGAAAAATATCCTAGATGTCTAAGGAATATGCATACCAAACCATGACATTCTTGGAACACTTCACTTTCACTGTATTTGTACATATTCTTTTTTTAAATTTATCTTTATTTATTTAAGAGAGAGAGTGGGTGCACCATGGCCTCCAGCCACTGCAAACAACTCCAAACACATAGGCCACTTTGTGCATCTAGCTTACATGGGTCCTGGGGAATTGAACCTGGGTCCTTTGGCTTTGCAGGCAAGTGCTTTAATCATTAAGCCATCTCTCCAGCCATTTGGTTAAAATTTATTTTTATTTGTTTAAGAGTTAGAGAGAGAATATTCTTATTCATTGTGTCAGTTTAGCCTTTCTTTAAGATCTGTTTACTTACTTGAAAATTGAAGAAAATACCCCTTTCCTATCTCCCTGTAGTGTTGGTATTTTCCAAATTACCATGCACATTAAAAAGCCCATATAGGGCCTGGAGAGATGGCTCTGCAGTTAAGGTGCTTGACTGCAAAGTCTAACTACCTGAGTTTGATTCCCCAGAACCCATGTAAAGCACAAAGTGTCATATGCATCTGGAGTTCGTTTGCAGTGGCTGGAGGCTCTGGTGCACCCATTCTCTCTGTCTGCCTCCAGCCATGCAAGCATGAGGACATGAGTTCACATCCCCAGGACCCATGTAAAGATGAGACAGTGCACACCTGTAATCCCAGAGCTGGGGAGACACAGGAGAATCCACAGGGCTTTCTGACCAGCTTGTCTAGCTGAAACTGCGAGTCCAGGTTCAGTGAGAGACCCGATATCAACGAATAAGGTGAAGAAATGCCCCAAATTAACCTTTAGCCTAAACACACACACACACACACACACACATACATGAGCATGAATATCTGCACACACATGCACTCATACACATATGAGCATTCATACACACTTGCGTATGCACATGCAAAATCAAAAGCACACAATTAACTATCAAGTGTCACCCAAAAGAAACAGATAACTGGGCTGATAGTGATGAATCTGGACAACATGAGATCAGCACTGGATGCAGGGAGAGACGTAGCCTGCAGCTCAGTATCTTGGTCTCTGCTCCCTGCAGGCCTGAGTCCTCCCTCCCAAAGCATTTCCTCCCTAGCGCCTCTGTCACAGTTCCTCTGGTCTCTTTGGAACTTAAAAGAATGAACAAACCTTCCAGTTGAAACTGATTTGTCACTGAAGTATGTACAACAGGACAAAATCCAAATTACCTTTTTAAGTTTCCCATTCAAAGCCAGTTTTTGGCTCTGTACACATTCCATATTTCTTGGATGTTTTGGCATCATAGTGATGGCCTCTTGCCAACCAGATAGACTTTTGCCCATGTCAGTTCCTCTGTTTAGAACATTTCTATCTCCCTTCTCATCAAATCCCAGTTAGCTGGTGAATTCTTTTTTTTTTTTTTTTTTTTTTCTTCAGCTCTGCATAGGAGTGACTGAATATGGAGGTGTTGCTAGTAGAAATTGGCTCTGGCTGTACCGAGAGCACATTTGTTTGTGAGGCATTTGCATTCTAACTTTCAAACAGACCAAATATTGTGAGAAGGTGGGGATCCTGTTTGTCTCATTCGTGGTACACTCTGAGACTAGAATACAAGGCTTGGCACATAGAAGGTCTTGCAAATCCCACTGAACAATACTTTCAAGTCCTACTACAACACCTAGTGCTTAGTATTAGACAAATAGAGCAAAGGAAAGAGGGAAGGGAGGAGAGAAACAGAATGTAGAATGAAGGAATGAACTCTCACACTTCCCTTTTATGGAATCTGCTGTGAAGAGAAATCTGAAAGGACTCCCATAGAAATGGTAAACTGTTAGTCTGTGTTGTGGAGGAAATTAATTGACCTATGCTGAGCGAAATGCTGAGGACATAGCACTATTGCAGGCACACCCACTGTCTAATCGTAGAAGATAACCCCCATGGAAAGAAAATGCAAATACTGAAGTAGAGCAAGCCTTGTATCTCGAAGTTCAATGCCGTGGCAGCGAGTGCTTTAGCAAGGCGCCACCATTATCGTGCGTTAGAGACTGCCCTGCTCGCCCTCTCAGCGTGGGCCCTTTATGCTTCCAACTTCCACCCTGAACGCAGAAATGCAACTGCCTTAACAAATAATTTGTTTCAGTTTGACACAACTGTCAGCCCAAGGCCATATCGTAAGTCAATAGACCAGTGTATGGATTGGTTGTCTGTGGATAAAATGGTCACTGTTATTCTCTCACTGTGGAGCGATTATTATAAAGGGCCATGAGACTCAAGCCATTCCCCTTTATACGGGCCTTCCAGTGGAGGGACGGGAGGGATAATCCTTTGAGTAGTCATGGGAAAGCTAACCCAGTGACGAGTCTCTATGTATGAGGTAATAGTAGGTAATTTGTTCACTAGAACTACTACGACTACTAGTAACAGTGGAGATTTTCTCAAGACTTGGCTATGCCTCTGAGATTTGGGGACCAGCATTGATGAAAAAATGTTTTCGATTTAAGGGCTTCTGTTGGATTCACTGTGAATATTATCCAAAAACTGTGTGTTTGTCTCCATTCAGTTTATACCACCTTATTTATCAGTTGGAAAGGCTTCTGAAAGAGTTGATGGAGTTTTGACTAGTAATACTACAGGCTATTTGTAAGTGAAACCAATCCTTTAAAACTTAATGTACTTTACCTTTCTTCATACATTGCTAGATTAATTCATCTTTGACCGTGGTTATCAGAAGACTACACGACTTAGCAACATTCATTGTGTGTGTGTGTGTATGTTTATTAATGTGGTAGGAAATATTAAACTCTTTGAAAAGCCATGGGCTTGCTTCATGTGATAGAGGCAGGTTGTTTGAGAAAGGGAAGAGGGATGAGCAAAAATTACCCAAGGCTTGAAGGAACATGGGTTTGGAAACAGCCATATGCTAGAATTCTGGCTTCTCTGTCCAGCCATGGATATTAAGCATATTACATAATTATTTTAAACTTTAGGGGCCCAAGGGCATCAGCTGAGATTTATAAGAGACACATCTTGGGCTTGCCCATGAAGGTTAAGTAACATGATGTCAGTGAACTTTGTGGCAGTGTCCAGCCCAGCCTACAGGTCCCTACCTAACTGAGGAAAAGATTGTTAATGATAGTGACATGTTTACAATCACAGTTAACATTCCTCAAACTTCTAGATCTGTTTACACAAAGTTTTCTTGATATTGTATTATTATATTTGGATTTTTATATCAGGAATTCTGTGATTTTTAAATTTTTTTTCTGATTTAGTTTTATTTATTTACTTGAGACAGAGAAAGAGAGGGAGGGAGAGAGAGAGAGGGAGAGTGAGAATGGGCGCACTAGGACCTCTAGCCACTGCAAACGAACTCCAGATGCATGTGCCACCATGTGCATCTGGCTTTTGTGGGACGTGGAGAATTGAACCTGGGTCTTTAGGCTTCGCAGGCAAGTGCCTTAACTGCTAAGCCATCTCTCCGGCCCAGGAATTTTGTTTTTTATTATATTATCTTCGGACTGGGAAAATACTAGTTGTGATATTATCATAAGTCATGCACAAAAGTGTTAATACTAGTATTTGAATGCAAGTAGTTTGCAGAGTGCCATACATGTCATTTCATTTGACTGTACATTATTTAATGAAGTACTAATAAATAAATCTCTTTTACAAATGGAATTACCAAGCCATTTGATTAAACTTATAGAACTAGTGGTCCTGGGAAGATGGTTCAATGATTAAAGGCATTTTCTTGTAAAATCTGATGGCCTACTGTTCAAATCCCCAATACCCCCAAGCAGGTAAATAGAACCAAGATTGGAGCCAGTCTATTAAGTACCGCATCCCATGTTTCAATTGATTCTCCTGTATTCACTCCCATTAAAACAGTTTTCTTAGTTATCCTAGATCTTATACGTGAAAGATTTCCCCACTAAAAACATGAAACGAAGAAGAATTATACATACATCACACACACACACACACACACACACACACAAACACACACCTGTCTCTATTATCTAGCTACTTTGAGAAAAGACATAACTTTAAAGATGCTTAAATTTTCTTCTTGTTTCTAATTCAATTCCTTTCTATTATCTCATGCAACTAGAGAACAAAACAATTATTAAATGTCAAGTGCCCTTAAAATAACTGAGGGTAGCTAAACCTTCTTGGGGACATTTTACTTCTCAAAAATATTCTTATCCCCTGAGAAAATTATATTGACCTTGAATATTATTTTCTAATAGACTAATCATTCACTAGACCTTTGTATAAAGAAATTCCAGTTCAGAAATATATTGTTTACATATGCCCCAGAAGACATCTGAAGTATCCTAAAAGGAGTTGGATTTTTAAAAATTATTTTAGTTAATACATTTATTTATTTATTTAATGAGATTATAAACATTCAAATTCCATGGGATATTTGGGAAATTACTTAAGCCAAGTAGGCTCCAACATGGATGACAGGTGGATAGGTGGATTTTATCCACATCCTATGTGTGAAAACTGCCATTCTTTTAGATTTGTTATGTAGAAGATTTGTGTACCAAATAAGAGGTCATAATCCTGTGGCAACAACAGGAAGTGTTCATGTAGCCATCTGGTCTACCATGAGACTGTTTACTGTTTTTCTGTGCAAGTACTTCACATGATGGTTTTGTCCATACCTGGTAGTTCACTCTCGTGCTCAAATCATTCCTGAAGGAGGGGTTCAGAAGTATTGAGAATATAAAAGGGTTGGTTGGAAGAATGATTCCAGAAATTTCCAGGCAGCAGCTCATGATCTGAGTAAAGTCTTGAGAGATCTCCTCTGTAAAAGGGGGTGGCTGGCTGAGGGCTTATTACTAATGTGGTGCAGAATGTGCCGCATTTGAAACAATAGGGCTCTTGGCTTCATCACCAACCTCGGTTGTGTTCATGGGCAATTCAACTTCACTGAATCCTAAGTTCCTTAGGGATTTTACATACATCAAAGATGTGCTCAAATGAAGACATTGATTTACTGGCCTACAAATCCTGGACGAGCTTCTTTACCTCTCTGTTCACTTGTCGTTAAATAGTTTTATTCATTAGCAAGGAGAGAGAGAGAGAGAGAGATAGGGAATGAATGGGTGTGCCAGGACCTCAAGCCACTGCACACAAATTCCAGACGTAGGCACCACTTTGTGCAGCTGGCTTTAAGTGGGTATGGGAGAATCAAACTCAGGTCCTTAGGCTTTTCAGGCAAGCACCTTAACTGCTGAGCCATCTTTTTCTCCCTCTCTGTCCGCTTTTAAACAATAAAATGGAGGTGGACATTAAGTACACAGAATTGTGGAATAAAACGTGCCCCATTCAAGGGCTCGGTAACTGTTGAGTACTCCTGAACCTAGACTTCTAAAGCCTTCGGCTCAGGGTACAGCTCAGGGCTGGAGCACTTGTCAAGCATGTGTAAGGCCCTGGGTTTGATCTCCAGCACCACAGAAACGAAAGCATCAAAAGAAGTAAATGAAACCGGAAGCTCAGGTGTCTAGAGTGTATCCTACTGGAGCAATGCCAGCCTTGCTACTCTTATGCAGGTGCTGTTGCAGTGGGAAAAATGCATTTTCATATTTCATAACCACCAACTGAAGTGTGTATATGTCCACACACACACACACACACACACACACACACACACATATGAGAGAGAGAGAGAGAAAGAAAGAAGCAGATAGAGTGAGGGAGAATGGGTACACCAGGGCCTCTAGCCACAGCAAACAAACTCCAGACACATGTGCCACCTTGTGTATCTGGCTAACGTGGGTACTGAGTAATAAAACCTGGGTCCTTGGGCTTCACAGGCAAGTGCCTTAACCACTAAGCCAACTCTCCAGCCCGTATGTAAGAATTTTTGTTAGACTCATCGATTCTATTTATAAAGTGTGATTATCCACACAATCACCAACATCACCCAGGGCATATAGTTGAAGTTTATTTTCAAAGAAATATATATCATTGGCTAAGAAAAAGATCATAAAGGCCAGGCATGGTGGCACATTTCTTTAATCCCAGCACTCAGGAGGCAGAGACCTGAGTTATTGGCAGTTAAGGGGGACAGGGAATGATTTTCTTCAGTGGCATATCCACTGGTAGGTTAAAGTGCTGTGGTAAATAACCAATCACCCATGCAAATGCAAGAAACCCTAATTAAACTCACTGGAACACACACACACAACATCATCATTTTTCACTGTAAGAGTTTGAAAATAAATGGAATATTCACAACTTCTTTGTTTTTCTAGATGTTCCCTCACTTGTATACATGTACACATCCACACATGTGCATGCATACATGCATTCTTTAAATAAAGATCCTACAGAGCAGTGCACCTAACTGGAATGCATTCAAATGGGATAGTCAAATTCACAGGTATGACTGGTGCAAAGGATGATTAAGATAGAGGGTCAAGCTTATGTCACTGCCCCAAACAACCTGAGGTCGGAGCTCTATGCAGACTTTGGGAAGATGAACACGAATTTGTGAAGCTGCTTTCTGTAGGGAAAGAACATGCGTACTCATTTAATTTGGAAAAAATCCTTCACAAAATTAGAGGAGTTCAATAGAACGAACTCTTATTACATATCAAGCTGTTCTCTGTCAGTTCTACTTCCGTTAGATTCTTTCTTTCTCTCCTCACCTCTATTCTTTTTCTTCTTCAATACTGAGGTTTGAACTCAGATCATCACACACATGCCAGGCATGTGCTGGGATTGAGGAGTCTAACCCACAGCTGTGTTCAGAGACAGCGCGTGCTGGCTGTTCTTTCTCTAGCTGTGGATGTGTGATGAAGTGACCCAGCTGCCTTCACCCTGATGTTTCCTCTGGAATCTGGAGCCTGAAATAAATAATTTCCTCCCATAAGTTGTCTTTGTTTGGGTGTTTGTCCTAGTAACAAGAAGTTAACTGCAACACACATGCTGCAGTTTCTGTGCCTCTACAGAGTATTACTAATTTAAGTTTTCTGCTGTAGACAAGTGGCTCAAAGTGCTAGACATTTTAAAGATATTTGAAAGAATTGCTAATTACCTTCCAATGTTTAATTTAAATGTTTTTTATCCACCTAGATGGATGGGAATGAAGTCTTAGTGTGACCTCCCCTTAATTAATTAATTACATCTGCGTAAAACTATTTTCAAATAAGGTCACATTCTTAAGCACTGTAATTAGACTTTCCACAGATCAACCTCTAGTGTGGGGGACAGAATTCAATTGATAATGGATGGGTCCTTAGAGCAAGCACTACTTTGCCACCTGTTTATTTCTCCTTAGTAGTTTACAAATTATATTTCTATGCCACTAGGTAAAGTGTCTTCCTCCATAATTTTTAAATATTTTATTTATATATTTATTTAAGAGGGGGCCAGAGAGAGAGAGATAGAATGGGTGTGTCAGCCCTCTAGCCTCTGCAGACAACCTCCAGATACATGTGACACCTTCAGCATCTGGCTTGATGTGGGAACTGGGGAATCAAACTCGGGTTCTTAGACTTCACAGCCAAGTGCCTTTAACTGCTGAGCCATCTCTCCAGCCCTTCCCCCCTAATTTTAGAGGTTCCTTGTTACTACACCACCCGCTTTCTCTAGAGGTAGTGGAATTGATTTCTAATTTAAGTACTTTTCAACTGTATACTATTTTAAAAAGAACCTCTTCAAGGAGCTTTTTCTAAAAGATAAGTGCTTCACATGCCTCTATTATTATCAACTTAGGTCTTAGACATAGAAGATCTCGCTCAATGTGCTATACATTTTTAAAGATATCCGAAAGAGTCGTCACTTGCCTATCTATGTCCTGATCCCACCGTGGACATCGCCAGTTAAATGTTTTCCAGCCTGATAGATGCAAATGAGGACTTAGCTGGATTTGTACTTCTTTAGTTTATCAACTAGCGTGCATATTTTTTTGTAAAGATCGCTTATATTCTGATTTTGACTTGGAAATATGTCAATGGATTCATACCACAGTAGCTCAAGCAGACACACTCATGCTGCTAGTTGCGTGAACTCTTACATAAGCTGCTCTCTCAAAGTCACGGCACTACTCTGTCATCTGGAACTTAGTCAGATCGCTGTGCTCTGGCTGGGGCCAAGACACGATATTGTCATATGCCTCTGAGACATAATGTAAGAGTGGATGGAACCTTTAGTACAGCAGGGATAATTATGATTGTTATAAATCTTTCAGAACAGAAGTAATTTCATGATATAAATTTAATATCCTACATATATTAAGTTTATTATCCTAATAGTATATTGTTTGCTTTCAGTGATACTCTTACAGATTGGTCCGTCTTCAGTACATTTTTGAAAGTGCACCTCATGTGTGCTTGTGGTTGAGGCAGATGGACATATACACATGGCCATTCCTTTGTGGGAACAGACTCAAGGCACTTGGGAATTTAACAGGTCTCCTGCAATAAAAGCAGCATGAATGGAGTGTTACTGCACCATTAGAGGGATTTGAAATATTAGATAGCCACTGAGTATAAAATGCCCTATCAGTGCAATGAAATAAGATAAAATAAAAGTTTTAATGATCAGCAGCTTCCTCATACCAAGGGTGTTGCTTCCTTTTCTCTGCTCACATGCCTGACTCCACTTGATAACATTATGAATACACTCCACATCTGCCTCAGGTGTTGCTGTTTTTGGACACCCCGATAGCTCTGTGAATTAAAATAAGAGTGATTAACATTTATTGTATACTTACTGCACTGTTTTCTATATGTCATGCCATTTCATGCTAACAGCTCCATGAAAATGTGTCAACCTAAATGACTGTCAGGAGCTGATTCTCCAAAGAATAATAACGTGTGTTTAGGCATGGCTGAACATTGCATGAAAATGTGCATGCTGATGTCAACTTTGAGCAACTCACAGCGCCGGAGGCCAGGGAAAACTATTAAAGGCAGTAATGAGGAGGATTGCAAAATATATGTTGAAACAATAATCTTGACTATGTGAATTAATAAGGATGGAGATACTAGCCCATGTGTTGAATAAATAGTTACCGAGCACACGCCCATGCAGACCTACTGATTGCATAAGATTTTGTCAGGATTGTGTAAATTTGTAGCTCTGGCTGAGTGTTGATCAATGATTGATTGATTGATTTGCAAGCAGAGAGAGATAGAGAAGAAAGACAGAGAGAATGGGTGCACCAGGGTCTCCAGCCACTGCAAATTAATGCCAGATACATGAGCCACTTTATGTCTGGCTTTACATGGGTACTGGAGAATCAAAACCAGGTCATTTGCAGGCAAGTACCTCAACCACTATGCCATCTCTCCAGCCCCTGAGTGTTTTTTGATAGTTACTATCATGTTGTCATTGATAAGAACCCTTCCTTTACATCTTCCCACATTATTTTGTTAGGATTGACACAAGTGACACCATTTGGATTCACAAATGTACACATCATTCTTTTCCTCCTTTTAAGAAAAGGAACCTGAAGGTTAGCAAAGGGAGCAGTGATTATGTTTTCATGATTATAGCAGAGCTGACATTCAGCCCCAAGTTTGCTGGGCTTCAAATAATGGCCCTATGAGCTTATTATAGTAGCAATAAAGTTTACATTCTCTACTGAGAGATCTAGTGTCTGTGTGAAGAGTTGGTAGTTGGTACTATCAAGGCAAAAATGACTAATATAATTGTTTGTCAGAACCTACGTAGTGTTCCCCTTAGGCGATCAGTGTAGTCATTGGCTGGCAAATCAAAATTCAGTTTCTCCTTAAGTCCTTAGGACAAGTGCTTTCTTTTTAATATTTTATTTATTTACTTCCAAGGAGAGAGAAAGAGATAGAGAGAAGAGAGACAGACAGACAGAATGAGTGTGCCAGGGCCTCCAGATGCTGCAAACAAAGTCCAGATGCATACGCCACTTTGTGTATCTGTCTTTACGTGGACACTGGGGAATTGAACCAAGGTCACTAGGCTTTGCAAGCAAGTTCCTTAACTGATGAGCCATCTCTCCAGCCCCCATATACTTTCTTTTGAGACCTGTAGCCAAGGTTGGCCTTGAACTTGATCAGCCTACCTCCGCCTCCTGAGTGCTAAGATTATGGATGTGTGCCGTGCTTGGCTACAGGTACTTTTTATATTTTTCTTAGTAACATATTTGATAGAACAATGAATAAAAGGATAGTTTTGATTTTACTTGAGCTCAATTTATTTATATAAATAGTAGAACCACAGTTGCTTAGGCAAATGGCAGAAAACATTTAGAAAAAGATAACGGGGTTGTATATTCTCTGACTTTTCCATTTTATAATTTCCCTGCCATTCTTTATACCCCCTGTGTCTTTTTAAAGAAGAGAAAAACACAGGGATGGAGAGATTGCTTAGTGGTTAAGGCACTTGCCTGCAAAGCCTAAGGACCCAGGTTCAGTTTCCCAATACCCACATAAGCCAGATACACAAAGTAGTGCACGTATCTGGAGTTCGTTTGCAACTGGCAGTGGCTAGAGGCTCTTCCTCTCCCTCTCTCAAATAAATAAATGAAAATTAAAAATATGTTTTAAAATGCAGGTTCCTGAGCTTGTAAATCTTTTTTTTCAGGGGGGGGAGGGTATTGGTTTTTCTTTGGAAGACACTGAATGTTCCCTCTCAAGTTGGCCAGCCTACCCTTCAAGAACCTGGGTAGCATGGCCAAGGCCATCTGGCTAGGTCATGTTGGGGCCAGAATGCAAATGGGGCCTGCTGGAAGTTGTGCAGATGATGCACGAGAAAGCAGCAAGCAGGCTGTCGTGTGGCACAGGAGTGGAGGCGAGAAGTATGGCACATTGAGTGTGGATTTCTACCAGTAAGAGCAGCTACTACACCCCAGACAGTCCCACTTTCTTTAAAAAAAAAAAACAAAGATAAAGATGTTGGTGTTAATTTTATGATATTTTTGTATTTTTTTTTGTGTGGTGCTGGTAATTAAACCTCAGGGTTTTATGCATGGCAGGCAAGTACTCTATTACTAAGATACATTCTCAACCCCTACAAAGTGTGTTCATTATTGTCAACACTATGAAGTCTATCTTGTGCAGAATACACAGAGAATAGGTATGTTCTAGATAAGACCCAGAGTCTCCAGCTTGTTCCAATAGCACCACAGAATTGTGGCCTCAAAAGCATTGCCACTGGCCCATTTCTTCCACAGGAGGCCCCTAGGAAGCACTTATTTGATGGAGGATAAGCAATTTGGTATTCAATAATGAACCCTACTGTGGTGATTTGAAAAGATGGCCCCCAATATATTCCGTTTTTTACTTGTTTGTAGTTTGCATCTGCAGCCACCTGGCTGGAGGCAGTGTCACTGGGTGGATCTTAAGGTGTGGTGGTGGGTTTCAGATTTCAACACCTACCTTGATTTTAAGATGATGAAATTAATCTATTTTAATCCTTTGTCTTTCTCCAGATAAAATGCATATTTTTCTTGTTAGATACCTAGAAATCATAAAAATATAACAGTTATATCTTGTACCCAAACTTCCATGAGTTAGTATAATAAGTAATATTGATCTGGATATTACATAATACAGAGAAGAATTGGGATTTTTCAATCAACCAATGTAATCTCGAAGAACCAAGTGTATTATTTAAAAGTGTACTTCAGAGCCTTAGTTTCAGAACATCATTAAGAAAATGAATTCAAGTAAAGGACAACCCTAGATATTGAAATCAAGTAGGGACTACCCAATAAATACTCTCGGCAACAGAAAGTTAGTTATCAGCCTCATGTGCCTACAGTGAAAATGAGGCTAGTTTGACTGTGAGATTGAACTTATATTATCTTTAATTAATTTAAATTTCATAGCTGCTGGTCACTGAACTGGAAAGTGCAAGTGTTCAGCAAGAGGATTACTGCATTCACCTGTCTGGCAAGGAGTGTGTTCAAACTTCAGTTTGTGACTTAGATTATATGGTATGTAACACTCACTGCAAGTGACTTCCATAAAACCTTCCCTTTGGGCCAACTAAAGCAAATTGTTTTTGAAAATGTCAGAATGAATGACATCTAAATCTCTGTATGCAAACTAAAGAATAACACAACAAAATAAATTAAAAAGTAGCTGGATATGGTGGCAAATGCCTTTAATTCCAGCTCTTGGGAGGCTGATATAGAGGACTGCCTGGGGCTAGAGTGAGTTCCAGGTAAACCTGGGATAGAGTAAGACCCTGCCTAAAAAATAAATAAATAAATAAAAATAAAAATAAAGAAACTTAAATTTTAAAACATTCTCTTTTGTATTAAATACATCTCAAAATATGACTTGAAGTTTGTAGTTTGAGGCAATTTCCAGAAATTTAATGGACCTTGAATTTTTCAAACTTTGATAGCTCTTACTTTAGGTTTTTGATGTTTTTTTTTTATATACTTCCAAGTATTTATGAGCGTCATACATTTATAGAGTTGTGCACTGCTTAATGATGGGCATATGTTCTGAGAAATGCATCAGTAGGTGATTTCCTCATTGTGCAAATAGGTTTCATCTATATTGAAGGTCTGCTCTGCAAGCACTTTTCCTCCACAATCAGCTTATATAGAGCTTTAAAAAAAAATCCCTCAGCTGTCTCACAGCAGAACTCCCAGACTCTCTCACGTGTAATGAATAACAAGCTTTGGATCTTTAAAACCACCCAGAGGGCTGGGGAGATGGCTCAGCAGCTAAAGGCACTTGCTTGAAAAGCCTGACAGCCTGTGTTCAATTCCTAAGCATCCACCTGAAGCCAGATGCACAGTGGCACATGCATCTAAGTCTGTTTGCAGTGGTGAGAAGCACCCCCATTGTCTCTTTCTTTCTTTCATTCCTTCCTCTTCTCTCTCTCTCTCTCTCTCTGAGTGTATGTGTGTGTGTGTGTGTGTGTGTCCTTCTCTCTGTTTCTGTCTCTCTCCTTGAAAATAAGTCTACAAAAATATTTTAAAACAAATAGGTAAATGAACCACCCAGAGCCCCACAAAAAATGAATTTTTGCTTTGGGCTATGATCATCATGGTACTAAAAGGGATAGCCCGGGTCATTAATCCAGATCATTAGCAGTCTCTCCATATTTAGCAAGGGCTCCACTCCAGCTTTTGTTATTGTCATTTGCTTTCAGTGAAACAGCCCCTTTCATAGCTTCCTCACTTCCCTTCTGTTCTTCAAGACTATAGCTGTGGTCACATGGGAAATTCTGATGAGCAAGCAAGATCACCATTTCGTATTCTGTTTCCAGGTCAGTCTTGCCGGCACCATGCGGCATGGATTCTATATGCTCAGTCACCGCAAGGAGCAGAGTCACATGAGATTAAGGAAGCATGAGGGAAAATGGTACCATTAAGAACACAGCAAGGGCCTGCAGAGACAGCTCAGCAGTTGAGGTGCTCGCCTGCAAAGCCTGAACGACCCGGGTTTGAGTCCCCAGTACCCATGTAAAGCCAGGTAAACAGAGTAGTGCATGCACATGGATTTCTTTTGCAGCAGCAAGAGGCTCTAGCACACCCACATACACACTATCTCTCCCTCTCTCAAGTATAGGTGTATATATGAAACACGGAGGGCTGGAGAGATGGCTTAGCAGTTAAGGCACTTGCCTGGGAAGACTAAGGACCCATGTTCCACTCTCCAGATCCCACATAAGCCAGATGCACAAGGTGACACAAGTGTGCAGGGTCACACATGCACACGAGGTGGTGCACACATCTGGAGTTCGATTACAGTGGCTGGAGGTCTTGGCATGCCAATTTCTCTCTCTCCTCTCTCTCTCTCTCTCTCTCTCTCTCTTTCTCTCTTTTGTTCTCACTCACTTGCATAAAATATTGCCTCAAATTTATTTTAAGAAAGAAACACAGAGCCAGGAGAGGTGGCACATGGTGATTAGTAATCAATGTCCCAGCACAGACTCCCAGGAGAGTGACAGAGCAGTTTCACAGATGAGGTGTTTCCGAGGGTGTTAATAGTCATTTAGATGTTGGGGATACTAATCTTCCTGACTGTCTCCTGTGTAGCAGAATGAGGGCCTTTGATGTTTTGAACCTAGCATTGTTGAATTCATTAATCATTAGAGGTGCTTGGCATTCAGATCAGCAACAAGTGATGAGTACCCTTGATTGCAACATGGGGATGTGTTTTTCATTTATGATGCTCAGAGGTTATTTGGAATGCTTTGATAATGGTTTCACATTTCCTTGCCAGTTTCAGAAGGGCTCTTCACAGGAGAGCAGTGGTGATAGAATGATGGGAAGGGGGAGAAGGAGAAAATATGACCCACCTCCAAAGGATGTCTTGAAAATTAGACTTTAGCAATTGAGGTTTTGTGAAATGAGAAATGTGCTTCCTACAGCCCCATCCTCAAGGCTGTATGTGTTCCGAATGCTAACATGACTTCTAGAAGGTGCTGTGCCTCCCTCTATTATCTTTGTTCTAAGACACTTCCTGCACAGAACTTAAAATATATATATTTTTTTATTTGCAAATGGGAGTGGGGGAATGGACACACCAGGGTTTCCTACCACTATAAGTGAACTCCAGATGCATGTACCACTTTGTGCACCTGGCTTTTTGTTAGTACTGGAGATTTGAACCCCAGATGCCAGACTTTGTAAACTAGTGCCTTTAACCGCAGAATTATCTCTCTAGTCCCTGCACAGAACTATTGACTCAAATTCTTTATCATAAAAAAGTGGGGCTTAGCTGGTTAAGGTGCTTGCCTGCAAAGCCAAAGGACCCAGGTTCTATTCCCCAGGACCCACATAAGCCAGATGCATCTGGAGTTTGGTTGCTGTGGACAGGGGCCCTGGCATACCCATTATCCCTCTTCTATCTCTCTCTCTCTCTCTCTCTCTCTCTCTCTCTCTTTCTCACTCTCTCCTAAATAAATAAATAAATAAATAAATAAATAATTTTTTTAAGTGGCTGGCTGGAGAGATGGCTTAGCAGTTAAGGCGCTTGCTTGCAAAGCCTAAGGAACCATGTTCCATTCTCCAGATCTTGCATAAACCAGATGACACAAGCCCGCAAGGTTTTAAATGTGCACAAGGTGGCACATGTGGCTGGAGGTCCTGGCGTGTCAACTTTCTCCCACACACACATACTCTCTCTCTCTCTCCCTCTCATAAAAAAAAAATACAAAAAAGTTGCATAGTGTTTGCATTCTGCATTCTCCAACCTAGTGTCATCCTTCAGGTGTATTTGTGGCTGAAGTAATTGTGGTAGATTCCTTCTTGCTACTCACAGGGGCCTCCCTCCTTCTCAACAGCTGGTGTGAATGTTGATTGACAGTAGAGTGGTTTGAATCAGATGTTCCCATATATTTATGTGTTCTGAATATTTTGTCCCAAGCTGGTAGCAAGTTTGGGAGGTGGAGCCTTGCTGGAAGAGGTATGTGGTTAGGAGCAAGTTGAGGGGTGTTATAGCCAGCTCCCCGTTGCCAGAGCTCAGCTCACTCTCCTTCTGCTGTTGTCCACCTGCTGTGGCAGAGGTGATGTCCAGCCTCTGCTCATGCCGTGCCTTCCAGTGCCATCATGGAGCTTCCCCTCAAGACTCCTTTGGGTAGGTGCTCTCGTAACCACAACACACAGTAAGTCAGAGCTTCACATTTCCTGGAAAATTGCCTTTGGCTGAATGGATACCACCTCTCCTTGGATTTCATACCCTGCTCCAGGGTAGGCCACAGGCAGTTTCAATCTAACACAGGTATATGACAAGCTAGCTCCCTGGCCTTAGCATAGACCAGTCCTCATACAATTCACACACCAGAGAGCTAGTGGGTCAGCTGAAGCTAGTCTCCAGCCAAGCCATATCTTGCTCAGCTAATCCCTGTTCTATACCCCTTCCTCCTCTATCATTTGGAAATAGTTCTACTATCTGCATGACAAATGGTTTACTGAAAAGATAACTCTTTGCAAACATTGGTTTGAATCTTTCAATTTTAAATCATGTACCTTAAACAGGTAAAATGGAGTTACTGCATCCTCTCCAACTGACCCAGTGTTTTTGAAACATACCTATTCTCAGTAGTACCACTGTGATATCCTGGAATTTTAAATAATATCTTGAATGACTTTTAGGAATTTAAAAGTGCTTTACACAGTAAAAGATGGGCCTTCTGTAAGTTGAGGATTTTGAGCAATTATCTAAAATATTTATATATGTATACTTGAAAGGACAGATGTTTGTAAGTATATGCTAACTGAAAAGATACCTGGACCCACAGCACAAAAGGTAGAAAAGGCTGCATGACAGAGACTGAGGTATTTTTTTACATAATGGGTTGGTAGGAAAGAAATGGATAAAAAACATTGACCATAATCTAACAGTGAGTTTGGTTTGATACATAGACCACAATACACTATTTTAAGAACTCTATTTTGTACTGAAGCGTATGAGTAATTAAAAATTTCCTCCAGTGTTCCTTCACCAATGTAGAAGATGTTCTATCCTCAGGCTGTGATGTAAATCTCCTGAAAATGTCATGTTGTAATTTATATGATTTTCCCAAGTCTATTGCAGGAAACTTGTGCTTAAAGACACATGAGTTAATGAGGAGAGTCGAACTGTTTCAGAAATTTTCTTTCCATGATGAGCAGGTGTATGCTTATGACACTAACTTGTATAACTTCTTCAGTCTTAAGGAAAGTCCCTAACTTATGGAAATTGTCAAGTCTTTTCACCGCTTGGGTGAAATTCTAAGGAATTAATTGAATCCTTGTTACTGGATGTTTCCACACACTTCACTGGAATAGGTGTGTACGAGCATGAGAACTTTGTCACCTAGAACTATGAGTACTATTTCATGGTGGACCCCAGATATTTCCTCAATGAGTAGATGCAGCAATAAATGAATGAGTGGTCTCCCTCTTAAGATGTCATTTTTTGGCAACATTTCTTGTTTTGTCACTTTCTACCCAGGTGAAATAATTTTACCCATCCCTTAGAACCTTCCCAAATTCCCAGATTCATCTACATATTTGAAGTTCTTTTTCTTTCTTTTTTTTTTTTTTTTGTTGTTGTTTTCCAAGGTAGGATCTCACTCTAGCTCAGGCTGACCTGGAATTCACTGTGTAGTCTCACAGTGACCTCAAACTAATGGCGATCCTCCTACCTCTGCCTCCCAAGTGCTGGGATTAAAGGTGTGCGCCACCACACCAAGCTATATTTCAACTTTTACAAGAGACATTTCTACTCTGGGAGATTCCTGACTTCCTTGTCTGTGTTAGTGAGTTGGGCTAGTGTCTCCTAGAATGAACTAGGTTTGCAGTGGGAATCCATGCCCTTTTCACTCAGAGACACAAGAAAAAAGAAATCTACATTTTCAAGAGTATTTCATTCATGCTAAAGAATGCATGAAGGACTTTATGTTGTCTACTCATCTTGGGAAGTTACCTATTTTGTAGATTAGGAGCTGAATAATGGAAATATCATTACGTATAAAGCCACATGGCAAATAAATTGTAGACATGGAATTTAAATCTTATTGACTCTAAATTCAATCAATATGCTCTCTTCTCTCACAATTTACTTTAATGGCCTTCAAGCTACCTAGACATGTAAGTTATCACACTCTTCAGTAAAAGAAAATTTTACTGAAAACTTTTGCCATTTCTTCATTGAAAACAAGAAGATATAATATGTTGACCCAACTTAACACATATAAAACGTTTCTCATGTTTTGTTGAGTTTTATTGCTTATTTCTTTAAAACATATGTTTATATCTAAATGCAAATGGAGTAGATGATCATTTTAACTAAGAAACTAATTGTGATTTTTAAAAGACTATTATTTACTTATTTATTGATTGATTATTGCCGTGATGGGAATTGAAATGAGAGCCTTGCATCTGCTAAGTAAGCACTCTACCACTGGCTAAACCCAGTGTCAGTGACTCAGGTTTTTTTTTTGTTGTTGTTGTTCATTTTTATTTATTTATTTGAGAGTGACAGACAGAGAGAGAAAGGGGCAGATAGAGAATGGGCGCACCAGGGCCTCCAGCCACTGCAAATGAACTCCAGACGCATGCGCCCCCTTGTGCATCTGGCTAATGTGGGTCCTGGGGAATCAAGCCTTGAACCGGGGTCATTAGGCCTCACAGGCAAGCGCTTAACCACTAAGCCATCTCTCCAGCCCTGACTCAGTTTTTAAAAGTATGCTTTTTCCTGGGTGAAGGTTATCCACCTACTAAAATTTGCAAAGCATTCATATAGAAATTGATTTGGAAGTATTGTAACATGTAATTCTGAACTAAGAAAAAAATGACAATAACTGCTCTTGTACAATCTCACCACATCTAAGCATCACTGTCATGATCTTAATGCCTTACTTAAAATCTCCCTAAGTAGGGTGGTGTGGGCCAAGGTAGAAGGCCTGACTTGGATTTGAAGTCCTTCCCTTGCCGAAGTCTGCTGTAAGATCCTCTGAGAACCTGTTTCAGCCAGTCTTGGATGCCCGTGCATGACAGTTCATCCCACTTTGCCTTGTACTTCCCCAGCACTAATGAAGGAAGTCCCAAGATCCGGGAAATCCTTCAGTCCTGTGAATACTGGGGTGGATGGTCATTTAGCATCCTCTGCTCCTTGCCCAGGCAACTGGCATGCTCTATTCCCTCTAATCTCTGCTCTCCCACCTGCCAATGGCTAACCTACTGCATACTCCCCAGATGGTTCAGATTCACCCCATTCTGCTGAGAAACTTTGGAGTTTCCAAAGCATCTTTTCTCTGACAACATTCACAACAGTAATATTTGTACCTTCTTCACCCATTTCCAATCCGCAGAGTGAAGGACTGCTGTCTTACTCCTCTCATGAACGGGTGGCAGGCGCCTGGCTTTGAGGTATAGAGCCACGTGCAGGTGCAGTCCTGAACAGTAAGCCTTTGCAGGAAGGTAGAAGGTGCCTCTCTTCAGCGAGGCTTCTCAGTGTGCACCCTTTTGTTTTGCTTGAATTTGAAATGCTCTCGCACTCCTCGTGCCTGAAATGAACAGAACTTTAGGCTGAGCAAGCCTATGTATGACTCCTTTCCCCATCCACAGTCTCCTGGGGACTATCACTGATAACTGCCCCCCCACCCCTGTCTATCAGATTTACCAGGGAGAAAAAAAAATAGTATAAAACTAGTTTGTGGATGGTCCCTTAAAATCTGTCAAGGAGCTCATTATAAGGATAAATATCAAAGCAGCAGGAAACTCAATATGCTTAATTATGATTTCAGACTGCAAAGACATCAATCAAAGCACTCTATCACCCCTGAACAGGATTATGTTTTATTTGCCTGATTCCAGATGATTCCATTCAAATGAAAGGCTTTGCACTTTGGGAAGCAGGTGATTTTAATCCTGAGGTTGACGTCAAATAACTTAAGACTGGAGGAAGGCAAGTCTGCTCATGGGAGGAAGAGGGGAAGGTTGTTTCCCCAGCAAATAAACTTTTAAAATGCTTTGCAGTGAAGGAAGGAGAATTAGAAGAGGTTTTTGGGGACAACACTCACGATATATTGATATGGAAGCCTGTGGGAGGGTCCATATCAAAGAAAATCATCTCTCTTCAGTACAGTTTCACAGTAAACTCTCACTGGCCTGGAGTTCACCAGTTAGCCTAGATTGGCTGGCCAGTAAACTGTGGGAATCTTCCTGTCTCCGTTTCCTCCCTAGCACTGGGATTAGAAAGAACATGGTGACATTCTGCATTTGTTGTTTAAAACATTTTTATTTATTTGCAAGGGGGGAGAGAGAGAGAGATTGTGTATGTGTGTATGAGAGAGAGAGAGAGAGAGAGAGAGAGAATGGGCACCCCAGGCCTCCTGCCACTGCAAAAGATTTCCAGACGTATGTGACACTTTGTGCATCTGGATTCACATTGTTACTGGGGAATCAAACCCAGGCCATCGGGCTTTGCAAGCAAGCCCCATTAACAGCTGAGCCATCACTCCAGCCCCAGACCTGCACATTTTACATGAGATCTGAGATTGGACTCGGGCTTTCATGCTGATAGAGCTGTCTCACCAGCCCTAGTCTCAGATACTTTTTGTTTGCTTGCTTTTTTGTTTTCCACAGCAGGATCTCCCTCTATCCCAGGTTGACCTGGAATTCACTATGTAGTCTCAGGGTAGCCTCGAACCCATGGTGATCCTCCTACCTCTGCCTCCCAAGTGCTGGGGCTGACCCCAGATTCTTAATTTATATTATAGTCCTCATCTCCCACAGCACCTTGTGAGCAGAAGTTTTTAGTGAAATGCATTTTTCTTCTTGAAAATAAATCACTTTCAAAGTGCTCACTAATATATTAACAAAGTGCTGAGTTTAATTCCTTCACGCCTTAATGCATACTTCCCAGAAGTTGGGTAGGAATGCAGTCATATTTGAATATCAGCTACATTCTAATTTCAGAAATGTTTCAACCTTCTCCGTCGTTGCCCTTTAATTATAAGCTTCAGTACCTTCTCGCAACCAAGCTTACAGTCTCCTTCTTTCTCCACTTTCCCTCACTTCTATCTTCCCATCAAATAATCTATTTTTTAATTGAAATTAAGGACATCATGACAAGAGCCTTTATATGCAGATCATGAACCCTAAACTTACAAGGTCTATAAATCTGCTTCTCATATAGTAAACTTTGTTAAAAGAGGTCACACAATGAGATGAAATGAAAAATCTCGTGTGGTTAACAGTCCTAGAAAGAAGCCTATTTAGCAAGTTAAAAGAGAGAAAAATTGACTCTGGGCAGTTTGATATTAAGGCTCTAATAGAGAAATGCAGTTGATATTAAGGCTATAATAGAGATATGGTATCAGGCTTGAGAGGGAAATACTTTGTGGCTCTTAATCTTGCTCACATTATGGGAAAATAAAGAATAAGGATTTTTCCCAAAGTAATGGACTTTGAAGGACAAAGAGAAAATGAAGATTATCTTCCATAATATTAAGAAATGCAAAAGCTAAAAAAGAAAGGAAGCCTGAGTATGCATTAAGTATGATATTCTAAAATCAAAGCTCTCCTTTCAATTGACATTTCAGAGATATAAGAAAAACTTGAGTATTATTTGGTTTTTACTTTTTTGAACTTTTCATTATGGTTTAAGTCATTGTAGGTGGTTTGTAAGACATTCTAGAGCAACAGTTATATAGAATTAATGACATCCTTAGCATAGAAAACATTTTAAAAATATACCAGATATCTAATGAATCCTTCTTTGAACAATTGCTAGTGTGGATGTGGGAACAGGAGGACCCTTATTCACAGTTGGTGGGAGTGTAAACTGGTGCAGCCACTGTGAAAATTGGTGTAAGGGTTTCTCAAAACGCCAAAACTAGAACTTACATATGACCCAGGCAGCCCGCTCCCCATATACCCAAAGGACTCTTTCCCACCACCGTGATACTTCCATATTTATTGCTGTTCTGTTCGCATATCTAGGAGGTGTAATCAGCCTAGACGTCCACTGATTGATGAATGGATTACATATGCACAAAGGAGTTTCGTTCAGCTTTACGGGAAAATGAAATTATGACATTTGCAAGGGAATGATATTCCTAGGTTTAGACAAAGATTCAGGTTTGGTTTCCCATGGCGATCACCGAGTCAATCTTTAGTCCGGTGTGAGCTCTGGGTGACTCCCGGTCCTCTAAGAGTGTGGCCCCTGCCTAAGATGCATGTTGTGAAGGTCAAGGTGAAAGTTGGCCTACCAGAAGGAAATCAAGAAGCAAGCACGAGTCCTGGTAACCAGTGTCTTCTGGGTTGCTGGCATCTTACTCAAAGAATGGACACAAGGGCTGGAGAGATGCCTTAGTGGTTAAGCGCTTGCCTGTGAAGCCTAAGGACCCCCGTTCGAGGTTCAACTCCCCAGGACCTACGTTAGCCAGATGCACAAGGGGGCGCAAGCGTCTGGAGTTCGTTTGCAGTGGCTGGAGGCCCTGGCGCACCCATTCTGTCTGTGTCTCTCTCTCTCTGCCTCTTTCTTGCTCTGTCTGTCACTCTCAAATAAATAAAAAAAGGAATAACAAAAAAAAATTTAAAAAAAGAATGGACAAAAGACACACACAAATAGAGAAGCAACAGAAACTTTACGACGAACAAAACAGTCGTAAGGTTTGAAATGCTCTGCCAAGCAGGGCAGTGAGCCACCTGAGTAGAAAGTGCTCCAGGGCCCCTGGGAGTGGTCTGGAGCATCTTTTTAAGGAGTTTACGAGAAAGATGGGGTCAGTTTGAGTTATATAACCTTTTCTGAACTGTGCACGTCCCCCTTCACGATGCATCTGACCTTAATCATACATATGCCCAGTTATCCAAAGGCATATGATGGCAAGCAGGGGTTTCTCCCAAAAAGTTTACTTGAAGGACACAGGTTTTCTTAAATATATATATTTGCAAGCAGAGAGAGAGGGAAGAACGATGGACAGAGAGAATAGGCACATCAGAGCTTCCAGCCACTGCAAAAGAACCTCAGACGCATGCACCACCTTCTGCATCTCACTTTACATGGGTACCTGCGTCCTTTGGCTTTGCAAGCAAGCACTTTAACCACTAAGTCATCTCTCCAGCCCAGGACACAGTTTGTCTTACTATGCATGTACCCAAAACCAGTCCGGGATACATAGACCCCTGCTGTTCTGATCCCAGATATGTCGAAGAGTATACTTGAATCGAACTGATGACGAATGGTGGTTGCTAACCTCTCCCCTGCTGCTGTTGTCCACATGACGTTGGCAAGGAGGTGATTCCCAGCGTCTGTTCATGCCACATTTCCCCCTGCCATTGTGGAGCTTCCCTTAGAGACTGTCGGCCAAAGTAAATCCTTTTGTCCTGTGAGCTGTTTGTGGTTGGCTGTTCTGTGCCAGCAACATCCAGGGAACTACAGCATGCAGTCTCACATCTACTGCCTGGTACTGGGGCTGATGAAGCAACTGATCAACTTCTCCATGGAAAATCTCAGTGCAGTATCCACAGAAATTTGACTCTTATTTGTAAAAGGAGGTGATACAGCTAGTGGAGTCTGGGCTTTAAGTTGGATGTGTATGTTTGTACTGATGTATGTGCCTCGGCAAACACTTTTGAAGCATTTTCATCACATGATCTAAACAGTGACTCCAGACCTATGTTAAACACTGCCTTGTATGTATCTTTTGATTTGCTTCTCCATCTGAACTCAGCATAGCACTGAGGAAAAGGTCTTGGGTAGAATTAAGAGACCCGAGACAGACCCATCTCTAATAGCGAATCTCTTATAAGCTTCATTTTTTCATACTTCAAAGGAAGAACGTAGATCTGGAATTCTGAAACTCTAAATTTATGCCATTGACAATATGATATATTCTAAAGTTGGGTAAACATAAAAAGGACCTAACCATAAAATGAGTTATAGTAAATAATGTCAATAATATAGAATTAAGTATACATTAAAAAAATATCCAACCCATTAGTAGTGACGTTTGGCATGTTAATGAACTTTTCCTGGACATCTCCCTTTGCCAGTGTGCCATTGACACATGCACATAATCTTACACAAGTAATAGTGACGTCATTTGCGGTTCTATAACTTAGTGACCAATGATTTAATTTGTTGTTATTAAAGCTATAAATTCATACCTTCCTACCAGCTGGGACCTAGGTGCTTCCCAGCAATCTCTGTTTCTACAAGCATCTCTCTGTCTTGTTCATACATACTCTCTCTCTCTCTCTCTCTCTCTTTCCCTCTCCTCTTTTCTTCCTCCCTTCAGAAAGGCTATTTCAAACTCTGCCATATCCAATTTAACTTTGGTCGCATCCATGCTCAATTCTGCTTGTAAAGCAAAGCATACGCTTCCTACTTTTAGAGAAAAGAGAGTTCATTTCCTTTGATTTCCCTGCAACCAAGCCTATTACATCACTTGCTTGGGTTCACACACGTCCCTTTCCCATAGGATGAGAGATGTTCCTTGTTCAGCCTCTGCAGCCCCTGCCTCTCCCACCGCGCCCAGGCCCCCTCCTCCTCACTGACTGCACTCCCCAAAGCTTGTCTCACTTCTGAGACACTGACCGCAGTTCAGTTTCTGGCCAAGCGAGCCTTTCCTCTGCCTTGGGATGACAGTTCTTGACCCTCTTCCTAGAATATGTTCTCCTCCGCTCTTGTCAGGGATGGCTGATTCTGTCCTTTTAGATTTCCATTTAGACATTCTCCCCTCCCAGCCTTGCAAGAATTCCTTGGACAGTGTCAGCAGTTGATGCTTCTCCCTGATGGATTCCACATCGATAACCCTTGTGTTTGCTTCATAGCACTGATCCAGTAGGAGTGACCATATGCCTGGTTTGTCCTTTTGCTTATGATGTGGTTTCCTCCCCAGCTTGGACAGCTCACAAAGGTAGAAACTCTGTTTCAGTGATTAATACACCTCTCAGAGTAGTGGTGGATGAAGGAATGAGCAGAGAAGTGACATGGGAGGTCATTTCAGTTGATCTGATATTTTATCTGGGCCATATTACATATTGAACTTGGTGATGTCGGCCTGAAGACAACATCATTGTAACCCAGGTTGTCTAGAATAGTATGTGTTGTCTTCTCAGTCAATTGAGTCCTAAAAAGTAAGACATGAAAAGATACTTTAAGAGCTTTTGCAAAATGACTCATTTATTTTATGTATGGTGGTAAGAAATGAAAGTAGATTTTTTTTCTGTATGAATTTGTCCTTATGATATATCATTAAGAGTCATGTTGCCTGACACAAGGCTCTGTTGGGTTTCATTCACATAGGAATTTGGAAAATCTGAAAAAAAATTATTTGAATATGGCCATGTTATACCTGCCAATTGATTGAGATCAATAAAGAAAAATGAAAACACTACTTACTTATAAAACATCAGAATAAACACAGCCACATAATCCGATCACTGAATAAGTAAAGAAGACATGCCTTGTAACTTATCCTACATAGTGGTTGAATACTGGTACAGTACTGGACCCAACAACTACTGCTGGAGGTCTTATAAAAAGAAGCATTTTGAGTTGGGGGGATGGCTTAGTGGTTAAGGCGTTTGCCTGCAAAGCCAAAGGATCCAGGTTTGATTCCCCAGGACCCACGTTAGCTAGATGCACAAGAGGGCACATGTGTCTGGAGTTCGTCTGCAGTGGTTGGAGGCCCTGGTGTGCTCATTCTCTCACTCTCCCTCTTTCTCTGTCAAATAAATAAATAAAATATTTTTTAAAAAGCATTTTCACCATGTTTGGTGGTGCATGCTATTAATCCCAGCACTTGGGAGGCAAAGGTAGGAGAATCACTATGAGTTCGAGTCCAGTCTAGAACTACACAGTGAGCTCAGCCTGGGCTAGAGTGAGACCCTGTCATGAAAATACAAAAAGCAAAAGGTTTCTTTCTTCAAATGTTGCAATTATGGACAATGTTAATTCTATGCTTTTCATTTTTCTGTATTTTCCAACTTTTAACAACAAACACATTTTTTTGGTAATAAGGTGATAAGGAAAACAGTATCATTTAGTTAAAACATCCTGACTTCTAATAATTAACTTTGTGGGTAATTATTTAATTAAATGATAGCATATTCCTGTGAATCCTATTTTGTTTACTGATTTTTACTTGTAAATAGGATCATTTTGATAGGCAGAAAAAAAATCTCAAGGCTGGAGAGATGGCTTAACAAATAAGGTGCTTGCCAGCAAAGCCAAAAGCCTAGGTTTAATTGCCTAGTACCCATGTAAAGCCAGATGCACAAGGTAATGCATGCATCTGGAATTCATTTACAGTGGCTAGAAGCCCTGGCCTACCCATCCTTTCCCTTCTCTCTCTCTCTCTCTCTCTCTCTCAAATAAATGAATAAAATATTTTTAGTGAAGCTTTTTAGAAAGAGAATTTTTTTAAATCTTAGTTTTGTGACATAGTACGAGGTTTTCTTCTTCTCAGTTGATTACTCTGTGAAATAAGACTGTGGTACTCAGTTTTCTGAAAATTCTGTCTTTCAAAGACAGATGGAAGGATTGCTCAACAGTTAGTGACACTTGCTGGCAAAGCCCTAAGGCCAAGGTTTGACTCCCTAGTACCCACATAAAGCCAAATGCACAAAGTGGTGTATGCATCTGGAATTTCTTTGCAGTGGCAAGAGGCCCTAATGTATCCATTCTCTCTCTCTCTCTTTCTCTTTTTCTCTCTCTCTCTCCTTGCAAATAAATAAAAATATTTTTTTAAAAATATGATCCTGCCAGGCGTGGTTGCACATGCCTTTAATCCCAGCACTCAGGAGGCAGAGGTAGGAGGATCACCATGAGTTCGAGGCCATTTGAGATTACATAGTGAGTTCCAGGTCAGCCTGAGCTAGAGTGAGACCCTACCTAAAAAAAAAAAAAAAAAAAAAAGGATCCAAAATATTTAATCTTTACATCTTCCTTTGATTAACTCAATCTACTGATTTTGAGAGCCAGAAACATTAACAGTGATGGAAAAACATATATTTCAGAAACATCAGGAGAACATAGAGCAGGAGCATGGGTAATCATGTGAGATATGAACTGCATTTTTAAATTCTTTTTATTTATTTATTTATTTGACACAGAGAAAGAGGTAGAGAGAGAGAAAGAGAATGGGTGTGCCAGGGCCTCTAGCCACTGCACACAAACTCCAGGCACATGCGCCACCATGTGCATCTAGCTTACGTGGGTCCTGGGGAATCAAACCTGGGTCCTTTGGCTCTGTAGGCAAGTGCCTTAACCTCTAAGTCATTCCTCCAGCCCTGAACTGCATTCTTAATTCAGAATAACCTGATCACTTAAATTTCAATTTTAAAGTTATTATTCCCCCAGGATACTTCTATCATATGTAGAATATATGTATCATATGTAGAAAAGACCTTACATATATTGGAACTCTCTATTAGAAAGCACCAGTGTTTTACCATAGCGTTTTCTTTTTGTGAAAATAAACTCAAAAGCACTTATTCTATTTGTCTTTCAAATACACTAGCCCTTTTTCTTTGTCTTTGTAGAAAAATAAACAATGGTTTTATTGTATGATATATGGATACTGGAGAAAGGTCCATAAAAGGAGAGTAATTATCACATTAACCTTGTTCTGATATATATTTCTGTAGGAATCCATTTCTATACCTAAGCTAGACTAATGTTGCACAAATTAATAAAGTGGACATGGAAATAAGAAATTAATTTGGAGCCCACTGAAGGATGGGGATTGTGTTTTATTTTTATAGTCTGAACGCCTAGACGATTGCTTAGAGCATATCCGCTATTTATTCTACAGAGATGCTCTTCCCTTCTACAGAGATGCTCTTCCTTCAGGGGGAAAAGTCTAAACTTCTGGCCCCATGTGTATGTAGAGTTTTTGTGTGTTTACACACACCTCTTCACATGGGTAGCTAATCTGAACACAAAGAATATTCCCCTTGAATAAAATCAGCCATTGTACCCTGCATTAGTAAGTGCCCAGTGGACTCTTAGAAGACTTCCTTGAAGACGTCAGAGGTCAGCCAGAAGGCAGTCATGTCAGGCTGGCTGCCAGGGAATTAGCAGTTTCCAGCTCTGAGAAGGTTGACATTATGACTGTTCCCTTGGGTGTTTACAGCTTGCCTGTCACTGTAGAAGCACATTGTTGCTATAAGCCCAATTAGATAGGTTACAAGAGTCTGGGGAGGAGACATAGCCTCTCTCAAGGTCCCTGCTTGGCCAGAATGTTAGGAAAGGCTTCCTGGTAGACGAATGGGATGAACTGATCCTGTGTTAGAGAATTGCACAGCAGTGGTCCATTCACGTGGAATGTGTTTGAGGGTGATAGGGTCCTACCTGTGAATGTTTAACAAGCATGCTATTCGAAGAGCACAGCTACATGAAGGTTTCAGTGCATACACACAGAGGAGAAGGACAGTCACTTTGAGTGTCCCTGCCTTATACACAGGCTACATTTTGCCTTCTCAAGCTCATTGCTATTCCACAGGTGTTTGGTGAAGTACTATTGTGTCTGTTGCATAGATCAGGACCCAAAGGCTCAGCAATGCGAAGTCCTTGCCTGAGAAACACAGTTGGATGTAGATATGATGAAGCTTGCATTCAGGTCTGCATGATACCCAAAATCTGTGCTCTCCTTTATTTTAGCAATTTTATGATGGGTAGGATTTCACTGTGTAGCCCAGGCTGGCCTTGAACTCTTTTTTTTATTTTTTATTTTGTTTATTTTTATTTATTTATTTGACAGTGACAGACAGAGAGAGAAAGAGACACAGAGAGAGTTCAAGAATGGGCACGCCAGGGCCTCCAGCCACTGCAAACGAACTCCAGACACGTGTGCCCCCTTGTGCATCTGGCTAATGTGGATCCTGGGGAATTGAGCCTCGAGCCAGGGTCCTTAGGCTTCACAGACAAGTGCTTAACCGCTAAGCCATCTCTCCAGCCCTGGCTTGAACTCTTGATCCGCTTGACTTAACCTCCCCAGTGCTTGCATTATAGGCATGTATCACTATGCCTGGAAGCTCTGTGTATCTGACCACTGTACATATTGCCTGCACATATAAAAACTTATTTAAAGGCAGTTTTGTTGACTATATGAATATGTTTACAAAGAGGTCTTTGAGTCCTTAATACTATCAAGGATTCTGGGAGTACAGTGGAACCATCCCCCAATGACAAGAAAAACTAAAGTGTGATATACCATACTCATTTTCCCAGGATCATTTGGTTACTAAGTGTGAAAGCTTGCATTTATAGAAGGAAGGCAAAATCCAAATCCTTCACAGTTGACTGCCATTACTCTCCAGCCTGCCAAGACTTTATCATCAGAACATAAAGAAATGTATAGGTCTCCATCTAAGACTTACTCATTAATAATACAATTCTTAAAATATTTATTTATTTATAAGCAGAGAGAGAAAAAGAGAGAGATGAGAAGCAGACAGAGAGAGAGAGTGGGTGCACCAGGTCCTCCAGCCACTGCAGATTGACTCCAGAAACATGTACTACTTTGTGTGTCTGGCCTTATGCGGGTGCTGGGGAACTGAACTCGGGTCATTAGGCTTTGCAGGTAAGTGTCCATAACTGCTGAGCCATCTCTCCAGCCCCAATATCACAACTTTTAATGGAAGAGATGAGAAAAGAAAGAGCAGAAGCCTGGGAAGTTACCTGTGTCATGGGGCACCTCTGAAGAATGTCCTTAAAGGACAGGGGAGACATTGGGAGGGTTATCCCTTGGGAGCTTCCTCCAATGGGCACTGCAAAAATGGAACAGGACGCTCTCTGGGCTGCCTAACCTCTCCTGAACTTCCAGCTGCTGGTGAGTTTCTCCTTGGCTTGGCCCAACTGGGCTGAGCAGAAGGGAGAGCTCAGCCTCCAGCCCTTACTCTCCATGTAGGCTCTTTACCCCCCCTCCAGCTCCCCACATGGCAGGAGCTATTTGAACTTTCTGTTTCTGTTCCTTTCCATGGTTTTCCAAGGCCCTCCACATGGGATCTCTAGCCATATGGGCCCCTTTTCTTAGCTCTGTACTTCCCTAAATAAATATAATAATTTTAAGAAAATGAGAATAGAAAATCGACTTATGACCCCACAAGACCTCTTTTCCAAGACCCTAGGCAGATTCCAAGCAGAAGGGCCTGCTTAAATTACATCAGTAGAAGTCAGAGGAGGTTTCTAACTGCTGGGTAAGCACCAGCAGTCAGGGCTTTTGGCATTCTCTTCTTGATCAATTGAGGGCTTTTGATTCAGCAACAATCACCACTCTTTAAGAGCAAAAGTCAGAAAACTGGCACCAGAGGACAAAGAAACCAGCAGTAATGTATAAAACTGGTACACCCACTTTCCAGTGAGAAGTTCTTTCACCTCCTAACTTCAATTCCTTAACTTCTGGGTCTCTTGGTTAAATAAATATCTAGGAACTGGATGAAATTTAGTTCCATGTGCATTTGTTGAACTCCTCCTTTGGAAGTGATAGAGAGGTTGCATCTTTGAATTTAATCAGTGCATTGATGAGATAAACATATGCAAGCCAGAATGTCTTGGTTCTGTTGACAAAGTATTCCCTTATAATCGAAGAGACATTCACATATGAGAAAATTTCTTCCTGACACCTCATGGAAGGTATTGTAGTGACCTTCTCATTGCTGGGACAAAGCACCCAACCAAAAGCAGCTGATGGGAGAAAAGTATTTATTTTGGCTTCCAGTCTCCAGGGGAAGCTCCATGATGGCCAAGAAAACATTACACAAGCAAAGGCTGGACATCACCTCTGCCACAGCAGGTGCAAAACAACAGCAGGAGAGTGAGCCAAACTCTGGCAAGAGAGAGCTGGCTGTAACACCAATAAGCCTGCCCCCCACCAAACACACCTCCCCCAGCAAGGCTCCACCTCCCAAATTACCAATAGCTGGGACCAAACATGAGTTCATGGGGGCTTCTGATTCAAACCACCACAGAAAGTGTTGTAGTCATCTCTATGCTGCTGTGATGCACCTCCAAACCAGACACAGTTTATGGGAGGAACGGCATTTATTTCAGGCTTCAGATCCAGGAGAAGTTCCATAATGTTGGAAGCAGCTAGCCCCCTTCACCAAATCCGTGGAGAGAGACCACCAGCACCACCACAAGCAAGTGCACTCTGGGAACCTCAGGCAGAGCTCAGGCACCCTGCCTACCTTAGGCTGGAATTCAAATCTGTCCCCCAGTAACACATTACGGCTGTGCCCCAGGATCCACCCACAGTGACATGACCTCCAGCCAGGCAGCTGGAAATCCAAGTTACAAGCTTTAATAAACTCCTGAGCCTATTGTGGGACGTAAGTTTAAACTACCATACAAGGCTTCTCAGAGAAGGAAATATTTCAGTCTTTGATCCAAGTTTAAAGACTATAAGATCCTGGAGAATTACAAACAGTAGAACAAGGCAGAGAGGAAGGATCTTTAGAAAGGGATAAAGAAAAATAAAAGCAGAAGAAGCATATGAAAGCATGTACAATGAGAGCTCATTAACTTTCAAAGCAGAAGAGGAGACAATGTGGGAGACAACGCCAGCAGATGCTGACTCTTCTGAGAATCATGCTGCTTGTTGTACGTATTCTCTCATTTAATAAAGCATCCCTATGAAACGAGAATTATCTCCACTTTACTGAGAGCAGCAATGCCTTAAGAAACTAAGTAGCACAGCAAATAGCAGAGTCTGCAAAATCTGAAGGCTTAACCACTTATTCTACACTGCCCCAGTAGGTCATCGTGAGGGAAACAGTGGCCAACAGTGAATAATATTGCTGAAATTTTAATTGTAATTGTTATATCTATTACCTGCCTCCAACAAGTATTTTGGCGCAAAGGTACTAGACAAATTGTCTTGGTCGAATGTAATCCTGGTACGCATGTGCATTATCAATCACATTCAAGAAGAATAAATCAAGAAAGTTACTAATGCGAGGAGAGGGTATTCAGGATGCTGTAGGCCATATTTATGACCTCAGGATCTCAACCTAAACTCTTAGCCATTACACTGCACTGCTTACCAGGACTACAAGAAGATAAGGAGCCTTGAGCAAAACCCCAGTACATTTGTATCTCTCTTGGAGTCCACACAAAAACATTAAAAGGTCTATAGACTGGAGTCCAGTATAGAAGCCCATGTCTGTAATCCCAGCACTTGGGAGGCAGCAGATCACAAGCCAAAGACAGCCTAGTCAACATAGTGGGACCTTGTTTAAAAAAAAAAAAAAAAGTGAGCCAGAGGCTGGAGAGATGGATCAGCAGTTAAGGCACTTGCCTGTGATTCCCCCATCTACCCATGTAAAGCCAGGTGCGCAAAAGGACACATGCATCTGGAGTTCAATTGCAGCTGATAGAGGCCCTGGCATGCCAATTCTGTATCTTTCTCCCCACCCCCACACACACACCCTCTGCTTACAAATAAATAAAACATATTTTTTTTAATAATGTGAGCTGGAGAAATGGCTTAGCAGTTAAGGTGCTTGCCTGCAAAACCTAAGGACCCATGTTCAAAGCAAGATGCACATTCATTTTCAGTGACTGGAGGCCCTGGCATGACCATTCTTTCTCTCTCTCTCTCTCTCTCTCTCTCTCTTATAAATGAATAAATAATTTTTTTTAAATGTGAGCTGGGGGTAACATGCTTAATCTTTGGTTCTGAATAATTGATCTGAGATCAGCATTGGATCAATTATGGGATGGAAAAATCAGAGCAGAGCGACAAATTAGGGGGCTACTGCAACTGTGTATGTAAGAGGATGTGTCTAAGTGAGGTGTGTGCTGAAGGTGGGTGTCCTGGAAACCTGATACATAACACATACAACTGAAAGGAAAGAAAGGTAATGCGTGTTTGGGCTTGTGAGCTGCAAGGATGATCTTAGGTGCTTATAAGTCTGATCTCTTGCTGGAAATTGAAACTACTTACATACTGGTCAGGCAACAACTTGAGCTGGCTGCTTAGTATGGGGAGAAACTGGAGCTGTGATTACCACACACTGGCTGCAGCTGCAGCCACCCAGAATTAGCCTGGCCAGATGGTGACGGGTGACTGGCTGTTCTCCATGGGCCTTAAGGGAAAGACACAGTAATTGTATAAGCAAGAAGTGCCTGGTTTCCTACAAAAGCACCAGAGAGCTGGCTTTGTGAGTTTTCTGGCTTTCTGAAGCCATTTCTTCTTACATGACCTATATTATATTAATATAGGCTGAAAATGGTAAATAACACTGTACAAAATTCAGATCATTTTTGCTCTGATGAGGATGTCCAATGAGCGTTCTGCATGTATATCCTGACATCTGAAACATACCAGATTAGAGGATTAAAGAAACCTACGTAATAGGAGGAAATGATGATGACATCAAAATAAAAAAGAGACTGATTGAGAGGAAGAGAGGATGTGATGGAGAATGGAATTTCAAAGGGGAAAGTGGGGGGGGGGAGGGCATTACCATGGGATATTGTTTATAATCATGAAAGTTGTTAATAAAATTTTTAAAAAGAAAAATAAACAAATATACAGTTGTTCAGTCTTAGTGGGAATCATAGCATGGCAAAACAGCCTGTACAATTACAGCTTAATTCCTGGGCAACAAGAAACAGGGTGCTAATTAGATCTTCCAGATAATGATAATGACCATTTATACATCCCAGGCATTTTCATACGTGCAATAGGTTTGACTTCTCAGCTCCATTCACTTGGGGCATACAAGAAATACAACTTTAGTTTCTTTACTAAAATAACTTGAGGGTGGAGAGATGGCTTAGTGGTTAAGGTGCTTGTCTGCAAAGCCAAAGGTCCCAGGTTCAATTCTCCAAGACCCACGTAAAGCCAGATGCACAAGATGGCATACCTGTCTGGAATTTGTTTGTAGTGGCTGGAGTCCCTAGCATACCTATTCTCTTTCTCTCTCTCTCTCTCTCTCTCTCTCTCTCTCTCTCTCCCTCTCCCTCCCTCCTCTCCTCTTCTTTCTCTCAAATAAATAAATTATATTAAATGCTTTAAAAATAATAATTTTAGCTAGTCCATCTAGTAGTCAAACACCACGTACACATTTCTAGCAATGTTCTGATGCAGAAATACGTTAGTCACTCTAGGTATAGAATGCAACAATATTAGCCCTTCTGGTTCATTTCCCTGGCCACTGTGGAAGATACCAAGGAGGTCTTATTAAAGGTGCCAACTTATTGATTGTAGGGATTGGGTGTCTGCTTTTCCATCTGGATGTGGAGGAACTGCTACCCTCCCAGACTCACAAAGTAGATTTGTTGAATCAAAGCTTGATGTACCTCCAAGTGGAGGCTGGTCGCCCAGCCAAATCAGATTTGTCCCCATTGGGTTCCTGGCTCATGTAACTTGAGGCGAAATCTTTTCTGATGATGATTCGTAGGAGACCTGTCCCCACAGATGATGTTCAACAGAGAGCTTTGTCCCTACAACAAGACTCTGGAAGAGCCCCACATCTCTTCTCTCAGCCAGTTCCTTCTTCCAAGACCCATGGGATGCTAAAGATATCCCTTCCTCAAGTCACTCGAGGATTCTGAGTGACTTAGGGCTGACTGTAAAAGGATGTCCATGTTACTTCTACACTTCTGTATGCTCAAGACAGAACAAGAAACTAAAATATTGTCATTTTAAGGCATTAGTTCATTTCTAAAGAATTTTAGCCCCAGGGCAAAGGAAGTAAAACTGGTGTTTACACAAGCACACACACAAAAAACACTCTCTCTATATATATCACTTGATCTCCATAGCACCTCTGCATAGTAGAAATTATGGCTTTATTGACGAGAGAAATGCAGCTCAGAAAAGTTAAGGGATGGGCTGGAGAGATGTCTCAGCAGTTAAGGTGCTTGCCTACAAAGCCTAATGACCTGGGTTTAATTCCTCAGTACCCATGTAAAGCCAGATACACAAAGTGGCACATGCATCTGGAGTTTGCAGTCTCTGGAGGCCCTGGCATGTCCATTCTTATTCTCTCTCTCTCTCTCTCTCTCTCTCTCTCTCTGTCTCTCTCTCTCTCTCATTTCAATGTCTCTCTGCTTGCAGATAAAAAAAAAGCCAGGGGATATATCAAAGTTCACTAACGTCAAGATCTAATCATGTAAGATTTTGTACAATCTGACGGATTGCAAAGGGTGAACTCATGCCCACTCTACATATAATAGAGATGAAAGCTGGCTTAGAGAACCTCATTTAGAATTCACTCTCAGAGTATATATCTGGAACTGTGTGTGAATAGAAATATCTTACAGTGGGCCTATTTTTTTTCTTCTATTACTAGCTACTAGTGGTAATAGTTAAGGCATGTCTTCATTGTGTCTCCAGAACAAATGGGATTGTGCTGAGATTTCAATGGATACCTCTACTCCTTATGGACCAAAAGGAACTCTAGAGGGCTCCTGGTTAGATGTGTGTGTGTGTGTGTGTGTGTGTGTGTGTGATCCTTGGGTAGCTAGTCTTGTCTGAAAAGCTGGAAACCTTCACTTTGGTCTTGTACCTTCTCACAGTGGTGAAGTGGTGACATGAAGTCAGTGAGTTCCCTCTCCATCATGTGTTGATTTCACTTTTTGTCAAATAGCATTAAGAAAGATATTTGAGGGGCTGGAGAGATGTCTTAGTACTTAGGGCGCCTGCCTATGAAGCCTAAGGACCCAAGTTCAATTCCCCAGTACCCACATAAGCCAGATGCATACGGTGGCACATGCGTCTGGAGTTTGTTTGCAGTGGCTAGGGGTTCTGGCATGCCCATTCTCTCTCTCTCTCTCTCTCTCTCTCTCTCTCTCTCTCTCTCTCTCTCTCTGTCTCTCCCTCTCCCTCCTTCTCTTCCTCTGTCAAATAAATAACTTTTTTAAAAATGAAAGGTATTTGAGATTGTTATTTCTTATGATCCTTAAAAGGCAGTGTGGTAACAATTAGATTCAGTAACAGATAGAAGGGACTGGAAGGTTGAGTTTATAAGCTTTCTTATTGAGTATGCGTTGGGTTAACTGAAGAAAGTATAACAGATATCTTGAGTTTTAGTGGTGATCAGTTTCATGCCTCTGTCCATAGCTGTTACCAAAATTAATCCAATAGAAGATTAAATTTCTCATAGAGGGCTGGAGGGGTGGCTTAGCCGTTAAGATGCTTGCCTGCAAAGCCAAAGGACCCAGGTTCGATTCTCCAGGACCCACGTAAGCCAGATGCACAAGGGGGCGCATGCGTCTGGAGTTCATTTCCAGTGGCTGGAGGCTCTGGCATGCCCATTCTCTCTCTCTCTCTCTCTCTCTCTCTCTCTCTCTCTCTCTCTCTCTCTCAAATAAATAAATAGATAAAAAAAAAAAAATTTCTCATAGAAATAAAATGAACCACTGACACTTTATTTTCAGGTATTAATTTTTTAGCAACTAGATACATGCTAATCATTATCTGTGTTAAAGTTGCAACCATTCATGAAAATCAGAAAAGAAATATCCTGTCTGAGAAGAAAGTATAATGAAAATGAAGATAAATGCATGAGCGATAAATGTGTCCCAGCCAAAAGAACAAAAGAGAAAAGATAGAACTACTTGATAGCAAAGGAATAGGATAACTAGAACTTCCTTTCTTCTTTTTTTTTTTTTAGGTAAGGTCTCATTCTAGCCCAGGCTGACCTGGGATTCACTATGTAGTCTCAGGCTGGCCTCAAACTCACAGCGATCTTCCTACCTTGGCCTTCTGAGTGATGGGATTAAAGGCGTGCACCACCACACTCGGCCAAAAAAATAGAACTTTCTTGCATTACTGGTAAGAATAGAAATTGAGACAACTCTGGAGAACCTACTAATATGAATAAGAATATCTATAAGCTTATGTGTAGGATATATAGGTACCATATATGTGATGCATCTAAAATATAATTATGTAATACATTTATATATGTATCTATCTCTCTATGTACATATATATAACAAATATATCAACTAATTCCATTCCTAACTATGTTTCCCAAATAATTATGTTCACAGTGGACTGTTTATGAAACCTCAAATGTCCAGTAGTGCTATAATAGAATACAGTGTAGAATATTTTTCATAAGGGAGTGCTTTTAGTAATAAGAATGAGCAAAGTGTGAATTCACACAATACAGATGAATTTCACAAAATATTTGGGCAAAATAAACAAACAGAACACAGTGTAGAATTCAATTTATTTTAAAGCCCGTTTTAAAAACTAGCCTGTGGTCTTAGAAACAGGGGCAGTAGCTAGCCTGGCACGGAAAGAGGGTGACAAGAGGCTTATGGCATTCTGCTGACGTGCTGTCGCCTGGCTCTGGGACTTCACGGATCACCTGCTCTCTCTGCCGAAATTCACTGAGCTACTTGAACGCAGTGGAGAGGAGAGGTGCGGGTGGAGACGCAGTACAAACGAGACATTGTTAGCAGATCAATTAGATGTGAATTGCAAAATATTATTCAAATGGAGAGTGCCCCACAGGCTGATGCTAAAAATGATTTGTCTTCCCATCACCATCACTTATATAACTTATAAGAAGTTTTACAGATCCCAAAGCTGCTTCAGGTCCCATTATATCACTCAAGATATTTAATTCTGGGGCTGGAGAGATGGCTTAGTGGTTAAGGTGCTTGGCTGCAAAGCAGAAGCACCCAGGTTCGGTTCCTCAGGGCCTATGTAAGCCAGATGCACAAGGTGAAAAACGTGTCTGGAGTTTGTTTGCAGTGGCCGGAGGCCCTGGCGTGCCCATATTCATCCCACCCCCTCTCTGTCTCTCAAATAAATAAATAAATATAGAAAAAATAACTTTTTTAAAAGAGATACTTGATTCTGAAACAACAACAAAAACTGAAACAAAACAAAAAATTCAGCACACCCTCAGGAAAACAGTGATATTTAAAAATGAAGAGTTCCTGCACACTTTGAGTTCCCTTTAGCCCCAAGTTCTGGAAGGTTTGAAAGTCCTCTCCCTTGGGGAGCGGGGGGAGCTCCAGCTCTTTCATTCTGGCTGCCTTTATTGCCATAATTAGGTGACCTGCTTAGCATTCCAGGCCCCAGTCAGCCCATTTCATATCAAATGCAACTGATCTATATTTAAAAGAACTCATGTTGAACCCACGTGAGCTGCCAGTTTAATCAGCAGGTTGACGCTCCAGGCCCAGCTCTCCCCGAACATGCCTGTTCTCTTGTTGATTCACAATCATGTGTTCGCCAAGTGGACAGTGAAATGAACATAAAAACAAAATTGCTGGTGACCAAGAATAGTAGCCAGGCATTCTGGGAAGAAGGCAGTGCTTCGGGGCTCAGCGGGAAAGCTGCGGAGTGTGTGCACTGGGGTCACACAAAGTAAGCCTTGGCTGATGTGAACTCTGCTGGGTTCTGTGGCCACAGCTCTGGTTCCCTGGAGCTGATTCCCAGCTCCACTGTATTAAATAAGCATGCCGTATGTGTCAGGGGCTGTTTAACAACATGAGCATTGTATAGCTGGACAGCTGTGGTGGCTTTGTTTCCCTTACAGTTTTGAGAGGCCAGGACCCACTTTCTCCAATTTACTGTCCTGTCCCCAGCAAAGCGGCTGTGCTATAGCAGTTACACAGTATACTTGTTACTTGAATGATCGGAGTACAGCCTTTACATCAGATCCAACCCGAAGCTTACGCCATCTGCTCCATTTTGAAGAGAGGAGTCGCCACCCTCAATTCCTTCGCGGTGCAAAATGACCATTGTTCGCAGTGCGCCTAACTACATACAATATGGAAGAGACCAGGGCTTGAACACAAGCCCTGTAAATATTTATAGTTAGGGAGCTTAGATAAAATGTCTCTATGGTACATGAACTTGTTCTCAGAAATGCTGGGAATAACCTTTCCTGCTTTCTTTAAAGGGGGAAGTGGAAGCTCAGAGAGAAAAAGAGACTTTTCTAAAGCCAGACAACAAGGAAGTAGCAGGATTTGCTCCTGGGCTTCAGACGTGTACAAACAAACCAAATATATAAATATATAATGTTCTGTTTTCTAGCCTGGTATTTGCTTTCATTGATTCAAAACACAGTCCTTACCTCAAAAGATAGTTTTTGAAATTTATTGCATGTGTGTGTGTGTGTGTGTGTGTGTGTGTGTGTGCGTGTGCGCGTGCGCCAGGGCCTCTTGCTGCTGCAAACAAGGTCCACATACTTGCACCACATTTTGTGTCTGGCTTTAAGTGGGTGGCTTGAGAACTGACCTGGGCCGATAGGCTTTGCGAGCCAACGCCTTTAACTGCTGATCCATCTTCCCAGCCCTGAGATAGTTTATTCTGAGCCAAATATGAGCAAACAGCCAGAACAAAGATTCAGGTTGCCCCAACCACCGTGTTCCACTGTGAACGAGGTTAGCCCATGTTTTATAGTCACAGGACCAGACGAAGTCACAAACCAACGTACTTCCTCAACACGTGGGTAGTGGTACAGTGGGGGAAGGGCAGGTTATGTCAGAGGACGTCTCTGGTATCCGTCTTACATGCTATCTTAGTAACATTCATGGCTTTAATGTTGGTGCAGGGAGTGGTCTGCTGAGTAGTACATTCCAGAAGTTTTCCGACGACAGTCACCAAGACCTTAGGCCAGTTATAGAGGTTGGCAGTAGATGACTAAGAAGAAGACTGTGACATTTATGCTTACTTGCTGTTGTGCAGCTCACTCAGGTCACTACCACCCTCCCTCACCCACTCCCCCACCTCCTCCCCCGCCCCACCCCCTTAATTAGGAACCACTTACTAGAAGGTCAGCTCCACAAGAGCCAGAATCCTGTGTGGCCTTTCTTTTGCTGAACAACATTTTCTTCAGGGCTTTGCTCAGAGGGTGCATTCCAACTTTGTTGGATGGGGGGAAAAGAAGTAGGTGAAAAAGCAAGAAGGTATGCATGAATGTAATAATCTTCATGATTATTATGAAAATGAAACTAACATGTATGGATCCCCAGGTGGCTTCTCTCATTTCCTCTTAAACATAACCCTGAGAGATAGGTTTCAAAATCCTTACTTTTAAGTGAGAGATAGAAGCCCAGAGAGGTTTATTTTGCTTGTTGGAAATAGGGTCCTACACCATAACCCAGGCTGGCCTAGAACTCACTATAGTCCAGGTTGGACTCGGACTTCCAGCCATCCTCCTGTTGCAGATTCCTGCTTACCTAGTGTGGCGGCCAAATGTAAATGTCCCCCACGCTTGCTGGCACTGGCTGCCGTCTCTGCTGTGGACGTGAGATGGAGTGAGCACCTTCCTCCACCACGATGGAGCTTCTCCTAGAACCAGTAAGCCTGAAGTAAACCCTGTCCTCCCATCTGCTGCTTCTTGTCTGGTGTCTGTCCCAGCAAGGAGAAGGTAACTGTTACACCTAGATTACAACAGTGAGTGACTTCACACTGAGAAAGCTTCAAGTTCAAGGCAAGCGAAATGTGAAAGGAATGACTCAGACACAAAGGGGAGGAGGATTTCTCATGTGTTTGTGCTTCTTAGTAGCCATCAGCCTTAAAACAGTTACAGAATTAGATTTACAGCCAGGCACTGTGGTGTAAGCATGTAATCTCAGCGTTCAGGAGGAAGAAGATCATGAGTTTGAGAACTGCTTGGGTTACCTAGTGAGACTGTATCTCAAAAACAAAACAAAACAAAAAAAAGGATTAGCTTGAAACTAAATGTTGTTCTTTGTGCTGAATTCATGTTTTCTTTGCATTAAATAAGAAAGGCGGGGCTGTGGAAATGGCTCAGCAGTTAAAGGCATTTGCTTGCAAAGCCCGCAGGTGTGGGTTCAGTTCCCCTGCACCCATGTAAAGCCAGATGCACAAAGTGATGTATGCATCTGAAGCTCATTTGCAGTGCTAGAGGCCATAGTGAGCCAATACTCTGTGTGTGTTTCTCTCACTCAAATAAATTAATAAAATAATTTCTTTAAAAAATAAAGAAAATTGCCAGACGTGGTGGCGCACGCCTTTAATCCCAGCACTCGGGAGGCAGAGGTAGGAGGATCGCCGTGAGTTCAAGGTCACCCTGAGACTTCATAGTGAATTCCAGGTCAGCCTGGGCTAGAGTGAGACCCTACCTCGAAAAACCAAAAAAATAAATAAATAAAGAAAGAAAGAAAGAAAGAAAGAAAGAAAGAAAATAAGAATCATGGGGCTGGGGAGATGGCTTAGCAGTTAAAAGCCCTTGTTGTTCTAGAAGCATGAAAGCCTGAAATTACAAAGTTTCAGAGTTCAACTCCCCAGCACCAAACACAAACAGATGAGCATAGCCACACATGTCTGTAACTCAAGTTCAGCTAGGGAAAGAGACCAGAGAATCTCTGTGGCTTGTTGAGGCTGGGGGATGAAAAATAATTAAAAGGCGAAAACAGCAGCTCTGGATAAGAGACATCATCACACAGAAACAGGTGAATGAGGGCTGGAGAGATGGCTTAGCGGTTAAGGCGCTTGCCTGCAAAGCCTAAGGACCCATGTTTGATTCTCCAGATTCCACATAAGCCAGATGCACAAAGGTGAGGCAAGTACAAGGTCGTACATGCCCACTAGGTGGCGCAAATATCTGGAGTTCAATTGCAATGGCTGAGGTCCTAGCGTGCCAATTTTCTCTCTCTCTCTCTCTCTCTCTCTCCCCCTCCCCCCTCCCACACATGTGCTCTCTCTAAAATAAAAAAGAAAGAAAGAAACGGATGAGCAAAGAGGGAACACTGGATATTCTCTTGTGGCCTCTGCATGTGTGTGTACAGAGTATGCACATCTTCACACATACACATGCATACACTAAACATATCACATCACGTAACACACATTCCAAAAATAAAAATCAGAAAAAAAAAATCAAGAAGTTTCTGTGTCCATTCTCAGTCAATGCAGTTGGAATTTATTAAAAGTTGAAATATTTTGCAAAGAGATTTTCTAAACTAAGTAAGAATGAAGAGGTGGTCTGTACTCAAAGAGAGTGAGGGGCACCTGGTGGTGGGTTACATATTTCTCAGAGTTAAAACAAGGTAATTTGTACTTTAGAATTATCTATGTTGTGTTAGTCAAGTATCATTGGGTAGTTTTTGCTTACAGATGTTTTAGTGAGAAAAATATGATAGCAGTTGGTTGAATTATGGAGTTCCAAAATCCAAGTGTATTTTTTTTTTCTGTTCCATGAAAGCTTCTTACAGGCAGGAACAGAGAGACCAATCCATGTGCTTCTAAGGCCCCTACCAAGAATGGCTTGGCTCAAGACTTTAAGTCACAAAGGCAACATTGGGTGGCTTTAGAATCTGGACAACCTTAGAGACCATGCCACGTAGATGTGGCAGCTACTATAGACGGGCCAGCAGGATGAGAGGTGAACGTTATTTGCCCAGTGTGGCAAAGGCCTCCATCAGGAGCGTCAGATACACATACCAGTGATTGCCATAGCTATAGCCACCTTTCATTGCCTTCTAGAGAAGCTGAGCCTGAAATTTCTAGTATTTATTCATATTGTTTCTCTCTCTCTCTCCTCTCATTTCTACTCTCTTCTCATCTTTCCTTCTCTCTCTCCCTCTCTCTCTCTCTTCCCTTCTTCCTCTTCCCCCCTCGTTTTCATTCTCTCCCTCTTTCTTCCACCTTCTGTAGGCCGGTAAAAGCAATTAGAAACCACATCACTCCCCACAGATTCTCAGAAGGCGAGCAGGCTGCCTCTGAGAGAAAATGCTTCTACTCCATTTGAATCTTGGACAGACTGAAAATTGATGTTTCCCTGCAGTCACTCCTTACCTACCCACTTTTTCTGATGAGTATTTCCACCTACCCTTTTCCAGATGAGATGTTTTTCCTTTGATATTTTGCAGCTGCTGAAACGTGTTCACCTAGATGACATTTGTAAACCTGCTCCTGTTGGAAGATGTGATTCCAGAATGGGGAATAACCCCTGGTATATATCCTGCGCTGCTGTACTGCAGGGCTTCTGGTATAATGGTACAATGACAGAATGAGGACAGACCCCTAGAATACACCCTGTGGTGTGGAGCTTCAGGTATACAATGGTGTAAGTCCAGATGGTAAAAAAAAAAAAAAAAAAAAAAAAACTGATACCACCCTGTGCTGTGGAGCCTCTGGTAAACAATAGTATAATCCCAGAGTGGGAGACAATACTACCTGTATGCAGAAAATATGACAATTAAGACTCCGTAAGAGGAATATAACGTAGCATGGGACCTGCAATCCGGACTGGTATGGACACACTTAGGCTCTAGCAGCTGGATCCCTTTAGAAGCCCTGTCTCCTTCACCGTGCATGGCAGCTAGGACAAACCAGCATCACTGGAACATAACTGGGACAGGATGCTTAAGTTCCAGCAGCTGGGTTTTTACTAGGAATCCTCTTCCCTTTACTCCAGGGGCAGAGCTTACTGACCACTGGGGCTAGGACTCCCAGCTGAGATCCAGTATTCAAATCCCCTTTGATCAGTCCTCTTCCTTCCTCAGTAGGGGGCACCAAAGACCTCCCATTTGGGCTGGAGGCCCAGTGTAGGTTCGAACACAGCCTAAAGTGAATTGGAAATGAAGGGAGACTACCTCACTCATGGAGCAGTATCAGACACCTACAAGACTCGATTCTTAACACCGCAAAGCAGAACAAAGCAAGCAAATACTAAGAAACAATGAGCGCTGTTCCCAGTACTCAGTTAACACAGGAGTGAGGAAGGACGGGTTAGCCTTAGTGTGACTCAAAAAGCAAAGCCAATATGTCTCCCTCCACCAAAACCCAAACCCCATAGCAGAGCACATGCAGGACAAAGAGCTCAAAAAAAACCAAAAACTGATTATTACTGGGCATGGTGGCACACACCTTTAATCCTAGCATTGGGGAGGCAGAGGGAGGAGGACAGCTGTGAGTTTGAGGCCAGCCTGAGACTACATAGTGAATTTCAGGTCAGCCTGGGCAAGAGCGAGACCCTATCTCAAAGAAACAAAACAAAACAAAACAAAACAAAAATCAGATCATTAATATGTACAAAGAATTCAAAGAAGATCTGCTAACTGCTTGACTGGAATCCTAAATAAGTTCAGAGGACACAAATACCTAGCTAGATGAAATGATAAAGTCTAAAAATGGAACTCAACGAAGAGATATTACTATCTCTGAGTCCGGAACCAAAACCAAGCTGAAATAAACTAGAAAGGAAAAATACATGTCAAACACATAGTTCAATGGACGGCTTCACTAACAAAATGGATTGAGTGGAAGATTGAATATCAGGCATTTAAGACAAAGACGTGGAATTGTATCAGTCAAAAAAAAAAAAATGGAATAAACAGAACATGAGAGAAATGTGTGCCACCATGAAAAGACCAAGTGTCTGAATTACAGGCATCCAAGAAGGAGAAGAATCTCAGGCAAATTGCATAGAAAATATTTTTAATAAAATGACAGAAGAAAATTCCCTAAATATAAGAAAAGAGACGCCCATCCAGGTACAAAATGTATGCAGAACACCAAACCGATAGGACCAGGAACGAAAGTCTCCACGTCATATTGTAGTCAAAACACTAAGTCCACAGAACGAAAGAGAATGAGGGGAGGGTCCAGAAAGCTGCAAGAGAAAAAAGTCTCATTATGCAAAGGCAAACCCATCAGAAGAGAGGATTTTTCAGTGGAAACACTAACAATCAGAAGGGTGTGAAATGACGCATTTCAAGTAAGGAAAGATCACAGCTGGCAACCCAAAGGGTTAGACCCAGCAAAATTATCTCTCGTCATAGAAGGAGAAAGAAAAATGTTCTATGACTAAAACAAGCTAAAGGAATTTATGCACGCTGAGCCAGCTCAACAGAGGATAGTAAATGGAATGCTTCACGTTGGAAAGAAGAATAAACACACTCAAGGAGCTACCGGACACGTCCCTGATAATTACGCTAATGTGTCATCTGCTTTATAGGATCTGCAAGCACAGATCCATGCCATGTCAGATACGACTGTGCCATCTGGTGAACAGTTCTGAGGGTGGATTTCAGAATTTTCATGGTGGAAGGAAATTCTCCCTATGATGATCCTAAATAGTAATTCTGTCCCTCTTTGGACCTCTTCTACTCAACTGCTCTTTTCAGTTTATCTCCTTTCAGTTAGCCAGCCCACACTGAGACGGTCTTGCAACAGTCTAGCTTAATCTGTGGGAGGACTCTTGAGAGCCCTCTAAGGCCTGCAAGTCTACAGGCATGAGAACCCTAAGGAGCTTCATTTTGCTATGTGCCCACTTCCCCTTCACTTTTTGCTTTTATTCCTTCTCCCCAACATTTTCTCCCAGGACTGTCTTCCTACACTTAACCAACGCACTTTCAGGACCCCTTAGATAAACTCACTGGAGAAGTTTCCCAACTGCCACACCCAGTGTCCCCATTCAGTTCAAAGAAGCCAGATTGGTCATTGCCCCAATTCCATAATAGCAGTTAGCATTGCTTTTTCAGAGGGGTGAGTGAGGCAGTTTAGAGTGACTAGGCCGGCAAAAGTTAAAGCAGGGAATGCCCTTGAGCCTGCCCTTGCCATCTCTACTTTGCCATAGGTCAGAAAAGGGTCTGACTGACTTTTCCTTAACTTATGCCTAAGGGAGTTCCCTAGATCTGTTTATCCATAAACAACCTGAGTTCTACCCTAGGCTGGAGTTCCCCTGTCCTAGATTCATAAAAGGATTAAACCTGACTCTGGCATTATGGTTAAACTTATCCCTAAAACTTGGCTGGGGAGCTCAGCCCTCATTCAGACCCTATAAATTACTCAAACTTTGGCCTCTAGGTGGGCCTCCACCCCTTTCTGACTTCTCATGGCCAGGAGCTCTCTGCATTTTCTCCCTTTGTCTTCTCTTAAATAAAGTCTCACAAAATAAGCTAAAGGAGAAAACAAAGATTTATCAAAGTGGGAACACAAAAAACAAGAAAACACCAAACCCCACAAAATCATCAACACAACAGGGGATAACACACTTTTCAGCAATAACTCTCAATATTACTGTTTGAAACTCCCCAATCAAAAGACATAGACCAAGAGCCTGGATCAGGAAACAGAATCCTGGGTTGGAGAGATGGCCTAGTGGTTAAGGTGTTTGCCTATGAAGCCTAACGACCCACTCTCCAGGTGCAACATAAGGCAGATGCATAAAGTGACACAAGGTCACACATGCGCACAAGGTGGCACATGTGTCTGGAATTCAACTGCAGAAGCTAGAGGCCCCAACTCTCCCTCTGTCTCTCTCACTCTGTCTGTCTTACTCTATCTCTCATTAAAAAAAAGGGGGTGGGGCTGGAGAGATGGCTTAGTGGTTAAGCACTTGCCTGTGAAGCCTAAGGACCCTGGTTCAAGGCTCAATTCCCCAGGACCCACGTTAGCCAGATGCACAAAGGGGTGCACGCATCTGGAGTTCATTTACAGAGGCTGGAAGCTCCGGCATGCCCATTCGCTCGCTCTCTCTCTCTCTCTCTCTCTCTGCCTCCTTCTCTCTGTTGCTCTCAAATAAATAAAGAAAAAAATTAAAAAAAAAAAAAAACGAAAGAAAGAAAAAGAAAAAGAAAAGAAAACAGAATCCCACGTTTTGGTAACTTCAAGAAACTCATCTCATAGTCAAAGACAGATACTACCTTATGGCAAAAGGATTGAAAAAAAATCAAGTAAATGTAACTAAGAAACAAGCAGATGTGGCTATTCTTTTTTAAAAATATTTTTATTTATTTATTTGAGAGAATCAGAGAGGAAAAAGGCAGATAGATAAAGAGGGAGAGTAAGTGTGGGCACACCAGGACCTCTTGCCACTGCAAACAAACTCCAGATGCATGTGCCCCTTTGTGCATCTGGGTTTTACGTGGGTACTGGGGAATCAAACCCAGGCTGTCAGACTTTGCAAGCAAGTGCCTTTAACCACTTAGCCATCTCTTCAGCCCAGGTGTGACCATTCTAATATCTGACAAAATATTCTTCAAACAAAAGTTAATAGAAGAGACAAACAAGTTCACTTCATACTGATCAAAGGGAACATTCACCAAGAGGACTTTTTCTTCTAAACATATATGCACCAAACACAGGTGTACCTAATTTCATACAACAGAACTTACTGGATAGAAAGTCAGAGATAAATATCAACACAGTAAGAGTGAGTGACTTCAATACCTCACAATCACCAATAGAGAGGTCATCCAAACAGAAATAAACACAGAAACAAAGGAGTTACAGGACACCATAGATCAAAAGGATCTAACAGATATTTACAAAGCATTTCATCCAAACACTTCAGAAAACACATTCTTCTCAGCAGTCCATGGAACTTTCTCTAAAATACATCACTTATTAGAACACAAAGCAAGTATCAACAAATTTAGGAAAATTGAAATAACTCCTTGTGTTACATCTGATCACAGTGCAATAAAGCTCAAAATCAACAAGATAAACTAGAGAAAACACTCAAATTCCTGGAGATTGAACAACTCACAATGAACAATGAATGCACTGGTGAAGAAATCAAGAAATAAACCAAAAAAAATTCTAGAACTGAATGATAAAATCCCATGTGACTTGATAAAGGCAGCACTAAGAGAAAACTTTATAGCCTTAAACGTCTACATTACAGACATAGCAAGATCTTAAATTAATTAATTGGTCATCTACCTGAAGGCTTAGGAAAAACAAGATCAAACCAACTCCAAAAGCCCCGTATGGAAATAAATAACCAAGGTCAGGGCAGAAATCAACAAATTAGAAATTAAGCAAACTATTAAAAGAATAAAAGAAACAAAGAGTTGGTTCTTAAAAAAAGATAAACAAGATTGACAAGCTTTTGTTCAAATTAACCAAAAGAGAGGAAGAAAAGAGCCTATTCAATAAGATAGGAGATAAAGAAGATATTAGAACAGAAACCAGTGAAACTGCTCTTGGAATCATAAAGACTTATTTCAAAAAGCCATATTCTACCAAACTGGAAAGTTGAGAAAAAATGAACAAAATTCTTGACATGTATGATTTATCAAAGTTAAACCAAGATAAAGAATTTAAGTAGAGCTATAACGAGTAAGGAGTTTGAAGCAGTAATGAAAAATCTCCCAACTTAAAGAAGCCCAGGCCCTGATGAGCTCACTGCAGAATTCCATCAGAACTTTATAGAAGATCTGAAAGTAATGCTTCTTGAGTTATTTCATAAAATTGAAAAGGAGGACATGTTCCCGACTCCTTTTATGATGCAAGCATAACATTAACTGAAAAACCAGACAAAGACAGAACAAGGGGCTGGAGAGACGGCTCAGCAGTTATGGTGCTTGTCTGCAAAACCTAATGACCCAGGTTCTATTCCCCAGTACCCACATAAAGCCACGTGGTGCATGCATCTGGAGTTTATTTACAGTGGCTAGGGTCACTGATGTGCTCATTCTCTCTTTCTCTTTCTCTCTCTTTCTCACTCAAATAATTAAATAAATAAAATACTTTTTAAAAGACACATCAAAAAAAGGGAAACTACAGACTAATATCCTTGATGAACATGGACACAAAAGTTCTCAATAAAACACTGGCAAATCGCTGGTCAGACCGGCTGTCTGCAAACAGCAGCCCTGGATTCAGAGACATTATCTCAAGGAAACAGGGGGACATAGTGATTGAGAAGGACACCCAGTGTTCTCCTCCGGCCTCTGCGTGGCTACACACGGGACATGCACCTCTGCATACACATGTACATACACACACCATGTACATATTGAAAAAAAAAGACAGAAGCCACTCTGAACAGACTACCAATGATAAGATTTCAAATATGTGACATTCTGGGAAAGGCAAAACTACAGTGAAAGATCAGTGGTTGGCTGGGGCTAGTGGACAGGGTAGATAGAGTACGGTGGGTTACTTTTGGTGTGTGCATCTCTGTGTGTGTGTATGTGTGGTGGATGTGTGGGAGAGCAGTCATACACATGTCATGGCACATGTGGAGGTCAGAGAACCACATTGGCTGGTCCTCACCTTCTACTCTGTTTGAGACATCGTCTCTCATTGATGACCACTGTCTTCGCCATCTAGCTGGCCTGTGTCAGTCTAAGAGATTCTGCCGTCTCCACCTCTCTTCTCTACGTGGGCCCCTGGGAGCACAGGTGCTCTCACTGCAGCATCCAGCTGTGCTTGAGTTCTGGGCATCAGAATGTGGGTAACAAAGATTGTGTGGCAAGTGTTCTATCCACTGATCATCTCCCCAGCCAGCAGAGTGGACTGTTGGGATGGTCAAACTATTTCCTATAATATTATAATGGATACCTTGTGTTATGTAGTGTGACAAACCTTTACAAATATATAATACAGAGTATGAGTTCTAATGCAAACTAAGAACTTTAGTCAATGTTAATGTATTCACACTGATTCATCACTTGTCCAGACCAGTGAAAAATGGTAGTGAGGCATGATGTTCATGGGGGTACCATACATTTGGGGTGTGCGTGTATATGGGACTCTTACTTTCTCTTCTGCTTGGAGGACAGAGTGTGTTTTGGTTACGGGAAGCTACTGGGACATACTGGTAGATGCAGTAGGACATCCTTTGATGGTTTAAAGCAAGAAAAAGCCACCCATTCTTGGATTTAGGATTATGAAAGATCACTGTGGCTGCTGTGTGCAGAATGACATGTCAGCGAAGCAAGAATCCAGAAAACAGACTGTACTTACTTCTCTCACTGCTGTGAGAATGTTACCCGACAGAGGCAACATAAGGACAAGGGTTTGTTTTCACTTACCGTGGGTAACCAAGGGGACCCGGCCCATCATGGCAGGAAAGGCGCGGCGGTAGGAGCTGGAGGCAGCTGCTCACATTCAGTCTGCAGTCAGGAAGCAGAAAGGTATGGCTTCTGAGACTCAGCTTTCTGTCTCCTTTTTATTCCATCCAGGGCCATAGCCCATGGAATGGCGTTGCCCACACAATGAACCCAGTCTACAAACTCCTTCACAGGCATACTCATTGTTTTGTCTACTAAGAAAGTGTAGATCCCGTCAAGTTGACAATCAGTATTAACACGCACCTCCTCCGTAAGACGAGGGTGGCTAGGATTTCAGGGGCTGTGATTCCGAGGGGAAGAGGAAGAAGCAGGGCATGGATGGAAGCCCGGCTATGGCATATTTACTGCTAGGCAAGCAGCCACCGTGTGTTAGGGAAGCATTCTGCACAGTTACTTCTTTGTCAGGCCACCTGGGAAGTTGTCACAGGACCTCACTCTCCTCCTCTTCCCTCGATTCTAAGATCCTTGACAGTCATGGGTCTTCTTGGCTCGGATGTACTTCACCCCAGTGGCCAAGGATCTCGAGTTCAAGTTCATATTGCAAATCCAAGATAATTAAGGAATGTGGACAAGGAGGTGAAGAGGATAAAAGATTTTATTAAGGAAAATATAGAAAATGATTTATGTTTTATTTATTTGAGAGGGAGAGAGACAGAGAAGCAGAGATATAGAGAGAGAATGGGTACGCCAGGGCCTCCAGCCACTGCAAACGAACTCCAGACATATGTTCCGCCTTGTGCATCTGACTTATGTGGGTCCTGGGGAATCGAACCTAGGTCCTTTGGCTTTGCCGGAAAGTGTCTTAACCACTAAGCCATTTCCCCAGCCTAGAAAATGATTTCACAAGAGACCAACGTATGATTTCATTACAACCAGTTTTGATGAAGCAATGAGTTTATCGAGGTTACTTAAAGATCAGGGTGAGGGGTTGCTTACAGGAGCAATGGACGACTCAAGGCAGCGGCATCACTGAAAAGCCCACCCAGCCCAGGTGATGACTCACAGAGGCTGCACCTCTGGAGCTCACTGCGCAGCCCGCAGGCAGCTCCGTGGGTGAGAGTCCTGAGCACACGACCTGATTTGCAGGCAGCTCGTTTGCAGACTCTCATTCCCAAGCAGTTGTTTCTCCTTTATGTAAAGGCTGGAGTCTTGCAACCTTTTCCCCAGACTTGCTGAATTGCTGACTCTCCCTAGCTTCCTTCCTCTGCCGCTGGAGGGAACGTCTCAATTGGCAGGAGATGGCTGCACAGGAGCTTCTCCCGTGAGAAAGAGAGGGGATTTCCTGATCATGGGCTTGGAGAGGGAATATAAAGGTGAAAGCGGCAGGGCAAGGTATGTGGAAGGTTCCTGTGGGCATCCAAAGAATAAACAGAGAAGGGAAAGCCAAGCTCTTTGAGTTAGAACTCAGAAAAGCAGGCAGACTCAGCAGGGGAGGGCCGGCGAGCAACCTGCAGAGAAAGGGGCTTCCGCTTCAGCCTATCTGTAGGTGAGGGGTGGTCTCTTGACCAGGTGAGGGATCCACAGACTCTACAGAAGACCTTGTTCCCCCTAGTCAAGGAGTTGCAGTCTCTTATTTTCTAATATTACCAAGGAAACAGGAGGTGGTCATTGTCAACGTACCTTGATTGGTTGGTGGGGGAGAGAGGAGCTCGCAGAGCCAACCAATAGGGGACGACGACCCACGAAAAGTGAAGGAGGCAGACCCAGGAAGCTGCTGATGATCACCATCGCCAATCAGTCTGAATTGGCTATTTGCTTTTTCATCTTACTGGGGACAGAGTGGCATCTGTGTTCTTTGGGACCTGTGTCCCTAACTGACTACCTGCAAAAAAAAAAAATAAAAATAAAATAATAAAAAAAGGACTACCTTGCATCTCTGTCAATCCTTTGCTGTGTTCCCATTGGCTGAACCCAGCCCAAGCCAGCACCCAAGGGAGCCGACTGCTGTGGTACATCTAGGTGCCCTGAGGAGAAGAAAAATAAAAAAGAAATCCAGAGGGACACATTTACATATATTGAGGATGCATATCCTAAAACATTATATTGATTTTGGAACGTTGCCTCTGTCTACCCTAGCATTCACCTGGGGTGCATGAACTTTAAATGAGGTTCAGGCTCCCCAAACCATCTGAGCTGCGCGTGGCTTTTCCAGGACTGTGCAAATTCCCCTAGAAGTTTTTCTGAGCAGACTGGTGATCCACTCACTGACTTGAGACGGTTTCTTTAGAAGGCTTTGGCCATTTTTTTTTTTTTCTTTTCAGAGATTTAGGCCATTGTTCAGCGTGTGGAGAGATAACAAGGGTGCAGTTTAATGGGCTACAGATGTCTGGGATGGTGACTCAGGCTTGCTGGCAGCCATCCAGGACAGGAAAAGCTGCTGCGCGATTCCTATTGGCTGTCTCTATGCTGGAGAGGAAGGGCTGAGCTGAGCCCGGTTTATGGTGATGCGGTGCAGCCTGGCCTCGAGCGGAGCCGCACAGATGCTCGGCGAGAGGGGAGCTTGCTGTCGGCCTGTGTGCTGTTGTCCGTCCAAGGCGACTCATTTGCAATCAGTTTCAAAGCTCCGTAGACGCCAAGTTCTGTCGCATTGTCTAGCTCCGGTTTAAAAGCTTCCCTCCTGACATTTTGGTGCAAAATAATAACCAAACTTCTTGTGTTCAACAACATATCGCAAGCTGTATGGCGCTTTTCCAAAAAGGAAGGAATAAGGAAAGAAAGAAAGGCCTACGTATCAAGTCTTTCGGAAAAGGAATGTTCCAGCTCTGCACACACACATCCTCTCTCTTTACCTATCCTATGATTAATGACAATGCTTAAGCTCACAAGTCAACAAGCCCTAGATATGTGTTTCAAGGCTGCCTCTCTTCATGATAAGATTTTTTTCTTCAAAAAGGAGGGGAGGGGGTCTATTGAAATGTATAAGCTTTCAGAAATATAGAGAAATGAGTTAAATGTCTATTTCAAATATTAGTTCCTTGTTTAATTTGCGTTCTTGCACAGTATAGGCTCTTGACGCATGGAGTATTAAGCAAAGTCGGGTTTCAGTGTGGACTACTGCACGGTCAAGAGCAATAATCTAGAGTTGGTGGCAGTAAACTGTTGTCACCGCTATGTCCACAGACATGGAGAGGAGGAAGGAAGGGAAGGAGAAGGAACTAGTGGAATGGCGACTTTGATACGGGAATTGATAGCAAAGGAGCCTTTCTTGGCTCTTGGGTGGGTGATAACTCGGGCATCAGGAAGCCTGATGGTCACAATCATGCAAAACTTCCACTGAGTCAGTGTTCTCCAGGATCTTCTCTTATGAACTTGACAAATGAAGCGATGAAATTTGGAAAGATTTTATTATAGAGCTTAAGAGAGTGGAAGGGCTCCTGTGAGACAAGAGGGGTCCCAGGAATAAGAACCCACCTGGTGACTGATTGGGGTTCCTATGGGAAGGAGAGGTCCTTTAAAGAAGGAAAACTAGATTACCAGGCTTCTAGGTAGGGGGTCAGGTTTCTGGGATAGAGGGCAACTTTCTCAGGAATCTTCAGTTCTCCAGGAAAGGGAGCAATCAGCTTGGAAGGGGCTAATTTTCTAGGAACCTTTCTGGAAGATGTAACTTTCCAAGAAAGAAAGAGATAAAAGAAAACACCTGATTCTCCCTGCAAGCTCAAGGTAAAAGCTAATCACTTTGAGAGTCCTACTATTCTAGCTGCCTAGCCAATTTCTATGTCCTCTTCTTCAACATCTATTTCTTTTTGTTAAGGTATTTATTTATTTATTTAAGAGAGAATGAGAGAGGGGGAGAATGGGGATGCCAGGGCCCTAGCCACTGCAAATGAACTCCAGCTGCACGCACCACCTTGTGCATCTGGCTCATACGGGTACTGGTGAATTGAACCTGGGTCCTTAGGCTTCACAGGCAAGTGCCTTAACCACTAAGCCATCTCTCCAGCCCTTTAATGTATATTTCTATGTCTTAGTCTTCAACTTCTAATGAAGGTCAGAGCTTGATAGAGGTGAGGTTGAATGAAGAATCTGGTGAGTCACCACCTTGAACTCACTCTCTCCCTCACTCCTTTATGCCCTCCTGGCTCCCACTGTCTGAATCTCACCCATACAGAGTCCAAGGGTGTCCACTGTGGTCTATCCGGGCTGTCTCTCAGGTCCCCAGGAGATAGGAAGTCAGGGAGAAGAAAATGGACAATGGATCTGGAGGGATAAATTCATAAATATGTGGAGGTGCCTATCCTAAAATAGTATGTTCATTTGGGAACATTGCTTTAGTCTGACATCATTTCATTCCAACTCTTTTTCTATATCAACTTCATTGTCATCCCCAAATCCCTTTAAAGTTATCTCATCACTTAAAAGTTCTTTACTTTTGACAATTGGTGTCTAGGTGTGTTATTGTGACACTTTCACTCTTTTGTAGATCTCTTACACATGACATAACTAATTATTACTAATAAACATATGGTAGAAGCATTATAAAATGATTTTCTTTTCTTTTTCTTTTTTTTTTTTTTTACCAATTCTACTAGTTGACCTAAGCATCAAAAATAAGAGTAATTATGATCAATTAAGAGATTCCACCATTTGCTTAAATAACACTTGCTAATAGGGAGCCATTTAATTTGAGAGGCTTTTAATGGTATGATATGAATGTAAATAAATCCCTTCTTATTTCAAGAATAATCTCGTGGAGACACTATATTGGGCATTTATATATTATGCTAAGACTTCTTAGACGTCAACTTCCACAACTGTAAAATAACAATAATAATAATACTGCCTACCTCATAGAACTGAAAAAAATGAAACTTATGTAAAATAATGAGCCAATGTTAGAAAAATCTTCATGTTTCATTTATTTTATGTTGATTTTTTTTCTTTGTTGTGGTTGTTCGACATGGCCTGACTCTATTTATCCTTTGGCTGAATTTTAAGCATCCATTTCCTTCTGTAAGCAACACACTATTGCTTAACTTAACCAGCAATCCTTCATGGAGCCTTAAGATTTGGAGCACATTTTAGGCACTCACTGCTTTTGGCCACTAGGTGGCAAAAGCATGGGTGTTTCCTAGTACCCACACGGCAGTAGACTGCTGTTGACTTAGTTAACTCTGGTTAACTTTTGAATTTAGTTTAATTTCTTTTCTTTATTTTTGTCTTATAAAGCCCAAAGTCAAAAATGTAAGAGAAGGGCTGGAAAGATGGCTTAGCGGTTTAGGCACTGCACAAGGTGGAGCATGTGTACAGAGCTTGCAGTGGCTGGAGGCCCTGGCCCTCCTGTTCTTTCGTTTCTTTCTCTCTCTTTCATAAATAAATAAAAAAGTTAATACATCCAGTTTTTCCAAGTATATTTAAGCTAACCAAAGCTTAAATAAAAGCTGATCCTTCTACCCTTATATGTAGGTGTTCTGTGCTTTTCATACAGAAGCTGAGAATGGTGAATGTACCATGACTTCAGTGTGTGGTTACTGTGTTTTAGGAAGAGAATATTAATTGTAGGATGAAAATCTTCATGCTTATAAATACATAGTGTTTCCAAATATTAGGTATATATTCGGAAGCATGTAGCTTAATCCTCTTTTAAACACATGCTGTGCAATGCTCGGTCAACATATGAGTAAAGGGAGCCCTTCCTCACATATACTGTGTATGAAGAAAAAGATTCCTAGAGACACCAGCAGTGCTGTATCCAAACTGTCCCAATGCCACACTCTCTGTGTGTGTCATGCTGGGAATGGGAGTCAAAGAATAGTGAGCCCTGGGCTGGAGATGTTTCTCAGTGGTTAAGGCTCTTGCCTGCAAAGCCTAACGATCTAGGTTCAGTTCCTCAGTACCCATGTAAATGCAGCACTAGAGGCCCTAGTGTGCCCATTCTCTCTCTCTTTCCCTTATAAATAAATTTTTTAAAAAATTTAAAAAAGAATAGTGGGTCCTGGCTTTTTCATGATTTTTAGATTTTTTTTAGTACATGGAGACTTCAGAGCCCATCAAGAGGGAGAGGGCTGGAGAGATGGTTCAGCAGTAAAGGCGCTTGCCTGCAGAGCCAAAGGACCCAGGTTCAATTCCCCAGGACCCCACGTAAGCCAGATGCGCAAGATGGCACATGCATCTGGAGTTTATTTGCAGTGGCTGGAGGCCCTGGCATGCCCATTCATTCTTTCTATCTGCCTCTCTCTCTCTCTCTCTCTCTCGTGAATAAATTAAAAAAATTAAAAATGAAAAAGTATGTTCTTGAGGTGCGTGCGTGCGTGCGTGCGTGTGTGTGTGTGTGTGCATGCGTGTTGGGATGAAGAGTGTGATATTGCACCATTACATAAAACACCCTGATGGGGCTCAGCTAGCATCAGATCAAATGCCCACAGGGGCTTCACGCATGTCTGAAGCTGGCTGGCCGCTGAGCTCGGAATGTGCTAAGTGGAAATGGCCATCTGCATTCAAATATTGAGAGCGCAGTCGGAAGTGTGCATGCATGGACTCAAGAGAAACTTGGTTGGACTGGCGAGCCTGTGACCCCCGAGATCGCCCACTTAGCCATGCCCTCGTCTGGTGACTTCAAGACTTCTGATCCAAGCGCATCTCTTTGAGCCATCTTCTTAGTCGTCCCTTGGTTCCCGCTGAGGAAATTGACTCTGTGGGTCTGTATTTAGTACATAGCTACTCCCTCCCGCCTGTGCGGCCCTGCTCACTACCCTGCTTCGTCCCCGCCTGTTTTTCTCTGCCTTATCCTATTTGTTTCTGAGAGTGCTCTGAAGGGAACAGCTATCTCTGATTCTTCGCTGGTCTTACAAGAAGAAATGTGCTCAGTGTCTCAAAAGCCAGAATTGTGTGTGATGTGCCGACGAGTCCTAGAGCATTATGCCATCGCTCTGCTCGTTTGTTTGTTATGGCTCTTGCTGTTTTCCTCTGCTTACTTCATCTGATCCCAGAGCACAGGACGCTCTGACGCCCAGCGCCTAATGGCTTTGACAGTTTGAGTTCAAGTTGCTATACTTCAAGTAGCCTGTAGAGGGCACGAGTGCATTTCATATCAAGTGTGACTGCATTTGCAACGATCGTTTTAACAAATGCTTGCTTCCTTGTTGGTGGAAACTGAGGCCAGGAAATTAAAAGTTGAAACAGTACTACGTTTTACTCTTTTCTTTGACTTCACACTGTTTTATGCATAATAGCCCATGTAGGATAGTGGATCTAATACTCATGGATTTTGTTTGTTGAATAATAGTTACTAAGAACCTGCTACTGAGAAGTAAGCGTCTAGGGCCTGGGACAGAGAAGCAGCAAGTCAAAGTCCTCTCCGGGTGTCATATTCCAAGTGACAGAGAGATAAAACAAGTGGCCAAATCCATGCATGGTGACTGACTCAGGAAAGAATGCTTGCTGAAGCGCTGGGACGGAAAGTATGGTCATTTGGGGTCACTGTGGAGACGCTTTCAGTGGCGATGGTATTAAAGGTGACTCACTGGAGAGCTGGTTCAGTGAGTAAAGGGCTCTGCCTTGCATGCACGAGGACTCCAGTTTAATCCACATTAAAAAACAGAACAAGGGCTAGAGAGATGGCTTAGTGGTTAAGCGCTTGCCTGTGAAGCCAAAGGACCCCGGTTCGAGGCTCAGTTCCCCAGGACCCAGGTTAGCCAGATGCACAAGGGGGCGCACGCATCTGGAGTTCGTTTACAGAGGCTGGAAGCTCTGGCGCGCCCATTCTCTCTCTCTCTCTCTCTCCCCCTCTCTCTGCCTCCTTCTCTCTGTTGCTCTCAAATAAATAAATAAACAAAAAAATTTAAAAAAAAATAAACCAGGTGTGGTAACATGTGCCTGTCATCCAAGCACTGGGGCACTGGGGCAGAGGGATCCCTGGGGCTCACTGACCAGGCACTCTCGCCTATTTAGTGAGACCAGGTCACTCAGGGATCCTATCTAAAAAGAAGTGGATGGTGTCACTAAGGATCCATCTAAGGTCGTGTTCTGGCCTCTGCATACGTGTGCACACACATACCCCCCACCCTCCACGCCCCACAAACATGCACACACATGCGTATAGTCGGTTTTTCCGAAGAAAGGAAAAAGCATCCAGCCATGTGGGAACCTTTCAGGAAGTCCCAGCTTGAGGAACGTAGAGCCCCAGTGTTCTGGGGGAACAAGAAAAAGCCTGCTCCTGAGGCTGGATGTGGTGCTTTGATTCAGGTGTCCCCCATAAACTTAGCTGTTCTGAATGCTAGGTTCCCAGCTGATGGAGATTTGGGAATTAATGCCTCCTGGAGGCAGTGTATTGTTGGGGGCAGGCTTATGGGTGTTATAGCCAGTTTCCCCTTGCCAGTGTTTGGCACACTCTCCTGTTGCCGTTGTCTACTGTATGTGGGCCAGGGGGTGATGTCCACTCTCTGCTCATGCCATCATTTTCCCTTGCCATCGTGGAGCTTCCCTCTGGAGGCTGTAAGCCAAGATAAACCTCTTTTTCCCACAAGCTGCTCTTGGTTGGGTGATTTCCACCAGCAACGCGAACCTGACTGCAACCCTGGAACATGGTGAGGGCAGAGGACTAGGCAACGTGGCCCGAGATGAGTGAAAGCTGGCCATCAAGCTTGCAGGCTTTGGCAAGGGTTTGCCACCTCCTCTGTCCATATACTTGTAGAGTTTGAATGTTGAAGGGACCAGGGTGACCCTCCTTGTATTCTCAAAGGACCTAATAGAATTTCCTAAGGAGATGGTCCCAGGGGCAGTTTCTAGCACAGATTTGATAAGCAGCTCTAGAATGAGGCCAGCAGGCCCTCATCTTCAATCTTACTGGTTAGATGTGAGTGGTTCATGCCTAGTGTTGAGAAACCTCTGATTTATCTCTTAGGACTGTACGGCTGCAAGCAGCAGAACTCGGCTCCAGCTAGCTGAGGTCAGCAGGGAAGGGCAGCCAGTGGAACAAAGAGAAAACTGGACTATGAGACCCAAAGGTGGACCCAGGGCCACCCAAGTTTGCAGGCACACTGCAGAATTTTTTCTCTTTTTACATTTAATTTTAATTGACAAATAATGATCACACACATGTTTGGTGGGTAGTATTCCCAAAGCACTGAAGTCCAGATAAATCCCAGCTCAGGTTCTCTACCTCTCCATGCAGACTATATATTCACTTATGAACACACACACACACACACACAAAAAAAAAAAATCTGCCAAGTGCCAGGCAGTGTGCTCGGTAGAGTGACTGAGCAATGGAGAGAGAGGAACACCTCATTATCTCATTATTTACTCGTGTCTCTCTTTCTCTAATTTGTTTATTGAGCAAACACTACTTTTAAAATGTCTGTGTGTGTGCATGTTCATGCGGGTGTGGGTGCACATGCATGTGTATGTGGAAGCCAGAGGATGGCAGTATTACTCAGGAATATCATGTATCTTTTTATTGTTGTGGTGAAGACAGGGTCTGTCATTGTCTTGGAACTTGCAAATTAAGATCCACTGGCTGGCCAGCGTGGCTCAGGGATCCCCCCCGCCCCGCCACACACACCGCCTCTGCGTCTTCAGTGCTGGGATTGTAGTCACACACCACTCTGTCCAGCATTTCCTGGGGGCCTGGGGTCCAAACTCAGGTCCCTTTGCTAATGAGACAATCCCTTTACTGGCTGAGCTCTCTCTCTCCCCAACACCAAGCACAAACTTATTAAGTACTTATTATCTAAAAGACTATGTGGGGGAAATAGAAACCCATAAAATAGCCTTCATCTTTAGGAAATTTCTACTCTGGTTAGAAAACCATGCAGAGGGCTGGAGAGGTGGTTTAGCAGTTAAGGCACTTGCCTGTGAAGCCTAAGGACCCAGGTTCAATTCCCCAGGACCCATGTAAGCCAGATGCATAAGGTGGTGCATGTGTCTGGAGTTTGCAGTGGCTACAGGCCCTGGCATGCCCATTCTCTCTCTCTCTCTCTCTCTCTCTCTCTCTCTCCTCTCTCCCTCTCTCTAATAAATAAATAAATAAACAAAACAGCTGCAGAGATGGCTTAGCACTTAAGGCACTTGCTTGCAAATCCTAAGGACTGAGGTTCAATTTTTCAGGACCCACATAAGCCAGATGCACATGGTGGCACATGCATCTGGAGTTTGTTTATGTCTATTTTCTCTCTAGCTGCCTCTTTTTCTCTCTCTCTTTTTCTCTCTCTCTCTCAAATAAATAAATAAAAGGGGACTTAAAAATTAAAAAATAATGTATATATTAAAGAAAAGCATGCAGAAAATGTCCTGAGGACCTAGAGGAGGAAAAGGCATGTGCATCTTATGGGAACTGAGACGTCTCCCTGTGCCAGGCGTAGTGGCACACGCCTTTAATCCCAGATCCCAGGAGGCAGAGGTAGGAGGATCCCACCATGAGTTCGAGGGCCATCCTGGAGCTACAGAGTGATTTCTTGCTCAGTCTGGTCTAGAGTGAGACTCTACTTTAAAAAAAAAAAAAAAAAAAAAAGCTGCCCTCAGCTTCTGCCTAAGTCGGAACCCCTGACTCTGGCTGTGCAGTTACTGTAGAAAGCAGCAGAGCCTCGGCTTAGTAGACGATCATGATGGTTTACAAAGGCTTCGCCCACACAGGCTGCAGGGGCTACCTGGGGATTTGCCGGTGGACAACAATGTGAACGATCAATTGGATGATTCAGGCCTTAGCAGCCACACGGCCTGACTCCCCTGGGCCTCCGGTCCTGCTCGTGAGCTCAGCCTGCATGCTTCTCTCAGCGGTCAGCACATCCAGCAAGGTAAACGAGTCAAGCAGGGTCTAATGCAGGGGTGGCAATACAATAGGGTTCAGTGCGCAGGCATTTCCTTAGCATACAGATACCTGTGTTGGGCAGACTTTCCATCGTTGTGAGAAGATACTTGGGAAAACAACGCCAAGACAGAAACGACGCATTTTGGCACATGCTATCTGAGGTTGTGGTTCACCCTGGTGGGAGGGGCGTGAGGGAACAGAGCTGTTCACTTCCTAAAAGCCAGAAAGCACACAGCACAAAGGCATGGACTTGAAGGCTTCCTCCTTTCTTACCTTTTATTATGCTTGGGCCCAGATATTTGCCCTTAGTTAGTCCTTTCTCAAAAAGCCTCCCCAGACACACTCCACGCTATGACTTATTAATCTCTGAAGTACTCCTCTGTAAATACAATCAATTGGGCAGTCAAGATTAAGCAACACAATATCTAATTTTTTCGTGTGTGAATGCTAACACTCAAAAATACTGCTGTCAGATTCTTTTTTCATTTCTGGGCTGTTCACGCTTTGCGTTACTTCTAGAAAGACCATTCGATGTGTTAAATGGGAACTATAAGGCTTTCTTATGGGGCTGTATGTATACAAGGCAAGAACACAGGTTCTGAAGTCAGGACAGAAGAACTAACAGCTGCCGTCTCCATCTCCCACAAGCCCCAGCGTTAGAGCAATGCCCCTGGCAGCAACTGCTGCTGGTGATTCCATTTGCTCCCTGGCCCTGCTTCCCACCCGCCAGGCATTAGCCAGCATCAGCCTTTTAACATGCAAGCTAGAACACTCTCCTACACAAAACCCTAAGTAATTAGCCTCTACTTTCAGAAGTCTTAAAAGTTCTGAACATGACTTTTAAGCCCCTGATCCACTGGGCCTTTCTTTCCCCTCATCCTCCATCCCTTCCCGTCCTCTCAAAGCGTTAGACACCAGGCCTGATACCTTACACATGTTATCTCGCCTAAACGTTACATTGACCCTGTTAGGTACTGACTGTCATTATCTCTACGACAGATCGAGGTGGAACAGAGGAACAGGCTCCAGCTTGTTCAAGAGCAGTCAGTTGTGGCATCTTTGCAAAATCTCAAGCTGAGTGAGTGCACCCCCCCTCGGGTCTGTACCCTCATTAGTTGTCATTGTCACTACGGTCCTTTCCCAAGAGATGAGGAGAGTCCCCACGACTATGTTGCTGGCACACATTAGACACTCAGTTATTACTTACTAAATATGAAACATGTTCTCCCAATACAAATCAGCAAGAAGCTTTAGAAATGAGACGAGGATTTTCTTTACTTTTTCTTTCTGCAACATGTGCTTATGTATAGCGTATGCACATCTACCTGCCTTTGTGGAGCCCCGTGAGCTCAGCTGCGGTGGCCGGAGCAGAATGTCCCGTGTCCTGCTCCGTCACTCTTCTCACTGGAGCCAGAGTCTCTTCTGCTGTAGATACGTGAGCTTGCTGTTGTCCACCAGCCCAGACAAGCCCCGGATGTCTTCGAACCCCCTCGCAGGGCTGGGGCTATAGGCATGTATGCTCACACTCAGTGGTTTACGTGGGATCTAGAGATTCAAACTCTGGCAGTGTTGTGCCCCTAACACCCTCATATTTGAGCAGGAAACAGATGTAATCAGTGAGCCAAGTTTCCAGGCCTAGAAAAATATTTTCTTATAGAAGAAAGCGAGGGGAGTCAGCTTTGCCCCTGTGGCAGGTACTGGTAAGTTGCCCATTCCGTAGTACGTAGTAGTATGTAACCTTCTACCCTTGATCATGAAAGCAACCCTAATTTAATGCAATGTGTTAAAAACAAAAGGTGTGAAAATAAGATGGGGAAGAAGGAGGGTGTTAAATGGGAGGGGGAGGGGATAAGAGAGTATAATTGGGGCAGTAAGATGAACATACATTAAATACACGTATAAAAATGTCAAAAATGGAAAAAATTAAATAATAAAACAGTAAAATTGGTAATGTGAGCAAAGCAAAAAGCTTCACCAGGTAGAGAGTAAGAAAACCACTTCTACAACCAAAATATCTGGCTTCCAGTCACGCCTCACACCCATGCTTGTGTAAATGTGGGTGAGGTATCTAAGCATTGGGCTCCTCATCTAAAACCCAGGAGCAATTAGAGTGCCTATTTTCCAGTAGAGTTGTGACAATAAAATGAGCTATTATTAAAAATGTTTAAAATCCTGATTCTTATATGAAAATGTTGAGCACTGTACAGGTGGAACCCTGTCACCACTCCAGACCTTTGACTTGCTCACTGCCGAGCACTTGTCTCCTGGTTTCTCAGGTCATTGCAGCTGGGGTCAGCTTTCCTGGCTTTGGAAGACCCAGAGTCTGTGTCCTAGCTCTGTCCCTCCATGTGCCTGAGGGGAGCTGCCCACGTCTGGTCTCAATCCTTCCCCTCAGCAACCTCGCAGGGATCCCTCCCCGTGTGCCCCGGCCTGTCCTCTCTCCTTTGCTCCTGAGAGGACTCCAGACATTGCCTTCAAAGGTGCTGTTAATATCTCCTTCAGCTGGCCATGAGCTTTGGTTACTCTGCACGTCCAGGAAATCTATCACTTCTTTATCATCTCACATCTTCTGGAAAATTAGACGATACATTTCTCTACAGAGCAGATTCCTATCACAAAACCCACCATCCCTTTGAACCCATTTACCCAGTCACTGGAGTCCTATTCTCCACACACTGGCTTTTCATTTGTAAAGCCAAGGCCCATGTGTGTGTATGGCGGGGGGGCAGCCAGGAGACAAGTAACAGCCAAGACTGATGTGGTTGAACTCTTGAGTATGCACGCAAATCACATGGGACTTCAAAAGCACAGCTTTGGGCCTCACTCTTGAGACTCACGTCCAGTCCCCCACTCCATTCGCATTCGGATCGCAGGGGATTACAGTAATCAACCTTTTCCCCAGCTTCAGATATGACTGAGTCTATTGGCAAAATGACATCTCCACTTATCTTGTGACCTAACTTTTTTAAACTCTGGGGAAGGAGTTGCATTTAATATGAAAGTTATAAGAAAAGATGAAGTTTTATTTAAAGTACAAGACCATCTCTTCTGACAAAGCAAAAACAAAAAAAAACTCACTGGTTGAAGAGCCATTCATTTCCCATGCTGTGACGCTTTGCCTGGGGTAGACACGGCCATCCTGAGCTCGCAGAGACTGGGTGTCCAACGTTGAACCTTGAAAACAATCTATGAATGATCAGTAAATAACATGCACATGTCCTGTTGCTGCTGTGGCAAGTTACCTCTCTTCATGGCTTAAGACAGAGCAAATGCATTATCTTAGAGTGGCAAAGGCTAGAGCAGAAAACCAAAGAGAAAAGAGGTTTGGCTCTTTCTAGATGCTTTGGGGAGAATCCATTCCTTTGCCACGCCCGGCTTCTCCATGGCTCATGCATCCTGCTTTGCATCACTCCGACCTGTGTCTTTGAATCACAATTCCTTTGCTAGCTTTAACCTCCTGTTCCCCTCTTATACCATCTCCTGTAATAATCCTGGTCCCGCTTGCATAAACCAGGGTCACCTCCTATCTCAAGATCCCTTTGCTTATCAAATCTTACAAAGAGCATTTCACCAGGTATAAAAGTGTGTTCCCAGGCTTAGATGTGGACATACTCAGTGAGCCACTGGTCCATCCGCTAATAAAAACAAATGAGAATATGGAATTTCAGATTCGTGAAACTGAGACTACTTAGACTAAAATGAAGTCAGCACATGCTATATGCTATGACCTACTCTAGGCTTTTTGTACAACTATCTCATATACTACACAAAACAGAACTAAAAGGTAGGATCTGTTAATACCCTCAGGTTACAGGCAAGAAAGCTAAACTGATGTAACTCTTTAATGGCTGAGGCAGGACAATAACCCAGAAAGTTATGCCACCAAAACCTTGCATTTGCACTGCAGAGATGGTTTAGCAGTTAAGGTGCTTGCCTGCTAAGCCTAAGGACCCAGGTTCGATTCCCCAGGATCCATGTAAGCCAGATGCACAAGGGGGCACATGCATCTAGAGTTCATTTGCAGTGGCTAAAGTCCCAGACATGCCCCGTCCCATTCATTCTCTCTCTCTTTCAAATAAATAAATAAATAAATATTTTTTTAAAAATAAAAAACAACCTCACACTTATTCTGAGTACCAGGAACTAGGTGGCTCTGAGAAGCAAATGAGAGCACAAGAGAAACCTTTCTCTCCTTCTCATTAGTGACTTAATGCGAGGCTGACCATAAGTATGGATTCCACGGGAGTGCGGTTTTTATGCCTTGTGGATATATCTGATCAGATTCTCCTAACTAGAGACTTGCAGTCTCTCGAGAGTCCGGATGTGGATTTCACTTCTGTACCTGGTCACAGAATAATAGTTTCTCCCTCCTGGCCAACAGCTCTACAGTCAGGAGCCGTCAATCAAGAGCCGGGCTGTTTACACACTGCCACGGAGGCTGCGTGCAAAGCCACAGTGCACCGTCAGTAAAGCAGCGCCAACGGGGGCCGCTGTGTGATGCCTCCTGAAATTGCAGGCTGGCCACCGCTGGCTCTCCCACAGAGATGCCCTTTTCCCTTTGAAGCCGGTGCCCTCTTTTAGCCTTCCCTTGCCACAGAGAGGCCACTCAGAACAGCCTCCCAGGGCTCCAGGCTTTTGAAGTGTCTTGCTAAGGGACGCGAGGCGGGAAGCAGCTCTTTAATGTTCTGTCTCCCGAGCAGGGTAGAGCTTACTCGAAGAGGTCCAGCTCTGCTCCTTGTCTCTGTGATTTCACCAAGTTTCTGAGCCTCAATCTATCCTTGCAGGATGGAAATCATAACATGCATTGGTGCCTTTGGGTGCATGGAATAGAAACTGCCTTTAGTCCATGGAAGAGGTACGGGACAAGGAGCTTTGCGGGGCTGAGAATCGGTGTGTAGCTTCAGTGACATGGGAGAGAGCAGTCTGAGAATCGGTGTGTAGCTTCAGTGACATGGGAGGGAGCAGTCTGAGAATCGGTGTGTAGCTTCAGTGACATGGGAGGGAGCAGTCTGAGAATCGGTGTGTAGCTTCAGTGACATGGGAGGGAGCAGTCTGAGAATCGGTGTGTAGCTTCAGTGACATGGGAGGGAGCAGTCTGAGAATCGGTGTATAGCTTCAGTGACATGGGAGGGAGCAGTCTGAGAATCGGTGTGTAGCTTCAGTGACATGGGAGGGAGCAGTCTGAGAATCGGTGTGTAGCTTCAGTGACATGGGAGGAAGCAGTCTGAGAATCGGTGTGTAGCTTCAGTGACATGGGAGGGAGCAGTCTGAGAATCAGTCAGGTGGCGCTAATGGCCGTGGGATAGCAACTAGCAGCCACTCTCTAGTATTTAAACTATGTATTTCTTTCCTCTTCTGAAATTCTGGATTAGTATATCTGAATGCACGTGGCATCTGCACCTGAGTGGATAGCAGGCACTTTACAGTTAATGGTTACACAATAAAATACTTAAGTATCCCTCCAAACCCCACCAAGCGCTAGTTTCGTAAGTGTATCTCTAGGCAACTCCTGCTGAAAATCTTGTCTGCATTATTTTAAAAAATATATTTTATTTATTCACTTGAGAGAGTGAGATAGAGAAAGAGGCAGATAGAAAGAGAGAGAATGGGCGTGCCAAGGCCTCTAGCCACTACAAACAAACTCCAGATGCATGTGGCACCTTGTACATCTGACATTGCGTGGGTATTGGGGAATTGAACTCAGCAAGTGCCTTAACCATGGAGCACTCTCTCCAGCCCCTTGTCAATGCTTTTGCTGCCTTATTCTCACACTCCTCAGCTGATATGTCAGCAGTCTTTATCTTTGCTTCAACCCAAGTCCTGGCTCGTCAGTTCTCACGTCCAGTATGCCCACACACCAAGCTTGCTGTCCTAGCTGGGCCTTTGTGCCAACCTTTTCCTCCTCATTGCAGGTCTTGCCCTTATCAAAGTGCCTTCCTACATGTGAAAGCCAGAAAAATTATTTATTAAAAACACAATCAAGACATGTTCATCCTCCATGCACCCTCTAATGACTCTCTCTTTTTTGAGAGAGAAATCACCAGTGAAGATACTCAACAGTGGACACTGCAAGCCTTATATTTGGCCAGCCAGGCCAAATAAGCCAACAGGTGCAATAGTAGCACATCTGTTATGGGGGAAACAAACTGCCCTATAATTGGACTGGAGGCCCGCTCCATGGGAGGGAATACATCCCAGATACTGAAAACATACAACAGGGTTAGTCATGAACCCTAGGGGGTGTAACGTCTGCTGGTGTCTGGCTAAATGTATATACTATGCTCACCAAACTGCCCAGTAAGCACTTCTCTTAATGTTCACACCTACATATTAATGCTACTCTCACTGTTGGCTAGAGAAGCTTCTCTTTTCAGATGGCAGTGTCCTTGGGATGATTCAGAAGGCACCATGGTGCTAAGAAGAAGTGACAGAGGAGTGCTCAGCACTGAAATATCTCTATCACACCTTCCAAGGCTCAGGGTCCATTGCAGAAGAGGTGGCTGAAAGAATGTAGGAGCCAAAGAAAGGGTAGGACTCCTTACAAAATGCTCCTCCAGACACAAAATAGCCTGGATATCCATGACCTCACAGTGCTTGACACTACCTACATAAGACCATCATAATAGGAGGATAAGATCAGGACAACAAAATAAAAGAGAGACTGATTGACAGGGGGAGGGGATATGATGGAGAATGGAGTTTCAAAGGGGAAAGTGGGGAGAGAGAGGGAATTACTATGGGATATTGTTTACAGTTACAGAAGTTGTCAATTAAAAATGAACTTAAAACAATCAAAGCTGAGGCGAGATGGCGCTGTTGATAAAGTGTGAGTGAACTTCTAGCACCTGATGCACTGCTGGACAAGCACCCAACCAACAGCAGCTTCCAGGAGGAAAGGGTTTTATTTCAGCCTTAGAAATTCCAGGGGAACGCCATCTATGGTGGAAGAAACTCGTTAACTTCCATAGATCCAAGCAGAAGGCCACCACCAATAGCCAGCACCACAAAACAGTCAGAACTCCAATTGCTCTCCAAACACCCTAGGGCTGGATGCAAGAGCTACCTCCAGGAATCCATCTCTTTTCTAGTGGGTATCCGCCCACTAGAGACTCAAAAGTCAAGTCTGAGCCTATGGAGCCACTCATTTGAACCACTGCAGCACCCATGTAAAACCTAGGTGTGTTGTGCATGCCTGGAATCCCAGCACTGTACAAGCAGAGAGGCAGAGGAGCCCTGGGGCCTGCTGCACAGCTCGTATATCTGAGTCAGTGAGCTCCAGGTTCGGTGAGAGACTCTGTCTCAGAGAATAAGGTGGTGAGAGATGGTGAAGATGCCAGTGCTATCTCTGATTTCCATAAGTGCACACATGTGTGTGACCATACCTATGAACACATGTATGCACACACACATGTGTGTGACCATACCTATGAACACACGTACACACACACACACGTGTGTGACCATACCTATGAACACATATACAGACTCACATGCAGAAAGAGCATTTTAAAAAGTCCACTATTCTCTCTCTCTCTCTCACACACACCCTCTCTCCGTCTCAAATAAATAAAAATTAAGAGAAAACAAGGCTGGGAAGATGGCTTTGCAGTTAAGGCACATTCCTGTGAAGCCTAAGGACCTTGGTTTGATTATCCAGGTCCCATGTAAGCCAGATGCACATGGTGGCACATGAGTCTGGAGTTTGTTTGCAGTGGCTAGGCACCCTGGCTCACCTGTTCTCTCTCTCTTTCTTTCCCCCTCCCCCCATCTCAAATAAATATATATATTTTTAAAGTCCACTAGTCTTGAGCTCAGCCTACATAATACAACATTGTCTGCACCCTGGCTGCATCTCTCAACTCGTTGTGTACCATTCTATCTTGGAGTGGTGCATTGACTTTCTTCATGATCTTTTTTAAATACTTTATTCTTATTTATTTATTTGAGAGAGAGAGAAATAGGCAGAGGGAGAGAGAGAGAACAGAGACAGAGACAGAGAGTGAGAATGGGTGCACCAGGGCCTCCACCCACTGCAAATGAACTCAGGTACATGTGCCCCCTTGTGCGTCTGGCTTATGTAGGTCCTGGGGAATTGAACCTGGGTCCTTGGCTTTGCAGGCAGGTCCCTTAACTGCTAAGCCATCTCTGCAGCCCATTCTTCATGATCTTTAAACAAAGCTTATCCACTTAATCAATTAATAATCAATCTAATTATCTGTTTATTTTGTGTGTATGCATGTGTGTGGTGTGCGTGCATGTTTATATGTGGGTGAGTGCACGTGTGTGTAGAGTTGCACATGCACATGGGTCTGTGGAGACCTGAGGTTGATGCCAGGTGTCTTCCTCATTTATTCTCCACCTTATTTATAGAGATAGTAAGATGGTGTCTCTCACTGGAATCCAAAGCTTGCTGATTTGGCTAGACTAGCTAACCAGCTTGTCCGGGAATCCAATCTGTCTGTTTCTGTTTGCCAGGTATTGGAATTCTTTTAAAAACTAAAAATAAAAAAGTAGTCTTATGGAGCAACTCAAGAAAAATACATAGTATTAGAGCATGTCCAACATCTGCTTTAGAGGAGGTTAGGTATTCCTAGCATTTGCCCATATGTAGTTCTTCAATAGCAGGTGCAGGAGGAGGCTCTCTCCTTCCTGCCTCTTACCCCATCAGTGACAGTGCCACGTGCCACTTACGACCAAAGCACTCAAGGATGAGTGGCTGACCTCCCTCTTCCCCATCCCACCACAATCAGAGATGTTTCAGATTACAAAGCTGCAATCACACTGTGTCTCCAAGGGAGTGTGTGAAGAAGACGCGATCGTGAGCTAGACGTCTAGCAGGGGGGAGATGCCAATCTGTGTTGTACAAAACCCAGTCTGATTTGACAGCTCCTTGCTGTACACTGTTTTTTCTCTTGAGCCTCTCTTGACCCTATCAAGCTTTAATGCTCCTCTGCTCATACTGGCTGAACAACCACTAAATGCACATCACTGTGCTGCGACTCAGGTTTCCCACGGTAAATAGTAAACTTTCTTGATTCTATCTTTATGAATGGGTCCGTTTAAAAACAACCAAACTAGAAGCCTACCAGGCTGTCCAGATTGACACTCCGCCCTGGGAAAATAAAACAAAGAGACTTACTTTTATGTGGTGTGACATGTGTGTGCTGAATAAGCAAACAAAAATCATTCCATGGTAACACTTGTGTCATGTGCTGTAGGGACAAGTACTGGATACTTAGATGGGGGTCTAGGCTAGCCTTGTAGTGAGAAGTAGGGGATTATAGAAGGCTTCTGTGAGGAGGACACTGTCATGCAGAGATCCAAATAGCGAGCAGGGATTTCTCTGCCTCTAACCATAGATGCCAGTCTAGATATTCCACCTTATGAAATTCATCATCACTTTCGGTCCCTCTGTCCTAAAATCATTCTGTACCATTAGCCTTCTCACTAGATAAATAATGAGACAACTTTTAAGGACAGAAATCCATTGTCTGAATGATTCCAAGAAAAGAGTGCCAGCATCAGTAATATGAGTAAAACAAGTCCCAGTAGGTATAACACAAGTATTTCTAGGATGTTCTTATGCAACTAATCTTGAAATAAAAGTTCTGCTTTTTGTTTTTTACATCATCTGATGTAAAAGATCATTCTGAGCAATGTTCTTGTGTACTTAATTATTGGAAACCAGCACCATTCCTTGTAATTATCACTTGCTTCATTGCTCTGTAGCGTTGCAATTTTTAAAACTTCACTTTGCACAGCATCTATGTTTCAGAAGCAAATATCACCCATTTTAAACTATTTTCTTGTATGGAAAAATTTGAGATAATAACTCCTCCTATTTGACTAGACCTCGTAATTTTATACACTTCTCTTTTGAGTGTTAAAGCAAACTTTCAAGACATGCAAAATCATAAGCCTATATTTCTGCCATTTAGCAAGAAGACAGTTTCTGGGAGTGTCTAAGACTTTATTAAGGTCTACAAATGGTGAGGGGCTGAACAGTGAAACCAACAGTTCTCTTGCTACCTTCATATGGAGTGTATTTGGTGGAGTAAGGGAGAAGTGGGCTTTGGTTTTTGCTCCGAGACTGACTTTTTTCTGTCATCTTCTCCGGTTCCTCTATGTCTGCGAGCTTCATTGCTCTCACTGATAAGACATAGAATTATTTGCAATTACCGGGACTGCTGTAGGCGAAATGAAGTGAGCTGCTCTGTATTTGTGTGACTGTTTACTTGTCCAGAGACTGAGGACACAGCCCTGAATACAGTCTGTCCTAGCTGTGTCCATGAACTTACTATAAAGCTCACAAAACCCTAGTTCCTTTGCCCTTGATGCTTTTTATATCCTTCTCCACCGACTCTTTGACTTTGTCTGTTGTGAAAATTGTACATGATGATGAAAAAGAGAATTAAGTGTACAAAGACAATTTATCATTGTTTTCAAATTGATATTTTTTCTATTATCCCTGAAAAAAAAAAAACTGGTCATCTGATTTGGAGGAAATGTTAACAAATAGTGCTAAATAACAGTAACATTTTGATTTAGTAATTGCAACTTTTCCCTATTAAGCCCCCTTTTCCATGTATTCTGTTCAAGAACATGACCATTGGTCTATAAGTGCAAAACATCTCATTGCTAAGAAGATGGAAGCTTCATAGAGGTGAGGTGACATACGTATGAGGAGACTATGGGCCTTTCTTTGGATGCTTCAGTCTGGGGTGACCAACATTAGTTTATCACCATGATGCATTTGACTACTAATGATGCTTTAAAATGAGGAGCTGGGCCTGGAGGGATTGTGTAGTAGTTAAGGCATTTGCCTGCAAAGCCAAAGGAACCAGGTTTGATTCCCCAGGACCCATGTTAGCCAGAGGGACAAGGTGGTACATGTATCTGGAGTTCATTTGCAGTGGCTGGAGGCCCTGGTGCACCCATTCTCTCTCTCTCCATATATATATATATATTTGACACAGAGAGGGAATATATATATATACATATACATATTCTGCCTCTCTCTGTCAAATAAATAAAAAATTTAAAAATAAGGAGCTGGAGGAGAAAGTAAGTGAGGAGTACACTATATTAGTTGAAGAGTTTAATAAATAAAACCCAAGTAGCATTTAGTGCCAAAATCTAAAATGGGGAATCAAATAGATGGGTTATGAGCACACAGAGAAGGATGAAGTATATTGTAATATCAATTTACCAGCCATAAATAAGGAAAAAATAACTGGTGTGTCTGGATATAGTTAAAGATTGGAGGAAAAGTCTCTCAAGAAACTGTTCTCAACATGAATGAAAGTAACTTAAAAGAGTGTAGAATTATGGGCTGGAGAAATGGCTTGGCAGTTAAGGCACTTGCCTACAAAACCAAGAGACCTGGGTTTGATTCCCCAGCACCCATATAGAGCTAGATACACAAAGTGGCACATGCATCTGGAGTTCATTTTTAGTGGCTACTGGCCCTAATGCACTCATTCTCTCTCTCTCTCTCTTCTGAGTATTTCTCTGCATGCAAATAAATAATAAAATGGTACAACCACTTTGGAAAGCAATATGGAGACTTCTGAAAAAGCTGAGTATAGAGACACCAACAGACCCAGTTATTCCTTTACTGGGCATCTACCCTAAAACCTTCAAACCACAGGCTAGAGAGATTTGCTCAACCATGTTTATAGCAGCTCAATTTGTAATAGCTAAGAGCTGGAATCAACCCAGATGTCCATCACTAGAAGAATGGATAACTAAGATGTGGTATATCTACACAATGGAATTCTATACAGCAGTAAGAAAAAATGACACAATGAAATTTGAGGAAAAATGGTTGAACCTGGAACAGATCATTCTCAGTGAACTTACCCAATCACAGAAAAAAAAATCGCCACATAGTCTCACTCATCTACAGCACCTAACCTGAATCTACCCAAGATACCTTACATACCCAGCAAGCATCTCCTGGACTAGACACTAGGATGGAAGGGGAGGGAGGGGAGGGTATCAAAGGGGTGGGAAACACAAATCTAGACCCAAACGGCAATGGTACCATAATTTTCTACTTACACTAAAAGACAGACCAAATGGCTGATCCTTCACCAGGCCCTTATAGGGAACACTTGAACCACATGACACTGGAGAGGGTAGGATCAAGACTAACCTTAATCTTCTACATCTTCCCTCCCTCCCTCTCCCTCTCTCTCTCTCTTCTCTCTAACTCTTGTATATTAGTTATCTTTTTCCTCATTTTCTTAGTGGGCACTGACCTGTAACTCCCAGAACCAGCATGGGGCTATCATCCACAATGAGCTTTTGATCAGAGAGACCTACAAGGTTTCCTAAAAGACAGACAGATTTCTGTCAGAGTACTTGATGATCCACCAAAGGTCAGTCATCTTTTACTTTTAAAAATAGGATAGAATCAGTGAATTACTAACTGGTTAAAATCCACATGATTTAGGTGGTTTCTGTCCTTGGTCTTGACTCTCTGACTGCTCACCATGACTTACATTGAACACTGTAGTAGTGACTTTGCCAAGAATTGTGTCTGTATAATCTGGGAAGCATAGGAAAGCTAGAGTTACCCAGATTTGTCATGGAGGACTATTGATTCACTATGCCATGGGACCTGTGTTAAGGAGGTTACCCTTACTCTTCTTGTAAATGAAATTAGGTTGGAGAGAAAAAAAAATAAGTATTCCAGGTGTTTGGAATCATGATCTGAATTGACCTTAGTAAACTAAGGCCAGGGGCATGTTCTATGATTCCCCCCCCCTTTTTTGCATATGTGTGTGTGTGTGTGTGTGTGTGTGTGTGTGTGTGTGTGTTCTTATGTATGGTTACATGTGTCTATGGGTGCATATGAGCCAAAAGTTGCTGTTGGATGTCCTCCTTAGTCATTCTCTCCTCCTCACTCTTTGAGATAGGGTCTCTCCCTGAACATTCACTAACTAATTATCCAGAAAGTCCTGGGAATCCTCCTGTCTCTTCTCCACCAGCACTGGGATTTCAGCAATGCATCAGCTTTTATATAGGTGCTGGTATCTAAATTTAGGTCACCAGGTTTGTGTGGCAAGCACTTTAGTCACTGAGCCATCCCCTAGATGCCCTCAGTATTTTTTTTTAAATAAAGATAAATGAAGAAATGACTTTGGAGCATCTCACATCATGTTCACAAAAAAGGAGTGGTCCTTTAAGATCAGCAATTACAGGAAATGTTTGGGGAACATCTGCAGAGGGAGCGTCTGCCAGCAGAAGAGGTCTGTGGCTTCCAGCATAGATGCTGTGAACAGAATCCTGTTGGCAGAGGGCTAGGCGCTCATCTGGGTAACTGAGGATTTCCTGGCAAGCTCCACCAAAGGACACCATGGCTGACAGAATGTCACGGGAGAACAGAACTTGGAGCTTCGCATTACCTGTGAGACCATGGAAGGTCAGAGCTATTCGAACAGGATTCCATGGCTCCACAAGTTCCACAGGGAGGGTTCCTGCCTGGGTGCAGTGCGGGGAGGGGCTGGTGGAAGAAGAGCAGGAAGTGTATCACCCGCTGACCAAAGAAGTCACCACTCCAGCAGCTGGGCTGTGATCTGATTCATAATTAGGTCCATATACAGATCCACATGAGAAATTTAATTTCCAAATTTGGTTGATTAAAATTTAACATGGGAGGAAATATATCTGAAGAGTTACTGACAGGGATGTCAGCCTTACAATTTGCTGTCAAAAATATCACCAGGATGTATTTTCTCTAAAAGATACTGAAACAGAAGAGAAGCATGAAGCGCGTTCGGTACTGTTTATACTAGTTTGAGTAAAAGTGTTATCTAGGGCAAAAAGAACCTGCAGTATTCAAAACATACATACGGGATATGAATGTATGTGCATATGCATATATGTGTTTACAACTGGGTAGACAAAAACATATTCTTATTACATTTTCAACTCAGCTAAGAGCATAGCACTAGTTTGATCCTAGTACCACCTCAGTGTGATAAATCTGTTAATAGAGGCATACCTCATAATTTCATTACTTCTCAGATATTCAAGGTGAGCAAATGATCCATGGAAAGCTTTGAATGTTCTCTCTCCATATCTCCTTTGTGGCAGCAGTAGCTCTTTGCTAATTTCAATGATATTGAACATTGCCTGTAAAAAGCACAAATATTTGCATTTGGTAATTATATCAATAAAAGATTTAGAAGAGTGAATTTTGCTGAATCCATTCTCTTTTCTGCAAAACTGGCAGGGTCTTAATGAGCTTTACGTATAGGACTCACCAGCCAGTAATAATCTCTGCTTGTGTAATGAATGCACGTAGAACCTAAATCATTTCAAGGCTTTCTCCATACAACCCTGGAAGGGGTTTTGGCTCTTCTGTGTGTTCCCACCCCTAAAATACTAATGTCTTCTATCAGGAAAGATGGAGAGGGATATTGATGATCTTAAACAAATTTAGGTGATAGTTATCTCTATCGTTGCAGAGCTAGACATGAGCAACTTCATTTTTCTGTTAAAGGAAAATGGTATATTATGGTCTAGATGGAAGAAGAAAGGCCACCTTGAAGGGTATGCTCTTTCATAGACAAGAGTGTTATTTGGTAATTCATCCGCTGCTGTTCTTAAAGCAAAGGTTTGTTCGGCTCCTCTGAGGAAAGCAAGCCACAAATAAGACCGAGTCCCCTCCTGCTGGGTAGCTCTTCAGGAAACACATGACAGATGCACTTGTAGAACATCCAGTCTTGCAATATCTATGAAAGAGTTACAACGAGTGTGTTGCAGTGACCTTCTCATTTCTGACACAAAGCACCCACCAGAAGCAGCTGATGGGAAGAAAGTTTTCTATTCTGGTTCACAGACTCGAGGAGAAGCTCCATGATGGCAGGGGACAGCATGGCATGAGCAGAGGCTGGACATCACCTCTGCCACAGCAGGTGGAAACAGCAGCAGGAGAGTGAGCTGAATTCTAGTAAGGGTGAGCTAGCTATAACATCCCTAAGCCCACCCTCAACAATACACCTTCTCCAGCAAGGCTCTACTTCCTAAATTGCAACCAGCTGGGGACCTAGCATTCAGAGCACATGCTTTTATCGGGGACACCTGATTCGAACCACTACAGAGTGTGTGACAGTTAAGACTCAAAGTACCCTGCTTTGTTGAGAATTCACTCTATGTCTCAGAGCTGTATCTCAATGTGTTATCACATTCACTCCTTACAACACCCCATTTTGAAAATAAAAGCACTGCACTATAAAGTGGTTAAGAAACTTGTCCCAAGGGTCACTTAGCTCGTTTCAAGGGTGAACATTAAATGAGCTACAGTGTGGTAGGAAGTAACCACAGTGCTTGGCACATTAAGTGCATCATGGACCCTAGCTGATACACTACATCCTACTCTCCTGAACTGTGGTTTGCAACCCTATAACTGAATAGAGAGATTACAATAAAAAATAATAATAACTGGCAACAGTAAAAACTATCTGAACATTCAGGGACCAAAAATTAATTCAAAACCAAATGCATGATAGATTCAAGGTGTTTCGGGTAACTCTCATGTATGGTGTTGCACGACTTCACTGCAACCTTGGTTCTGAACACACAACATGCACTCTAGATACTTCATGCCCTCACACCACACACACCACCAACAAATGCTTCCTGAGACACCACGGCTCACATTCCAGACTATCACATGTTATGCATTGCAGAGTTTTTACTGTTAAAATGTTTTCTCTTTGTATGGGAAGAAGGTTTAATTATAGATAGTAAAGAACTTAATATTCTCCTAGGATCACTACTTAGCATATAAGTATCAAATTAGTAATCTTTGGGTTGCTTTTTATTAGAATGTTTGGTCTTAAAAATTGCTGTTTGAATTGCTGATTTGAATTTAATTTTAAAAAGTGCAATAAATGTTTGCTGCAGAATAATACAGATTTGCCAATAATTTCTAAAATGTTCTTAAAAATACTTCTGCATTTTGTGCTACACATTTCTACAAAGCAGTGTTCTTAATATTGGTGATTATAAAAATCAAAATATTTATCAACTCTGAACAAATCTTGAAGATATTCTAGGTCCTGCGGTATCAAATATTCAGCTAAGGTTTAATTCTTTAAAAAGTAAACAAGCACATTCATTAAATTAGTATATAAACATGTGTTTGTCTTTAATAAATAATAAAATTATATGTATACCAAAGAAATGTTTTAACAATTTTATGATTTATTGTCAGCAAATGCTTGATTTATATACCTATTTTAAATACCTATGTATTCAAGACATGTAAAAATTTCTTGGGCAAAGAGGGGTTTCAAGTAGAAAAAGTCTAAGAAGCCCTGAACTAGATGGTGGCTTGGTGGTGGCAGTATTAATAGCGTGTACCAGTCAGTGTCCCTCCTAACAACCACTGAGCTAGTTACTAATTTTTATCCTAATATTTCAACTGGAGAAAACAGGTTTAGATAAAGTGAGTGATTTTATGGGGGCACCAAACATTTAAGGGTCAAAGTAGGAACTTGTATCTACAGTTTTCTTCTACTGTTCCAGTTCCTGAATTTGACTTTTATTCTTCAGTGGACCACAATGCTCATGAACCAAGTTCTGCAGAAAATAACAGTGATGATAGTGGTGGTACTTAAAGGAAAACGTGGCAGGAATGATCTGGTGAGATTTGGGTAGAGTAAGGAACATCTTGGAGGGTGTTACATTCATTCCCAATGTAATAACACTGGTGTAATAGGTGTTGATTTTACAGAAAGAAAATTTTAAAAGGAAGAGAATGAATGATAGACTTAGAGAATTTAATGGTAGACTACAGGAAGGCAAGAAAGAGAGAGCCGGCTTAGACAGCAGTTGCAAAGTTGATTACTGCATCCATTTCATTAACTATTATCTGCCTTGCACATACCTGTCTGCTTCCTAGTGGGAGGCTCGATAAATACCTGAATAATACATTAATGAATGACCAGAGATATGGCCATCTATATGCCAGAGTGTCCTGCACTTAGGCAAAGAATATAGCTCTGAAAACGTTAGTTCAGGGGGAAAATGAATGTAATTTTGAATAGGTGAATGTTTTAGTTATTTTTCTGTTGTGACAAAATACCTGAGAAAATCAGTTTACAGGAAGAAAGATTTATTTTGGTTCACAGTTTTCAGAGGTGTCATTTCATGGTTATTTGACCCCTGTGATGAGGCTGAATATCATTTCAGAGTGCTTGAAGTAAAGATACTTACTTTGGGCTGGAGGGATGGATTAGTGGTTAAGGTGATTGCCTGCAAAGCCAAAGGACCCAGGTTCAATCCCCCAGCACCCATGTAAGCCAAATGCACAATATGGCACATGCGTCTGGAGTTTGTTTACAGCGGCTGGAGCGCCCATTCTCTCCCTCTCTCTGCCTGTTTCCCTCTGTCAAATAAATAAGTCAATAACATGTTTTTTTTAAATACTTACTTCATGGCAGCCAGGAATGGAGAGAGACAGGGAGGAATGTGGGAGTGTTGTGGGATCTGGTGTCGTGCAAGTAAGACCATCAACGCACAGAATGTGAGGCAAAGTTTTATTGGGTAAAAAAAGAAAGAAAAGACAAAGAAGAAAGCCTGTCATATCAGGTCTGTACCCCAGAGGTAATTTCAGGGTGCAGTCCTGAACTATTCAGAGTGTCAGCTTTTATAGAAAAAAAAAAAAAAAAAACAGGATGGGAGTTAAACCATACATCAAAATTCACATGTGATAGTTACAGCCATAAAAATTTAAAAAAAAAAGGAACTTGTAAACAGATCTGTTGATCCATTACAGGAAGTGCCTGGGAGGTGTGAGGTAGGCCTGTGACCAGGAGTCATGCTTATCTTAAGAAGTTTGCTCAACAATGCAGGCCCCACGAAATGCTATTCAGACCAGCAGCTCCTATTTATCTACTATACCCATCTGCTTAAACAAGTGTTTCATTCCATTCTTTTATGAGCTCCTACAAGGAAGAGACTTCTATTTTTCTCTAAGCTAGGTATAAAGAAATTTAGAGAAATACATTTTGCTCCCTTTACAGGAGGAAGGGTGGTCCAAGGACAAGATACATCTTTCAGAGTCATGATGCCTTCACTCTCCCAACTATGCCCTGCTTGCTAATATTCTATGAGTCTTTGAATTCATCAATGGATTAAGCCATTGATGACATTAACACTGGGAGAAGCCAATCATCTTTCAATCTTACCAGAAGCGGAGATCCAAGCCTTCAACATGTGAGGTACTCGGGGGAAGGGAGCTCTCCTCCTCCTATATAGCACAGAACAGCTGGGCTATAGCAGGAGCTTAATGATTAAATATGGTTAGTTGATTATAAGAGACTTAAGTTCTGAGGTAGTTCAAAGTTCGAAGACATCCATATGTAAGATGAATGTTGAATTTGTGAATAGGGCAGGAAAGTAGGAACAGTGCTGCCCAAGAGAGTCAGCCCAAACACCAGAGAGGGATAAAAAAAAAAAACATTGGGGAAAGTTCTATGGAATATAAAGTCATTGTCATAGAGGAAGGGACATAATTCCACACGGAGGTATCACTAACAGAGTTCCATGCTACAAATGGATACAGAAGAAATATGATGGAGAACACCAGGCACGGTGGCACACCCCTTTAATCCCAGAACTTGGGAAGCAGAGGTAGGAGGATTGTCATGAGTTGGAGGCCACCCTGAGACTACATAGTGAATTCCAGTCAGCCTGGGCTAGAGTGAAACCCTGCCTCAATCTCCCCCCCCCCCATATAAAAAGAAATACAATGGAGAAATAGTCCTCAAATTTGACAAAAGTGCAGCATCAGTAGTGTAGAAAGTCAGTTTTATTTATACAGTGTTTCTTCAAGTCACATTGGAGATTTAATGACATGACTGTGGCAAGAGTATGAAGTTCAACCATTGTTACAGGATCAAGTAAGACCTTAGGTGGAGAGTTTCTTAAAGTTGTAAAGAATGTTTTATATGATCATAGGTGTGTGTTTTGGGGAGGTAGTACTTATCAGAGTATGAGCAACTTAACAATAGCTACACCACTGTAGAAAATGTCTCCTCTGGGCTGGAGAAATGGCTTAGTGGTTAAGGCGTTTGCCTACTAAGCCTAAGGACCCTGGTTTGATTCCCCAGGACCCAGGTAAGCCAGCTACACAAAGGGGCACATACATCTGGAGTTCGTTTGCTAGAGGCCTTAACATGCCCATTATCTATTTCTCTCTATTTACCTCTTCCTCTCTCTCTTTCTCTCTCAAATAAATAAAATAAAACATTACAAAAAAAGAAAACATCTCCCCATTTCCCAGGTTGTTGCTATTTTTAAGACAAAGACAAACAAATCATCTAAGCTCTCAGTCTCTGTTTTGAGGATTTGTGTGCCGTCCCCAAATTCACATATCATTATCAAAGAGACTTCATGTGCAAGTAAGCTTTTGGGGGTTTTTTTTTGTATTTTTTAAATTTTTATTAATTTATTTGAGAGAGACAGAGAAGGAGAGAGAAAGAGAGAGGGAATGGGTGAGCCATGGCCTCCAGCTGCTGCAAACAAATTCCCGACACATGCGCCACCTTGTGCATCTGGCTTACATGGGTCCTGTGGAATTGAACCTGGGTCCTTTGGCTTTGCAGGTAAATGCCTTAACCGCTAAGCCATCTCCTCAGCACTAGACTGAGTTCTATAGAGAGATGGCTAAGATAAAATGAAACCCTCCCAGTGGAGACCTACTCCGTCATGGCTGGTGTCTTCACGAGAAGAGAGATGACAAGGTGCCTGTAGGGTGTCACAAAGCTAAGAGGGAGCAGAGGACGGTGATCTGCACGCTGAGGGCAGAGCCTCCAGGAAGAACCACACCTGACAAAACCTGGACCTGGGCTTCCAGCCTCCTGCAGTGGGAGATGATGGATTTGTATTATTAAAGCCTCTCAATGGAAGGGACTTTGCTATGGATACTCCACTCTACTAGTGGGGAACACAAGGCAGAGATGGACAGTAGGGAAGGAGGGAAAACCTGGGTTGGGAAAACAGACCTCAAAGAAGAGTATGCATGTGCAATAGAAAGTCAGTCAACAAGTCAATGTTACTGCTTATTACCAAATAGCCTATATGATATTGTCTTCCACTTGAAACAAAATATACTGGGCGAGTCGGGCGTGGTGGCTCATGCCTTTAATCCCAGCACTTGGGAGGCAGAGGTAGGAGGATGGCCATGAGTTCGAGGCCACCCTGAGACTCCATAGTGAATTCCAGGTCAGCCTGGCTAGAGTGAGACCCTACCTAGAAAAACTCAAAAAATATACATACATATATATATATATATATATATATATATATATATATATATATATATATACTGGGCTGGATAGATGGCTTAGTAGTTAAGTGCTTGCCTGTGAAGTCTAAGAAACCCGGTTCGAGGCTCAATTCCTCAGTACTCATGTTAGCCAGATGCACAAGGGGGTGCACGAGTCTGAAGTTCATTTGCAGTGGCTGGAAGCCCTGGCACGCCCATTCTCACTCTCTCTGTCTCTCTCTCTCTCTCTCTCTCTCTCTCTCTCTGTCTATTTCTCTGTCTGTTGCTCTCAAATAAATAAATAAAAAATAAACAAAATAATTTTTAAAAATATGCTTATCTTTGTTAAGGTGAATACTCCATTCCAAAACAAACATTTGAAATTTCAAACCTGGCACTCAAGCATGATAAAATCTAATGTGTTTGTCCATTCTTCTGACATTTTGTTGTTGTTATTTAAATGTCACTGTTATGTGGTATGAAGGTAACAGCCTTCCATGCTGTTAGTTTTTTTTTTTAAATGTAGTTGTTAATGTAGTATCTTGCTACATAGTGCAGGCTGACCTTGAACTCTTCCTGCCTTGGCCTTCTAAGTGCTAGGATTACAAGCATATTATTTTATACCCAGCTTATCTTTGTAAAACAATTGCACACTCCTGTGGTGGTTTGATTCAGGTATCCCCGATAAACTTACGTGTTCTGAACGGTAGGTTCCCAGCTAGTAGCAATTTGGGGATTGGATCCTCCTAGAGGCAATGTATTGTTGATGGCAAGCTTATGGGTACTATAGCTTCCCCTTGCCAGTTTTTGGCACAGTCTCCTGCTTCTGTTTGCACCTGATGTTGGCCAGGGGGTGATGTCCACCCTCTGCTCATGCCACCGCTTTCCCCTGACATCATGGAGCCCCTACTTGAATCTGTAACCAAAATAAACCCTTTCCTTTCACCAGCTGTTCTTGGTCAGGTATTTTCTGGCAGCAATGCCAACCTGACTGCAGCAGTAAAGTGGGTTCTCAGAAGTAGGATCATTGCTGCTAGAAACCTGACTGTGTGGCTTTTTGGCCTTTTGGAACTGGTGTGAGCAGAGGAATATGGCACATAAAGAAATCTTTAGGCTGAAACTTCTTCCAGTTCAGCGGCAATTGTTTCAGAAATTACAACTATTCAGATTGGGCCAGCTGACCTGCATTGGGACAGCAGAAAGAATGCTGAGCCTCTTGAAGGGCCCTGAATGCTAAAGGAGTGTCCTGTTCTTTAAAGTTTGCTTTATTGCCCCTGGATTAACAAATTGGCAGCCTACCTGGTATAGTGGAGTATAACAAAAGAGAGGGCCAGTGAATTTGCAACACAGTTTTGAACTTTGTAAGTGGCCACGGGCAGTGTGAAGCAGGCTTGTTGGATTACCTGTGTGGAGACCCGATGGAGCCATGAGGATGAAACATGGGTTGCAGTGGAGACCCAGTGGCAATGCCAGGACTATGGGATGTCTGCCAAGAAGAACTGTCAGCACAAAATAAAGTTTTCTGGCACTGTGAATAGCCTATCTGGAGTGGCAGAATTGGAACTCCAGAGACTTATAAATGGTTAGAATTATTGGACTTGGAGACTTGTCACCGGCTAGAGTTGTTGGACTTGGAGCTTCAGAGTTTGGTGTTTGTCCTGTCTAAATCTTGTATTTAGTTGAATATTTCTTTGCTATGCCCTTTTGCAGTGTGTTTATTCTGAGCCATTCTGTGTTGTTGTTCTTGTTGTAGTTTTGGTTTTCTTTGGTATTATGGCTCAGTAGTTAAAAGACCTTGGACTACAGGGATGTTTGAACATCATTAGGATTGATAACACTATGGGGAATTTTAAAGTTGGACTGAATGCATTGTATTTTATATCGCGTATGATCATCAGTTTATGGGGGTCATGGGCAGAATGTGGTGATGTGATTCAGTGTCCCACATAAACTTGTGTGTTCTGAATGCCAGCTGATGGCAATTTGTGAATTAAAGCCTCCTGGAGACAGTGTATTGTTGAGGGTGGGTTTATGGGTGTTATAGCCAGCTTCCCCCTGCCAGAGTTTAGCATACGCTCCTGATGCTGTTGTCCACCTGATATTGGCCTGGAGGTAATGTCCACCCTCTGCTCGTGTCATCATTCCCCCCTGCCATCATGGAGCTTCCCCTCGAGTCTGTAAGCCAAAATGAACCCTTTTTCTTTCCCCACAAACTGCTCTTGGTCAGGTGTTGTTTTGCCAGCAATGCGAACCTGACTGCAACATTGTTTAATGCTATGAAGTTGCAGTGTGTACATAGACACAGATATTGATTGTTCTGCATTATTCCGCCCCCAGAGAGCTCCCACCACTTTCTCCCTCTCTCTCTTGTAAGTATATAACATTATTTTTTTAAAAAAAGAGCTGCGGGGCTTGAGAGGTTGCTCAGTGGTTAAGGCACTTGTCTGCAAAGCCTAACAACCCATGGATACTGGGGAATCAAACCCAGGTTGTTAGCCCAAGATGGGAACAATTATACCTTGGACCACTTGGCAAGATTTCATCTTGGGGTTGGAGAAAGGGTTCAGAGGTATGTATATATATATATATATATATATATATATATATATATATATATATATATATATATGAAGCTGTCTAGTATACCAAGGAATCTACTAGATACACTCATTTAACATAACTTCATAATCTCACTTCTATAGAAGTCTGAAAAATGGAACTTGTGTTCATCCAAAATTTCTCCTAGAATTTGACTGCTAGCTGCATGCTGCAGTGTTCAGAATGGACAAATGCCACGTGTTCCTTTGTGTATGATTACTGGGCATAGTTGTAAATTTCTAGGCAGCGATAAAACTTGATGCTGGACCTCATAGGATATTGTATGTTACAATGTATATCAGCGAATTGCATGTTGCAAAGCAGAAATTGGGAGATTACTTAGATATATTCAGGCTCTATGAGGAAGAAGTATTTTTTACCATAAGGTTGAATTCTTCATAATAACTTTGCTTTTGGCAAAGATAGAATGTTAAGTCTTCTTTATAAATACTAAAGGGTTGGAGAGATTGCTTAGTGGTTAAGGCACATGCTTGGAAAGCCTAACAACCCTGGTTCGATTCCCCAGGACCCATGTAGCCAGATGAACAAAGTGGCACATGCATCTGGAGTTCATTTGCACAGGCTGGAGGACCTGATGTGCCCATTCTCTCTGTCTGTCTCTCTTCTCTCTATATCTTTTTACTTGCAAATAAACAAAAATATCAAATACTAATATATTCCCCAAACTCAGATAATATATTCTAAACCCCACTTCTGCATTAGAATTTAAGTAGGTCCATTTTGATTTTATAATTAAAGTACTTTTAGCCCATGAACATTGAAGTTCATTATGGTTTCTAGTTACATTTACACATTTTGATATAGTCTATATAATAGATGACTCTGAAAACAGTTTTGCTAAGACCTTGGGTTTAAAGTAAAGTCTTTACTATACGAGCTCTCTGAAGTGATATTTAATGTAAGTTTGGTGACTTCATTGTATCCTACTCTAGAATATACCATTTAGATGTCAGGATGCCCAAACTTTGTGTCCTCCAGCCCTGACTTGCCTTTCCTAGTCATGCAAACTTGAATATACAACAGGCTGCCAGACACATGCCCAGGTTCCTCATGCCGTCTGGGACTGCTTTGGCCTTAAAGTATAAAGGACTTTACACTCTCCACCTGCAGACCTTCAGTATTCTTCTGACAGTAAACCACATGTGGAAGCGACCATTTGGATAAACCCCAAGCCTGGGAGTCCACCTTGCCTCTCTTCATCATTCCCTTCTCTTGTGAGTTCGTCAGCAAGGACTTTGGGGTCACACCAGATGCATGGGCTCCTCGCCCCCTGGAACCCTGGTGGAGCCGTCAATATCACTGTTAGAAGACTCCCTTGGACATGCTCATCTCACCTCTCTTAGCCCAGTCTCTACACAACTACAGCAGTGGTCTTGTTCAATGTTTCTTCCCTTGTTAAGAGCTGTCATGACTTGCCGTTACAGATAGGATAAAACTCAAGGTTTATCACTATATACAAGGTCCTCCCATATGACACAGCCCCCTGCCCATCTTTCTACAACAGTACAGACTTCTCTCAACCTTAGGCACTTGTCCCACAACTCTTCCTTTTCTTTCTGTTTCTATAAAGGAGTCACACCAAACACCCCAGTGCCTTTGCACCTGAACTCACAACCCTGGTGCTCCCTGTCTATCCCCACATCTTCTCATGATTGGCTTTTTCCTCCTTCAAACTATATTTTATTTATTTGAGAGAGGGAGAGAGAGAGAGAGAATGGATGTGCTAGGGCCTCCAGTTGCTACAAAAAAACTTCACATTCATGAACCTGACTCCAGATGCATGCGCAGCCTTGTGTACCTGGCTTTATGTGGACACTGGGGAATCAAACTCCAGTTGTGAGACTTCGCAGGCAAGCACCTTAACCACTGATCTATCTTTCCAGCCCAGCTTTTTCCTCTTTTTGTTCTTTATCCCAGATTCCAAATGGCCAAATGCGTCATTTTCATGGTTGATTCATGGTACTAGTTATTGTCTGAAAATGTTTTTTTCTTTGGTTTGTTCTCTCTAAACCTTAAAGGATTATTTTATTCACTATGACTTCTATTGTATAAATCAGCTTCTATCATACAGTATATGCTTAATGAAATCGTATCAGTATCGCTAATGTTATGCATATTCATGTCTCAGACATGACTTTCCCTGCTTAATATTCATTTTTCAACATCCTGCTTCACCAAGTACAGCCAACTTAACTATGCATAAGCTGGAGAGGGGTTTCACTTTTAGGTTTTCAACAAAAAGCTTCACATAAAGCCCATCACTAACATAATCTCCGTGGAACTGATAAATTCTGAAATGTATCTATTGCTAGGTGGGTCTAACATCTAAAAAAGATAATTTATCTGTGAGAAGCAAATACTTGGCTTCCTTAGAAACAACAGGAAAAAAAAATGTTTATCTAAATATGTCAACAAGATGTGGTATTTTGTGACCAGTTTTCTCAGCCAGTGGTTCTGAGGTCTCTTGAGGCTTAAACAAAAGGGGCTTACAAGTCTGGGTTTAACCTACTTCTATGTTAGAAATCACTTTAAGGTTAAAAAAAATGGAACTCCTACTTTATGAGTATAATTATCAGGTTTAAGTGAAACTGACAGCCTGGAAAGGTACAATAAAATAGCTTCAGGACAATAGCAGGACAATTTCAGTAAAGTGGTGGCAGCTATCATCTTAAATGAAGTCATGTACTTTGATCTGAAGTCTTTGTTTTAGTGACTATTGAATAAAAGGTGAAACTTTTTGGGTGGAAGAACCCAGCAGCAATGATGAAATAAACCATTTAAACATTTTAATTGTTAAACAAAAACCCACATTACAAAGATAAGCTGCTCCAGAAGCTTGGAGTCTATGTTATTAAAAATATTAATTATGTTTTTTAATCCTTACAGAACAATGAGAAGTCCTTGCACAAAATATTCTGTTTCATGACTTTCCACTTTGTGGGACAAGTTGAATGTCTCTAAGAATAAAAGGGCACAAGACATTAAGCATATCAGCTTAACAAAGAAATACTGGTTTAGAAAGCAGGAAAAATAAGTTCAAGTTTTGACTTCTTAGAGTGGATATAAGGATTCATATTGCATTTATTATAAGAGCAGAATTTGGTGCAATATAGAGGGATATTTTCAGTATGAAAGACTCCATGTAAATTTCCTTTCATGAGTGACAGCTATTCAGTATAGGAGTGTTACAACTGGATAGATGTTTACCATCGATCTAGTGGAATGTTTCATAAGGTAGCTTTAAGTTTCCAGTGTCATAGCATGACATAGCATTACATTCCATAGTCAAAAATTATTTACTTTCAAGATTTTTCATTTTAAAACCGGTCCTTTTAAAATATTTTATTTATTTATTGAGAGAGAAAGGAGAGAGAATGGGTGCCCCATGGCCTCTACCCACTGCAAACGAATTCCAGATGCATGCACCAACTTGTGCATCTGGCTTACGTGGATACTGAGGAATCAAATCTGGGTCCTTAGACTTCATAGGCAAGTGGCTTAACTGCTAAGCCATCTCTCCAGCCATAAACTATTCTTCGTAGAACCTTGTGGGCATACCTATAGATAGAACATAGAGTTATAAAAGACCATATTAAAGAAATCATCCAATTTAGGTTGAAATTGAAGTTCTTTATTATTGTTGCTTATAGAATACCAACTGCTCCAGCACTATTTGTTGAAAAGGTTATCCTGTCTTTGTTGAATAATGTTTGCAAGTTTGGCAAAAGTCAGCTGAGCATATTTGAGTCTATTTCTCGTTTCTCCATTCCACTGATCTCTGTGCCTATCACTCAGCCAACACTTCAGTCTTGGCAATCATCCTTATGCAAGTTTTGAAATCAGATAAGATGATTTATCTTAAGTGTCTCTTTTCCTCCAAAATTATTGATTAGTCTATTGTCTTTCAACATAAAATCTTTCTGGGACTGAGGATGGTGGTGGATACCTGCAATCCTAGTCCTTGAGAGGCTGAGGCAAGAGGATCACCAGTAGGCTAGATAAAAAGTCCCTGCCTCAAGAGCACAGAAACAAACACATAAACCAACCTTGCAGTTTTGTTTGGAATTTGTAGAAAATTTGCATTCAACCTAAAACTTGATTACCAGAGACATAGTATTCTCAGTATGCTGCAGCATCCAATACCAGAACACAGCACATTTTTCATCGATTTCCATGTTCTTGAATTTCCAGCCTAAGCCTATTGTGGTTTTCAGTTGATGAGTCCTAAATATGTGGTTGATAAGTCTAAGCACATCATCGTTTTTGGAAATGTCATTTCAGAAATAATTAAATATAGGTAACATGTAGCATTACACTTCAAGATTTTATTTGTATGTATTCTCTGCTAAAGGATAAGATGCAATTCATTTTTATATGTTTATTTTGTATCCTTGGCTTTTCTGAACTCACTTATTATTCCTTGGAGCTTATTGATAGATTTCCTAAGATTGCCTTCATAGATAATCACGTCATCTGCATATACACACACACATATTTCTGCTCTTTCTATCTTATTTCTTCTCTTTGTTCAGCTGGCTGTGACATCTCATGATATGTTTAATAAGACTGCTAACAATGTGTGCCCTTGGTTTTTGTTCAGTATTAATGGAAATCATTCAATTTTTTTAAATCATTAGGTATAATGTTAGTTGTCAACGTGTGTGTGTGTGCGCGTGCGTGTGTGCACGTGCACACACATGTGCAGGTGTACACATGCCATGGTGCACATGTGAAGGTCAGGTGATAGCTTCAGGCATCAGTTCTTGCCTTCCACTTTGTTTGAGGCGCCGTCTCCCATTATTCACCACTCTGCTCACCAGGCTAGCTGGCCTGTAAGCCTCTCCCTTTATTCTCATTGTAACCACGCTGGATTACACATACAGATGCCTGCCATAGTGTCCATTTTATTTGACTTCTAAGCAGACTTTATTTTCCTGAGACTCAGTCAAACCTATTTCTCATCTTTCCCTCCCCAACCGCTAACCACTTATGAACTATCATCTCTTGGTCACAGTGTGCAATGTCAGATTTCCTATATCTAAATCAGCCAGCTTCTGGAACAACCCTAAGAAATCTGTAGCAGAGTTCTTCCAACTTGACTTAGAAAAAAAAACAGTAGATAAACTAGTTCATGGTGCTTATTTGGGATGCTCAGACATTTGGCAAATTTCTAACTATAAGCCTTTCCATCAATACTTTGTAAAGACATTTGTAGAATCCTTACAATGTGTGTAGGACTACATTAGGTGCTTTAGCTAGATTTTTCTTATAGAAACAGCATCCCAATTAAATGAGTTAAGTGCTACGAGTCCATCATATCCCTTGCTCACTGTTGCAGTCAGGTTCACATTGTTGGCAGAAAACACCCAACCAAGAGCAGCTTTGGGGAAAGGGGGTTTATTTTGGCTTACAGGCTCAAGGAGAAGCTCATGATGGCAGAGGGAAACAATGGCATGAGCAGAGGGTGGACATCACCGTCCAGCCAACATAAGGTGGACAACAGCAACAAGAGAGTGTGCCAAACACTGGCTATAATACCCCATAAGCCTGCCCCCCCCTCAAAAAATACACGACCTCCAGGAGGCATCAATTCCCAAATCTCCATCAGCTGAGAACCTCTCAGAACACCCAAGTTTATGGGGGACACCTTAACCAAACTACCACACTCACCCTTTATTGGAAAACAGAAACAGAGGCTTCGGGATGTTAGTGACTCGCCTGAGGAAGCACTGCTAGGGACGGGAATGATGGATGCGTTTCAGATCTTCCTCACCAGATGGGAGCGCTCAGCCTTCATCCAAACCTACCTCTGCCTACCCCACAGTTTAGGAGGAATTCTTGAGGTAGAGAGAGAATAAGAGTTGGATTTGGAAGCCCCCACTAGGTCTCAACTCAGCCTTGTAATACCTACTATGAATAAAAGCTTTGACTCTCTGCCATGATTTTTGCATTGTACTGATATCCTCTGTATAATTACTTATTTAACGTTTTCTTGATATTCTTCCTTATGTACAACACCGTGATTAATACAGTGAAGAAAATAGCATTAACAAGGCCTCCCCAAACACCTCACAATGCTTTGAGCATGATATGATTCTTCCTTTCCTATCATCTCTTCTTCCCATCTATTATTTCTGAGGGGTTGTCAAGATTTATGGACATGTTAAGACATGCTAGTACATGGATGGGATAAGCAATGCTGAAAAAAAATAGAAAATTGAGTAATTTTTCCATTTGTGACTATAAAACTATTTATCCCTTAATATCATCTCTCAGTCTTGTGCCCTACAACTTAATCCCTGGCTGCAACTTTTCACATTGTAAAATTTTAATTGAAGACTAGACCTGAAATTAACTTAGGAGTCTAGAAAGTTAACCTTTTTCATTTGAACTGAAGAAACATAAACTCAGAAGTTGGCTATAACGTTGGCAACATCTCAGGCTTCTTTCCCCAGCTTCCATTAATTTAAATTTTTCCAAACATCATGTATAAAATGTTTTTAAATGTTGTAGTGGCTGAGGGTTCGGGAGATGCTGCTAGACTTCCTCGGAGGCAAAGTTGACTGAAAATCATCTGCTATTCCTAGAGGGAGGGAAACATTTGAAATGCTGTTTGTTACTTTAGTGATAGAAGAAATCAATGCATCACACACTCACACTCTTCAGAGCATGGGTCCTAGCCTCTCCAAGACATTACCAAAAACCAAGTGTTAAGACCTTATTAGAAGAATGTTGAATTTATATTATGGAAGTTGTGAGAAGTTATATATTCATTCAGTTTAAAATATATATATATATATTTACTGATTTGCCATCAGAGAGAGGAAAATGGAAGAGACAGAGAGAGAGAGAGAGAGAGAGAGAGAGAGAGAAATATGCCAGGGCTTCTAGCCACTGCAGACAAACTCCAGATGCATGTGCTACTTTGTACATCTGGCTTTACCTAGGTACTGGGGAATCACACTTGGGTCCTTGGGCTTTGTTGGTAAGTGCCTTAACTACCGAGTCATCTCTCCAGCCCTGCTCCTCACTTGCTTTTATTTCATCTTGTCCACCACATACCGGGCCTCGGTAAGCATCAGGCTCTATGGACAGTTTTATCTACTTTGACAGCACAGAGGCCCCACATACAGACTACTGATGGCAACTGGGGTTCTGTGGTGTATAGCTGCTGCATCCACTAATCCCTAGTTTGTAGACGAGAAATGAGTGCACTGAGACTATACATGCTGTATCTCAAGTGGGATTTGAACCTCCAGTACTAATTGATCTTATACCCTCTGCTAGGACCACTGAATCCCAAAAGTAAAAAGAAAAAAAAAAAGTAGTTTTCTATCCAATAGGGATCATGTGTTCTATTGCTGCCTGCCATCTTTGAAAGCATGGGGCAGTGCCGAGCTCTGGGGTAATGACAAGGTGCCTTCCTTTCTTGTTTCCAAGCTTTATTTGAACCGTGGAGATGGTATCCTTAATAGTCTTGAAACCTGCTCTGTGTTTGTTTAATTATAATATAGTCTTGCATGCTGACATTCAATTTTCTGGTTTGGTTGTAATTATCTTCCATGAGAGAAAGGCGGTTAGATTATATTTATGCTCTTTCTTGCTTCCTTTAACATGCAAAGTCTAACTGTGACTCACAGTGCTGTGATCAGCCTCTGCTCTGGGTGAAAGACCTGGGATTATCCGTTAGGCCACCAACCAGGGTCAACTTGGTGGTACTTGGGCTTCCCCATGGTGCTGTGGTAGGCTGAGCTACATAGCACAGCTGCATAGCTGCAAAGCCCCTCAGGTGGGTGTCTCGGGTCAGAAGAGAGCCACCACAAGACAGCAGGGTAAGTGGACTCCACTCTTCTGTTCAGAGAATTAGATTTTTTTTTCAAAATAAATGACAGTGATTCCTCAAGAATCTCATTTCTCTGGGGTCAGGTTTAACTTGACTTCAGAGCTCTCTTAAGGAAAACTACCACCTTCTTACGTCTTATTAAATTACTTAATAAATGAAGCAATGTTTCACAGAGTGATACAAGTGGCTCCCACTTACACTTCATGTGTATGTTTATAATGAATGATCTGACTTGATTCCCACAACTCCTGAAGAAAGGGATCCTGGCCTGGAGAGATGGCCCAAGTTAAGGCACTTGTCTGCAAAGCCTAATGACCCAAGTTTGGTTCCCTAGTACCCACATAAAGCCAGCTGCACAACATGGCACATGTGTCTGGAGTCCTTTTGGAGTGGCTGGAGGCCTTGATGTGCCCATTCTCTCTGTCTTCTCTCTCTCTCAGCTTGCAAATATGTAAATAAATAAATAAATTATTATTTTGAGGTAAGGTTTCACTCTAGCTCAGGCTGACCTGGAATTCACTATGTATTCTCAGGGTGGCCTTGAACTCATGACGATTCTCTACCTCTACCTCCAAAATTCTGGGATTAAAGGCATTCACCACCACATGCAGATAAAATATTTTTTAAAAAAGAGGGCTGGAGAGATGGCTTAGCAGTTAAGGTGCTTGTCTGCGAAGCCTAAGGACTCTTGTGCAACTTTCTATATCCCACATAAGTCAGACACACAAAGTGACACAAGTGTGTAAGGTCGCACATGCGCATAAGTTGTCACATGTATCTGGAGTTTGATTTCAGTGGCTAGAGGTCCTAGCATGCCAATTCTCTCTCTCTCTCTTACTCTCTCTTTCTTGGTCTCTCTCTCTCTCTCTTTCTCTCATAAAAAATAGTTTTTTAAAAAATCTGCTGATTTCAATTGTAAATAGACTTCCTATCTCTTAATCTTCAGAATCTTTTCACTGAAATGTCCAAATGAATGACACCAGCTACTGCAGTCCTGACCTATGTCAGTGCTCTACTCCTGTGAAAAGAGAACTTTACCACGATGATCCTACACCATGATTACAGCCTGATAAAGTCTTCCTCACCCCTCCAGCCAGCCAAAGAAGCTTCTTCTACAGTTGGAAGATGGGTAGAAGAATTTAGAGTAAGAAGGAAGATAGACATACAAAGTTATAGCCAAAGAAAACAGTTGACCCGCCTGAGTGTGGCTAGGAGGAGTGAGAGAAAAAGAAAGCGTTGATACAGGGAGGGGTTTGCTCAGAGCTTCAGGGGGATGTGGTAAAAGCTTCTGAAGTGGGAGAGATGAGGAAGGAGGGAGTTGGTCGACAAAGCCTTTGGGAGATGCCCCTGTGGACTACAGATGGTTTTCCAGAAAGCACACCTCAGTCAGAGACTGGACTCAGGACCAGAGAGAAGTTGGGTCACTGGATCAACACCTCAGATGGGTACTGGGAAGGAAGAGGAGTCCAGCAGAGGAAGGTGAGCGACAGATCCAGTTAGACTGCAGAGAGTTCTGAAGACTGGATCAGAGCTGCTGTGAGAGGGTGAGGGACACAGACTTTGACAGTCATTTTGTCATTGAGCATGGGCTGTTCTGGAGAGAGGAAGTGACTTTGGGCACATCAGTCCTCCACAGCTGAGTCCCTTGCAAAGATGTCAGTATAACCAGCAGCTAGACAAAACATGCCTGTTACCCGTGGTGGGGTATCTGGATGGCATGCCAAAGCATGCACCAACCTATGCACCTGGGGAGCTCCAGCTCAGGAACACTTCCTTAAAGAGTTGTGGGAGTCAAGTCAGATCACTATGCAGATGTACATAAGAAGTGTAAGTAGAAGCCATTTGTGTAACTCTGTGAAACATTGCATGTTCTTCAGGAGCCCAAGAAAAGTCTGGAGCTACTTTTTAACTTATAATTTTTAGGTGGTGCAATTCACAGTATGGCTGAGCAGAGACTAACCACGTGTGGTCCCAAGAATTATTACTTTTATACCAGAAATGTAATATTACTCTGTCAAAGCCATTAATTGATACCTACTCCCACAATATAATTTCCCATAAGTAGGTGAAAGGGGGGAGCACAGCAAAGTGGCTTTTTATAATACCTTAATACAATAGTCATGCCACAATCCAACATTATGTCCTTATGGTCTTTGCATGAGAAAATTTAGAATTTCACTTATATCTGGGGGTCTTAGATTGTGTGTGGTTTTTTTGTTTGCTTGTTTGTTTGTTCGTTTGTTTTGTTTTGGTATTTCTGAGACAGGATCTCACTCTAGTGCAGGCTGACCTGAAACTCACTCTGTAGTTCCAGGCTGGTCTCAAACTCACAGTGATCCTCCTACTATCCCTCCCAGGTGCTAGGATTCAAAGCGTGTGCCACCACACCCAGCTATATCAGGATTTCTATTTTCATCAAATTATGATCAGCAAGAGTACAAATGATAGTCTCTTTGGAGTTGCTGTCAAAGAAGTTGGGAATAAAAGCATATACTTTATGGAGCCTTCCTTGTGTATAATGCACTATGGAATAGTATATTAAATTGACAGAATGTGAATTTGGGCTCCATTTTAGTCAAATAATCCAAACCTACTTTCTCTGTTAAAAAAAGGGGGGGCTGGGGCAGGGTGTTGAGACAGGGTCACAGGCGAGCTATCCTTAGCTCTAGTCTTGCATTGCACAAATTGGATGACTGAACAGAGAAAGAGTGTCTTAACTTCCTAAATACTCACAGCCAACTCTGCAGTATTGATTCTCTCTGGCGTTGGTTGGTTCATTTGGGTCACATGACTGTTCCTGATCCAATCCCAGGGCCAGGTTGGCTGATGAACCATCCTCCTTTGCCGAGTGGGTGTTAGGTACTCACCATGAAGATGGGGTTTCGGAGCCTACGGAATCCTGTAGGTTGATGGTGAGGCTGGGGTGATCCCCGAAGGAAATCAACATGCTGCCACTCTAAAATAGAAAAATAAATGCCTGATAAAACTCTCATACTTACTATCCCTTCAGATGCATGGGAAAAACTTCTGCCTCTGCCACTTCGCTTTGGGAAGTGACTCCCCATTCTCTTTCCTTGTCTGTTCTACGTACGATGGACTGGCAATGTCATTATGAGGGTAATTATTAATGTGTACATAAAAGCTCTTCGGATCTGAGTAGGGGTTGGCTCATTAAGAGCTATCTTGCAGCTAATAGCAAGCACATTCCACCCTCTATGCTGATATTTCCACAAGCATTGTTTCACGATCATTAGGAATCTATGAAACCTTTCAACTGGACCAAGCACTAATGGCTTCCACCTTTTTTGCAGGATGTTTAACATTGCCCTAGCTCTGTAAAGAGGAAGCCACATGATACCTCACATTTTCCACTCTGCTCTCAAATGGAGGAACAGGAAAATTGCTATTTCTCTAAAGAACATGACAAACAAATATGCTTTATGGCCTAATTGTGATCTTAATCAAAAGATTGAACAGAAGTAGACAGGATCCCAGTCAGGTTTTTCTCTTGAGAGTGCATCTCTCAAGTCAGAGTGGCAAGAATGTAACCTCTAAATGGTACCCAGGTGGCTGTTAAATACATCAAAGGAGGAAACCTGGGAGGGATGAGTGACTGTGAAATTCAAGCGATGGCTTTTGATGTATCTGAAAGGTTCTGGATAAATGGGCCTGTGCACCTCCGAGGGAGGGATCTGGCCCACTCAGGAGGAAGCTATGATGTCTTCATTACGGATGGCTTCCTGAGAATTCCCATCACATTGGCTGCAGTGGGAACACAATGCCAGCAGCACAGTGTGAGAGAAAGCAGCCTGTTCTTGTTATGATCTTATACACTTGAGTGTGCACCCCAGTATGTGAAATTGGGCACCCCACATTACTCGTTCCCTCATCTTTCCCCAACCAGGCCCTGGCTCCAGCCCAGCTGGTTTTTCTTTAACTCTCTTTTTAAACAACTGCAGCCAGCCGTAGGGCCTTCTCTCACACTGCTCGCCTATAATGTTCAGCTCTATATCTTCCTCTCTGCTCAGACTTTCTCCTTGGACCTTTTTACTGCTCCCCTGGGCTCCACTGTGTTCTCGTAACTCCCTCTCCTCCTCCAGAGTGCTCTGCTCTCAGGTTCATGCTTCTCCTCAGTCTCTCAGCGCCATGAGCCCCGGGCTCCATATTATGCTTGTAGCCGCTTATCCAGCTCTAAGAGCAGTGCTGGGCCGTAGTAAGTCGTCATTCTCTTTTGAACTACTGCATGGGTTGCTATTAAAATGAGCTCTCTTGGATTTCATTACAATCCATCTGTTTCCTAATAATAAGTTTTCAGCCTGTTTCTGGAGGAAGAAGGTGAGAGGTTTTTTTTCCTTTTTCCTTCTAGAATTGTCCCCTGTCTTTATCTACAGCTTAGCAAAGCTTAGTGATTGTCTTCAGCCACTCCTGTCTTGTACCTTCCTTCCCAGTCTCTCCTCGGGATCCACCATTTCTAGTTCGTTGTCATGTCTGTCTCACCATGAAATGATTTTTTATTAAATCTGTACCCACATGTCTCTGTAAGTTTCATACAGGCATTTATTTTTGCTTCTCGGGGACATTTGTATCTGTCAGTCAATTCATGGGTATCCACAGATGGTCATTTTTGCACTTATCCCTGGACGGAGGAATCTGGACTAATGTTTCTCTGTATCTGAAAAAAATTATCTTTCTTAAGGTTATTTGCATTAACAGCACCATTAACACCATTATCATATGTTGTGCACTTTATTTATTTACTTATTTATTTATTTGAGAGAGAGAGAGAGAGAGAGAGAGAGGCAGATAGAGATAGAAAGAATGAAAGAATGGGCACACCAGGGCCTCCATCTACTGCAAATGCACTCCAAATACATGTGCCACCTTGTACATCTGGCTTACGTGGGTCCCAGGGGAACCGAACCATGGTCCTTTGACTTTGCAGGCAAGTGCCTTAACCACTAAGCCATCTCTCCAGCCCGTATTGTGCACTTACTATTCCAAGTTAGGAACATTAGCAGCATTTGAACTACAGCACCTGTGAGAGTTTATATGCCCCAAATGATAGAATATAGATAAATATCACATACGTATCAACTCTCTTGATTCTAACAAGTCTAAATTTTGGGTACAGTTCTCAACTACATGAGAAAAAATGAGGCAAAAAAAATTTTAAATAGCTTGTCCTCGATCACAGTCCTGCACTAACCCCATTTCAAAGAAACAAAACTGGAGTATGCTTGTACTCCAAATCTCAACATTTGTAACGAGCCAAGGCATAATAATAGGTCAGATGTGCCTGCCTGCAACACTTCTTAACGGCCATGCTCAGCGCTTTGTGTTGAGCTATACAGCCTCTTTCCAGAGTCTTCCCTACACGAACGGCTCTTGTAAGTAATCTTGAGCTCCATTAACATGAGCAGCTTTATTGCTTAACTATAATGCATAATTAATGATTAACATTTGTGTCATCATAACATGATTGTGGAGAAGGCATGGGAGGCTGTCTCTCATCTTCTTCGAGGTTTGTCATTAAGCGTACTCCAGGTAAAATATCAGATTCTCCAATTCCAAGCAATTAGAGGCGAGTTTTCAGAAATGATGGTGCTGTCCTTTGCCAGAGGCAGAAAGCGACTTGAGTGTCAGGCTACACCGTTGTCACACCCAACAACCACTTTACATCCCATTTTGGCCTGTGTCAGAGGGATCCATAAAGTAAGGACGTTTGTGACCTTGAAAATATGCCACTGTGTGTATGTGTATGTCTGCTTTTTGGAGATCTTTTCTTGTCTGCTGGAACAGCGTCTGGGAAGTGAAGCTTCGTCTTCATACAGCTGATGAAGGAGGGGATGTCCTGGGGCGAGGACAGAGTGCTTCCTCTCGGGAAGCTGTGTTACCCTTGCTGTGGCTGGGATCCAGCAGCAGCCTGGACTCCTGATGGTTACGTCATCACATACAGCCCATAAGGAGGAAGTCTTTTCTGGAAAGTATGATAAAGCCTCTATTTTCTGACTGGAGTATGCTGTAAGCAATATTTTCTCCTTTTCCTTTTATTGTCTTTCTCAATTTTTTATTATTGACAACTTCCATAATTATAGACAAACCACGATAATTCCCTCCCCCTCACTTTCCCCTTCACAACTCCACTCTCCATCATATCCCCTCCCCCATCTCCATCAGTCTCTCTTTTATTTTGATGTCATCATCTTTTCCTCCTTTTATAATGGTCTTGTGTAGGTAGTGCCAGGCACTGTGAGGTCATGGATATCCAGGCCATTTTGTGACTGGAAGAGCACGTTGTAAGGAGACCTACCCTTCCTTTGTCTCTTACATTCTTTCCACCATCTCTTCCACAATGGACCCTGAGGTTTAGAAGGTGTGACAGAGATGGTTTTATTGCCTTGTATATGTGGAGAAGTGTTATTCTGGAATAAGTACTGGAAATACATATTGAATCAAAATTCTGAAAGTCTCCAATATAGCTGCTTATTTCATATTGTCCCTTTCATTAATGTATGTGTTTCTCCACATTGAGATGGCACTGTTGCCAAATTCACATTGGCTAACTTAGCCACCGTAAATGAATTCCAGATGCATGCACTGCTTTGTGAATCTTGTTTTATTGGATACTGGAGAAGTATATCCAGGTTGTCAGGTTTTGCAAGTAAGTGACTTTAACCATTAAGCCGTTTCTCTGGGCCATGATAGATGTCTCTGTACATGTCATTTATTCACTTGTCTGTGTCATTGTTTCCTCATTTATAGATGTCTATTCAGGTCATCTGTTCACTCTACTGTGTTGTTTCCTTATTAATTTTAGGAGTTCTTTATATATTATAGCTACTCGGCTCTTTTAGCTTTTTTTAAAAAAGATATTTTTATTTCTTTATTTGCAAGTAGAGAGCGATAGAGTAAAGGAAGACAGAGAGAAATGGGTGCGCTAGGACCTCCAGCCACTGCAAATGAGCTCCACATGCGTGTACCACTTTGTGCATCTGGATTTACATGAGCACTGGGGAATCAAATTTGGGTCGTTCAGTTTTACAGGCAAGTGCCTTAACTGCTGAGTCATCTCTCCAGGCCTGTCTTTTGGCTTCTACATAGACTATAATACTTTCTATAAGGGTATATTTTATATCTGCGTCCTCTGTAAAAAATGTGCTCAGTGTCATAATTGCATTTTTCTTTGCAAATATGTTTTCCCTAAATCATACTGCTAACACTAGTACAAAATTAACATTTTTTGTGATCAAATGTGCTACGGAACAGACAGATGTAAGTTCACATTGTTGCCTCCGTGTTTTCCAAGTAAATGACCTTGGCCAATATTTTAACCTCTCTCAGCTTAAGCCTCCACATCTGTAAAATATTTTCTAATTGTGTTTTCTACTTTTCTGTTTTCTTCCTTTAAAAAAAAATGATATCTAGCTTTAATCCCATTTCTTCTACCCCAGAATTTGATGTAAATTTAATTTGGTTTGGATTCTGTATGATGGAGTATTATAAGCAAATCCAGGACTGGATAGATGGCTGAGCAGTTTAGGTACTTACCTGTGAAGCCTAAGGACCTATGTTTGACTCTTTAGATCCCATGTAAGCCAGACACACAAAGATGAGGCAAGCACAAGATCACACATGCCCACTAGGTGGCACAAGCATCTGGAGTTCAATTTCAGTGGTTGAGACCCTGGCACACCAATTCTCTCTCTCAAAATAAAAAAAATGTGAAAATTTAGAAAAAGAAAATAGAGAAATATACACTCACAATAAGAACAGAATTGCATAAAATTCAGTATATTTAATTTTTGTGTAGTTTCATAAAAATTGAGTGAAAGCCTCAACATTTTTGTTTCTTTAATATGGCAACATTTCCTGCCTTTCAAGAAAAATCTCTTATCCTTTCTGGATAAGTAACACCATTCAGCCTCTTCTGTTGTTGTTTTTTAACATTATATTTACTAATTTGTAAGGAGATTGAGAGAAAGAGAGAGAGAATGGGCATGTGGGCATGCCAGGGCCTCTAGCTGCTGTAAACGAACTCCAGATGCATGTATCACTTTGTGCATCTGGCTTTGTATGGGTACTTGGGAATTGAACCTGGGTCTTTAGGCTTTGCAGGCCAGCACCTTAACTGCTGATCCATCCCTCCAGCTCTCTTCTATTAGTTTTGCTAAGCAGTCAGCAGCTAAGTTGCAGCAGGTTACACTGTCAAGATAAAGCCACATAGAGTCACAACTGCAGATCACTCTGTCAAGATAGAGCCACAACACTGAGTCTCATTCTATTCAGAAACTCGTTGCTCCGTTTCAGCTCTGAGACATTATAAGGATGATTAAAGATCTTTTGTTTATACTGATAGCAAATATTAACCATGGAAGTAATCCTGAGCATCACATCACATATGATAACTTTTGCAATTATTTCATACTCAAGAGGCAATTTTATCTAATGGATGTCTTCAGTATAAATATATGTGTCCCACTCGATGTATTTATTAAGCATCTAGTAGTCTACACCACCATACAAAAAGCAGTATGCACACTGGGAAGGGGAGTTGTGTGCCTCAGAATTCAGGGCTAGTGGTCATCAAAACAACAAGGACATTTATGTGACAGAGCCTTCCTGCTGCTATTTCCTGCCCCAGCGTCCGTGTTATTCTGGAAAATAATTTTTGGATATTTATCTTTTTTTTTTTGCAAATCTTCCAGCTTATCAGAGATAACACTGTCCAATGCCATTGACACTTTGCTTTCTGCTTTGATGAATTATTTCCTCATAATAAATTTCAAGTGGAAATAATCCTCCTTATCCAACCCAGGCTTGCCAGTTATCCCGGCGCTGCTTCAGAGGGGTCACGCACATTTTCAGTGCTGCTGGCCAAATGTGAATAACCACAGCAGACATCACAACAATGGCGGCTACTGGTTTATTTACTGGTTGCCATGCACCAGGCACCGTGCTAAGCATGTTGGCGTCATCCCTACCTCAAAGCAACTCTGTGAAGTGGGTACTTGTGATTAAGCCTGTGTTCAAATGGAGATGAGCAGTGAGCTGAATGATGTAAGGTCCCACATCTTACCATGATCCCCTTTCCTCCCCACATCCATCAGTGGCCACCAGCTACTCTGGGAGGTGTGGGGAGTCTCATGCACCCCTCACCTATCCATGATGAAATGCTGAGACAGGCGCAATTGTGTGCATGAACCCACAGCTGCTGTGAGCTCATGAGCGTAATGGTCATGTGTATTCAGAACACAGCCTTCCTCAGCCTGCCTTCTCATCCTCCTGTTCTTTTATTCTTTCTGTTTCCTTTTCTATGAGGTTCTCTGAGCCTTAGATGGAGTGGTTTAGGTGTCCTGTTTAGGATTCAGCACAAAAAAGTCACTTATTACTGGTAATCTTGCCAGTTGTGCATATCTGCATTAGCCTCTGCCCTCTGCATAAAGGAACCTCTGTGATGGGGGTTGTAAGCAGTAACAACCTATGAACAAACATAGACATTCAGAAGGCAAGTTGACATGTTACCTGTTTAGCATAACCCCAGTCATGGGTTCCCTGCTAGAGCCTGTGTCCTTAGCCACAGGATTTTAGCGAGCTTTATAGCATCAAGCATGATTTTCCTCCTGTTGAGTGGGTTTGAAATCCCATTTGAGGGCAATTGGTTGTTCCCATAACATTTGTGCCACTATTGCACCAGTGCAGACATCTTGCCTGGCAGGTCAGGTGTGACCTGGTTCCATAGCCAGGTAGGGTTGCTGATGACTTTTCTCTCCCAGCAGCTTGCACACTGCTTTCTGGCAAGAAGAAAGCCAGCTGCCGGGGAGGAAGCTTTCAGCTCAAGTCTAGCTCGGTTTCCCTATATCTCACCACCAAAGCCTCTGATGTCTCAGCAATAGGGATTTTGCCATCTAGCTCTAGCGGGTAACCAGAAGCAATGGCCATCTCCAACACTGCCTTAGGGATCTCTGTGGCCTCCCTAACCCACAACTCCCTGGGAAGTATTTCATCCCTGCCAATGGGATTTATGACTAATAGTCTATGGCTTCTAGGAGCACCATTATCCCCATGTAAATACTTTAAATTTTATATTTTAAGTTGGTCTACCAAGTAGTAGGTTTCCATATGGCTTATGCATGTGTCTTTAATCTTGGTTCATCCTCCTACCGCCTTTCTCTCCCTCATCGCCCTGTGCCTAACCCTGCTCAAACCTTCTCTTCAACGTCCACTCCGTCTATTTTCATGTCCCGCGTATTCTACTGTCCACCCCACTTCTCCTCCCTCTATGGCCCCTTTCTGTCTTCGTGACTTCTGCAGATGCTCATTTCAACTTATACCCTCTAATCTAGAAGTTCAAAGCTAAAATTTGTGTATGAGAGAGAACATGGGAGCATTTTGTGTTTCTGAGCTGGATTACTTCACTCAGTTCCATCCATTTGTTTCTTCAAGTTTCATAATTTCGTTTTTCTTTACAGCTGACTAAAACTCCATTGGGTGTATATACCTCATCTCCATTCATCAGTTAATACACATCTAAGCTGATTCAATTTCCTAACTATTGTGAATAGAGCAACAGTGAACAGGATTGAGCAAGTATCTCTACAGTTAAGTGCACAGTCCTTAGGGTATGTGCCCAGGAGTAGTATAACTGGGTCATATGGTACATCTACTTTTAGCTTTTGGAGAAACCTCCACACTGATTTCCAGAATAACTGTATCAATTTGCTTTCCCATCAACAGTGATTAAAAGCTCATCTTTCCCCACACCCTCACCAGCATTTGTTGTCATTTCCTTTCTATTGTTAGTCATTCTGACTGGAGAGAGATGGAATTTCAAAGTAGTTTTAATTTGAATTTCTTTGATGGTTAAAGATGTTGAACACAGCCGGGCGTGGTGGCGCACGCCTTTAATCCCAGCACTCGGGAGGCAGAGGCAGGAGGATCTCCGAGAGTTCGAGGCCACCCTGAGACTCCATAGTGAATTCCAGGTCAGCCTGGGCTAGAGTGAGACCCTACCTCAAAACAAACAAACAAACAAACAAAAAAAAGATGTTGAACACTTAAGAATATTTATCAGTCTTTTGTATTTCTTCTTTGGTGAACTATTTGTTCATTTCCATAGCTTATTTTTTTTATTACGATGTTTGTTTTCTTGATGCTTACTTTTGGAGTTCTTTATATATATCCTAGATATTAATCCTCCATGAGTTATACAGCTGACAAAGATTTTTCTCTCATTCTATAGGCTGCTTCTTCACTTGACTGTTTTCTCTGCTGAATAAAATCTTTTAAATTTCACATGGCTCTATCTCTCAATTTCATTTCCTGAGTGACTGGAGTCCAATTCAGAAAATACTCACCTACACCTCTACCTTATAGTGTACTCCCTATAGAAGTCTCAGGGTTTCATATCTTACAATGAGGCATTTGATCCATTTGGACTTCATTTTTGTTGTGTATGTGCAGGATGAGAGATAAGAGTCTAGCTTCATTCTTCTACATAGAGATACCCAATCTTCTCAGAAACTTTTGTTGAAAATGCTGTCACTTCTCTAATATGTATTTTTTTTACATCTTTGTCAAAAAACAGGGGCTGTAGTTGCATGGAATGCTGCCTGGGTGCTATGTCCCATTCCATTGATCTATGGGTCTGTTTTGTGCCAACACCATGCTGGTTTTAATGCTCTGACTGTATGTAGTATGACTTGAAGTGAACAGGACACTTACAGCACTATTTTCTTTTTTGCTCAAGATTGATTTGGCTACCTGAGGTCTTATGTGCTTTCCTATGAATCTTAGGACATCTCTTTATTCAATTCTATTTTCATATCATGGCTTATCTTCCTTATTTTTTATATTTTATTTTTATTTATTAGAGAGAGGAAGGAAATAGAGGGAGAGAATGGGTGCATCAGTGCCTCATCCAATGCAGATGAACTCCAGAAACATGCACCACCATGTGCATTTGGCTTACATGGGCTCTGGGGAGTCTAACCTAGATCCTTAGGCTTCTCAGGCAAGTGCCTTAACCACTAAGCCATCTCCCTAGCTACTATCTTCCTTATTTCACTTAGCTGTTTGTGATCTTTGGGATTTTATTCTGGCATTTGTCCATGCCACCTTTAAGTTAATTGTATATTTTTACCATAACTGTGCTTTTGAATTCTTTGTGGGATTTCTTCTAATTAGTTCTCATGAAAGGCATTTACTAGGGCGATAGGCATTCTTGGAGGAGACATATTGCCTTGTTTGATCCTGTTACTCACTTTGCACTGGGATTTCCTCATGTGGAGATACGCTGCTGGTGGAGTACACCTGGATTTAACAATGATGGGGGTGGCACGGGCTCACTTGCAGCACGGTGACGTGGCATGCTGGGCTGACAGGCAAGGGCGCTGGAGCAACAGCGTGTGCACAGGCTCACACTCGGAGGTGGCAGCAGGGCATGGTGCCCGACAGGGAGGGGCGCGTGAGGAAGGAGCAGTGGGATCCCATGTGGAAGCCCCGTGGTATGTGTGGAGGGCGGGGGAAGGGTGGGGGAGCTGGAGGGTGCAAGTAAGTTCACACACAGTAGGAGTGGCCAGAGGAGGGTCATGTGGAGCAGGAGGGCATGAGTGTAGTAATGCACATACTTGTGGTGGCATTATTTATGAGGTGGCCAACAGAGGGGTACATGGAGCAGGAGGGAGTGTGAGGAGTGGCAGACTCACATGCCTCTTGTAATGGATTTTGATTATTAACATTTCTTCTATTTTGCACCCGTTACTATTGAAATCACAGAAGTGCATTATCTCTATGAAGTCCAGTTCTCTGGACTCCTAGTGCCTCAGTTTGGCCATCTCCTGTGGTGATTAACATTAAGCTTTCAGGGCAGTTGCTGGCCCAAAGCAAGCAGCCTGTGGTCCAGCTCCTGAGTAGATGGAGAGGCCTTGGGTACATCAGATAGACCTGTGAGTGACATCAGCTCTGTAGTTAATTAATTCAGGAATTGGTGAGTCCTCTGTATGCAAGGCCCCTCTAATTATCCCTCGCTTCTGTGATTCATCCATATCGCAAGACTCCTCAAGATCTTGATTCTTGGAAAAGCTATTAGCCTAAAAATGGAACTTTGAGAGCTCCCTTTCTGACAAGTTTTAGAGAAGTGAAACCCCAGGAAGAAAATTATAAAATCAACTGTGAGCGAGTCAGTATCCTATGTCTAGGGAGAGAAAGGAGGGGAAGTTTTCAATCACATGCCAGATCTGTATCCTTTGCAGAAAAAATATTAGCTTCACCAATGCCCTTTTCAGCCAACATCTTTAGTTTACATACTGACAGCATCCTTTTTTCTTAACATGTCAAGAGTACTCCTGGGCATGTCTCGGGGCAGACAGGTGTTTAGTTTGTGAAGATGTTTGATGGAAAGTCGATTTCTCCCTCCAGTTCAGGAACCATCAATACTCAAAATCCAGCTATGAGGAAAACAGTACAATTTGAATATTTCATACTCATATTTTCTGTTTTATTTCTTATGAGCATCCTCTCCCTGTAACTTCAGGCTTCTTGGGTACTATGTAGATGACTAAGCTGGGAGATCATTATAGAAGACTTTTAGTGGGGAGACACAACCATGTGCTTTGGGAGGACAAGGAATCTGGGGATGTTGTGGCATTGCGAGTTACTAAGATTTGAACCCAGCACATCATTCATTCCTGAATCATGGATATAGAAAATGAGTATTGAGCTAAATCAGTCAATTCTAATGTATGGTACCCTTTAGAAATAATAATTTGAACACTAGTATATAAAACAGAGTTTTAACTATTCTATTTAAAGTAAAGCTAAAGGACCAAGACTTCTGCAGACATCGACACCCCTGCTTCCCTGGCACACGTTCCTTTGTTTTGCTCTCCCTCCCCATTCTTTCCTCCATAATCCTCTTTCTGAGCCACTTTTGAGGGACTCTTAGATCCAGAAGATCACAGTTACAAAACAAATCTAAAGGTCTTGCAGGTCTTGAAGCCCTGTGATATCAGAAGCCAGAGCAATGCTAGGCCATCTAGATTGGTGTCAAATAAAGCCCATCCATCTCTGAATTAGGCATATGTGACTTTCAAACCGTGCTCTGACCCTGACTAGAAGTATAGCTTTGAACAAGATGGTCCCTTTTTCTGTAAAAGCCTTCTTCTCAACTGAAAAATGGGGAAGATGATAGGTTCCCTCAAAAATGTGTTATCTTTAAGAACATATTGTCCTTTCTTTCAGTTTCACAAAAAATATGTTTAAGAAAACAAAGTGACATTGAGACAGGCATTAAAATAGCTTCAGCAAAGAGACCATTTGGGGAGATATAAAACATACTTAAGACCTAATGGAAACTGAAACCCTTAATCTCTTTGGAGATGTATAGAGGAGGAAGGGGCCAACTGCTGTTCTGATGTTGGTGTGGTTGTCTTAGAAAGGCCTGGGATTCAAAAGCTTCAAGTGGCCCAACTTGGGAACTTTTAAGCTTTGGGAACATGGCTCATTCTATTTGATTTTCATCTTGGTTTCCTGCAAATGAAATCAACCTCCAAATCAGTAAGGACTCCTCAATTCAATAGAGGAAAATTGGCTGCATAAGTAGGGCATGAGAGAAGAGAAGTGTCTTATCAAAACAGCATTAAGGAAGCTCAAGTTTAGAGGTATGAGTTGGTAGTAAAAAACATACGGAATCAGAGGGTCCAACAATAAACACACAGTACCTAGAACGAATATGTGCCTCCACCTCCTCCCCCCTCACTTATTCCAAACATGGGGAGAACTGTACCTAACGCCTGCCACTTTAGGAAGGTAATTCAGGTGATGGTAGCATGTGAAGAGGCTGGCTTCATGTATCTGTAGGTGACGATGAATCTTTTAGAACTGTCTGGATATAAGCAATAGAAATGACTCCACCTGGATGAAGCAGAATTACAGTATCGAAAAGGTACTTTTGGGATGGATGGAAACACAGGTTTAAAAACAGGCAGACACTAAGACACCTTCTCTGGCAGTAAGAGTAGTTTCACTGGGACCTATTACTGAAAAGATGATATAGAAATTATGGACTAGGCATCTAGAGAAGATTAGATTTCCAGAAGAGACCACCTGATTAGAGCAGCTAAAGCACAGTGCCTGCAATATAAAAGGCATCTTAGTCTGTTAGCCCTGTTAGAGCAAAGTACAACAGGCTAAGCAGAGTACAACCAATATAATTTATTTTCACATGTAAAAATTTGCCTGTGGTGAGGACTCATTCTTCCTTCATGATGCCATCTTTTTTTTTATTTATTTATGAGAGAGAGAGAGAATTGGCATGCCGGGGCCTTAGCCACTGCAAATGAACTCCAGACACGTGTGCCACCTTGTATACATGCACCACCTGTGCACATGTGTCACCTTGTGAATCAGGCTTACATGAGTTCTGGGTAATTGAACCTGGGTCCTTAGGCTTCACAGGCAAGTACCTTAACCACTAAGTGATCTCTCCAGCCCCTAATGGTGCCGTCTTAATATATCTCCACATGGTGAGAGAAGAAGGGCAGCTCTCTGCAGCCTTTTCAATAAGGGCACTAAAACCATCTATGAGTGCTCTGTTCTTATGACTTAATTGTCTTCTAGGAGGTCCTAATTCCTAATTGTATAACACTGGGGATTTGTCGTTATTGTATAAGTTTTCTTTGATTAGTATGAGAACTTATAATAGATTAGATCATTTTACCAACACTCTGCCCTTTCCTGAGTCACAGAATCATGCACACAGCCTTTGCCACCTTTTTCACTAAAATGTGTTGTCTCACACCTTGACTTTGCATTTTACCATGTAACTTGCTTTGCTTGACTGAATGAGGTAGAAATAAAGTAATTTCATTTCTGAGCCTTAGATGACTTCCCCAGTTTCAGCTCATTCTTTTGTACTTGTGTTATCTCCATGAGAATAAAAATGCTCAAGCCAGCCTGCTGTTTAATGAAAGTGAGAGAGCCACATGGAGAAATGGGAGGTAGATGATCCAACCCCCAGCCCTTTCTGCAGCGGGATGGACGAGCTCGTCCAAGATCAACGGAGCCGTCCCTGCTGATCTACAGATGTGAAAGAGCAACGCTGCTAATCTTCGTATGAAAATAGGATTGCTGCTGACTCCCAGACAGCAACAGCTAACTGGTGCAATAAATCCTTGCGCTGCTGTCTTCTCTGGCTGTTTAGTAGTGAGATGCAATGTGTCAGAAATCTAAACAAATCACCCTACAGCTCGAAGACTTGTAACCACTGTGTCTGCTCATTACTGCACAGCTTATGCAAGTGAGACGTCCAAGGGCAGCTTATTTGGAAGTGCACAGCACAGGACTTTACATGGAGATCATAGTCAACATATTGGCTGTGGTTCCAGTCACCTTAAGGATGGATGGCCTTCTTCAAGGTGGTTTTCTCATGTGGATGGCAAGTCAGGCCTATTAGCTGGCAGAGCATCTATTTCGCTACATGGCTCACTCTGTGGTGCCGCTTGGAGGTCCTGGCGACACAGTGACTAACATTCCCACAGCAAGGGATCTATCTATTGAGTCAGCCGCACCATCCTTTCCGTGGCCTGAGATACTGCATCCGTCACTTAAGACATTCTACTCTTTTGGGGAGAGTCACTGTTTAACTCACACTTACAGGGAGGGAACTAGGCTCTATCACCCGGAGGGGAGTTTTTCAAAGAATTTGTAGGCATACCTCAAAACTATGAAAGGCAAATGTACTTACTTGACTGACTCATTATTGAACTCAAGCAGGGAGAGGTCATCTCACAAAATAAAATAAGAAAGTTTGGAGAGATTTGCTCAGTGTTTAAGTGTACTTCTTGCACAAGCATGAGGGTGTAAGGGGGTCTGAGTGCCAGCACTCAGATCTCCACGTCTCACATCAACAGCTGGGTGTGGCCACGTACACCTGCGACCCCAGTGTTGCATGGGAACAGAGACTCAGGAATCACGGGAGCCCCGCAAGCTTGAGTAAAGACGCTCCTGCTGGAAAGTAGGACCAGGCAGAACAGCAGTGGAGCAGGGCACCAAAAGTTCTGCTCCAGCTACTGCAGGTACACATGCCCTCCCCTCCAGAGGGGGCATATGGGACACCCCCCCCCACACACACACAGGGAGGGGAGAATGTTATAGGAAGGGACAAAGGAGACCCAGCAACCTTGCTTGATAATTAATCGCAATGTGTAGGAGCTGTGGTAACCATTTAACGTGACTCATGTACATGATGGAAGATGCTCAGAGCAAACTCGGCAGTAAGGCAACGAAAGGCAGAGACGAGGCGGACGAAGCACAGCCAGCAATGGGAGCAGAAAGGAGTTCGTGACGATGCTGGCTACGAAGAGGCTCTAGTGTGAGAGGCGTGTGCAGTACAGAGGGCTGGCGAGACTCACAGTGCTTTGAAACCACTAAGGCAGAGAACGAGAGGGAATCAGAGGGGGAGAATGAATTCATACACCCACAATGGGGCTATGAAGAAAGCTGTGAGAGGTGGCAGTGAGAGAGCAAAGAAAGCATCCGAAGAGATGGAATGGGCTTGCTGATGAGTGGCCCACAGGGATGTGCGTGTGCACTCAACGGATCGGCCAGGAATCCAATACATGCTTGACGAGAGCCATTCAGTTACGAGCGTGAAATGGCCACCACCAATTAGAAGGAAGAAGAAAAGAAAAGAATGGCGACAGCTCATTACATTTAATGCCTAGTAGCATGCTGTCACCATGGGACTAGAAAGTGCCTCTCCAGTCACAAGCCATCAGCGTCCAGGCCTTGCGGCCTCCCATGCTGTGACAGGCGAGGCAGCTTACGGACAAAGCATGAAGTTAGAGATAAAATACAGTAAGCCATCAGTATCCACACAGGGGCTTACCCAGTGTGGTCTGGGCAGGGTTTTGAATAGTAGTAAATGAACTTTTTAGCTCCAAGTCTCCATTCCACAGAAGAAAATGGACTGTGAGGCCAAGACACTGACAGAACAAATGACTTAGCTTTGCTGTCTCGGACACACCTGGAATGTGCCCATGTCCCTGCAGGATGTCATTACTTGATTATTACTTTTTGACAGAGCCTGAATGTGGCTTTGAAAGTCCTCTGGAAGTCAAAATACTACTCCAAGCAGCTGTTACCAACCTATTAGAGGTAGCTGAGGGTTAACCCCTGGGCCATACCTGGGCCCGGTGTATCCGAGGGGTGAAGAGCTCTGCAGAGATGAGGAGAGCAGTGACATTGTCCACCCTCCCAACCTGGAAGTCCAGCTTACTGCTCCTGGGAAAACTGCTCTCTTGAGACAAAGAGCCCCTGCTGTTCATGTTAATTTCATATAGTCAGGCTCATGAATGAAGAGCATGATTGCCAAAAAAAGGAGCCTTCTGTCCTAGTTAAAGATAAAATTGAAGTATTGTGGAAAAATTTGAAGATCATTGTCTACAACGGATGACCTTGACATTTGGGGCTAGGTAACTGCTCCTGTGTATCATGGTGACTTGGGTAGCCTACCCTGGAGACACTAGGACCATCCCTCCACAAAAAAGGGGGTCAGAATCTCCTCCAGTCCATGATGAAATGTAGAGGCCAGATATCAAGCACATGGGGATTGGGAAGATGGCTCCGTGGGTTAAGGGCTTGTCATGCAAGTGTGAAGACCTGAGTTTGGATCCCTGACACCCATGTAAAACTGCTAGGTATGGGTGCCTGCCTATAATCCCGGTATTAAGGAGGTGGAGACAGAGACTCCTTGGGGCTCACTAGCTGGCTTATCTAGCCAAACTGGTGGTCTCGTGGTGCAGTGAGAGGCTCTGCCTCACAGGATAAAGTAGAGATCCATGAAAGAAAACACCCAACATGTACCTCTGGCCACCAAACACATGTGCACACATGTACCTGTGCCCCCCACACACACATCACACCCCCACCCACACATTAAAAAAATAAGGAATCAAACACTAGTTCCTGCTTTCATCTGAAATATAAGTTGGCTTTCTATCACCTGGATCTGTGAGGATAAGAACATGAAGGGTTCTAGAACCGCTGCCATTCTGCCTGTACTAATTCCTCTCTGCGGCAAAGCCTTAATGAGAAAGAGCCAGGCCTGCTTGTCGCTGGAACTCAGCGAGGAGGCTGTCCCCGTGACGACGACATCGGGAAGAAGCAGGTAGGAGTGTGGCCTGCACTGCGGAAGTCCCCAGCTCGGGTTAATCCGCCTCCAAGCCTTCCTGCCATCCCCTCAGCCTGTGGCTCTCTCCCTTCAGACCCAAGCGTGACTAGTCCCCTGTACTCAAACGGGGCTTAGTTTGAATCCTACTGTTTTAGAATCAAGCCAACCAAGGGCAGTGCACCCCTTCAAGCCCTCCTTATCTCAGTGCGCTGGCTGATTTTCTTCATGATATTTAATGGGAATTGTGTTTCTTTTAGTTTGAGTAGATATTTTACATCTCCAGACACCAGGCCCCTGGCAGAGCCCAAGTTGAACTGAAGCAAGACCCTTCTTGTTTTATTCAGTGCTCTATCCCCAGTGCCCAGCACAAAGCAGAAGCCCAGGTGAGTTTGTGGAATGAGCAGATAAATCATGATGCACTTGAAATAGTCATGATATGCATGACAGTGAAACAAGTGTGGAAATACAGTAGCAGGAGCACACCACACAGAGACTCAAATGGCCTGGGACAGGAAAAAAGCCTCTCCCAGGGAAATATCTTGGAACTTAACTAGGGAAGGTGTTCAAATATAAAACACCAGTAGCTTTTGACTAAAAAAAAAAAAAAACTAATTTATACACACACACAGACACACACACACACACACACACACACACACACTTACTTCACCCTTACAATAAGTCCATGAAATGGGTGCATTTACTGGGTAGGGTTACCTCGTAACACACAAGAAAGCATTATTTACCCAGCGGCAAAGGGAACATATTCCAGCTCATGTTGCAGACAATATGCACAGCTGACATATGAACTCAGGAGTTCTAGTCTCAGCCTGTACCACGAACATGACACTAACAGGAAGTGGACAGAGGAGCCGCAGAAGCAAAGCCCCGGAGGTGAGAAAGGACATGATGTTAGAAAGCGGAGAGGAGTCTAGGGGGCATGATGCAGACAGAAGAAACTAGAGCAATGAAGTACGCCGGCCAGAACAGATCAGGCCAAGGCAGTCCCCGCCGGTGCATGCGCACTGACCAACACTGGGAGCCATGCCTGGTCAACGGCAGCCCACACACTGGATACGAACATCACCACTCTTGTGACCTAGCTGGTAGATGTTTCTTGTGACAAAGTCTAGTTTATCAGTTAACAATATCTAGAAAGATGTTCGTGATAGCTGTCCTACCTCACAACTGTCATTTACAAGAAGAAGGAAAGACAGAGCCCAGGTGTTTAGGATCCTGGTTTGTTTTCATTTCTTCTTCTTCTTCTTTTCTTTTTGAGAAAGCAATGCAGCATTAGTCTTTATCCTGGAATAGATGGTCGGTCCAGCTGTAGAAAGGAAGCTGAATGTTAATTAGATGTCAACAGTAATTATAGTGATTATGCTTTTTGAATAGCTTTTGGGAATAGCTGGATCCACATCTCGAATGTGATGTGAATGACATTTTAATAGTTTTTAAGAGAAAAAGAGAGCAGCCTGTTACTAGGGAAATTACAGTGAATAGAATTATAGTAAAATAGATTTCTTAACAAAGAACTGTAACAATGATAACATTCTCTCAAGAAGCAGATAGTATATATGGAAGAAAATCATGAAAAAAAGTTTTGAGACAGAAAGACCCCTTTATTTAAAAGAAAAGAAATTATCTTACAGTTTTGCCTTGAAGTTTCATTGGAATGTTTTAGGTTAGATGAATCTCTCTTATTTTCTTAGACCAGGGTCTTGGCTGAAATTTTAATAAAACTATCGTTTTAGTGATATCCTAATTATGTGTTTTTTTTTTAAAGCTGTGGCAGTAACATAAGATCACCCATTTCATAAAACACTTTAATTAAATTCATTTATTTTCAAAGAAAACTCAAAATCAAATTGAATTCAGCTATGTTTTTTTTTTGTATTTAAGGAACTCTTTATTTTTAAAATGCTATCACTTGAAATTTATAAATAGTTGCTTCACAAATTTACAAATTCCACTTAAATCTAAAGAAGTCCTGGCCTCTCGTGTTGGAATTTAGTCTTCATAAGGCAAAGTCACTATACCATATCTTTGTGTTTGGGACTTACAAACCAGCAGTACAGGGTGCACATACCTTCATCAGTTCGGTCATCCGTTGTGAGGACTGAATGAATGCATTATTTGGTGACTGTGATGATTTCAATTTATCATCACCTTGATCCGGTCATGAATTAAGTAAGAGACATGCCTCCTCGGCAAGTCTGTGCATGTTTTCCTAGGAAGGACTGATGGAGGAAGACCTTTCTCCCGGAGCATGCGGTCCACCCGGTGGTCCACTGCACATAATGAAACGCCAGGTGACCATGGGGCCTCTATCTGGCTGCCTCAGCTACTAGCCAGCGGGTGCATCTATGATGTTTCTGCTCTCCTTGGTGGACATGGGAACCAGCTTCATCAGCTTTTCAATATGGACTGAAGACCAGCTGCTATCCCAGAATCCCCCAGGGCCTCAGGACCAGACTGGAATGGCTGAGACATTCAACCTGGGACACTGAGCAGCTATGAGTTGTCCTTCTGTGATTCTGCAGCCTACAAATTGCCTCTGCTGGCCTGCCAGCCTCATCCTGTGACGAATCTAATGAGTCTCTGTGTAATGCATATTCATTCTATCAGTTCTGTTCCTCTAGAGAATCCTGACGAAGATAGTGGTTGTTGCAGTCAGGTTGGCATTGCTGGCAGAAATCACCCAACCAAGAGCAGCTTTGGGGGAAAAACAGGTTTATTTTGGCTTATAGGCTTGTGGGGAAGCTCCATTACGGCAGGGGAAAATGCTGGCATGAGCAGAGGGTGGACATCACTTCCTGGCCAACATTAGGTGGACAATAGTAACAGGAGAGTATATCAAACACTGGCATGGGGAAACTGGCTATAACACCCATAAGCCCGCCCCCAACAATACACTGCCTACAGGAGGCATTAATTCCCAAATCTCCATCAGCTGGGAACCTAGCATTCAGAACACCTAAGTTTACGGGGGACACCTGAATCAAACCACCACGCAGATGTTTCTAAAAAAGGGGGGGGCTGGAGAGATTTCTCAGTGGTTAAGACACTTTCCTGCAAAGCCTAAGGACCCCGGTTCAATTCCACAGTACCCACATAACGCCAGATGCACAAGATGGCATATGCATCTGGAGTTTGTTTGTAGTGGCTAGAGGCCCTGGAGCACCCATTTTCTCTCTCTCTCTCTGTCTGTCTCTCTAGTAAAGAAAGAAATAAACTATAAAAATAAATAAAAGAACAAGCAATAGTTCCATTGGATTTAGCAATTCCCTATCCTGGCCACTCCAGTGTAGGTGACTCCTGTCCTGTTCCTTTCCCAGCTGCAAGTAGTGGCCTGCATGCTGTGATACACAAGAGACCCAGTTTCTGTCCTCACTCAGCTATAGGGTGAGTCTTAAATATCGACAGGAAAATGACAACCATTGGTGAGTGGTCTATCTGGAGATGTACACGAAATATACTGAAATCACATGGAGGGCATGCCACACAGACCACAGGCATTCGCTCAGAAGAAGACTTCTGCCAAGCGGGAAACTTATACCACACGCTGAGAGCAGTGCATAAGGCAAGAGAGTAGCAGCGCTCTTGAAGGAAGTCTAGGATAGGCTGTCTGTAGTTGGATCAGGAAGAATGGAGAGGCCGTGTTTTGTGTGGCATCTGTAGACATGCATACAATCCACACAGCACAGGCCTGGTCCAGGTAGCTAGAAGGGATTTTATCCTCCTGTCAATAAAAAGGCAGAGAGAGGGTGTTGGACAAGAGACTGGAGTGCTCAGAGTGACCTCTGACAAGGTCCCATGGGCTGCCGTGGCGCCGGTGGTTTGGCTGGTGATAGGAAGAGCGGCTGGGTGACTATCACGGGATTCTCGGTAAGCGGTGGACTGTGCTGGGGCCTAGAATAGTCCAAGTGGATTTGAAAAGAACATGAAGGGAGAGAATCCACCAAGCTTCATTTCTTTTTCCTTGAATGCTGGTTGGCTGGAGGACATTTCAGTCTGAACTGATTCAGAAACATCCAAACAGTGATATTGCACAAAATAATAACAGCACACTGGGTGTTTCTCTCTCACGGGCACCTGATCAGCACCTGCCGTTTCACCTTCACAACAACATGAATTAGATTTATTCACTCTGCTCCTCATAGGAGAACCAGACAAGCTGAGCTTCCTGCCCAGGATCACATGGCACAAGCTGGTAGAGCCTGGATACAGTCTGCCAACAGAACCCAGGTCCAGAGCAGAAATGAATACTAGTGAAAAAGATGAGGTTAGTATAACATCTGAGCCCAGAGGCATGTATATAGTTTGGAGCTTTTTTTAGTTGTTTTTTTAAACTAATACCAAGTATAATTGTCAGGACCAATAACCTTATATATTTTAATGACATTATTCCTTTGGCTGTAATGAATTCATAGGCTTAGAGTAAGAGAATTTTTTTAAAAAAAATATCAAATAATAATCAAGTATGGCTTACTTACTTCTCTGCACCAGGTACTATACAAGGTGCTTTATTTGAATTCTTCACAGCGTAAGGTTCAGGATAATGTCATAGTTTTAATCTTCCAAGAACTCTAGGTAGTGTGGATGTATTTTGTAGAATCAGAATCTGAGATTGAGAAAGGGTTGGCTTTATATGCAAGGTCATTCAGGTAAGATAAACTAGAGCCTAACCTCACTCTGATTTTCTCTTTTTCTTTCTTTTCTTTCTTTCTTCCTTTCCTTCCTTCCTTGCTTCCTTTCTTTCTTTTGTAAGAGTGGCATGGAGGACAGTCTCTTTCCAAAACATACCACTGCCTGAGACAAGAAGGAAATAGAGACACATATGGCAGATACACTCAGAGGAAGAAAAAAATAAGGATTTTTCTGGGAAAGAAAAAGGAAGACTTTATTGAATGTAGAACTTGGAGCTGGGAAGTTTTAGCAACAGGGCTCATTAGAATGAGAGGACTCTCTCCACAGTTCTGCCCACTGCAGCCAAGTTCCTTGATAGCGGGATGGGTTCTATTAACTTTAGTGGCCCACATTGAACTCCACAACAATTAGAAGTCAGGATCAGAGCATAAGTTCCAGTCTAGATACTTTTATTGCTGATAGAAGTAGTTTTGTAACCTTTGGATTGTCACAAATGGGTCCATGTTGAGTAATTGAGACTAACAGGCATGCTAGCTTGCCTTTGAACTTTCGTGGAATATATGATACCATGGGCTCGTGGTCTACCTGTTTTAGCCGCAGGATCTTGTAAATTGGATAACTAAAAATATCTGACAGGTAATGAGACACGGGTCATTTCAATGACTTATTTACTTACCCAGGGTCATGCATAAGCCAGAGGGTAAAGACCCTACAAATGTATTTCCATAGCATCTCGGTTTGCTATAGAGAGGCCACGTGACCTGTGTGGGATGAGCCGTTGTGGCGCTGACCAGGTGTGTTTCAGAGTAGCAGTGCTCTTTCCTGACGGTTTGTGTGGCTCCTGATCTATAGCAAGATTTTAAAATGCTTGAGTAAATGCATGATAAGCGCTGTCAGCCAACTTGTGGGTTCTAAGATCAGATGGGGTGCAAGTCATAGTAGTTCCGTGTTTGACATGTAGCTCTCTCGACATCAGCCTCCTCCTTTATAAAATGGAGATAACGCTGTTGCAAAATATTTTATACAAAGTACATAGTAGGGCATAAGTTGTAGTGGATGAATAAGTTGTTAGTTTTTTAATCTGGACTGATACCTTATAAGCAGCATCTTGATTTTATAACCTTATATAACTTCTCAAATAATTTTTTTTTGCTAAAAAAAAAAAACTAAAAAAGGCTGTAGGGATGGTTCAGCCTTTAAGGCGCTTGCCTATAAAGCCTAACAACCATGTTTGATTCCTCATAACCCACATAAGGCCAGATGCACAAAGTGGCATATGCATCTTGAGTTTATTTGCAGTGGTTAGAGGTCCTGGTACATCCATTCTCTCTTAGTCTGTCTCCCTTCTCTCTCTGCTTGCAAATAAGTAAAAATCATTTTTAAAAAATGCTGAAAAGGAATACATCAGGAAATTCATCATGTTCCTTTGAAAGACGGACCCAAAGAGGCACTGTAATCTTCTGGGCACAAAAGAAATGGTGGGGTAACGATAAGGGATAAGCAGACCTGCACAAGCTCGGATCCCCCTTTAACCATATCAGTAACCAAACCTGTCTTTGGGGAGGATAGGTAGCCCGCGGTCATACAACAGGAGCAAGAGTGTTCATGGAAACACTAAAGATATACTAAGGACACCTTTTCATTTTTTTTCTAATTTCTTGACAATTTCATATATGTAACTAAAGTATTTCGTTCATATTCACTTTCATTGTCCTCTCTTATTCCTTCCCCCTCCCCTCCCACTAAACCTCTTCTTTCCACGTGGCACTTTTCATTAATGACTCAGCAGTGGCTCCTCAGTATGGGGTCAGATACTGTCCCTCAGAGGAGATGAAATTTTGAGGGCTTTGGTTTGGATGGCTCTTGGATGCTTTTTTGAGGGTTCTCTAGAAAATTAGAACCGGTGAGATAGATAAATAGATGTCATATAGATTATTGATAGACAAATGATAGGTAGATATAGATGACAGATAGATAAAAGATAGATGATAGATAGATAGATAGATAGATAGATAGATAGATAGATAGATAGATAATAGACAGATTTCTCATTATGGGGATCAGCTTATATAGTTATGAACACGTAGGACTCCTATCATATGTGGTCTGCAAGCTACAGAGACAAGGTGACCAATGATCATTCTCAACCTCAACCTGGGGTGGGGACTATTGGTACAAGTCCCTGCAGTCCAAACACTGCAGCATCTGGAGTTCCGATGTGCAAGGACAAATAATTACTTCCTCAGCTAAGAGACGGAGGAGGAGGAAAGAAGAGAAAACAGAAAACAAATTCCACTTTCCTCTGCCTTTTTGTTCTAGCTGGTCTCTCAAGTGATTCGATGGTGCCTGGCCACACTGGAAAGGACAGATATTCCTGATTTAGTTCACTGATTCACATCTTCACAGATATAGCTTGAAATAATGCTTTCCCAGGCACCTGGGTGTCCCGTAATCCAGTCCTGTTGACACCAAACAGTACCTCTCATCTGTTCACAAGCTGTCCTCACAGCCTCTGTGCTGATTGTGCCCCTCCCTCCCTCTACGACTATCCCATCACCTTCACGGGGGATCTTTAACCCCTCATGCTTCTTCCTCTCCTCTGCATCCTTGAAGCCTAGTGACCTGTGCATCACCTCCCTACAGACTCATCAACCTGCAGCCGTCTTTGCATTCCGATGTGGACACAGCATAAATCATGTCTACCTCATTCGTTGCTCACAGCCTTCAGTGTCTTTCTCAAAATCCCTTTCTTCTTTCAACAAAACTCATTGTACATTAAAAGCCCTGGCTTTCAGAGAGGTTGTTTCTGACGTGGGCTTTGCGCACACATTGTAGAACACAGGAAAACTAAGCGTTGATTTTCTCGCTCTCTTTCCATGTCTGCTGTTAAGTATACCAGCTCTCCTTAAGGCACTGCCACCAGCTTCCTCTGACTGATGGAGGAGGGGGAAGAATAATAACCAAGAGTGGGAAGAAAAAAGAAGCAGAAAAACTAATTCTTTAGTCATAGTTTGCTATATCATGGTCATGCACTCTGACTCCTACTTTCAAGCCTCAGCAGGTCAGCTCCGAGCTTCGCCTCATTCTTGACATTGATTCCTGGGCTCCGCTATCTTGCTCCCGTGAAGATATAAAGTAAGGACTTTGATGGTGAAGTACTTTTGAAATCCACACTCTTAACACGGAAGAAAAACATCAAAGACACTAGGGCTGGGAAGATGGCTCAGCAGATGAAGGCGCTTGTTTGCAAGGCCCACTGGTCTGACTTCAGTTTCCCGTTGCCCACGTAAAGCCAGATGCACAAAGTGACACATGCGCCTGGAGTTCATTTGCAGTGGCAGGAAGCTCTTGTGTGCCCATATTCATTCTCTCTCTCTCTCTCTCTCTCTCTCTCTCTTTGCAAATAAATAAAAATATTTTTTTAAATTGAACTAATATTTTGTGGGGAGAACTAATATTGTGAAAATTATTGTATTAACAAAAGCAATCTACAGATTCAGTTCAATATCTGTCAAAGTTCTAATGACATTTTTCACAGAATTACTAAAAGCTACCCTGAGGAGGAAGAGCAGTAGCGCCAGAACATCATGATAACCTGACTTCAAATCATGCCATAGAGCCACGCTAATAAGAACAGCAGGGCACTGACACCAAAATAGACAACGGAACAGAGGACCCTGGCCTCGGAAGATGGCTCAGCAGTTAAAGGTGCTTGCTTGCAAAGATGGCTGGCCTGGGTTCATTCCCCAGCACCCACGTAAATCCACATGCAGAAAGTGGCCTGTCTGGTGTTCATCTGCAGTGGCAAGAGGCCCTGGTGCATCCACACATGAGTGTTAAGGAGACACATGGCGTCAATCCATTCAGAGCCTCCTCAGCAGGACGGCAGGGCTGCATTGCCATAGTGGAGCAAGCAGGCTGGTCTTCAGGCTCTCCCTGAACAGTCTCGGTGGAGGATACAGGCACCTTCATCTCATTAGACTTTTGGAACCTGACTTGGGGGATTATTCCTAGAAATTTGGCCCTAAGCCCAGTTCTCTGAACCTCCCTCTCCGGAGCTACCTGTCTCCTTTCATGAACTTGTTTCCTGTGTAATCAGCCACAGTGCGTTTCTGCAGCGCGAGCCCCAAATGACGCCCTGCCGAAGCTGAGTCATCGCAGTCAAGTCAGATCCTGGGGAAAGCAAATGGCTGATCTACAGGTGTGTGGGCGGGCGGGGAAACTGCAGCCTGGGAAGTGTGAGGTCACAGAAGGAAGGGCTTTGAGAAGGAGAGCTTTGGGTCCATCTTGAACAAACTGGTGTGGGCACCGTGCTTCTGCCGGTGCGTGTCTTCCTCTCTCTGGTCATTCGGTCACTCAAGCAGTCTACGCAGCACAGGCACCACACCCGGACCCTTGGTAGTGCACAGATCACGGAGAGAAAGTCAGGCATACGCTCAGACTTGTAACGAGAAGTCTGATTAAAATCAAGTGATCAGGGCTGGAGGGGTGGCTCAGCAGTTAAGGCGCTTGCCTGCAAAGCTTAATGACCTAGGTTTGATTCCCCAGTACCCATGTAAAGCCAGACATACAAAGTGGGACATGCATCTGGCGTTCATTTGCAACAGCTGGAGACCCTGGTGTGCCCATTCTCTCTCTCTCTCTCTCAAATAAATAAATAAATAAATAAATAAATAAATAAATAAATTTTAAGAAGTATTTGGGGCTGGAGAAATGGTTCACCTATTAAGGCACTTGCTGGCAAAGCCCAGAAACTCAGGTTTATTCCTCAGTACCATGTAAAGCCAGATGCACTAAGTGGCCCATGCATTTGAATTTTATTTGCAGCAGCTAGAGGCCCTGGTGTGCCCATTCTCTCCCTCTCTCTCTCTCTCTCTCTCTCTCCAAATAAATAAAAATAAAAAATATCAAGTGATCACACTAATAGACAAGTATATAATTAAAAAGTGATAATAAAAATTTTGAGCTGGAGAGATGGCTCAGCAGTTAATGATGCTTGCTTGCAAAGTCTGATAGCCTGTATTCGATTCCCCAGTACCCACAGAAAGCCAGATGCACAGAGTGACACATGTGTTTGAAGTTCATTTGCAATGGCAGGAGTCCCTGGCACACCAATAGACACATACACACACACTCTCTCTCTCTCCTATATAAATAAATAGATATTTTAAAAAATTTTTATATCTCAGCACAGAAAAGTATGGGGAGGCAGGGAAGCCTTCCAGCCAAAGTGCTGTGGGGGTTTGATTTGAATTACCAGTGAAAGCAGGGGTAGGAGAGAGCCAAACAAAGAACATTCTTGTACACATGAGCAAAATGCTTGCAGGCTGGGTGATGAGCTTGGTGTGAAGAGACAAGATGACAGCGGAGTACGGTAAGGATGCAGTGGTCCTGAGAAAGAGATGCCAACTCTTCAAAGACCATCAGAGTGTTTGTGTTTTTTTCCCCCTAAATCAGTAGGCAGCTAGTGAAGTGTTTTCAGCTGTCTTCACAGTGACGGTTATTCTGAAGTGCTGACCGTAGCGGGGAAGGCGGGCGGCATGGGAGAAAGTGCCTTAGGATGCTGCAGCAACGGCTTAGACGTGAGCGGGTGCTAGATCAGACGAGACCACGGGCAAGAGCGAAGCAGGACAATAGAGTGGAAAGATGTTCACAGAGAAAGTCAAGGGGGGATTTAGGAGACACCAAGACGTAGCCAGTTAAATGTGTGTGTTTGAAGTCCTATCGGTGACTTCTCTCTTTGATCTTAAAGGCAAACCTACTAAAGCTTGCCTGTGGCAGTCTAGCTCGAAAAACCCAAGCTTAGAGCATCCATCTATTTATTCAGTAGCTTCATCAAAGACATATCTTGCCCTGAGCACTGGGCACACAGAGACGTGAAGAGGGCACTGCCTGCAGGAGTTCATGGTTGAGGCATATAAGAATCAGTATACAAACATATCAGAAGGTTGATAATGATGGCGTGTACTGGATTCTTCTTAAGGGGACCTTTTCAAAATAACTTTTAGGGTTGGGACTCAGGAATGAAATGTGTTGGAAATCACAAAATAGTCTTCCTCATTCAATAACCATTTTTTTCTGCCACAAAGCTAACTTTGACCAGGTGTATCTTCACTCTCTCCTCAGTTGACATGAATTGCTTTATATTATATTCTGAGACTCACTTTGTTTTGACCAGAGTTGATTTGAACCAAAGTAGTGTCTTATTTTTATATCAGCTTGCCAAAAACTCAGAAGGCCAAAGGGAATGTTGAGGTAAAAGTCTGGGAGAGGGGATTTAACATTCATATGATTAAATAATTAAGAAATTATCCAGAGGAGACACTGATGGCTTACCCAGTGGCTTATTTGATTCACATATAAAGCAAGCTAGAATATTAAATTTCCCTTTCTAGACTATTTTGTCTTCCTTCATTAACATAAGTTAGGAATGGCAAAAATCTTGGAAATGTCTTCAGAGCAAATAGAACCTCAGATATACTTCATCAGAAAACAGCTGGGCTGCCTAAAACCTTAAGTTTATCATCTTATTATCTGCTGTTCACTGTAAGTGGCTAAGTGGGCACTGCTGCTGTTGGTGATTAGTGCTTGGGAAAGAAGGCCTGGGAAGAAATATCTTCTACCAGCTGTGGTTTTCCATCTTGCCCACATGCTAAAGACATCTTCCCAAGGTAATATATATATATACACAGATATACATACATATATACATATATAGATAGATGATATAGATATAAATATAGATATCGATATAGATAGATATAGATATCGAGAAAGAGAGAGAGAGAACATTAACAAAGGCAAAGATTTTTCCCAAGCTAGGAGCTGCAGGAGCTGCAGTATCCTCAAAGAGGAAGCCGATCTCTTTTATTTCCTTAGTCCTCCAGTTCTTTTCCTAGCAACATTGCAGGCGAGCACAAGAAACCCCAACAGGATCTACACTTCATATGTACCTGAAATGAAAACAAAGACCTCACTTATTTCTTTTTCAGGTCCTGACTCAGTATCTTGATTGACAAGCTCTGTTTCAAAACCAATACCGTGAATAAAATAATGCTTCTTATGTAAGAATAAAGGCAAAGAAGGCTTACAGTGGATTAATAACAGGTTTCTGAGGCTAGATATCTGAAACTTAAAATGTAGTTGACAGTAATTAGTTTTGTATTTCTTTTTTTTTCTTAAAAACATAAAACATTAACACTCTTACACACACTAGAGACCCAACTGATGGAATCTTTACTCTTTGAAGTTTTAATGGATTCTATGTGTCTCCTCAGCCCACGTTCCAAGTCTATTGAATTTAAGAAGCAAAAGGGAGACTTTGAAAGAGAGACAGAAAGACAGAACAGTAACAGTGAGATGCCATCAGTGCCACAACAATCTTATCCTTGTCTCTTCATGACTGTGACTTAGAAATATTGTGAATATTTAAATTGATCACAAAACAAACCTTCGCTGATAGATTAAAAAATGTACAAGATGAAAACATTTCTTGGAAATTTTTGAAAATTTGTCTGCTAAATATTTTGAATCCATCAAGATCATATTCACTTGCTACTTTCTTTAATTTTTTTGAAGCTGAAAGAAAATTTAGAGATTGAGAACGTATGTACCTGACTGTCAACCATCTGTATAAACTGTGACTTTTTCAGGTTCTGTAGACCCCAGTTACATCAGGGATAATCTGTACACACACTGAAGTAAGTTAGCCAGTATACTTATGATCAGATCTTTTTCTCAAATATATTTTTCAAAACTGACCACTTCCTGGCTTACAATACAACAATCAACCTGTACTTTCCTTTTATCTCTAAGCAGTACAAATTTCCCAAATTCAATGATGTACAATAGCAGCAAGCTTCTACTGGCTCGTGAAAAGAAGCAACTGTTAAATTTTATGGATAGTATATGCCAATAGCTAATCATAATCACTATTAAAAAATAAATTGGGCTATATGGATGACTCAGTAGTTAAAGGTCCTTGCTTACAAAGCCTGATGACCCAAGTCAATTCCTCAGTACCCACATAAAGTCAGATGCACGAAAGTGACATGTTCATCTGGTTTGTTTGTAGTACCTGTGCACACATTCTCTCTCTCTCTCTCTCTTTCTCTCTCTCTCTCTCTCTCTCTCCTTGCAAATAAATGAATAATTATGTTTAAATTTAAATTATATAAACTTACAATTTAATGAATTATGGAAGAATAATAGATACTTAAAACTCACTAGTAATAATTTTAGTATTTTTGTTACCTATGCTCTTGTGGTTGCTTATGCAACTATATTTGCATAGCAAAAATAGTATTATAATACTGCTACATATCTCTTCCTAACATTGCATTCATAAGGCCTGCTAGAAATTTTTCGTGGTAGGAGTATTTATACCAAGAAAATAGGCAAGTGCTACAAAACAATTTTTATTTTATATTTATTTAGTTATTTTAATTATGTTTTTTTCTGTGTGTGCAAAGAGAGAAAATATGGATGCGCCTGGGCCTCTTGCCACTGCAAATGAATTCCAGATGAACGTGCCATTTTGTGCATGTGGCTTTATGTGGGTACTGGGAAACCAAGGCTAGACTGGCAGGATTTGCAAGCAAGTGCCTTTACTCATTGAGCCATCTCCCCAACCTCAAAATTTGATTTGTTGTTTTAATGTCTAGACTATACATTGGTAAACTGTGGCTTAAAAGCTAAATCCTGTCTCTGGTAACTAAGAAAATTTTAACATTGTTTAAGAATTATTTAAAGTAGAAAAATAAAGACCTATGTGACATACCATATGTAGCAAACCTTGTTTTTCCATTAATAGCCTGTAGTAAATATGCGTGGTTTTGCTATGGTTGGGACTCTGTGAAACTCATATTAAAATTTGGCTCCCAATATAACAGTTCTGAGAGGTAGAAGGGCTATAGTTGATGAAGTTATTAAAAGAAATTGATTAGTATAGTTCCTTAAGGACTAGATTAATTCCCACAAAAGTGGGATATTGCAGAGGCTGGCACCAGTCTGTGGCATTCTGCAGTGTATAGACAGCACAGGGGCCTCATTTGCTGTCTCTTGTTCTTGGACTTCCAGCTTTCAAACCTGTGACCCAAATAAACTTTTATTTTATGAATGATCAGCTGTTCTGTTAGAGCAACAGAAAATGACTCAGGCCAACTTGTGACAACTGCATGAACCAGCCATGGGAACACAGAACGTCCACAACAGTAAGGAAAGAAATGGACATGACTTTATTCCAAAAACTAAAAACTTTATCCAAACTTCCAGTGCACCCAATTTGGCCCAAATGCCCTAACTTTCCAACCAGTCATAATTTGCTTTATTCCACATGAATATTTCTAATCTATAAGTAATACTTGTAATAACAATCTTTCTAAGTAGACAATGTCATTAAAGAATTAAATGTATCCATCCATGACCTTTCATTGCAACAAATTACAGCGTGTCTTATTTGAAGATTTTTTTCAGCTGGTCATGGTAGCATATGCCTTTAATCCCCCAGCACTTGGGAGGCAGAGGTAGGAGGATCACTGTAAATTTAAGGCCACCCTGAGACTACATAGTGAATTCCAGGTCAGCCTTGGCTAGAGTGAGACCCTACTGAAAAAAAAAAAAAAAGTAAAATAACTTTTCAGTTCTGTTGAATGGAAATCCATTCCATTGTTGAAGAACCTTTGACCAGTCCTGTGATGGCAGTTATGATCAAAGGCTTGCAAAGCCCTTTAAATTTGCCTGATCACAAAGTCACACACTCCCAGATATGCAATAGAAATTTACAGGCAAGACTCACCTACTTATTCAGTCCTTTACTGAGTCTTTTCCGTTGAATCACTTCAGTGCACAGGGCTACTTGAAGTAGCGTCAGCATTATAGTGTGTTTCACTCTGCTTATAGGAGCGTGTTTATGTGCAGTCAGTTTGCATACCCATATGGAGAAGATGTATCAAAAAAAAAAAAAACACCTAATGCACAAATGTAGCTCAATCTTTCTACGCAATAATCTGGAAACTCAGGTCAAAGCTGCCCATATTGTAGGCCCACGAGTCACTAAGAATTAATAGACTATTTATTTTAATAGAGCCTTAATACTTCATGTGCATTTTTTCCTAAGAGAAAATTTCATAACTGCAATTCTCTGCACTGTGCCTTGACTTCTACTTGCATCTTCTCAAGGAGCAGTCACCCCATAGCATCCCATTGGTTCAGCAAACATATCTGTCTTTGGGGAAAGTCAAAGCTTGCATCTCGAAGGTCCTGCTATTTCGCTAGACAGTGTTACACATGGAAAACCTGCTGGTCATGGACTCAACCCACCTGAGTTCTAGGTCTTGCATTACTTCCTGTGACTGTGTGAACATGGGCTGGTCACGTCTCTGACTCGGTTTCAAATTGCTACAACCATTGAAATTGAAGTACAACGGCTGGGGATATGGTTTTCATGCTGCCCTAGAATGACTCCCCGGTACCTATGTGTGCTCAAAATGACACATGCACCTGTAGTTTGTTTCCAGTGGCAAGATGTCCTGGAATGTTTATAATGCACACACACACACACACACACACACACACACACACAGAGTCATGCACATGTGTGCAAATAAATTAAGAGCCTTTTTTAAAGGTATTTTTTAGGTTTATTTTTACTTATTTATGTATTTATTAGAGACAGAGAGAGACAGAATAAGAATGGGCATGCCAGGGTCTCTAGCCACTGCAAATGAACTCCAGACGCATGTGCCACCATGTGCATCCAGCTTACGTGGGACCTGGAGAATCAAACCTGGGTCCTTAGGCTTCTCAGGCATGTGCCTTAACCGCTAAGCCATCTCTCCAGCCCAAGAATCTTTTCTAAATGTGAAGTAAGCCTAGCAAACATAAATGTCCCCTGTGAAAACACATTCTGTGATATCAGACGCTCACAAGCAGAAAGCATGCCCCACGCACGGTGGGCCTGCCCTTACACACCCTACTAGGTCAGAAGACAGCACTGTGAAAATGAGAGACTAAGCTGAGCGCAGATGGTGCCAGTCTTCCCCAAAGGTTAAAACCAGCCTTGCTGCCATAGAATCTCTCAGTTCCTTTTAGTTTGACCTACATAATGTTACATTTAAAAGTATGTGTTTTTGCTTGCATGTAAAAGCCAGGAAGTTTTATTTAAGTTCTGCTAGCTTTTCTTGAAAAATTAGAAGATATATCAAACTTGATCCCCACATTTCCTTCCCAGTTCACTTGGCACGGAGCCCAGCAGTGGCTACCCCAGCACTGGCCAGGGAAGTCGTACAATCTCCAGGTCTTGAACACACTCTACATGAGGTGACTTTCCATGTGAAACTCTCACATGAGAGATCCCAAAGAATTCTTTCTTAAAGCAGAACAGGAAACTATTTTAGACATGAGTGTTTAAGCGATACAAGCAATACATTCACTTTCTTGGTTGAAAATAGTCAATTGTATAACATTCCAATTTCTTCCCATTATAACATTTCGCAAGAAATATCTGTGAAAGAAATACATAAAACTTAAGACCATATCTATGGAAAAATAAGTCTAACAAAAGAGTGGAGAGTTTTATAAAGAAAAAAATAAGACTGGAGAGATGCCTTAGTGGTTAAGGCACTTGCCTGTGAACACTAAGGACCCATGCATGTTCAACTCCCCGTGATCCCAAATAAGGTAGACTCACAAGGTGATGCATGTGCAAGGTCATGCATGCACACAAGGTGGCACATGCATCCGGAGTTCAATTGCAGTGGCTGGAGGCTCTGGCATGCCAGCCCCCTTTCTCTCTCATGCCTGCACACGCTTTCACTCTTGCTCTCACTTTCACTCTCTTGCTCTTATTCTCTCTCTCTTCATAAAAAATTAAAAATGAAGAAAAAAATTATAAAATGCTGTTAAAACATCAAAATTAAGACAAGAAAAATATTAAGATATAAGTGCCACAGGTGAGAAGATTCAGTATCATAAAGATGTAAATTTTCCTTCAACTAAGTCAAAAATCAAATATAATTCTAATAAAAATGCATAAAGAGTTTTCAGGTATGGTGATAAATTTATCCCAAATTGTAACTGAAGGAACAAAATTTATGAAAAGCCAAGGTAATTAAGGAATAGTGGACGAGCCGAGTGTGGTGGCGCATGCCTTTAATCCCAGCACTCGGGAGGCAGAGGTAGGAGGATCACTGTGAGTTCGAGGCCACCCTGAGAATACAGAGTAAATTCCAAGTCAGCCTGGGCTAGAGTGACACCCTACCTTGAAAAATGAAAAAAAGAAATAGTGGACAAGAAAGGAGAAAATGTCATGAAATGCCACAAGCTTTAAGGCAAAGTTACTTTAGCTGAAACATTGAGGTGGATGGAAACATCATGATGGGTCAGTATGTGGTAATGGATTAGTACATTGTAATGGGTCAGTACATGCTGGTGGATCAGTACATGGTGATGGGTCAGTACATAGTGGACAGTCAGTACATAGTGAAGAGTCAGAACCTGGTGGTGAGTGAGTACATGGTGGTGGGTCAGTATATGGTGATGGGTTAGTACATGGGCTGATACGTGGTGATGGGCCAGCAGGAACCATTCACAAGATCATTAGAGTACACTGCTTACTATATCTATACACATATTAAGATATCTATATCCAACTCTGAAAATGAATGTGTACATTGTAGACTGAGGAAAACTGGCTCCTAAAAAAAATATAATTACAGCATTACCTGCCTCAGTCTCTGTACACAAATAAACTCCAAATAGATTGGACATCTACATGTGAAAATCAACACTGATATTTTGATTTAAAAATTTAGCAGCTTGTCTTCACGACTTTAGGTCTAGAAAAGGAGGGGTCTTTAAAAAGTAATAAGAGTAAAAGTTATGTTTTAAAATGATTACATATTGGGCTTTCTTAAAATTAAATTATTGAATAATTTGCAAAGAATAACTTAATGAGAATACTTAACTGGAACAAGATACCGCATGTAACAAAATGCAAAGGGCTTGTGTTAAGAATATATAAACAACTCATAAATCAGTAAGAAAAGCATGAATAATTCAATAGAAAAATGGGCATCAAACAGAGGAAATTTACAGGAATAGGCAATAAAATATGATAACATAGTTAATATTGCTGGTAATCAGGAAAATTTGAATTAAAACAAGAGAAACAAAAACATATGCCCATAGATCTGCAATTTTATTTGTGATAGTCAAACACTTGAAGCTACAATTTCACTAACAGATGAATATACAAGATACAATACATTGTATTTTGAACAAAAAGAAGCCAAGCATTTATATACAACCAGGATGAATTCCCCATATCATTATGTCGAATAAGGAAATTCAGACAAAACATACATAATGTGTGATTTCGTTTATTAGATAGAAGGTAGGAAAAGTGCACTAATCTGTGGTGAGAGAAATCATCCATTTCTGCAGGGAGCGTTTTGTTCCTATGGTTGCATGACAAATTACAGGATGTTAGAAGCTTTGCAGACATTTATCATCTCATGGTTCCATAAAGCAGATTTCATCTCAGGCTGAATGAGCTGGAGGCCGTGGTCTCGCCCAGGCCGAGGGCCCTTTCACAAGCGCTTTGTTCACGCACAGAAGTTCTGGGAGGAGCCCTGTGCGCTGACCCCCGCAGGGCCGTGTTCTCTGTGGTGCGCTCACCGTGGCTGAGTGATCCTCCCAGGCAGCACAGACTGTCTACTTTTCAAATCTCTGTGGCTTCTCTTGAAAACTTCTTGTAAAGAGCTCACACAATTAGATTAGGCCCACCTAGGTTAACTCTCCCTTGACTCGTTTACAGTCAACAGATTAGAGACCTTAATTACATTTACACAACCCTTGAACCTGCCCACATAATGAAGTTTAATCACTGGAATGCTGGGATCTCATTTCCACAGAATCCACCCTCAAGTAGAGGGAATTGCAGAGGATATTGTACACCAGGAGGCAAAACATTGAAAGCTTGCCTGAAAATCGTGCTTATAAGCTGGAGACATGGCTCAGTGGTTAAAGGTGATTTTTTTTTTTTTTTTGCAAAGTCTGCTGGCCCAGGTTCAATTCCCCAGAATCCATATAAAGCCAGTTGCACATGCATTGGAGTTTGTTTGCAGCAGCAAAAGGCCCTGACAGCTCATTCATTCATCCTCTCTCTCTCTCTCATTCTTTATCTCTCTTTCTCTCTCTCTGTACAAATAAACAAGTAAAGTATTTACAAAAATAAAAGAATAAAATCCTATTTACTGTGTTGGAATCATAAGTTGAGGGAAAGTGACAAAGCATTGTTTTGTGTGTGTATTTTTTAATAACTTTCTGCATGTGATATTTTCCTCTTTTCATTTTTAAATATTTTTAGTGATTTATTTGCAAGGAGAGAGAGAGAGAGAGAACATGGGCGCATCAGGGCATCCAGCCACTGCAAATGAACTCTAGATGCATGCACCACTTTCTGGCTTTAGGTGGGTACTGGGGAATTGAACTTGGGTCATTAGGCTTTTCAGGCAAGTGTGTTAGCCTCTGAGCCATCTCTCCAGCCCTCCTCCTACTGTGAAAGATGGGGTGTTTTGTTTTTCTTTTTCTTGATACAATGGAAACGTTCATGGCTTTCCCTCTTGTACTGTTCCATCATACGGATGCAAGCAAACAAACTTGGGACTAGGAAGATGGCCAGGTGGATGGGTCTAGAAAGACGTCTGGGCGGGTGCGTCAAGCACGTGCTGGGCAGGCATGAGGACTCGGGTTTGGACCCCGGTACCCACGTCAAAGGCAGGTGGACATGACAGCGCACCTGTAACCCCAGCATGTAGGAGGCAGAGACAGAGAATCCAGAGACAAGCTGGCTAGCTAGACTAGCTGAATATGTGAGCTCTGGGTACAAGCAAGAGACCCTACCTCAATAAATAAGTCAGAGAGCAATGGAGGAAGATGTCCATCCTCTACCTTTGGATTCCACATTCACGTTTCTTGCTGAGACACAGACCTGGCCTTCTTTATCCTTTATTGTTTGTGTGATCTTTTAAAATATTTTATTTATTTTTATTCATTTATTTGAGAGAGAGAGAATGGGCACGCCAGGGCCTCTAGCCACTGCAAACGAATTCCAGACGAATGTACCACCTTGTGCATCTGGCTTATGTGGGGACTGGGGAACTGAACCGGGGTCCTCAAGCTTCAAAGGCAACACCTAGGCCATCGCTCTATTCCTGTTTGTATGAACTTGGACAAGTAACTTTACCTCACTGGCCGTCAGTATCCAGATCTAGAATCAAATCAATGCACACATCATGGGGTCATTAAAAGTACTTAATGAGGGCTGGAGAGATGGCTTAGTGGTTAAGGCGCTTCCCTGCAAAGCCAAAGGACCCAGGTTCGATTCCCTGGGACCCACGTAAGCCAGATGCACAAGGTGAAGCATGTGTCTGCAGTTCATTTGCAGTGGCTGAAGGCCCTGGCATTCCCATCCTTTCTTTCTCTTTCTCTCTACCTGTCTGTTTCCCTCCCTCTCTAATAAATAATTAAATAATAAAATATTTTTTAGGTACTTAATGAAACTGAAAGTAGACTCAATATTATTGCATATAGTAAATATTCAAGAAGCTAGCTGCAATCTTCCTCGTAGATGAAGACATTGAGGTTTAGAAAAACCTAGTCAGTTTCCAAGGGCATGTGTTTGTAAGTGGGGAAGCAGTCAAGTCCTTGTGTTCTCAGACTTCTGGGTCTTAATCATTATGTCACGCATTCCTTTTGTTGCTAAGACATGGGACCGTAAGACACACACGACACAGTTAAATTGCAAGATTTTTATTTTTGTCACAATAAATAATTTAAGTTGCTTTGGGCTTGCATTCAACTTCAGCATTAATTTAATTTTTTGAGTAACTCTCAGCCCTGCTACTTCTAACAAAATATGTGTGATTCTTGGGCCTACCCATCTCTATTGTGGCATTTCTTAAGGAAATCACATGATAGAACTTTGAACTTGGAAAACAATGCAGCAGCATGCTGTTTGTTAGAAAGGATAGTTTATAGAAAGTGCTAAGTTCTTTATTAAAAAGGAAAATGTGCTGGGCGTGGTGGCGCACACCTTTAATCCCAGCACTCCGGAGGCAGCGGTAGGAGGATCATCGTGAGTTCGAGGCCACCCTGAGACTACATAGTGAATTTCAGGTCAGCCTGAGCTACAGTGATATCCTACCTCGAAATTAAAAAAAGTTCAAAAAGGGTCCACACACTCTGTCCATCACCAAGAATCACACCTTCAGTGACTATAACATTTCACAATCTCAGGAAGCTCTGGGGAAAAATTATTTCTCGATAGCTGAACTTCTTGCCATTTTAAGAACAAAAAACTTTTAGGTCCAGATATTAATGCTACTCTCACTTTTAAAAAATTTATTTTATTTTTCAAGGTAGGGTCCCATTCTAGCCCAGGCTAACCTAGAATTCACTATGTAGTCTCAGGGTGGCCTCGAACTCATGGCGATCCTCCTACCTCTGCTTCCCAAGTGCTGGGATTAAAGGCATGTACCACCATGCCCAGCCTTTTAAATTTTTTTTATTGGGTTGGAGAGATGGCTTAGCGGTTGAGGCACTTGCCTGCAAAGCTAAAGGGTCCAGGTTCAAATCCCCAGGACCCACGTAAGCCAGATGCTCAAGGTGCCCATTCTCCCTCTCTCTTTCTCTCTCTCTCTCTCTCTCTCTCTCTCTCTCATCCTATCTCTTTCTCTCTCTCAAATAAATAAAAAATAGTATATAAAATTGATTTATTTATTTGCAAGAAGACAGAGAGAGAGAAGGAGAGAATGGGCACACCAGGGCCTCCAGCCCACTGGAAACAAACTCTAGATGCATGGGTCACTTTGTGCATCTGGCTTTCTATAGATACTGGGGAATGAAATCTGGGTCGTTAGGCTTTGCAGGCAAGTGCCCTAACCACTGACCCATCTCTCCAGCCCTGCAATTGTAATTCTATCCCCCAAACAAGAATCCTATTTCCTCAGGACAAGATTTCTCTCATTCTCTCTCTCTCTGTCTCTCTCCCCCCGTGTGTGTGTGTGTGTCCTTAACGTAGGAGTGAATGAATGAAAGTCTGGAATGACTGAATTCACCTCATGCCCTAAAATAAAATGAAAAATTAGATCAATGCATTGAAATAGTTCATGACTTATTGGCAAACGCAGTGGTCTCAGGACAGTTCCTGTGAGGGTGGGAACTCCTGCTCTGTACCATAGCTCCTGAGGATGTCATTGCATTGTGGCAAAGAAACTTGAAAAATGTTTTCCACTAAGTATTTCCAAATACAAGGACATGACCAACTAACACTTTTACATAGTAATTTCTATTCGAGTAAATACTGTTTTTCAAGAAAAAATCCAAACTAAAATTTTGGTCTGTACTTTAAAAAAATATTTATTTATTTGTGAGTGAGAAAAAGAGAGACTGAAAGAGGCAAATCAAGAAAGGATGGGCATGCCAGGGCCTCCAGCCACTGCAAACAAACTTCAGACACATGCACCACCTCGTGTATCTGGCTTATATGGGTACCGGGGAATTGAATCTGGGTCCTCAGCCTTCGCAGGAAAGCTCCTTAACCCCTCAGCCATCTCTCTTGAAAAAAGAAGTTTCTCTAACCAAAAATGAGAGTAAATCTTGGGAGAGATGGCTCAGTGGTTAAAAGCACTTGTATGCAAAGACGGGTGGTCCAGGTTCTGTTCTCCATTACCTTTGTAAAGCCATGGCAGATGCATCCGCAGTATGTTTGCACTGAGCCTGGCAGCCCATCTCTCTCTCTCTCTCTCTCTCTCTCCCTTGCAAATAAATAATTTTTTAAAACATGTTAATAGCCCTGTACACAGAGAGCCTTCCTGCAGGAGAGACTGTAGACTCACAGCAGGAAATGCAGAGGACAGCATCCTTGTAGGAGCCGGAGGATGAGCGTGCTGATTTCCTGGACTTGTGAACTTTCCCGGAGGTGTGCTCGCTGTGCCCTCCAGCGCGCTGAGAAAGTGGTCACCTGCCCAGCAAGGCTCCCTTTAATGGCTCCCTTCATTTTCCTGTCTCGAGTCTCCACATCCTTTTCCTGAAATCACATTTCAAGTGAGCTACTTTCATTTACATGTTTGTTTCAGGAGGAATTTTCGGGAAAGGGTCACTTCAGGCAGCATTGTGTAAGCTTGTGGGTGGTACCCAGTGTTGGGGAGTGGACATAGAAAAGACTAGAATGGACAAGAGAAGCAACTCCAGGTGTTTCAAGGGGTGGTTTTTTTTGTTTGTTTGTTTTGTTTTTATTGTTTTTTTGGTCTCTGGGCTTTGATATTTTATTTGCTTGTATCTTCAGGAGGATTCAATGAATTCATGTTGCTGAGGTGCTTAGAAATAGCTTGATATGGACTAGAGAGGTTGCTTAGTGCTCAAGGCTCTTGCCTGCAAAGCCCAAGGACCCGGGTTTGATTCCCCAGCACCCACATAAAGCCAGCTGCACAAAGTAACATGTGCATCTCAAGAACATTTGTAGTGGCCAGAGGCCCTGGCATGCCCATTCTCTCTCTCTCTCCCTCTCTCTCTCTCTCTCTCTTTCTCTCTCTCTCTGTCAAATAAATAAATAAAACTTTTTAAAGAAAGAGCTTACTGCATAGGTACAATAGTGCCCTCTTATCTGGGGAGGGGCTGGTATGTTCACAAGAGTCACTCTACCCCAAACGCTGTGAGACCGCAATGCTCCACTTGGTGGTGGATGATAATGTGTATAGTGTGGGCAAAATGGACCGAGGGAGAATTCAAGAAGCCTTCCTCCCAGTACAAGATTTCATCACACTACTTAAAAGGTACACAACTTTTAACTTTTCTTTTTGGAATCTTCTATTTAATACTCTTGCACCTCGGTTGACCCCAGGTAGCTGAAATAGCAGGAGCTGAACTCGGGGATGAAGGAGGTGACCACCGGCGCTCTGTCAGCGCTGGCTCTTCTTCTCTGTGAGAGCATGCGCTCTAGGACAGGAGCACCCAAGACAAGGCAGAGGACGGGGAGGAAGATGGGAGGTGGACACGGTCACCGATCATGCTTCCACTTCCATGGCACGGATTCCAGCAGCCAGCCTCTCTCCTTAGATGGGGCTTCTCTTCTTACTAAAAGCTGTTATTGGACATGGAGACCACTTTGAATGACAACTGTGGTGGCCTTATTGGTGAAAATGTAATACCACCACTGCCCTTGTGGTCTGTTCACAGCTCTCTGTCAAATGCCCTGTGGGAAGAGAGAGTTTGGAGGGTTGGTAAGTTACAGACTTCTGCCTATTCAGGAGGTCTGCATTTTATTTTATCTATTTGAGAGAGAGAGAGAGAGAGAGAGAGAGAGAGAGAGAATGGGTGTGCCAGGGCCTCTAGCCACTGCAAAAGAACTTTAGATGCATGTGTTACCATGCGCAACTGGCTTACATGGGTTCTGGGGAATCGAACCTAGGTCCTTAGGCTTCTCAGGCAAGTGCCTTAACCACTAAGCCATCCCTCCAGCCAGAGGTCTGCATTTTGAACTGGCAACTTGCAACGTCTGTAAGCCTCCACGGGCGTGCAGGCAAGCTCGAGACTCACAGGATTACACGACTTTGGAACCTACCACCCAAATCTCAAAGCACTGTAGCATTGTAGCAGAACGAGTAGACTTATTTTTGTTTCTTGTTTTCTCAGACTAACTCTCCCTGTACTGTGATGAATGCCTGAACAAGTACCATTACGGTCCTTTACAGGGAGTTTTTGTCTTTGCACTTCCAAAGAAATTAGAGGGAAAATGTCGCTGTCAGAGTTAAGATAAGTGACATTCTGGCAATATCTGAATGTCCTGTTCTTGAGACCAACTCAATTCGTATCATTTGAAGTCTTGGGGATGGTTTCACAAGGAACTAACATTTTAAGGAGGACCCTGGTCAGACATTCTATTTTAAAAATAGATATCTTGCTGAAGAAGAAAATGTGGGTTTTTTTTTTCTTCTGTGTAAGGGTATATGGCATTTTGAACTGTGCTAAACAAGCTGGTCAATGACTAGAGGAAAAATAACTTTCATCTTATGCCTGGGGTGAAGGACTGAGCACAGAGAGAAATAGGAACAAACTCCCAGCCAGACTGCAAATTCCGGGTCTCAGAATGCTTTGCCAGGAACCGACCATGTGGTGGCATCACAGCTGCTGCAGGAGAGAGGAGCAGAGCCACCACGCACATATGTGGTCCAAAGTCCCAGGCTTTGGGAACAAGTAAATTAGGAATACAGAAAGTTTTGCCTATAGGAGAGGGAGTTTTTGTTTAATAAACTTGTAGGAATGCTTTCAGCCAAATGGATTACTTCATAACACATGAATCCAGAAAGGAACTCAGCAAAAGGCAGAGTTTAGTTTTGTACAGAATTTGTTTTTTATAAATCTTCAAATTAAAATGCTGCCTCCGACACCCTCTGACCATCTCCTCCTGAAGTGTCACGGCAGGCGCATCCCTGCGGCAGGGGCTGTGGGGAGAGGGCGGCCAGACGCAGCCCTGTGCTCCAGGAAAACACTGCTGTCAGTCTGGCATTAGCTAAACTAGATGGGAAGAAGCAGACTTTCATCTTCGGTCTACCTGCACGCTGTGTTCTTACAAGCTACAATGCAGTCTGGGTTCTGAAGGCATGTCTGCATACTGGAGAGACGGTGATGCAATTTGGGGGGTGGGGGAAGGAAAGCAAACCAGGGAGCCATTTTGCAGACATTTCTCAAATCTCTCTAGACCCCAATCGTTAGCAGCGGCGAGAGAATACATTTCACAGGTGTCACTGTCGTTGCTATCAGACTGTTCCGAGAGCCTCACTTATGTAACTCAGCACCCCACCTGGCAGGTCGAGAAAATGAAGTTTAGGAAAGCTCAGTGAGGGCTGGTGAGATGGCTTAGTGGTTAAGGTGCTTGCCTGCAAAGTCAAAGGACCCTCGTTCAACTCCCTAGGATCCACGTAACCCAGATGCACAAGTCTCACATGTCTGAACTTCGTTGGCAGTGGCTGGAGGCCCTGGTGTGCCCATTCTCTGCTCCCCCCCCACTTTGTGTTTCCCTCTTTCTCTCCCATAAATAAATAAATAAATAAAAACATTAAAAAGGACACAATTACTATTGGGTAGGATGAATGAGTCTATGAGCTAGATCTATTGGATAGTGACTATAGCTAATGATAATACATTGTGTAACAGAAAAATAGAGTGGATATCCGAAGTTCTTACCATAAAATGATAACTATATGAGGTGCTGTACTTGTTAGTTAACTAGACAGAACCATTGCACAATGTGTATCTACTCAAAATACTATGTACACAACACACACACACGCACACACACACACACAGGTAAAATAGCCTTATCACTGTCCATAGGTGAGTGTGACACCAACTCTTCATGAGGGCATTGCCAGCCAACAGCCATACAGCACTTGATCTAACTGACTGCTCAGTTCTCTGCATGCTGTAGGATTGTTAAAAAAAAATAGCATCCATACTTTTCTTCTATGATTCTTATTACAGTACTAACAAAACTCGTGTAAAAACCAGACCTCGGGGATTCTTTTTGATACGAGGTCTTAATCCTTAATCATAGAAGTAACTATTCATCTGTTTCCATGCAGGCCTTCGAGAAATGTGTGTCAGGAACAGCCAAACTCCTAAGACCTTCATTTCTGATAGAGTACTCCCTATTAAAAAAAAAAAAAAAAACGATAGGAGGAAAACAGGGAGATACATCTTTGCTATTTCTTCTTTAATAGCTTGGCAGGGGCTTATTTAGTATCTACTATGAACAGATAGAGTTATGGCACATTATGTAAGACTGCAGAGTAAATGAATCTACTGTCCAGTGGTTTATCGTGGGACCGTTTTTAATCTCCTAACCAAAGAAGTAGATATAACCACCAGCAGTTATGCAAATGAAGTACATCATTGCTTGTTTTGTTTTTCAAGGTAGGGTCTCGCTGTAGCCCAGGCTGGCCTGGAATTCACTCTGTAGTCTCAGGGTGGCCTCGAACTCACTGTGGTCGTCCTACCTCTGCCTCTGGAGTGCTGGGATTAAAGGTGTGCGCCACCATGCCCAGCACTTCATTGCTTTTGATTTCCAGTAAGTATAAACTCCAAACCCTACAGTCAGACAGACGATGCCTAGCTGCCTCGTGTTGTAGGTGGAGGTTAGCAAGGCTCAGTAATGGGGCTTTGAAATCAGACGACCTGAGCTGAAATCCTCCTTCTAATAATGTTTATGAGGACTTGGGGCCCTTTAATGAGATATACCAAACCTTATGATCTGTATAGTGACAATAACAGCAGATAAAGTAATGCATGGATAATGCTCATGTTGGCACCAGCCATAAATAGCATCGTCACTACGGGTGTCAGAGAGACCCATGCCAACTAACCACAAAATCTGAATGTTTTGATGTTTCTTCATTAGATCAGTGGCTTCATCTCTGTCACCTTCATGGGATCTCTGGTGCGCAGCTCAAAAGCTGTGTCTTGAAGATTATACTTATGGTCATGTTGGCAGCTGAGATGACTTCGTTCGAATGTCATCTATATTCTCATGTACGCAAGAACTTCCCTAGCCTGCTTTCACATGGTTACCATTGTAATCAAGAAACACCACATAGTAGCCGGATATGGTGGCGCACGCCTTTAATCCCAGCACTCGGGAGGCAGAGGTAGGATGATCATTGTGAGTTTGTTGCCACCCTGAGACTACACAGTAAATTCCAGGTCAGCCTGAGCTAGAGCAAGACCCTACCTCAAAAAAACAAAGAAAAATAAATGTCGCATAGTGATTCAGATTACTTATTCTTATTCAACTTAAATATGTGTTCAGCATTATTAGCATATTTGCATAGTTAGTGTTTAAATATTATTTACATATTAGGTTCTTGGCCTATGCAGACAGCTCAAAACAATGCTGAGTTCTTTTTAAAAGGGACCATGCAAGCCAGGCTTGGTGGCGCACGCCTTTAATCCCAGCACTCGGGAGGCAGAGGTAGGAGGATCGCCATGAGTTCGAGGCGACCCTGAGACTCCATAGTGAATTCCAGGTCAGCCTGGGCTAGAGTGAAACCCTACCTCGAAAAAAAAAAAAAAAAGAAAGAAAAAAAAAGAAAAAAGGGACCATGCTTATCTTTTCTATCTCTGTATATACAGACGTTGGCTTGTGCATAGCAATTGTATGCACGCCATTCATAGGTATAGAAATAATACTTGAAACTATTTTAATGTTCATATCAAATTATATTTTAGTTATATTTTAATGTGCCACTGCATGCATATGGAGGTCAGAGGACAAGCTCAAGGTGGGTATTCTCTCCCTCAACCTCTTGCTGAGACAAAGTCTCCTTGTCTGGCCTCTGCTGTGTGTGGGGGCTCTAGTGTGCCTGGCCTATAAGTTTCCTGATTCTCCTGTCTCCCCCTCGCACGACACATGTACTATGTTGCATCAGTCTCCTTTTATTTGTTTGTTTGTTTGTTCACAAGAAGAAAGAGATAGGGAAGAGAGATAAAGTGAGAACGGGTGCACCAGGGGCTCCTGCTGCTGCAAACTCCAGATGCATGTGCCTCTTTGTGCATCTGGCTTTACTTGAGTGCTAGGGGATTGAATTTAGATTGCTAGGCTTTGCAGGCAAGTGCCTTAACCACTAAGCCATCTCTCCAGCCCCTATATCAGATTCCTTTTAATGTGGATGCTGTGATATCCAACTTGAGTACGTAGGCTTGCAAGCAAGCACCTTTAACCACTGAGCAACCTTCCTACCCCCTAGAACTGATGTTTCCAGATGAATAAGTGAATGTGGTTGAATTTTAAAAGTCTAACAAAGTTCTCATAGACTTGGAAATTATTCTTTCCTTTGGGGACATGAGCCCTGATGTTTATTTTGGCCGTAACATGTAAACATATGTACCTGTCTCTCCTGGTTCAGTCTCTTTGTGGCATCTCATGAGCTTATAAAGAGATTCCGCCCTCTATTGACTTGAAATAATTATAACAAGGATGAAAGTATAAGGTTAATCAGCGCTTAATAGATCTGGAAGTACTATCTGATGTCTGGGGCAAATTGATAGACATGTGAGCATCTCTGAATGTGTCTTTCTCCAAGTGTCAGCGAGAAGCACAAAACACAATCCAATTCTATAGACTATGTAAACCGACCAGTCTATTATGAATGCTCAGAAATGCCGGTGCTCAAAACCATTGTCAACTACTCCATATTTGCCAACAACTCTTCATATGCCTTGATGACATTTCTATATTCCCTGATCATTGAAGTGGGGGAAGAAAGTCTGTTAAGTGCTTCTGAACAGGGAGTGTGTTTTCCTTCCCTTTCGCAAACCATGATGAGCTCTTCCCTCCAGAGGAGAAACAGCAGGTTGCCCTCTCTGTGAAACAAGAAGAAGAAAATAACATCAATGCGACCACTTTTATGACATGTAGAGCCCTTGTGGTATGCCTGGCACTTTGTAAACATAGTTTGCAAGTACCTAGTTTTATAGATGAGGGACATGCGATAAGACCACATGAGTAATAAGGGAGTCATTGGAAATCATGACAAACTTGTCTGTGTGGCTGTGATTCTGGGGAGGTACTGAGAGGAATTTTTAAGAGACAGATCAGGGGCTGAAGAGATGGCTTAACAGTTAAGGCACTTGCCTGCGAAGCCTAAGGAGCCATGTTCTAGCCTCTCTCCAGATCCCACTTTAAGCCAAACGCACAAAGGTGAGGCAAGTGCAAGGTTGCACATGTGCACTAGATGGCCCAGATTGGAGTTCGGTTTCAGTGTCTGAGGCCCTGGTGCACCAATTCTCTCCACCCCCACCCTTGCTCTCATTCTCTATAAAAAAAAAAAGAAAAAGAAAAAGAATTTAAAAAGAGACAGATCAGGGCTGGAGAGATGGCTTAGCAGTTAAGGTATTTGCCTGTGAAGCCAAAGGACCCATGTTGGATTCCCCAGAACCCACGTAAGCCAAATGTACAAGGTGGTGCATGCGTCTGGAGTTCATTTGCAGCAACTGAAGGCCCTGGCATGTCCATTCCCTCCCTCTCTCTTTCTTTCTCCCTCTTTCTTTCTCTGTCTCTCAAATAAATAAATAAAATAAAATTTAAAATATTTAAAAGAGATAAAATGGATTGTAAAAGGTTGAAGGAAAGCAATAACTGGTTGATGCTAGTTCACATGCTTGGGGCAGCAGCTGAGAGGAGCTGTCACCACCCTGGAAAGTCACTGGGGGAAGGAAGCAGAAGAGGAAAGGGAGGGAGACAGGAGGTCTGTGGAGGTTACTTCATAGCAACTGTGTCCTGTCCTAGAGCCATATAACAACCTCGGGAGCCACCAGGAAGGACAAAGGCATGTGTACTTGGACCTTAGCATCCCTCTTGTCCTTGGCAGCTCACACTGTGATGCCACCAAGAAAGGAAACTCTTTTTTTTTTTTTTTTTTTTTTTTTGAGGTAGGGTCTTGCTCTAGTCCAGGCTGACTTGGAATTCACTATGTCTTCTCAGAGTGTTCTTGAACTCACCTCTGCCTCCCAAGTGCTGGGATTAAATGTGTATATCGCCATGCCCGGCTTTCATTAGGACTTTTTAAATATTCTTATTTATTGATTGGCTGATTGATTTAATTTGTAAGCAGACAGAGATTGAGAGAAGATAGAAACAGAGAATGGGGAGCCGGAGAGATGGCTTAGCAGTTAAAGCACTTGCCTGCGAAGCCTAAGTACACATGTTTGAATCTCCAGGTCCCACATAGCCAGATGCACAGTGATGCAAGCATGCAATGCCGCACATGTGCACAAGGGGGCGCATGCAAATGGAGTTCATTCGCAGCAGCTGAAAGGTCCTGGCTTGCCCATTCTCCCTCTCTCTCTCTCTCTCTCTCTCTCTCTCTCTCTCTCTTTCTCTCTCTCTCTAAAATAAAATAATAATAGTAATAATAAAAGAAAGAGAGAATGGGTGTGTCGGTGTCCCCAGCTGCTTCAGACAAACTCTGGGTGCATGTGACACTCTGCATCTGGCTTTCTGTGGGTACTGGAGAATCAAACTGATGTCATTAGGTTTTACAGGCAAGTGCCTTAACCGCTAAGCCATCTCTCCAGTCCAAGAACTCTTTTCTTTTAAGCTCAATTCAGGTCAGTCTTCACATAGTGAGTGGGACAGGCATGTTTTTGTCTATAAGGGCGAACACTTGGTCGCGTGATTCTGTCTCTTACAGCAAGCAGTCAGCTTGGCTGCTGTCTCTGCTGGGCAGTTGGGTCTGGCTGAGGAACAGAGCTAAATAAGGCATTGATTGTCCTGCCCTTTAGGGGCTTAGACCTGGGATATTCCAAGAAGGCACCATCAACATATTCCCCTGCTATTATAATATTATATAATATATATTAATATATAATATATTTCACACATAATATTATATTTTTTATGGCTTTACCTCCCAGATATGGCTACATCTCCAAGCATATATCCCATCTGTCCTCAGTCTTGTTCCACTCTATCTCTTAGCTTTTTGCCTCCACAGCCCTGTTTCTCCACATTAGATCTAGGGTGGTGTCCTCTTAGCTGGCCTAGAGCTCTCCAGAGGAAAGCAAATGAGCTAGTCAATGTCCAGGCAGCTTCAGTATGATTTCGTATCCCAGTAAGGACTTTAAAATGGAAAGAGATAAAGTCGGAGATAAATACTCTTTCTCCCACAAAAGACATGGTCAGGTATGGTGGCTTCTATCTGCAATCCAAGCACTTGGGAAGCTGAGGCAAGGTAAAACCCTGCCTCCAAAAACAGGAAAGAGAGCAAGAGGAAGGGAGGGAGGGAGAGAAAGAAAGAAAAGAAGGAGGAGGAGGAGGAAGAGAAGGAAGAAGAAGTGGAGGAGGAATGGGGAGGAAAGCCAGAAATCTATATGCCCTGACTCTATATACCTCTACTCATAACCAAATCAATTGGATTTTAGCCATTCTAAGAGCTATGTCCGCTCAGAATAGGAAAGGCATCATTAAAGATTTCAAGCCCTGTCCATAAGTGGATTGATTTAAGTGCTCTCCTTGCTGGAGCTTGAAGACGTTGCAATCATTCTTAGAGCAGGATATCAGGAACTTAGCGAACTCCCTTGGTCATGTGATCATATGGCCAGTGGCGATCTTATCTGTGATTGCTTCCCTTCCCCAAATGCTACAGAAACGTCCTCTCTCTCTCTCCCTCCCTCTATCTCTCTCTCTCTCTGCTCCAGAATTTCCCTTTCAGTGTTTGCTGAATGGTTAGAAAGCTAGGCGTCCCACTGCCTTACCCCGAAGCAGGCAGGCCTGCAAGGACCCCTTTAGAGAGACCAGATGTTTAGGTCTCAAAGCTCAAAGGGTAAGGGACTGTTGCATTTACCAGGAGGAATGTCCACCAAAGGACAGACAAGCTTTCCCATTCGGAAGCAAGGAAAATTCTTTTGAAGTTGGCTGAAGGCCATTCTCTGAAAGTTCAGGATTGAAGATCTGACCGTGCTGAAAATTAGCATTGCTAATGTGGTTTTCAGAGAATCACAGATTATTTTAATCTACTTAACCTTCTCTATAAATACCCGACTTAGAAAGCACTGTACTGCTATTTTTGTTAGTCTAATAATGGACATGTTATTTTTAAGGCAGTAGCAACAATGCTAATATCATTTTTCAAATGAGAGCCATCAAAGCACGGCATATTGTGTTATTTTTTTTTTGTCAGTTCTGGTTCTATGTTACAGAGCGGTAGCTGACGGAGATGTCTGATCAACTGGATAATAAAGACAGTCAAAGTAGCTGACAGGACTGTTGGTTCCCCAGTGACAAGAATGGGCAAGAAAGCCAGGGAAGTAGGTCCCTCTACAAAGGCCTAGAGGAACTGAACCTCGACCCACACATTTAAGAAACACTTGATCTGTATGACTTACAAAAGGGGACCTCCACCATGTTTAACATGGCCTCCTTATGCACACAAAAGGACACTGAAATCTGCAACCCTTGCAGAATATTCCACAAAGGCGAAGGCAGTCTCTATCCACTAGTGTGAATGTATCAGCTGCCGTTGTCCACCTGCCCTGTGTTTCAAAGCTAAACTCTTCCAGTGAAATTAGTTTCCTTTACAGCTATTCAGAACCTGAATGTCTTGCTCTCATGTTCATTCATTGTTTCGATCAACCATTTACTTATCCATCAACTATGTGCTGAATCTGCTGAAGGCCTACTATGTGCCAGGTGGTCTCCGAAATACTGTAGGGAAACTCCCTCGGATGTTCCCTGCCTCTATGGAAGTTTTCTGCCAGAGAATGGAAATAATTAAATGATAAATATGTAAGCAAGAGCCTACCAGGTACAAGAGAGAAACCAACACATACACACACACACACACACATACATACACAAACACACACATACACAAACACACACACATACAACACATACACATACACATACACATACACACACACACATACACAAACACACACACACTAATTGCAGTCTAATGTATGAGGGAGAGTGAACCAGAAAAGGAGAAAATTTTCCTGATTAGGTAGTCAGAGAGGAAGGATGCTCTTGAGTAGAATTAAAGATTGAATGTCAAAGGAGGAGACGTCAGTGCACATTCTGAGAAAGAATGCTCCTGACCTGGAAGTGGTTAAGCACAAAGGCATAGGCCACTTAGGCTGAAGAGAATAAGGGGAGGGTTGGAATTAAATGAAATCAAACAGAGTCTAAAAGATTTGATGACACAGTAAAGAGCTTTTTTTTTTTTTCCCCAAGCCTACTGGGCAGCAATTGAGTGTCTTTGTCAGACATGTGTAACGCGTACCTCACAGGGCTCACCCCGTGTAACATGATGAGGCCAGTTTACTGTAGTGAGAAGGGAACAGCAAGATCTGCTGGGTAGTCCCTTGCGGTGTTACGTGATGGTAGATGGTGAGGCAAGACTTCCAGAATGCGCGTGCTTTCCCGAGCCTCTGAGGGGCAGAAAGCTAACTCAATCAGAAGACCAGGGCTAACCAGAAGGCTCTGTGAACAAAGTCCTTGCCACATAAGCACCAGGACCCGAGTCCACATACCCAGTACACACCAGGTGTGTGAGCTCACACCTGTAATCTTGACACTAGGGAGGTAGAGCAAGATCACTAGGGCTTGCTGGGTAGTTTATCCAGCCAAATCAGTGAACTGTGGATTCTGTGAAAGGGCCCGTCTTAGAAAATAAGGCAAAGGCCTGCAGAGATTGCTCAGTGGTTAAGACACCTGCCTGCAAATCCTAAGGACTCATGTTCGACTTTCCAAGTCTCACACAAGCCAGACACACAAGGTGATGCAAGTGTGCAAGGTCACACATGTGCACAAGGTGGCATACACATCTGGAGTTTGATTACTGTGGCTGGAGGCCCTGGCACACCAATTTTCTCTGTCTCTTGGTCACTCACTCGCATTTTTTTTAAAAGCCAGTCTGAAGCTGGGCATGGTGATGCATGCCTTTAATCCCAGCTCTTGGGAGGCAGAGGTAGGAGGACTGTCGAGAGAGTTTGAGGCCACCCTGAGAATAGAGAGTGAATTTCAGGGCAGCCTGGGCTAGTGTGAGACCCTACCTAAGAAAAAACAGCCAGTCTGTTGGGCTTGCCTCAAAAAGAAATAAATAATAGTAATAATATAGAGAACTGTTAAGTAAAACATCATGAATCAGCCTCTGTCCTCCACACACATGCACTTGCATGTACCCACACACATACACACACATGCCAAAATCACCCAGTCTAAAGTGGCCTAGGAAGCTCTTTAGAGAAGCCTCCATGAGAAAAGCAGAAACATGATTATAGGTGGGGACCCACCCAGGGCCATAAAGTACATCAGTATCAAGGCCACAACCCAGCCTCACACCCCACGCACTTTTACAGTGTTCAGTAGCCAGTGGGGTCTGGGCACGGATCTCATGCACCCAACATAGCTGGTGCCTATACCAGGCAGTTCCCAGCCCTGTGGTGTTGGATCTACACAAGGAGACAGTGGAATTAGCACAGGGCCTGTGTCTCCACACGGGATCAGTCATACCCCACACACTAAATGAATAGAGACACAAGCAGCGCCATGGGGTGGCTGTATCCGTGAATTACGGTTGCCTTCAACTAGGACTACATTTCGCCTTCTCACACTGCTAGCTGTGTTTTTTCAGATACACCACATAGTCCTTCATGCCTTGGTTTCTTCATCTGTCAACTGAAAGATGAAAATGTAACTTTTGAAGCTCTATGAGGCCCAAATAAGAATAGAATGACTCCTGGAGCAGTCAAGAGATGCTCACTATTATTCTATAGGAGACTTTTTTTAAAGGCTTGAAACAAGAGCTGGAGACATGGCTCAGTGGTAAGAGATGCTTGCTTGCAAAACCTGTCAGCCTGGGTTCGATACCCCAGTACCCACGTAAAGACAAAGTGGCACATGCATCTGGAGTTCATCTGCAGCAGCAAGAGGCTCTGGTGCACCCATTTTCTATCTTTTTCTTTCTCCCAAATAAATAAAAATATTTATAAAGTAAAACTTGAAACAGGACTGCTAATATTCAAAGGCGATGAAAATTGTCCACTGTCCATCCTAAAGAGCTGTAAAGCATGGGCATCCCTTATAAGCACACAGTCCAGCATAGTGCCCCCAACTCTGATCCAACACTGCTCCTTCCCCACCACCTGGCAGGGTCTATGGGCTTCACCCCAAGGCAGCATGTCTTCCATCGATCCTTCATTCACTTATTCCACAAATGTAACACGTAGTCACTGCCTGCTATTTCTCAGTGGCATATCTGCTTCGCTGGGTTAATTTATTCCCTTGAGTAATTTCTCTCATTGAAGAGCAATGACTTTTCAGTTAAGCAAGTGATAGTGAGTATGGTAGGTGTGTGTGTGTATGTGTGTGTGTTTGCTCTTTCATTGAGACCCTGGATTCAATACAGTTTGAAGAGCTTTAAGTTACACATAAGGAATCAGTTAAAAGAGGGGAAAGAAAGCTCGGTTTTCTGAGTCCGGTGTGCACACGTGTAGGTTTGAAGGCACTTTCTTGGCTTTTTTCTTTTTTCATTTCTTCTCCCATGCCTCCTCACCAGTAGTGCTGCAAAATGTTAGTGTGCCCATTTTACATAGGGGAAAACTAAGGCTCAGAGACTTCAAGGAGCTTCCCAAGTCACATGGCCAGTGAGTGGAGGAACGGAACTAGACTTTTGCTTGTGTCTTTCCTCATCACATTTTTGTTTTGATCCCATACTCCAATGAGTATATGCACAATCCAAGGACAAAAGAAATGAGAGAAGTGATGGTTATGTGAGTTTCTGCTGGGTATCAGCAGCTGCACACACACACAAAAAAAAAAAAAATAGCACTGTTGCCAGGTCAACAAACATGGTTCCCCTGCCAAGCAGCGGGGCGCTCATGTAGGGCACAGAAGGCTGGCATGCAAAAGTCCCCTCCCACTATGGCCATGTAGACACTTGGAGAAGTCACCCAGCATGAGGGGCGTGAGCCACCTGCACCAGCAGGCTCTCCAAGAATGCGGCACCAGTCCTCCAAACACACCCCCTCAGAGGGCTGCGATGTGAGCTCTTAAAAACTCATGCTCAACTTCTATCTGCAGAGGGGAAAAAAAAAAAAAGATCCAAGTCATATTTAAACCTCTGGAACCTTTGTTTTAATTTTGAGAATTTGCGGCAGGCTTTAAGTAACACTGGTTACACTGGTGTGATGAATGAAGACCCAAGTTGTAATTGGTCCCTTCCACAGGTTGCGAGGGTCTGAAAAGGCTGTCTTCAAATGTCATCGCCTTAATGATTATTGATGGACAGTCTATGAATTTTCCAGGTGGGGGTTCATTCATAACACTCATACATTTCCATAAAAACGAGGGCAATGTTTGTTTGTTTTTTTTCTAAAGTAACACAGCAGCGTTTACCTAATCTATGCAAATCTATTCAGAAGGGTTTTTTTTTTACAAAACCACTACTTCCCTTCACCCTCAACATACAAAATCCTGGCTTCTTTTCATCTCCCAGTTGGTTTTGAGCGCTGTGGTTGAGGGAGGAGGGGGCTCCCGGCTAAGAGGGGAGCTTGAGCCTCCTGTCTTGTTGCAGCGTGCTCTCGTGCAGAGCGGCCCCCCTGCCTCTGACTGTGAGCAGAGAGTAAGTGTGGGAGCTCCCCATGGTGGTAAGCACCCCTCCCCAGAGCAGGCAGCACTGCACCAGGGGGAGGATCAGGTTCCTGTCCTCGACTGTGGGTTTGTCACTGTCTAGTACTGTGACCGTGTTGCCGTCTCTCTGCAAATAAGGCAGAAGCTGCCACCTGATTGGTGTAACATCTCACTTTGCCTCTGCATTGATTTCTTCTTCTCTTCCTTGGCTTCATAAAGCGAGGGACAAGTGGCTGGTGCCGTGGACAGAGAAGCTTTATTTTTAGTATGAGACAACCTCTATTTTCTTTCAGGCAGAGAGAAATTGGATTATCAATTCTTTTGTAAATGTGTATGGTGATATTTGCTCCGGTAAGTTTTTATCAGTTTTGATTTACAGCTGGCAGAGTGTGTGTGTGTGTGTGTGTGTGTGTGTGTGTGTGTGTGTGTGTTCATATGTATATCTGGACTGTACACTTTCTTTCCAATATGATATTGAACTCTTTTGTGACGGTATGTTTTTTCTTTAACTTTGCTTTCCCTTATTCATATATTTAAGACAAAGTTTCTGGGTTATGGAGTATGATGTTTTGATTATCTGTTGAGGTATATGCTGGGTTTCTTCTAACATAGTAAAGAAACTCAAGCAAAGTTACATTTGGCTTTACGGAAATGTAATGCTATTCTACTGCAGCTTCCTTCATAATGTTTAATGTTCTAAGTACATTAATTTGCGCTTCAACCTATTTATCATTGTAATTAGAGTTTCTTCATCAATGTCACAGTGAGAATATCTTAAACTTAAATAGCTACCAAATATTGCATCTTAATTTCCATAAGGTCTTCTTCCAAGGTAAATGAGTGAAATGAGTGTCCGTTTACCACCCAGAGATGTTTTGAAAATAACTGATTTTGTTGTACAAAGAAAGTATCCTTTAGTCTCATGGAAAGCTGGACCCTAAGGGGCCGTTGTTTTTCTTCTGTCTCACTTTGCATTGTGCATTTGTACCACCATCTGTCAGATGCCCAGACTCAGCTCTGGTGTTTCCATATCTGAAGTTAATCATGAGAAAAGTTGCTGTTATTTAATTCAAATTGATGCACAAGGTCTGTCTGGTCACATCTGCTCATGATCATGGTTTCTGAATGCTTTACCTAGTTAACTGCTTCTCTCTCTCCTCTGTCCTTCTCTCTTTCTCTCCTCTTCTCTCTCTCCCTCTCTTTCCTCTCTCCCTCTTTCTTTGGAGAGTCAAAGATGGTCCAAATAGGTTTATTGTTAATTCAGAAAGCCAGAAGAAAGTCTATTAATATAATTATACTAGATAGAGATGGTAAGATGATAATTGTGCTAATGGAAAGAGACATGCTTTAATCTCTTTTTATTACACAATCAACTAATCTGCATAGCTACTTTTCATGGTGAAATGAACTAGGGAATATATTCATAATGAAAGTTAAAGGCACCTTTAAATGTGAAGCAAGAGAAAAATCAGGCAATTTTCATGGATTTTGAAAATAAAGTTGAGAATTCTACATATGGCTAGAGCTCTGTGGCAGAAATTCTTACCCAGAATAACAACTTTTCAGATTCCAACATTTCTCGGGTCTTAGGGCAACTCTAAGCAAATAGGAAGGTGTGCAAGGGAGAGTACTAACCCTCCTGTCTACAGCCTCTGAGGCAGACTGTAATGTACACAGTGCTTTCACCCAGAAGGAGAGCAACTTACTCCACCAAACAGTCTGAATTTTGATTAATCTACCTCAGCCTTGAAAAAAAAAAAAGATAAAGATAAATCCCCTCAAACCACCTAAAATTTTATACTGCATGATCCTAGTCCCCACGAGTGCGTTCCTATAACAACCGCGTGTCTTAAACCCTTCATGGAACCAAGTGTTCCTTAGCAGGTCGTCTATTGAAAACAGGAACACAACTTTTATTGTTGAGCCATTGCCAGTTTGTGTGAGGAAATGCGGGAATCCTAGACAGCCCCTGCCCCCCTCCACACATACACATCCAACTTCCTCACCTCCCTTGACAGTCTTGGATGGCCTTTCTCCATCAGCTATAACAGGCTGCATGTCAAGTCACCAGCCACAAATACAGTGGCTATCATCCGGAGCTAGCCAGTGACATAAATCGGGGAAGTTGGAAAAGGAATGGCGATCTACAAGTCTCTGCCTCTCCCTCTAACTGCCAGTTATAGGAGAGTTAGGACTCCGGGCAGGGATGGACTGCTTTGTAGTGTAGGTAACTAGATATCTGGAATTGAAGAAGGAAGGGCTCTCATTTTGTGTTAAGGCAAATGTGCATGACTTTAACTACATGACTCCTGAGAAGTCCAGAGTGCATATTTAGTAGAACCTGTTGCCATCTGTTATGAGATATAAAACCCTTTCCATAAAACACTTTTCATAATGAAATTACTTTTTTTCTTGAGGTGGGGTCTCACTTTAACACAGGCTCACCTGGAACTCACTCTGTAGTCCCAGGTTGGCTATGAACTAATGACACTCCTCCTACCTCTGTATCCCCAGGACCAGCATTAAAAGCATGTGTCAACATGCTTGGGTCATCTACTTACTTACTTTTAGCTAAATGAAGAATACAGTGTTGTTCTAGCTAGTAAGTAACCACAATATACCTGGCACGGTGCTAAGAATGTCCCTGGCTTATCTTCCTTAATGCTCTAACCACTTTACAAGGAAGGTAACAGCATCTGCCCATCTTACAGGTGAGAAAGTGGAGACAGGCCAAGTATGTCGCTTGCTTGAGACAACATAGTGAATGCAGACAAGCTCCCAAATGAGTGGCATGTTCATTCCCAGGCTCATGGCTTCACTTTATTAAGTGGCTGGGCAAAGCCCTAGGCCAGAGTGACTTGCAGGGTCTTATAACAATACATCCTATTGTCATTGGTATTTTTCCCTCTTCTGACACCACATAACCTCCTCCTTTTCACACTGTGCCTTTTGTGACTCCAGATAATTATGTGTTTAAAACTGAAGACCATGTGCTTGATTTTTCAATTCGTTTGTGCAGCTACCAAGATGTGGGTGCAAGGAGAGTGAGACAGACTGAGGAGAGATAACGCACAGGTGCAAGAATATAAGGGAGCATTGTAATTGACCCAAATAAATCCATCCCCTGACTTTCCTTCGTTTGAACATAAAGTCAAAATAAAGATGCCACAATCTCTTGGAATTTCAATATCTTAAGGTCTCTGGCTTGTCATAGATGCAAATTTAAAAAGCTATTCCAGCGGAATTGCTTTACTGGTGGAGAACTTTATACATTTTTTCTCTCCTTCCTCTCATTCACCCTCATGGTTTGCTTTCTCTCCTTTGGCAAGCTGGAAACGGCTGAGGTAACACTTCAGGTAGAATATTGTAATGCAACTCTACCACCCAGGTAATTAAAAAATGTACACAGTTGCCGATAAGGGAGCTGAGAAGCATGACAGAGTCGAAATCCTGAGTCGTCAAATTCGTTCCTTTGCACCTGAGAACTGAGCTCCCCACTTGAGCCAATAAAACTCAGATGATTCTTACAGGGGGAAAATTGCAACTAACATGGAATCAATATGTTTGAAATTTCCCCTTAAGCAGCAGCATTTGGACAAGAGGCAAGACACCAGTCATAGGTAAAGCTGAGAAATGCTGTGTTTTAATTCTTTCTTTGAGAGAGATTGAGAAGATTTTTCAGTGATGAAAATGTAGCTAGAATGTAGAGCCTTACACAGCATATCTTTTCTATACTTTACCAGAGCTCAGAAAGACCTAAGAAAACAACAAACAAAATCTACCTACCACAAATCATGAGCACCAAGAGTCAGGACTTGAAAGTGGTTATCAAAATCATTTTGAGTTACCACCTATGAAGACATCCAGTTGATTAGAGTGCCCAGAGTAGAGGGCACAATGAAATCTGTTTCTGAGTTGACCATTTGCTCATTTCTGTCAGAAGCAATGGTAACTCAAGAATTTCTCTTGTTCTTAAATAAGCTATAATTGGTGGCTTAATCAGTGTGTGTGGTACCAGGGGCAAGTGCTGATAACGAATTTTGAATTGATTTGCTTTATGCAAGAGCATGTATAAGGGTTGTAAATAGACTGAGAGTCACCAAATGAGGAAATAAGCTGTGTTCAGTCCCAGGGCTCATCAAATATAGGATATCCCTTAGACCTAACCTGAGTGACAGCTTTAGAAAGTGCTTCATTTTTCAATCTGACTACTTGTGAGAGAACCAAGTATAAAATAGACAACATTGGAAAGTCTATTCCATCAGACCTGAATTAATTTCCTTTGGCTCTATATGTGTGTACTTAAATATATTAAAAAGAACATGTTAGGGCTGGAGAGATGGCTTAGCGGTTAAGTGCTTGCCTGTGAAGCCTAAGGACCCCAGTTCAAGGCTCGATTCCCCAGGACCCATGTTAGCCAGATGCACAAGGGGGCACACACATCTGGAGTTCGTTTGCAGTGGCTGGAAGCCCTGGAGTGCCCATTCTCTCTCTCTCTATCTGCCTCTCTCTCTCTCTCTCTCTGTCACTCTCAAATAAATAAATAAATAAAATGAACAAAAAATTTTTTAAAAACAAATAAATAAAAAGAACATGTTAGATATAAAGAAAGCAGCCAGTATAAAGACAATGAATGTTGGACAAGTCTTGAATTTGACATCCACCTTGCTATAGGCTATTGTGCAAATAGAGTGTGTGTGTGGGGGGGGGGGTCTTGTCAGATAATCATATAAAGAGATAGGATCAATGGGTATTTGGGGCTTGCTTGAAGCCAGCAATGAGTGACTGGATCCTTTAAAAGAGGTCTTTGTTGTATGTCTTTAAATGTTCAGAGAAAAGGGGTGAGTTGAAATGGAAACATCCCAATCTCTTCACTCCTCTGTGGACTAATGGATCTGAAAAATACATTTGTTATTATCTTAACAGATTCTAACCCAAAATCCTAATGGAAAACTGTTCTACTACAGTTACTGGAAAGCTAATTCCCGGCCCAAATAAGTCAGTTCTCCTGTGTAAGTGGATAATCATTTCTCATGGCCCTTTGGAGAGAAAGCATGTTGGGCACAAACATTTCTATTGATACTCCCTGTGTGATTTCTGTAGCCCTATTTATAGAATCCTTAAATCTTCCCAAATGACCACACATATAACAAATATTTTAGACTCCTTTTTATTATTGATAAAATATGGATTTAAAAATATTGTGTCCAGTGTAAATTATTACTGCAAAGAAAAAAATTATTGACATCCACATCTCAGTGACAAACCCCATATATTTGTCAGACTTTGAATCTCCATGTGATTCAAAAATGCATACAAATTTCCAAAACATGTGACATTCAAACCACTACATCGATACCAAATTAAGTGATAAAGGCAAAGCAGTGCATTTTTAAAATTGGGAGCAGACTTGAAGGAATGGTTGGAATGTTGACTTCAGTGAGTGAGTCTTTCATTTAGCAAATATGAAGAGCCATGGAGAGATAGTGATAAAAAGTCAGATACAATATCTCCACTTCTAGAACGAAAGGCCACCATTTTCCATTTCCTCTCCTAAGCCTCATTTCTATTTCATGGCCCAGAATGTGTCTTCTTCAAGGCATAATTGGACTGGTCTAGTGAGACATTTGCAAGAAAGATGTGCCTCTCCTCCCTTCTGCCTGTGCTTGGGGAGGGAGAAAGAGTGAATCCACTTATTTACTGACGTGATTACCGTCTGCTGAAAGGGAAGAAGCTGTGAGAGGCCTTGCTGGGCTTCTGCGTGGTAAGCATTGTTTAACTCTCCTCGTAACTCTTAGAGTTGACGGTGACTTTCACTCTTGCCCAGTTTTGGGGGAGAAAAGAACAGGAAGAAAGAAAAAAAAAAGAGCTTTGAGGGAACAACAAAAGAAGACAAGATAAACTGAGAAGGTGCCTACAGGATCTAAAGTATTCCCTGACCATCAGAATTCAACCTGACTTCTTGTATCTGCTTTTGGGTGGGTGTGCATTCACTTACTAATTTATTCAATGAGCATACTTGTGTGTTGAGCGTCCTCTTGTGCCAAGCACAGTGCCAGCAGTAGCAGTTCAGGCACAACAAAGGAAGAAAGAGAGAAAGAAGAAAGAAAGAAAGAAAGAAAGAAAGAAAGAAAGAAAGAAAGAAAGAAAGAAAGAAAGAAAGAAAGAGAAGAAAGAAAGAAAATGAACTCATTTCTGAACTCACAGAACCCCTAATATTTTCATATTTCTCATGCTCAACATTAGAGATATTTCTTCTCAGACAATTCACTGCTCAGGGGCTCTCTGCGCTGTGGATGTTGAGTAGTACTCTTGACCTCTACCCACTAGATGTCAGCAGCAACCTCCATCCTAAATTAAGACAACCAAAAAATTCACCAGACATTGCCAAAGTGCCTTCCTGTGAGATTTAGAACCATTACCAACAAAAGAAAACAAACAAAACCCAACATGGTGACTACTTTTGGCTTTGGCCAGATCTTCCCATCACATTTCAGCTGTGGATCGTTTCAGATGCTCAGCCACGTGGCTTGCCTCAGGGACTTTAGGCTGTTTTCCCCAAATATGGTGGTGTGGTTTATCCAAGCAAAGCATCTTGAAGTCTTTTCTCTGGTATTGACTCTCACCTCTGTTCAGTCGTTGCTACCTCAGGTAGCTTACCTGATCTCATTTGACTCAGCAATCAACCAATAAGGTAACATGAAATGAGCTTATCACCTTTAGCAAATGGTGAATATTTAAAAGGGTTATATGTCCAAAGCCTGACAGATTAAAAGACCTAGATTCACACACATGTGTCCTAAAATTTCAGTGTTCTGTTATAAAATTGCAATGTCTAATGAGAATAAAAGGTGAATCTATCACATTTTTTTGTTCTCTTTGAGGCTGCTTTGGATCATAAGGACAGTAAGTGGATAGAGCAGAGTAGCGGAGGCCACAGGTTTGACTCCCTCACTCAGCACATAGCAGCTGCGTGGTCAGGGATGGAGCACTTATACTCTCACCAGTTCAGGAGATATGGGGTGATCTGTGGAAAAGTCACAGAATGTCTGAGGGACAGCTCCTATGTAGTGGAGAGAGCTCAGATTTTGAAGTCAGATGGACTTGCTGTGTAAGTCAGCATCACAGATAACATTCTCAAACGGTGTCCCAGAAACATCAAAGACTGATACCCCAAAGAGGTGAGTTGTATTGCTTAAGGGCCTATGGTGAGTTCAGTCCACAGAGAACGCAATAGGTCAGTGTCCTTCCAGCCCACTAGGCTGGAGAACCAACCACTTCAAATAGGGAAAGAAAATCTGTGCTTCTGGCGCATACCAGAAATGTCTGCGTTGGATTAGAAGCACTTGTCTGAGGTAGGTCCCTGGCTTCTTAACTGGGTGCACCCAGCAATCTCTGGATGCTGTTTTAACCAAAATTTAGCCTCCTAATGTGACAGAGACAGGACACTTCTGGATGAGTATGTTTTTATTATTAATTTTTTTAGTTGGCATACAGAGATCTGGGTCTCGTTCATTTTAGCACCTTCAAATGCACTTTGTTTTTATTGCCTCTCATCTCCCTCCTATCTCTATCCCCCTCTTCCACACTAATCCCCTTCCCCCCGGTCCCCTTTCCCCACCGCTTTACCTGTCACAGGTGTCCTGTTTGCTTCCCCACCCCTTCCAGCTCAGCTCTATATACTCGCTGTTGCTCCCCTATATAGGTTATGCCGGCATTTGCTCCTCAATGTATGTAAGCTGACAGCCCTTACAAGCCAAGACCCACATATCAGAGGCCACATGTGGTTTTGGTGTTTCTGAGTGTGGGCTACTTCAATTAATATCGTTTTTTTTCCAGAGCCATCCATTTTCCTGAAAATGTCATCCTTTCATTTTTCTATGCTGTGGAATAGAATTCTCTTGTGTATGTGGACCACCCCGATGGATTTTCACAGAGCATAGAGATGCAAAAGCACATTAAAGGCAGGTGTGACTTTCAGGGGAACTCACCATCCTGAGCTTAGATGGACATGGGCATTTCCCTGAGGGAGGGGGGATCACGCTGTAATTGAGCCCAATATCCCTGATGTTTAAAAATCATTTTTGTTTATTTGTGAGGAGGTAGAGAGACAGAAAGTGTGAGAGAGAGGTAGAAAATATGGGCATGCCTTGGCTTCTTGCCACTACACACGCGTACGTCACTTTGTGCATCTGGTTTTACGTGGGTGCCAGGGAATTGAACCCTGGCCTGCAGGCTGTGCATGTAAGTACTTCAACTACTAAGTCATCTCCCCCACCCCAACCCTTGAGTTTTTGATTAGCTATCGAAATGCTTTGGTAACTGTTGGAAACTTTGACATATTTTCCCAAATAAAAAGCCTTCAGAGCGAATTACTCCAGTCAAATTCCTAAGAAAACAATGTGTCTGCCAACATTGCTTCAAAGCAGTGATCTTGCAGTGAGAGGAAATAGGTCCAAACCCTGACTTGAGAGTAGCTGGGGCCTCAGATGACATATCTTTCCTCTCTAGGCCTCAGTGTCTTCATCCGCAGTGAGGAAATGACTTGCGCTCCCTCCCCAGAGGCAGGGAGAGGGTTAGTGTCATAAATGGTATGAGAAAGCTCTTTCGAGGTTCTGCAGGCCTAGACTATAGCAATGTGATTTCCCTTCTCTGTAGTCAGAGTCCATTTGGCTCTTAGTTTTCATTCCATGCCCTCAGTGAGTGTGTGAGGTTATGGGAAATGGCTTTCCCAGTCTACCAGGAAAAGGAGCAGTTATGGGAGAGTGTAAAGTAGCCTGGAAATGCATTGACGGGTCAGTCCCTCTCAGGGGAGATTGATGTCATGTTATAACGTGGAGAGCCCGGGTGTCATCAATGAAAAATAGCTATAATAAACCCAAATGCAATATGGCAACCTGCCCTCCCCTCAGTCTGCTCATCCTAAGGGACGCTCATGCTTTTTCCCTTCTCCTTCCTTGGAACCTTTCCACCTCACCAATCCCAGCACAGGCCATTTGCGGTGCAGTCTTGGAGGAGATTGGCATGACCTCAGACCATCACCCGCTAATACTGTGTGACTCTAACCTTCTTCTCTCTCCACACGACTCCAGAAGCTTCTCGGGGGAGTCCACAGTGCATGGCTGTCTCCTCACAGGGGAAAGAGGCTCAGAAGGAAAAAAAAAAAAAATCAACTCCCTGCCTGCCCTGGGTTTGTCATTAGCCCCTGCTGCAGGAAATTCAAAGGATTCTCATTTCTCATGTTTTATTTACTAAAGCATCTCCTGACACATTTGATCAGAAAAAAAATTCAGTTAGCTCCAATTTTTTTCGAAGGCCACTATCTGCTGCCAGTGCTCTGGCAAGCTTTGTCTTCTCAGCTCACCTGGTCCCTCTGACTGCTAACTGTGAACTCCGCATGCTCTGAGCACTTGGAAGGCACCTTCTCTAATGGCCCCCATCAGTTACTTTTCTGAGGTAATTTTTTTTCTCTCTGTCCTGTTGCCTCTGTATTCAGTATCCTAAGCTTATAATTTTCTCTCTATGAATCTCTCCAAAGGGACAAGAATGTTTTCTTATCCATTCGCTGATTTATATTCATTCAGTTTTTTAGTTTTCATTTTTTTTGCTCATAGTTATTGGGAAGCAAAGTGTGTGCCAGGCATGATATTAAGATATTATGTATTCTGGGCTGGAGAGACGGCTTAGCAGTTAAGGTGCTTGCTTGCAAAGCTAAAGGACCCTGGTTCGAGTCCCCAGGACCCACATAAGCCAGATGCACAAGGTGGCGCATGCTTGCTGGAGTTTGAATGCAGCAGCTGGAGGCCCTCACGTGCTCACTCTCTCTACAAGTATCTGTCCCCATCTCTCTCTTTCAAATAAATAAATAAATTTTAAACATTTATTTTTAAAACATCTGTATTCTGAAATAACTAAAACTGGTACAGTCCACAGTGTCACGAGATTCGTAGTTTAATGGGAGGGGGGAGTCCATTTTTAAAATTCCTCAAAAGTGATTTAATTATTATTGTAGTAAGTGCTAACTATAAAAGCCAAGCCGTCTTGAGTACTAATTATACGACAGGCATGGCTCCAAGTGTTTTATGCATATTAATTCATTTAATCCTCATAACAGCTCTGTGAGGGAGTTTTAAAAAAAGGAAAGGATTAGAGCTCATAAAATCTGAAGGGCATGGGCTCCTTTAGAAAATGAAGGATTAGTGGAATGACAGTGGCTCAACTGGACAAAAGGTTAGGAGTTCATGTGGTTGTCCTTTACACAGCAGTCACAGCAGATACTGTGCTAGCCACCTCTTGGGACCTACACCTTCTTAACAGTGCCTAGGTGGGTCACTATCACTATTTTAAAGACAGAGATTCTGAGACACTTGTCCACAATTTAAGTGGATGACTGTGAACTATAGTTCTGGGTTACATTTGACCCTAATTCTGTACTCTTTCCCCACTAGGTTAGCCTGTGAAAAAACTGTTTTAAAATATACTACAACTCAGCCCGTGTGCTTTTGTAGAAGGGGGAAATGGAGGACTATCTAATGTAATTCCACTAATAAAATGTGAGGGGTTTAGGAGATGGCTCAGTGGATGAAGCACTTGTCATGCAAGCATGAGTACTCGAGTTCACACACCCAAGCGTATGCTGGGCGGATGTGGCAGCCCACCTCTTTTCCCAGCATTTGCAAGGCAGAGACAGGGGATCCCTAGAGCAAGCTGTCTAGCTAGACCAGCTGCATCTGGATGCAAATGAGATACCCTGGGTTCAACTCTGGCCTCAAATGAGACACCCTTCCTCAGTAAATAAGAAAGTGGAGAGAGGTTCTAGGAAGACACCCAGCATCAACAGCTGCCCTCCACAGTGTGTCCACATGCATGCCTGCCCACACCCATACAAATGCACACACACACACACATGCACACACTCCACACACATACATATGCCAAAAATAAAACTCCACCATGTGAGCATTTGAGCCAGGCCCATAGCTGTCCGTCCCAAGCACTGGCTGAGGACTTGCAGCATGGGTGTTTCTAGGAGCTGGTTAGAAATGCAGCACAGTCCCAGGAAATACCCCATAATTTAGCTAACATCCAGGTGTTCCACATGCAGAGTAATGACTGAGAAACTAAGACACAGAATAGAGTGAAAGGTTAAGCTTCCAGCTCCAGCTAACTAGTTGTTTGACGTGCACAGATGACTTGTTCTTCTGTGTCTGTGTTTTTAGTAAGGACCACATCAGCCCTCCTCAAAAATTGGAGCAAGGGCTGGAGAGATGGCTTAGCAGTTAAGGCACTTGCTTGCGAAGCCTAAGGATCCAGGTTTGATTCTCCAGGTCCCATATAAGTCAGATACACAGGTGGAACATGCATCTGGAGTTCATTTACGGTGGCTACAGGCCATGGCACACCCGTTTTCTCTTGCCTTCTTTCTCTCTGTTTCAAATAAAATTAAATAAAATGAACTCCTGAATCAATTGGGGGACATCCATTCAAACCATCACATTCCACCTCTGGCCCCCAGTAGATTTATAAAAACAATGGGTCAAGAGCCCCTCCATCTCCCCTACCCTGTATAATCTGGAAGTGTTTGGATTTAGATAGTATAGAATTAAAAGGTTCTCGTTTTCTTATGAAATTCATTTCTTAGAACTTGGTCTGTGGTCTGCTTACATCAGAACCACCTGAGGTATTTATTTAAAAAATTATGTTTAGATTTAAAGCAGACTTCTTAAAAGGCCCTTCATCACCCATCAGTTCTAGGTGGTAAGACCCTACTGCTAGAGGTATCACACACTTTCTGGCTGCAGGACTCAGAAATCAAACTGGAACTGAACCGGAAGCTTCTCTCCTGTTAGCTGTCATAGCAGGCTGTGAAGTGTGATGCAGCCTGTTGGGGCAGAAGTGTCATGCAGTGTTCTTCACTAGCAGTGGACCTTGCAAGTTACCTGGCTGGCCAGCCAGTCAAAATGTGTCAACTGGTGCAATGATGGCATGTCTGTTACAGGGAAACCACCTACTGTCTGGATTTCAGGACCATGGGAGGGAATTCATGTCCTGAAAACCTAGTCAAAAGCCTATGGCTGGGAAGGTCAAAGCCCTGGGTAGGGAGAACTACTACTGTTTACTTGGCTAAATGGAGATATTATGACTACCAAACTGCCCTCCAGAATGGCAACAAATGCCAGAATATGGTATAATAATCTATTCAAACACCAGGGGAAAATGGCTATCAGATTGAACACACCTCTTGAGGCAAATGCCTCATCAAAGACCACAGATGCAGTAAAGACATTATCAACCTAAATAACAACCAGGAAGGAATTCTTCAAATAACAATGATATTTTGGAGGGAATAAAAAATTTCAACAGGAGGGCTCGAGAGATTGCTTAGCGGTTAAGTGCTTTCCTGTGAAGCCTAAGGAGCCCGGTTCGAGGCTCAATTCCCCAGGACCCACGTTAGCCAGATGCACAAGGGGGCGCAAGCATATGGAGTTCATTTGCAGTGGCTGGAGGCCCTGGTGCGCCCATTCTCTCTTTCTATCTGCCTCTTTCTCTCTCTGTCTGTCTCTCAAATAAATAAATAAAAATAAAGAAAATGATTTAAAATAAAAAATTTCAACAGGAATAGATGTGCTATTAGTAGCCTCTGTTTAAAGGTTGACAGTAAGGTTGAGGTTGAGGGCAAAAACTGCAAAGGTGAAATGAGCATATGAAGATATTCTGAAACAACAACCTATGCAACAAAGACTGATAACAAAGGTAGCACAAAACCTGGGGCTGCAGACAAATTTTTGTGTGATGCTGCGGCATTTGTGTTAGGTTGTGTGGTGGTGGTGCTCTCTTGCGAACAGTTCTTGTTACCAAGCATAAGGTGTGTGATTTACTCCTTCATAACCTCCTGGCTTTACTTCTTTCTTTGTTTGGTTAGGGCTTGATAAAAGTGATGCCATTTTGTTCTGAAGAGTTTTATAATGTTACCAGACAAACATTAAAGCATATTTAATTTTCACAATGGATCCAAAAAATGTGTCCTTGGACTCAGACAAGCTTGGAGATCAAATTCTTGCTCCCATTCCCAGCTAACTTTGTGACTATCGAATGATTGACGTTTTTGAAGCCAGAGGTGGGAGGAATGAGCTCTTGTGATGTTTTATTTTTTTGTTTGTTTGTTTGTTTGTTTGTTTGGTTGGTTTTTCGAGGTAGGGTCTCACTCTGGTCCAGGCTGACCTGGAATTAACTCTGTAGTCTCAGGGTGGCCTCGAACTCATGGCGATCCTCCTACCTCTGCCTCCCGAGTGCTGGGATTAAAGGCGTGCACCACCACGCCTGGCTTCTTGTGATGTTTTAAACAGTACTTGTAAATATGTGGAACACAGCACTTTATAGATATCATAGCAATTATTATTGGTTATTAAATGTAGTGCGATTTCATACTCATAGCTCTCATTATCTGTATCATCATGACACCCATAAAATTATACTAGTTGTAAATAGAAGTCTCCTTTAAATACTTTAAAAATGATAGTTAGGGCTGGAGAGATGGCTTAGCAGTTAAGGCACTTGCCTGCAAAGCCAAAGAACACAGGTACAATTCCCCAGGACCCACGTAAGCCAGATGCACAAGATGGCACATGCATCTTGAGTTTGTTTGCAGTGGCTAGAGGCCCTAACATGTCCATTCTCTCTCTCTCTCTGCCTCTTTCTCTCCTATATTCAAATAAATAAATAAAATATTTTCAAATGATATTTACTTTAGTATATATCTTGTATTTACTAATTTATTCATCTAGCAAATATTTATTAATATTCTACTCAGTGCAAAGAATTTCCCAAGTACTAGGACTGCCATATGTTACATGTGACTTGGGGAGGTAGGAAAGAGAACAATATGTAAATAAGTAGAAAACATTTGAGTGGTAAAAGATATTGCGAAATATAAACTAGACAGAGGACAGGAATGGGCCATTCTTTAAATTCTGGATTTTGATATGCTGATTCAAATAATAACTTTATCTGTGGGAATATACTGTGAAAAGGAAATATAAACAGCTACTTTTATCTTTGTGACCTTTGAGATTTTTCTCTCTAGGTTATATTTCAAAGGAAGTCACACTACTTCAAACATCTAAATCGGTTCAGTTTGCTGACCAGTAGACTGTAATATGTCTTCCACTTTCCACAGAGTCTGTGATTATTTCAGAATCATGATACTTGCTGCTTCACACAACTATGAGTTATTCTATGTGATACCAGTAGTAATCCAATAGGGGAAATACAATGATGACATACTGCATTTTCTATCAAGTGAGGGAAACTATGCCTCAGAAAGGGCACTTTCAACTGGGCGGTTTTATCACCAGTGAGCAGCAATTTAGGGAATCTGATCAGGTCCATTCTCTCTCATGGATCCTGGACTTCCACTTACTTGACAATCCCTAAAAACCCTCCCATGAAAGACAGCTGAAGGCTCCACAGTAGAGAAGGTCTCTATGTGCAGTGCTAGTTCAGCATTGTGGAAACTTGTTGGAGTTATTTTGCATTTATTCTGTTACCATTGTCTAACTATGGTAGTGTTGAGGATGAAGACAGAATACGCAGAATACGTATGCAGTTCACTGTGATTTATGAGGCATGAAGCATCAGTTTCAAGACTATATATATATATATATATTGTGTGTGCATATAATCTTGTCAAATTATTATGTTATTTTCTGAACTCTACCCAAGTCTTGAACTTTCAAAACATTTCCTCCAAGTTAACTCTTATTTATTATGTTCTTTTTTAAACATAGGAACAATTTTGTTCTTATTTGGCTCAAAATTGAAATGATAGCCCAGTGAATTCTACCAAGCAACAGTATAGCATGTAACTTGAAAATGTAATAACTATCTTCATTTACTACCAGGTGCATGACAGTATTATGATATCGTAATTGGAATGTTAGAGCAATGATGTTGAAAGAGAAAATAAAATAGCACATCTAATTATGATGTTACCTCTTCCAAGACAAACAGCACACAAACTATCAAGCCATGTCCACCTTGGCCTCTAAGATGGCCTCATTAATTTTCTAGTCCATTAGATTTATTAGATCGAAGTCTAAATTCACACTACACTATTGAAATTTCACGCAGGATTATTTATATAATGAAATGATGGAGTTTTATCCCAGCATAATGAGCCATGCCCCTGCTCCTTTCCCACACTGCAGCTGCCTCCTCCCCACACTCACACCCGCACCTGGGAAAGGAAACAGAACAAGAAACGGCCAGATGTGCAGCTGTCCTGGAGACAGCACAAACAGCTAGGGCACGGCAGGAGCGGAATTCTAATGTAGGTAGCCCTAACATGCCGACGCGGCGCGTGTTCCTCCAGAAGCATGCCGACCTTCTTACACTTCAGAACGTCAGCTAGGGACTGAGTAGCTAGACTTCACCACTTCGCATGAGGGCTTAGAAGTACTGTAGCCACTTTCACAACCTCTCCAGGGCCAAAGCACCTTTGCTCAGTCTAACCCAATCTAGTTCTACAATCTACCTGCTGGTTTATGTAAATGTTCCCTGAATTTTGGACCTTTTCAAAGCCGAACATAAGTCTCTACTCCCTCTCTCTCTCTCCCCTTTTCTTTCCCCTCTCTCTTCTTGATCCCAGATGTATCTATAATAAAATCTGTTATTTTCCATGCTCTTTAATGAAAGCCTTGTATTCAATTCCCATGTTCTGCTTTCCATTTTCTTTATAGCCAAATTCCCATGTTCCGCTTTCCATTTTCTTTATAGGAAAACCCATCAAATTCTCTGAGAATCCTTCTGAATTATCCTTCAATCTCTCACCTCCCACCACTTATATTTCTCCTGGTCTCCTTGTCTCTAGTTGGCTCATCCACACCTAACCAGTATATTGTCTCCCAGTCTGTGTGTCTCCTCTCCTGCCTCAGAACTTTCCACGGCTCCTCACACTCCATTGTGCTGAAAGTCTTCTGCCAAATCACGTTTTCCAACTTGATTTCAACTTACATGTTCAGATTTGCTTCTACTGTCCACCAATTCAGACTTTACACCTCCGTGTGAAACAACACACTTCCGCAACCCTAAACACTACACAATTGTTTCGCTTCCTTGAGTCACGCTGTGTCTTTCTATCCTTTTTGAGTTTTAAACTCTACCCTACTTATAGATATCAGACCCCTCCCCCAGTCCTCTACTTCAACAGCACCAAAAGTCTCAATAGTTCCTTTCCTACCTGTTGTTCTGTTATGTCTTTAGGAGGTACTGTGTATTTTGCATAGGATTATGTTTTATCTAAGTTAACACAGTGTCCATGTATATTAGAGCTATCCCCTAGGAATATTATTGCCCCTCAGTAAGTTTTGACCTCCCTGAGAGTAAAGACACAGATTATATTTTCTTTTTGATTTTCCAGATCTCGCTGGATTGGGTAAGGGAAAATTCAACAAAATTTATTACCTTGAATTAAGTCTCCAATTTCATCTAATATGACCTAATGTGAAGATAATTGCTCCTATTATTTTAGGAAGCAGGAATACATATGTTTCAAATTGTAATGTCCTCTTTTGGCATTGTTCCTTTAATCAGTATAAAGTGGCCTTCTTTATCTCTTTTTATGTGTATTGGTTTGAAGCCTGTTCTGTCAGATATTAGAACAGTGGCACCAGCTTGATTGTCAGGTCTATTTGCTTTAAATACCATTTTCCATCCTTTCACCCCAGGTGGTGTCTACTAGTATGGAGAAGTGAGTTTCTTGCAGGCGATAAACAGAAAGGTCCTGCCTTTTAATCCATTTTGCTAGTCTACATATTTTTAAAAAATATTTTATTTACTTATTTATTTGAGAAGGAGAGAGAGAGAAGAGAGAGAGAGAATGAGAATGGGCACACCAGGGCCTCTAGTCACTGCAAACAAACTCCAGATGCATGTGCCACCTTGTGCATCTGGCTTTATGTGGGTACTGGGGAATAGAACCTGGGTCCCTTTTTGCCATCTCTCCAGTCCTAGTGTGCATCTTTTGATTGAGGCATTGAGACCATTGATGTTCAGAGTTATTATTGAAAGTTGTGTGTTCATACCTATCACCCTTGATTTTGTAGAACTTACTATTTTCCTATTTCTCTGTTCTATTGCCTATTGTTCAATCATGATTTATTCTTACATGTGGCCTCATATATATGCTTTTTCTTCTCTTCAGTCTAAAGGATCCCTTCAAGTATTTCCTGTAGTGTTAGGGTTAGGGTTAGTGGTCATGAGTTCCTTTAGCCTGTTTTTATCATAGAAAGCTCTTCTTTCTCCTTTAGTTATGAGAGAAAGCTTTACTGGATATAATAGTCTGGGTTGGAAAGTGTCTTTAGGATATGAAACACATCATTATAAGCTCTTCTGGCTTTTAAAGTGTCCATTGAGAAATCTGTTGCTATCTCGATAGGTTTGCCTTTTTAGGTGACTACTTGCTCCTCTTCTGCTACTTTCAATAGTTTCTGTTGTTTAGTAGTTTAATTATAATATTAGAAAGAAAGGCTATCTTTCTGGTCTTGTCTGTTTGGTATTCTAAATGCCTGCTGTCTGTATTGGCATCTCTTTCTTTATTTGGGGGAAATGTGCTTCTATTATTTTGTTGGAAAATACCATGCCTTTAGATTGAAGTTCTTCTCCTTCTTCTATACCCAGAATTCTTAAATTTGATCTCTTCATGGTGTCCTGAATGTCTTGAAATTCTCACTCAAACTTTCTTACTAATTTATCTTTCTCCTTGTTGGAAAGTTCAAATCCTCCACCTTGTTTTCAAGCTCAGATATTCTGTCCTCTCCTTATCCTTTCTATTAGTGAGACTTTCTATGGCATTTGTAAATTTGACTCACTGTGTCTTGCATTGACAATATTTCAGAGTGGTTTTTCTTCAATATTTCTATTTTCTTACTCATATCTTTTATTGACCTCCTTATTTAATTTAACTAATTTCCTGTGTTCTCTTGGGATTCCTCTGGAAGTTTGTTTTCTTCCTGACTCCCTTGACTGCTTTGAACATACATGACAATCATTCTTTTGAATTTCCTGGTATTTTATCTAATTCAATCTTCCTGGAGGTCATTACTGCTGGATTTACAATTTTAGAGAGTTACGCTGCCTTGCTTTTCTGTGAGTCTTATATTACTGAGTTGGGATTTTCATATCTCAGGTTAGCTCATTTCTTGGATTTTCTGTTTCTTTTATCAGCTATATTCTTAGATTGTAGATCAGAAGTTATACCTTCAGGGTAGGAGCTGAAGCTGTCAGGGGTAGCATATGTATTACCTCCAGAGCAACAGGAGTGACCCAAGCTGGTGGATATTCCTGCTATGCAAATGTCCTAGTAGTGAATTAGCCTGATCCAGCACTTTTTAAGTTAGTCTCTACAAATACTTAATTCTGCCAAATGATTTGCACTATGCCAGGTTGTAGAAACGTGTTGTATTCCCCTACAGTAAGTTATCCATGATGCCTCCCTCACCCACATCATTCAACTCAGCACTTCAACACTCTGATTTTGCCTCTAAAATATCCTCCACCTGTCCACTTCTCTCCATTTCCACATTTACCCCTCGTTTTCCCTTAATAATTCTCAGCACTTTTTACTCTTCTCTTGGGCACAGCTTCCTCCAAGCCATTCTTTATATAATAAAAGGGAGATCATTTCTAAATTCTACTCATCTTGCTCCCTGACTTCCCATGATCCTTGTTGTCAGGTTACAGGTCAGTGAGGTCCCACAGCATCCTACACCTGCCTGTCTCTCGGTACCATCTCTCCCTTCTCCAGCACTGTCCCTCACATATACCCTGCTCCATCTCCACAGAGCCTTGGTGCATGCATTCTCTCTTCCTGCTCTGAATGTCCTTGATCAACTTTGACACAGCTGGCTGCCAGTCAGCTCAAATTATCCTTAAGGTTCTGTAATCAATGTCTCCATCAAAGTATAAGCTCCTTGAAGCCAAGAAGCCTCTCAGCTCTGCTTTTCAGTGTGGTAACCAAACATAGCAGTGTATAGTGCAGATTAATTATTTAATGAATAATCAATATTTAAATGATAAAACGATTGAACACGTTAATGAATGAATCAATGAATACCCAGCCATGCACTCATATGTATGAGATGTACTAAATACCCTTTAAGCTTATCTTCTCACTGAGAGAGGCCAAAGTAAGTTACTTAGTGTAGAGCATCCAGGAGAATTGTAAAGACAGAGACCAAATTTCCCTTGTGGTGGAGAGAAGGAAGAGCAGGGAATGTATATTGGTTTCTTATTGATGTGGTTACAAATTACTACAAACTCCATGTCTTAAAACCAACACAAATTTATCTTGAGGCTAAAGGTCCTAAAATTAAAATGTCAGCAAAGTTACATTCCTTCTGGGGGGCTATAGGATAGAATCTTTTTCATTGTTTTTCTCTCAGATTCTAGAAACTGCTTGATTGTTTGGTGTTGCAGTCCAGTTCAGGGTTACTGGGACAAACTTCTGAGCAGACACATTTTATGGGAGGAAAGGATTTATCTCAGTTTACAAATCCATGGAAACTCCATCAGCGGTGGAGGAAGTTGGTTCCTTTCGTAGGTCTAGGCAGAGAAAGAAATGACCACCAGGCAGCAAATATCAAAAGGCAGCAAACACGGACTGACCAGAGCTCACACAGCTCTCTGCACACCTTTCAGCTGGAATCTGATCCACCCCTAGTGACTCGCCCCCTCCAGCAGGATAAAATAACCTGAGGTTATGGGGGACAAATATTCAAACTACCATCCTTGGCTCACAGACTCTTTTTCTATCATTAAATTCAGGAACAGAGCTCAGCCATCTTTTTTTTTTTTTTTTCATTTATATTTATTTGAGAGAGAGAATGAGCACACCAGGGCCCCCAGCAGCTGCAAACTAACTCCAAATGCATGCATCATTTGCATCTGGATTATGTGGGTCCTGGGGAATTGAACCTGGGTCCTTAGGCTTCACAGGCAAGTGCCTTAACCACTAAGCCACCTCGCCAGCCCCTCAGCCATCTTTAAACTTTATTCTCTCTCTCCCGTGGCAATATCAAAGTGATGGATCTACTCCCTCTTTCCCAGGAATCACTGAGTGAGGCCACTGGACTCAGTGGTGGAATAGCTCAAGGTTATCTACCCACATCAGAGTCCTTGATTTCATCTGCAATAGCCCTTTTCCCATGTCAGGTAGCTGCATGATAAGCCCTTTTACCATGTCAGGCAGTTGCATGATAAGACTAGTACAGCGGCATCTCTGGGGGTTTGATATTCTGCTACCACAGGATGGCAAAGAGGTGCGAGAAGAATAGCTTTAAGAGGACGATGACGCTTAAACAGTGTGAAAATGCAAAGCCAACAAGAATGGCAGAGGGCAGATATGTAAAGAGCACCTAGCTGTGAGTCAATCATTGTTCACTGAAGGCCATGAGAGATGACCCTAGAGGGGAAGGCAAGGACCTTAAGACAGGAGGCCATATACACCACCCTAGCGCAAGAAATGGAGAACCATTGAGTATTTAAAAGTAGAGAAAGGGAGGCAGTACAACCAGCCTTGCATTCTGAAAAGACAGCTCTCACCAGAGAGCACGTTGGATATCCTGGAGCAAGACGGGATGAAAGCGCTGATGGTTGGAAGCTATACCAGCACCCTGAGCTTCGATAGGAGGGGCCTGGGCCAAGGAGTTAGCAGATGGATTCAGAAAGGAGTGCGGCAATGATCAATACCAGCCATGCAGAGTGAACGCAGTTAACACAGGCTTGATCCCAGGTTTGGCTTTAGACATTTGCCATGGGCCTAAAGGACAAGCCATTGACACTATCCCCATAACTCTTAGGAGACATATTTAAAGGACACAGCCATGGGCTGGAGAGATGGACCAGTAGTTAAAGGGGTTAAACGTGCTGGCTTGCAAAGCCTGACAGGCCGGGTTCACATCCCTAGTACCCATGGAAAACCAGAAAGTTGGGCATGTGTCTGGAGTTGGTTAGCAGTGGTAGGATAACGTGGAGTGCCCATTCTCTGTCTGTCTGTCTATCTCTCTCCCTTTCTTCCTCTCTCTGTACTTGTGAATATATAGGACTCAGCCACTGCGTATGGTGGTACATGTCTTTAATCCCAACACTTCAATGCCCAGCACAGGCAGAGATAGTAGGATTGCTGTGACTTCAAGGGAAGCCTGGAACTATAGAGTGAGTTCCAGGGTCAGCTTGGACTAGACTGAGACCCTACCTCAAAAAGAAGGAAAAAAAAAAAAGCAATATAAGAAGGAATAAGCTTTAAATGGTTAGTGTCTTAAAGCCACACCGGGGCAGTACTTAGTAAATGGCTTTGTTGTCTCACTTGCAGTGTTTCGTTTGACTCACAGCATTAAGAGATAAGAGCATTGTACAAATAATTAAAAATTTCTGCTCCCCGTGAGGCAAGTTCTCCACTTTCTACTTCCCCTGGCCTTCCTTGACCACTTCTTCCCCGGGGGACATCAACACATCAACGGGTGAAAACCAAATGTGGCTGCTTCCTCTTCTTGCCTTTGTTCTCCTCTCTTCTAATTGCCTTTGCACAAACCATGGCTTTGTTATGTATTTGGATCCCATCCCAACATCTCACAAATTCAGTGGTGAAACTAAGCAGGATTAAGAGGGACCCAAGTCTCACTGAAGACAGGCTCTATCTACTTGGTCTTTGAAGACATCATGGTATGGACGAGGTTCAAGCAAGTGTGTCTCTGGATATGGCTAGAGCTCCAGTCAAATGGCCCAGGGTTCAACTGTAGTATTAGCACCTACCCACTGTGCAGAGTCAGAGAAATTGCCATGTTATGGACCTTGGTTTTTTTTTCTAACATGAGAAACATAGTGTGCATCTTGCAGGGAAGCAGAGGAGATGGCTAGAGCTCGTGGATGGAAAGCATTTAAGTCAGCACGTGGCACACACTGAACGTTCTCCAGACAGGAATCATTCTTCTCATTATGAGTATTGCACTATCAAGTCATTGCTGCAGAGCAAATCCTAAATAAGTGACAGATTTTGTGTGGTATGTAAAGAACTCTGATGGGGACTGTGGTGGGCTTGAGCACTTGGTCCCCAGCTGGAGTCATGCTGGGGGGGGGGAGCCTTGCCAGAGGTGTGTTACTGGGAGCAGGCTTAGCGGTGTCACAGCCAGCTCCCCCATTGCCAGCCGCCAGCCCAACTCACTCTTGCTGCTTCCTGCCAGCTGCTTTGGCAAGATGCGGTGCCCACACTCTGCCACCCTTTCCCTGCTATGGTGAAATCTCTCCTCGAGACTTGAAGCTAAAGTAAACCCATCCCATTCCTCACACCATCTGCTTTTGGTCAGGTGTTTCGTCACAGCCATGTGAAGGTGACTGCAAAAACCCACCAGCATTGCCTAGAGCCTCAATTTCATGCACTTCTTCTTGCCCACTGAAGCTGCAATGGCATCCTCTCTCGTACCAAGTTCTTGCCCTTCTTCACATGGTGTGCCCAGGAGTCTCACTTCACCCATCTCCAACTCTTCCCAAACTTCTTAGTCTTTCTGGCCTGGGTGTTTTTCCCTCAGGTGAACTATGCACCAGCTATGCCACTATTCCCATTAACCCCACTTTATGTATATGTTTATTCATGCATTGCTTGGCACTCTTACCAGGACTTAGCTCTGCTCTGTGGCATGCCAGTCAGCTGTCACAGAAAATCATGCCTTGGCCATGGCTAATCACATCCCCCAGAGGTAGGTTATACCATTAGAAATCAGCTCGATGCCACACAGAGTTATTGAAGTCAACCATGTTTGGCCAGTAAGTTTCCCAGAAGGACCTGGGCACTTTCTGCTAAAATCCTGGGAGCGACATCTAAAGTAATTTTAGTACAGAACAGAAAAGTGAAGTGATTTTCTAGCCTGGCTTAAAAAAAAAATCAAACCCTGGATTTTCTTAATCCATGGGGTTTGGATGCACACAGAAATAATAAAGAAGGAATTAAATGGTGAAAAAATTCTAAAGGAAATGATTTGTGGTAAAGACTAGAGAAAATTGGAATATTTAGAATAAGAAGCCTAAGTATGAGACTTGGAAAAGTATCTTAGAAATATCAACTGCCCCAAACATATGTGTGAGCTTATGAAGAGGAGACGTCAATCTGTGAGAGCTGGAAGGGCTGTGTTTCTCTGCATGAGTGGTGGTCCTCTGCTTCCTTCGGACCCTTGGGCCTCTCAGACTCTCAGGAGTCTATTAGAGTGCCCTGAAGGGTGTCTGAGTCCATTGCTATCAGTTTTGAATACATGTATGTGGGAGAATTTTCTCTGGTGTAGATCTATAGCTTACAATCATTTCCCAAAGGGCAAATTTAAACTGAGGTATAACACCAGCCCGAAGCGATTTCCCTGTGATCGCACAGGGCTTATGGGACAACTACTATTAAATGTTCCCGGAAACAACCGTCCTTCATTCCACCTTCTGAGATGAACTTACACTGTGAATGTTCTTGAATTGCTGCGATTCTTATTTATGTATTTGCTCATAGTTTCTGCTCCTTTTCCCCAGTGTGAATGCCTGTTTTCTTTATTCATTTATGGTTTTCTGTGGTTTTTTTTTTTTTTTTTTTTTTTTGGTTAATGACAGTGTTGGTGGTGGCAGTGGTGGTGGCACCGGGATCAATCCCTGAGCCTCACACTTGCTAGGCAAATGCTCCCCCCCTGAGCTGCACCTCCAGCCCATGAATACCATTCTGTCTAACGTGCAGCTCTACTTCTTTCCTTCCAGACTCTTCCTTTAACCATATTTCTGGCACCCCTTAATCTACTCTGATACAAACTTGTGAATTTCTTCCTGCTTAGAACAGTAGAAGGGATGTATTTTCATTAATTCAAATAATTCCTATTGCGTAAGCGCCGTGAGTTATATTCATTGCAGCCTACCCTGATGTCATGTTTGGATGGTAGCTCCAAAGGAACTCTCCCCAGAGCTGGGGAGACAGTCAGCTGGTAAAGGTGTTTGCCACAAAAACATGAGGACTTGTGTTTGGTCCTTAGAACCCACATAACGGTGATGGTGTGTGATACATGTGATCACATTCACAGGGCTTGTGAGACAGAGACAGGAGTCTCTGAAGCTTGCTGGCCAGCCTGTCTAGCCTAACTGGTACCCTTCAGGCCAAAAGAAAGAAAGAAAGAAAGAAAGAAAGAAAGAAAGAAAGAAAGAAAGAAAGAAAGGGAGAAAGAAAGAAAGAAAGAAAGAAAGAAAGGAAGGAAGGTAGACAGCATTAAGGAATGGCACCCAAGGGTGTCCTCACATATGTACAACCACACACACACACACACATATACACACACACACACATGCATCCATACACACATAAATAAAAAATCTTAAAAATAACTTTTCCTCTAGTACGTTTTTTTTCTGCCTTTTAGCCTATTTCTGCTACCTCTCTGACTAGTGGCAGGCTCTGAGTTCATTTCTATTCATTGAAGAAATCAATTTAGAGACGTTTAGTAGAGACACTCTCACAGTGGGCAGGGGATGCACATCTAAGAGATGGCCTCAATTTCAAGGGCTTTCTACCAAGCAAGGAAAATGGTGTAATACCATTGTGCCCTTTAGTAATTCTTAATCCTTTCATTGATACTTAATGACTTGCAAGGTTTCACCCTTTTGCTTCATTCATCAGCTGATCTTGCATTTTTATTTATTATGGAAATCAAGAGCTTTCCAAGAGAACCTTCAATTTTTTGCTTTTCTACTGCAGCACACTTCCCTCCTTAACAGTTCCTCCTTGTCTCTCTTCTTTCCGAATTTTCTCTGGTTCTCTTGAACAACAGGACAGCTCTGATGGTCTTTGAAGCTGCTGCGCATGTTAAAAAGCGGCAAACATTTAGTTTGGGAATCAGAAACCTCCATTTTTAGAAAAGGCCTCTGTTTTCTCTTTTTTTGTTTTTATAAAGAAGCACAGAGTTAGAGAGAGAGAAAAAGAGAGGCAGATAAAGAACGAGCATGCCGGAGTCCCCAGCCACTGCAAACAAACTCCAGATACACACGCCAACTTCTGCATCTGGCTTACATGGGTCCTGGGGAATCGAACGTAGGTCCTTTGGCTTTGCAAGCAAGTGCCTTAACCGCTAAGCCATCTCTCCAGCCCATCTCTGTTTCTCCTCCAGTGTTATTAGAAGGCTCCATACTTGCCGGCCTCTCCTGCAGTGGATGGCTAACTTTTACATCACTGCCTACCATTATGAGCTCTATGAACTCCACTTAACATTATCACTTATAAAACTAAAACCAGCCGGGCGTGGTGACACACACCTTTAATCCCGGCACTTGGGAGGCAGAGGTAGGAGGATTGCTGTGAGTACGAGGCCACCCTGAGACTCCATAGTGAATTCCAGGTCAGCCTGGGCTAGAGTGAGACCCTTCCTCGAAAAAACCAAAAAAAAAAAAAAAAAAAAAACCTAGAACCAGTTTATTAATTCATAAGTAATTCATGTATTTTCCTGCCTCTTGGATTTAACCAATTGAAAGGAATTGTTGGAAGAAGATGGAGATTGTCTCTTCTTACCTAGGAAATAGTATCCTTTTCATAGAATGTGTAGCCCCGCAGGGCATGGTGATCTTTTATCTCATGAAAACATAATGAGACAAGGCTGCTCTCTCATAGGGAGGCCGAACTAAATGAGCCCTTAGAACAATCAATAAAAGATTATTAAGAAAAAAGCCACTTTTGTTAAGGGAAAGAGAATAGATGTTCTTCTAAATGTGGCCCTCTTATAGAAATAAAATAGGGCTGGAGAGATGGCTTAGTGGTTAAGCACTTGCCTGTGAAACCTAAAGACCCCGGTTTGAGGCTCGATTCCCCAGGACCCACGTTAGCCAGATGCACAAGGGGGCACACGTGTCTGGAGTTCATTTGCAGTGGCTGGAGGCCTTGGTGCGCCCATTCTCTCTCTCTCTCTCTATCTGCCTCTTTCTCTCTCTGTCTGACGCTCTCAAATAAATAAATAACTAAAAATAGAAATAAAATACAAAGAACAGTTTCAGACTTGTTTTATAATATACTCATTTCAGGTATTTTGATTATATATAGTGGGTTATATATTAACATATATTAATGGAAAAAATCTATTTTGAATTTTGTCTACATATACACATACATACATAGATTGTTTTAACAATATCTCAATTTTAAAAAGCATTCAATGATAGAAGACTTCAAATATATAAAAAGAAACAGGAATGATATAATGAGACTAGTTCCCCATTATTCAGCCTCAACAAAATCAACTCACAGCCAATGTTACTCTTTTGACAAACTATGCTTATGCTCCCCCAATGTATACATTATTTTCCCATAGTTAAATTGCCTTATATCTCCCAAAGTATGTAAGAAAGAATATCCCAGGTTTTTTAATACTTTATTTTTATTTTTCTATTTGACAGAGGGAAAGAGGCAGAGAGAGAGAGAGAATGGGTGCTCCAGGGCTTCCAGCCACTGCAAATGAACTCCTTGTGCATCTGGCTTATGTGGGTCCTGGGGAATTGAACCGAGGTCCTCGAACCGAGGTCCTCGAACCAAGGTCCTTTGGCTTTGCAGGCAAGTGCCTTAATCGCTAAGCCATCTCTCCAGCCCTCAGAATATCCCAGTTTTATCACTTATGAACACATAGCAAAAATTCAATGTAATCAGATAGTTATACATTTCTAATTATTTCATTTCCCTGACTGTTTCTTATGCCTTTTTTGAATCTCAATTTTTAAAAATCCACACATTGGAATATTTTTGTCTCTTAAAAGTGTTGAATATATAAACTTTTTCTTTTCTTTCTTTTTTTTTTCCTGACTCTCTTCCCTGTAACTTTTTTTATATGTAAGTTTGCACTTTGCTGCCAGACATGAATAAACAAGGTGGTTTTTCTCTGGAGAATCTGTTAAATCCAGGTTTTCCTGACTCCAACCACATAGGGTTGTTTGACATATTCCCTCTGCTTCTCTGATTTTTTTTAAATTTATTTTTGGAAATTGACAGTTGTACCTAATGGCTTGCTCAAATTCAATGTTTGTCTTTCATTTTTATCTTTTTGCCAACAGTCACTGTTGTGTACTTATTTTTTTCCCCACTAGAGGCACATAATAGCTAGCTGTCTCTCATTGTCTGATGTCCATTTTCAGTTTTTATGTTTAAGTCAGCTAGGGTGCTATAACAAAATACCATAGGCTGGTTGGCTTAAACATCAGAAATTAATATTTTACAGTTGTTGGCAGTAAGAAGTCCAAGAGTGAGAGGCTGGCAGTGCAGGCCTGATGCCAAGGCTTTCTGCCTGCCTTGCCATGGCTGCCTTCTCCCTGGGAGCTCATGAGGGTACATGTTAAGCCAGATCAACAGCGAGTTCTCTCTTGCTTCTCTCGCTTTTGGTTAGAGAAGCTTCTCTTTTCAGATGGTGGTGACCACTGGGGAGACTCACAACTCATCAAAGTGCTGAGAAAAAAAAGTGACAGTTGAGTGTTCAGCATGAAATGGGACCTCTCTATCACTCTCTCTGAGGCTTGGGGACTATTGAGTAAGAGATGGTGAAAAAAATGTAAGAACCAAAGGATAGGGAGGAGTGCACTGAAACTGTGTCTTTTGGACACAGAAATGGTGGCTGCATTCATAACCTCATAACTGTCATTACCTGCACAAGACCTGCATAGTATTAGGCTCAGCGGGGCTGGAGAGATAGCTCAGTTGTTAAGGTGCTAGCTTGCAAATCCTAATGGCTGGGTTTGATTCCCTACTCCCCATGTAAAGCCCGATACACAAAGTGGCACATGCATCTGGAGTTTGTTTACAGTGGCTACAGTTCTTGGCACACACATTTTTCTCTCTCTCTCCCTTCTCCCTCTCCAAGTAAATAAAAATATTTTAGTAACGGGCTCATCAACATGTTGTCATGAATGATGGAGAAGGGAAAATGACATCAAAACAGAAGAGTTACTGGTTGGGAAGAAGAGCATTCACTGGAGGGAAGATGAGAGAGGAGGGGCAAAGGGTGGCTGGAGGGATTATGATCACGTACATTATGCATATGTGTAGAGGTTGTCAATAATTATTTTCAAAAGTAAGCTCCCTGATGTCTCTTTTTACAAAGGCCCTTTTAGGGCCCCAACATATTCTCTCATTTAACATTAATTACTTCCTTAGGGGAACCATCTCCAAATACATGCCAGGGATTGGGGCTTCAGTGTTTAAATTTTGAAGGAGGCACAATTGTTTAGTTCCTTACTCTTTACAATGTGTTGATATTTCATTTTACCATTCTTTTGGGGGTGTGTGTGTGTGTGCATGTGCATGCATGGGTACGTATTTGGAAGTCAGAGGACAACCTTGGGCGTCAATCCTCACCTTCCACCTTGTTCGAGGCGGGGCCTCCTGGTTGTTCCTGCTACATTCTCTGGGCTAGCTGGTTTTCCTCCTCGGCCTCTCAGCTCGCCACAGGCATGCTGGCACTACAGACCAGGGCTGCCAGGTCTGACTTACACGGGTGCTAGAGATCATAACTCCGTTCTGCCCGCTTGCTTGAAAAGTGTTGTGTCCACTGAGCCATCTCTCCATCACCCCTTTTACATTCTTAACTGACTATGTCCCTGCTTTGATCAACTATTGTTACCACTCTTAAAGGAAATAGAAGATGATCTTATTACTGGTTTTACACTAATGCCTTTGTTCACAAGTGTTCTGTCGTAATGAGCCATTAGGTTTCCTGTTTAGTAGTTCTTTTTAGTATATTTATTAACTCGTGGATTTAACTTAGCATTCTCTGTCTGTGTCACCTTAGACAAGTCACTCCACTCCTCTAGCATGGTTTGCCTGGCTCTGCAGGGAGCAGAAGGATGGCAGCTGCCTCAGAAGTCAGGAGATTTCAATGGCATAGTGTACACAACATTTCTAGTATACTGCTGGATTCAAACAGAAGTAGAAGCTACAGTGTGTGTGTGTGTGTGTGTGTGTGTGTGTGTGTGTGTGTAAGCAGCCAGTTCAATAACCCTTCATTGCTCTTCACCGTATTTACTGAGACAAGGTATCGCTTAAACCCAGAGCTCACCAATCCAGCTAGTCTAGCTAGCTAGCTCACCCTGGGAATATTTCATTCCATTTCCTAAGGGCAGTGCTGACAGGTGGCTGCTACGCGGGCCACTAACGTGGGTGCTGGGAGTCTAAATTCCAGTACTCAAGCTTGTTGGCAAATGCTTTACCTACTAATCCATTACCCCAACTACACACATGCTTTTTATTTTATTTTATTTTATTTTATTTTTTGAGGTAAAGTCTCACTCTAGCCCAGGCCAACCTAATACTCTGTCCCAGGCTGGCCTTGAACTCACAGTGATCCTGCTACCTCTGCCTTCTAAGTGCTGGGATTAAAAGTATGTGCCACCATGCCCGGCCTACTTTTTTTTCAATTTAATGACAATCTTACTGAATGTATAAAATGTATTTTAATTACAATTCCATCCCATTATCTTCTCTTGATCCCACCCTCGTGCCCTTTCCAGTAAATGAGTTCCTCTTGTATCTTGATGAACTTTGTGTGTGGGCATGACCCTCTGAGTTGAATAAAGATTGCCTACATGGCACATATGGTAAATCATTTATCCAAGCACATGGCTTACACCACCCGCTATACCGCAGCAGAAAATGTCTCCCACTCCCCTTGCCACAGTTAACTGGCTGTATCTCCTCAAGGAGGGAAGGAGGCCTCATGCCCCCCTCCACCACCCACGGCAGAATGTCGATGAGCCCAATAGTGTGTAGGTCTGTGCAGGTTACGACAGTCACCATTCAGCGGCTCCGCCATGGCTGGACGACAGGGTTCCACAGCTCTCCTCCCCATCCTTCGGCTCCTAAGTTCCTCTTTATTTTTCCTTTTCTTTTCTTTTCTTTTTCTTTTTCCTTTTTTGGTTTTTTTAGGGTCTCACTCTAGCTCACACTGACTTAGAATTCACTATGTAGTCTCAGGGTGGCCTCAAACTCATGGCCATCCTCCTACCTCTGCCTCTGCAGAGCTGAGATTAAAGGTGTGTGCCACCACGTGCAGCTTTAAATATATATATATATTATTTATTTATTTATTTGAGAGAGAGAAAGAGGGAGGGAGAAAGAGAGAGAGAGAGAGAGAATGGGCACGCCAGGGCCTCCAGCCACTGCAAACGAACTCCAGATGCATGTGCCCCCTTGTGCATCTTGCTTAGGTGGGTCCTGGAGAGTAGAACCGGGATCCTTTGGCTTTGCGGGCAAACGCCTTAACCACTAAGCAATCTCTCCAGCCCTCTTACAGTCCTCTTGTTCCTCTTGCACATTGTTCTCTGAATCTTGGGAGGAGTGATATAGATGCTGCACTTAACGTTGAGCACTCCTGAGTCACTCACAGTTCGTGGACAGGTTTTGAGTTTCCTCAGTAGTCAACACCAACTGCAAAGAGAAGCTTGTTTCACCTACATGAAAGCAGTACTAATCTAAGCGCATAGTAACTCCTGTTTAAAGGGCTATAAGTTAGTTCCTCCCAGAACAGTCACGCCACCACGACTGCACCAGTGAGCACTTCCTGCTTGTCTTGCTAACCTGTTACGTAGCTCATACAATCCTATACAGCACCTTCTAGCACCATCGCAGCTAGCAAGCAGGAGGACGCTTTCTATTCAGTTCAGCATGTTTACCTCCAGTCCTGCAGTGAAAATAAGTGGTGTCTTTGACAGAGGCTCTTACCATGCAGTTCCGATGCACAAACGAGAGCACTGACGATAGCCTGTGTTGTCTGGGGGGGGGGGGGGGAGGCTCCCTGACCAGCAATTTACTGCGAAATGTCCTATTCATGGTACTGGAAATTTCCTGTAACCCACGGCTTCTACGAGCAGCATTATCCACCCACACAGGTCACTTCTTTTCAAGCTTTTTGAGAAACCATGTATTTTAATTACTTATCAAAGAAGTAGGTTTCCATACAGCTTTTTCATACAGTTTTCTTTGGGTTAGCCCTCCCTCCTCCTCTTCTCTAGCTCCCACTCTAATCACCACATCCCTGTTATTCCACCCCTCTACTTTCATACCACATGGGCTTCACTGCCCTCTTTTCCCTCCCCTCATGAACCATCTCTACCTTCCTGGCTTCTATTGATCCTCACTTCCTTACTTGCATGTCTAAAACTTCAAAGCTAGGGTCCACATCTGAGAGAGAATGTGCAACCTTTCTGAGCTAGGTAACATCACTTAGTGTAATCATTACCAGATCCATTCATTGTCCTGACAATGTCCATAGTTTCATTTTTCTTTATGCCTGAATTTAAACTTAAATACAAATGAATCCAAACTTAAATAAAAATTAATACTTGTGTATCTGTACCACATCTTCATGGTCCATTCATCAGTGATGGGATTCTTGGCTGAGTCCACTTGCTAGTAATTATGAATAGACCACGAATAAACACGGATATGCAAGTATCTCTGTAGTAGCATGTGGAGTTCTTAGGGTATATGACTAGGAGTGGCATAGTTTTGTTATATTGCAGTTCTAGTTGTAGCTTTTTGAGAAACTTCTGCACTGATTTCCACTCCCACCAAAACGAATAAAGGTTTCTCTTTCCCACACCCTGGACAGCATTTACTGTCATTTGTTTTCTCCAAGATCATCATTCTGACCAGAGTAAAATGGAATCTCAAAGTAGATTTAATTTTCATAGCCCTGATGGCCAAGGATTTTGAACACTTTTTAAAAATATGTGGCTGGAGCCGGGCATGGTGGTGCACGCCTTTAATCCCAGCACTCGGGAGGCAGAGGTAGGAGGATTGACATGAGTTTAAGGCCATCCTGAGACTACATAGTGAATTTCAGGTCATCCTGGGCTAGAACAAGACCCTATCTCAAAAAAAAAAATGTGTAATGACTATTTGTTTTTCTTCTTTTGAGAACTCTGTTCCATTCCATAGCTCACTTTTTTGATTGGGTTATTCATTTTTTTTTTTTTTTTTTGGTGGTTACTTTTATGGGTTTGTTTTTACTCTAGATATCAAAACTCTGCCAGATATATAACAGGCAAAGATTTTCTCCTATTCTATAGGCTGTTTCTTGACTTGGTCAATGGCTTCCTTTGTTGTACAGTAGCTTTTTAGTTTTGTGGGTTCCCATATGTGAATTATTTGCTGAGCAACTGAGATTCTATTAAGAAACTCTTCTAAACCTGTGTCTTGAAGTGGAGTGTTCTTTTTTTCTCTCATTGTTGAGTTTCAGGTCTTATGCTAAGTTCCTTGATCCTTTTAGGGTTAACTTTTGTACAGGGGGAGAGATAAGTTTCTAGTTTCATTCTTCTACAAGTAAACATCTGATTTTCCAAGCAGCATTTCACAATGTATTATCTAACTGCCCATTTTAAGTTTGTTTCTTTGCCATGAAGAATAAAACTTAAATGCCATAGTAAATTTCCTACTATTAGAGATGTTGTCTAATTATATTTGAGGTGTGAATTTGTATTTTTCTTTTAGGTCAAGAATCAGAATGACCAAAATATGTTCATGCATGTGTCCAAAAATTAATATAAGGATACAATTTCCTAGTGAGGTGTTCAAAGGAACTGAAATGTAAAAAGATATTCAAATCAGGATGCATGATTTTTTGCACATTTCAAAAATATTCTGATAAGAAATAATTCTACGACTAATTCTAGGTTTCAACCCCTTAAATCATGCTGCTTGTTGATACATATGGCCTATAAATGATAAGCCTTGAATTTCATTTAATGTAACTACCAAGCTAAAAATCCTCCCTTTTAAATCTATTGTTACCGTTTGATTAACAGGACCCGTGCTTTCATTAAAATAAAGCTACACTTTTAAAACAAGGGGGATGAGAATAACATCTCTGTTCAATAATTCTTCCTGTGTAGAGTAAAGATGTTAATTGAATGCAGCCAATTGATTGTGGATCAATAGTTTCCAAAATAACCCTGTGGCAATCTAAATTGCTTTATGGCTATAAGTACAACTCTAGTTGTTGAAATATTTAAATGAGAAAAGGGAAGATATTATGAAAGCAACCAGAACTGAATCCCAACTGAACATGGTTATCTGGGACCTGCTATGAAAAAATAGAGGGAGTGAGGAGCTGAATTTAAAAATATTCTATGATAGGATGAAATCATGGCTTCTTTCAAGGAGTACTTCCTGCTAGCATATTCAAATACACATCATTGAGCTACAGGATGGTAACTGTGTGCCATAAGCTCAAGATGCCAATTTTGCTATTAAAAAGAAGTATATATTTATTTATTTGAGAGAGAGAGAAAGAGGCAGAGAGAGAGAGAGAATGGGCATGCCAGGGCCCCTAGCCACTGAAAACAAACTCCAGGCACATGCACCACTTTGTGATCTCGCTATACATGGGTACTGGGGAATCGAACCTGGATCCTTTGGCTTTGCCGGCCAGCGCCTTAACGGCCACGTCACCCCTCCATCCCTAAAAAGAAGGATGCAGTTAATATTTCTATCCTCCATAATTTTCTGTAGGGCACTATGATGTATTTACAGGATGTGAACTAATTTGTTTTCTATTGCTATGACAAAATATCTAAGGCAGAGAATTTGGCAGCTTAATCGGCTCACAGTTTTGGAAGTAGGAGTTCATGCAGTATCAAGGCTCAGAGTGAGACCACCCAACACTGTGTCACTCTGCAGGTGGCCTCATGCAGGAATGCATGCAGGAGGAGCAAACAAAGGAGGCACAAGCAGGCTCTGCCAAGGTGGAAAGACTGAGCAGCGGAAAGAAAGCCACCCCCCTGACCCTGACTGCGGGAGGGCAGCGATCAGGAAAGGAGGGACTTTGTCAGGTGTAATTGACACTGACATCATCTACTCACTAGGAGCTTTGCAACTTTTCCTAGCAAGCCGACTCAGGGACTGTGTTGCTGTGGAGAGAGGGCTGGGGTGCAAAGGCATGAACCTGGCTTTGTCATTTAGCCCTCCCTTGGCCTTCTGAACCTTGCTATGACAGAGAAAGCCTCATCAGTATGCCCACGGTTTCTATTTCTGTATGAATTTCTCTGTATTGTGCTCCAGGGAGGGGAAAAGCTCCCCTCTTCGCTTGAGAGAGTTGAGAAGAAGGAACATACTTCAGAGATAGGCAGATCCAAGTTCAAACCACGGCTGTGAAATATTTGGCTTTGGTCATGAGGTTTTGCCTCAGTTACCTCATCTGTGAAATGAGGAACTGGGTTTCTATCTCGCTGGACTGTTGAGGAGGTTGTATACACCGATGCCAATAATAATGGGCTTACTGAAGGAGGCTGGCACTGAAAACCCAGTGTGAGCATTTCATTGTTATTGTCAGCAGTTGTTAAAATTTGTGAGCGCCTTCCAAGGTGTGCACAGTGAGGGGTCCAAAGATGTCTGAAGGCATCTTTTCATTGGCAAAGGTCTTGCAGACTGCCAGGGAGGTAAGGCGTGTTTGCAGTGCACACATGGCAAGACTGCTCATGCTCCTCGGCTGAGAACCCTGGTCCCTGGTGACACGCGGCTTCCTTCATGCTGCCAAACTTGCTGTTGTCTGGCTCTGTGGGACATAGATGCTCGGTGGCAAGTACTGCACTCGGCCATCACAAGATGAAAGCAGTCAGGGAGGATGCCTCTAAGAGGAGATGTGCTCTGGAGAAGGCACAAGAGCCCAAGTGTTCAGACCCCTGCTGAACCAATCCCCCACCCATGCCTGCCCACTGAACTGACTCAGTCCCTTCTTCATATGGGCCAGCATTGGTGCCACTTGTACCAGCTGCTCAGCCCAGGGTTTGCTTCTCGTTCTCACGTAGACGCTCTTGAGTCACGGCTCTCTGGCCAAAACACTCCTCACTGCCACTGGGACAAAGCAGGCTTAACCATCCATTCTTCCAGAGAGCCAGTGCCCCTCTTACCTCTTGGAGAGTGGTACCATATTCTCCCCTAACAGGCTGCAGTTACTTCCACCACAAAAGAGGATTCAAAATGGACCCATCCACTGACTTATCTGTATGTCTAAATAGATAGCAAGCTTTGCTCCATTGATTTACTTAAGTTTTTAGCCAACCCAAAATGATAGGAACACACACTTCATGCCAGGCACCGTGCAAGGTGGTAAAGATTCAGCCATAAAGCAAAGTCAAGTGTATTATTACCTTCCTTTGGAGAACTGGTAAAAGAAAATAAACAAAAATGAATTTTAAAAAAACATACAGACATTTAAAAGCTTATTCATGTTTGTTTTTTAAAGAAAAAAAAGCCGGGCGTGGTGGCGCACGCCTTTAATCCCAGCACTCGGGAGGCAGAGGTAGGAGGATCGCCGTGAGTTCGAGGCCACCCTGAGACTCCATAGTGAATTCCAGGTCAGCCTGGGCTAGAGTGAGACCCTACCTCGAAAAACCAAAAAAAAAAAAGAAAAAAAAAAAGAAAAAGATGATGGGATGGAGAGATGGCTGAGTGGTTAAGTCACTTGCCTACAAAGCCAAAGGATCCTGGTTCGATTCCCCAGGACCCATGTAAGCCAGATGCATAAAGTGGCACATGTATCTGGAGTTTGTTTGCAGTGGCTAGAGGCCCTGGTGCGCCCATTCTCTCATTCCCTGTCTCTCCCTCTCTCTATCTCTCTCAAATAAATAAAAATAAAATATTTTTTTAAAAAGATGATGTACTAATGGGAGTAGGGTTGGGGTGGACTGGGACAAGAAGCTTAGTTTAGATGGTATAAGCAAAGAAGATCGCCTCTCTACAAAGAAAAGGTAAGAGAAGGGTGAGGGAGGCCTCCAGGCACAGCAGTACAGAAGGCAGCTTCAGATGAAGGAGAAGGAAAGCTCAGTTTGTTTGGAGGGTTCAGAGCTGAAATGTAACTTCAGAAAGGCATGAAGGGCGATCACAGAAGTAGGGCATCATCCCTGACATAACCTTAGGTGCCCTTGTGTTGCCTATAAAGTCACAGGGGCTTGCTTGGTCAGTGTCTGGGGGCTGTCTCATTGCCACATCCTGAGAAAAAAGTTTTGACTCAAGACATTTGTCAGGGAGGGGCAGCAGCGGGGCAGTAAGGAAGGGGGCAGGTGGAAGGGAAAGGCCAACAAGAGGACATGCGCAGCAGGCTGCTCCTCCATATCTGGCTTCCTGCTCAACAGGCTCCATCAAAGAAATGGTGCCAGGTGCTGGGCGTGGTGGCGCATGCCTTGAATGCCAGCACTGAAGAGGCTGAGGTAGGAGGAGCGCTGTGAGTTCCAGGCCAGCCTGAGACTACATAGTGAATTCCAGGTCAGCCTGGACTAGAGCCAGACCCCACCTCAATAAAAAAAGAAAAAAGGTCCCAGACATACCTCAACGTTGTGTTGTGCTACGGAAAAGCAAGATCACTGAAGTTTTGTACCCGCTGATTTCCACCGTTGCTAGGGAATGAACACCAGAAAGTTCTTTCTTACCCTACTGCCCTGGATTGCCAAGCGCACTCCTGCTTCTGGTATATCGGCCCAGGTGTGTGAGGGAGGAGGAACTTGTGAGTGCAAGACCTGTCCCCTGAGACTGACAGTGGCCCCTAAGACGGGCTAAGAGGAGATTGAAGGAGCCCCTAGAAAAACAGCTAAATAAATGAATGAACAATTGTGTAGTTAAATGAGGGAATGAGTAAGTAATTGTGTAGCCAAAAATAAGCCCAAGCTGAGTGATGGCTACTAATCACAAGGGAGTCCCTTGTAGGTGATGGTGTGCTGGAATACCTCTGAGTACGTAGGCCTTTTCCCAATCCACACTCAGCTGTCATGACAGAAGCATGGAAGATGGAAATAGCTGCGTACAGAAGTGGGCAGAGGCTGTAAATTACAGCTTCGTTTCTGGGAGAACCGGTGGCCAGAGCACACGGCTGGTTGCCAATACGGCATCACTCCTGGATCCTGGCTTCCCAGTCCCCTTCCTACCAGTCTCTCCAATATCCCATCTGTTTCTTTCAACATCCTTCATGCCTGGGGTTGTGTACCAGACCTGGGACATGTCCCCTCTCTGGCTTTGCTACAGATCCCAAGTCCCTACCAGAGCCATTATTTCAGCCTTATTTTCTGTGCTACTCCAACGATTGCTTTCAACTGTGACTCGTAAATTAACCAGAAGGACCAACCCCATCTTTCATTAATATTCTGTGTTCACTCGAATTCCTGCCCAGGAAAGGAGCTGCCTGCCTTCTTTGCAGGGGAAAGCCTTCCGTTTCAGTAACGGCAATGATATCTCTGCTCCGCGTGGTTATGGTCTGTGTGTATTTACTAAACCAGAGAATTCAGGGTAATACCATTCTATTTCTCCTGAATGCTTTTCTAATACATGCAAAGGCTGTCTCTGATGGTTATCTTTTCTAAATCAATGAATACTTTTTCTTGTTTATTATTTATTTTCAGAAAGAGAGGAAAAAATGAGTGCACTAGAGCCTCTTACCACTGCAAATGAATTTCAGATGCATGTGCCACTTTGTTCATCTGGCTTTATGTGCGTACCTGGGAATCAAACATAAGCCATTAGGCTTCTCAAGCAAGTACCTTTAACTGCTGAGCCATCTCTTCAACCCTCTGATGGCAAAATTTTGTCTGCTTTAAGGATAAATTTTTAGGGCTGGAGAGGTGGCTCAGCAGTTAAGACATTTTCCTGCAAAGCCTAATAACCTAGGTTTGATTCCCAGGTACACACGTAAAGCCAGATGCACAAAGAGGTGCATACATCTGGAGTTCATTTGCAGCAGCAGGAGATCCTAGTTTGCCCAATTCTCTCTGTTTGTCTCTCTTCTACCTCTCTCTTCTTGCAAATAAATAAGAATATCTTTTAAAATGATAAATTGTTATCAGAAACAGAGCCATAGATCATTCCAGACAGTAGCGACATGAGAGTTCATCGAAGACTTATTGTGGTCTCCTGAACTCAGAGGAGGTACGTGGTTAGGCCAGTGGTTCTGGCCTCCGTCATCCTAGAATGTGCTGGAGAGCTGAGCTCCTGCTTTGCCTGCGCAGTACTGGGAGCTTGAGGAAAGATGGGGATACAGAGATTTTTTTTAATTCCGCGAGGCTGGGTAAATGGAGGTTCACCCTGGGTCGCACTGTCTGTTGCCTGGAAAGGTGAGCCTGTGCCCTGCACTGTGGGGTGAAGGCACTGTGTTGGCTGAAGACAGATACACAGAGCCCAGGTGTGGAGGAAATAACACAGAGGGCTCGTGTGCACACGGACACACACTGCACGGGGTCTTTACAGCTCTCGAGATGCGCGGCGTTCTCAGCGTCAGCTCTGCGGACAGCTCTTTCGCTCGGGTTCTCCCACACATCTCTTTTCACTGCCATCCTCTCCCCTGAGGCTTTCCTCCCTCCTTCGGTAACTCCCAAGACCCACTTCCAGTTTTCATCTCTTCCTGGATGAACAACAGCTACTGTATCTTTCCCATCTCCCAGGAGGGGATGCTGTATTAGGAAATGTGATAGGAATTGAAGCTTGTTCTGTGAAAGTGAGCATTTGCTAAAAACAAAAAACAACAACAACAGCAACAACAACAACAAAAAAAAAAACCTCCAAGCCTTCCTCCTGCTGAATGTCAATGGCTTCTCAGCATCCACTGTCAATGTAAGGAAGCCTCTGTGTCAACTGTGCCTTCCAAGGTCCTCCTCAATTCCTCCATCCCATCAAGGAAGAAAAGAGGGAGGGAGGGAGGGCGAAAGGTAAAGAGGATGACACGGAGAGAGGAATAAGGAAGGGAGGGACACACATAGACTACTTGATATGCTTTGGTAGAGAACTTGCAGGTTAGGGTTTGCGGGGACACTGAGGAGAGCCGTGGAGAACCTCTGGCCGCCAAAGTACTTGTGATGCATTTAAGGGCAAAGGAGACTGAACTATTGAACCATCAACCCTAGTCATGTGGCAAAGAATATTGTTCTTCCTGCAATTCTGCAGGGAACTGAAATGTCTCAAGGAGTCTAGACACAGTCCTCATCCCAACTCCACTGCTGGCTGGGTTGACGCAAGTAAAACACTCCTCTGTTCTCACCCTCTCCAGTAGTGCAGGGTTCACAGCGAGAGCTGCAGCAGTGGTAGTAAGAAGAAAAAATGAAGATGAAGAAGGCATCTGAACATTTATTAAACATTTATTGATAATTTTCATCCATACACATTAACACGTTTAGATCAAAATCCCCTCCCATTACTTCCTTTTGCCCCCTTTTTCCTATCCTTCCCCCAAACCTCTTCTTCTTTCCAACAACTCTTTCTTCTGTTTAATATTTTATTTATTTACTTATTTGAAAGAGAAAGAGGGAGAGAATGCGTGTGCCAGGGCCTCTAATCTCTGCAATGAACAGAAGGAGGAGGGCTGGAGAGATGGCTTAGTGGTTGAGGTACTTGCTGGCAAACCCAAAGGACTCAGGTTCAATTTCCCAGTACCCATTGAAAGCCAGATGCACAAGATGACAAGTGTCTGGAGTCCATTTGCAGTGGCTGGAGGCTCTAGTGTGCCCATTATCTCTCTCTCTCTCTCTCTCTCTCTCTCTCTCTCTCTCTCTCTCAAAATCAGGGGCTGGAGAGATGGCTTAGCTGTTTAGGCACTTACCTACAGAGCCAAAGGACATGGGTCCTAGAGAATCAAACCTGGGTCCTTGTTCTGTTTTGATGTAATTTCTTGCCCTTCTCCGTCACCTATGACACACTGATGGTCCCAATGTTATGTAGGTCTTGTGCAGGTAACAGCAGTCAGTGTGGGGTCGTGAATGCAACAGCCCCTCTATGGACAGAAAGCAGAATTTCAAAGCCTTCCTCCCCGTCCTTTGGCTCTTGGATTCTTTTTGTCACCTCTTTTGCAATGGTTCCTGAACCTTGTTGGGGGGGGGTGTTGAAGGCTATGAGAAAGATGCTTCAATTTGTTCTGCAATTCTGTAAGATAAATACTGTTATCCTCAACTATTTCATCATCCAACTGAAAATAATGGCCCTCAGTTGCCATCTTGAACCCATCAAGCTTTTCCTCATAAACTGTTTCCTCTACTGGGGACCCATCTCCCCACTTTTTGCTTCACTTTCTCTCTTTCGTTTTCCAGAATTTGGCTTGCATGTAATATCCTTGAGCATACATGTCCGACTTTAGTCCCTCCTACAGGCATGACGTACTGTGTAATTATTTATTTGTATGCGTCCATCCATCATTGAACTGGGTGACAGGGACTTTGTCATTCTTCTTCCCCTGATATACTTACTTTTTGTGGGGGAGGGGGCGGATGAGGTAAGGTCCAGCTCTAGTCCAGGCTGATCCGAAATTCACTATGTAGTCTCAGGGTGGCCTCGAACTCACGCAGTCCTCCTATGTCTGCCTTCCGAGTGCTGGGATTGAGGTCGTGCCCCAGCACCTGCTGCAGAGTAAGTGCCCCTACTAACGTGTGCTGAATGTGCCCATGTGAAGTCTTGACTTAGCAGATGCAGGAACCGAGGTGTGGAGAAGTGCAGTGATTCGCCCAGGATCCCCCAGGCTAGGAATATTGGTTCACACTCAGACCTGCCGAACTCTTGGCCTCTATGCACTTCCACCTAGGGGTGGCGTGGTGAGGTTGTGTCTTTGGAGAGATTTCTCCAGCTTCCTCTCACTCTCTGTGTTTCTCTACAATATGAGAATCTCAACATCACCCCTCCTCAAGAGCCTTCTTCTTCAGCGCCCACTCCTCACTATGTCTGGATATATTCTAATGACAGGATCAAGCCCAGGCTGATACACTCAGAAGGAGCTAATTTCATTCTCCCAAATATGGAATCAACCATCCCTGTAATAAGTTATTCACTCAACAGGATCTGACTCCCCCAGTGTTAGCCAGACATCATCTGTTGAATCCTCACCAAACACATGTGAATTTGATATCAACCAGACAGTCTGGTTTCCCTTAAGCCAGTATGCACCGTGGGAAAGGCAACGGAACCAGAAAGCTATATGCTCCCTATTGAACGGAGGGGGCAGTGTCTTGCGTTTTCATGGGCTCAACAAGGGCTCAAAGGAAAAGTGTGATGCATGTGGTTTCAGTAGCCTGATGTCTCCTTAGCATTCACCTAGGTTTTTGAACTAGTTAAATACATAATAACCATTCCATCTTAATTTCATCACATCGTTTGTATTAACAACACCTTACTGCATATAAAGCACTTTATTATGAGCTGAAAGTCCAAGGCTGTTTCTTAATAATGATTAAATACTGAAATTAACAAGACTTGCTCTTATGCCATTCAATTTTAACTTGCTACATTTAATGTCCCAAGAAATTTTAAAATTGTATACTTATTTGCAAGAGGAAAGAGAGAGAGAATAAATGGGCATGCCAGGGCCCCTAGCCACTGCAAACAAACTCCAGATGCATGTGCCACTTTGAGCATCTGGCTTTATATGGGTACTGGGGAATTGAACCTGGGTCCTTAGGCTTTGTAACCAAAGTCTTAGCCACTAAGCCATCTTTCCAGCCCCCAAGCAATTTTTAAATGTAACTTTGTGATGTGATTATGCTATGCTTTCTTGTGTTTAATATAAGGGCATTAATATTCATATACACACATCACCTACAACATTGTCACAATGAAACATGGGCACGTGTTGTTAGTGTGTGCATGCGTACATGTGTATGCACATATTTGGGTTCATGTACATGAGAAGGGTGTGCATGTGATGTATACATGCACATGCAGTGGCTAACCTTTGGTGTCATTCCTCGCCTTCTTAAAGACAGGGTCTGGAGTTCATTAGGCTACACTGGCTGACCAGCTAGCCTCGGAGATCCACTTACTCCCATCTCCCCAGCACCGGAATGATACACACCACTACACATGTGGTATTTTTTAATCCTTATATTTATTTCTTTATTTGGGAGAGAGAAAGAGGTGGAGAGAGAGAGAAAATGGGTGTGTCAGGGTCTGTAGCCACTGCAAATGAACTCCAGACACATGCTTATGTGGGAACTGGGACATCAAACCTGGGTCCTTAGGCTTCACAGGCAAGCACCTTAACCACTAATCCATCTCTCCCACCCACATGTGGTATTTTTAAGTGGGTGCTGGAGATTGAGCTCAGGTCTTCATGTTTGCAAGGCAAGCACTTTTCCAACAGAGGTTTCCCTCCCGCCAAGGAAATCGGAAAGCTGTCTCCCTGGGACTTTGGATTCTGTCACTCCACTCTGCCTTGGGAAGAAGTCTTACCCCAAAACACCATCTTTACAAGCACTGGCTGGGATATCCACTACCATCAAATGAAATCTACATTGGAGAATTGAGCAATTAAGATCAACTCTTCCTTATTCCTACCAATTCGAAGAGCTGACGGGAAGAAAGCAATTGGCTGTGAGAAGTCAGCAAGCCTGTACGACAGGGTCGGTCATCTCTTGTTCCTGTGCATCATGAACAGACTGTGGAGTAGGCTAGCATAGTGCTCAGCTGTCTATCAGTCCCATCAGATAAACTAGGGAGAAAAAGGGGGGGAAACAGTTTCTTTTTTATTATTTATTTACTTTTTGACTGCTTAGCTGTTGATTCACTGGGACTGAGTCATGTAGATTGTTGCAGTCAGGTTTGCATTGCTGGCAGAAATCACTCAACCAAGAGCAGCTGTGGGAAAAAGAGGTTTATTTTGGCTTACAGACTCGAGGGGAAGCTCCATGATGGCAGGGAAAACAATGGCATGAGCAGAGGGTGGACATCACCCCCTGGCCAACATAAGGTGTACGGTAGCAACAGGAGAGTGTGCCAAACACTGGCAAGGGAAAACTGGCTATAACACCCATAAGCCTGCCGCCAACAATACACTGCCTCCAGAAGGCATTAATTCTCAAATTTCCATCAGCTGGGAACCTAGCATTCAGAACACCTAAGTTTATGGGGGACACCTGAATCAAACCGCCACATTCTGCTCCAGGTCCCCATAAACTGATAACTATACATGATGTAAAATGCAGTGCATTCATCCAACTTTAAAAGTCCCATAGTTTTTGTCAATTCCAATGATGTTCATACATCCCCATAGTCCAAGATCTTTTAACTCAGCCATAATACCAAAAACTGACCTCAAAAAACCCATAATGGCACAGAATAAGCATTCACACTGCAAAAGATAGCATTGGGCATAGCAAAGAAATATTCAACCAATACAAGATTTAAAACAACCAGGACAAACATCAAACTCTGTAGCTTCAAGTCCAACAACTCTAGTCAGTGACAAACCTCCAAATCTGATAATTCTAACCAGCAACAAGTCTCTGGTATTCCAATTCCACCCCTCCAACTAGGCTACTCACAGTCCTGGAAAACTTCACTGGGGCTAGCAACTTTCCTTAGCAGCCATCTCGTGGTCCAGGCATCTCCACTTGGTCTCCATGGCAATCCATGGTTCATCCTCATGGCCCCATGGGGTCTCCATGCAGGCATCCCACAAACCTGCTTCACATTGCCCATGGCTATTTCCTAAACACAAGACTGTGTTGCAAACTCAGTGCCCCTCTCTTTCTTGCATTTCTTATACTTCACAATACCAGGTAGGGTGCCAATTTGTTAATCCAGGGGGGAATAAAGTAGACTTTGAAGAACAGGACACTTCTTGAGCATTTAGGCCCCTCCAAAAGAGTCTACATTCTTCCTGTTGCCCCAACGCAGGCCAACTGGTCCAATCTCAAAGATTGTAATCTCTCAATTGCAGCTGAATGGGCAGGAGTTCACCCAAAGATTTTTCTTTCTGTGCTATATCCCTCTGCTCACACCAGTTCATTTCTACGCAAAGCAACACTGAAAAACTTCTCAGGACACAGGCATAACAGCAAGCTTCCCACACAAACTATTAGCCCAGTCCAGGCAAAGCTCTTTCTCACCCTCATAAGCCAAACTTCACAGTCCATAGTTCTTACTGCATTCAGGCCTTTCAACTCTGACCAGAATAGTCCATCAAGCTGTACTTACAGCAAGGCATCTATTAGGCCAAGGTTTCAAATCCTTCCACATTTCTCTTGAAAATAAACTCTGAAAGGCCAAAGCCACACAGTCAGGTGTCTAGCACCAACCCCACTCCTCACTACTACTTTACTGTTGAAGTCAGGTTCGCATTGTTGGTAGAAATCACCCAACCAAGAGCAGCTTGTGGGAAAAAGAGGTTTATTTTGGCTTACAGGCTCAAGGGGAAGCTCCATGATGGCAGGGAAAACGATGTCATGAGCAGAGGGTGGACATCACCCCCTGGCCAACATAAGGCGGACAATAGCAAGAGGAGAGTGTGCCAAACACTGGCAAGGGGAAACTGGCTATAACACCCATAAGCCCACCCCCAACAATACACTGCCTCCAGGAAGCATTAATTCTCAAATTTCCATCAGCTGGGAACCTAGCATTCAGAACACCTAAGTTTACAGGGGACACCTGAATCAAACCAGCAAGTGGATTTAACTAGGGTTTACATCTAAGTTTCCTACTTTATGGAACAGCATACCACAGATAACTCAGTACTTACAATAATAATATTCATTAACATTTATTACATACAGTATGCCTTCAGGATGTATTCTAAGTGTGCCTACTTATTAACACGTAGGAGTCCACTTTTCTCTTTCTACAGATATCACTTGGTCATAAATGTTAAATGATTCCATTTAAAATTGATTTTTAGGGCTGAAGAGATGGCTCAGCAGTTAAGGCTCTTGCTGCAAAGTTTAATGATCCCCCAACACCCACATAAAGCCAGATGCACAAAGTGGACATACATCTGCATTTTTCGTAGCGGACAAGAGGCCATGGCACACCCATTCTCTCTCTCTCTCTCTCTCTTTTTCCTTGCAAATAAATAAAACTGATTTTCTTAAACTAACAAAACTAACCACACACACACACAAATATTCCACAAAACTTTGCTTACACTGTGAAAGTTTTACAATAGACTGGTCAGCCAGTCCTTTCCCATTAACATAAAATAGCCAATAAAGAAAAGCATTTCATTTTTATTACTGTATGAGTACTTATATGGTTGTGTGGGTGTGCATGATGCATGGGTGGGCATGCACGTGCTGTGTTGCATGTGTGAAAGTCTGAGGAGAGTCTTCAGGTGTTCCTCCCGTCCTCCTCCTTTGCTTGGCACAGAGCCTTCTTTGCTTTGTTCTTGTCACTTGGCATGAGCCAGTCTAGCTGGCTGACAAGCTTCTCTGGGGAAGGGGAAGGGGAAGGAAGGGGTCCAGGCTCTATGTCCCTATTGTAGTAGGTGAGTTGGAATCACAGACACATGGCCCACTTTGTGTCTGGTTTGTGTGTATGTGGGAATTGAACTCAGGCCAGCAGGCTTACAAGCAAGAGTCATTAACCACTAAGCCATCTCCAAAGCCTAAGGAAAATAACTAATTACGAGAGTGACCACCGCTGATTAAGGTGGTAGTTATTATAGATAATATTCATGTCACCTGCTGAACCTTCTAGACATCTGGCCAGCACCAGCCTTCTTCCCACAGTTGCCTGTCTCATATCACAGTAGCAAAATTGCTCAAGAGAAACACTGTCAATGCTGTTGTATTGATGAGGAAATTTTAGGCGCGACAAAATTATGTAACTTTTCCAATGTCATGCTAATAGCACTTAACCCCTCCATAGTAACTCTGCTCACAATGCGAAGTGAGGTGGTGTTCGGTGTTTCACCTGGAGGGAGCGTGGGCCACCTGTTGCAGGAAGCTGAACTCCAAAATCAAAAATGCATTGAAATATTTCAGTGAGGCTTAGTGTTGAGTGCACTGGATTCACTTTCTTTGGACATCAGCAGGAAATTCTATCAAGTTTAGGCAAGCTGTGAAGTGACAAAGTTTACTTCTCCTGACCTTAGACCATCCTCATCAGTGCATTTCTTCTTTCTATACGAGTTCTCTTTGTTCCTGCTCCTAAGTTTTGGTGCCTTATTCCCTGCGGACTAATGTTTTCCAACCAGGACAGACTATGACATTAACTAGTCATCACTAACTCTTTTAATAACTGACTTAGAAAACATCAATGGACACAGAGATGTGACCATCTGTGGGGCCTGAGGCTGAAATGCACTGAGCTTTTATGCGCTGAAATAGATGTGATTAATGAACTACTCCTTCTAAACCCTCTAGTTCTAGTCTTCCATGGACAAGCCTTTATAAAAAGCAATCTAGAGGTTGGGGAGATGGCTTAGTTGGTAAAGTGTTTGGCTGGCAAGTGCAAGGATCTGAGTTTGATCCTCAGCACCCACATAAGATGCTGGTTGTGGTGGCACCTGCCTATAATCTCAGCATTGGGAAGACAACCAGGAGGCTTGCTGGCTAGACAGTCTGACCTATTTGGTGAACTCCAGGACAATGAGAGACCCTGTCTCATTGAGGAGACACCCCAGATGTCCTCTGGCCTTTAAACATATGCACATACACCCACACACAAACACGCACCCATACACACATGAGCACACACAATATAAAATAGTCTATGTTATGCAAATAGTCAAATCATGTTTGTTGAAAAAGTGGACAAGGAGGGCTGGAGAGATGACTTGGCAGTTAAGGTGCTTGCCTGCAAAGCCTGGGGACCCAGGTTCGATTCCCTCATACCCATGTAAGCCAGATGCACAAGGAGTAGAACATGCATCTGGAGTTTGTTTGCAGCAGCTAGAGGTCCTGGCATCTCTCTCTCTCTCTCTCTCACTCTGCCTCAGTCTCTCTCTCAAATAAACAAAATACTTTTTAAAATACCTGATTCTCTTCCTAAAAAAAGTAGACAAGGAGGCACCTCAAATTCTTCCCACCTGCAGACCACCATGGGCAGTGCATCTACAAATGACTTTCCAGGTCTTCAACTATGAGATTTTGTCTACCTTGTGAGGCCTGAGGCTTGTTCCACACCCAAGCATGGCCATTTTGTTCTTATCCAAGCTACATTTCTCTGGTTCACTGGACCTTCTTAATGTTCCTTCCCCACCCAAAGCATCATCCAAGGGTTCATCTTTCAGAGTGAACCTACTATGATTCTCCTCTTCAGAATAGCCACAGCCTCACTCAGCCTAGACAGGAAGTTCCTCCTTAAACATTTCCTAACAGCTGTCTCTCTCTCTCTCTCTCTCTCTCTCTCTCTCTCTCTCTCTCTCTCTCTCTGTCCTCCACAGCTTTTTGCAATCTTTGCATTTGCAACATGCGGTGGCTACTCCGGAGGCCTGCGGCTGAGCGTGGACTGCGTCAACAAGACAGAAAGTAACCTCAGCATTGACATAGCGTTCGCCTACCCGTTCAGGTAAGGAATGGTGGTTGCCCCCCCGCCCCCGACTCCCCGGCCTCATGCACAGGTGCCACGGTTCCTTATGTGGTTTCTGGTAGAAAAGCAGACTCCCAGGGGCCTCTGGGTAAGAAGAGATGCTGGTTGAACCCACAAATTATCTGAACACAGTGCAATCTCATTAAATGACCCTTTGAGGGGAGCACAAAACATGGTACATTCCCCCCCACACCCGCCACATTCTCTTTGCCATTGAGAGTCAGAGTCAGGGTTTGAATGCCCCTAGGAAAAGAGTTCTTTATCTCTACCACTACCTTAAGTTGATATAAAGAACTTTCAAGCTCTGTAAGAATTCAGTGTGAAAGCCATTCTTATCTATGTTTCTGCTCAAGGAAGTGATAACTCCGTATCCAGAAGGCTGGTCCAAACCTCCTCACATCCTGAGGTCCTGGCCCGCACACCCAGCATGAACTAACTGAATCCAATGTTAACATGCTTTATTTTTGGAAAACTCCCAAATAACTGATCTCAGTTAGCTCATGTGATTTTTTGAAAATAATGTTCAACAGTTTTTGATATCAACACAGTGTCCTGTTTATTTTATTTGAACTTTTACTGAGTATTTACTCTGTCCCTGGCCTAGCGCTCACTCTAATTATAAAGTAAACATGGTCCATGCAAGGCTTTTGTAAACGGTTGAGTAAGTATAGCACTTCCAAAACAAGAGGGAAGGAAGAAATAAGAAAAGAGGGAAGAAAGGGAAAAAGAGAGGAAGGGAGGAAAGGCAAAGGGGAGGGAAGATGAAGGGGAGAGGGAGGAAGGGAGGGAAAAAGAAGCCAAGAGGAAAAATTGTACAGTACAATGAAATAAATCCAGGAGACACTTTTTAGCACTTTATGTTTCTCCTAATACATATTCTAAGTCAGCAGGAGAGATGAGTAGCTCTTAAATATATTTAACCATAAAGGATTGGGATATTGCGGAATATATCCTTAGTATATTGGTCTAGTAACCTTTTCCTGATTCATAGATGATGAATCACAGAGAAATGGCATTTATGCAAATATCCTGACTGGATCTTAAAACAGTAGAAGTGAGGGCATTTACCAACACTTCTGTTCACATAGTCTCCTAACTAATAAGAGAGCATGGAGCTCAGAAATATTAAGCATGCCTGCCCTGGGAATTAGGTGAAAACATTGTGCTGTGCTAGTGGAAGTGGGTGTGAAGGTGCTGACATTCTTCACAGTTTTTTTAAAGATTTATTTTATTACTTTATTAAAGACAGAGAGAAGGGGAGAAAGAGAGAGAGAGAAAGAAGGAAAGAATGGGCATGCCAGGGCCTCTAGCCACTGCAAACGAACTCCAGACGCATGTGCCACCATGTGCATCTGGCTTACGTGGGACCTGGAGAATCGAACCTGGGTCCTTAGACTTCACAGGCAAGCCCCTTGACCACTAAGCCATCTATCTAGCCTCTTGAAAGTTTTGAATGGACCCCTTGGCTTCTGGACGAGAGAGCCAAGTTAATACCTGTCACTGGCCAGGCATTAGAAGTTAGGTGAGCAAAATGGTGATTATGTAAAACCATAAAGATGTTACCTTTTTCCTAAATCTTCACAAGCCACTACCAAAATATTTGCTCATAATCCTAGAAATCAAATAAGAGCATTCAGCAGCTCCTAACTGTTCAGCTTATTGCAAACAGAGGGAAGAAATACGCTCACACGCCAAATCACGGGAACAAAAGAAGATACCTTCTAAATGACAGCTCAAAGGGAGCTACTCAGTTGGTTATCAGACAAGTATTTCAGGATGTAAGCTAACATCAATTAGAACATTTTATATAACCCAAAACACTCAAATGCTGTCTCATAAGTGCATCAAAATGTACATCTGCTTTACGCTACCATATGTGTGTATTTTTGCTCATACTTATAACACAGAGCACTGCAATTCAGCAACATGCCACCTCCTTGTAGAGCAAAGCATCTGTCACCTGACCTTCCCATGTGACGTGTGATTAAAATTAACAAGTGATGTTTAGCTGTTTCCTTATCTCCTCTAACGCGCCACTGTGGGATACGACTGACTTGGTAATTGGGAAGGTACGGTTCCGGGCTGCCTGGTTTTAGCACTTCCTTTTATAGACTGAAGTGGAAAGTAGGGTTTCTTGTGTTAAGGAGCTTACTATGTTTATAGAAAGCTTACTAGAGCAATGTCAACACTTTGCATTAACATTAATGACTGATTTTTTAAAAAGTCACAGTTGAGCATTTAGTGGGCTCATAGGAAAATTGAAACAGATTCAGTTTATACATTTTGGTTCATTCATGAAATGAAATGGTAGGCAACCATTGAAATCACTTTCTCAAATAAAAAATATTTAAAGACATGTGAGATATACCCTGCATGAAATGCGAGACTATTTATATATATGTTGAGAACTTTAATATGTGAACTACTATAATTTGATCATGTTCTTGTCCTATTATCCTGTTTTGACCCCCACCCCTGCGCCCAATACTGGGGACCCTCTTCTTTGTAGGCAGTCCCTGCTCTGCTGTGTTGTCTCATTCCTTTTGTCCTCCTCCGTCTTCCATGTCAGAATGTCTGATGTGCTCAGAACAGTGCAGGTCTTGTGGGGGTACAGGTGATCACTGTGGGGTTGTTCACATCGGGAGGACAGAACCCTAACATACTCCTTCCCATCATTTTGACTTATTTTTATCCTAGCCGGCTAAAGGAGACGCTGCCTTTGGCCACAGATGTGACCTGTCCCTTCACCATTCATGCCTACACTTCTGAGTGCAAGGTCCTATGGCCGCTAAGTGATTTTCTCTAGCCACAAGACTTGCCTGCATAACAAGCAGGACAAGCAAGAAATTAATAAAAAGAGATTAATGTTTCCTGGAGCAGCCCTCATTGGACACCAGAAGTGGGTGGTTTCACTCATGTGTTCAACTCTTAAGTCACGTTCCACAGTGGTGCTGAGAGCTCTACCTGCCCAACGGGGGCAGCGTCCTGGAATAATAGAAAGTGACCCTTGGATTCATCGACCCATCTACAGTCCAGCCACTTGTAGAGCACAGCTTAAAAGACCGAAAACTAGCTCTTGGAGTCATTTAAATAATTAGGAACATACTGCTGCTGCTTCTAATGTTGCAGAAGTTTTATTTTACTATATTTTCCCCTCATAATCAAGTAAGAGTAATTAAAAATAAACTAGAGAGCTATAAAAGATAGCTAAATAACAAAAATATCCTTGAGGCAACAAATAAACCTTTTATTGTGTTATAGTTTACCCAAGTGGGAGCTTCTGCAACCCTCTCTGTGCACATGCAAACACAGAAAGCTTTACCCATCAACTGTCTCATGCTGATTTCATTGTTTTTAATATTCTGGTGTTTATTTGGGTTGCTCTAGAATGCATTATCATTAGGTCTACTTTTTTCTCATTAAACTTAGGGAATGGGCTGGAAAATGGTTTAATAGTTAAGGCACTTGCCTGCGAAGCCTAAGGACCCAGGTTTGATTCTCCAGAACCCACGTAAGCCAGATGCACATGGTGGCACATGCATCTGCAGCTCATTTGCAGTTGCTAGAGGCCCTGGCATGCCCATTCTCTCTCTCTCTCTCTCCCTCTCTCTCTCTCTCTCTTCTCTCTGTAATAAATAAATATAAATATAAAAAAAAAACTTAGGGGAGAATGAAACTCTTCCACACTGACAGAATGGAGAGATCTCAATTATACCAAGGTGATCTTTGGTATGTTGTTGGACATGGGGTAGGAGAACAAGACTTGGCCTGAGCCTTGTGGTCCTTGAAACAAGAGAATTCAAGGAGGGATCACACGAACTAGTGAATAGGCAAGTGTGGGCTGATCAGTTGGTACTGGCTAAATAGTATCCAGTCTCTCGCACATGAATCCAGCCACTCACCCCACCATTCTCCCATTGCCCTTTGGAACAGCCAAGGTTGTGCAAGGAAACACCATGAAAACTGTGGGAGTTGGGACTTTAAATAGTAATGCTCACTCTATATCACCTTGCTTAAATTGTTTTTAATGCTCTGGTGTTTATTTAAGTTGCCCTAATAGGTATTAGTATTATGCCCATTAGGAGAATTTTTCCCTAAGATTCATACTCAAGAACAATAATGATCAAAAAAAATTTCCTACCTACTACAGAGCCAATTTGGGGAAAATAAAAGCATTAAGAACTGTAATTTTTTACATCTTATGTGCACAGTACTATACTTGCAATTACATTTAAGCATTTTTATTGTTTCTCATTACCAAAAATTCACTTCCTCCAAAAACTTTATGACTACAGTAATTCATTTTAATAATATTCCTTAAACTGAGCTTTGTGTATGGTGATATTGGGTGCTCTATGGCACAAAGTGTTTAGGAGACGTTTTAGTGGTATGCCCAGATGACATCAGTAAACCCCTAGCCAAACTGTTGCCTTCAAAATACAAGTTCTGCCACCTAGTGGCACTTCCTTGGGCCACTGGGTTTTTAGAACTGACTGACATCCTCAGACTGTCATGAAAACAGAAGTTGGTAGCTAGCTGTCTTTGTTGATGCGTGTACACAGATCCACTGAGACATGTTGGAAGACCAGAAAGCATTGAGAAATGTGTAAAGTAGATACGAACGCACTTCATGGTTTCAAGAAAGTCATTGCTTTTATGAGACAGGGTCTGTTGGAGTTACCGTCTCATTGCTGGGATAATGCAGCTGATGAAAAGCAGGTGATAGGAGATTTAAAAAAAAATTATCTTGGCTTAAAGTGGCGAAGGTGAAGCTCCATGATGGCAGGGGAAAGCATGGCATGAGTAGAGGCTGGACATCACTTCTGCCACAGCAAGTGGAAAGCAGCCGCAAGAGAGTGAGCTGAACTCTGGCAAGAGAGTGAGCTGAACTCTGGCAAGGGGGAGCTGGCTGTAAGACCTCTAAGCTCTCCCCCTGACACACACATACCACAACACATACCTCCTCCAGCAAGGTTCTACCTCCCAAATTTTCATCAGCTTGGGACCAAACATTCAGAACACATAAGTTTATGAGGAACAGCTGATTCAAATGACCACATGGTCCATTCTTAAAAAGGAGCTCGTACCAGGCTTAGAAAAATATCAACATAGGGAAATAACTTGCAGGGTTCTAATGATCAGTATTTTTGTTTTTATTTTAGAGAGAGAGAGAGAGAACTGGCATGCCAGGGCCTCAGCCACTGCTATCGAACTCCAGACACTTGTGCCACCCAGTGGGCATATACAACCCTGCACTTGCCTCATCTTTGTGTCTAGCTTACACAGGATCTGGAGAGTCAAACATGGGTCCTTAGGCTTCACAGGCAAGCGCCTTAACCACTAAGCCATCTCTCCATCCTGATCAGTGTGCTTTTAAGCTTTCCATAGCTAGTGATTGGAATATCTGAAAGAAAAACCTAAAGGGAGAAATTATTCACCTTGGTTCATAGTTTCACAGGTTTCCCTCCGATCAGCTGGCTCCATTGCTTTGGGTCTTAAATGAGGTTGGGCATCTTGGTAGTGGGAACTTGTAGAAGATGGGGCTATTCACCTCACAGGAAGCAAGGGAAAAGGAAGGGACTGCAAAGCAGTTAGAACTTTCAAAGGCAAACCTACAGTGACTTACTTCCTCCGGCTAGGACCCTCCTCCTAAAGTTTCCATCACCTCCCAAAACAGGACCATCAGGAGGGCAACAAGCTTTCAACATATGAGCACAAAGGGGGGAATTTCAGATACAGACCATAACAGTCAGTAACGAGGTCTTAGGACATCCAGAGACTAGCAGCTAGGGAAGTCTGTGCTATCCTAAGGCTAGAGCTGGGCTTGGCCGAGTAAAGCCCTTGAGTTAGATCCAGCTGGCTCATCACCTTTTAGCACACAAGCTAAGAATGCTTTGTGCATTTTTTTGTTTTTTGTTTTGTTTTGTTTTGTTTTGTTTTGTTTATTTGAGGTAGGGTCTCACTGGCCCGGGCTGACCTGGAATTCACTATGTAGTCTCGGGGTGGCCTCGAACTCACAGCGATCCTCCTACCTCTGCCCCCCAAGTGCTGGGATTAAAGGCGTGTGTGCCACCACGCTTGGCTCTTTCTGCATCTTTAATTAATACATTTTAAATGTTGTAGAAGTAACCATCAAATATCCACAATTTTACCTCTTGGCCAATTATACCTAAAGTAGTTAATATTTGGCTCTAAAAAGAAAAGAAAAAAAAAGCTTAGTGGCCCTGGACAAGAGGCATAGAAAGGGACATCAGTTTCAATAGTTCCTCCTCAGAACGGGGACCATCTGGCAAATGCTGGGGCTATAGTGACAGAGGCTCAGAGGAGAGCTGTGCCCATTTCCAGGGCTGCTCCCAAGGAGCAAGTGAGAGATGAAAGTCTTCTTCCTGCGCTCTGCTCCTGCCCTGCAGGCTCCCACCAACGCTCCCCACAGGTTGATACCGCGAGGAGCCAGTAGAGTTGAAGCAAGGACTTGAGATACAGGGTGGGACAGGGGAGGGGTGGGATAGACAGGGATACAGACCAAATGATGACCAGAACAGAGCCCCTGTCTAAACTTGCTTCCTTGTCTACACAATAGGAAGCTGGGTGGAAGGTTATTCTCTCAAGGGTGACTGAGACATCTAATTCAGGGGAAGGGTGAAACTTGGCCTTGGCCAGTGACCTGGAAGTGACACAGTCAAGGCCACCTCAGAAAATGCAAAGGAAAATGTGCAAATGCACTGAAGTGACTTTATTTTTTTTGTATATTTTTTTGTTTATTTTTATTTATTTGAGAGCGATAGAGAGAGGGAGAAGGAGGGAGGGAGGGAGAGAGAGGCAGATAGAGAGAATGGGCATGCCAGGGCTTCTAGCCACTGCAAACGAACTCCAGACACGTGCGCCCCTTGTGCATCTGGCTAATGTGGGTCCTGGGGAATCGAGCCTCCAACTGGGGTCCTTAGGCTTCACAGGCAAGCGCTTAACCGCTAAGCCATCTCTCCAGCCCTGAAGTGACTTTATTGAGGTTTCTTCCTCTGAGCCTCACAGGACTTGCTCTGACACTTGTGCTGTTAAGGTGAAAATCCAAACAAACTGTTAAAGACTGGGGCTGGGGACACTTACTGGAAATGATTGTAGGCTATACAATCAAGGTTGTTGTTTCACTTGGTCTCCCGTAGGGAGGTGACAAGCGGCACAGATTAAATCAGTGTGTCGTTCTCCGTCTCACTGTGTGTGATTTTGCAGAGCCACTATGGGGAATGCAGAGGGAGCGGGGAGCTCTACTTCTTAGAAGATCACAAACATGGCTCTTTTCAAAGTTTCAAAAACAAAAGTTTCTAGAATATGAGAGGGTTGGAGAGATTGCTCAGTGGTTAAGGGGCTTGTCTTTAAAGCCTAATGACCTGGGTTTGATTCCCCAGTACCCACATAAAGTCAGGTGCACAGAGTGGCACATGCATCTGGAGTTCTTTCGCAACAGCTGGAGGCCCTGGTGCACCCATTCTCTCTGTCTCTCTTCTATCTGTATCTGCTAGAAAATAAATAAATTTTAAAAAACATGAGAGAGAGAGGGAGGGAAGAAGAGAGGGTGAGTGGATGAGTGAAGGGGAAGAGAGAGGAGGGAGACTGAGAAAAAGAGAAAGAGAGGTAGGTACATAAGGATGGAGGGAGACAGAGAGAGTCTGATTTTCACTGTTTAAAAAAGGACAAAGGGAGGAATGGGGAGATCGTTCCCTAGGTAAAACACTTGCCACTCAAGCATAAGAACCTAGTTTGGACCTTAGGCCCTACAGAGAAGCCAGAATCTGTTATGGGCTTTTGTAGTCCCATTGCACCTACTCAGCTAGGAGAGAAGCAGAGAAGAACTGACCCGCAGCTCATGCACAAGCTGGCCTCTTGAGAAGAGTTGGAGACAACAAAGAGAGAGACCCTGGTGGAAGGTGAGAACTGACCCCAGAATTGTCCTCTGATCTCCACACACATATGCACTTCTGTTGTAATCAGCTCCATGTTGCCTGGATCTCTGCTTCCTTTACTTTTGGGGAGATGCTAGAACTTTGTTCACACCCCCTCAGGCAGGTGGTGGTGAATCAAACAATACGCCATATGAGGTCAAGGTAGTACCCATTGAGTGGTACGGACCTGTGTCCCTTTTTCCCTGACCCCCATCCCTGACAGAATGGCATTTTGTGAGCCATGAGATGGATCAGGGTCTCCAGTGTCAAAGAAAAGAAGAGGTGTGTACTCAAGCTGAGATGTAAATGCATCAGAGTTGAGGCATCTCAAACAACGGAAAGAAGGTCTAACATTGTATCATGTAAATAACTAGGTTTAATTATGATGTTGGAAACGATGTTTTTGTTTCCCTTCCTCCTTTGCCCTCTTCCTCTTAGCTCCCCTTCCAGGACCCACAGGGCTAATTCCAAGGATCTCCACTTTAGAGTCTCTCAGTGTGAGGCTCAGAGACTCCCATCTCTGTACCATATCCTGGAGGGTGCGTGGCTCAGCTGTCAAGGTGCTTACCTACAAATGGACACGCCTTGCAGTCTAGCTCATATCCACCTGAGCAACACTGCCATGGGCAAGATCCAGGACTGTCATGTTAAATATTTTATTTACTTATTTATTTATGAATTTGAGAGAGAGAAAGAGAGAGAGGAAGATAGAGAGAATGGGCTCACCAAGCCATCCTGCCACTGCAAGCCAAATCCAGACACATGCACCACCTTGTGCATTTGGCTTTACATGGGTACTATGGAATTGAACCTGGGTCCTCTGACTTTGCCAGCAGGTACCTTAACCTCTAAGCCATCTCTCCAGCCCAGGACTGGCATTTTAATAAATGCCTAAGTGAATCTAAATGCATGAAAAGTGGACATTGCTCACCTAAAGAGAATTTGGAAGCGTTTTCACTTGCCATAGCCTTAGATTGGTGTGGTAATATGAAGGAGTTGAAAATTAGGATTAAATTTTAATCAATGAATACTTGCCTTCTTTATTATAGTTACATTGCAAAATAGACAGGTACCATGAAGGAGTGAATGGATGTTTCTAACTTTCGTTATTCTGACATTACATATTATGGTATATAGTACTCTTAGAATGGGAAAAAGATAAATGTGACAAGAAATCAAGTGGTAATTTAAATGGTACAGCTGTGGACAAACTGTAGCAATTACACTTCTCATCCCACCCCATTCCCCAAAAACTGTGCTTTTGAGAAAGTCTCCTTAGCAAAGACTGAAGTGAAAGTTGTCTTTTCTCCCTAGGCCAGCTCAACTTGAGGGTATAAATCAGAAACAGCAGATATGTTAATGTGTGCATATGCATAAATATCACATAATTATGTATATGCATAATTTATATGCATAATTATTGGTGTGCAAATATTTATGATATGCATAATTATTGATAATTCAGTTAAGGTCACTATTTGTTGAGCCTCACAAGAGCACTGTACCAGTATATTTCTACTCTCCTTTTCATGGGTTGACAGGCATAGAGACAACTTTGTTTAAACTCACCCAGTTAGGCTGGGTGTGGTGGCTCACGCCTTTAATCCCAGCACTCGGGAGGTAGAGGTAGGAGGAGGATCGCAGTGAGTTAGAGGCCACCCTGGGACTACATAGTGAACTCCAGATAAGCCTGAAGTAGAGTGAGACTCTACCTCAAAAAAGAAAGAAAGAAAGAAAGAAAGAAAGAAAGAAAGAAAGAAAGGAAGGAAGGAAGGAAGGAAGGAAGGAAGGAAGGAAGGAAGAAGGAAGAAAGAAAGAAAGAAAGAAGGAAAGAAAGGAAGAAAGAAAATATCATGCAGCCAATACCAAAGGTGTAAATTTATGAAATTTTCAGCCTCCCGTAGGTGTCTTGGTGGAGTTGCTTACCACCATGCCAAATTCTTCTCTAACAACATAATGATGATGAAAATGATAATGATGATCAATTGAAAGGCATTATGAATAATTGTACAGTACATCCAGAGCTATGCAAAGCAATAACATATAGGCTTTTGTACCAACAATATTCCTGTGAGGTAGCTATTCTGAACTCTACCTGTCACGTGAGGACACTGAGGCTCATCAAGGTAAAATGCCTTGTGCAAGGTCACATAACCTAAGAAACACAGGACCAACCCTGACAGACATGTGTCTAATGTGCCCATAGTATTCACAGACCACGCATGCTGTTCACCACCATGTTGCAAAGAGGCACCCTTCAGCTGACCAGTCCTTGAAAGCAGAGGTGCTATCTAAGTTATTCTCAGTGTTGGAGCTTATAGTAGGAAAGGGTTGAGTTTGGCTTACAGTCACAGAGTGTAAAACCCATCATGACAGGACAAGGTAAGGCAGGCTGGAGCCAGAAGCTGCAGTCGCCTGGACAGAAGCAGAGGAAGAATAGCATAACACCTTAAGACCCTGCCCCTCACTGTCATACCTCCTCCAGCAAGGCTCCAACTGCCCAAAGGCTCCACAACCTTCCCAAACTCCTAGTTCTAGGGATGAAGTATTCACACACACACACACACACACACACACACACACACACACACACACAGAGCCTGCAAGGTAATGGGGAATGTTTCACATTTAAAACCACCACTGACTCCCTCCTCACTCCCAAGTTGAAAGCCCTGTAGTCCCCGTCACAGGAAAGTGAGGCATGCCAAGAGGGGTTTAGGGAATGGTTCTCAATGACTCAGAATTACTGACATTTATTTTGTAGTTGGTTTCTGAGTCTCGAAATAAACTGTGAAGGAATAACAGCTCCAGGCTGGAGCTGAAATAAATACCTTTGTGTAGCTGGCTAGAATTGAAAATAAATAAGCTATTGTTCGTACAGTTAGTGGAACTTCTTATATTTCGTTTCCAAAGATTCTGTACCTACATGGTAACTGTCACTTAGAGATTGGGTGTTAAGGAGTTATACAAATGATAGAATGTTCTAATAATAAAGTTATTCTAACAGGGTTTACTACTGCTCTGAGAAATCCCCTTTGTCCTGGCAAAAGGATGGACTGTGGAGGGAAGCAAGCAGGAATTTGAGCATACCTGATTGCAATGAAGGACTTTAGTTATAGTATCTCCCAAGCTTAGCACTGAAATATCAGAAGTGGAAAGTGCAGACAGAAAGCCACTTCACCAAGTCAGGATCGAGGCCTTCTTCTTAGCTATACTCAATTAGCTTCTGACATCTTTAAAATTAGCTGTGGGTTTTGCCCAACAATCTCTTCCAGAGTAAGTAGCAGGGATTTCATTTTCTACCATTTCTTCCACCATCTTGTATTCCATCATCCAAAACACTATATTTGCTATTGCTCATTACTTTGCTTATTATTTTAAAGTATATTTTTATTAGAAAGGGTAGCATACTTTTTTTTACTCCTTAAATTCTGGTAGTAAAACTCTGAAGACAGCAAAAACATCTGTAGTTGCCAAGCATTAGGAATGGTTGCGAAAGAATGAAAAATAGACCACAAAGAATTTTTAAGGTAGTGAAATTAACAGTGGATGGGACCATTGTGATGTACACATATCATGATATTTGTGGTGCAGGACCATACAATGCCAAGAGTGAACCTTAATTTGAACTATGGACTTGGCTGAAATGCAATGCCAGGGTAATTCATCAGTTGTAACAGATGCACTGCTGTTGTGAGGGATGTTGATAATGGAGGAGGCTGGGTTTGTGTGCCAGAAAGGGAGATGTGACAGATCTCTGTATCTTTCTCACTATTTTACTATAAATGCAAAACTGCTAAAATAAGCTGTAGCCAAAGCCCCCTGCACATGAATTAGAATATTAGAGTCCTCCTTAATGTAAATTCTCGGAGACAATCACTATGAAGAGACTTGAGCTAGATTATTTCTCTTTAGATACTCGATTTATGCAAGCCAATTCTGGTGTGAATATGATTTTGCAAATTAATTATTTTCATTTTTAAAAATTTACAAATATCTTTTCACATCAGCCCTAGAGACCAACCATCATTTTGGGCTCATGACTACACCATAATTTATTACATAATCATACTATAATTTATGAAGCCAGTCACCTACTTACGCATACTTTGGTGGTTTCACTTTTTCACTATTACAAATAATGCTGCCACTCACACTCTTTTGTGATTTTTATTTGTAGGATAACTTCCAAGGCCAAAAGGCATGCACATCTTCAATGTCTTAGTAGATTTTACCAACTCCTCTTTAGATAGTAATTCACATGTTTCCCAGAAGCATATGAAAATGCTTCTCTGTTTCAATATGGAACGTGGTCAATACATTCCTTTCGTTATCGGTATGGAACCACACATTGTTGGATAATCATTTGACACTTATAATCTTGGCAGAATTGTCTTTGAAGAAGAGTGTGTTCGTGTCTATTAATTTGTTTCCCAGCCCGGTTGTGTATTAAGTGTTAACTTCATCAACACACTCCTGTGAGATTTACTAATCGATGTAATCCATTTGCAATATGGTACCAGTACTGCACTTGACAATGAGGGACTGAAAAATGAAAAGAAACAAACTCTTTTCATGGGGCTTTATCCTTTTCAAAGAATAGTTTGATGTTAATGAAACTGTGATGCAGAGAACTTACATTGCCCATCTAGGACTCACAGCAAGACCTCCATTAAATAAGAATTTGCATTAATGTCCCTGAAATCCTTACCCAATACAACCATTGAGTAGTCACTCTGCAGATAATTAGACTTAAGGCCTTGTTAATCTTTAGTAATGACAAAGGAATCTATAGAAACTTGTACAAATTAACAAATTCATACTTACACAGCATGATATAATTTTTTTTGAGAATTCATACATCAAATTAATTTGCATCATGGTGTTCATCTTAATAACACTCATTAAACGGAGGTATTGAAAAGAGTTTAGGGATTTGTTGATTTGTGTTCCTGCACTGGTAAACATCATACCCTGCGTCAGGGTTAACTTCAAGAAGTTATTCTTATTAATCACTAGATATAGTTTATTGCTTGCCACAACGAGAAGGGTTGGTTTCTTTGATATTTTTGTAAGTCCCCACAGCAGTTGTCGAGAACTTTTTGATTTGCATGCATGTGTAGGTGGGGGTGCACCAGGGTCTCTTGCTATTGCAAATGAAAGCCCATCTGGCTTTTTGTGGGTGGCTGGGGAATTGAACTCAGGCTGGTAGACTTTGCATATAAGTACTTTAAACTACTAAGCCATCTCCCCAGCCCAGAAAATATGATTTTTTTTTGTTTTAGATTAACATGAACCTTACCACTTCCAAATCTAAAATTACTACTGTGATTATCACGGTCTATAAAGATGGAATTCAGACCCTCTATAAAGTGGATGTTCTGTACGGAATGATAAAGTTTAATGTCGGCTTTATGCAGACGAAAAAGTAAAGCATAAATATTCCATGTTGGAACAAAGAATGCCACAGAAGAAAATGAATGTAAATGCCTTCTGTCACGCAAGATTAAATGAAAATGTAATCCAAATCCCTTCTGAACTTAGACTCGGCACTCATGCCATCTGATTGTGGTTCTATAGTTTTAAAAATCACTTCAATTTCAACCAAACACAGCTAGCCAGATAAACAATGTGCTTCTGCCACTTTTTATAATGCTTTCCGGAAGAGAAATAAAGTCAGAGAGGAAAAAAAAAACATAGCACACTCGGCTCTTTTTTTCAGCTCTCTACATCAGCAGGCATCCTCGGAGACACATTGAACTTTGAGCCCTCGTCCATTTACTCATCTGTACGGGAATTACCTGCCTAATTCCTAAGCTAAGGGCAGTGGCTGGCCCTCTGCTGAACATGTGGCCCACACTCAATCACATTTAAGGACCCAGGGGCCCATCCATTTTGGCTGCTGACATAAGAGGTAGGCATTAGTCAGCCAATGGCTTATGAATAGTTGCTGGCATAAAGTCTCATTCATTCATTCGTTTTCATCACAGGAGATCGATTGCACAGCAAAATACACCTGGACATTGTCATGAAGGGTTCATCACACAGGGGCAACCAATAAACAAACAGCAGGCTAGGACTGTGGCAACTGCCACAGGTACCATAACAGAAATGACAAAGGTAATGTGACAGAGAGCAGCTGGGGAGTAGGGAGACACAGAGGTCTCTCTGGAGATGGCATTTGACCTACGATCTGCATGACAAGGATGACATCTGCAGAGGCCTGGAGGATGGACTCTTGGAGAGGGAATGGCAAGACCTCAGTGGGGAAGAGCAGAGTGGGCTGTGAGGAGGAAGGCAGCGCAGGGTCCCTTAGGCTCTGGAAGGTGCTTCCATTTTAGTCTAGATGAAATACATGCCCTTTGCTGATTTAAACATTTTTAGAATGGGGCTGGAGAGATGGCTCTGCAATTCAGGCACTTATCTGCAAAGCCTAGTTACCTGAGTTCAGTTCTCCAGTGCCCACATAAAGCCACATGCACAAAGTGGCACATGCATCCGGTGTTCGTTTGCAAGGGAAAGAGGCCCTGGCAGGCCCATCTCTCTCTCTCCACTGGGGGCAATGGCACATGCCTTTAATGCCAGAACTTGGGAGGCTGAGGTAAGAGGATCACTATGAGTTGGAGGCCAGCCCGACATAGTGAATTCCGGGTCAGCCTGGGCTAGCGTGAGACCCTAACTTGAAAAAAAACATAATAATAAGAAGAATGATTTTAGCTACTGTGTGAAAAATGCACTTTTCAGTGGGATAAGGAGACCAATTTAAATGGCCAATTCAGCTTATCTAATTAAGGAACAATCACAGTTTAATTAGGGTCTTGGTTACTTCAAGGGAGAAGATTAGAAATATTTGAGATATATGGGAAGGTATGACCCACAGAACTGCCTGGTGGGAAGGCAAGGCAGAGCAGAAGTAAGGTCAGGGCCCTCAGCCTGGGGAAATGGTGTTAAGAGGTTAATAAGACAGGCTGTACTGTTATAGACGTGTGACGCTGCACTATTTATTAGATGTGATTATCTGCCTGTTGTAGGAAGATGCGCTATAGCAATCCCTATTGGGAAACATTCACTTAGAAGCCAGAGGGAGGGGGAATAGAAAGGAGGGGTGAAGGGAGTTTCACATTACTAAAGGAGCACACTTAAGACCAAAACAGCCCAAGAAAAGCTGGACATCAGCAAAAGTTATAAAGTAGAAACTTTTAAAAATATTTTATTTATTCAATTTGAGAGACAGAAAGAAGCAGAGAGAGAGAGAGAGAGAGACAGAGAGAAAGAATGGGCACACCAGAGCCTCCATCCACTGCAAATAATCTCATAATTAATCTTAAAATGATGGTCAGTGGCTCTTAGGGGATAGTCTCAAAATTATTTTGATTAATTTATAGTGAATTATAGGAACTTATTATTGCTTTTAATAATGTCCTCAATGGCCAAAAATCACATAGATTGTACTGCAGATTGCTGTGTTTTTATATTATCCCAAATTAATTTGCAAACCCAGTCGGCTTTCATTAAAAATAACTAATAAAAATCCACATTTCTCAATCTCTGTCATGTAGACAATGTACATAACAGGAAGATCTTTAAATTGGTGATTTTGTATTCAATGTTGAAATGAAAACATTTCACAAGATAGACAGTTGGTGATAATTTATATTTCCCATTAGCATACATGTATCCGTGTTTTGTAGGAGTGGTCAAGCTATGGGGAATATTATAAAATGGAATGCTAAGAACAGATATATATGCTGCATTATCTCATGAGATCTTGCGAACAACATTCCAAAAACTTTTGAAAGCACCTCAAACAACTTTCTGTAAAGAAATAGTGAGTCCCTTCTTATGTAAGCTTAGAATTGGTGGCTGACAGAATAGGGACAATAAAAAAATGCATTTCTTTTCCTCTCACCTCCCTGTTTCTCTTTCATTCTATATCTGATTCTCAAATTTACAAACCATTTGTTTTCCCGGATTTGTTTATCAGTCATTTGCCTCTCAGACAGGAAATATGTATTGGGTTCCAGGGCTAGTCCTGCTCCACCCCCACAAACCACTAACATGCTATACATTTACAGTAAACATTTACAAGTAAGCCCATGGAGGTAAAATCGTAAGTGAAAAGAGATTGCTGAAAAATTTAATATTTCTTAAATATGTCATAATCCATGCTTGAACAAAGAACAGTTTTTATATTTTATGTATTTATTTTCAAGTAGAGAGAGAGACAGAAAGAAAAGTGACACAGAAAGAAGGTATTGGTGTGCCAGGGTCTCTAGCCACTGCAAACAAACTCCAGATGCATGTACCACTTTATGCATCTGGCCTGATGTGGGTAGTGGAGAATCAAACTTGGATTGTCAGGCTTTGCATGTAAGCATCTTAACCCCTGAGCCATCTCTCCATCCCAAAAGCAATTTTTAGCTAGCAAACAAAAAGAGAGAGAGAGATGTGTATGAAAATTCTGGAAGCTGCTTTGAGAGCATTCAGGTACTGTAGAGGTTAATGCTAGTTGTCCTGTGTTGCATCTCTGAGAGTCTTGTGACTGGTGGTGGGGGGGAGTGTTATACACATTTGCCATGAGAAGACAGCCATGTGACTCACATGGACATAGAGGAACAAGGGAGAGGGGAAGGAGAGGAGGACAGAGTAGAGGTGTTTCTGCAATGACTATTAGAAAGATAAGCGATAGAAAAGTAGGTGCGGGGAGGTAGCTCTGTTGGTGGAGTGCTTGCTTCACAACATGAAGGCATAAATTTGGATCCCCAACACCCACAAAAAGTCAAACATGGCTGCTCACACCTGTAATCTCAGTAGTGGGAAGACAAAGCAAGGAGGAATCCTGGAACGTGCTGGCTAGCTAGCCTAGTCAAGTCTGTGAGCTCTGGGTTCAGTTGAGAGATGCTTTCTCAAAAAACTAATGTAGGGGGGATGGAGAGGTTTCTTAGTGGTTAAGCCACTTGCTGACAAAACCAAAGGACCCAGGTTCGATTCTCCAAAACCCACGTAAGCCAGATGAACAAGGTGGCACATGTGTGGCCACCTTGGAGGTTGTTTCCAGTGACTAGAGGCCCTTGCATGCCTATTCTCTCTCTCGCTTCCCCTCTCTCTCTCTCTCTCTGCCTCATTCAAATAAATGAATAAAAATAAAATATTGAAAGGAGACTAAGGTCGAGGGGAAGTGAGGAAGACAGCCACATTCACCTCTGTCCTGCACACACACGTGTACACACACTGGACACGCATATGAATGAAAACTACACACATACATACACCCCCAATTCATACAGACATGTGAAAATGTATAGAGAAGGAGTTATTAAAGAGTCAGAACTTGAGACAAAGAAACTGATCTGGAAACAGGGTCAGAGTTTGAATGTGGAGGCCATGCTCCAGCTGGTCAGGAGAAAGAGCTCCCATGTATGGACTCCTACCCTCTGTCAAGACCATGCCAAAGGTTAGAGACATATGAAAATTTCACAATTAAAAGCACTATTCATCTCATTCATTAAAAAAAAAAAAGCAGCCCGGGCTAGAGAGATGGCTTAGCAGTTAAGTGCTTGCCTGTGAAGCCTAAGGACCCCAGTTCGAGACTTGATTCCCCACGACCCACGTTAGCCAGATGCACAAGGGGGCACACGCGTCTGGAGTTCCTTTGCAGTGGCTGGAGGCCCTGGTGCGCCCATTCTCTCTCTCTCTCTTTCTCTCTCTCTCTCTCTCTGTGGCTCTTAAATAAATAAATAAAAATAAACAAAAAAATTAAAAAAATAAAAGAAGCCAGGAGCCAAGATTATGTATTAAGCTGACCCAAATAAAATTTCCAGGTTTATGGCTCAAAACCAGGTGAATATTGGAAATTTCATGTGGCTCCATGTAACTTTACCACGTGGAAGGACACAGAACTAGAAACGAATTTCAAGCTCCTTAAGTAGCTGTCTTGAAAGCTGGATTTTTGTTCCTTCTGCTTCCACACATGAAAGGAAGAAGAAGCCTTAAGGAAGCTGCGTGCGTGGTTCTGGCACAGCAGTGCCCACTCTGAAGGAGTAGTCATTGGAGCCAAGCGGGAATACGGATATTTGCAAGCACAGCGAGATAGGGAAAGCAGAGAGAATGGGCACACCGGGGCCTGCAGCCACTGAAAACGAACTCCAGACGCATGTGCCACTTTGTACATCTGGCTTTTATGTGGCTACTGGAGAATTTGAACCCTAGTCGTTAGGCGTTTGCCGGCAAGTAGCTTAGCCACTGTGCCATCTCTCCAGTCCTAGAACCAGCCATTGGAATGCAGGAGTTATCTGTGGCCCTTCTAATTGTACCCTGCAGGTTGTCTACATTAAATGCTTTATATAAATAAAAATGTTGATTGATACACTTCTAAAACTATGTAATGTTCATATATACAACATAAACATTTTTCTGCTCTTTCCCTAACAAAGCATGCTTTTTTTTTTTCAGTCCAAATAGCTAGAAAATTATGCCAATTATTCCATTTCAATTGGCCACAAGTTTTAGTCAACATTCTAGCAGCTGGGTGAGTTTCATGACGTTAGTGCCCTATGAAGGGCCTTCTGTGCAGATCTTTTCCACTACGATTCCATTTCTGCCCTGAAATCTCTACCCATCAATAGATGAGGCTCCTTCTCTTGTTCTGGGTCTACAGCTATGACTTCTGTCGCCATGCATACTTAAACCCTCTCTTCCTTTCCTTTCCTTCCCTTCTCTTCCCTTTCCTTTCTTTTCTCTCTTCTCCTTTCCTCTCTCTCTCTCTTTTCTTTCCCTTTCTCTCCTTCCTTCCCCTCATAGAAAAAGTTATGTGAGAGAAATGGTTGATCGACATGTGCTTTAACACGCTAAACAGGCAGTGGGTGAGTGGCTGGGAACATGTACTTCTTTTTAAATGTGTAATCCCTACTTCTCAGTGTGCAAAAAAAAAAAAAATGTAGCCTAATATTTATCAATATTATCAAAATTTCCCTAATGCACTTTCTTAAATATTTAGAGACGCACTGTTCACTCTCTACCTGGTGTATGCACTAAGCCAGTGACCCCCCATCCCCAAAGTGACTTCTGAGAGGCATTAATCCTGTGAACTGCCCCTCAAAGAAAGAACCCAAGTCTTGATGAAAAGCACTGTGGACTCATCACTTTCACAATGTACATTTGAATAGGAAAGGCTCGGAGTATTCCGACAGCAGATGTGTCTGTTTATCTTTGTTAATTTGACATTTCCCAAAATATTTTCCTAAAATACAGCTTCTATTGACATCACAGAAGCAGTCATCCATGTAGAGCACTTTGGTAAATTAAGTAGGCATTAGCAAACTTCGTTCGAATTAAAGAAAAGAGCTATGTTTTTAAAGTATTATTTTAAGATAATAATTAAAAATATACTACCTCAGATAAATATGAGCAGCTCTAAGCAGAGGCTCTGAAAGACGTGGTTTATACATGAAAGTCAATCCCAAGAGGACTGAGTACTCAGATTCCCACAGCACAGAGCTGGAGCATAATTGAGGAGACAGGTTGTAAAAACAGAGCTGTGACAAAGGAGCAGACAGACAGATCTACTGCCACTTAGTCCTGTCTGTGTAGAACTAGCCTCAGAATGGATGGGATCCTCAGCAATAGCTCTGACAGCAGGGTGCAAAAGCGTAAGGAGATGTTGAAGATTTGCACGATTCCAGCATTTCCTCCAAAGTATTTATACATTGAATGGAACAGCAATGTGGGACTGATAGGATAACTGAGTCACAAAGTGGTCTCTGCGCCCTTCCAGCCCCAAAGGCATAACTCCAAAGTGGTAACAAGGAAAGCAAGGTAAGCCCAGGCTGGGAGACAGAGACAGTCGGTGGAGTCACTGTGTGTGATAAGAAGCTACACAGCCTTTAGCGCTGGAGAAATGGCTTAGAGGTCAGGTATGTTTCCCGTGCAAGCAAGAGGGCCTGAGAGTGCCGGAGTTCAAATCTCCAGATCCTGTGTAACCCTAGTCCTGCAGGGCCTGAGAATTGTCAGAGCCCCATAAACTCTTAGTCTCTTAGCAAAGAGACAAGAGACCCCATCAAAAAAGAAAAAGGAAGGAAGGAAGGAAAGGAAAGAGAGAGAGAGAGAGAAAGAAAGAAGGAAGGAAGGAAGGAAGGAAGGAAGGAAGGAAGGAAGGAAGGGAGGGAGGGAGGGAGGGAGGGAGGGAGGGAGGGAGGGAGGAAGGAGGGAAGGAAGGAAGGAGGGAAGGAAGGAAGGAGGGAAGGAAGGAAAGAAAGAGAGAGAGAAAGAAAAAGAAAGATCGGTTAGAAGAGTGATGGCGTGGGACACCCTGCATTCAGCTCTGGCCACCTTAGGTGATTGTCCCTCCTCCCCCTATTACAGGAAGCAGGCGAGCATATGGGGTGCCACAAGGGCACATAAACATGCATACACCACTTCACACACACACACACACACACACACACACACACACACACACACACACACACACACAGGCAAACAAGAAAGGAGACAGGAGGAAGAGAGGGAGGAAAGAAGGGGAAGAAAAAGAAAGGGAGGGGTAGGGAAAAAGTCCAGAGACTTAAAGACTGAGAAAGATGAGGGGCCATGGCAGCCTGATAGAGGCTAAGGAAACAGGGCAAAGAAGTGAATGTGGATTCCAGGATCAGATTCTAATCCAGTGACAGGGCATAAGGGAGAAAATTGGCAAAAACTGAAGAACGTCTTTAGTTCAGTTAAAACCATGGTGAGGGCTGGAGAGATGGCTTAGCAGTTAAGGTACTTGCCCCGTACCCACAGAAAGTCAGATACACAAAGCGGTACATGTGTCTGGAGTTCGTCTGCAGTGGCTAGAGGACCTGGAAAGCCCATTTTCTCTTTCTCTCCTCTTCTCTCTCTCTCTCTCTCTCTCTCTCTCATAAATAAATGAAAAATAATACTTAAAAAACATGGTGAGATATGACATAAAGCTGGGGAAAAGCATATGTAAACTATTATTTTTTGCAGAATTTCTCATGTCTTAAAAGCAGTTCAAGATGAAAAGTTAAAAAAAATAACAATAGGGCTGGAGAGTTGCTCAGCAGTTAAGGCACTTGCCTGCAAAGCCTAGCAACCCAGGTTTGATTCCCCAGGACCCACGTAAGATAGGTGCATCTGGAGTTCCTTTGCAGTGGCTAAAGGCCTGGGAGTGTCCATTCTCTCTCCTCTCTCTCTCTCTCCTCAAATAAATAAAATATTTATAAAAAATAACAATAGCAGAAAGATAAAGAAATATGATTCAGACACTCCAAACCCAACATAGCTTGTAGAAATGTTACAAGCCATGCATAGGATCCACATGTGTTACATTAAGTGATTTGGTAACCAACTTAAATGTAACAGGTGAAATCAATTTTAGTAACATTTTTATCTAGCCCAATATATTCAAGGCATAGTTTGGGCATTCAATCAATATTGAATTCCCAGTGTCATCCTTAACCTTGTCTTATACTGCACACTCACTTCAGAGCAGGTTCTTTTCATAGCCGTGCTCATGGCTCCCAGACAGCACAGCGCTGCCCCCACCACATATCCATGACTCCTCCTGGCTTCTGTGACAGATTCATTCTCTCCTCCTACAAATACTCCTTCTCGCCTCCTTGCTTCCTGCCTTCCCTCCCACCTCCTTCCTCTCTCTTCTTTTCTTCCTTTCTTCCTTCCCTCCTCTCCTCTTCTACTTCCTTCCCGCTTCCTCCCTTTTCTTCCTCCCTTCTTCCCTTTCCTTCCCCCTTTCTCTCTTCCTCCTTTCCTCCTTTTCCTTCCCCCCTTCTTCCCTTCCTCCCTTTCATTCCTCCCTTCCTCTCTTCCTCCCTCCCTTCCCTCCCTCCTTTCCTTCCTTCCTTGGTTTATGAACACTTACATAGTCTTTCACCACTAACGCACCTCTCCAGATCAATTTATGTATTCTTGGTATTGTTTTATCCACAAAACAGATAAAAATCCCTAACATCCTAGAGCTAGGCATTCTCCAGAGGAAATGACTGACATGAGCAGTAGCTAGGGAAAACAAGGAAATCATACAGTAAGAAGAGGTAAGAGTTGTGGGAGTGAAACCAGCAGGTACAGTGACTGAGAAATGCAGCAAGTGAGATGGCAATCCCGCATGGTCTGGTCTCCTTTGAGTGCTGTCCCTGGAAGCAAGGTACGAAAGTGGAGGGACACAACATGGTTCCTGTCGTAGTCAGCTCCACCTTGCTGGGATGAACATCCAAACCAGACACGGTGTATAGGAGGAAAGGTTTATTTCAGTTTACAGATCCAGAGGAAGTTCCATCAGTGGCAGAAGAAGCTGGCTCCCATTCATAAATCCAGGCAGAGCAGCGCCACCAGCCAGCACCAAAAGCAGGCACACGGGGCGGCAAACATCAGGGACCCAGAAGGAGCTCACAGGGCATACCTTTGGGCTGGGAATTCAGACCCAACCCCCCTCCCAACATACCTTAGGGCTGGACCCCAGGATCCCCCCACAGTGACACCTCTTCAAGCTTTAATATAACACCTGAGTCTATTAGGGGTGGAGAGACACAACTTGGTACCTCAAAGACCAATGGATCTTCTTCCTATCTTCAGTTAGAAATATCCAGCCAGGCATGGTGGTGCACGCCTTTAATCCCAGCACTCGGGAGGCAGAGGCAGGAGGATCCCCATGAGTTTGAGAGTACCCTGAGGCTACACTAGTGAATTCCACTCAGCCTGGGAGCAAGTGAGTCCCTACCTCAAAAAATAAAAATATCCTGGGCAAGGGATATAATTAGCCTGGATGAGGTCATGTGACTAATGATGCTCCCTGATGGGTCTAAACAGAATCACTCATCAGCCAATCAGAGTTATAAAAAAATGGCGGTGACCATTTGCAGCAGGGGGCGTGGGGAACAGCCTCCTTCATCAGCTATACCCTTCTAAAAGGGAAGTACTATTCTCAGAAGAAAGGAAAGATCTAGGCAGGAAAAACTTTCCATTTAAGAATGTCAAAAAAAAAAAAAGAGGCTAGCCTCGAGTGTTCGTGACTTCCTTAACCAAGTCCATGTCAGGTCGTCCCTTCGCTGTATAGGATTTTAACAAATAGGAAACTCCTAGAAGTAGAAAATATAGAGATTGTGCATTAGGCAGCCCATTACAATTGTTCTACACAAGTCCAGGAGCACTTAGTGTGTGGTAAGTAATCTTGACTGGGTGTCCCAGCTCTTCCAAGATAGGTGTATGCCCTTGAACATGTCAGGTACCTTTCAGCCTCAGTTGTTTCCAGGTTCTAAACTCAAAGACTATAACAGTCCTTTGAGCTGAAAAAAAAATCTCATATCTAAACATAAGTATTCTCTATGAAAGCTCTTCCATTACCTTAGTAAATGTGCCTGGAATTTTTTTGGTTATTGTTTTTCAAGTTTCTGTACATATTCATTTTTTGCCTATAAAGCTATATAAGGTGCATATCTTGATTTGGGGGTCCTAAGGCTCTTTTCTCTTGGAGAAGGGGAATACTCTCAGCTATAAGAATCTCAGTCCTTTAAATTACAGTACTAAATAAAAATGATCAGAAATGCTAATAAAATTAGTATTAAGTTCCTGCTGAATTGACATTCCCAAGATAGTTTTTTTGGCAGACAAGAAAAGACTATTATATTTTGAAAACTATGCAAAAGCAAAATGTAACAGGTTATCTGTGATTTTTTTTCTTAAAAGATTTTTAATATGTTTATTATTTATTTATTTGCAAGCAGAGGGAGACAGAGAGAGGATGTGTGTGTCAGAGCATAGTGCCGCTGCAAAGGAACTCCAGACAGCATGCACCACCCTGTTCATCGGGCTTTATGTGGGTGCTGGGGAATGACGAGGCTTTGTAGTCAAGTGCCCTGTGCACAAAGTGGTGCATGCATCTGGAGTTTGTTTGCAGCCACTGGAAGGCCCTGGAGTGCTCATTCTCTCTCTGTCTCTCTTCTATCTCTCTCTGCTAGTAAATAAATAAGTTAATTAATTTTTTAAAGGCCAATGTGACAGAGGGCTGAACTGGAGGGCCCCAGCTAATCCAGTAAATGGCAAGTTGCTTTTCAGGAAAACCTAAATTCAAACCCAGTCACCAGTGCTTGATTTTTATGTCCTTGCAGAGAACAATGAAGGTTTAAAACAATGCTCTGCTTCGATTTAATCAGATTCATTTAAAGTCCAGCTCAACCATAAACTACCTGCCATTCTCAATGTCTGCTTTATAGCAGGGGAGAGCAGTCCAACCCGCCAGACCCCCAGCTAAGCAGAGAAGTATGAATGTGTTGCTTTGTGAGGACAAGGCTTTCACACCAGAAAATATAGAGATTGTGCATTAGGCAGCCCGTTGCAATTGTTCTACACAAGTCCAGAAAGGATCAATAAAGTTTGATTCTTTCCCTGAAATTTAAATAATTATTCACAGCCTGGCAAAGTTAACATAGTTGGGAAATTGATCACTTTTGTCAAGAGGTGTAGGGGCTCTGCTTATTCTTGAAAGGCAGTATGCAGTTCTTTGTATGTTAACCTTTGGATCAATATTAATTCCTCATTTAAATGTGTCCGAATTTCAGTTCTTCATGCTCTGGGATACAAGAAAACAGAGGAGGATAGAAACATGTGAGCCCGTGCTCTGTTTTTCAGAGTCTGAAAATGAATTAAAAGTCTAATAATACAACAGAAAGGGGAGGTGGCATCTGCCCTTCAAGTACGACTCTTGCAGCTGATGATGGGGTGGTGGAGCTCAGCCTCGGATCTCCTGATACCGGTTCTTTGGGAACTTGAAGCTTGAGAATGTAGATGATAACCGGACTTCTCCAGTAATTAATCTTATGCCCGTTGGTAGTAAGAGTCCTGATCTTGACAACACAAAGGCCCGCATGTGAATTCTGAAGCCCCTGCCCAGTAGCTAGGGTTCTATGAGTTCCTCTCCCAGGAGGTGGCATCCATGGGTCCCTCTCAAGTTGATAGATCTCTGTGTGCCGAGCCTTGTAAGAAAAGCGAGAGGGAATTCAGACCCAGCATAGCGCAGCCCTTCGTGCTGAGTCCAGCAGGAGAATTCTGAGCTCCTAATAGTGGCATTTTTCACACACCTATCCATTCCCATGTCTTAAGACCACTGGAGTCCAGGCTGCTTTCATGCCTTTGTTTTGCTGAGGGAAATGCAGGCGTTTGGTTTTCACTTCTTTTCTTTTTAGCTTAGATCCCTAAGATGTATTTATAGTACCCAGAGGCAAGAAAGATAACTAGGAGAAACCTGTTCTTTCAAGGCTGCTTCAAGGACCTGGGCAGGGAGATGTCAGACCTACAAAGATGCGCCAGCCCATCCTTTGTCTATCGTGAACACAAGCCTTTCATCATTCATGGCCCAGTCTAAATAGCTTTTCTTAAAGGAGAAAGCATGTTGTCCAGGTCCAAGAAGTAGCTTGTTATTACTAGCACACAAGTGGACTCATGTATTATTTAAAGACGCCAAACGAAAGAGAAACTGGTGAGGTTTCCTTTGCTCAAACTAGGCCTTGGAGCCCTGGGAGAATTTAACATTTTATGCTGTAGTCTTCTATTTTCCTTCATCTTATAAATCATAAAAGCAATGCGCGCTCACTGTACAGTATTCAAGCAACACAAATATGTTAAGTCGAAATGAAAGCTATCCCATCCCGCCCATGAAATTCTATTCCCTCCTGTTCTTCTCCACTTCGATGAACAATGCCAGTGCATGTCCTCAGACTCACACGTGTCCTTAGGACTCTTGAAATGCACATCACAGAATCCCACTCAAGGTGGCTTTAAGCAAATAGATGGTATCATCTGGCTTATCTAATCTTACTAGAGTGAGAGCCCTTCACTTCAGGAATGACTGAATCCAGGGTTTCCAACAGAGTACCTTCTCCTCATCTTTCCATATCACTTCTCTCCATCTCTCTCTTCTCTCCTCCTGCATTTCCCCCATCTCTCCTCCATTTCTCTCTTCTCTCCATCGCTCTCCTCTCTCCTCCTTCATCTCATTCATCTCTCTCATCTCTCCTTCATCTCTTTCGCATATCTCTCCTTCTCTCTCATCTTTGGCATCACCTCTTCCTGTGCACCTGCCTCAGTCTTCCCACGGCAGGAAAGTTTCTTAATGTGTTTGCATTTGCAAACCTAGGTTTACTCCAGAATTTCTGGGGAAGAAATATCTATAGTACTCCTAAAACAACAATAAAAAGAGAAGTCTATATTTTAATTTTTAGGACCTGAAAATCTTTGCCTGATAAAGTTCAAAGAAATACAGATGTTAATCGAGGGCTGGAGAGATTGCTCAGTGGTTAAGGCATTTGCCTGTGAAGCCTAAGGACCTAGGTTCAGTTCCTCCAAAATGAAATAAGCCAGATGCACAAGGTGGCACATGTGTCTGGAGTTCGTTTGCAGTGGCTGGAGGCCCTGATGTGCCCAGTCTCCTTCTTTCTCTCTCTTTCTCTCTCTCGCTTTTAAATAAGTAAATAAAATATATTTTTTAAATGTGTTAGTGGAGTAGCTTTAAAACAGAGATGCAATAATGTATTATCTGAGTGGACCCAGAATGATCACAAGAGTTCTTAAAAGAGAAAGATAGGGCTGGAGAGATGGCCTAGGGGTTTAGATGCTTGCCTGTGAAGCTTAAGGACCCGGGGCTCAACTCTTCAGATCTGACTTAAGCCAGATGCACGAGGTGATGCAAGCACACAAGGTGGCACATGGGCACAAGGGGGCGCACGTGTCTGGAGTTCAATTGCAATGGCTGGAGGCCCTGGCGCACCAATTCTCTCTCTCTCACCCTCACTCTCCTTGCAAATAAATAAATTAAAACATTTTTTAAAATGTGAACAAGAGTAAAAGAGTCAGAGTCAGAGAAAAATTTGATGCTAACATTCAGGTGATAAAATTGCGATATAAGAAGGATCCATGTGGTTGTTGTTGCTGAACTTGAAAGAAGGGACAAAGACCCCCGGAGCACAGTGTCTAAAGAGGAAAGGAGATACACTGCTGGCTTTGTTCTGAATCTCAGCATTGGAGATGTGATGGAGAACAGAGCAAACACCGGTGTAGCATGTTGCATGTTGGTCACATAAAGACATGTCCAGGTCCTACTCCTATGCGTGTCACCTTGCTTTAAAATTAAGACTTTGCTGTTGTGTTACAGTAAGGCTCTCAGGATGAGTACCTCCTGAAGTCACAGCAGGTCCTGAATCCTTTTGTTTTTGTAAAATACGGAAGAGAAGGCGCAGAGACTCAAGGTAGACTTTATGGTGATGGAGACAGAGATTGGCGTGTCGCATCTACAAGCCAAACAGTGTGAAAAACTTCTGGAAACACCCAAAGCTAGGGGAGAGAGATTGCAATAGACTGTCCCTAAGCACCTCTAGAAGGAACAAACTCTAAAGACACTGCCCTGGGAATTGTCACAGAATAAATTTCTGTTGTTCAGAGTTACCCACTTATTAGAAAGTTGTTGTGAGCCAGGCGTGGTGGCACACGCCTTTAATCCCAGCACTCAGGAGGCAGAGGTAGGAGGATCACCATGAGTTTGAGGCCACCCTGAGACTACATAGAGAATTCCAGGTCAGCCTGAGCTAAAGTGAAACCCTACCTTGAAACCCTCCCCCTCAAAGAAAAGAAAGAAAGGAAGTTGTTGTGAGAGACCTAGAGAACTAAAAATAAAACTGGGGGTCTTGAATCCTGCACCATTTCATTTGGCTGTAGCCAAATCCCAATTACTCAAGGAGACAGACATACTAGGTCCAGTGACATCACACCACGCAGCTTATACTGTTTTCCATTTGGCATGTGAATGCAATTTTTTAAAGTATTTTTATTTATTTATTTGAGAGAAAGAGGGAGGGAGAGAGAGAGAGAATGGGCACGCCAGGGCCTCCAGCCACTGCACACAAACTCCAGACACACACACGCCCCCTTGTGCATCTGGCTTAGGTGGGTCCTGGAGAATCGAACTGGGATCCTTTGGCTTTGCAAGCAAATGCCTTAACCACTAAGCAATCTCTCCATCCCTGAATGTGATTTTTTGAGTTTTATTTTGTAGTGCCATTTGGCTTGAGGAAATGATTAAATTAGTTTACACCTGAGGCACCATACAGGTACCTCCAATGGATTTATGGAAGAGAGTCAGAGCACAATCTGGGGCAGGAAAGAAAATGAAGGATGGATTCTCCCTCTGGTGGTCCAGAGTGTGGAAGATCCTCAGTGGCTATGCATAAGAGATGTGAGTAAGTAACCAAAGAAAGAAAATGGAGGAGAGATGGAAAGAAGGGGACAAGAAAGGGAAAATGGAAAAGAAAGGCAGATAAACTACACTTAGGAAAATAAAGCACCTCAGAAAGCCCAGCAGGTCTTCCTGCTAAAATTAATCCCTTTATATTTAATTCATAAGTCCTGCTGAAGAGGCTCATAATGTCCTTCAGTATTGTCTACAAGCTGGTCATCTCCCTGCCGCCACTTGCCAGGCCACTGCTGTTTCAAGTCAAGTGTCAGAAATGCAATAAACAACATCCCAAATAGTGAGCTTGAAATCTGTTGTTTCAATTCTTTTCATCAGCAAAACACCAAACTGTGCAAATCCATGTGGAGACATAATCTACGTGCACAGGTGTGCTTATCGTACTGAATTTTCCTCCCTGGCTCCTTGCATGGGAACCACCGTGGAGCCAGAAAACTCGCAGTAGTAACCGGCAGCTGTGTTTTCATTGCGGGCTTCGATGTTTGGGGAGAGGAGAGAAAGCAGGTGCTGTGATGCCTCTTTTCAGGATGGAGAACTGCTCCGAGAGGCAGTTAAGTCACAGGAGGCCTGGAACAAGAAAGAAACTCCAAGAAACCTGTGCATTGCACCCACTGGCACAAAGGAGAAACCCTTCTTTGGCTTTGGGGACTCTGGAACTCAGCTACTGCCACTGTCTCTTCTAGAACTCTTTCCCCCTCACCTAGACAGACAGGTTATCCATCCCTTCATCACTCAGGGCCCATTACAAAGGTCTCCTCCTCTCATTCTCCCTTGGAAAGCATTCGGAGAGAATATATCACTGCTCTGACGAAATTGAAGTGATATGTATTGTGGAATGAGGCCGTTTGAGGCAAGGAATGGAAAGAGAGATCAACTGTTGTGGTTTGAATAGGAAATGACCCGCAGGCTCTTGTGTTTGACTTGGTCTCCTGTTGGCGGGGTGGTTTGGGAAGGTTGGAGAACCTGAAGCAAAGTAGAGCCTTGTGGTAGGAGTGAGTCACTGGAGACGGGTCTTAAGGTTTTTTAAATTTAGGTTAGGCCCACTTGCTATTCACCCATTGCCTCCTGACGTTGCTAAAATGTAATGCGGCCCCCTCCTGCATTACATGCACTGTCACGTCTTTCCTATGATGAAGTCTATTCTCTGAAACTCTAAGCCAAAATAAATTCTTTCCTTCTCGAAGTGGCTCAGGTCATATATTTGTTTACAGTAATGAAAAAAATAACCAACACAACAATATCAAAAATAATCAGACTCAATCGAGAACTGCAGATTCTGAAATTGGCATTTTTCACCTTAGCTATTTCACCAAACCCCTGAAGAACAACCTCCTTAAATTTGGACATGTGGGCCTCGCTCTTGGGTGAGCCCCGGATGTACTCATGTTCTGTGCACATTTAAATTGGATTGTGGGGCAGGAGCTTGACAGTGCTTTAAGGCTTCCCCAACAATGTCTGTGATGTATCTTTAATGTTTTCTCTATGTTACAGAGATAACTTGTCAATAATTCCGAGTGGCAGGCACAATGTTTAAGGCTGGTAGTATTAGGCAAGTCCCACGGTCATAGGAAGTAATGTGCATTTTAATTGCTTACAAGGCATGATTGAGTGGATTAATAATGTGGGACTAGAGAAACAAGATGGTCTTGTTACATTTTCCCTCCGTTTCTAGTTCGTTCCACCATCATTTCCCCCTCTACTCTGTCTTCTTAGTTGATGCTTTTTGCCTCCAGGCTGCCAAACCTACATGAAAACAGACTTTGCACTAAATTTCTCATGTGGCCGCTTTTGTTACTGTCCCTCTGTTTTCATCTCCTCACTACCTGAAGCCCCCTCACGCTTTTACGATTAAAGCAGTCACTCTCATTATAGTCCTCCCCACTTCCCTTAATTAGATAATATCGGACACAGCTGTGAAGACACTAGGCGCCATCCCAGTGTTAAGTGGAATTGTTATAATTGTTAGATTGAAGCCCTGTATCACTCAAATCAACTTCTCTTTTGACTCTTTTCTTTTTCCTAGTCGGTTGGATATGGGTAATAAAACAGTCTTTCCTTATATGGAAAAATTAAAGTCTAGCTGAGCTCTTTCCCCTAAGTTGCCTGGTAATGGAAACTGGTGCATATTCATGTGCTTTGAGCCTGTGGTGGAAAGAACAGGGAAGCTTAAGTCATGGCAATATGTGTTTGGAATTATGAAGGCTTTGACAATTTTCAAATGATTGTCTGTATTAGAAAACCAACCCAAAATCCTTGCAAAGATTTTAGATGATTCAGAAAAGGACATAAATGAGAGAACATATCACATGCTTTTCCACCTTCCAGAACTGGTAAATATATATTATACTATATTCATGGTAATCTCTTGCCACACACCAATAAGGTCAAGCTGAACATAGGGATTCTAGTCTAGCTCTTAGACTCTGTGCACTGTGAGCACTTTAAATTATTTTTGTTTATTTTTATTTATTTATTTGAGAACGACAGACAGAAAGAGGAAGAGAGAGAGAGAGGGAGAGAGAGAGAGAGAATGGGCACGCCAGGGCTTCCAGCCACTGTAAATGAACTCCAGACGCATGCGCCCCCTTGTGCATCTGGCTAACGTGGGTCCTGGGGAGTCGAACCTCGAACAGGTGTCCTTAGGCTTCACAGGCAAGCGCTTAACCGCTAAGCCATCTCTCCAGCCCCCACTGTGAGCACTTTAAATGAAAGTTCCTTTACACCTCTATGACCACAGGGCTGCTTCCCATAGATAACCATAACTTAGTTCCCTACAAGTCAACAGTTAGCCAATTTCTAATTAACAATTAATCCAACAATTGTTATATTAATATAAATAGGGCTGTAATCAACACCATATATATATATATATATATATATTTAATAGTTTTGTTTTCAAGAAAAATTCCTAAAGTTAGAATTGCTGGTTTGAAGGTATAAGCATAGAGTATTTGGAACAATATTATGAAGATTATACTGAATCACACTGCACATTTTGGTGTTCATTAGAAATGACTGCTCTAGGGCCAGGCATGGTGGCACACTCGGGAGGCAGAGGTAGGAAGATCGCCATGAGTTCGAGGCCACCCTGAGACTACATAGTGAATTCCAGGTCAGCCTGGACTAGAGTGAAACCCTACCTCAAAAAAAAAAAAAAAAAAAAAAAAAAAAAAAAAAAGAAAGAAAGAAAGAAATGACTGCTCTATATGGAGGAGTCCTTTTCCTGGATTTTGCTCATCATGTACAACTAACATTGATTTTTCTTCTACCTGGTTTGAAATGCCAAAGTTGGACTATTTGAGGAATTCTAAGTAATATTCGGGGCTTCTTGTGGCTTATCAACGAGGATCAGGAGCCTTGGAACATCTGGAAAATCAGGATCAAGACTCCATCTTTACAGCATGGGGCCACAGGGTTGGGCAGAGGGCTCTGTGGGTAAGGTGCTTGCGGGGCAGGTGTGAGCACGGAGTTTGTACCCGCAGTACTCATGCCCATGCCGGAGGCTCCAGCAGGCGTCTGTGATCCCAGCACAGCTGCAATGACAATGGTGGCAACGACACGAGGGTCAGCCAGAGGTCACAGGGCCAGCTAGCCTGGTAAAAAGAATGGCAAACAAGGAGCGACCTTGCCCAGAAACAATGTGATAGACAAGAACTACCTGAAAGTTCTCTGACCTCTACATGTGTACTGTGGCACATGCTTATCCTGACACCCACATGAACACTCACCACACACACACACACACACACACACACACACATACAGTGGGCCTCTAGAAGCAGTAATATGTTGTTAGAAGAAACCTGAAGTGAAATTTTAAAGAAAGGACTACCTAAAGTGTGGGCATTGCATCCTTTCAGTAACCCAGTGATAGGCAATATCTCATTTTCATGTTATTGTTGAGCCTTTAGCTTTCAAACGGTTAAGGTTTAAGAATGCCAAGACTCGCTGGGCGTGGTGGCTCACGCCTTTAACTGCAACAGTCGGGAGGCAGAGGTGGGAGGATTGCTGTGAGTTCGAGGCCACCCTGAGTCTCCATAGTGAATTCCAGGTCAGCCTGGGCTACAGTGAGACGCTACCTCGAAAAACCATTAAAAAAAAAAGAATGCCAAGCCTCAAATCTATCTACTTAATGTGCAAAGACGTTCTCTATGATTCACTTATCTCAGAGGCAGAGTCCCAAAACTGTAAAGACACCGCATCTAACTCATCCCTGTTTGTCTTCTGTCAGCACTTTCTTTCTTTTTAATATCAATTTGGTGTGCGTTTAACTTTCCAAGTGTTAGAAAACAGCTTTACTCTTACATTACATGTGGTTCATACTTTCAATCGAAACCTTGGTGTATTATTCTCTCTACATAAAACTTTAATATGTATTTATGAAGCCTTTGAAGAGTTTTGTCTAAAGGATGTCATTCAATCTGTCTTGAAAACTCTGTTCATAAAAATCGAGCTCCTGATTTGGGGGAAGTTTTACATTTTGATTCCAAGGAACATAATCTGAACAACCTATCTCCATGTGATAAGGGTTGAATTCTTAAGAATTTTGAAAGCTCTAGACCTGCAAACCAAATAAAGAGTGGAGAGCTTTGTGGGGCATGGTGGCACATGCCTTTAGTCCCAATGCTTGGGAGGCACAGGTAGGAGGATCGCCATGAGTTCAAGGCCACCTGAGACTACAAAGTGAATTCCAGGTCATCCTGGGCTAGAGTGAGACCCTACCTTGAAAAAAAAAGAAGGAAAGAGAGAGAATAGAGAGCTTGTATTCACAAGCTGTGGGATTGAGCAAAGAGAGGAGAGCTGCAGGCATATTCAGTCTCAGCCTCGGCACTAAACTTAACTCTAAATCTTCCTTCCCTTCTCCCCACACACAGTGAGGAAATACTCATGCTCTCTCAGAGAATCACTATGTTGTCAAAAAACCTATTGTGGGCTGGAGAGATGGCTTAGCAGTTAAGGCACTTGCTTGAGAAGCCTAAGGACTCATGTTCAAATCTCCAGGTCTCACGTAAGCCAGACACACAGTGAAACAAGTGTGCAAGGCCACACATGCACACAAGAGGGTGCATGCATCTGGAGCTAGTCACAGTCGCTGAAGGCCCTGGTGCACTCATTCTCTATCTCTCTTTTACTTGGTCCCTCAAAATAAATTTTTAAAAATAAAATAAATGAACAAATAAACCTATTGTGCTTTCCTGAGCTCAGCGTGGCCCATGAACTTGGAGCCCATGACCATGAAGGAAAAGATATTAATAATTAGATAGAATCACACATTAAATAAATCTATATGGGGAAAATATTAAAAGGATTTAAAATGGACTTTTATCATGTAGAAATTAAAGGTACAAGATAGTGCCCTCTTTTAAAATTATGTGAGGCACCGTGAAGAATGCAGAAATACTTCCATAAGCTTAAGTTAGCTGGTTACAAAAAAAAAAAAAAAAAAAAAAAAAAAAAAAAAGGTTTGCTTACTTCAGGAACTTCCACTTAAATATATGATAAAAGTTTTAGTTTAAAATTTTGTATTATGCATGTGTGAGCAGGGGTATGTGATGTGTGCCAGTGTGCTTTCACATGGGTACGTGTACAGACCATGTGTCCACCTCAGGCGTTATCCTCCTTTGAAACAGGCTCTCTAAATGGTCTGAAGCTCACCAGTTAAGCTAGACCAGCTGGCCAGAGAGCTCCAGGAATCCTCAGGTTTCTGTCTTCCCAGTCTTAGGCTTGCATGAATGTGCCACCATACCAGGCATTTATTTACATGGGTGCCGGGGATCAAACTCAAATCCTCATGCTTGTGAGGCAAACACTTTACTAACCTGTCCATGGAAATCTGCACATTGAAGTCACATCTTGCAATTTCAGGGAAACCCAGATTAAGGCATCCCCAAAACAGAGTAATAACACATTTATTTACCTGAGCATGATCAGAAGGAGGAGGTTATAACCGTTCCGGGGCTTTAATGGGATATGCATGATCCTGAAGCCAGAGATCCTAACCTCTACCATCCATGGGTATATTCTCTGCCCTTGGGAATGTATAGTGTAGAAAGGAATGCAAAGAGGGAACTAATTATTGTGCAGTACGACACAGATGGTGCTGTGTGTCCCAGGAAGGGTGCAGGTTTATGGTGCAGGTTGGTGGCTATAGAAATCACAGGACAACTGTCCTACCTAGTCTGACTTACCAAGAACAGCAATTGTACCAGAGAGTATTTGAAATTATGAAGGTTCCGTGGTTCATGGGAGATCCACAATACCAAAATCAAAGTCCCAGATCAGAGATAATTCAGGACCACCCACATCCTTTCTCACAAAATATAACCCCACCCCCACACCCCCCTTTTATCACTGGGAGAGACTAGGGTGGGAGCGATTGTGTAGGAAGTTTATCAGGAAACATATCTTGGCTTCACAAGTCTAATTTCATTTCTGATGGTCTTTAAAGACTATGATACCTATGTCCAGTCTTATGACTCATGAATTCTACTTCCAAAAAATAAAAAAATTTATCCAGAGCAGGAAACAGACATACTTGACTCCTGGAGCTCACAACTTGGAGTTTGAAGGGTTCTAGCTGTGTCCTGGACTCCAAAGTCTATAGAAAGGGAAGGTACTGAGGAAGTGGGCTGCCTGTTCAATGATGCCTGTGTGAGGTGTGAGCAAAATTAGAATGCTGTCTTTCACTTCAGGAATATGCCTAACTCCATTAGGGAAAGAGCGCTTCTCGACTCCATTGTTTCCCTTCAACACACATAAATGTAAGTCCTGGACCTTCCGGCCTTGGTCAAGCCTCCTACACTGCTGGCTGCTGACTCACGTGTCTGCTGCTACCTGCATGTGTGACCTCAGCCCGCCCTCACGGCAACCCTCTGAAGAGGGAATTATTATTATCGCCATTGGCAATCACTCCTTGGGTGGACAATGGGCCTATTCAGGGTTGGGTGACCAGGTAGGGGAGATGAAACTGAAGCCCAGACTGTTCCACCCCACAACCTCACCTGGTTGCCTCCAGAAAAGCAGGTGCATCTCCACATTTGCATCACTGACACAATGCTACTGGTTCGGCTGGGCAGCAGTAGGGTTAAATACGATCAGTGTTGAAAACCAACAATCAGAAGTGTCCCTTCCCATAAGGAAAATTCTCTTGAAAGCATCTACAGTTAGGGGCATGTCAGGTTTGCCACAGAGTGTACACTGTCACACAATGCAGACCTGAAGCTAGCTGACCCTTCAAATGAGCAGGGCTTTATTTCGGTCCCCTTTTTCTCATCTTCCCACCTCCGCTCCTCTCTTCATGCTGCTCTCAAGTGACCGATTGAATGGGCTCAAGCAGTGGCCATTTAGTCCCTCGTGGTTTTCATTTCCAGCGGTGTTGTTCATTTTTTTTTGTTGTTGTTAACTGGCTTGTATTTCCTTTCTGAGTTAATACATTTCATTTCCATTGCAATATGGTCTTTCAAAGGTGAATGATCAGAATTCATTATGGAAAAGTCAAAAAATACAATTAAAGCCAAAGAGCTGGCATGAATTTGTTTGTGTATTTAATTATGGAACATGTTTGCTTGTGTTGTTTTAACTACAGTTTGAAATGAGTTGAATGTGCATAAAGGCTTCTTTAGTAAATGCCATTGGAGCCCTGGGTTTGCAGTGAGCAACGGAGGAAAGGATTTCTCGATAAATCAGGTATAGAGATGGTGGTCCTAATCAGGTAGGAGTGTTGTGGCGATGACGGGCTGAGAGAAATACACAAGATAGAAAGAGCAAACTTGGAGAGAGAGGGAGATGGAAGAGGTGGCTTGGAAGCAAGAAAGATGGCTGCCCTCTGTAATGACTTCCTACATTCATGACCTTCCTGAGGAAGTTAACTACTGGGTATGTCTACAATAGACAGTGAAACCTTGACTTGACAAGGTTGAAATGGAAGAGTAAAAGACACTCCAGCTATGAACTAGAGAGTGGCCTATCATTAAAGAGAATTGAGGAAGATTTACTTTTGTAAAGATGACCTCTTTTACCAAGGAATAAAGAGGGAATGAATCACATAAATAGCCTTGAGCTCTCTTCTTTCTATCCACCACCGCCTCCAACAGACCTGACAGCAAGAAAGTTGGACGTGCCCTTGCCTCTGATTTGGACACTGGGGTGGTTTGAATCAAATGTCTGCCATAAACTCATGTGTTTTGAAAGCTCTGTCCTCAGCTGATGGCAACTTGGGAGGTGAGCCTTGCTAGAGGAGATGTGTAGCTGGGCGAGGACCCTGAAGTTTATTAGCCTCTAGCTTCCAGTGTTAGTTCGGCTCACTCTCCTGCTGCTGTTTTCCACCTGCAGTGGCAGAGGTGACGTCCAGCCTCTGCTCATGCCATGCTTTCCCCTGCCATCGAAGCTTCCCCTCAAGACTGTGAGCCAAAATAAACACTTTCCGCCCATCAGCTGATTTTGGTCAGGTGCTTTGTCCCAGCAACAAGAAGGGAACTATAATAAACACCAAAAATCTTTTCTTCCACATCTCTTTCTTTCTCTGATATCTCTGTTAAGGCTACCCTCCCTCGCGACTTGACTTATGCATTCCTGTACACAAAAACAGGCGCATCTCAGCAATCCAGTTACCATGATAACATCTTGTTTGTGTGTCTCCTACCCTGTCCACACCATCTTTCTAAACATTCTATGCCTCAGACAGAGAAGTGTTCAGTGGATGTTCATTGAATGAATATATGAACCGAACCAGATTGGTGGAAAGCCTCTGTGGTGATTTGATTCAGGTGTCTCCCATAAGCTCAGGTGTTCTGAATGCCAGGGTCCCAGCTGATGGAGATTTGGGAATTAATGCCTCCTGGAGGCAATGTATTGTTGGGGGTGCACTTATGGGTGTTACAGCCAGTTTCCCCAAGCCAGTGTTTGGCACACACTCCTGTTTATATTGTCCACCTGATGTTGGCCAGAGGGTGATGTCCACCCTCTGCTCATGACATCGTTTTCCCCTGCCATCGTGGAGCTTCTTCCCCTAGAGCCTGTAAGCCAAAATAAACCTGTTTTCCCACATGCCTCTCTTGGTCAGGTGATTTCTGCCAGCAATGCGAACCTGACTGCAACAGGCTCTTAAGATCTAAACTCAGATTCTCTAAACTCTCATAACCAGCCATTCCATGGCAAAACTATGAGCCAGTTGACCTTTCTTCACCTCGCCTCTAAATAAGATACAATAATAATAATTACCTTAAAAGAATTTGAGATTTAAAGCAGATAATGCCTTTTGTTGTTTTAATGATTGCTTAAGTATATTTTTGAGGAGATGTTTTTTAGTTGACTATGAACTGGACTGTATGAACATGTTGCACATTAGTCATATTCCCATCTCACCATACTCTTATGTTCCCTCTCCCCTGTCCCTGGTATTCACTGTGGAGGTCATGAATGCAGCAGTCCCTGTCTGGAGATAGGAGGAAAGGACAGCGCTTCCGGATGCTCCTCCCCACACTATGGCTCTTACAATCTTTCTGCCCCCTCTTCCACAATGTCCCCTGAGCCTGGGCAGGTGTGTTATAAGTCTCCTTTAGTGTTGATCTCTGAGCATCCTCTGATTTTCTACTTTGATGACTTTTGAATCTCCTTAGTATATACCACCATCTCCCAGGAGAAGGTTCCCAGGCTGGCAGAGAGAGCAGCCCTCGTGTTCAATCCACTACTTCCTCCATGATGTCTCCTGAGCCCTGGTGGATGTGATAGAAATGACTCTTCTGCTAGGCATTTGGTACTTATGGATCTTGGGTCTTCCTCGTATTCACCTCCATCTATAAAAAGCAGATATTCCAACCAAAAGTGAGAGCAGAATGAATCAAAGGTGATAAGCATAGCCATCTAAAAGACTTTTTTTGATAGGTATACTCACTCGCCTTAGCCAAAGAACAGTGGGAGCTTCCTTCTAGAGTCTATGATCTTCCTATCCATAGGCTTTTGACTCGGTTCTCAGTACCAGGTGTGAATTCACACCCACTGCGAAGGCCTCATATATAATACGAAAGCAGTTGATGACCTTCATACACTGTGTGCCACTACTGCACACATGTGTACATCTTGTCTGGCTGGTTGATTTTGTAACTTGCAGAATCCCCTGCTCATTCAGGCTATTGTTAACCATCATCTTCCAGCAGCTCACGTAGCACTTTCCAGAACTATGAGGGCTAGCCAGCAGGGAGCTGGCTTCCTTCTCAATTCCAGTGTGATTTCTCAGTGCCTTATGACTGCAGCCTGTGATGTCTTCAGCAAGAGTTTTGCTCCAGTGGGTTACCCAGTACTTTGGCAATGGCCTGCACTGAAACATACTTTTAAAAAAGTGAATGGTTTCTCAATGAGCGTGAATGTTTCTTGGACACTGAGTGGGCACAGTAGAGCTTGCTCAGGCCTGTGTCCCTTTGTCCCCACAGCACATCCCATCCACAGCCAGCTTTCAAGCCCTCCCTGTCCCTGAACCCTGTCATTGCCTGTACTTCACTGACTTCTTCAAGGATGACACAGGTCACCTCGCCTCCGGGTCTGTTGTTCCCTGAGCCTCTATCCCAATGTAGCCACATGCTGGTTTCTCTGGTCTCGGCTCAAACACCGCTTCCTTGGAGAGCCCTTCCCTGACTTCTGAATCTAAATTGCACCAAATTACTCTCTATCCTCTTTATTTCCCCACTTCGTATTGCTTTCTCATGTTCATTTTATACTTGTTTAGACTTTACCAATTTCCATCATATGCCTAAGTGCTCAAAGAGATGGGCTCCTGTCCCTTTTCTTTGCTATATGCTCAGTAACTAGAACAGTGTGTGGTGCATAATGCGTGCTTCGTAAATATTTGTGTGATAAATGCATTCAATAACATTTTGTTTTGTTACTTTAAGGAGTATTTTTCATTACTTGAAGAACTTTATTTATTCTTCCATACAGGGCAATTGACATGATTCTTTCTTTACAGTAGAGCTATATGATCTTACTGTTAAATAAATGCAAGGGGAAAATCCCAAGTAAAGAAAAGCATTGAGTAAACAGATACAGATGTGATACACAGATGTGATATCATTCACTCCTGTCATAAGAGAATGATCAACATATGGGAAAATTTGGAAAACACTGGCATGAGAAGCAAGTGAGAAGTGCACAACCCACATTAAAAAAAAAAAAAAACTCCAAGTTGCATAAAGAACTTCTGAGTGGCAAACCCTGCCTCCCTCAAACAGTAGTCTTGCAACTTGGGTGCAACTCAGCTGTCCTTTACTGAATGTCAGCTGTGTGCTCAGGGTTGGAGGAGAGACTGACAGGAAGATGAAGAGACCACTCTCATCCTCAGTAAGGTTCACAGTGTGAATTCAAAGATAGCCACAGCACCATGATAGTCACAAGCAAACTTGGGGGGGGGGGTGTTGAAGGATTAATAAAGTCTAGACAAATAGAGAAGTACAGTGTGTTTTGCCCTGAACTCCATCAGGGCCTCTCCCAATCCCCTGATGGACTAGGGCACAAGTAGGGCCCAAAGCAACTCACACTGAAGGTATAGCTGCAGAGCGGTAGCAGAGAATAATTTGGGGAAATAAGATCACATCCTCTATGAATTTTAGTGGAAAAACTCATGTAGAACATCTTGCCCAGAGCACTTATTTTGGCCACTTCTTCGATAGCCATTGTCCCAAAGGCATTGTGGGATGGTACCCATGTCCCCCTGGGGGGGGGGGCTTTGGAGAAACAGTTCTGCTTCCAAAGTTGCCAGCTTCCAGGGCTCCCTTTCCTGCCCACAGAGACAATACTCAGAAAACCCTCTCCCGGATTCTCACTGGATCCCGCAGGCAGCCATCACTAGCTGCCCTGAATCTTCCTGAAGGAGGTGCCCGCTGTTCTTGAGAGACAGACCCCCAGAGACTGCTGGCAATGCTTTGCCAGATCCCCAGGCAACTTGGCTGACAGAACACTGCTCTCCAGCAGCAGCAGGCCTCCAAATAAATCTGCCCTCAGAAGTACCAGGAGTCCAGACTTGAGCAAAAAGACTTTTCATCTCAAGGGGGAAAAATATCCCAGACTGGCAAGGACCTGAAAGCCAAGTGCGCAGGTCTCCTTGCTCTGTCCCCTGCAGACAGAGCCTGGCACTCCCCTGATGAGGGCATCATTTCTTTTGCATGGCTTAATCCTCCTCACTTCACAATATCTTGTCTCCATGTGCCAAGTTTGTGGCATCAATGTCCATGTTTTTAAAAGTTGGTGTGATTTAATGTGGCTCTTTATCTTCCCAATGTACTTTAGAGATAATATCCTACTTAATTTTATCAAAGGTCTCTAGTGAGTAACAGCATAGAAAAGACGATTTCACAGAGGCCTTTATGATCTTAAATAATGCATAAAGAAATAAACTTCCCTTCTCAGTGTGTCAGAAATTATTGCTGGTCGTTCATTCCTTTCTCACATGCTAATATCTGGTTTCCAGAAAACTCCCGCTTGGAAAATAACTACAGGAGAGAAATGATATTTATTCTCTCTCTCTTTCCCTCTCCTTCTCTCGCCCTGTCTCTCCCTCACATTCCCTCCCTCTCTGTCTCTCTCTTGTAAGCTAAGAAGTGAATCTCCTTCTTGATTTCCTTTCATTAACATTTCCTTTCAAAGCTAAAAGTGTTTCACGGAATGTTAATGACTGTTATGCAACCTTAATTTGGAATCAAATAAACATTAGGGAATACTAAATTAAACAAAATCAAGCAGGTATATTTACTAAGGTTACATCCAAGCTATTAGAAAGTGGCTCTACAGTGTTAATATTCAAGCGGGTATACAGTATACAGCAGTCCCTGTATTTAATTTCGCCATGAAGTCATCTCTTTTGAGGCAGCATCTTGGGAGACAGGAGTTCATCCTCTAGTGTTAAACTAGCAAAGAGAGACCTGTCTCTACAACATATGCTCCAATCCTCCTGAAGCTGAAACATGCTCCAATCTTTATGCCACACCCCCCAAAAACTGCAGTAAATAAATAAACATTAGGTGTGAGGTTTGTACACCAGTCTATCACACTATCTACTTCCCCTTCTCCCAACTTTTATGTATAAGAAGCAATTTCTCCTGATTCTAGAATTGTTTTAAGGCATGTTCATGTTCATGTGGGTGGATGTGATGTGTACAGGTACACGTGTGTGCATGTCCATGTGGAGATCAGGTCACAAACACAGGTGTTGTTCAAGTACACTGTCCACAGTCACACTGACCTGCCCACAATGGTCAACATAAGGTGTGACTACAGGCTTGTGTAGTCATTCAGTGCCTGTGAATTCATTCACTCAAGACCTCCATATGCTCACATGTGTTGACAACATCATATTCACGGGGTATCTGTGTTTTCCTTCAGGTGCCATAGTAGAGAAGTCAGATGATCCTAAAATACAGCAGCTGAACTTGAACTCAGAAGCATTAGGCAAAATCCAAGTGGATCTAACTGTGTAATCCATAAGAATTGATGCTCTGCCAGCTATGAAGAATATAAAAGAAAATTCAAACCAGAATAGATCAGTGGGTGGATCATTGAAATAGAAATTACAAAAGAATTACATAAGGATTTAAACATGGGCAATTGGTTTTGGAAGACAGTTTCCCTCTGGGCCATAAATACTATTGACACAGAGAAAACAAAACAGCTTCTGCCTGGAATCTGGGTCTAAGACACCTCTTCTGTGTCTGCAGCTCCTGACTCAGGTACTCAGCACATTTGAGCAAAGATGCTACAACACCCTTGGGGGGGCGGGGTCACTCATAGATGGGTGGGATGGTATAGGATGGTACAGAAAGGAAAGATGTCTGACTTAACTGTTATAGACCAGTGCCCTGCTCGTGGGAAGGCTCTTCAGTAAAGTCTCCCAGGGCTGCAATCCCTCCCACACACACCTCCACACACCTATGCAAGAAGTGAGTATTCTGATGCCTAGGGGGCCTTAAATGGCACATACAAGCACTGTAAGAGTCTAGGGGATAGGGAAAGAGAGAGAAGGAAGGGAAGCAGGAGATGGAATGGAGGGAGGGAGGGGAGCGGAGAGGAGGGGAAGGGAAAGAAGAGAGAGAGAGAAAGAGAGAGAGAGAGAGAGAGAAAGGAACTTTGTTTTTACTTTTTGAATAGTAGCTCCGGAAACATTCAACTTTTTCATTGATCCACACAAATTATGCAACCCTCTGAGCCTTCTTGCTACCTCACTGGGTGAGGAATTTACCTAACTTGGAGATGTCCCTGGGGACACAGTTGCCCTGGGCGAATCCGCTTCCTAGCCTTTGACTGTAGGACTGCACATTCCCCACAGTCTCCAGACAGGTTTCCAGTATTCTCTTCTGTATATTGAGGGGTAACAAAAACCACCTTGCAGGACTACTAATAAAGCTGATGTGATGACGAATCAGGAATGTGAGTTAAATGTTTAGTGAAGGTGCAGGTGTGAAACAGCGAGCATTGATTTAAGAGTAGCGGGTATTGCATGGTCCTCTGGGGGTGCTTCTCAAGTGAGTCTGTCTACGCAGGTCTCATTGCAGATTCTTATTTGGAAGCTCTGAAGTGGACATGACATTCTTTGATCTTGTGCTTCTAGTCTGAGTAACTTAAGTTGAGATGCAAGCCCCTCAAAGACATGAAATAAACAAAACAGCCTCCACTTCCGCAGTGATAGCACATGTAGAGAAACAAGATATTTAGGCAGCTAGTGAAATGGCAAAGCAGAGTTCTGGTTGAAACATTGTTTTACAGGGGAAATTTATTCTCACCCAGCCAGACCTGAGCTGTCTTCGAACGAATAGACTCTGAGGGGTCCAGAGACCTCAGTTCTGGTCCTGGCTATGCCCTGAAGTACACATTCATGGAGATGGAAAAACATTCGACAAATCACAGAGATTCTGAAATATAGTCCAAAGCTTAAAATGTAGTGAAAAAGAAGTATGTGGGTAGAAAAGAGATCATGAACAGAGCTTGTGACACAGTCATCAACAAAGCACAGTTTAGGATAGCTTTGAGCAGCTGTATACATTTCCTAGAAGTTCCACAAACCATGTGCCTTAAAAACAAATGTATTGTCTGTCTCAAAGTTCCGAAAGCTTCAAGTCTGAAGGGCACTACGCAAACATCATTAGGGTCTTATGGGGTCATTGAACTGAGTTGTGTTGGGACAATGAACGGAATTAGGCTTCCTTCCCAATGATACCTTCTCTACATGCTAGTAAGGGAGTGTTATGTCATTCTGCAACTACGAACTGGCCAAGTGCCTCCCTAATATGTTAGCAAACAGGCTGCAGTCATGGTGAACAAGGTCTCTCTCCCAGGCTCTATGAGGACCAACTAACTTCTATTCTTTTCCTTTACTCTTGCCCAATGGAAAAACCTACGTAAACACTGTTCATAATGTGAATTTTGTCCACAGGTGGAAGGGGGCATCGAGCAAATTATTTTCTCAAATTAAACCATCCTCCTTGAAAGATTGAAACTTTTTTCTTAAATGCCACTTTCCCTCTTTCAATTATCTGTTCTCTGACCAGACAAGGGGATTCATTGTTACCTGGGCACACAATATCTTGTGCATCCAAATAACCCTCCTTCCTAATGCCTTTGAGTTTACAAGCAGGAAAGGAGCATTTTACACAAAGGCACCCCAAGTACAGCTATGAGCAATAGTAATCTTTCCCCAACCCTGGATGCCAGGCTGATTGTCCACCCCAGACTAATTTGGAGAATCTGTTCTCTGCCAAACAGAGGAATTGAGTGTGCTCTATGTGTGGGCAGACGAAGGGAAGGCGTGGAGAGAAAAGAACATGAAATGAGTGTCTGTTAAGAACGAGATGCAGGCTTCTGCCTTTGTTGTCTCCACTTGGAGATGCCAAGCCCAAACAGCTCGTTGGAGCTTGTGGTGGTGTAAATGTGAAATGTCCCCCTGTAGCCTCATGTGTCTATGATTGAGCCTCGTTCTCAATCCCCAGCTTAATGGAGCCTTTGGGAAGAGGAGCTTGATGGAGGAGATGGGTCATGGTCGGTAGGGAGGACTTTGAAGTTTATTAGTCCACACCTACTGTATGTTCGCTACCTAGCTCACTCTTGCTGCTGCTGCCCAACTCATAGATGACAAGACGCGATGCCCAGCCTCAGTTCCTATCACGCTTTCTCTGCCATGACGAAGCTTCCCTTTGAAACTGGAAGCTGCAATAAACCTTTTCTTCCCATAAGCTGGTTTCATTGGGTGTTTTGTCCCAGCAATGAGAAGGTACAGATATGGTAGCTCATTTCTTTCATTAATTAAAGAATACTTTATTGGTTTCTGTAATCAACCTCACATAGTTAAGACTTTACATTTTTTAAAAACTTAAAAAAAATTTTTGTTCATTTTTATTTATTTTAGAGTGACAGAGAGAGAGAAAGAGGCAGATAGAGAGAATGGGCGTGCCAGGGCTTCCAGCCACCGCAAATGAACTCCAGAAGCGTGCACCCCCTTGTGCATCTGGCTAACGTGGGTCCTGGGGAATCGAGCCTTGAACCGGGGTCCTTAGGCTTCACAGGCTAGCACTTAACCGCTAAGCCATCTCTCCAGCCCAAGACTTTACATTTTTAATACAGTATGCTACCTCTGTATAGGTTGAAAAAACAAGAAAAAGTAAGCTTAACATTTCCGGGCCAGCAGGGCTATATTTTCTGTACAATGCAAATTCAATGCAGCAAATTGAGTTATTTTCCAAACTGGACAGAAGAGCTATAGTTTCCAAAAGTTCAAATTTTATGTATTTGTGTATAAATAGTAGCATGTTATGCACCAGCAACGGCAACCACTTTTCTAAGTTCTGTGGTTATCAGACAAAATTATAGAGGCATCCAGTGTACTCCATTAAAGAATAAATATTTTTAAAAATCACACCACAGAGCTGGAGAGATGGTTTAGTGGTTAAGATGCTTGCCTGTTAGCCGGGCGTGGTGGCGCACACCTTTAATCCCAGCACTTGGGAGGCAGAGGTAGGAGGATCGCCGTGAGTTCGAGGCCACCCTGATACTCCATAGTGAATTCCAGGTCAGCCTGGGCTAGAGTGAGACCCTACCTCGAAAAACCAAAAAAACAAAACAAGATGCTTGCCTGTGAAGCCTAAGGACCCATGTTCGACCCCCCAGGTCCCACGTAAACCAGGAGCACGAGGTGACACAAGTGCAAGGTCAAGCATGCGCACAAGGTGGTGCAAGTGTCTGGAGTTTGACTGCAGTGGCTGGAGACCCTGGTGTGCCAATTTCTCTCTCTCTGTCATAAAAAAAGTATAAAAAATTCATACCACAGGAAACAGCAAAGTTCTGTTGCTATTGTGGTATCTAGCACCACAATTTTCTTAGCTTCTCTATCATTATATGGAAAGAGAACGTTCTGGAGTAATGACATTAAAAATAACTCTTGGGCTAGGGAAATGGCTCAGTGGTTAAAGGAACTTGCTTGTAAAGCCTGACATCCCGGGTTCAATTCCCCAGTCCCCATGTAAAGGCAGATGCACACAGTGGCACATTCATTTGGAATTTGTTTGCAATGGCAAAAGGCCCTAATGCACCCATATACTCTCTCTCTCTCTCTCTCTCTCTCTCATTGCAAATGAGTAAATAAAATATTAATAAGAAACAGCTGTAATAGAACACAGTCACTGCTATGTATCATGAAGCAGGTACAAGATATTTAAGCCATATTCACAACTGCTAAAAAAAATGGGTTGTTCCCAATCCACACCATGACCAGTCTTCACTAAATTCCACTGGCATCCAACACACATGCAAATGCCAGGCCCAAGCATGTTGGGCACACACTAGCCCCTTCCGGCATGCCCGTGTCCTCGGGGCCTGTCCTGAGCAATTCAGTTCACTGCGCACGAAAGCATAAACCTTGGAAATTGCAATATACCATGCTAAGAGAAAATAAACTATCCTCCACAGATTAGGCTTAATTTTGCAAACTCCATTTCCTGGAGATAATTGGTCACAGGGCACTTACAGGAGGATTAGTCGGCTTGAAGTTCCATCGTCTCCCCTGAAAGCTTCCCCAGTCCTTGCAGCATGGAATTAATCTCTCCTCCTTTGTACTCCCATAGCTCTTGACCTGGACTGCCGTTACAGCACTTATCACAGTCTCCCTGGCGGTATGGTTATTCCTGTGTCTTATTTCCCTTGCAAGGCTCCAAGCACCGTAAGGAACGGCACCCTGTCCTGGCCATTCTCTTACTTACAGCACCAAGGGCAAGGCGTGGTGTGCACGTAGCAGAGATGTGCTGGAGAACCGAGGGTGCAAACGGGCACATGATTTCGTGGGCGTTCTCTTATCAGTATCAAATGTCACTATCTCCTCTTTATACAAGGTGTCTGTTTTTTTTTAATCTTTTAAAATATTTTACTATTCATTTATGAAAGAGAAAGAATGGGTGCATCCGGGCCTCTTCCTGCTCCAAAGGAACTGCAGATGCAGGCACCATTTTGTGTATCTGGCTTTACGTGATTGCTAGGAAATCAAACCCGGCCCACCAGGCTTGCAAGCAAGCGCCTTTAACTGCTAAACCATCTCTCCAGCCCCTCTTCTAAATTTTTGAAAGTGAACTCTGGAATACTTAAATGGATTCTGGACCCCTAAAGAATAGAAGTTCAAGAAACCTTTGGGGTGAACCTGTTGGGAGATTAAAGATTCAACAAATATATACACAATGGGAAATTCACCCTAAATACCCCTACTTGTTTTAGAAGGTAAGAGAATGTGAAGGGGTAGGGGAAGACTTGTATCACTAAGATTTTGAGTTTATAGCTAACGGAACTGCATTTAGGTAACAAAAGCAAAGACTGAACTTATTAGGGAGACATTTGGAAGTTCACAGGATGAAAGGAACGGCTGGAAAACTGGGCACCAAAAATACAGGAAATGAAGCGGCTCACAGCATATGTAGCAGGCAAAGAATGGCTTCAGGGCTGAAAAGATGGCTTAGAGGTTAAGACAATTGCCTGCAAAGCCGATGTTCGACTCTCCAGGTCCCCCGTAAGCCAAATGCACAAAGTGACGTAAGTGTGCAAAGTTGCACGTGCACACAAAGGAGCACACGTGTCTGGAGTTGGATTGCAGTGGCTAAGGTCCTGCATGCCAGGTCTCTCTTTCCCTCCCCCCATCAGTTGCATTAAAAAAAGGCCAGTCTTGGGCTGGAGAGATGGCTTGACGGTTAAGCGCTTGCCTGTGAAGCTTAAGGACCCAGGTTCAAGGCTCGACTCCCCAGGACCCACGTTAACCAGATGCACAAGGGGGCGCACGCGTATGGCGTTCATTTGCAGTGGCTGGAGGCCCTGGTGCGCCCATTCTCTCCCTCTGTCTGCCTTTCTCTCTCTGTCTGTCATTCTCAAATAAATAAATAAATTGCAGTTTCCCTTTGCATTGTATTGCTTTGATGACTGTAATTTGAATCAGATCTGAAAGAAGTCCAGAATAATATATATATTTAAAAAAAAAATGGCCAGTCTTTTGGGCTTGCCTCAAAAAATAAAAATGGTAGGCCAGGCGTGGTGGCGCACGCCTTTAATCCCAGCACTTGGGAGGCAGAGGTAGGAGGATTGCCGTGAGTTCGAGGCTACCCTGAGACTACATAGTGAATTCCAGGTCAGCCTGAGCTAGAGTGAGACCCTACCTCGAAAAACCAAAAAAAAAAAAAAAAAAAAAGAATGGCTTCTATTCAAGTCTATCTACTACTATAGGAATGTCTAGATCTAAAAATGTATCCCATCCTTACAACATCCATTCAAGCCTAAGAATCTAGTTAGTCAAAGCCAGGTCATTCATTCATGGCTTGACTAGGGAATGGTCCTTAGGAGAGATTATATATAATCCTTCAAGAGATGCAATTCCCAAATAGAAAATGCAAGTGTTATTCACAGAAGAGACAATGGGTCCTGGCAACCAAAACAAAGCTAATAACTATGATTGTGTTACCTTGGAAAACACCCAAAGGACTTTAAAAACCAAAACGCTTTTTGTAGAAGAAATATAAGACCCTAAAAAAAATCCTTCACTTACTTAAGTAGATTGGACTTGGAGCTCAAGTGACAAATGCTATAAAATAGTTCATTCCAGGATTTGTGTTGCCCATATATTTCAGGACATTTTCCCACATTAAGTTGCTTAAAAGCTATATGTTTTAATAGAAAAAAAAGAAGGTCAAACATACCTTGAAAGAAATCATGAAATAATGACTAAATCTGAAATTAGAGTTGATGAGAATACTAAGGTAACTGAATTTCTGTCCAAAAAAATGTTCCATTTCCTCATGGGGGTGTGTGCTAAGCTGTAGACAGGAAGAAATGGAATTCTAGGAATTATATTATTCTCTACTTTCAGTTTCTAACTTTAATTGACAGGTTAAAGTTACATTTTGCCAACAGGTGCTTGTTCTATATATTAGTAGGAACTAAAAGTCTTAGATTTAAAAGTAATTCTCTGAATCAAAGATTCTGCTAAGATCATACAAGCACTTCTCATTTGGTATTTATGAGAAACTGACAAGAGTAAATAATCTCAATATTATGAAACTAGGGATCAGAGAAATGAGGCAACTTGCCTGAGGTTGCATAACTACTAAGTAGTACAAAAGTAAAGAAAATAATCTATGGGTAATAAATATATTATGCATACATTCATATGTCATGATTGACTTTAGTATTTTCTAAAGTCATTATGTTAGTTATCATTACAGTGAGCAAGCTTTCAATGAATGCATACTAAATGCAGAGGTTTATAATGCAAATATAAAAGTATGACTCAAGAACAAAAATTTGGGGGGCAGAAAGAAAGATCCACTTGAATACAAGGGCTTTCTGGATAGAGCACTATGACCTACTATTCCCTCTATTGACTCTGAAAATGGTTTGTAGTTGTTTTATTAGGACTAAACTTAAAGAGTCAATTATTTTTACCCTTGTGTCTATTTGCCTCTAGAATATCTTATTAATAGAGGTAGTAGAATGCATTTCTTCAACATTAAAAATGTCAAGGTAATTCAAACTGCATGATCTCAAAATAAGAACAAACATAGAATAATTGGGTTTAATTAGAGTCCATAAATAAATCTTTACTCTATAGTCTATTGATTCTTTACAAGGGTGCAATGCATTTTAATAAAGAGTGATTACAATAAATTATATACATATTAACTGGATATCTGATATAAAAGAATGAAATTGGGTTCCTCACCTCATCATCATATGCAAAAATGAACTCAGTATGGCTCATAGACACTGTAGGCAATAAGACCATGTAACTCTTAGGAGACAAACAGGAATAAAGACAGCTGAACAATGGCTTCTTACAAGTAGCACCAAACACATAAGGGACAGCTGAAAAAAATAGATGACCTGGGTTTCAACAAAAGAAACTGTGCTTCCCAAAATGCTCTCAAGGAAGTGAGAAGGGGGGTTGGGGAGATGGTTCAGTGGTTAAGAGCACTTGCTGCTTAAGCGTGAAGGTCTCTCTGGCTGGAGACCACTGAGTCCAACTCCTCTGACCCCACTTACAAAGCTCGGCATGGCTACTCACATCTGTAAGCTGAAGATGGGAGAATTGCTGGGTCTACCTCACCTAAAACAGTTGGGGTTCAGGGAGAGACCCCCTGTGGTGGTTTGAATAGAATAGATGGCCCCCAATATATTCAGTTGTTTATTTGTTTGTAGTTTGCATCTCTAGCCACCTGGCTGGAGGCAGTGTCACTGGGTGGATCTTAAGGTGTGGTGGTGGGTTTCAGATTTCAATCTAAAGATATGCAAAGTATGCCTAGCTGGAGTTCCTGAAGTGTGCTGTGACTTTTAGGCTTGTACTTCTCTCTCTCTGCTTGGTCCTGTGAAGGCAGGCCAGCTTCTTCTGCTATTATGGAACTTCCCCTAGATCTGTAAGCATCAATAAATATCCCTTCCTCCATAACTGTGCCTGGTCTGGAAATTCATCTCAGTGAACCTGAAGCTATCTGCTACACCCCCATCTCAAGGACATATGCAGATGAGCAGTAAGAGGGCCCCATGTTCTCCTCTAGCCAGCACACATTCACATGGGGCACATGCATCCACACACACACGTGCATACACACCACACCACACCGCCTGCCCCTCCCACACACATACACACACACATTCAACGAAAGACAAAATGAAAAATAAAACAGCCCCGAGAACAGGAGAAATAGTCGTAAATCAGACATTTGAAGAGGAATTTGTGTCCAGAATATTTTAAGAATATTAACAACTTATGCCAACTTTAAAATGAATTTATTGAAGGCTTCCAGGTAAGATAGCAGGGTACAAGTTATGTCTGAGAGAACAGTGGAGTAAAGACACAAAGACAGACTCCAAGACAGCTCCTCTGGCAACCACAACGACCTATGCCTACAAGACAGGACAGACTGGTAACTGCATACTGAACTAGCAGTGGTATCTCTCACCTCAAATGGCCCTGAGCAGCCAGAACTCAGCAGCCCTATTCCAAAGCTGCAGTCATCCAGTCCAGATTCAGCCTTCCCGGGATAGAGCAACCACACCCAAGAGGCAAAACCTGGGCAATCTCTGAGCACTCCCTCCTCTCCCTCCCAGCAGTATCTAGCTAGAAGCTTCTCCTAAGTCCTCCTTCTGACAGCAGACAGCCAACTTCCAGGTGCCCACAGGAGCCACGGAAATGAGGGTAAAAGTGTTCTGAAAAACCTGCTCGAGAGGATTCTGCAACAAAGGGCTTCAGTGTATTGCCAACTCCCAGGTCCGCAAGCCCTAGCACGCCACTCCCCTGAAGGGCATTGACATGGTCCGAGGGACCCAGCTGATTCCTGACAGACACCTGCCTTGAGCACGCAGGAAGCAAGAACTTTCTGTGGGTTGGGAACCCTGAGCCGCTCTGCTAGCCTCGGGCAGATGCCCTCCTACCACAATTGCAGGGCGGCTCAGGGCCACTAGCCAAGAGAATAAGATCCTTTGCTGGGCAAGACTTCCACATTCCTCCAGGCCACAAAAATGCCCTGTCTGTGGCATTTCTAATCTCTTTACCATAGGGAGCTGGATTTCTCTAAGCCTATGTGACAGGACAGCCCATGGGGGGAGACCTGACAAAAAATGTATTTGTTTTGTTTGTTTGTGTGTGTGTGTGTGTGATATTTTTTAAATCTTTTTTATTATTATTTTGTTATTTTTATTTACTTATTTGAGAGCAACAGACAGAGAGAGAAAGAGGCAGAAAAAGGGAGAGAGAATGGGCGCGCCAGGGCCTCCAGCCACTGCAAACGAACTCCAGACGCGTGCGCCCCCTTGTGCATCTGGCTAACATGGGTACTGGGGAATCGAGCCTCAAACCGGGGTCCTTAGGCTTCACAGGCAAGCACTTAACCACTAAGCCATCCCTCCAGCCCTATAAAATCTTTTTATTGACAGCTTCCATAAATACAAACAATATACCATGATCATAATCCCCTCCTACCACCTTCTCTTCTGCCCCTCCCAAATCCCCTTACACTGAATGCCTTTTAAAATTTTTTATTTTATTATTATCAATTAACTTTATTTGCCTTGTTTACTTTGGATACAGGGTCTCACCCTAGCCCAGACTGACCAGGAACTCAGTCTGTTGCCCAGGCTGGCCGTGAACTTCACAGTGACCCTTCCTCCTTAGCCTCCCAAATGCTCTGACTGAAGGGGTGGGCCATCACACCTTCCTGACAAAAAGTTTATCTTAGAATCTTTTCATTCCTAAATGACTAAATTCTGGCTGATTTGTGTTGCTACCATTGCAAACTGTAACCTGAGGAGGTGGGAGTGAGGGAGAAAGGACATATGGTTTTTCGGCATTTTAAACTTTATCAGCACCTCACTCATGTCCCTGGGTGGTTCTGCTTGTTTATTCTGTTTGCTGTTGGTGTTGAACTTGGCTCTTTCTCTTTTTTTTTTCTTTTTGTATTCTTCCTTTCTTTATTTTTAAAAATATTTATTTTATTTATTTATTAGAGAGAAAGAGAGAGAGAGAATGGGTGCACCAGGGCCTCTAGCCCTCTAGCCATTGCAAACAAACTCCAGATGCATGCACCACCATGGACATCTGGCTTATATGGGACCTGAAGAATCGAACCTGGGTCTTTAGGCTTCGCAGACATGCACCTTAACCACTAAGCCGTCTCTCCAGCCCTGTCTTCTTCCTTCCTCATTTTCCTTTTAGGTTTTCTGTTTTTGTTTTGACTTCCTCCCTTAGCTCTTTGTGATTACTGATGTTCTTCTTGTTGATGGGTGGGGCAATGTCCTAGGAGTCTAGCCATTCTAGCAGCATATTAGTATTAACACCCGAAATTTTGGATATGACTTGTTAAGCTAAACACAACAGTAATGCAAAAGGTTACCATACAATGGAGCCAAACCAGAGCTACCAACAAGTCAATGGGATTCAACACTGGGCATGAAACCCCTAAAAGCCATGAAAGAAACACACTTCTGAGTGAAACTGAAAGAAACAAAAGAAACAACCAAATAGAGCTGGGAGGAGGGCAGGAAGGGAACAAATAAAGGCAGGGAGTGGGAAACAACCATCTCTACAAATGCCCTAGACACAGCAAAGAGAAACAAAGAAAAAAGAAGGAACACCAACCACCACAACACACGCCCTGCTCTCAATTTCCCTAATCCTGCTGAAAACCAGAAGGCTGACATGTCCCAGAAAGAATTTAGTGCTCTACTTCTAAAAACAATTAATGACTATATAGACACATCAAAAAGCAGATGAGTGAGCTACAAAAACAGCTCTGAGGGGCTGGAGAGATGGCTCAGCAGTTAAAGGCACTTGCTTGCAAAGCCCTTATGGCCTGAGTTTGATCCTCCAGTACCCATGTAAACCCAGATACACAAAGTGGCACGTGTGTCTTGAGTTTATTTGCAGTGGCAGGAGGCCATGAAATGCCCATACTCATTCTATCTCTGTGTCTGCCTCTTTCTCCCTATCTCTCTCTCTCTTTCTCTCTCTCTCTCTCAAATAAATAAATAATTAAAAAAAAAAACTCTGATAGTCCATTTCACCCCAGTCAGAATGACTCATCAACAAAATGAAATACCTGTGCTGGCCAGGATGTGGGGCAAGAAGAACTTTTATCTGCTGTTGGTGAGAGTGAAAACTAGCACAGCCATTATAAAAATCAGTATCAGGTATCTCAAAAAATTAGAAATAGAATTCCCATAGGACCCAACTATATCACGCCTGGGAGTATACCCTAAGGACTCCACATGCTACTACAGAGATACTTGCCCATCCATGCTTATTACGGCTCTATTTACAACAGGTAAGAATTGGAATCAGTCTAGATGCCCATCGACAGATGAATGGATAAGGAAAATGTGGCACCTATATACAATGGTATCTGATTCAGCAGTATGGAAAAATAAAATTACAAAATTTTCAGGAAAATAGATGGACTTAGAAAGAATCATACTAAAGGAAGTGACCAAAACCCAGGAAGACCTAAGTACATGCCCTCTCTGATATTCAGGTCTTAACTTGTATGTAATATATATGTATGTAACGTATATGTAGACGGCACATGTGGGTAAAACCTACAAAGGTAGAATGACAATCAAAAGTGAGTATAAAGACATGAGCTAGGCTGGAGAAATGGCTTATCAGTTAAGGCGCTTACCTGGGAATTGAACCTGGGCCAGTAGGCTTTACAAACAAGCAACTTTAACCACTGAGCAGTCTCCCCAGCCATCTGGCCGTGTTTGGAGTTGAAGATAAAGGCCCTTTCTCTCCCCTCTATTTCTCTTCCTTTGTCTCCATCCCTTGTTTCAGTTTCTTAGTGTGAAGCCTTTCAATCACTGAGAAAACTACACAACACTGTGGCTTACGGTTTATGCTTTGACATCCTAGCATGCTAGTAATAATCCTTCAATGGATGGGTGATTGCACAGCAAAGCAAAATCTACCAAGGAAGGTATGAAGCAATTTTTATAAATAAACATTATGTGTACTTGTTCCCATAGGTTTTACCTCCTAAGTTAAATTGTCCCAAGGAGGGTGAGGTTTTCATGCATCCATATCCCAAATTTATACCTCATACGAATGTCAATAAGAAATCATTGTATCCACTGTGGTAAGAAAGACACAGAACTCCCCTCTCTGCAAGCTAAATTCTTTTAAAAAAAATCACCTTTTCAGCATATAGGTAATTAAATGTAAGTTCGAAGCCAAAGCAATACATAATTACAAAAGAAGGATATGACTCTTGCATGGTAGAAAATGATTCCTCTGAAATGACTCCAGCAATGGAAACTTCTGGGGCCTACCTTAATTTGAGTTTCCCAAGACAGGCTTTAAGACAAAGACCCCAGCACAGGGATGTTTATATAAAAGGTGATCCCAGAAGACACAGCAACAAAATGAGAGAAATGAAACAGAAGACAGAAGTAAGTTTGCATTGATGAGCACATTACTACTAAGGGCAACTGGGGCTCCACCCTGCTGCAGTCCCCTGAGAGACTAGAATATACCCAAGAGCCCAAAGATGAGAAGGCCTGGTGGTGTGGAACATCTACCCTTTGGTTTTCATCCTCCAGTGCTCAGAGCTGTATCCAAAAACGTTAGTCCCCTCACACTGCCAACCTTACGCACTTCCAGCAGAGAAAGTCTCCTTCAGCAAAGGAAGGTCCTCAGATAGAGAAAAGAGCTTAGGGTGACTTATCACATCTGCAGGTGCTGCCTGAGCTCAGGTGACCAAAGAACACAGTGCAAGGCATCATGTGGGACTCCTACAGGAACATAGCTCTTTATTTTATCAGCTGTGACAATAATTAATATTTACTGAAGCTTAGGCTTTTTATAGGCATCTTATCATTTAGTCCTTCAGTGACCTTATGAGGCATTTTATTATTATCGTCCTCTAAAGCCAGGAATATTGCGAATTTTACTAAGGTGGTGCAAAAAAGAAAATGGTGGAGATTGGGATGTGGGCATAACTAACACGTTACTAGTGAAGGACACATTATAGAAAACAATTCAAACGTGGAGAAAGTAGTGAAGCAGATAACCTTCAGGGAAAGCTTCATGGAGGAAATATATTCGAGAAATATTTCAACATTGGTTAAGTGGAAAAGCACAGAAAAGCAATGAGGGCTGGAGAGATTGCTTAGTGGTTAAGGTGCTTGCTTGCAAAGCCAAAGGACCTGGGTTCAGTTCCCCAGTACCTACATAAAACCAGATGCACAAGGTGGTGCATGCATCTAGAGTTTGTTTGCAGTGGCTAGAAGCCCTGGCAAACCCATTCCCTCTCCCTCCATTTCTCTCTCTCTCCTCTCTCTCTCCATCTGCCATCCCATCAAATAAATAAAATTTTTTAAAAAAGAAATGAACCTCTGCATGGTAAATAGGTAGAGACAGGAAAGCGGAAGGACATGCAATGCAATGGGCATGAGTCAACAAAACGCTGGCATTGGCTAGGACACAGAGTTGGTACTTTTTATTGAATAAGACGTGCACAATATTGCATGTAAATATCGCCACATAATAGATGCATATTGTACATCTCCTTTATACTTGGAGGCATTGCAATAAAAGTGACTCATTTTATAGGGAAGAGGTCCACAGATGAGAAATGTATTGTTTCTGTTTTCTGTACCAGAACCATTCCTCTCAATGAAGAGCTCAGCGGTCAGATTTGTGTGGAGTTCCATCTCCTCTCACTCCACAACACACACACACACACACACACACACACACACATATACACACATACCTACAAACATACACACACACACACACACAGAGACACATACATTGAGGACTTGAATGTGTACCAATCAGCTTTCTGTATGATTATTTTTGATATGGGCACATAAGCTAATTTGGATTTTTCTTCTGGAGTTGGTAGGAACACCTCCTCTGATGGTTATGACCACTGAGCTGGTAAGCTCTGCATGTGAGGCTTCCCTCCTGCCCACAAGGAGAAAGAGTCAAGCCAACCACAGACAGGCATCTGAGGATGGAGAGTAAATGTGCTACCATTTTTCTTCATAGTTGATGGACAAATTCTTTCAGTCTTGACAAAAGAGTCCAGATGCATCTTATCCCAAATTCCTCATAAGAAACCTGCTTACTTGAACATAGACAAATGAGGAGACTCATAGGAAAATGCTTCTCACAGTGGCTTTTTGTAAACCTTAGCCAATCAGAGAGTCAGAGTTCCAGTACTAACTTGACTGTATTCACTGACAACAACAAAAAAGACAAACAAACACAACAACAACAACAACAACAAAAACCTTCTCAAGCAAGAACATAGAATGCAAAGAAAAAAATTGGAGAAGTGATACAAGGTAGCAACAGAGAGAAGGAAGGGAAAATAGAGAAGTAATGGATTCTAATGAGCTGTGAGGTCATAATGAGTATTTCTTCCACTGAGGTCCAAAACAAGGGTTATATGGGCTTCAGTTTTTATTAAAAATGCTACACGGAGTCACTGCAAAAGAAGTTAGGCTGTGGAGGCTGGGGTAATGGCTCAGCAGTTAAAGGTGCTGGCTTGCAAAGCCTACTGGTCCAAGGTTCAATTCCCTAGTTCCCATGCCAGATACATAAAGTGATGCACGTGTCTGGAGTCCACAGCAACCAGAGACAAAGCACCAATTCCACAGTCTCTCTCTCTCTCTCTCTCTCTCTCTCTCTTTCTGTCTCTCTGTCTCACACACATACACACACACACACACACACACACACAAATTAAAATATTATTTTCACACATGAAGTTAGGCCCAAGTCAACTGAGTAAAGAAATCTTTTTGAGCAGCTAGCATGTAAAAAGCACTGCGCCATGTGTTAGGAACACAGTAATGAGAGATCGTTCTTTCTCTGTGCTTATTTCTGCATTGGTCTCATTCTCCTGGGGTAGGATCAGATATGCATAGCTTAGATCTTTAAGCCCAAGAGATAAAACACGATCTTTGAGCAACCCTTGATCTGATGTTCAAACCTGAAAGCTCAAAGAATTTCTGAAAAGGCATATGTGCCAGATACTTGTACTTTGTGGAGGGGAGTACTTTTTCCAGGTAGGGTCTCACTCTGGCTCAGGCTGAACTGGAATTCACTATGGAGTCTCAGGGTGGCCTTGAACTCACAGCAATCCTCCTACCTCTGCCTCCCACGTGCTGGGATTAAGGGCGTGAGCCACCACGCCCCGCTAGGGGGGATTACTATGGTAAACAACACTTGTGCTTTGTGAAGCACTGTGGTAAATAAACTTGTTCATATGTTGTAAATTCTGTGTCTTTTCTGAGCTCTCCTTCAGGCATGAGATCAACAAAGGGGTCAGCGATTGTATTATGTAGTCATCATCATAATGGAGTGTCTAATGCTGATCTATCTTTCCCTACTTAGAGGCTGAGACCAGGGAACATTCATAATCTGGAGGAGAGGCTCTTCCTCCTGGGCTGGGGATCTGCAGTCAGATGGATAGAGGATACTTTCTGCATTGGGGTGAAAGTGTCTCTTACTTGGTATGTGCCAAGTGCATGGAGCTGGTATACCCTTGCACAATGGCCATGGAATCTACTGCTTAGTGGATAATTCGCCTGTAGAAGTTTCTCAGTAAACATCTGTTGGGTGAAAGGAAAGTCCATGCAAGTTAGACCAAATTTCCTGAGTTATAAAAACTGAGCATGAGAAAATGAAATCACTTGAAGGAAAATCATGACCAAGAGCAGCAGTTCACAAATGTGAAGTCTAAAGAACCCTCCATATTCTTAAAAATAACTATAGAAGACCAAATATAGAGTATTTTATTCAGGAGGACTATGTTTATGAATATTCACCATATTAGACATAAAAACTGAGAAAGTTGTAAAGTGTAAGAATATGCAAATACCCATTCCATTAGCAATCAGGAAAAAAATGGCAGAATCACACATCATGCCATTTTCTGAAACACCACTGTACACTTGCGAAAGAGTAAGAGGGAACATGAGACCTAACATCTTAGTAACATTAAGAAAATATTTTCAGTGGGCCTCCCAAAATGAACTCCTCCAGGAATTTCTGAGATAGTATTTCAGGATCTCTGATATGGGATTTCCAGAAGTACTAAATATTTATAAGATGCTAAACAAAATTGTTGAATATTCAATCACCTTGTAGCATATGGTCACATAAGCATGACCTTGCTTTTTAATTTTCAAAGTAGGAAGGTATATTTAGTTTTTCTTCTGTTCCACTTAAATATTTTGAGGGAAAGGAAACAACAGTAATAAAACAGATCTTAACCTATAACAAAAAGAAGCGACTTATTGTTTTATGGCTTTTGGTTTGTTTGAGACTTTTCCAGCGATTAATATCATTTTTTTTTTCTGTTTTGAAAAGACTATTTTGACCCTTCTGTAATAGAGTGCTGCTACTCTCATAAAAACCCCACTCTTTCAAATCAAATTCTTGTTAGCTATTGAATTAAGCTGCCTTTCATTGATGGGTCCAAGTGGAGGTGATTGAATTAGAGACAGGAGTTCACAATATGAGCTGGTATGAGCAGGAAGTGGAGGAGCTAGACATAACATCGCAGGAGACTGCCAGAGGCCAGATGCAGCCCATAGATGTTAGAGCAAATGATGGTGGTGAGCCCTATTGTTCCTTTTCCAGAGCAGCTTTGGGGGCAGAGCAAGCCCTGCTCTCATCGGTACCAGCTTCTCTTCTGTAGCCACGAGGAAGGTGCCATCAGTGTCAAGTCCTTTAGGGACAATGTTAAGTTGGCCCTGAGGCTCTCCAGCCAAAACCAAAGTAACGGGAAATCCATTTCCTCCTTAGCAAGTGAGAGATAAATTTTTCTCTCCTAGAATATTTCCCATGTATTAGCAGCATTGGGCAAAGCCCTTTAATACATACATGCATGTGTGCATGTGTACACAGGCACACACATGTGCATTCATACTGGTCTACCAGATGAGGTCTACCAGTTGCCTCAAACACTGACAAAGCAACCATGGCACACTTTATGTGATGATTTCAAGTCAGCTTAACTATCAGATGAGCTATTTTTTTTTTATTGAGTACAAACTTTGTGAGGACACATCATGTGTGAGCACCATCATTTCCCTCCTCCCTTCCCCCATTCTACTGAGGGTTCTCCTCAGTGAGATTGCTGGTAGTCCCCTCTGGGACTGTGGATGAGATGTGGCGGCAGCAGACGGTCATTGTAAGCGGGGCGTGGGGCAATGCCTCTGGACATTCCCTTCCACTGTGCGGCTCTTGTAATCTTTCCACCCACACTTCCACAAAATTCCCTGAGCTGTGGTGGGTGTGTTTTAAGTCTAAATTACTGTCGTGCTCTCAGCAGCTTCTGGATCTCTGCTTTGGTACATTCTGAGTATTCTCAGTGTCTGTCTCCATCACCCTGGCACTGGTTGTCAGGCTCACCATGGAAGCAGCATTCTGCCTCATCTCGCCAATGCCTCTGTGATTTTTTTTTTTAAACAATGGATTCTTAATGAACTAGTTATCCTGTATGAACCCCTCTGAAAGTCTCCGCAGCTTCTCCTCCCCCTATGGTATATAAGAAAATGGTTCCAATGGGTCTTGAGAAGCATCTAGACTGAGAGCCCATAAAGCATGCATGGCAGATGACAAGGAAACCAGAGGATGGCTTCCACCTTCTACATCACTCCGTATTAAGAACCTCTCCGGACACAGTAGTTGTGTTTGGTTGGCTTCCCTTGTGCTTGGCCTGTTTCTTCATCTGTAGATGGGGCTGATGACTCCTCTCGGAGATGGCATAAGTGCTTAAGAAGTACAGCAGATCAGGCACACAGCACCAACTTGGCTAACAAAAAGACAGCAATCGACAGCCACCTCCGTTACTGCTATCATCAACAATGGCCAAAGTTACCTTGGCAATCCAGTTTCCCCTTCCTTAAAGAAAGCAGGTTCTTTAACTGCACACACTTCATGTCAAGGCCTAGAGCTGTCCTCCCCGCTGCTTCCCCAGCACCTTGCCTCACTTGACTAATTTTTTTTTCACTTCACTCCAAATGTCACTTAAATTTGACCTCCCTGGAGAGCCTTCTCAGATCTCCAAGACTGATGAAAGGCCACCAAGTATTCTCCCTCTTGACACTCAATGCCATCTGTCTGATAGAAGTGCCACTTTTTCATAGAACAAAGACTGTGAAAGCAGAACCATCTCCATGTGACTTATGGTAGTATGCCAGTCTTAGCACAGAGCTCAGCATGTAGGGGACAAGCGAGGGAATACATATATGGCCAAGGCCATATATATAGACTGGGAACAGAGTCCTGAGGACAGCACAGATAAACCTTGACTTTGAAGTGATACCAAAACTGTACCCTCCAGATGTTCGTAGAGACACAGGACTTAAAGGGAACGCCTGTGAAAAGGTGTGGAAGGAAATTGTCCAGCAGAAGCCAGACAAATGGCTCCTACAGGCTCTCCCAGCACCCAGGCCCTCTCTGGACCACCAGGCAATTCATTCCTTATAGGAAATGCTGGAATAGAAGGCCCATTAAACTGGAGTAGGAAGCTAGAGCTATAGTTCTCTTACCATGACTTCAATTAAGTACTTCACCTCCCTGTCTTGCTTTTCTTGGGTAAGACCAATAAGCACTGCTTTCTACAGTTCTAGAAAGTAAGAACAGGATTAGCTTCTATAAAAATAACCCATTTAATTTTTTTAAATATTTATTTAATTATTTGTGTGAGAGAGAGGCAGATAGAGATTAAGAGAGAATTGGGCACACCAGGGCCTCCAGCCACTGCAAACAAACTCCAGATGCTTGCACCACCTTATGTACACAGCTTTACATGGGTACTAGGGAATCAAACCTTGTGTCTTTGACTTTGCTGGCAAGAGCTTTGACCATGGAGCCCGTCTCTCCAGCCCCCCTATACAATTTTAATACAGTCTTTACTCCCTCCTTCTCTTTCTTCCGCTGTCTTTCCTTCCTCATTTCCTCATTTTACAAATATTTATTGAGTATTTTTAATAAAACACATGCAACTGGCTGCCCACTAGCAAACAGCTGTCTACCTACAGGTTCCCTGCTTTTGTGCTTTCAGTCTAGTGGGAGAGAGGGGTAAAATGTATATTTACAAATAAACAGGTAACTTCTAAAGGTCAGAAGGCAAGAAAGCAATAAAACAGGATAATATGATAATGATCTGGGTGAAGACAAGTCCTTTAGCCTGGGTAGTCAGGAAGGGCATTCTAGCCATGGACAGACAGGGGTTGGTTCAAAGGTACCAGATGAGGTAGGGGTGTCATGGATTATATTATAGGAAGAGAAACATGCATGACAGAAGATTTGCTGACTACAAAAGTAACTTTCTATCCCCTGGTAAGTATAGTTAGCGAACTGTCCCTGGTTAACTAAAATGCAGCATTGCTTTGTTTCTTAGACATTTATTTTTATTTTTATTTATTTATTTGAGAGCGACAGACAGAGAAAGAGGCAGAGAGAGAGAGAGAATGGGTGTGCCAGGGCTTCCAGCCACTGCAAACAAACTCCAGACACATGCACCCCCTTGTGCATCTGGCTAACGTGGGTCCTGGGGAATCGAGCCTCAAACTGGGGTCCTTAGGCTTCACAGGCAAGCACTTAACCACTAAGCCATCTCTCCAGCCCTTCTTAGACATTTTTTTCCAAAGAAAATATGTTTGTTTATGTTAATATTGGTAACTGAAAAATTGGAAATTTAAAAGGCTATAGCCTCTTGACAAGGCAATCACCTTTTGGTGGCTTAAATGAGTGCATTTTGCTCCACATACATGTGATTACTGTTTATTTTATCACAATATGGCACTTATGTTGAATTTTCTATCCAGCAAGAGTTCAGTTAGGTTCCCTGCCTATAGTTATTCAACAATGCTATTAATTACACGAGGAACAACACAATAGCAATAACAAAAAAAATAACCAGATAACTGGGGCTTGCCTGGATTTTTTAAATATTTTACTTATTTATTTGAGGGGGGGAGAGAGGAAGATAGAGAGAGAAAATGGGTGCACCAGAGCCCCTAGTCACTGCAAATGAACTCCAGATGTATGTGCCACCTTGTGCATCTGGCTCATGTGGTTACTGGGAAATCAAACCTTGGTCCTAAGCTTCCCAGACAAGAGCCTTAACTGCTAAGCCATCTCTCAGCCCTTGGCGGAGTTTTCAAGCGAACTCTATAGTACTCCAACAGACATTTCTAGGTCACTGAGACTTCCTTTATGAAAGCATTTGGATTTTTAAAATATACTGTATTAATCAAGCAGCATTTAATTTAGAATTTGGAATTTTTTACAGCTTGAATATTAATGATCAGTAAAATGTGTCCCCTTATCTCACTTGAGCCTCATAGAAAGATGTGACGAGGATGATGCCTATAAGGCATGAGAGGAGTTGAAGATACGGCTCAGTGGTCGAGCCCCTATGTTTGATTCCCAGCACCATGAAAGACAAAAGCATGTCACAAAGCTGGTGGTCAGTAGAGCTCATTCATACCGCCTTTCAACTACGGACAAAAGATGCCAAAAGATAGTTCTGCAGTGGAGACGAACACATAGGCCGCCAGGGCTAGGATCACGTTGGCATTCTGACCGCACTAATGCTTGACTCTTCGTCTCCGTGTTGCCCTGGAGCGAGAACAGATGAGGTGAGTCGTGGCACGGCAAGGGACTGGCACAGTGGATAAAACACGGATCCACCCAGTGGCCCAAATGTAATCCAGTTCTTATTTCCATTTTTAGTTTTAGGTCATCAAAATGATAAAGATTAATAAATCTTACCCACCTTGAGAGTTAGGAAACCTATTACAAATCTAATATAGTTGCCTCACATGATTCCAGAGAAACTAGTATAAAATATTCAAAATCTTCACCACTGGGTTATTTTAGAAAATTGTTACATGTAACCTCTGCTATGTAGCTATACTGAATAGCCTGCAGAACATGATACTGTAGACATCTTATATGACACATGTGAATGTCAAAGAAGAAAATCGATCTTTCCTAAAGAGTCGGCTATGGAGCTGAAGAGATAGCTCAATGGGTAAGAGCATTTCTGCACAAGCATGAATCCTGAGTCCACCCGAGTTTGATTCCCCAGTACCCAAGTGGACAGCTGGGCATAACCATGCATGTCTATAACCCCAGCTTGGACAGTAGCCGGGGCTCATGAAAACAGCAAGCTCCAGAATCAATGAGGATCCCCGTCTCAAGAAAACACATGGAAAAGCGAGCGGGGGAGACACCTGATGTTCTCTGCTGGCCTCCACTCATGCTTGCACAGGGCACCATGCATCTGCACATACACACATGCATAACCCACAGACCACACCCCCACACACACACAAGCATGCATGCAGAAAAAAAAAAAAGTCCAGAAAGCTATATTTTGGTCATATCATTAGGTAATAAAAGTAGAGTAAGAACCATTTTATTTATTTCAAGTTTAGGTGGTTGATGCTTAGAAAGGAATCGTATTCTTCTCTTTTAGACATTTCTATATTGATTGAATTTTTCACTGAATTAATTAGTCAAATCATTTTACCTTAATTTCAGTTTAACAAAACAAAACAAAACAAAAAAAAGATCAGTGTAGAACAGATAGCTCAGCAGTTAAGATGCTTGCGTGCAAAGCCCAATGACCCAGGTTTGATTCCCCAGGACCCACTGGCCAGATACACAAAGTGACGCATGAGTCTGGATTTCATTTGCAGCAGGTAGGAGGCCCGGGCATGCCCATTCTCTCTGCCTGCCTCTCTTCTCTCTCTCTCTCTCTCTCTCTCTCTCTCTCTCTCCTTGCAAATAAATATTTTTTAAAAGGCCAGGCTGGACGGATGGCTTAGTGGTTAAGGCACTTGCCTGAAAAGCCAAAGGACCCAGGTTCAGTTCCCCAGGACCCACGTAAGCCAGATGCACAAAGGGGCATATGCGTCTGCTGGAGTTCATCTGCAGTGGCTGGAGGCCCTGGCATGCCCATTTTCTCTCCCTGTCTCTCTCTCCCTCTTTCTCTGTCAAATAAATAAATAAATAATTAAAAAAAAAAAAAGGCCAACAGAGACATTCTATACCTTTCCTTGTACTATACATGTGTGCTTTTGGTTTGGATGTTGCAAATATTTTTAATCAAATTCTTTAGATGGTTTATTCATGAAACAATATGTGTGTGTGTGTATGAGAGAGTATGGATGTCTGCATGCCACAGTATGCACACGGTCAGAGGACACCCTTGGGTGTTGGTCCTCACCTTCCACCTTGTCTGATGCAGGGACTATGCCTGCTCACTGCCACGGTCTCCAGGCTGGTTCTCCCATGAGCTCCTGGGCATTCTCCTGTCTCTGTTTCCCATCTCACTGTAGGTACGCTGGGATGACAGATGTCAGGCTTTTCGTGTGTTCTGAGAATCTGAACTTAGGTCTTCACTCTCATGCCGCAAGCACCTTGGCCCACTGAGCCTTCACACTCCAGCCCTCATGAAACACTGTGGAATCCACAAAATAAGATGGACCCGTGCTCAGTAGTCAGGTGGATATTCAAGATTTTTTTTTTTTTTTTTTTTACTCTCTCTGGTACCGTCACTGTTTCAGTCCCCTTGGGTAAAACACTACAGTTTATGGAAGACAAATAAGAAGAATTTGCCTACACTGTAAGGACAAGCTCATTATCTATCTTAACTCGGCAACAAGGAGGCCATCTATTAGTCAAATCCCATTTGAAGGAAGCAAAATTAATAAATGATAGCTAGTGAGCACAGAAATACCTCTTTGCAAATCATCTGCAAGACATTTATAACCTTAACTTCTCGAAGTTCTACTCCAGGCCATGCCCAGGTCTCTGTAGAACCCTTCATTTCTAATTACTTGAGAGCTCACATTTTCATTTGAAAATGCCTAACCACAGAACACAAATGTATGTGTGTGAGGTGGGGAGTACCATTTGGAAAGATCTTCAGTACCTGCATAGTTTCCTTTCAATAAACTGGATAAATATCTTCCTGGCACATACGATAGAGCTACGGGCTGGGGTGCAGGAGAGGAACAGTGATTTTGCAGCCTCTCATGTGTGAATACAATTAGTCATGAATAAAAGAGTATTGTTTGCAATAACCTTGATTACATTTTCCAACATCTCACTCAACTCCCTGTGGGAGGAAAATGAATCTTCACTAATAATAAACAAGAAAGACATAAAGCAATGAAAAAGTTCATATATGGTGATAGCAAACTTTAGTAGAATTAATGCATAAGAAAATAGGTTAAAAAATAATAATAATGTCCCTATTGTGCTGAGGAGCAGAAGTGCAGCATCTTGCCTTTCACTTCGCTTTTCTTCTTTTCGAGGACAAGATTTATAGGCGATGTCTGCTAGTGTTGCAAGCCTTGGAGATGAGACTGTTTTTTATTTAATCAAGGTTATGACCAAAATGCATGGGAAAAGATGATTCCGGCTGCTACACCATGCCATTTACCCGAAGATGAAGAATCTGAAGGTTACCCTTGAGGTGTAACAGATGGGGGTTCAGGGACCATCATTTCAGTGTCTGCTGACCTTCCTGGGAATAGGCAGCCTCATCCTGAGACTCCTGGAAGAAGGACTGGTACTTGGGGTGCTTTATATTCTGCCTGCTTTGATGTTAGATAGTGCCTAGCAATGACTCTTCTACTCGAAAGCACCCTAGGTGTGCTGGTCCTCATGAACACCCACGCATGAATCTTGTATTTCCGATTAGCTCTCTTCTTTCCCCTTCCAGACCCGAACACTTTCCATTTGTTTTTATCGTAAGCAATCTGATCCCAGTGGATGGAACCTTTTCAGTTCTCCCTACATTGGGCGTATTTCATCGGCCTATGCTCCAACCTGGCCTTAACCTTTCCTGTCATTTCAACACAAAATAGATCCTAAACCGAAGACTCCGAAAGAATCCCCCCAGGTTTTGATTCCAGCATAAAATTATGCCTTTTGAGGTGTCTGTGGCATAAAGTGAGACGGAATCAGGCAGCTTTGTTAGACAGTTAGGGTGACTGGACCCTGAAAGTAGAGATAGGAATGTGGGCCCTCACAATCTGCACTTGCTAGAGATCGAAGGATCTCACTTCTTATCTGTTGCCTAAGAGAGTTCCCTAGATCTGTTTTTCCACAAACAACCTGAGCCCCTCCTGGGAGGGAGGTCCCTTTCCTAGAATTCCAATCTAATCTTGACACTGGGGTTGGTCAAGTGCAGGCCCCCAGAATTTGACATCATGGCCTCTTCCTGAGCCAGCACATATCCCAGATCAATCAGACGCTCACTCTGGCTCACCTGAGCCGGAAGGTGAACCTCACCACAATAAGTTTATAAATAAATGCGTGCTAGGGAACAAGCTCTCCAGGGCTGCCAGACCGGCACTCCTGAACCTCCGGGTTCCCTTGAGTTTCCCTGGCCCCTCCTCCCACGTGGGCTCTCTGCCGTGTCCCGCCCTGCACGTGGCCGGAGCTCTCTGCACGTCCTCTTCTTTCCTCGCTAAGGCCCTTTCCACGTTTCCTCCAGGCCCACCACGTGGCCTCCCAGACCACGTGAGTGTGTTCCTTTTCCTTCCCTTGTGTCTGTATTTCCCTGAATATATGTGGCAATTTAATAATTATCCTTCTCAGTTTGGTTTGCGTGATTCTTCGGTTAAATCCAAACACAATCCCAGGGTTTGGGGTTCAAGGACTTTCCTGGACTCCCCATAGGCTCCCATATCAAAAGGAATGCCTTTCTTCCATCTATGTGTCTTTAGAATGAACTTGAAGGAATGAATGGTGATAGTTCCCACACTCTCTTGAGACCATGTTGTGGGTCAGTCTTCCAACTCCCACAATAACAATACAATGAGACAATAGTAACCACATCACAAATTTGCAGGTTTTAATGAAATAATAAAAGAATTTGGTATCATACCTGGCCTACTATGAGCTCAATCAAAGTCCACTGAATGTAAAAGCCTGAGGAAGGGGTAGAGTGTTGTTGAATGCTATCCTCTGGGCATGACATGGCCATTGCACTCAAAATCACAACAGCTATGGTGACCTGCACAAGATCTGCTCAAGATTGGGGAGCTGGAGAGATTGCCCAGTGATTAAGGTGCTTGCCTATAGAGCCTCATGACCTAGGTTCAATTCCCCAGTACCCACGTGAAGCCCAATGCACAAAGTGGCACATGTATCTGAGTTCATCTGTAGTGGCTAGAGGCCCTGGTGCATCCATTTTCTATGTGTCTTTCTCTCTCTCCCTCTCTCTCTCTCTCTCACACACACACACACACACATACACACACTCTCTGTTTGTGTTCTCTCTCTCTCTCTCTCTCTCTCTCTCTCTCTCTCGTTACAAATAAATAAGAAAAAATATTTAAAAAGACTGGGCTCATCAGCAGTCCATCATCAGAGAGGGAAGGACATATGAGCTCCCAGTCCTCCCTGAGTATCTGCAGGCAGCTAATGGTTGCAGTGGGAGAGAAAGACATTTTCTCCAGGGATGCAGTCACTGGTAAGTTTCCCCTGTCATTTTCTTGAGAAAGAGACAAGAAAGGGTGATCGGCAGTCAATATGCTCAACACACCTTATATGCACGTATGACAGTGTCATATGAAACCTATTATTACGTATAAGCAATAGATGTGCCAGATGTGAAATCACGCTTAGCTTCCTAAATAACAGTACCAAATAACGTGCTTTGGGAACAATAGGAGAGGCAAGGAAAATGACAGGAAGAGATTTGTCCTTTTCAACCTTCTAGATCACCTTCCTTACCATTCCCCATTAGTCACTGCCTTCCTCTCTTAGGGAAGCAATGGCTGGCACATGGGTTCAGTAAATCCTCGTGAGTAAGGGAACAAAGGACTTCAGTACAACGTGGTTTGGAAAACTTAGAAATGGAGTTTGGGCCACAAGTCAAACAACTCAGAGCTGGGTATCAGCCAGCCTGGGTTCTGCTTTGTGTGGACAAGGTGATCTCTAGTGATTCTTCCAAGATAATCGAGCTCCAAATTTCCTGTCTGTAAAGTAGACAGGGCTACTAGGGAGAAAAGCTGGAGGTGCCGTGTGAAAGCGTTACATCATCTCTCCGGATGGGGCAGTGATGCATGCTGGGAATCTCATGAGCTAAGTCAGGTGTGTGCACACCTGCATGTGTATGAATGCAACCCCAACTCTGCATCATGCGCGCACACACACACACACACACACACGGCTAGCTAAAAAAGCTCATCTAAAACCAGAAGCCTACAAGTATGTCCTACTGGCAAGAAAGAGGGGAAAAACAGAGCAAAACAATTAAAGTTCCTGTCAGCTCTAAACATGATTGAAAGGAGATTGTAGAGAATGATCAGGTAGGAACCAGAGAGATGATTTAGCAGTTAAGGCATTTGTCTGCAAAGCCTAAGGACCCAGGTTCGATTTCCCCAGTACTCATGTAAAGCCAGATGCATAGGGTGGCGCATACATCTGGAGTTCATTTGCAGTGGCTGGAGGCCCTGGCATGCCCATTCTCTCTCTCTCTCTCTCCCTCTATCTCTGTCTCTCCAATAAATAAATAAATAATTTTTTAAAAAATGCTCAGGTAGAGAGAGTGTGCCCAGTGTCAGGATCTGCAAGTTGTCTTCCGGGTTCCCCTGGTGCTTTCACTCTGGCTCTCAGAAAATAAGACAAGAGAAGCAGATGTAAGGCACACAAAATTGTAGTCATTTGCAAATATGATTTTATACACAAGAGACCCTGAAGACTACACCAGGAAACTCAGAACTGATCAGATACATTCAATAAGGGGCAGGTTTCAAATTAAAATCTGTAAAAATATAAATAAATAAATAAATGAAGCTGCGGTGCTCCTATATGCCAGTAAGAAACAAGCTGAGGGAGAAATCAGGGAAATGACTCCATTCACAATTGTCTCAATAAATAAACAAGCAAATAAATAAAATACCCACGGATACGTCTAACCAAGGAAGTGAAGGACCTCTGCAATGGAAATCTAAAACACTTAGGAGAGAAATTGAAGGAGACATTAGAAAATGGAAAGATCGCCCGCGCTCATGATTGGACGAATCAATACGGTGAAAATGACTATCTTGCTAAAAGCCATTTATAGATTCAGGGCAACCCTCATCAAAATTTCAACACAGTTCTTCAAAACAATCTTAAAATTCATTTGGAAGACTGAGGAGGTGGCTCTGTGGATAAAGCGCTTGTTGTACAAGTATCAGTACCAGAGTTTGTATCCCCAGACCCAAGGTAAAAGACAGACGCTGTCGTGGGCTCCTGTGAGCCCAGAAGGTAAGCAAGAAGGCAGAAGGGAAATGTTGTGGAAGCTTGTAGACGAGTTAGGCTGGCGAATGCAGTGGTAAATGGTAAGTGGCACTGCCTCAAGAACTGACCCCAGAAAGTTGCCCTCCGATCACTATATATACACTGTGGCATATGTGCACTCACACTCACACACACAGGATACACATACACACACTAAAAAAAGTTTACTAGGAGGCACAAAATGCCTCTGATATTCAAGGCAATCCTGGGGTGGAGGGGGCCATACGGTGGGAGGTATCACCATACCTAATTATTTCAAGCTGTATTTCAGAGCCAAAAGTAACAAAACCAGCACGGTACTAGCATGGAGACAGTCGTGTAGATCAATGGAACAGAATAAAAGGTACATTCACCTGTGCAGTATAGCTACTTGGTTTTTGACCAAAAATGACAAACGTACTCAATGGGGAAAAAGACAGCCTTGGGCTGGGGAAGTGGGTCAGTTTCAGAGTTTCAGGTATCATGTCAAGATACTTGACTGCCGGGCGTGGTGGCGCACGCCTTTAATCCCAGCACTCGGGAGGCAGAGGTAGGAGGATCGCCATGAGTTCAAGGCCACCCTGAGACTCCATAGTGACTCCATAGTGAATTCCAGGTCAGCCTGGGCTAGAGTGAGACCCTACCTCGAAAAAAAAAAAACCAAAAAAAAAAAAGATACTTGACTGATTTGCAGTTGGTTTTTTGTGCAGGGTGAGCGATAAGGGTGTAGTTTCATCCTCCTGAGTGCAGATCATAGAGATTTCTTTTTTTTTTTTTTAATTTTTTTTCATTTTTATTTATTTATTTGAGAGTGACAGAGAGAGAGAGAGAGGCAGCTAGAGAGAAAGAGAGAATGGGCACGCCAGGGCTTCCAGCCACTGCAAACGAACTCCAGATGCATGTGCCCCCTTGTGCATCTGGCTAACGTGGGTCCTGGGGAATCGAGCCTTGAACCGGGGTCCTTAGGCTTCACAGGCAAGCGCTTAACCGCTAAGCCATCTCTCCAGCCCAGATCATAGAGATTTCCTAGAAGCATTTGTTAAAGGGCCGTACAGAAAGCAGAGAAAGCTCCTCAAGGTACAGGAGCAGGTCAGAACTTTCTGTATAGGCCTGTTCAATGGCAACAACAGCTTACCTCTGACCCATTTTGCTCTCTGTCTGAGGAATGTGATCACTGTCTTTCAGTGAGCCACTCCCACATTCATTAAGATTAGAGAACCACTACTGGTTAAGAAAGTTGATGGCTTGACAGTTAAGACTGCTTGCTTGCAAAGCCTGATGGCCAAGGTTAGATTCCCTAGTACCCACATAAAGCCAGATGCAAAAGGGGCACATGCATCTGAGTGAGTTTTCAGTAGCAAGAGGCCTGGGTGCACCCATTCATATTCTCTCTCTCTCTCTCTCTCCTTAAAAAATAAACTATAAATAAAATATTTTTAAATACCGTTAGGGGCTGGAGAGATTGCTTAGTAGTTAAAGCACTTGCCTGCAAAGCCTAAGACCGAGGTTCAATTCCCCAGGACCCACGTAAGCCAGATGCACAACGTGGTGCATACATCTGGAGTTCATTTACAGTGGCTGGAGGCCCTGGCACTCCCATTCATTTCTCTTCTCTCTCTCTCTCTCTCTCTCTCTCTCTCTCTCTCTCTCTCTCTCTCTCAAATAAATGAATAAATAAAATATTTTTAAAAAGACCTTTAGTTCTGTTTTGCCCAAACCTGCTGAAGGTTATTGAACTATAATGGTTCCTCTGTGCTACCTAACTCCCAGCCTATATATCTCCCTTTTAAAAAAATTTTTTTTTACTTTTATTCTTGTTTTTACTTATTTATTTATTTATTTATTTGAAAGAGAGGGAGGGAGAGAGACAGAGAGGCCGAGAGAATGGGCACTCCAGGGCCTCCAGCCACTGCAAACGTACTTCAGATGCGTGCACCACCTGTGCTTCTGGCTTCCGTGGGTCCCGGGAAATTGAGCCTGGGTCCTTTGGCTTTGCAGGCAAGTGCCTTAACCACCAAGCAATCTCTTTAGCCCTCTTTCTTTTTAAATAAACTTTTTACTAACAATCTCATGCCTATAGAGAACAGACCATAATCATAATCACCTTCCAAAAGCCTGCTTTTCCTCCCTCCCATTCTCGCTCCACTGAATCTCTTCTTAACAACTAGTCTCTCTTCTATTTTGATGTCATTCTTTCCCCTCCTATTATGCAGGTCTTGTGTAGGTAGCATCAGCCACCATGAAGTCATGAATACCATGGACACTTTGTGTCTGGAAGACAGTATTGTAAGCACTCCTCCTCTTCCTTTGGCTCTTACATTCTTTCTGCCACCTCTTTCACAATGGTCTCTGAGCCTTGGAGGGTGTGATAGAGACGTCTCAGTGCTGAACACTCCACTGTCACTTTGCAGCACTTTTGGTGAGTTTTGAGTCTCCTCAGTGCTCACCACAATCAGAAAAGAGAAGCTTCTGTAACCCAAAGTGAGAATAGCATTAATACACGGGGCATAAGCGTAAGCATTTAGAGGGCAGTTTAGAGCCAAGCAACCATAGTTGTTCCCCACCCCCAGGGCTTATACCTTCCCCACACATAGTGTTTTGATCAGGTTTTCAGTACCAGACATGAATTCCTTCCTGTGGCGCGGGCCTCATATCCAATCAGGGAGCAGTTGGTTTCCCCCGTAACGGGCATGACGTTGTTGCACCAGTTGGTACATTTGTCCTGGCTGTTCAGTCATGAAGCTGGCAGGGGCCCCTGCTGGTTAAGACTGCTGATGATGTTCTTCCCCCAAATGGCTGCACAGCGCTTTCCAGCATCCTGGCAGCTAATCTACAGGGAGGAAGCTTCCAGCTCAGCTCTGCCTTGATTTCTCAGTGAGTTGCAGCCTGAACATGTGGTGTCCTTAGCAATAGGGACTTACCAGCTACTTCTGGTGGGCAACCAAAAGCCTTGGCAATAACATGCAATGTTTTAAGGTCATAAGGGGTATCCCTGACCAACAACTTACAGGAAGTTATCCCATCCCTGGCACTGAAATTTTTCTTGTAACAGTCTATGACTTCTGGGTACAACATTATCCACTCTTACAGCGTATTTCTGCCCCAAACTCTCTCCTTTTAAATATATGTATTAGTTAGCTACTGAAGAGATAGGTTACTCATAACATCTTTACATTTTGATCAACCTTCCTCCCACCCCATCCTGTTCTCCATCCCATCCTCTGAACCCACTTAGCCCATTTCACCCTCCGTATTCTGCCCCTCTATTTACATACCTACTATGCCCTCCCCTTAACCCTCCCTCTCCTCCTTCCCTCATGGCTCCTTTCTAGCTTCTTGGCTTCTATTGCTGACTTTTACTCCAAGTCACACAAATCTAAACACTTGACGCTGGGATCAACATAAGAGAGAGAACATGCGCCACAAAATGCCTTGGTTTCTATACAGAATCACTCTATCAGGATCATGGCGTCAGTCCGCTTGCCCTCCGATTGGCCCCAAGTACTCGCATACTTCAAGGTAGTAGTAGAATGAATATTGGCTTAAAACTCTCCCCGTTAAGTGAGCTGTCTCCCTCTAAAGGAGATGGCACTGGGAATCTTCCCTCATCTTAAGAAAAGCACTCAGCTGAATGCTCTAACTCAAGCCAAGCGGCAGAAATGTGCAGTCATGATTAGTATAGCCCCTGATGTAGTTGCAGTCCAGACTCATCTGTTCCCTTCATGTGATCCCAGTCAGGCAAGCTGACAACTCACTCCAAGCCTCAGTTTCCCCATCCACACCATAGCGGTAGCAACAGTACGTATTGAAGAGATGTCACGAAGGCCAGGTGAGATATATCTAGCTGCAGGATCTACAGCACACTGCTTGGATGTGGAAAAATATCAGCGGCTGATATCACAAATCTTGTTATTAGTAGAGTAATAACAATGTGTCCTTCTCCAGCTCCCTGAAGAAATAGCTGCATTCAATATCCTCCCAGTCCCTGAAAACACAACTCAAAACTGGGGGTGCATGGTAATTCTTTCAGTTTACTTGAAACATAGAGAAATGTTTTTAATAGCCCCATGTACATTCGCATTGGTAAAATTCTTCACAAAGAGAGAAACCACTCTAAACTGGGGACCGCAATAAACAAAAATGCAGCGAGACCCAGCAAAATTCAATTGCCCCTTGATTGGATCAGGTCAACTGAGAAGCGAATTATACTTTTGAAATCAACAAATTGGATTTGGTACCTTTTGCAACCTCAGCAATTGCTTTCTGACTCCTTCATGAGATCAAAGGGAGCCCTGCCAGACCCCAGATTCCCAAGTGGCATGCTCTATCTTTAGGGAAGTTTTCCCTCTTATTTAAGTGCCAAGTTAATTGTATTTGCTTGTTAAGTTATTGCAGCTGCAAAATACATGCTGATGATATACTCTCCTCTTCCAAAATCATATGCACAGTTATATATGCACACATGCCACACATCTATACATACGTGTGTGTTACTTAAAAGAACCTATGTGTAGCAACATGAAGCCTTCAAGTGCTATTCCGAGCTGGCATGGTCTGTCTTTATAAATCACCCTCTGCTCCCTTTCACAGATTAGACCCTCATGTACAACCTCTCTTCCATTTTCCCTTTCTCCTGATTTCACCCCAGGGAAAGAGCTGATGAACAGAACCCCCAGCTCTAGGTCACTGGTATTAATAAGCACAGTAGATTTAAATTTTTTTTGTTTGCTTTATATTTCCTTGTACAGATAAGTACAATTAAAATTCCTATAAGTCAACACAATAAGCCAGCAATAGGGAAAGTGTCGTTTAACTGATGACACAAAAGAAAGGGCAATTTTGTTATCCATCCACCAGCTGCCTCCAGTGCACACTGAGACTGCAGGCTGAGCTGGTGCAAGCCAGCTGAGGGGATGGGCAGGTTGGGCATGAGCCAATCTTGGAGTGCATCCTGGCACCTGGAAAGTAAGTGTGGGTTTCACTTGCATGGCACTGTGGTTTTGTTTGGCATGCTGTTCATCCTAAGAAAATCTTTTAAATATCCATCTTCAAATTAAGGCCAACATCTGTAACTAGGCCTTCAAGTTCCCACCCCCAATGGGAGCCCTTTTTGTACCACCCATTCATTTCTCGTCAACTGCCAGTTTCCTCCAGCCGCCAGCCCACTGCATTGTCCCATGTGCTGGAATTCATACATCCTTTTCCCTGACTGTTTGTTCTTTCTCTTTGTGAGATTTAACTCACTTACCAAGCAATTCACTATTAAATATGTACAATGGGACCGATTTTAGTATAATCATAAATGGTGTAAGGCCATCCCTATAATCAATTCTAGAACCATGCCATTACCCGAGAAAGAAACCCTATGCTGTAAGTCCATCCCTATAATCAATTCTAGAACCATGCCATTACCCCAGAAAGAAACCCTATGCTGTAAGCCCATCCCTATAATCAATTCTAGAACCATGCCATTACCCCAGAAAGAAACCCTATGCTGTAAGCCCATCCCTATAATCAATTCTAGAACCATGCCATTACCCCAGAAAGAAACCCTATGCTGTAAGCCCATCCCTATAATCAATTCTAGAACCATGCCATTACCCCAGAAAGAAACCCTATGCTGTAAGTCCATCCCTATAATCAATTCTAGAACCATGCCATTACCCCAGAAAGAAACCCTATGCTGCACAGCCATCCTCCCCCATTTTCTCTCCCCAGTCGCAGCTCATCACTAACCTTCTGTTTAGCTCCACAGATTTGTTTATGCTGAACATGTCATATAAATGAAATCACGCAACGTGTCACCTTTTGAACCTGGCTTCTTTTCACTCAGCATAGCATTTCCAGGGTTCATCTATGCTGTAACAAGTATCACAACTTCATTCCTTATTACTTTGTACCATTTTATTTATCCATTCAACAGTTGATGAACGTTTGGGTTGTTCCACTTCTTGGCTATTATGAAACATGTTGCATGAACATTCTTTTTTTAAAAAAAAATTCTTATTTATTTACAAGCAGAAAGAGAAAATGAGTGGGCACGCCAGGGCCTTTTGCCACTGCAAACAAACTGCAGATGCATGTGCCACTTTGTGCATCTGGCTTTATATGAGTACTGGGGAATCGAAACCATGCCATTAGGCTTTGCAAGGAAGTACCTTAACTGCTGAACCATCTCTCTAGTTCTAAACAGTCTATTTTTTATGAGAGACAGAGAGTAAGAAAGGGAGAGACTAAGAGAGAGACAGAGAGAATTGGTGCACCAGGGCCTTCAGCCACTGCAATCAAAGCCCAGATGTATGTGCCATCCTATGCACATGTGTGAACTTGCATGCTTGAGTCACCTGTGTGTCTGGCTTAAGTGGGGTCTGGACACTCGAACATGAGTCCTTAGGCTTGACAGGCAAACGCCTTAACTGCTAAGCCATCCCTCCATCCCAGAACAGTCTTATGTTTGTGTCAACAAATGTTATTTCTCTTGGAGTAAATTACTGGATCCTATGGTAATTCCCTGTTTCCTCATTTGATGAAACCGGATTGTTTTCAAAAGTGGCTTTCCATTTTACATCCCCATCAGTGATGTTTCAATTTCTCTACATCCTTGCCAGCATTTATTATTCTGATCTTATAATCCTTTCTTAATATAGCCATCTGAGTGGATGTGAAATAGAATCTCATCTTTCTCAGCTTTTGCTCTGGATAACTTCTGGTCATCTCTAAAGCTTAAAGGTAAATTCCATAAGCAAGCTTATCTTCACCACCACCCCCAGATTAAACTGGGGGTCCCCTTCTTGAAAGCCCATGGTTACTCTCTACCCTTGAACATAACCTAATGCAGGGGAAACTGTTACATCTCTTCTTTGTTCCTTATACTATCCTTAGAACCCATCCATTGTGTGAACTATGAAGTTGCTTGTCAAAAATGTGTTAAATTAAAGACAGATTAAAATAGTGAGGCAAGGATAACCATGCCTTCAAGATCATCTGTTCCAGAAATGACATGAATATCTTTTTTTAAGCTATTTCATTCTCCTGAATATTCTTACAGAGCATATTCCTAAGCAATATTTCACTCATCTCTGCCAAAAGCAGGGAAGGGAGCTACAATGTAACCATAACGAATGCTTCCAATTGCCCATGTTTTGTTGTAGTTTTACATGCTTATGTTTTATGTGTGCCTTCCACAACCAGAATCCAATGGCCAATGCAAGCTGCTTTTGTAAGTCAAGCGGTACATAAAAATTATATTTCAGGAAATAAAGAACGAAGATGAACCCGATTTCCTTCTTATTCCATCACTGAGGTCCTACTTGTCACCCAGACCCTTCCAGTGGCTCTGGAACGGGGTCTTGGATGTACATTCGAGTCTCGAGCAATTCTAGTGCTGATGACCCATGATGTCGCATTCAAAAATAATTTTATCTTCATTAATGTCTTCACAATTTGACATAAACAAGTTAATACAGAATTTTTTTAAAAGAAAGACAAAATAAATCAGACATGAATTTAAACCCATGGCCCAACAATAAGTAGTTGCTTATCTTAGATAAATTGCTTAACCTTTCTAGGCTTAATTTCTTCATCTATCCATGGCGAAGGGGCAACAAAGGACTAACATCATGGACTTTGTTGTGGGCATTTGGCTTTGCAGGTGAGCACCTTAACCACTCAGCCATATCTCCAGCCCCATTTTGTCTATTTCTATCAAGGATTATATTGAGACTGTATGCTATCTTGGTAGAGTTTATGCTGTAAACGTTCCAAAAGTTCAATTGAACTAGGATCTTATGGTATCCACAATGTTCATTCATTTACCCAAATAAAGTTCTTAACAAAGGTCTGGCTTTGGGGACCCTTGCTGTCACAATCACCTGTGAGTCACTGCCCAGGAGAAGTGGGAATAGACCAGTAAGCAAACATTTTAGAAGACAGCTTTACCTGCGAACCAACGAGTCATTAAGCAGAATGGTGCGATGGACACCGCCTAAAGTAAAGGAGCTACCCTGGGTCAGTGGTCCACAGCAGGCTCTCCTTGAGGCTACTGGAGTCAGTTCCTGAGTTCCAAGGAGGCGGCCACAGGACATGACATTGCAGAGTGTACACTGAGCAGTGTGGTTGGAGCAGGAAGCTAGAGCTCAAATCAGTGGGGAAAGAGACTGAAGCCAGAGCCAGGGACCCAGGACACAAGACCTGCTGGGCCATGTTAGGGGGAGAAAGCATAGAACTTCATCAGGAAACTGTCCTCAGTTCAGTTCCCTTTTCCCTTTTCCCATCTCAACTCCCCTCATCTAATTATCCCTGCTGCAAAATTTATTTCTAATTTATTTATTTATTTACCGTGGCCTCCTAGCCACTGCAAATGATCTCCAGACACATGCGCCACCTTGCACATCTGGCTTACATGGGTGCTGGGGAATTGAACCTGGGTCCTTTGGCTTTGCAGGCAAGTGCCTTAACGGCTAAGCCATCTCTCCAGCCCAGATGTTATTTTTAAATTTGCATCTAGAACCTGTGGGAGTTCCTTTAGGAACTTTTGCCAGTTGTACGCCATGTTATTCCGAGACACCTCTCACTCTGCCCCAGGAGAGGCAGACTAAGGGCATCTAGCTTTCTCCCCACAGTACTGAAAACGTATCCTCTTGCCTCTGGTGCTGCAGGTTGCACCAGGTGACCTTTGAGGTGCCCACCTGTGAGGGGAAGGAGCGGCAGAAGCTGGCGCTGACCGGAGACTCCTCGTCCTCCGCAGAGTTCTTCGTCACTGTGGCTGTCTTCGCCTTCCTCTACTCCTTGGCTGCCACCGTCGTTTACATTTTCTTTCAGAACAAGTACCGAGAAAACAACCGAGGCCCACTCATTGTAAGTGGTTTTCCTGTTTTGTTTTTTTTTATATATATATAACCTTCTAGCTCTTAACCATTTCTTTTACCTGTTGCCTGGAGGGCTTTGGAGCTACCTGTGTCCTTGGGACAGGTGTTTAGAAAGAAATCAGTTCTCTTGGATTAACCACAGAAAGATGATGACTGCCGGCCTCTTGTGTGGTGCATTAGGAAAGTTGCAGAAGACCTGACAGAAACTGCTCTGAATAAACCATTGCAGAGCTAATGAGATCCAGGCAAGAGTAGAGAGACTCCTGGATTTTCCTATAATTTCAGCACTGTGGAGTTAGTTGGCAACTTTTCTCATTAGTTATTTAGGCAGTGTGAATTGTGTGTTTGAATTGTGTTATTTCTTTTTTATATGAGCATGGGCATCAAACTGTCCAGTTTTAAGAAACACCCCCTCTCTGTTTCTCTCTCTCACCCAGTAAACCCCCTCCCACTTCCTTCTATTGTCTTTCACAATTGTCTAATACAGATTGAATCAATATAGTCCAGCATACCCAAACATAAGCACTGTTTCTGGTCAACAGAAAGCAAGTTGAGGAAGGCAGGAATTTGTGTTGGCTTATAGATTGCAAGCGTGGAGGCCACCAGAGCGAAAGCATGGCAGGCCAAGGCCAGAGCAGAGCTGGTCACATTGTGTTCACAGTCAAGAAGCAGAAGGTAAACAGGAAATGAGTCCAAGTTAGAAATCCTCAACGCCAGCCCCCAAGAACCCAATTCCTCTAGCAAGGCCCCACCTCCTAAGTGTCCCACAACCTTTCCAAACAGCACCACTAGCTGGGGACCAATTGTTCAAACACAGGAGCCCATGGAAGGGCATCTTACATACAAACCACAACACTGGGTTAGTTTTCTGTCAGTATAACAATATTGCCTGAGATCATTAACTTAGAAAGAGAAAGGTTGTGTTTGTTCAATATTTTATTTTTATTTATTTATTTGAGAGAGGGAAAGAGGCAGAGAGAGAGAGAGAGAGAGAATGGGCACACCAGGGCTTCCAGCCACTGCAAACGAACAACAGATGCATGTGCCACCTTGTGCATCTGGCTTACGTGGTACTTTGGCTTTGCAGGCAAGCACCTTGACCATTAAGCCATCTCTCCAGCCCAAGGTTGTGGGTTTTTTTTTTTTTTTTTTTTTTGGTTGGTTGGTTTGTGGTTTTAGGAATTCTAGCTTGTGACTGGGCAGACCCATTGTTCTTAGGCAGCAGGCACCAGATAGCAACGGCAGGGCCATATGGTGGGGTAATCTGTTCATCTCATGGCCAGGAAGCAAAGGAGAGAGAAGAAGGGCCAAGGCCCTACAGTCTCCTTGAAGAATAAACCCTCCATAGTCTAAGGACTTCCCATAAATCTCCATCTTCCAAACAATCCACTATCTCCCCAAATTGCCACCTCAGATAGGAATCCTCTAACACCCGGGCCTTGGAACATCCAAACAGTAACAATTATCTACTCCCAATTCAAAGAAGAAAAGAATCCTTGCTTGCCATTCTAGATCTTTCTATACAGTACATGTACATGAAACAAAACATTTAAGGCACTGAAAACAAAGTGAGTTTGTCTAATGTCTGGGTATTTTACTCTTTCAAATATAAGGAGAGTTCCAATTTTTTCTCTTGGTAAAATTAAAATTCCTCAACCATTTGTCAATTTTTTGATGCTAGATTACTACGTGATCTGGAATATATTAGTCAGAAATAAAGAAGTTAATGACATTGCTATAGCAAAGCTCCATCTATTCTCATCTCATTTATGCAAACATTTTTCTAGTGTGTTCTGCTACGAGGAAAAATGGAAAGGAAATTCACACAGTATCCTGTACCATTCTGGACATTAATAATAAGTGTCCAAAAATATAACTAATTGAAGAAATAAGTGGTCCATCCATCTAAGAAACATAAATTTGCATTATATACTGAATAATTACTTGTTGAAATAATTACTTATTAAATGTATAATATATTTTTCTGTTTTAGACACTTATGCACTAATAATTCTTGGAGGAATGATCATCTAACACAAAAGAAATTTGCAATATTAAACCTTTAGAGCCATAGATAGTTAACAAATAATCTAAATTTATGGGGCTGGAGAGATGGCTCAGCTATTAAAGACACCTGCTTGCAAAGCCTGATGGTCAGGGTTCTATTCTCCAGTATCCACGTAAAGCCAGACACACAAAGTGGTGCATACATCTACAGTTTTTTGCAGTGGCAAGAGGCCCTGGCATGCCCTCATATTCATTCTCTCTCAAATAAATAAAAATATTTTTTAAAGTTATTTAGATCTATGTACATATTTTTATTGCAGAGAAATATGATAGTGTGATCAATTAAATTCTTCCAAAAGTAGTATATTGGGCTATGATTCTTTGAGTAAAAGGAAGAGAAATGTGAGTTCACAGACTAAAAAGATAAAATTCCTAATGGATAAAAAAAATTCTTAACTTTTTCTTGGTTGACAAAATCAAATAAACATTAATCATATCATTTAAAATTCACATAATATTATACTTTTAAATACCAACAGTTGGAACATACCAGACATTATATTCTTTCAATTAAAAGCAAAATTAACTGGAAGCTTTTCACTAGTAAAAAGAGAGTTTCTAAAAATACTTTTAGGAATTGTTCAAACCTCTAATCTAATTTATATACTAGGAAGATCATGACCTTAAATTTTTTAGAAGAATAACTGTGAGAATATCTATTTTTAGAACTTTGTGGTTAAGTTCCAAGTACCTGAAAAATGTTCCAAATTAAACAAAACTTGACTCCTTGGGCAGGTGCCTTTATTTTTCTCATCTCAAATTGGAGCTGTTAGTCTTAATGTGGTTAAAGTACTTAAACAGAGTCACCTAACGTGAACACATCCCTCCGGTGACATTGCTAAGCATATACCAATGTGCCTACATACATTCCTGGAAACATAGAGATGCCAGGGCTCTTTTTGGATTTCAGCTTGGCTCCGTTGCACATCAAAGAAGGCAGTGAGAGGAAACAGGCTTATGATGGAGAAGGATGTGTATTATGTACCAGTGATTGCCAGGACTGTGTCTGGTATCTTTGTATGCCATTGTAACTAATTTCAGACAGACTTGGGACCATGCTTTTCAATGGCTACTTTAAAAAAAATTAATCTACTGAAAATTTATGATAAAATTATCCATCTTAAGGGACCATAAGCATGAATGTCTTTAGGAATGACATAATTGTCCCTGATGCTGATGACTCAGTGGGTGAGAAAATCAAGGCAAAGGAATTAGCTCGCTCCTCTGTGTCACTGTATTTCCCACTTTCTGCACAGATGAGTATATGCGAGCTCTCAGAGAGCGGAAATGATCACCTGCATGGTGCATGACTGTGAGATTGAAGTGTCACATCTGGTTATATCATTGTGTCACATTCCTTAGAGTACAGTTTTAAAGCTAGTCTCTTGCCCAGATTTCTGTGACAGGATGTTCTGAGCCAAGTTCACATCTCATGTCAAACAGTGAAGCTGCTAGTTTTTCCAGCTTAATGTAAAGTCAGTACAAAAGAGTAACTTATCTTACAAAACTGACAGAATTCTCTAAGAATGAGTATAGAATAAGCTTGGTTTAAAGTAACTAAGCTTCAAGGAGATTTTCAATATCTACTCTAAGATTTGATTTTTTATTTTATTTTATTTTGATTCTGATTTTTCAAGGTAGGGTCCTGCTCTAACCCAGGATGACCTATGTACTCTCTATGTACTCTCAGGTGGCCTTGAACTCGCGGTGATCCTCCTACCTCCACCTTCCAATTGCTGGGATTAAAGGTGTGTGCCATCATGCCCAGCCAAGACTTTTTTAAAGGAAGAAAGGGAGGAGGGAGAGAGGAAGGAGAAGGGGAAGGGAAGAGGAGAAGAAGGGATGAGAGGGAAAAAATGAGGCTGTGCCATTTGAGCTCTCTAATTCCCATAAGGAAGACTAGTTTGGCCCCAGGTGACTTACGGAACTAGGAGAGTTTACACAATGAACTCACACAATGCTATTGGCTCACATTTGTTTTATGCATGATATTTTGCAAAAACTTTCATATTTCCTCATTTGGCTTCAAAACAATTCTGAGAGAGAAGTGGAGTGATGAGTCAATCCTATTCTATAGATTCCATTTAATACCTCCTTGAAAAACAGGTACTGGAAAACTGGTCATGTCTAAACTATGTAGAAACAATAAAGGTCATGTCTAAACTATTGAGTCCTGGACTTAACCCCCTCCCCCGTTATGGCATATGATCTAATAGCTGGAAAGCCTGTTACTTCATGTTTGCAGTGAGTAATAATGCACCCATCCCATAGGCACTGTGAGAACAAGAGTCTACAAATGACTACAAAGCTCTTCCCATGGGGAAAGGCACTCAGTGGTAAATCAATATTACCTAATTGAAACATTGTTATTGTCATTAATTTTAATTATTCACCCCCCCATTACCAGTTAGTATCTGGGTCCCATAAAAGGAAATTGCCAGCACCTTCCTTCAGTTGATGACACTCTTCACAACTGCATCTTCAGCCACTGTCTCCTGCCCCATGTCCTTAAGTACAGCTTGACTCAGGAATGCATCTAAGATCACAACTGTTAGGGTGAATTCTGCAAGTTACCTTCCTGGTCCTTGGACATTACATGGCTGGAAGGTAGAAGGGTTTGTGTGTGTGTGTGTGTGTGTGTGTGTGTGTGTGTGTGTGTGTGTGGTTTTTCAAGGTAGGGTCTCGCTCTAGCCCAGGCTGACCCGAAATTCACTACATAGTCTCTGGATGGACTCAAACTCAAAGCAATCCTCCTACCTCTGCCTCCTGAGTGCTAGGAAGGTAGAGTTTTAACTTTACCAATACAAGGTTAGATTCTGTTATTTCAAGTTCAATCTGAACGTATTGCTGAGTGGGGAGAAAACAGAAGATAAGGATGGAGTAAGATGCTCATAGATGTTTATTATGGGCTATACCTTTATTTGAATAAAACTCAGATTTTACATTCTCTAAGCTACTTAACACTTACTGAGAAAATTCTTCTCTCTTTCTTCTCTTCTTCTCTCTTTTCCCATTTTTCCCTCTTTTCTCTCATCTTTCCTCTTTTATCTCTGTCATTTCTCTCACCACACACCACTTCTTGTATAAGTACATTTCATGGTAAAAGTAACATGGATCCTCAAAGGGCCATGTTCCATGTGTGTATGAGTTCAGAACATCTACTGCAGTGGAGGAAAATTACTGAATCACGATGACTGTCCTGCAAACGGCCTGCCAAAGGCATGTAAATGGGCTCTGGTAACCTAGAGAAGCCTGGGAGCGGGGGCATGGTGCAGTAGCATGGGCTCCTCTTTGAGCGATTCCAGAGAGTTTGGAGGTTGGTGAATGGGATGGAGCACATAGCCTTTGAAGTTCTGCTGGAGGAGGTACAGTGCATTTGATGCCACCAATGACGTCATTTGAAGCCCCAAAGGGGTGTGCTCGTCAGAACTGAATACTCTGACTTATGAGGCACATGAGTGCCCAGCCACTGTGTGGCACATTCCACCCGCTCACTCTAAAAACAAAGAAGCATTGACAATGTGGAAGGATACGCCATTAACCTTAAATGAACTCTTAAGCTAAACTACTATACATTTTGCACAAACAAATAACTCTTAACCCAGGAAGAACATCACTGATAAAGGGGAATAAATTTATTTCAAATTTTCCTAGCACACTGTGGGCACATTTTATCAAAGTTGGCATCCACCGGCTCTTTTTGGACTTTTTTTAAATATGTGAATTCTTAATTGCAATCTAAATGAAGGTGAATTCCCATCACATTTCTACCACGTTTCTCTAATTAGCTAGTTAAACACAGAGAGGAGCTGTATGCCAAGTGCCTTAAATAAAGGCAACAAACTTCTTAGAGGATTAGAGGGGTTTTCCAGGGCCCATGGCTTGTCTCAGCTTCTGTAGAATCAGTGACTGAAGAAGGCTGGTAGAAAAAAATCTGTTCTGGCCCCATTGGGTTTGTGAGACTTCTTTTCCTCCTCGGGAGCTCATCATTCAGTTGGAAAATCAGAACCTAGCGGGAAATTGACCAAGTACCAGAGGTATCTTTCTACGTTTTCTATTTTCATTTAAAACCAAATGAAATGTGCCTGCTTCCTTCTCTCTCACACAGACCAGGGCAATCGTCACATGGGAGGGAGGTGGTGATTCCACTGCTTACACCTCTATCTCATCTCAGTCTGCTTGTGCCGCCATAACAAAGCCTCTGAGGCAGGTAATCATTAAAAGCAGAAATGGCCAAAAATTGGTGGTGGAAGTTCTTGGCCAGGTTACATGAACTTTTAAAAAAATATATCTTATTTAGTCATTTGCAAGGACAGAGAGAGAGAGAGAGAATGAATATGAGAGTACTAGGGCCTCTTGTCCTGCAAACAACTCTTGATGCATACACTACTTTGTGCATCTGGCTTTATGTGGGCACTGGGGAATCAAACTCAGGCGATCGGGCTTTCAAGCAAGCACCTTTAACCCTGAGCCATCTCTCCAGCCCAGCTTACATGAATCCTTACATATAATGCCATTGCAATAATGTCAGAACCCCAGCAGGGGCTTATTAAAGTAGGGCATTGTTTTCATCAACCTGGTATTATTATCCACACTGTACCTTCCATGCAACGGGTGTTTATTAAATCTTACTGGTAGACTAGCTGTGGCTCTGTGCAAAGCCCACTTACTCTCCCATCTTGAGAAATGCCAAGCAGTGCTTCTTATTGCCGCGTGTAGATCAAATCTCTTTTATATACTTATTGTCTTTTACTCTTTGAGCCTTAAACTCAGCATAAGCTTCTGGTATCATAGGGGAGTGCAATCAGCCCTAATGCAGAGCTTCGGTTAGTCTCCCCATTACTCTGTTCCCCTTCTTCCCACTCTCCCCGCCGCACTGGTCCTCGGATGTTCTGCACTAGGGAGAGAGAACAGACATAACTCCAGGAAACCCAATCAAGCAGGAAGCACGGGAGCAGCCGCTTGAACCCCTGTCAGCCGGCAGGTCTGAAATAGCAGCCGAGTGTGAAGAACACGGTGGAGTGGCTGGAAGAAACTGGGCAAGTGGCATGGGGGCACCCAGCTGAAAACTTGTCTCAGCCGCGCACCCTCCTCCTGTCACCTTTCTCGAGTGCTAAGTTCCTCTTCCATCCCACGGTCCTGAGGTGGCAAACTGGCCTTCACGATTTGCTAAATCTGTTTCTCTGAGCAGAGAAAGCTCACTCACAACAGCTTCTGCTTCCCCGGGGTGCCAGAGGGTTCAGAGTGTCTTACCTGTGTTTCATTAGACATTCAAATAACTTGGCGCAAAGTCCGGAGCTGGAATTTTTGCAGACCATCTTAGCCCTTTCTCCCAGCTGGGCATCTTAATTCCCATTGCTCATTAGTAGGTCCCCAATCAAAGCCACAGAGCACTTTGAAATTGGGCTCTGAGGACAAGGAGGAACAAGGGTCCCAAGGTAAAATAGTCTCCTATATTCGTAAGGGACATGGTTATGGAAAATACCTGAGATACAGGACAGAGACCTCATCTTTATCACACCACCTACCTGAGACCTGCAAGTCTGAATTCTCGTCCACGTTCTTCTCATACACCTAAACCTGAACTGCGCTGAGCTTTGTATCGTAAATGGTGGCCTCGCTGACACTGAGTGGCCATATACACCAGCCAAAAAGGACACATACTGCAAGACAAAATATAAAGTAAAAATGATTACAGGGCTTGTAAAAGTTGCAATTGAGATTAGGGAAATGATAGGTCCAGTGTTGTTGTTTGGACTATAGTTTCCTTGAGTACATTCTGTAGGCCAGGAATGAGTTAAGATGGAAGTTATCTTGCTAAATTCCCCAGCTCGATTGAGACATTTACCATTACTCCCCACAGATGTTGAATCAGATGTACAGAGGTGAATTAGCAAGTTCAGGGTTGCCCATGGAGTGAGATCCAGAGGCACTCCTCCCCATGGAGCTGCATTGTCCCCCCCTTTGACCCCGAGACAGGGAAGGTGAGAGCCAAGAATGAGCATCAGCTCAGTGAACACCCGCTGTGTGTGGTACACATGGGAGGGACGGTGGTGTGAAATACACAATTGTCACCATGATGGAGCTGGCGATCACATCCATGAACCATGACGAGTCCATCACAGGACAGAAGTGCGTTCTGTCATTGCTGGTAACATGCAAGAAAAACCCACAACTTAAGAGTTTGCATGATTAGGGGGCAACTGGGAGAGGGTGAGGGCATTGATCCCCTGTGGTCATAGTTCTGGAGAGGCTCTATGGAGTAGAGTTCCATTCTCTCAGTCCATTACTCCAAATACAACTGGGCTTTTGCCACTGACGCACTCTGGTGAAACCTCAGCCTGTTCCTCACATGCCTCCTACACCATAACCCTCCTCTTCAGAGCCACCACCTGCCACTCCCTGAATCCTGTGTCTTAGCTAAGCTGACTTATCCACGCTACATTACTTCCTGTTTCTGCAGTTATCTTAGCTTCTTCCTGCCACTCATACCATCCTCCTCCCTGTCCCATCTCAGTCTATCAAAGTTTGGTTCATTCTCAAAGACCCATCATAAATACTATCTGTTCTGTGAAGTATTCCTAATTCCCCAAAATACCTGAATTCTCCTTCCTCTAAACTTCCAGATCTCTGGGTGAAAATACTGCTGGTGTGATGTGATTTTGTCTAATCCACCCACTAGATATTAAATCCATGAAGGACAAGGACGAGTCAAAGCACAGCCCTAGCTCCACAAAAGTAGTATGTCAATAACGGAAAAGAACACCACGACCGGGACCTGGCTTCCTGGTGAATGCGCTCTGTTTCACCCACACTGGTTGAGTTCCTACCAGGAGCCAGGAGCTGTGCCTTGTGCTGGCTGGCACACGGTCAATGTATCTTCCCAGAGAAACACAGAAAAGATTCTCAAAGCAGACTGCATTTCCAGAAGCAGAGTCTTCAGGAATTGGAGGTACCCACAGGGCTGCCCACTAAGCAAAAAGGTTTTGAAAAATCACAAAAGGGATTCTCAACATTATTAAGACAATGCCTCATTTCCAAAGAGGCTGGGCTTGCTATTTCAAAATGTGAGAGTCTTTAATTCTTCTCAAATATGCCCTGCAATGTGCCAACCACAATACAGAGGGAGCCTGCCCAACTTGTAAGGTCTTCAGGGCTGTCTGTTCTGCCCTTTGTTCTGATTAATCATTTTGTAAGAGAGAAATGATATCAAAAGAAGTATTTTTAATAGTGCACTCTCAAGGCAAATTCAGTACCTCTGACGTATCCTTTCAGTGGTGGGTCACTTACTGACACCTATTGTTTTCCGGCTGTGGACGTCACTTGGTAAATGAGTAATCAGAAAAGTAAGGGTGAACTCTCACATAAGGGCTCTCTTTTTAAACATTCAGATATGAATCTCAAGAAGAGAAATAATGTTGTTCTGTATTTACAATTCAGGTAATTTCTAAATGCTTCCATAAAGAAGCTTTATTTCTACCATCTCTAACCCAACAAAGCTAATTTGCCAACACTTTATACTCTCATTGCCAAAAAAGAAAAAAAAAAAGTAATTTGAGAATCAACTATATATGAACAGCCTCCTGGAATGAATGATATTAAATGAATTAGTTTTTTAACCAAATTTTCCTGAGGAGATATCTTAGAGCTTACTTTGCAAGCATGAGGACCTGAGTGTAATCCCAGAACCCACATTTTAAAAGTAGGCACAGTGACACACACTGTAATCCCAACACTGGGGAGGCAGCGAAAGGCGGATCCCTGGGGCTTGCTGGCTGGCTGGCTGGTGAGTTCCAGGCTGATGAGAGAGCCCTGTCTCAAGCAAGGTAGAATGAGCCCGAGTAATGACACCCAAGGTCATCCTCTGGCACACACACATACACACACACACACACACACACACACACATACACGACAGACACACACACACACACTTTTCTTTACCCAGTGCCTAATTTTCCATTCTCTGTTGAAATGTCTCTTTCCCAATGTAAGACGTGAACCGCTTGAAAATGGGACTGGTTTCGCCTTCCCGTAAGGACCATGCTAGCGAGGACCGAGCCCAGCAGAGAGTAGGCACTGGGGAAGTGCTTATAAGGGGACAAAAATCACACTCCATTATTTGTATCCATGGCTTCCATCCTAGAACCCAGACACCCCTAGACAACCAACTTTGCATCTCAACCAAGTGATATATATATATATATATATATATATATATATATATATATATATATATATATATATAAATGGCGTCCAGAAGTAGCAAAGCAAATGCTACTGCCTGTTGTATTCAACTGACAATCTTTCAGGTTTTTCAGGTTGCTTCTTTCTCTTTCTGCCTGTCAAACTAAATTGCTCTACTGGCCTCCATGCTCCTCTCAACCCCTCTTCTAGCTATGCTTCCCGCCTGCTCCCTTGGCGACCTCCTTTGCTATGAGATTATTCAGTCTTCTCTGCTGTCTGAAGTGCTGCAGATGGACGCCTGCTGACTGAGTCAGGCACTACCCTGGCCGTTGTCAGCTAAGCCAGGGTCTCTCCGTCCTCCTCCGCCCTCCCCCTTAATACTTTATCTCTCCCTAACAGAGATGCTTTCCTTCCCCAAAGCTTTTGAGTCGGGGAAAGAGGTCAGAAATTAACATGATCTCATCACTCTTGTCTAAAAACGTTTCAGAACATGGGGAATATAGGAACTCTTTTTTTTTTCTATCTAAAATTGAACAACAGCTAAGTAGGAGTGAAGGGGTAGATTTAAATGAGAAAGACTATATTAAATCAGCGGAGTCAAAGCTGATTTCACTCCAGGAGCTGTGCGCATGAAAAGGTATAATTATGAAAACCTGATATTCTTGCTGCCTGTGTGCAGATTCCTGCCATGACCTTGGACCCCCAGAAGCCTCTTGGAACGGCTTTCCCATTTCTAATAAGTACTGAAAACGAGGCACTTCCTGAAGGGATTAAAGGAAGGGAGTGATGTCTTTTTGTGCACGTGATCTTTTTTGCTAAATTTAGCAGTAAAATTAAAACAAAGAAACAGGCATTCTGCTCATTCTGACACTTTAATGTTGCTGAAGGAAAACTGACCCTCTGAAGAGTCAGATTTGGAAATCAAGAGGGACAACAGGTCTATAAGGAAGTTCCTATCATTAACTATCGTTTCTTTCTGCCACACATGCCATCCATCAGGAGGCATCTCTACAGTCACTGGGAATATTTATCTTGGAGAAATGGAGGGATTTCAGGAACTTCCCAGAAGAAATCCAAAAATCCAAAGCTTGGAGAAGAGTCATTTTTTTTTTTAATCACCATTGTGTGCTACAAAAACCCTACCAGGTGAAGGGACTTGTAGGAACTAGATCAGACTAGGGGAGGTAACTGCCCCAGCCATCCTATGACTACACACCCTGCACTCTTCTCTGACAGGTCTCATGACTAACCTCATTCCAGCTAAGGAATACTATTAGAGTGATTTTTGTTATGTCATTTCTTCTATCCACGCACCAAAATAAAAATTAACCCCATGATCCTTTTGATTCCATAAATCTTTAAAAATGTAAAAAAAATAGGGCTGAAGAGATAGCTCAGCAGTTAAGGTGCTTGCCTGCAAAGCCTAACACCCTAGTTCAATTCCCCACTAGTAGCCTGATGCACAGAGTGGCACATGCATCTGGAGTTCGTTTGCAATAGCAGGACATCCCCCGCCCTCTCTCTCTCTCTCTCCTTGTATCTCTCTCCTTGCAAATAAATAAATAAATAATTTTAAATGTGAAATACAGGAGAAAGAATGAAAATAGATACGAGTAACTTTGAAATCATTATTTTATGTCGTGGGTTTTTACCAATGGAACCCACAGAAACTATCTCCTGTCCAGGGTCACACAGCTCATTTCTAGAAACCTCCGTGATTGTTAAGCCTGTCCAGACACATCAAAAAGGCCAGCAGGCAGCTGGAACTCACCTTTTTTCCAGTCAGTTCTGCTGTCAGTCTGGTTCATGTTGTACTATTCTAAGTCAGTCTGGTTCAGGGCAAATGTGTGAAAGGAATACCTGAGTTTTGCTGTAAATTTTCTCGGCATCATTTACAAGAAAACAATAGCTGGCTTGGGGACAGGATGTTTCCACTCAAGTTGAGACAGATTTAATGTTCATTTGCAAAAAAAAAAAAAAAATTACTTGCAAAATGCACTATTGGGTAAAAGCATTATTAGTCAAATATTAGATCTCTCTTATTTTTATGTTTATGTATTTACACATGTGCGGTGTGTGTGTGTGTGTGTGTGTGTGTGGTGTGTGTGTATGCACATATGCATGCAGCAGGGTCTCTCGCAGCTACAAAATGCCCATCCAGCTTTGTGTGGGTAGCTGAGGAATTGAACCTGGGCCAGAAGGGTTTGCAAGCACTATTAACCACTGAGCCATCTCCCAGCCCCTTAGCTCTTCTTGAGATCTGGACTTTCCCTTTTTCTGATGCAAAGGATGGACTCTAAAATCCTTGTGTGCCTTTAAAACGACAGTGTAGCATGTACACGCACCTGGTCTTTGCCAATGTGCTTCACAGCCAGTGTTTGTTAATATAAAAAATCGCTTCATGGAAACCTACCCTGTGACACAAAAGGATGCAAGTCCCTTTGGAACGACGGATCGCGTTTCTGGGAGCAATGCTGGTTACTGATTCAGAATGAAATTCACTTGTAAATGTTGTGATTTCCCTCGTCCCTCCACTTTGCCAGGCTTCGTTCTAAGAACCCTGAAGGATAGCATGATAATTATGTACCTGCCCACTCATCCAGCAGGCGTGAAGCATTAACTAGATGTTGAGGATGAATACTTGCTAGAATGCCACAAAACGTGGGTTAGTTACGCTCCCCGTGATGCCTGGGAGCTGATCTGAAGGGTCCAGTGGTCCTCAATGTTGCACACTGGGGATGGGCAGACTCTGGTAATGTCTGGAGAGATTTTTGGTCATCATTACCAGAAGGGGTGTCACTGACACCTAACAGTATAGGCTACGGTGCTGCTACATGTCCTGTGATACACAGGACCCCCTGACACAATAAGAAATTCCCCAGTTCAAATGATAACAGTATTGGAAACAGAGGAATTGGGGACCAGGGAGATGGCACAGCAGTTAAAGGTGCTTATTTGCAAAGCCAGCAGCCTCAGTTCAGTTCCCCAGTGCCATGAAAAGCCAGATGCCCAAATTGGCACATGCATCTGAAGTTCATTTGCAGCAGTATGAGGCCCAGGTGTGTCCATTCTCTCTCCCTTTCCATCGCCCTCTCCTCCCCTCCCCCCCCCCAAGTAAAAAGATTTTTTTAAAAAACAAAAAAGGAATAGAGGAATCTTGTTAAAATGTTATCTCTCTGGTTTATACTCATCTGATTACATAACCACTTTCCCCACTATATGAAAGATCTTTGAGTAAAGAGACTCATTTCCTTTTCTTTTCTTTATTTTTTTATATGTGGTGTATGTGTGTGTACACACGTGTGTGTGTACATGCTTATATACGTGTATGTGTACATGTGTGTTCATGCATGTGTGTGCATGTGGAATCTAGAGGTTGACGTCAGGTGTCCTCCTCAATAGCTCCCCCACCTTATTTTTCACTGAGAATCTGAATGTGTGAGCATGTTGTAATCTGACCATAATCCCCTCCCATTACCTTCTTGTCTCCCTCCCCTGCCCACATTCCACTGAACCCTCTCCCCTTGCCAAGCAGTTCCTCTTCAATTGGGATGTCTCATTCTTTCATGCGCATGGGCACTCCTCCATCCTCCATCGTCTATGTCAAAGAGTTGATGCGCTCAATACTGCATGGGTCTTACAGAGGTAGAGACCTCCACTGCCAGGTCGTGAAGATACCAGGCACTTCAAGTTCAGAGGACAATGTCTCCAAGTAACTCTCCCTACCCTTGGCTGTTACATTCTTTCCTTCTCTGCCTTGGTGGTCGCTGACCTTAGAAGGTACAATAAAGATGTCTCACTTAGGGCTGAGCTCTCAACAGCCTCATATTTTCAGCTCCTCGACGAATTTTGAGTCTCTTTATTATCTAGCACCATCTCCATAGAGAAGCTTCTCTGGCCAACAGTGAGCGCAGCATGAATGTTCTTCCCACTCCCTCCTCCTCACTGAGCCCTGAGCCCTGGTGGCTGTGTTAAGGGATGTCTCATTCAGTGCTGAGCACATAATGACCACAAATTCTCATCACTTTGATGAGTCTTGGGTCTCCTGAGTTGTCACTGCCATCTGTAAACAGAGGTTTATTCGTTAGTAAATTGAGTTCATCAGAAAGTAGACTTTGTAAGGAATCAAACACAAAGACCTCACATGGAAACTTGCCAGAGTGAAATCCACAAGAGATTTGTTTGCACTCTCTCCAAGCCCAGGGTTATGAAGGGAAAGACAAGCTCACTTCAACTTTACATTTTCTGTAAAAACCAATCCTTTATAGTCTGTAAATGACCTCACTTATATATGTATGCTTATGTTTTATGATCCGAATTGTCATTGTTTTACCATAAGTAAATATTAGGGATAATAGAATATCCTTAAATTTAGAGAAGCTGGAGAGATTGCTCAGTGGTTAAGGTGCTTGCCTGCAAAGCCTAAGGACCTCTGTTCGATTCCCTATTACCCATGTAAAGCCAAATGCACAAGGTGGAGCATGCATGTGGAGTTTATTTATTGCAGTGGTTAGAGGCTTTGGCATTCCCATTCTTTCTTTCTCTCTCTCTTACTCTCTCTCTCTCTCTCAAATAAATGAAAAAAGTATTAGATAAAATAAGTTCCTTTATTCTATAATGTCTTCAGACACTGTTGTAGGTAGACAATCATTACGCTTAGAGGTCTTTGAAGGAAGGGCCCTACTTCCCATCTCCCGTCTCCCTGGTAGCGTTAGAAAGGGAACAGATGGGCTGGAGAGATAGCTCAACAGTTATGGCGTTTGCCTGCAAAGCCAAAGGATCCCGGTTTGACTCTCCAGGACCCATGTAAGCCAGATGCACAGGGGGCACATGCGTCTGGAGGTCCTGGCATGCCCATTCTCCTCTCTCTCTCTCTCTCTTCTCTTCCTCCCTCTTTCTCTCTCTCAAATAAATAAGTAAAACACTATATATATAAAGAAAGGTAACAGACATTTCCTCCTGAGCAGAGGAACAAAGTCCTCTGGTCCGTCACTCACCTGGTCAAGTGACCACCTCTCACCAGTAGACACGTAAAGAGGTTGGAGGAACAGTTATTCCAATGATGAGATAATGTATCAGAGCCCTAAGAAGTCCCTCCCTGGGTGCAGTTACTTTTTTGATTTCTAACTCAAAATGTGTAACTTTTCCTTGTTTTCATTTTTCTTTCTTTCTCTACTTTGAAGGCTGGTGTGAATCCTGAAATGTTTGCCCTGACACTTTGAGCTTTTCCACTTTATTTTCCCAGATCTGAACCCCTGACCTGGCCACTCCTTTTCTCTTTTTTATAGAACACTCTCTGCTACTCTCATGGGTCTCTTTCTATATTTTCTGTACTAAATTTTTATTCTCCTCACTTCCCTGCCCATTCCCTGCCTGTTCCTTAATTCTTCTTTGGCTTGGACGCAGAGTGGAACTCGAAAGCCTTAGCCACTCAAGTCCAGCCTGTCTGGGCTGACAGGCCCCATCGCTCTCGAAATCTCACAGCAACACTATGTCTACAAATAAATTCCCAGCCTACACTGGAATAAATGGTCTCTTCCTAGACTAAACTTGAGAAGATTTCCCTCAACTCAAGACTTACCATCATCCAGAGTTTGAGATTTCACAACTTTCTATGTCAGTTTGCTATCTAGTAAGCCTTTAGAATAAAATGTTAATGGTATTTAATATATTCTGTTCCAGTTGGCTTGCTGGGAGCACAAGAAACAAACACCAGATGGTAATTTGTATAAGGATAAGGGAACTGATGTTAATTTTAGAAAGTTCTTGGCCACTTCCCTCACCCAGAGTGAGGAAGGGAATTCTCGGTTGGAATGACTTTTCAACTTTTGAAAAGCAGCTGTCTCATTTAAGGGAAAAAAAAACTATGCCATAATTCCCCTTAGCCCCCATGCCATCCCTCTAGCCCTGTGCCAAGCCAGCCCACAGTTGTCCATGCATAGAAAACACATTAGCAGAGTTTCCTCCCAATAACTGGTCAAAATCAACCAGGACCAAGATGAGATGCAGAAACGCTTGGGTCCATCTCTGTGCTTACTCTGCTCCCAACATTTTGAACTGATCTAATGGAAATGGTGGAGCCAATTTCTTTTTGTGGTGGTGGTGGGTGGTTGTTCTTTCTTTCTTTCTTTGAAGACAGAGAGAGAGAGAGAGAGAATGGGCACGCCAGGGCCTCCAGCCACTGCAAACAAACTCCAGATGCAGTAGCCACTTTGTGCATCTGGCTTTACATGGGTTCTGGGGAATCAAACTCCAGTCATTAGGTTTCACAGGCAAGTTGCCTTCACCACTGAGCTGTCTCTCCAGCCCAGAGCCAGGTTTTTCAATCTCTGGTGCACATGGTCAGGTGGTGGCTCTCACCAAAAAGGCTCATTGGTGAGAACTAAATGTAAGGTGTAGTAATGCAAAGACTCTTTGGGAAAATCCAGGCCTGTTGGCATTTGCAAAAACAGATGGTTATGCAAATACAGCTCTCACACTCAGTTGTAAGGTAAACTGTGAACTGGGGAGCAGCAGGTGGCGGGGTAAACGCAATACTTAAATGCTGTCTGCATGTTTACAGTTAAATCTTGGAGATGAAAATCTTTCTAATTGAATTCAACAAACAGTTAAATTGAGAGATCCTTATGTACAAAATATTGTATTAGGCCCTGAGGCCCAGAGAAAGCCAAATTATAGAGAATCCTGACTTTGGAGATATTTGATTTACTAAAGTAAGGGCCATATTGAGAGGAAAGCAAGTGCCTGGATTGGAAGGAAGAAAGAACAAGCAATTAAACTGGTGGCTGCCAAAGAGGCATGGGAATTGGGAGATGTGGGAACAAAACATAACACAAAAATTTAGCTTCCGTGGGCTCTTAGAGTAGGAAAAGTCTACAAGTAGAAATGAACTAGTATGGACTAGAGAGAGGGCTCAGCAGTTAAGACACTTGCCTGAAAAGCCTAATGACCCAGATTCCATTACCAAGTAGCCATGTAAATCCAGATGCACAAAGTGGTGCATGCATCTGGAGTTTGTTTGTAGTGGCTAGAGGCCCTGATATGCCCATTCTCTCTTCCTCTCTCACTCTCTCTTTCTTTGTGTGTGTGTGTGTGTGTGTGTACGTGTGTGTATGTGCACATGTCTGCTTGCAATCAAATAAGTAAAAATATTTTTTAGAAAAGAAATGAACTAATGTAATAGACCATATTAATGAGGGTAGAAAGGAGTGTGTGTGTGTGTGTGTGTGTGCAGATGGATGCTTGTCGAAGTGACTATATTTGAAGGTGGAAGAAAGGCAAAATGAGCCTCATTGAGCAACACAGGTTTACAGTCTATAAATATATCAGACTCCTTCCAAAGAAAGAGAGAGGAGTAAGGAGGAAAAGGAAGAATGGAGGGAAGGAAGGAAGGTTAATAGAAAAGAGAAGAAAAAAGAAAAGAAATTCCAAAGGCAGGATAAATCCTAAGGCGCTTACTTATCTTGCATTTGAAAGTTTGAGTAGGAGAAATGTATCAGCATGCCCATATTTAAAAAAAATATTTTATGCCAGGTATGGTGGCACACGCCTTTTATCCCAGCACTTGGGAGGCAGAGGTACGAGGATTGCCATGAGTTTGAGGTCACCATGAGATTACAGAATGAATTCCAGGTCAGCCTGGGCTAGAGTGAAACCCTACCTCAGGAAAAAAAAAATTATATATTAATTTATTTAAGAGAGAAAGGGGGAGAGAGAAAGAGATGGGGGAGAGATTGGGCAATGGGCACATCGGGGCCTCTAGCCACTGCAAACAAACTCCAAATGTATGCACTACCTTGTGTATCTGGCTTCCATGGGTACTGGGGAATCGAACCTGAATCCTTAGGCTTTACAGGCAAGTCCCTTAACTGCTAAGCCATCTCTCCAGACCAAGCCCATATTTTTTAAGGTTAACAAATAAATAAGATGCTGGTCATAGAGGCAGAAAGGAGTGGTGATTAAGAGGCCATTACAATAGTCAACCAAGAGAGTTTTGAGAGTCTTATCACAGTGCCAGCCCCATCTTATTTCCCAAATCCCAGGTCGGAGCTAAGAGCTTCCCATACCCTGTTTCATCAAAGGCTCCAGAAATCTAGTGAGCTAGTGTTTTTATGTTCATGTCAAGCAAGGTCCAATGAGGGCAACATGACTGGTGAGTGGTTAAGAGGGAAGTGAATCCTGACTGATCCAAAGCCCAGTGGATAATTACCACCTGATTCCTGCCTGAAGGAAGGCAGGAGAGAGGCACAGGGAGCAGGAACTTAAGAAAGCTGCTGGCATTTGGCATGGAGATTTTGTCCTCAGCCAAGTGATGCATGTAGATGAAGGAGTAGGTGTAGGGAGAGAGACACCAAGTTATTTTCAGACAAGTTAAATTGGGGCCACACAGGACAGGACGCCCATGTGTGAATAGTAGCAGAGAGGGTGTGGATCTGAAATTTAGATGAGGCCATGGGCATGGATGCAAATGCGCAAAGAGGGAAGGTGTGAGAAGAGGAGCTGCGACTTATCCCATATTTTATGAAGAATCAGGAAAAGGGCTTGCAAATGGAATGCTCAAAAAGTTAAAATGGCAATGCTTTGAGATCTTCTATGTAAAAGATTTCAATAATGATAATTAAATAAAATGAAGAAAGGGAAAGTATTTTTAAAAACCCAATAGTGGGCTGGAGGGATGGCTTAGCAGTTAAGGCATTTGCCTGCAAAGCCAAAGAACCCAGCTTCGATTCCCCAGGACCCACATTAGCCAGATGCACAAGAGGGCGCATGTGTCTGGAGTTCCTTTGCAGTGGCTAGAGGCCCTGGCGCCCCCATTCTCTCTCTCTCTCTCTCTCTCTCTCTCTCTCTCTCTCTCTCTCTCTCTCCCTCTCCCTCTTTCTCTGATAAATAACTAAATAAATATATTTTTTAAACTAAAATAAAATGAAGAAAGGGGTACTGGATGGGTGAGGAAGAGGTTCAGTAGAATGTGCGTGGAGAGTTGGGAGCAAAAGAGAGGGATGGGAGGGGAATATGATTAAAATACATTTTGTACATATATAAAATTGTCAATAGCATACTTTAAAAAAATAAATAAATAAATGAGAAGTTACCCTTTCCTAGACCTAACCAAAAAGAAGGTCCTTTTTTGTGTATGTAACTTTAAAATAGAACCCAAGACCTGCATCTTGATGAAATGACAGCTCACCACGTTGGCCTGTCTACACCCCCAGAATTTCTAGAGTTCATCATGGCTGGTCCACCACACCCACATATGTAGCCGGTAGAGCTGGCTGCTGCCAGTAATCTTGGACTCACAGATGCCTAAGGTTGGACCCTTGATAATTAGAACTACCATGTGCCCAGTTCAAAACCTGGGTGTTTGCTGTGTCCACCTCTCAAGCTGACCCTTCATGAAACCATATCGTGTTAAATGTTCTCTTCCTTGACGCCAGACCCTCAGCACCTCGTGCTTATACACACATAGCGCACCTACACGCTTCTGCTGGGCCCTCCTCGGCTCTCAAGTCACATCGTGTCACGATCCAGCTCCAGCTCTCACAGCCTATAGGGGTCTCCAAAAGCAAAATGAAGAAACACTGCTCAAGCCATTTGAGGAAAATAAGTTGCGTCTTTCCACTTTCTAGATTGATAAATCCACCCAACCTCACTCCTACCTCAAAGCCCTTCTGCCACCTTGTCCCTCTGCTGGGAGGACTTGCTGATACCCGCAGGGCTGCTCCCTTATGTTGCCCATGTCTTTCTTCTGTGTCTAGAACTCCAGCACCCCTTGCCCAGGACACTCGTCATATCCTTCTTCTCTAAATTATGATTTTTTTTTTACTTCTTTATCTTGCTCACTGTCTATCTCCTCCACAAGCAAATGCATTCTGCAAGAACAAGAATTTTCATGTGTTCTCTTTTTGCCCACTACTATATTTCAGTGTTAGAAACATACTTATTGGGGGCTGGACAGATCACTCAGCGGTTAAGGCAAAGCCTAAAGACCTGGGTTCGATTCCCCAATACCAAAGTAAGCCAGATGCACAAAGTGGTATGTGCATCTGGAGTTCGTTTGCAGTGGCTAGAGACCCTGGCACACCCATTCATTCTCTCTCTCTCTCTCTGAATAAGTAAAATGTTAAAAAAAGAAACACACTTATTGGGAGGACCACAAGTCCAAGGACTGCCTACACTACAAAATGAAGGTCAAGTATTGTCTGGGCAATTTGACCCTATCTCGAAAGGAAAAATACCAAAAAGTATTGGAGATATATAGCTCAGTGGTAGGGCACTTGACTACTATTTGCAAGGACCTGGGCTCAACTCCCAGTACTGAAAAAAGATGGAAAAACCTTCTACTACATATCCTTTTGAGGAAGAATATTCTGGTCTTCCTTCTTAGTTTGAGTGCCAAGCCCTGGGAGGAAAGGATTATTCCATTTTGAAAAGTAGTAAAATGAATTATGAATTTTCATTTAAAAGGTCTTCTCATTCATGTTTATAAATAGCTATTATATGACCCAGTTGGGCAAGAACCTCTCTAATGGCTAAGGTGAAATTAATCCTGACAGCCATTTCATATTGAGAATACTAGAAAAAGAAAACATTCTATCCCATTACTTTTTTATAAGCAAGGTTCAACAAAGTCTTTTTGGAATAGAACCTACTGTTTTTAGAAAGTCTCCTTATTTTAGGTCAAATGTTTGTGTATTGATGAAAGGTAGGTGATTGAACAAACACACCAAAATTCGCTGGAATGACTGACTACATTTCTTTGTCAAATGCATGACATTAAGTGTCCTGGGGCAACTGAAAATGTGTCTCAGAAAAATACCTCAATAGCTAGCGCCTAATTGGTAGCAATGCAGATCCGAAGTTCCACACAGCCCTTGGGATGTACATGACAGTGTAAATTTCGCAATAGAGTAGACAGCCATGCCAACTAAAGCCAGGCACAGGGTTCAGAGTCAATGTATCACGGGAGTTTCAGCCACACAGCCTCCGCAGCTCTTCCAAGGAGCTGCAGCCTTAACTCAATTCACACATCAGCTTTGACGAGCATGGTGAGGAGCTGGTTACACTGGACCTGTTCTCTGTCTCTAGTTCTGTAAACTAGTGTGGTTTTTGACTGAAGTCCACTGAGCTTGCATAAAGCATACACAGCCTCTATTCCAGAAGACGTCACCCCTGCTCTACCACCAGTCATCAGCTCTGGGGACTCATTCATTCATTCATTCGCGTTTCTTTCACGCATCACTATGTGAACACTCGTGTGCACATGCACGTGGCGGTCACGGGACAACCTCAGGTGTTGAACTTCTGGGCTAGAATGGCTGTTCTGCAAACCCCAAGCATTTACCGGTCTCCGTCGCCCCGAGTGCTGGGGTGACAAACGCTGTCCGTCTTGCCCAGTTCTCTTGACGTAGATTCTGGCGATCAAAGCTGGGTCCTCATGCTGATAAGACAAGCACTTTGCTGACTGGCTGGGAAGACCTGAGTTAGTTTTTACTACTATCCTGAGTTGGGTCAGAAAATCTACAGCCTCTATCCCCAGATTGATATTTCATAAATTACTTCAAGAGAGAAGCAGCTTTATGAGTCATTATTTTGAAACCTTTTGATAAGGCCAATAGAGATGGGGAGTGGCATTAAACCCAAATCAAAACAGCAGGGAGAAGGGGGGGGGGGACATGCCTCTTCCAAACCAAGAACAGGGTAGAACATGGTAGAACAATGTGTTCTATGTTCACCAGACCTATGATGATTCAGTTAGGTATCTGTCAGGAAAGCAGAAAAATTAACAAAATATAAAAACGGATGAAATTTCCCCTCCACCCAAAAACATTTCCAATCTGCATGAACACGGGTGTCTACCTCGGCTCCCTCATCATCTTCAGTGAGAGCAGTGTCCTGAATGGAAGCGATTCCAGTGTTCAAAGATGGGCATTTTTCTTTATTATGAATTTATTGGCAAGAGAGGAAGAGAAAGAGAAAGGCTGCCCCAGGGCCTGTTGCCGCTGCAAACCAACTCCAGATGCATGCGCCTCTTGTGCCCCTGGCTTGATGTGAGTACTGGGGAACTGAACCAAAGTCAGCAGGCTTTTTTGTTTGTTTGTTTGTTTTTCGAGGTAGGTTTTCACTCTAGCCCAGGCTGACCTGGAATTCACTATGTTGTCTCAGGGTGGCCTCGAACTCATGACAATCCACCTACCTCTGCCTTCTGAGTGCTGGGATCAAAGGCGTGCGCCACCACGGCTTTTCTCAGCAGGCTCTTTAATAAAGCACCTTTAACCTCGGAGCTATCTCTCCAGCCCCTAAAGATATGCATTTTTCATATGACATAGTCCTAAACATGGCCAATGACCAGATGCATAATGCAAACGAGGGTACTGCTAAGTACAGTACACTTAAAAGGATCATCAAAGATTATTTTGACTTTCTAATTGCCTCATGACAATACAATCTTAGAGCTGTACCTTCTCAATGTGTGATTCAGCTGTCTCATATTTCCAACATGTTTTCAAAAGCCCTTGATATTGCAAGCATCTTTATTTAAGCTAAACAACCATCTTTTCACAGGCATCATGATTTGGCCTTCATAATCTCTCAAAGCCGTCACATTAACTACTTTGACAATGTTTGTTTTCCCGTTGCACTCCAGAAGGTTCCATGCTGTTCACCATGGGGCATAAAATGAGTGAAATGAACGGAAGTGGTTCCTGAAATAGGGAACCACAATCTTGCACACTTACCTCTGGAACAAGGGCAGGGCTTCCTTTGTGCTCTGAAAACCATCTCCTGTTCATCTTGAAATAGTAGTGAAAACTTCTTTTTTTAAAAGAAGAATGACATTATGAGCACTACTTAATGAGCAGTTCTGCAAACTGTGCTCAGTTATTACATCTTCAGCTCATTTCTGCAAATGCATGTAAAAGCAGAGTCCTCTTTGTGACTAAGAATATATTAAGGGGAGCCTTCACTTTTTTAGTAGCTAATTTCTTTCTCTCACTAACAGGAAACAATATGGCATATGAGACCTCATTATCACAGAATTTAATATACCATAAGTCAAATGATGTCCCCATAGAATAACTACTTGTGACTAGAGTCTAATATGTGTAGTTTTGAAAAGTACATAATATTGGACTTTTGTCTCATGATGTTAGCCCTAATATTGTAATGTTCAGCTTCCCAAATTTCATTAAGGAGACAATTAGTATAAACACACAGAGAGAAATACAGTATATACATATATATTATTTTTATAAAATATTTTTACTCTACATGCTCATATTGATTAGATGTATCAGTAGAATAGGCACTGTAGTGATTATAAAAATACAGTTGAGGGCTGGAAAGGTAGTTCCGCAGTTAAGTGTACTTCCTGCACGGGCATAAAGACCTGGCGGGACCTGAGACTGTCAGAGTTTGGATCTCTTCATCCCATGTAAACAGCTAGGCAAGGCCACGTGCACCCATCACCCAAGTCCTGCAGGAGAGCAGAGACCCGAGAATCACTGGAGCTCTGCCAACTCCAGAATCAGTAAAGAGACTCCCACTCCAGACAAAAATGGGTGGACGATCCATGAATCCCAAAACCTGGTGTTCCACCCTGGCAACCATAGGCGAGCATCCTCCACCGTCAGTGAGCATTTGGGTTCTCACACGGGCACTATACAACACACACACACACACACACACACACACTACAAATGAAATAGATATGTGTATTTGATGCAATCCCAATAAACCATAATCTTGGCAGATCCTTAATGATGGGGCCCCATGCTCTGAATTCATGCTGGATTTATGCCCTGATTCTTCTACTTGCGATAGGTAATCTCTTTTTTAAAATTTTACTCTATTTATTTATTTATTTATTTATCAGTTTTTCAAGGTAGGTTCTCACTCTAGCCCAGGCTAACCTGAAACTTTGTAGTCCCAGGCTGGCCTTGAACTCACAGAAATCCTCCTTCCTCTGTCTCCTGAGTGCTGGGATTAAATGCATGTGCCACCACACTCAGCTGCTTATTTATTTATTCATTCATCTATTAATGAAAGAGAGACAGAGTACATGGGCATGCCAGGGCCTCATGGTGCTGCAAAATTCCAGATGTATGTGCCACTTTGTGCATCTGGCTTTTTGTAGGTACTGGGGAATCAAACCTGAGCCAGCAGGATTTGCAAGCAAATGCCTTTAACCTCTGAGCCATTTCCCCAGCCCTTAGTAATCTCTCTATACTTCTGTATCTTTGACGTTAATCGACGGTAATAGTACTATTTCTTTCTTGTTGAGAATTGAATCAAGTTATCTCATTAAATACTCCACACAGTGCCTGGTATATGAATGTTTAAGAAGTGAAAGTAAGAAGAGAATTATCTGAAAATTAAACTGGCAAAATGAACAACTTATGTGAAAATAGGGCAGAAAGGTGACGTGTAGGGAAGGATGCGGGGAACCTGTTTCACAATGTGGCCATCATAGCCCTGAACGGTGGAGGAGCCTGGGAAGGTTTCGCAGAGGAAGTCTCCTCAGAAACTGGGCTTGCTCCTCATAGCAAGTGTGCGGACGGCAGTGCTGCCATGACTGTGAAGCTTGTCAGAAACTGCAGACCTGCTTTGAGACAAGATGCCCAGCGGCTTCACAGCACAGAAAATCCAGACGTCCTCCGCTAGGACACACTTTGATTCTTAAACCTTTCAGGCGTGCTTTTTTACTTTATTTATTTATTTATTTATTTATTTATTTATTTATTTAAAAGCAGAGAGAGAGAGAGAATGGGCATGCCAGGGCCTCTAGCTGCTGCCATCTCTCCAACCTTCAGGCTTGCTTTTATCTCCTGCCCTACTCAGTAACCCTTTCAAAAGACTAACACCAGAGACATGAGTCTATAGTCCCAAAAATTCTGCATGTAAAAAAAAAAACCTATAAACACAAGATTGAAACATGAATTGAAAATATGATGGAACTGACAAACATAAGTTGAATCCGCTAAACAAAGCATGAACATATGTTGTGATTCAATTAATATTTATACCTAGACAGGGTGAAACTCCAAAATATTTATTTCACTCAATTGAAATAAAGACCAAGAAAGCATACGATCACTCTCTTTGGAGTAGAGGGCTCAGGTTAAAAATAAAAGCATACATGTCCGTAGAATGTAGTGTCACTGTAGTAGTATGTGTCTCCCTGATAATTCCCCTGCATGTACACACACACACACACACACACACAGTGAAACAGTACCATAACATTTTTCTGAGTAACAGTATGGTCAAACTACAGAAACAGACATGTACACCTACACCTTCCACTCTTGTATTTGTCTACTTTCTTATCTTCAAGCACCTGCTCAAAACTAGCTGCCAGAGACACAGAGTCTTTGGGAATGAACTTATAAGAAACAAGAGACAAGAACAGAAGGGAAGAACTGATGACAAACATTTTAATAGCATTTATCATTTCTGAGATGCCTCATTGTACAAGATATTTTCCCCATACAATGATCCACTCCTTTTTAATTCTCACAGCAACCTTCTAAAGCAAGCTACTAATTTTCTACTGTTCCAAAAGGAATGAAAGCCCATGAGGTCAAATAAATTTCCGAAGACACTTGGTAAGGAAGTAGCATAACTAAGACTTGAACTCAAGTCTATCTTCTTCCCTTCTAACAGAGCAAATGTGTCTGCGAAGAAAGAGTTGTCTCGTTGAGGAATGGCTTCTAATTTGTAATTCAAATGCAATATTTTTCCTCACTCTCACTTCGTATGAAGAGTGGGGATGTTCTGAAGTCATGCTGAACTTGAGCTGTGGTGGTGAAACACGGACTAATTTCCTCCTTGGTATTTTAGAAGTTCTTCATTTTAACCATCTGTTGCAGGCTGACAGATGGGTTGATATGTGACACAATAATGGGTCTTCAGTTCTAGAAAGGCATAAGGAATGCTTGAAAAATAGCTCTTTCACAAAACTAACTGTGTTAATGCCACTTGCTCATTTGAAAAAAAAAAAGAGAAAAGGGGAAAAGTTGGTGGGAGGAAAATGTGAGATATATTCATAACCATTCCTCCAAACAGAAAGCTTCTCATAATTACCAAAGGTCGAGTACAGTAGGGTCTTTCTATTCTAATACCATGCAGAAAATGTCATGTCAACTCACTTTAAAGGGACATACAGGAGCAAGAGAGATGGCTTGGTGGTTAAGGCACTTGCCTGTGAAGCCTAAGGACCCAGGTTCAATTCCCCAGGTTCAATTCCCCAGAACCCACATAAGCCAGATGCTCATGGTGGTGCATGCATCTGGAGTTCATTTGCCATGGCTAGAGGCCCTGGAGTACCCATTCTCCTTCTCTCTCCCTCTCTCTCTATTGCCCCTCTCTCTAATAAATAAAGACTTTTAAAAGGGGCATACAGGGGGAAGTATACAGAGAAAAGTATAATGAAAACAAAACTTTAGAAATCCATCTTCTATCCTTATATTCCAGCATTATAGTCTTTCTCTGTGCAATCAGCAGAGTCTTGAGTTTCTCGTAACGAGGCACTAGCGACACAGGTGGCTAAGACAGGTCCCTTCTGCAATGAAGCAATGTGATGAGACACTCGATTCGCCCAGGGAGAGCTTGTTCAAACAGCCTCATATTGATAAAATCACTCTAATTCCTTTATTGTCATGCACTGTAACCAGATGGAATACACACACACACACACACACACACACACACACACAAACATACTTGGATGTCTACAAAGGACCAGTTCAACACTTTAGACTGAATTGAGAAAGTACAAGGTATATTTATTTACTCTTAGCAGGGTGGTCCCATTTTCCAAAAAAATGGCATCATGCATGTGAAAATAATAATAATTTCAGCTGAGTTCATATCCAATGACATTGACAATGACCAAATCTGGCCATGTCGTCTGAAGATACATCATCTCCACTAACATTATCCTCATAACCATCATGCTGCAATTAAAATATTCTAGGGCTAGAGAGATGGCTTAGCAGTTAAGGCGCTTGCTGGCAAAGCCAAAGGACCCAGGTTCAGTTCCCCAGTACCCACGTAAAGCCAGGTACACAAGGTGTTGCCCGTGTCTGGAGTTTGTTTGCAATGGCTATCGGCCCTGGTGTACCTATCCTCTCTCTCTCTCTCTCTCTCTCTCTCTCTCTCTCTCTCTCTTTCTCTCTCTCTTTCTCTCTCTGTCTCTCTCAGTCTCTCTCAAATAAATAACAAATAAAATATTCTAGTCTCCACTTCTAACATTTTTAGTCAATTTCAGTCCTCATAATAACCTTGCAAGGAAAGAATTACTGACCCTTATTACAGATGTAAACATGGAAAAATTGAGACTATGTGTGATCATCAGCAGGTGAGCTGTGTTGCATTCTGTGTCCTTTTTTCTATGTCCCATCTAGGGGACAACAGTAGTACAGAGTCATAAATTTATAATTGCATTATGATTTCAAGGGGTATATGACAGCTTGAATTTGTCTCAGCAGTTGCTTCCCACTCTGATATTATATAGTTCTGGAGGAGGAAGATGTGTGGTTTCTCTGGACTGGGGGGAAGGGCGGTGGAAAAAGGAACAGAGAGTCGAGAGAACAGCCTGACTCCCTTGGGAAGAGAGCAATGGAGAGATGGCAACATTTTCCCCATCATCATTTCTCAGTGTGGCTTTCTTGGGGTCATTTTTCATAGAACATAACCATTTCCGATATAGATTAGTAGTGGTCCAATAATCTAAAAATATTTCTGCAAATGAAATCACTGGATTCTATATTTTTTACTCTCCATGTATGTACAATCTTCCATTGTGTGTACAAATAAGGGTACTTGTGGCATCTTTTTGTTTTTAATTTTTTTATTTATTTTCAAACAGAGAAAAAGAGAGAGAGAATGGGTGTGCCAGACAAAATGCCACTGCTAACAAACTCCAGATGCATGCACCACCTTGTGCATCTGGCTTTATGTGGGTACTAGGGAACTGACCCTGGGTCATAAGGCTTTGCAGCTTAAGTGCCTTAACTGCAGAACCGTCTTTCTAGCCCATCTTCTTTAAAAAATATGTGTTTGTATCTGTGATGTCACATCAATAAAAAATGTCCAAAGCCTGGCATGGTGGCATACACCTTTAATCCCAGCACTTGAGAGACTGAGATAGGAAGATCACCATAAGTTCAAGGCCAGCCTGGGCTAGAATGAGACCCTGCCTCAAAACAAACAAGCTGTGCTGTAGCCATGGGTTAGCAGTTAAGGGACTTGCCTCTGAAGCACAAGGACCCAGGTTCTAGTCCCCAGCACCCACATAAGTCAGATGCACATGGTGGCTCATGCATTCATCCGGACTCCATTTGCAGTAGCTAGAGGCCCTGGTGGGCCCATTCTTCTCTGGTCTCCCTCCTTCTCTCTGTCTTTATCACTTTCTCTCTAGTAAATAAATAAAAATTAAAATAAACAAACAAACCAAACACACAAAAAATAAGACTTCCAAGATGTGTAGTGAGCTGTGGTGGAGAAGTTTTATTCACATGACAAGCAACATTGTAGTCAGAATGCACATGAGAGATGAAATTCAAATCTGGCTGATTCTGATTCCCCCAGGCCCCCCACTGTGTCTGCCTATCTACATGGGCTCCAGATGTTTCATCTCAGTGCTGTCTGGCATCTGGTATTTTCGATATGTTTATAATGCCCAGATGTCTTGTGTCAAGTAGATGAATCTGGTGGCTAATTACCTAGATCTCAGCATTTTCATCCAGCTGGCTTAGTAGCAGCCCCTAAAATGTTTTGGAATTGCTAAAAATAAAATAAAAATAAAAAGATTGATGTGTTTTCAGTAAGATTTCCAAAATTTTCAGATTCATCCTTGACTAATTTAGCTAGTGTGATGAATTCTACCCACCCCACAGTTATTTTTAAGACATCTAAACTGATTTCAACCGTTGCTTCAACTGTGTTCTAAGAACTCAGGCTTATTTATGTATTTGTTGAAAAAAATGTCAAAACCAATAACCATTTTTTTTTTAGAAAGAGTGCTATTTCTTGTTATTGGAAATACTTAACCATGCTGGTTGCTTCCCTAGGCTTGCAAGCTGCCGAGGTGCTAGGGTACAGAAAGATAGAAATATTCTCCTGTCAAGATCCAATGTAGAAACAGCTCGGCCCTAAGCCACCCTGGTCCCTGGGCTCACCTTGGCTTTCGAAGATAGAGAAGGTTGCAGGTGGGCAATTATTGAGAATGGATGGCCTCAGTTACCATGTGAGACCCCCAACGAGCCTGAATCCCCAAGAAGCTTGTGCTCTCCGCCTCACACTGATAACTGCCTCTCCTAGTGCCACAGCTCAAGGAATGTTCTCTGTTGCTGTAACTCAATGCCCACATTCATCATTCTAAACCGTGCATGAGCATTTTATGTCACCCTAGTCTGGCCTTGCTAGGGGTCCCCATGCTTTTTTTTTTAATTGGCAGGAGAGGTTGAAACATTAAATCCCTATTCTGAAAAGTGATTACCACCATATGCAATGACACATTCTTCTGAGAGTCTCTCTCCTCCACCATAGTGAGTTTGGGAATCATCTCTGGTTTTCTTAACTATAATATTCCAAAGACATAACACCTAGTGGGTTCTCAATAAAGTTTTCTGGAAGAAATAAATGAGGCTACTTGATCCATCAAACCATCAGAGGCCACCAAAGAAGGACAATATACTTTCTGTATGGTTGTACTTTGAGCTATCATGTAAAGTAGAATTTTCCTATATCAAAATGAATTAAAAGTGAACTTTCTGCCAGGCATTACGGCCCATGGCTATAGTCCCAGACAGCCCTAGGGAGGCGGGGTTAGAAGGAAGAACAACCTCAAATTCAAGGCCAGCCTGAGTGACATAGTGAGACCCCCTGTCTTTAAAATAAAACAAAACCAAAAAAGCAAATGTTCAGGTACTAGGGTAAGAATTTTATTGCCTGAATGCCTTTATCTTTGTCACAATATCTCTATGAAATTCTATACCATTGTTGCCCCTTAATAGAATCATAGGGCTACTAAATAAGAGCTGAGATTTAACCCAAAGGCTACCTAATTCCCAAGACTGTTAATTTAGCAATTTTGTGTCACCTTTTATTCTAACAACCTATAAGCAATAAGGGGCATTCTCAGTGAAGAATAGTAAAATAATGTATGTGAAGTGTTTAGCATAACACCTGGCCCTGATGTAAGCTCCAATGGATAATAACACTGCTAATGTTGTTTGTTTTGCATAGTTAATTCACTAATATGACTACTAATTTGCTCTAAAAGTCCTGTGCTCTTCGTAATCACAAGGTTAGGCAGGATCAATTGGAAATCAAACTCCTTTTCCAGGCATGTTTTAACATATGCTTTACAGTGACACTGCAGAAAGCTAGTGAAGACTTTCTAACCTTTCTGGATCCTCTAAGCGGCCTGAATGACTCCCTACTGCACCAAGACTAAGGATCAATTGTCTATGACATGGCTAAAGGGAGAGATAGGGGGCATCTTTTGAAAATATTTTCCACAATTTAAAAAACATGAATTAAGAGGTCTTGGTTCCATGGCTGAGCAATAGCAAATCAATTGGTGAAGTTCTCTGGAAACAGCTCAGAAAACAAAAGATAGAATTCAAGGGGGAATAGAAGAAATGAATTCCTGCATTGATTCTCAAGCTTAGGCCAGAGTCTTCTCTCATGGGCCATGATGATGATTAACGCAGAGCCCTGCTATCATCAGCATCCACTGTATCTTTCTTTTGCAAATGCTGCTGTTGTAGCATAAAACAGCCTAGAGGGTTTAGAGAATGGGATGGGAAGATACAGACCATCTTTGGTGAGACCAGATCTCCCTTAACCAACATCCCCCTTTCTCCCCACCACTACAGCAATCATGGAATAGCATCCAGTCTCATGTGGAAAGATCATGAATGTTGGACAGATGACAAAGGAATGAATGACAAATTGGCAATGGGAGCCCAGGAGAAATTGCAGAGGAAGTGGCAACATGAACACTGCTCTTACTGTTCACCTGACAACAAGCTCCAGGGTGATAGTGACCGACACACTGATCAATCAAAACCCATCAAAGCAGAAATGCAGAGGCTACAGAGAGCTCAGCACTAAATCAGACTGCTAACAGGCCTGCTATGGCTCAGAGAACTTTGCAGAAGAGATAGCAGAAAGATTATAAGAGCCACAGAGTGGGTAAAAGTACCCTGAGGCACAGTTTCCCTGCTCCCCAATAGGGACTGACTGAGGCCTTCATGACCCCACAGCAAATACCATAACCCCACTGAGGAGGGTCCCAGGAAAAGAAACAGTAGCAGGGGCAAGGGAATAAAAGAATATAACCTATTTTATACAAAATAATTTTTTAAATTGGCACTGAAGCCAGGCATGGTAGTGAACGCTGTTAATCCTGCACTCGGTAGGTCAAGGTAGGAGGATCACTGTGAAGTTGAGGCCACCCTGAGAGTACATAGTGATTGCCAGGTCAACCTTGCTGAAAGTGATACCCTACCTTGTAAAAAAAAAAAAAGAATGGCAATGAACATTATCATTGGGACTCACCACTAATTTTTCTTTTTGTTTTGTTTTAAACAAAAAAAAATTAATCGCAGACCTATAAATGCAGCAAAGCCCCTTTTAAAGAACAATAATAGGTTAAGAGCATAGATTCTGGACCCAAACTCACTACATCCAAACCTTGGCTGTGCATCATTCAAATATGGTTGAAGCAAATTACCTTGGGTGTAAAGCTAGAAAAATACTAGCATCCATCTGTATTCATTACTTTCCTCATTACTGTAACAAACACCTGACCAAAGGAACAGAAGAAAGGGGGGTTTATCTGAGCTTACAGTTCAAGATTCAAGTCCAGGGACTTGTGGCAGGGACGCTAGTCATGTTGTGTCTGCAGTTTGGAAGCAGAGAGCTACGGGTGCTGGTACTCAGCAAAGTTTTCTCCTATGTATGCAACCCAGGGCCCCAGCCGGGAGGATGGTGCTATCCAGTTAGAGTCAGCCTTCCCACCTCAACTCGCCTAATGTAGACATTCCTTTACAGACACGCCAAGAGTTTTGTTTCCATGGTGATTCTGATCCCATCAAATTGACAATATTAACCACCATTATTCCCAGTAGGTTGTCAGGAGATTAAGTAAACAAATGTATATTAAACACAAAGAAGAGTTCTCTAAGTGCTAAAAGCTCTCTTCCTTATTACTGTTATCATCATCATTCTTGTCATGATCGTCTTAAAGGAGTCAAAACCAATTCATTAGAGATCACTTACCTTTGACATTAAAAAATAACAATAGCAGCTGGGCGTGGTGGCACACACCTTTAATCCCAGCACTTGGATGGCAGAGGTAGGAGGACCGCTGTGAATTCAAGGCCACGCTGAGACTACATAGTGAATTCCAGGTCAGCCTGGGCTAGAGCGAGACCCTACCTCAAAAAAATAAAAAAAGGCTCTCTTTTTTGCTCTCCTTCTACAGGCTTAGGTACCCTCCCCCCTTTCTCCGCTTCCCTGTCTTCCCTATCTCTCACTCATGCATGCACCCTGTTCTCTCTTCTCTCTCTCAACTCCTGTCTCCCACAGTACAATAAAGTCATATATGTATGAGTGACAACAACAATAACAATGGAAGGACTATAACATTTGTCCCAACTACAATGATCCTGAAAAATAGGCAACCTGTCTTTTTGTTTGTTTTGTTTTGTTTTGTTTTGTTTTAGTTCCTCCCTACCTCTATGGGCCTCTTGCTTGCAGAGAGCTCTGGCTGACCACAGAGAAAACCCTGCTGGGACAAGGCACAGAGATGATCCCCCCCCCCAACCACTGTCACTGAGGGATACATAGATGCGTAGCCTCCAGCTCTTGGATGTTGGAAAGAAGGAAAAGCCTTTGGGATAGACGGGCTCTTCCAAGAGAGGGCTTGGCAGGCGAAGCAGTTGTTCCCCATAGACCTTGGCTCACCGACTCCAAGGTCATCATCAAATAAACAGAGTGGGAAGTTTTCTCCCAAAGCTTAAAAACAGCGCTCACATCCAAAACCCCACCAACCTGGGCAGTTAATCATGATTAGAGACTTTTATGGCTTGAAACTCCTCCTCTGTAACAAAGACGGACCAACTTGATGGCTTGAGCTCTTGACTCCAGAGACTTTGCACATTTGAAACAGAAGGCTCCACCCCCTTGTCATAGCTTCCTGTGGAGTCTAGCATTCCCTCAGAAGGCTTAAGCCACATCACCAGAGGATTTGTCACTAAAGATCCTAAAGTCTAGGGGATTCATAGGATTTGTCAAAGCACATTCAATCTCGGAAGACTGGCCTCTTGGGACAGAAAACTCCAAAGCTGGTCCGTACTTGCCTGATGCACCCCTGAAGGCTGAGATTCAGTTTCCTGATTCATAAAATAAAAGTAATAGTAACACTCGCCTCACAGAGTTGTTGTAAAGGTGGGATGAGCTCATGCCCATGAAACATGCAGCATAGCTGCCAAGCCTGTGCTGACGGCAGTGGCGAGACCTCTGCCTCTCCTGTTCCTCTCCTTCCTTCTCCTTATTCCCCCAACACATTGCTTCCTTCTCCCCCACTTCCTCCCCGTCTTCCATCTCCCTGCTTCTTTTTCCTCAACCCTCTATTTCTTTTCTCCTTCCTTTTCTCCCTTCCCTCATTCTTCTTACTCTCTTTTTCTTCTACTGGACTCTCTGCCTCATCTTCCTCCTCTCCTTCCTTCTCTCTTCCTCATCTTCCATCCTCTCCCTTCTCCTCCTTCCCCTCCCTTTAGTCTCCTTATCTCAACATGCTCAATAAACATAGAATGCACTAGTGCTATCCATCCATTCATTGTCCACTGGCCTAAGAACACTGTTGATTCTGTCTTCCTCTAACCCAGCCTAACTTGCTTCCCCAGTCTAACCCAGGGCTGTCCCGGGAGCCCACCTCCTTTCTTGAGCTGCTGTCATAGAGCCAAAACTGCCTTTTGCTCACTCTGATCTGCTTTCAGACTTCCTCCTGGTCACTGAAGTGGTCAACTGAGTGGCCACGTGTCAACCCACGTATGGGACTACAAGAACCATGAAGGAATGTGAGGGATTGCTGGTCTTGTCAAAACTAAATGCAATGATGGATATAGGGGGCCAGCTCAAACTACAGTACCTAAAGGAATGGTGACACCAGGGACCCACAGCAGGAGAAAGGACACCGCTCGCATTTCACTGTAGATACAAATGCGCCTCGGTTGCTAACTATGGGTCTGAGCTACATTCACTAACAGGGCAGCGCTACAAACATGTGGCTATTGAGTCCTCGGGTGGTGGGTTACATGAATTAAGGTATTCTGCAAGGTTTAAAATATCTACATCAGTGTACACATGGTTTAAAAAATTTAGCACTAAAAAGATAAAATATCCTAATAATTTTAAAACTGATCCTGTGAAATGATAATACAACTGATATACTGAAGTGTATTCTATTAGAGTGCAATGCATTAATACCATTACCTTAGACATATTTGTTTGCTTTTTAAAAATATGCCTAGGAATTTCCTGATCGATTGGGACCCGGTCTCAGCTTGGGAGTGGGGAGACCCCTCAGCTTAGAAGCTTGTCTACTTTTCTTCTATCTTACGTTTTACTCTTTTAAAATAAATCTTTCATAATTTAAAAAAAAGTGTCTAGTGGGAATTTGAAATTGCACATGGGGTTCATATCCGTGGCTTATGCTAGGTTTCTCGCAGGCAGCTTGTCAGGGTGTCAGGACTCTTACCATCACACAGCCCTGTACAGTCCTCTCCAAAGACCGGGTCTTTGCATTCACTGCACCTATTGCCTGGACCACAAATTATTTTCTACCGTTACTGACAACATTTCTTACAGTAAAATTTTGTTTTAATAAAACCTTGTTGGGGCTGGAGGGATAGTTTAACAGTCAAGGCACTTGCCTGCAAAGCCAAAGGACCCAGGTTCAATTCCCCAGGACCCACACAAGAAAAATGCACGAGGTGGCGCATGCATCTGGAGTTCATTTACAGTGGCTGGACACCCTGGTGTGACTATTCTCTCCTTCTCTTCTCTTCTCTCCCCCCCCCCCGCCCCTTTCTGTCACTCAAATAAGTAAATAAACCTTTTGTAAGTACTAACTGTGGAAATCCAGAATTATGAGGCATAATAAAAGATAAACATTAATGTAAGTCGATGGAAAATAAACTGTTCTTTTATTGTCGCTAGGTGCCATTGCTTGCCTGACACTGTGGCCAGCTTCCTCTAATAAGAGAAAACTCTTTAGGAGCTTGTTAGCATTTGCTAAATAGGTGCAAATGATAGATAATAGATCAGTGCCCATACTGACACTTTACTACTCAGATTGAAAGGAAACAGAGAAAAGCTTTCCCTCTATGTAACTCGAGGTCATTTACTGCTGTGTCTGTGTTCTCACCATGATGGGCAATCCAATCTCCAGAAAACAGGGGCTTATGAATGACCACTACTGAGTAACCTGGGATCCCAAAGTCTTGGGTTCAAGTTGCGGTTACTTGTGACAACTTGAGACATCTTTTACGACCCATGCATCTAGCTTTCACTTCTGGAAAATGGATAGTGTGATAATGATCTCACTGTCTTACAGTTCTTGTGATGATCAAATGGTCTTTTTCCATGTTTAAAAAAAAACTGTACAGGGCTGGATAGAAAGGACCCAGGTTCAATTCCCCAGAACCCACATAAACCAGATGTATAGGGTGGCGCATGTGTCTGGAGTTTGTTTGCAGTGGCTAGAGGCCCTGGCATGCCCATTTCTTGCTCTCTCTCAGCCTCTCAGCCTCTCTCCCTCTCTCTCTCTCTCTCTCTCTCTCAAATGAACGAATGAATGAATTAATTAAATATTTTAAAAATCTGTGAGCACTCTTTGGAAGTCTATGTACTTATGATAAGTGCTTCAAATGAAATAATGAAGCAAACTTGTAATTTGACAGGCCAGAAGTTATTTCATCTCCCTCCGGCTTAGCTCTTCTTTCTTTGAAGATAAGGTTAAAAGCTCTGCTCTCCACTGAGTGGCTTCTGTCTTTCCTGATCTACAGCCTCATTCTGGGATTCCTAGAAGCAAAATGAGCAAAGTGAATCCACTCACACTGAGGATGATTTTTACTGACCAGTTTCTATGCAGCCCCATTGAATGTGTCAGTCACATAAAAAATAGTAGAGCGAGATGGCTTAGCAGTTAAGGTGCTTGCCTGCAAAGCCTAAGGACCCAGGTTTAATTCCCCAGTACCCACATAAGCCAGATGCACAAGGCACATGTGTCTGGAATTCATTCATTTTCCGTGGCTGGAGGCCCTGGTGCACCCATTTTCTCTCCCTCTCTCAAGTAAATAAATAAATACAATATTTTTGAAAAATAGTAGGGCCATCGTGTAGACAAAACAGATCATAAAGCCACTGGACTGAGAAATAGAGTAGCTATGTTTACCAATATCCAGTGGAATTGTGTACCACCATCAGAGAGAGAATGAGTCATTTACCTATGTCTGAAACAACTTGCTTTCTTTGAAGATGATGCTTTGTATGCCCCAGAGGGATTCAAGACCAGTAGCTTTATAAACATTAAGTTAAATCCTCATATTAAAAAAGTTTGTAAGCCAGGTGTGGTGGCAGGCGCCTTTAATCCCAGCATTTGGGAGGCAGAGGTAGGAGGATAGCCATGAGTTTGAGGCCACCCTGAGACTACATAGTGAATTCCAGAGAAGACTGGGCTACAGTGAGACCCTACCTCAAAAAACCAAAATGAAAAATTTTAAAGAAATGGTTTATGGCTGGAACAATACTCAGTGGTTAAAAGTACTTGCTTGCAAAGCCTGAAGGCCCAGGTTTGATTCCCCAGTCCCCACATAAAGTGAGATGCACAAAATGTCTCATGTGTTTAGAGTTTGTTTGCAGAGGCAGGAGGTCCTAGAACACCCATTCATTCTCTCTCTCTCTTTTCCCTATCTTTTCTCTTTCTCCTCTCTCACACTGTCTCTGTCAAATAAATGAATAAATATTTTTAATGAATTTGCTAACAGCAATTTATGAGGTAAGAGAACAATCCCCCAAAACAAATGAAACCAAACGACCCAGTCAAAATTAGGCCAGGCTGTTTGTCCCTCTGGAGGAAACTGTTTCTTGGCTACTTCAAACCCATTGCAGTAACACACTCAGAGTACATGTAAAACTTCTGTAAGTACAGAAAGAAACCAGTAGGTCAGAGTCTACTTATAAGTCATTTAATAAACTGGAATTCAATAAATCACGTGACTATTTTAGCTGCAATTTCTATGGGGTTGGCGCTGCTGCCTCTGACTGCTTACTCAGAGCCCAAGCAAGGGAGCATTTAGAAGCTTGAAGCACCTTCCTCGTGGCAGGCTCTCCCTGCTCTGGGGCTAAGTGACAACACGAAGCTAACACAGGCTCTCTGTAAAGGGCTAACATGTATCAGAATAACCTAACGGGAAGTGTTACAAATTAGTCTTTCACGTACACACACACACACACACACACACACACACACACAAATGGTTTTAAGGGGCTGGAGAGATGGCTCAGCAGTTAAGGCATTTGCCTGCAAAAGCCTAAAGACCCAGATTTGATTCCCCAGTACCCATGTAAAAGCCAGATGCACAACATGGTGCATGTGTCTGAAGATTTTTGGTTTTTGGTGTTTTTTTTTTTTTTTTTTTTTTGCAGTAGCTGCAGGCCCTGGTATGCCCATTCTCTCTCTCTCTCTCTCTCTCTCTCTCTCTCTCTCCTCACCCCCACACTCCATCTCAGATAAATAAATTTTTTTAAAAAGAACATGGCTTTAGGCACAGCCACTAGTATGGAATTCAATAGCACACGTGAGAAAATTGGTTCACATTCAAATTGACTTCCAGCCACCTGATTAGGCTATGCTAGTAAAATCATTAATACCTCTTCTAACATTGGTTAATCTGGCTCAACAAAGATCCTAGGCTCCAAAGCTTTTGTTAAATATCTCTAGATGGAATTTATGATATTTTCCTTTGACTGTATTAACATTAATATTTGCAGTCTTCTATTTATGGAAACTACATGTTAATATTTATAGTACATATGTAATTCTTTCTGTTAACTTTATTCAGCGTAAAAGGCATAATTTACTTTGAATGAGATATTGAATATTATTTAAATATGAAAAATTAACATGGATGAAGTCAGAATTGCTTGAGTAATACCAAGCTGACTAGAATTTAGAGAACATCGATTACATAACTATCCACATACAATATACCTAAAAGCACATTTTCCTCCACATTTTCAGAGAGCCCATGACACTGTGCTATAACCAGGCCAGTGTTGGATGGTAAGTCTATCCTGTCTCCCCCTCGGTTTCCTCAACAGAGGAACAGGGTGGACAGAGGTTGCGAGGTTGCCGACGCCTGCTGGGCTTAGCAGGGTGCGTGGGAGACGGGATCTCCCAGGAACTGTGAGAAAGCGTTCCTCCCATGTCACTTCTGACCCCTTCTGTGTTCTGGGGGTGACCTGAAGACGTGAATGACTTCAGTGGGCTTCCCCCCTCCTGGCTTCAGACTGGGTTTGGCTAGTGGAGAAGCTGGAGAGTAAGAGGAAGCGGAGTGAACTGCTGGCTCCCATATTTCGTTCTCCGCAAGGCAGCTTCCAACTTAGTGAGACCTGAAGCTGGAAGAAACAAAAACCTCTTTGGCTAATAGGTTTGACACGGTTGCCCTATATTGACGCTCCCGTCGGCCAAGGAAAGCCTTAGCGTGAGTCTGCTTCTTGAGACCCTATGATGCAAGTGCTCTACTTGCCGTGGTACTTGTGTGCTGTAAGGACAAACAGGGAAGCCCGAAGTTCTGTCTGGGAAAGTCTCTGATACAATTAGTCAGTTTCTTCATCACACTGCCATGATTTTGTTTGGTCTAAATATAACATATATTTTTAAATGTGCAAGCTTATGTAAAAATCATCTCCAATACCATTTTAGCGTGTGTGTGTGTGTGTGTGTGTGTGTGTGTGTGTGTGCGCGCGCGCACACGCGCGTGCACTCAGGTCAGAGGTTGGCGCTGGGTGTGTTCCTTGATCAATCTCTACCTTATTTACTAAGACAGAGTCTCTTACTTAAACCCAGGACACACCAACTCAGCTAGTCTAGCCACCTTTGCCCCAGGGATCCCGGTTTCCTGACTCCTGGGGTTATAGATGGGCCACAGCACCCACCCAGCATTTAAGTGGAAACTGGGACTCTGAATGCTTGCTTGTTCAGGAGGCCTTATCCACTGAGCTATCTCCCCAGCCCCTCACTTGATAATTTTTTTTTAATATTTTACTTTTATTTGTTTATTTCAGAGAGAGAAAGAGAATGGGTGTGCCAGGGCCTCTAGCCCCTATAACGAACTCCAGTCTACACATGTACCACCATGTGCATCTGGCTTACGTGGGTCATGGGTAATCAAACCGCAGTCCTTAGACTTCACAGGCAAGCGCTTTAACCACTAAGCTATCTCTCCAGCCATCACAATAAATTCTTATAAAGTGTTATATACATAAAGATATTGTTATAACAGCCGGGCATGGTGGTGCACGCCTTTAATCCCAGCACTCGGGAGGCAGAGGTAGGAGTGCTGTGAGTTCAAGGCTACCCTGAGACTGCAAACGAAGGTGGCACATGCATCTGGAGTTCGTTTGCAGTGGCTGGAGGCCCCAGCACACCCATATTCTCTCTCTCTCTCTCCCTCTTTCTCTCTCTGTCACTCTCAAATAAATAAATAAAAATTTTTTAAAAAGATGGAGACTACTTTGTAAATTTATTTATTCATGCTCTCATTCAACAAATGTTAATGGTACTTTCACAAAGTCCCTGCCCTGGAATTGCTATTTTATTGAGAAAAATAGGCAAAACCAAAACTGAATATATTTCCAATTTGTGAAAAGTGCTTGGAGGGCTGGAGAGATGGCTTAGTGCTTAAGGCGCTTGCCTGCAAAGCCAAAGGACCCAGGTTTGATTCTCCAGAACCCACATAAGCCAGATGAACAAGGTGGCGCCTGCGTCTGGAGTTTATTTGCAGTGGTTGGATGCCCTGGTGCATCCATTCTCTCCCTCTCTCTGCCTCTTTCTCTCTCTTAAATAAATAAAAATAAAATATTTTTTAAAGTGCTTAGAAAAGAAAAATAAGGGCATAGAGATAAGGGTGTAGATTTAGAAGAGGCGACCACTAACAAGGACATGTTAAGGTGGCAAAGCAAGCCATGAGCCTGTCAGCAGTAAGGAAGGAAATGCCAATCAGAAGACTGGCAGTGCCGGGACCCTCGGGAAGGAATGGGCTGAGCCTGAGTGTGCAAGTTCCTTCCTTCCTACTTCCAATTCAGTCTATCAGAAACGTCACCTCTTATGTTTATTCCTATAAAGATCTCTACAGAGTGGCTGCCACGTGCTATCACAGAGAAAACTCTGCCCACCGGTAAATCCAGCATAATCCCAGGAAAGAATCCTCAAAAGAGGGAAATACAAGAGACTTAGATTTTACCCAGGGAAACAACTGAGGGAAATAAATACATACCCATTGGTCAAAAGGAAAGTAAGAAAATTAAAACTATAAGAAAAAGAAAGAATAAGGAATTAGGGGTTAGAGAGTTTGTCCAGTGCTTAAGGCACTTGCCTGCAAAGGCTAAGCACCCACATTTGATTCCCCAGTACCCACATAAAGCCAGATGCACAGGATGGAGATGCATTGGGAGTTCATTTGCAGTGGCTGGAGACCCTGACATGCCCATTCTCTTCCTCTCTCTCTCTCTCCCTCTCACTCTTTCTCAAATAAATAAATACTAAAAAAAGAATTACTTTGAGAACAGCTAGTTGCATGAGGTGAGCAAGGTAGAACATGAGTATATTGAAATTTCAGCAGAAATTTTAAAGAAGAAAGGATATCAGGGGCTGGAGAGATGGATCAGCAGTCAAACGTCCTTACTTGCAAAGTCTGACAGCCTGGGTTCAATTCCCCATCACCCACATAAAGCCAGATGCACAAAGTGGCACATGTGTTTGTAGTTCATTTGCGGTGGCAGGAGGCCCTGGCGTGCTCGCTCGCTCGCTCTTTCTCTTTCTCTTTCTCTCTTCCTCTCGCCTTCTCTTTCTTTTTTTTTTTTTTGGTTTTCTGATTACCAGCCTTATATTTGTGGTCAAAGTGGCTCAGTGAAAGCCATCCCCAGCTTTATCAATGACATTGTGATTACAAACACTGTGTAGTCTTCTTCAATTTAATATGAGAACCAAACAGACCACCCTGCCTTGCCTTTCAGAATCTTTGATGTAAAATTAAACAACTTGAAAGGGGCCAAATCTGATAAAGAAAACTTTGAAATTTTGATAAATTAATGAAATTATTTTTACAAGTGATAAGATGCTAATAGATGCCTCCATCAACGAGCCATCCAAGTATCCAATTTAAGAAGGAAATAATATTTTATGAAAGTCTTATCATGATATTTTATTATGCTTTTGCCCTCAAATGCCCACTTATTTGTGTATTTTACAAATATGATGCTGTGTTTCAGGTACTATTCTGGGGTCAAGTGACCAGATAAGACAATAAATAAGTAAAATGTAAAATATGTCAAATAAGTAAATAAAATATTTTTATTCATGTCCAATGACAGAGTCTGAATTTTTTTCGATGTTTGTTATTATTATATTATTAATAACAAGATGTTTTGTATGCATACATCATGTGTTGGTACCATCTTTTCCCTCTTCCCTGCCCCCATTCCATTGGGGACACTCCTCAGTGGGGTTGCAGATATTCTCCATGGGGTTATGGGTTATGCATTGTGGGAGCAGCAGTCAGTTATTTGGCCAGGGGAGGGAATGCCTCTGGGCACGATGTCTCAACCTGTGGCTCTTACAATCTTTCCACCTCCTCTTCTGCAAAATTCCCTGAGCTGTGGTGGGTGAGTTTTAAGTCTACTTCAGTGATGAGCTCTTAGGAGTCTCTGGATCTCTGCTTTGGTAGGTGTTGAGTATCCTCAGTGTCTGTCTCCTTCACCCTGGCACTGATTATCAGGAACAGCATGGAAGCAGCAGTCTTGCTCGTCTCCCCAATTCCTCTGTGGATTCAGCAGTGGCTTGGCTGAAGTGCGAGGGGTAGTTTATCCCCTCAAGTCTCACTACCTTCTGAAAAAGAAGAACAGATTCTCCAATGGAGAGTGGCGTCAACATAGTTTAAATGGAATATGTATTATTGATTTAGGGAGAATTTGATGTATGCAATCCCTCTTTTAGCCAAAGACTAGTGAGAACTTGACACTGGAGGACATAATCTTTGTCTCCATAGGATTCTGATCTGGTTCCCAATTCCAGATATGGGTTCCTTTACACTGAGTGGATCTCTTAGCCAATCAGAAAGCTATTGGTTACCCACTAAGGCTGTGTGCCACTATGTATCGTGTCAGGGTGTTTGTTCTGAGTAGCTTAGACCTCTGGTTGCTCAGACTGTTGTTGGCCATTTTCCCCCATATCTCATGTAGTGCTTTCCAGCACTAGACAGACTGTCTGGGGACTCGCTTTCTTCTGAATTCCATCTAGGTCTCTCCTTGCAGAGTCTGAATTTTTAACTGACACAGGAGTTAAATTATTCATCCCTTCCTTTACAAGACTTGACTAGAAGGTTAAAGGTTGAGTCAGCTCCCAAAGTCACCATTTACTTCAATGACACAAATTCTTGAATTCAGCCATGAAGTTTCCCTATAGAAAATGCTTCAGTACTATTTTTCATATTTTAATTAACCAAGACCTCAAGTTTGGCTTTTGAGAAATGTTTTAGGGCATGTCTTTTAAGTAGGAAGATCATACTTTCAGGCAGACATGAGAAGCAGTGGAGAGCAGTCAAGCACACAGCAGACGGCCGGCCGGGGTTAGGCTCTTCCACCTGCTAACTCATGGCTCTAGACAATTGATTTAATCTGTTGGCACATCAGATTCTTCTACTGTCAAATGGGGACAGGGTCAGGATGTACTTCGCATTGCTGCTGCCAGGATTAAATGAGTGAACTTGGAGCGAAAGTGCACAATAAGGACTCAATCAATGTTAGGTATCTTGAATATTGAGTAAGTCTTAAAGTTTAACATGATTTCCTCCAACTTCCAAATGCAAGGGGTTCCATACTGGTGGCGGTGGCGGTGGCGGCGGCGGCGGTTTCTTCTCCTTCTTCTTCTTCTTCTCCTTCTTCTTCTTCTTCCTTCTTCTTCTTCTTCTTCTTCTTCTTCTTCTTCTTCTTCTTCTTCTTCTTCTTCTTTCTTCTTCTTCTTCCTTCTTCTTCTTCTTCTTCTTCTTCTTCTTCTTCTTCTTCTTCTTCCTTCTTCTTCTTCTTCTTCTTCTTCTTCTTCTTCTTCTTCTTCTTCTCCCTCTCTCTCTCTCTCTCTCTCTTTTCTTGAGGTAGGGTCTTGTTCCATCCCAGGCTGACCTGGAATTCACTGTGTAGTCTCAGGCTGCCATCAAACTCACAGAAATCCTCCTACCTTTGCCTCCTGAGTGCTTGGATTAAAGGCGTATGTCACCACGCCTGGCAGCCTTCAGGTCTTTAAACAAGCCTGTATTTGTTAATATTTTATATTTATTTATGTATTATTTATTTGAGACACAGAGAGAAAGAGGCAGACAGAGCGAGAGAGAGAAAGAGAATGGGCACACCAGAACTTCCAGCCACTGCAAACAAACTCCAGATGCATGCACCACCTTTTGCATCTGGCTTACATGGGTCCTGGGGAATCAAACCAAGGTCTGTTGACTTTGCAGGCAAACGCCTGAGCCACTAAGCCATCTTTCCAGCCAAACAAGTCTCTTTTAAGGCATGACAAGGATAATAATGACGGGCCCTGTGCCACCATTGGAATTATGTCCTATCTGTGGACTGTCACAAGTATGTAATAGCACTTCCGATAAGACGGCAATGTGCAAGTCACGTCTGAGAAAGCAAAGAAACAGATACACAGAAACGGTCCCCAGAGCTGCCCTTCTACCCAGTCAAACTACCGGGGCCCACTCTAGGATCAGTTACTGTGTACAGGCCTATGAAATCCCTCACCTCAAACATGCTAAGCAGCCAGCTGCCAGACACCATGGGGCCACCTCTGGAGTCATCCAGCCTGGACCCAGCCTTCCTGGTGTGGAACAGACAGACCCTCAAGGAGGCAAATCACAGGCGGACTCTGAGCCCCAGATCTCAGCTGCAATGCTCGTAAGGATGTATGTAGAGGGGGGCAAATGTGGGTAAAACCTATAAAGGTAGAAAGGTAACTAAAATCAGGTATAAAGAGATGAGCAGGAAGAGAGGTGAGTCGTGGGCAAAAGGACACATCGCACATGTAAAAAGAAGTGTGCAAGATGTTAAGATGTGGAGAAGATGGGGAGGGGATGAGAATCAACCAAAAGGAATGGTATTTGAAAATGCCAGAATGATTGATACCTAAATCTCTGCATGCCAACTAAAAAATAAAAATTAAGTAATTAAAACAAAAACAAAACCGCCACACCAAAGAGCACAGTCTTTATGTTGCATGTTTTTAATCTCCCATAACACTTTTCTCAATACCTTGGCACTTGCTCCAAACTTCCAATTTTGAATGTAGGAACGAAATGAGAAATCTGTCAAGTTCGTGTGCTGGAAGATGTAACATTGTTCAAATGTCAGTTGCTAGCTGGGTGTGGTGGCGCACGCCTTTAATCCCAGCACTCAGGAGGCAGAGGTAGGAGGATCGCCGTGAGTTCGAGGCCACCCTGAGACTCCATAGTGAATTCCAGGTCAGCCTGGGCTAGAGTGAGACCCTACCTCGAAACCCCCACCAAATAATTTTAGGTTCAAAATGTTGCCAACTACGTAGGCGGATTCATAGTCCTGCAAATATGCTCCCCATCCTAGATGAGTTTAAACTCACCGTACCCTGAACCCTTGGATGAGCCCAATGTCATCACCAGGATCCTCACAAGTGGGAAAGGAAGGCATAGGAGTGTCAGAGTGATGAATGTGAGAAAGACCAGCCACCAGCTAGAACATAGAATGTCATTAGCCCTGAATATGGACAATCCCCAGCAGCAGGGGATTGTCCCCGGAGCCACGGAAAGGCCTTGCTTTACCCTGAGACCCCTCTCTGGACTTCTGATCTCTGGAAATGATGACAGGACATTTGTGTTGCTAAACAAAGGCTGAAATCAGGTACCAGGTTAGACATGAAGCAAACGTTGTGACTTGACATGGCCAGCTCACACCTCACTGTCAGAGTTTCTTTTTCTTTCTTTCTTTTCTGGCCTGTATATGTGTAGTATGTGTGGGGTGTGTGTGTGTGTTATGCACGTGTGTGTGTGCAGATATGCACACCCTGTGTACATAGAGGCTGGGGTAGAGCATCAAAGTGTCTGCCTCGATTTTTCATCTGCATTCTTTCTTGAGATAGAGTTGCTCGCTGAGCCTGGAGCTCCCATTTTCACAAAATAAAGCACATCTGTTTCAATATTAATAAAAGATATTTGGAATAAAGAAACTCCCGGAGGATATGGCTCAGTGGGTAAGAGCACTCGCTATGCAAGCATGAAGGCCTGAGAGGCTTTAATTTGCCTTGGGTTTGATTCCCCAGCAACCACATAAAGAGCTGGGCATGGCCATGCGTGTATGTAACTCTAGTCGGATTGAAAGGGAAGACTGGACTTTCACTGGGGCTTCTGCAAAATATAAGTGTAATAACACAACTTTTATTTTAAGCATGTTTCTTCAGGTCCTAATACTATGGTATCTTGGAATTTTCCAGAAGACAAACTCTGAGGTTGTGTAAACTACTGGATTATTTCCAGGACTCACATCTATTTTCATCCTGTTTTCTATCTGTGCAGGACTTCATCGTCACAGTGGTCTTCTCCTTCTTGTGGTTGGTGGGCTCATCTGCCTGGGCAAAAGGACTGTCTGATGTCAAAGTTGCAACAGATCCCAAGGAAGTGTTGCTGCTGCTGTCAGCCTGCAAACAGCCCTCCAACAAATGCATGGCTGTCCATAGCCCTGTCATGTCCAGCTTAAACACCTCCGTGGTAAGAATGCTATCTATGCGTGACCTCTTAGGTCTTTAGTTGACAATGAATGAGTAAGAGCATATAAAAAGTCCTTGTGAGCCACGTGTGGTGGTGCACGCCTTTAATCCCAGCACTCGGGAGGCAGAGGTAGGAGGATCGCCATGAGTTTGAGGCCATCCTGAGAATATCTAGTGAATTCCAGGTCAGCCTGGGCTAGAGTGAGACCCTACCTCAAAAAAAAAAAAAATCTTTGTACGGCTGGAGAGATGGCTTAGCGGTTAAGGTATTTGCCTACATAGCCCAAGGACCTATGTTCAACTCCCAGATCCCACGTAAACCAGACGCACAAGGTGACGTATACACAAGGTTGTGCATGTGAACAAGGTAGCACGCATGTCTGGAGTTCAAGTGCAGTGGCTAGAGGCCCTGGCACACCAATTTTCTCTATCATTAAAAAAGAAAGAAAGAAAAAAATCCTTGTAAAAATTTCTGCCTTCAAAACTGGCCCAAAATAAAGAGTGAGATTTCACCCCAGGGACAAGGTCATCGCTTGGTCTTCAAGATTCTCATTGTCACAATTCAGACATTTTAATGTCACCAATTGCAGAGTTCTTAATTTAAAACTCAGCAGACATTAGCTTAGATAATAATCAAGTCAAAATCCTAAATCAGAGCTGATAGAAAACCTTAATGTCAAGGCCGATGCCCACCTTAAAAAATCAGTTAAGAAGAATATTTATTAGCCTAGAAGTTTCCTGGGAGGGAAACATTATTAAAACCACACATAGAATATACCCAGTTGGTTGGAAAAAAACAATTCAGTAGGGTGCAGAAGGAAACACATGCTTTGAAAAGGTACTTAAACCAGTTACAGTAAGTTTGCATCTTCTCTGCATTCCAGTTTAGTTGGCTGATGGCTTACAAGAGATACACTAAATTTGGGGCAGGAAAGATTGCTTAGTGCTTAAGGCACTTGCTTAAAAGCCTGATGGCCCAGGTTGAAATCCCCAGTGCCCATGTACAGAGGCCCTGGTGAGGCCATTCTCTCTCTTTCTCTCTCTCTGTCTCTCTCCCTCTCCCCTTGCAAATCATAATAAATAGTTTTTGTCAAAAAAAGACACACTAAGTTAGATTGTATCAGCTAATTTCTCATTGCTGGGACAAACATCTGCCCAGAAGCTGCTGATAGAAGGAAGGGAATAGTCTCTTTTGGCTCATGCTTCAAGGTTTCAGTCCATCATGGGGGAGAAGGCAGGGCAGCAGGAACTTGAGGTGGCTCGTCTCATTCAGTCCACAGTGAGGAAGCAGAGAGCAATGAATGCAAGCACCTAGCTTTCTCCTTTTTGTTCAGCCCCAGGCTCCAGACCATGGAAAGGTGCTTCCCACTAAGGTGGGTCTTCCCATTTCAATTAACCTAATCAAGATAATCTCTCATAATTCAGAAGCCAACGTAACCTAGATAAGCCCGCATAGGCATGCCCAAAGACTCATTTACAAGGTGATGTGATGTCCTGTCAAGTTATCAGTGGATGAACCAATCAAATACTGTCATGTATGGCTCTTAGAGGAAAGGAGAAATACTGGCAGTTATTAGGGATGCTAAATTGGATTCTTAACCCATAAGTGTAAGAAACCGTGTTATTCCAAAGAAAGAAACTACGTCTGAAAAAGATACAAGCTATATATACAAGGAGGCTCAGTAGTGTTTGTTATAGGAACAACATTCTTTAGCTAATCTTTTTTTAATTTTTTTAATTATCATTTATTTATTTATTTGACAGAGAGGGAGAGAGAGAGAGAGAGAGAATGGGTGCACCAGGGCCTTCAGCCACTGCAAATGAACTCCAGACACGTGCACCCCCATGTGCATCTGGCTAATTTGGGTCCTGGGGAATTGAACCTGGGTCCTTTGGCTTTACAGGCAAGCACCTTAACCACTAAGCCATCCCTCCAGCCCTCTTTAGCTAATCTGAATAGCAATCATCTTTGATTCAAAGTTCACCTCTCTTTCTGTGGATTCCTGAAATTCAGTCAGGGAAGATACTTGCAAAGTTCCTGATGAACTGACTGCAAAACCTACCTAGACAGTAACTATGGAAATAAAATATACATTAAAGTCTCATACTCATTCTTCTGTATTGCTGGCCACATTTAGAGATGCCTATTTGTGGTGTACATTAACATGTCTAGTGCTATGTCTGCACCTTATTTAAAGACAGTGTTTAATCAAAGTAATTGTAACCTTGATCTCGAATTCTAAGAGAACAATCAAAATTGCTTGAAGTGTTTCATCATCAATTAAATAGGTTGTTAGTCAATTGCTGGTTTAATAACCGGTCTCTTAATGAGTTATGATATCCTGCACAGTCTTTTCAAGTCAACTTCTATTTTCTCTAATTCTAGGCTCTAAGACAGGAATTATAAATCATAAGTAAAAGGTTGTGTCTCTTAAAACTAAAAGAGGAATTGATTGAAACCAAATAATATTAAATGTGTAAAAGAAGAGGCCTAGTGTAGTCTAAATAAGTCACAAGTCTTCTAGTCCTATGGGGCTTGGGGAGATAGATCAGTCAGTAAAGAGAGAGCTTGCTCTTGGGCATGAGGACCTGAGGTAGATCCCCAGAACCCATGTCAATAGCATGCACCTTTAATCCCAGCGCCGGGGAGGCAAAGATGGGGGACCCCTGGAGTCTACTGGCCAGTCAGGCTAGCCTAGTGGACTCTGTCTCAAAGGAGGTGAACTCTATTCATAAGGACCACAGTGAAGATGCCTTCTGGCCTCCACACACATGCTTGCACACACACGCACCTGAGCACAGGTCACACACATCAATATGCACACACACACACACACACATAAAATGAGTCTTCTAACACATCATAATAGAGGAGTTGATTAAAACTGGATAAAGCAAAATCAATCCTCATATCCCTAAAGTCAATTCTTTTGGACATCACTCCTGTGTCTGCATTTATTCAAATATTTGGATTTCGAATAATAGATACTAAGTCCAATTTCTTCAGGAAAGTAGTTGTCTTTGGAAATATATCAAGTGTCTCATGAACCTGATGAGAGCAGAACCAGGCTTCTAGATATCTGAGAACAATGAATAGTTTCTCTGAATTTGCATTTTTTTTTTCTGCTCAAATTGTAAAGTTCCGGGGCAATGCTCAAGCCATCAGACTAAAATTTCCCTCTACAAAAGAAATCAGATCTATATTACTAACACCACTGTAAAGAAGAGCAATCAACCAAAACACATTTTAAATTACAAACTTGCTTGTCTTCAGGTCATATTGAGCTGGCTTAGGCAAAAACTGAAAACAATGGGAAAGACGCTGCAAGTGTTCCTCTCGAGAGCAGAATCTGAGGCCATGAACTGGGAGAAAGTCAAGAAACTGGATGGTTCCCATCCTCCACCTTTCCTCGCTGCCTCTTTCTCATGTTTCTTTTGAAAGAGAACGTTATACTGTTCTGCTTTCTACATTCTACCGTCTGTGTTCTTATGCCCACAGCAAAAGGTAGCCACTTTTAGTTTCAAAGCTTATATTTTCTTTTAAAGACTTAGACTAAACTCAATGTAACCACATCCAATTCCACATGTCTTGAAAAGAGAGACTCCCATTGGCCTTTCTGGGAGGTGTAGCTGGAGGAGGGGCAGACTGGAGAACAGGGTGGACAAAACATACCTTACAGAATTCACCCGATTGGGCAAGTGCAGAATTTGGACAAGGAACCAGACACACTCCGTAAGTGGCGATGCCTACCCAACCAAACAGATCAGCACATAGTAATCCTGTTTTCTGCCTTGGTAATGCATTTAATTCGTTCGAAGCACTTTGCCATCTATAATTTTACAGTCATACTGAAAGGTAGGTGAGATATCTGGATGTTGTAGATACAGGTCGCTGGTGTTAAGAGTAGCAAAAAAGAGTTTCCTGATTTAATTATAGCAATGGCAAGAAGCAGACCTCCCCTGGTGTTGCCCTCACTCAAAGCAGCTAAACACCGCGCTGGAGTGAGTCTGCAAGAGGATATACATCCCACTATGCAATAACTAACTACCCTTATGCACAGTAATTCAGCACTAAAATTTAGCTTAGTCATCTATGAAATGTGGATAATTATAAAACAGAGCTCAAGACTGCTGAGAAAAGCTACTCCATAGCGTCCATCACATGGGAACGCTTAGTGCTCAACTGTCGTCTACTCCAGGCGGAGAGGAATGTTTCAACTGAAAGCTGTTAGAAACATGCGTTCATTTTATTTTTGTAAAAACGATTTTATGGGCTGGACGTATGGCTTAGCGGTTAAGGCGTTTGCCTGCAAAGCCAAAGGACCCAGGTTCAATTTCCCAGGACCCACGTTAGCAGATGCACAAGGTGGTGCGTGAATCTGGAGTTCGTTTGCAGTGGCTGGAGGCCCTGGCATGCTCATATTCTCTCTCTCTCTCTCTTTCTTCCTCTCTCCCTCCCTCTTTTTCTCCATCAAATAAATAAAATGGAATATTTAAAAAAAACATTTCATGTTTATTTATTTAAGACAGAGAGAAATGGAGAGAAAGAATGGGCACACCAGGGCCTCCAGCCACTGCAAACAAACTCCAGATGTGTGCACCCCCTTGTGCACCTGGCTTACGTGGGTCCTGGGGAATCAGACCTGGGTCCTTGGGTTTTGCAGGCAAGCGCATTAACCTCTAAGCCATTTCTCAACCCCATGCATCCATCTTCTAAAGTGCTGGGTAATGTTAGAGCCCAGAGAGGAGCATGGAGGGGGGAACTGTTGTCCTAGGTCAATTTTCATCTATTTCTACTCCAGCTTCCCCAGCTTTACTCAAGAAATGATACGCCTCTGTAGGTGACCCTCATTCCGTCCCCCCATTCTTCCTCATGCTACCCAGTTTCCATCCGTCTCTCTGTGGTCCGTACACCCCAGCTTGAATCAAAGTCCTCTCCCAATTTCACTTGCAACAAATGGCCGGGGTCAAAGCTGTGTGCCGCCAGTGTGTTACCCGGAAATCGGTGATGGCTCCCCGATGACGGTGACAAGAAGCAAGTGCTCTGTCAAGGGGCTCAGAGAGATGGCCCGTTGTGTTCTAATTTGAAGCTGAATTTCCCGAGCTCTACGTTCTTCTTGAATATAACCTGTTTAAAAAACCAAGTAGCTACAAGGGAAAAAGGATGCAAACAGATAAAATGATATCCCTGGGCAGAACCATCTCCTCGTATCTGAACAGATCCCTTCACATCTTTTTTTTTCTGTTTGTACATTGACTTAAACTTAGAAAGATAGAATTAAATAATGATGTCCCCTTTAATGAGAAGCATCCTAGTTACTCTATACGTGATTTAATACCGTGTGCAAACCGGAGCTTTGTCAGTGGGTACCTAATTCATTTTAATTAAGTACCTATTAAACTTTAATTCATGTTTTACATCTTTCTCATCAAGCAGTACAAAATAGATGCTCAATTCGTGCTAAGGGAAGAAAATAGTTTGCAACAGGAAAGAAAGAGGGAAGTAGGGAAAGAGAGGAAGGCAGAGGGGTCTTGATAAACGAGGCTTCATTAGATCAATGGGGAGCCTAACTGCTCTGTTTTGTCCATTACCTTCTCTCAGTAGAGCAAGAGCCCACTGCTGTGTATGTGGTAGCAAGAGTAGACTGAACACAGGGCGTGAGACTATTGTAAACAATTATTTCCAACACTGTGGACTTTATGCACATCCGCTTTAATCCTCCCACCTATGCCCCAAGGAAACAAACAGTATCTTCATTCCACATAAGAAAAATAAAGGCTCCTAGAGATCAAATGCCTTATTCAACATCAAGGCCTGTCTGACTCTAAAGTCCACAGACCACTCCGAGCCTGACATTCAATTTATCCGGGAGGCTGTGATCCACCTGCAAATATAATATGGAAATATTTGAGTAATGCCCCTTGTGGTAGTTTGGATGTATGTCCTCCACAGCCTCAAGTATTTAAGGTTGCGCCTAGGTCTCCGGCAGCCTGCGGGAAGTGGGTACGCCACTGGGGTTCTAGCCCCGAGGGGGAGAGAGCAGCGAGAGCTCTGGTGCTTTGTGTCTGCTGGCACCGGTGTTTTGCTGCAGTCGTTTCTCTCTGCTCAGATCTATGGAAGTAAGCAATTTCTTCTACCACTGATGGAACTTCCCCTGGATCTGTAAACATTTATTGATTATATATCATTATATATTACACTATATATTCCAGGTAATAATCTATTTATTATATAGTCTGTGTAAACTGTGTTTGGTTGGATGATCATCCCGGCAACGTGGAGCTGACTACCACACCCCTTCTCCAAGCCCAAGTCCTGCATCTTGCTGGTACCAGCAATCCCTCCCCATGACATGCACACAACACTCTAACCATTTTGTTTAAAGCATAACTGTTGGGCTGGAGAGATGGCATAGTGGTTAAGCGCTTGCCTGTAAACCCTAAGGACCTCGGTTCGAGGCTCGATTTCCCAGTACCCACATAAGCTAGATGCACAAGGGGGCGCATGCGTCTGGAGTTTGTTTGCAGGGGCTAGAGGCCCTGGCACACCCATTCTCTCTCTACCTGCCTCTTTTTCTCTCCTTGTGTAGCTCTCAAATAAATTAAAATATACAAAAAATAAAAATAAATTAAATAACTAAATAAAAGCCTAACTGTTGGCCCAGTAAGGGATTTCTGGAACCCCAGTACTATAGCCATTATCCATGTTCATTTTAACTGGTTGATGTCATGCTGGAGTGGTGACTAAATACACTTCGATTGTATCATGGCTTTGTATCACATACTATTGCTGTCTGTCCCCAGTGGGTTTGTTAAAGCAGACTGCCTGTGGTTGATGCCCAAGTCAACCAGCCAGCCTTGGAGAGGCTAGAGAATAAGCCATGTATCAGGGAACTCCTGCCTGAGCCCCTGGAAACTGCAAATACGTCTGCTTCCATCAACCAGTTTGGGCCACGACTCACCCACACCATCATGAGAGTGAGAGTTTTCCTAGAAAAAGCTCACGTCCATGAAATATTTTCTTTTAATTTTCTAAGGGCTAGAGAGATGGTTTAACAATTAAGGCACTTGCCTGCAAAGCCTAAGGACCCAAGTTCTATTCCCCAGTACCCATGTAAACCAGATGCACAAGGTGGTACACGCGTCTGGAGTTCATTTGCAGTGGCTGGAGGCCCTGGAATGCCCATTCTATCAGCTTCTCTCCCTCTTTCTTTCTTTCTCAAATAAATGAATAAATAAAATATCTTTTAAAACCTCACATCCTGTTTTTGACAGGACATTACACACTTCTCTGTAACCTGGACTTTATTCATTAGTCAGATTTCATCACCCATTGCTGAGTGGGAGAGGCAGAAACCACAGGAACTCAGATGCTTTGCTTCTATGGACACCACTGCTCATGGGCTCACCCTAGGCCTCCTGAAATATTACTAACTCAGCGCTTCCCATAAAGCAACTCATTCATACAGGAAGCATCTCTAGTCTTAATGAAAGGATGACGTCATCCATTAATATATAGTTATTAAACCCAAATTATCCAACTCTCTGTTACCCGAAGATAAACACATCAGTAATATCTCATTTTGGGAGATGACAGTGGCTTAGGTAAAGGCTCAGTCTATGGAAATGAATAGAACAAGATTAAATCACATATTTACAACTTAACAAGTCATGTGGCCTTGAACCAAATTCTTATCCTTGCTAACTTTAGGTGCCACATTTTAAATATGAGCATATAGTAGAGCTGACCTCTTCACTCAAGGGCATTAAACATATTAACCCTTTATGTGGTGCCTAGAATGTAGAAAACATTCCAGATTATCTGCAGTGAAATCATGGTTTCGTTATGGGGTACAGTATCACACAAGTAAGACTATCGACTCACGGAATGTGAGGCAAAGTTTTATTGGATAAAAAGAAAGAAAAGAAAGTAAAGAAAGAAAGTCTGGTATAGAGGGAATCTGGGGGTGGGGGGCAGCCCTGAACTGTTCAAAGTGTCAGCTTTTATTGAAAATAACCACATGATGTTAGAAAAAAAAAAACAGGATGGGAGTGTTAAACCCTAAATCACAATTTTCAAGTGACAGTTACAGCCATAAAAGTAAAAAAAAAAAAAAAAAAAAAAAAAAAAGAGAGAGAGAGAGAGAGAGAGAGAGAAGAAAAGAAAAAGAAAGAAAGAAAGAAAAAAAGAAAGAAAAGGAACTTGTAAACAGATCTGTTGGTCAGTTACTGGAAGCACCCCCTGGGGGGTGTGAGGCAGGCCTGTGACCAGGAGTCCCTTACTTAAGCAGTTTGCTCAACAATGCAGACCCCAGGTAATGCTATTCAGACCAGCAGAGCCTCCTGTTTACCTGCCATTAGCTAAACAAGTATTTCATTGCATTCTTTTATGAGCTCTTAGGAGGAAGCGACTTCTATCTTTCTCTAAGTTAGGTATAAAGAAATGTAGAGAAATATAACATTTTGCTCACTTTAGAGTTTCAAGTGAAAAGTTGGAACAGTCTTCAAAATTAAAGGGATGGGTCACCTTTCCTAATTTGAAGGACTGCTGGGAAACTGAAAATATTTTGTAGGTTTTTTTTGTCTCAGCTGCCAATTCCTTCTTTCTGCTTTTCTTTCAGGTTTTTGGATTCTTGAACTTTATCCTCTGGGCTGGAAACATCTGGTTTGTTTTCAAGGAGACTGGCTGGCATTCCTCCGGTCAGAGGTACCTTTCAGACCCCATGGAGAAGCACTCTAGCAGCTACAATCAAGGCGGGTACAACCAAGACAGCTATGGGTCAAGTGGCGGGTACGGCCAGCAGGTAGGGCCATCCTCTGATGAGTTTGGTCAACAACCTAGTGGCCCCACTTCCTTTACCAATCAGATTTAACGCGTTAGTATCTCTATTCTCCTGGAGCTAGCCTCACTACCTTCAATTTCAAAGGCAGAAGAATTTTTGAAGAGTTTCGATCAATTATTAATGCAGAGAGTTGAATGTAAATTAGAAATCTGTAGTCCTCATTAAGGCAGAAAGGCCTGGGCTGTGATAAATGGTTCCTAGAGATGAGACGCCAGGAGGAAATATATTATGCATCACAAATGGGTAATTGGAGAGTACCTTGTTAAATACACAGATACTTTTATGGTCGTTTTGTATATGTGTTGAGAGAATAGGAGCATTTTGTAGCTTAGTCTTGAGTATGTAATAGCATAGAGTAAATTAAATAATGTTGAGTTTTCGTATGCACTTTGGTGCAAAATACATTTTAATGGTTCCTAGAAGATAAGTTGGTGTGTTACAGCATGCATGCATTATTACTTGTAAGTTTTAGGCCCTACAAGACTGCAAGTTTCTGTTTGTTTCAGGTAATTACTCTATGTTTTTTTTTTTTTTAATTTGATGAATCAGTGCTATGGTTTAATGCATGCATAAGCATTTCTCATACAATCAACATTTGACTGTAAACAGATTTTTCATCATCAATTTACTAAGTGGGCATTTAAAGAAATATATTCATTACTTTGTGTACTTTGAAATTTTGTCTCTCTGGCTTTTTCAAAGTTCTGAGTGCATTATAGTTAATGTTTGGGTTTATTTTTTTTCCTGTTTATAGACAGTCAGTGTTATATATGCTAACTACCAGCTATATATCCAACTTACTTAGTTAGCTAAATATTTACATTCTTGTAACTTTCTGTAATGTTTCCTAGCTCTTACCCTGTGAACCATGAATAATAAGGCCCAGTAATTTCGTGCTTGTAATATTTTCTTAGAATACTGGAGATGCAGGTTTAAATGTAACAGTTAAGGCATTGCTGTTGAAGTATTAATCTGGAAAGGATGTCTGTAGTCCTATTCAACTAATTAAGCATTTTAATTGTATTGGTTTTTAAAACTAATATGTCCCTCAATCAAATTATTTATAATGTTAAGTCAAAGCATAACCAAATTAGTAATTCTGTTAAATTAAATTAAAAATAGCTTCCATGTGCCACTATATCCCAAAGAAGAGTTCTCATGAACTGTTGTCCCTAATGTATCCATTTTCAAGAAACTGCCAATGGTTACCTCTTTATTTTAACTCAATTGAACACCATAAGTAAAGGCAAGCTAAGCATTTCTGGATTAAAAAGTTGTTATCAAAGTACAAACTCTTTGTGATATCTGTGATGTTGGAAACAGGTTAGCACAAAACAGCCTTGTGTCTTAAATGCTATCTGTAACCAGTTTTTCTATCCTGTTGGATAAATCTGTATTGTGATATCTATTTGAACTCAATAAAGTTATTGCATACAATCTCGCTGAGTAATGAAGAATTACAACAGTGAGGTCTGGTTGGCTTTAACAATTTGAAAATAAAGATTAAAAGCAGTGTCTCCAATATTACTCCCCCATCCCATCTCTCCCACAAATCTTTGCTTCCTGAGCACATGGTTGTTTGTTTAGACTTTCCGCCGTTCTAACAAGTGCGCTTTACCTATTGTCACTCAAGTCACTGGGGACACAATGGCAAGCAAAAGCAGAAATGGGGACTGAAGAGATGGTTCAGTGGTTAAGGTGCTTGCCTGCCAAGCCTAACAACCCAGGTTTGAATCCCCGGTGCCCACGTAAAGACAGATATGCAAAAAGGTGCATGCATCTGGAGTTTGTTCTCTCTGTCTGTCTCTCTTCTCTCTATCTCTTTCTGCTTGCAAATAAATAAATGAAATTTAAAAAAAAGCAGGCTGGAGAGATGGCTTAGCGGTTAAGGCACTTGCCTGTGAAGCCTAAAGACCCAGGTTCGATTCTCTAGGTCCCACATAAGCCAGATGCACAAGGTGGCACATGCATCTGGAGTTCGTTTGCAGTGGCTAGACGCCCTGGCATGCCCGTTCTTACTCTCTCTCTCTGTCCTTATCTCTGTCTCTAATAAATAAATAAAAAATAAATCAGAAATTTTTTTTGAAAAAAGCAGAAATGGGCTCTACAGTAAGAAGCTTACATTCTCTCAGGAGAGACTGATGCTAAGATAATCATCCCCAGTGCTGCTACGATGACAGAGGCGAACAACAACACCACAGATGCTCTCATTAGGGAGAGACCTGAGCTCATTAGGGAGAGAAGGCTGGGAGTTTCCGACCTAAACACTGCACACGGCTTAACAAGGACCAGGGAGAAGGAAGCATGGCACAGACAGGGCTGATCCTGACAAGGCCCTCAGGTGACACCAGGCAAGAGGGATGGGCATGGTTGGCAGAGATGAGAGAGGCGCGCTTTGCAGAGGTATAGCTGCTGAAGGGTGCAGGGCTCAGCGCTGCTCAGAGGCCATAATTAGGACTCCCATCTTTATCTTAAGGAAACAAAGGGAAGGAATTGAAGGACTTTTTTTTTTTTTTTTTTAAGCAGGGGAAGGACACACTGAGATTAGCACTTTGGAAGGATCTCGGTGACTGCAGCAAGGAGAATGTAATGGGAGAGGACAGAAGAGAAAGACTTCTGGAGTCTAAAGAGATAAGCCATGGGTTGGAGATATGGCTAAGTGGTTAAGGAGCTTGCTTGCAAAGCCTGATGGCCTGGGTTCAATTCTCCATTCCCTCCCTCTCTCTCTCTCTCTCTCTCTCTCCCTTTCTCTATCGCTGTCTCATCTCCATCTCTCTCCTTGCAAATAAATGACAGATAAAATATACTTAAGGAGAGAGAAAGAAAGAATCCTAAACTCCTGAGCCCTGTTAGGCAGTGGACTGGGAGCCAGAGGATGACGACTACCAACCAGTGTCTTCCTCCTCCCCATCTCCTGGGCTACTGGTTAGATGAGATGGCTTCTTCCAGCTCTGTCCAGGAGAGAATCACTTCTTCATAGACCAAAGGAAACTGTCCAAGGCAGGGAAACACCCCTGAGGTGACAAGCTAGCCTGAGTGAGATCCACAGCTGTTGTAGCTGACAAATGGGACACAGTCCCTGCCCTGAGGGGCATGCTGTCACCATCCATTGCAGAGACGCAATAAAGAGCTGCTTTAATGCAGAAGGAATTGCATTGAGCTGGTTTATTCCTTTTGGTTTCAAAAAAATGTGTAAATTTGTCCTTAAAAAAAAATAAGAGTAGGGCTGGAGAGATGGCTTAGTGGTTAAGGAGCTTATCTGCAAAGCCTAAGGACCCATGTTCAAAACTCCAGGTCCCACATAAGCCAGACGCACAAGGTGACGCAAGCACACAAGGTCGCACATGGGCACAAGGTGGCACACGCATCTGGAGTTTGATTAAGGTGGCTGGAGGTCCTGGTACACCAACATTCTCCCTCCCTCTCTCTCTCTCTCTCTCTCTCTCTCTCCCTCTTCCTCTCACTTTCACTCTCTCTCTCTGTCACATTTTTTTTAAAAGGCCAGTCTGTTGGGCTTGCCTCAAAAAACAAAAAAAGAGTAGTTGGGAGCTGGGGAGATGGCTCATATGTTAAAGGTGTTTGCTTATAAAGCCTGACATCCTGGGTTTGATTCCCCAGTACCCACATAAAGTCAAATGCACAAAGAGGTGCATGTGTCTATAATTCATTTGCAATGGCAAGAGGCCCTGCTATGACCATACTCACTCACTGTCTCTATGCCTATCTCCCTCTCTCAAATAAGTAAACAAAATTATTAAAGAAAAAAAAGAGCTGGGCATGGTGGCGCACGCCTTTAATCCCAGCGCTCGAGAGGCACAGGTAGGAGGATCGCTGTGAGTTCGAGGCCACTCTGAAACTACATAGTGAATTCCAGGTTAGCCTGAGCCAGAGGGAGACCCTACCTCGAAAAACTAAAAAAAAATAAGAGAAGTCATTGCACCAGGGAAGCCTGGGACCGTGTGCCCTGTAGACTGAATGGGTGTCTCAAGTTGACCGCTCACCAGCTGTGTTTAAAGTTATTCGCTGTCTTGAGCCTTCACTCCACTGGAGGAGGTAACCTATGCAAGTACAAAAGGTAGACTCTGAAAACAGATGGCCTGAGCCTCAAGCCCTGACTTGACATTTACTTTAAAAAAATTTAATTATTAGCATTTTTTCATGCACACGATAATGTATTTTTGATCACAATCCCCTCCCATCATGTGCTCTTGTCCAACCGACCCCTCCTCCATCCACTGAACCTCTTCTTCCCAACTAACCCCCCTTTGCCTTTGATGTCTCTCGTGTTGTTATCGTTGCATGTGTGTGACCCACTGAGTTTAGTCAGCGTGTCTTGCATGAGTGGAGTGTTATTTACCAGAGCCCATGCAACTTGCCGGTGCAATGCCACTGAAGAAAATCCTGACATTTATTATTATTTTTTTTAGTTTTTTTATATATAACAGATCATACTCTTTCAGCCCCTATCCCATGTTCCCATTTCCCTGGGGCCCTCCTCAGTGGGGTTATGGGATTCACTGTGGGGTCATGAAGGCTTCAGTCAGTCCCTATGGGGCAGTGGCAGGAGGATGCCTCAAGGCATGCTTACCCACCCTGTGCCTCTTAGAATCTTTCTGCTCCTCTTCAACAATGTTCCCTGAGCCATGCCAGGCCTGCTGGCAGTCTGATTTAGTGTTGAGTTCTTTGTAGCCTCTGGATTTCTGCTTTGATGGTTTTCTTTTTTTTTTTAATGTATTTATTGGGCTAGAGGGATGGCTTAGTGGTTAAGGCATTTGCCTGCAAATCCTAAGGACCAGGTTCAATTCCCCAGGACCCACGTTAGCCAGATGCACAAGGTGGCGCATGCATCTGGAGTTCATCTGCAGTGACTGGAGCTCTGGAGCTCTCTCTCTCTCTCTCTCTCTCTCTCCCCCCTCTTTCTCTGTCAAATAAATAAATAATTTAAAATATTTATTTATTTATTTATGAGAGAGAGAGAGAGAAGAGAGTGAAAGAGGCAGATACAGAGAGAGAGTGGGAGTACCAGGGCCTCCAGCCACTGCAAATGAACTCCAGACACATGTACCATCTTGTGCATCTGGCTTATTTAAGTACTGGGGAATTGAACCTGGGTCCTTGGGTTTCATAGGCAAGTTCCTTAACTGCTAAGCCATCTCTCCAGACTCCTTAGATAGGTTTTGATTGTTCACCGTGTCTGCCACCATCACCCTGGAGCTAGTTGTCAGGTTAGCAGTAAGAGCACTGTTCCCACTGCAAGTTCTCCTGGGCCCTGGCAGACGTGGAAGAGGTGGCAAGTCTCATGGTGGGTAGTCAGTTATCGTCTTGTCTTATTGACGGATCTTGTATCTCCTCTTGTTTTCTCTGCCATCTGTAAAATAAAGCATTTTCTCCAACCAAGATCAAAAGCAGCTTGGGTTAAAGAGGGTGTGCAAAGTTATTTCAGAGATTGTTGGTGTGCATGCCCACTCTTTTTCTCCAGAGAGTAGTAGGGGCTTCTCTCTGAAGTCTGAGTTTCCTGACTATGGAATTCTGGCTTGGTTTTCAGTACCAGGTACGAGCTCTCTTCCAGGGAGTGGGCCTCATGTCCAATCAGAGAACAATGGGTTACTGGCAGAGGCTGCTTGCCGCTACTGCACAAATGTGTACTTCTCGTCCAGCTGGTTCACTTCATAGTCTCCAGTCCCTGGATTATTCACGTTGTTGGTGGCTGTTGTCCTCCAGCGGCTCCCACGGGGCTCTGCAGCACTGTGAGGGCAGGCCAGGGGTAAACTACTCTCCCTGTTAGTTCCAGCGGTTTTCCAATGTCCTGTGACCACAGCCTGTGTTGACATTCATTCAATCTTGCTGGACTTCCTTTTCTTCTCGAAAGCCTGCTCCAAAAGCCCATGAATTTTCCAGAGCCACAACCTATAGACACATGTAGTCTGGAGGCTTGGTAAAATTAACCCCCTGGGGAATCACTTAGGGAGATGTGAACAGGTCAGGCAAGACACTTCACATGACACTTCACATGACTGGCCTTATTGTTAATGAGAGAGAGAGAATTGGCACACCAGGACCTCCAGCCACGGCAATCAAAATCCAGACGAGGGCTGGAGGGATGGCTTAGCAGTTAAGGCATTTGCCTGCAAAGCCAAAGGACCTAGGTTTGATTCCCCAGGACCCACGTTAGCCAGATGCATATGGTGGTGCATGTGTCTGGAGTTCATTTGCAGTGGGTGGAGGCCCTGGTGCACCCATTCTCTCTCTCTATTTTTCTCTTCCTCTCTCTCTCTTCCTCCCTCCCTCCCTCCTTCCCTCTTTCTCTGTCAAATAAATAAATAAATAAAAATAAAATATTTTAAAACAAAAAATCCAAATGAGTGTGCCACCTTGTGTGCATGTGAAACCTTGTATGCTTGCGTGACTTTGTGTGTCTGGCTTACATGGGACCTGGGGAGTCAAACATGAGTCCTTAGGCTTCACAGGCAAAGCACCTTAACTGCTGAGCCATCCCTCCAGCCCAAGACGTTTCACATTCTTTCAGTTGTTCACCTCTGGCCTCAGACTGAGGGGGCATTGGTGGTGTCAGGATGACAAGGTGTAAATTATGCGAAGGCATTAGCTTAGCTGCCGGCACCTGGAGGACCCTGCTTGGAGGTAGGTCCTCCTGAAACAGTCCAAGACAAGAGCCTGGGTGTGAGCAATTTGTCTGAGAGGTGACTGTAGGAGGCCAGAGTGAGGTGTGTGGAAAGGGGCCAGGGCAAGAGGAGAACAGCCAGCACAGGGTGTGTTGTCTGTGATTTGACAGTGAAGGCAGGAAGGGCTCTGGGTAGTGCTCAGAATCGCTCTGAGATTTTCTATCAAGGAACAGTGCGTAGCGTTTGAAATCTCTCCACGGTAACTCCCATGGGTGGAGTTTGCCTACAGAAGTGATCAGACTCCCTCATTAATAGGTGCGCCTGCCAGTGGGCACTCCTAAGACTTCAGGTGAAAGGTTAGGTGTGGTCATAAGTCCCATATCCCAACCTCCCCTTCCTGGCACAGTGGATTTGAGAAAGAATAAAGAGTGTCCCTGGAAGGTACTTGCATGAGTGAGGTCATAAGTCCTACCTCAGTCTTCCATTCCTGGGACAGTGAACTTGAGAAAGGACAAAGGGTGTCCCTGGAAGGCATTTGCGTAAGTGAGGTCGCTGTCAAATGAGACAGGACTATCCTTCAAGCTGTGGCTGAAATTATCAGGTCGCCAACAAAAAAACATCATAGGCATCAATCCACCTTTTGCCATCATCTCTAAACATGACTGTTACCACTCAGTCTGTAAAATGGGGCCACTTATCAGATAATTCCACATCACGGGGTGGTTAAAAAGAGCTGACTATGTATGACTGATATGCAGAACTGGCTAATGAACTACACAGCACTCTGTTCTGTGAGGTGGCTAGCTGTACAAGTTGACTTAAATAGGGAAATGGGGCTGGAGAGGTGGCTCGGGGCTTAAAGGTACTTGCTTGTAAAGCCTAATGACCTGGGTTCAATTTTCCAGTGCCTACATAAAGCCAGATGCACAAAGTGGCTTATGTGTCTAGAGTTCATTTGTAGTGGCAAGAATCCTTGGTATGCCTCTCTCTCTCTCCCTCTCTCTCTCTCTCAAATAAATAAATAAATGAAAATCCTTTTTAATGGGTAAATGTAAATCTACTCCAAACTGATAAAAGCCTGACATTTTATAAACTGACCTTCTTATTATACTGAGTTGAGCAATATTTCTTCCCTTGTGTCTTTGGAGCTTACCTGAAAACAAAAAGACTGAAATAACAGACAAGTAACCGAACAAAATACCCAAGAATAAATATTTTATTTATTACTTATTATTTGAGAAAGATTGAGAGAGCTAGAAAGAGTATGGGTCTTGCCACTGCAAACAAACTCTAGATGCATGTGCCATCTATCTCTACATGGGCACTGGGGAATCGAATCAGACAGGTAGCGCTCACCTTTAACTGCTGAGCCATCTCTCCAGTCTAAGAATAAATTCTGGTTGACTTGTGGAGAAAAGAAACAAGGGACCAGGGTGGAGAGGAGTGGAATGCAGTGAGTCAGCAAGGCCCTCCCCGAAGAGGCGATTTGAAGCTGAGACATGAAGACTGGAAGACTGGAAGGACAGGGAGGAGTCAAACGTGGGAGAACAGTTCAGGCAGAACAGAGTATCCAAGAACCTAAGGTTGGAGGCTGCCCAATGTCTTTGAATTCAGGAACGATAAACAAAACAAAAACTTCTAGTGAAGCTGGGGTGTGTGAGGGAAGAGTCAGGGACTGAAGCTGGGGTTTGGAAGAGTGAGATTATGGAGGCCCTGGAGAATGTGAGAAGGCAATCATATTCCAAGAGAGGCGGGAACCAATGTCACAATGCCTTCTTCACTTCGAAAAGTCCCTTGATCAATTTCTTGGCTTTGATAAGGGTTCATGAGACTCTATGTGCTATTTTTTGTATTTTCTTATAAGTGGGAATGCTAAGAACAGATAATTAATTCATCAGTTCACTCAACTGCCATTACTGAGCTCCTGCCACACACCAAACTCTGCTCTAGATACCAGGGGTATAGATTTCAGAGAGATTTGCTTTGATGAAGACAGACATTAACTCTATGCTTGCTGAGTTGATAGCCCAGTGTTGGGCAAAGAGGGCATATACAGATAAAGAAATGTGATAAACTCAAATCGTGATAAAAGTTAAGGAAATAAGACAAAATGAAAGAGAACAACAGGTCAGAGACTGACTCACCGGAAGCCCCCCAGTGAGAACACGGTCTGAGCTAGGACGAGGACCCCAGGATCCTTCAGCGAGTAGATATTGGCACAGGGAAATCTTAAATGTCGTACAAAAGCCATAACAACCCTGATTCCATCTGACCGCAGCAGGATGGCCCTAAAGGTGCTGGTATGGTTCCTCAAAAACAGTTGGAGCAAGTCGAGCTCAGAGGAGCCAGAGGAAGACCAAACCCCTGTGAGCCCCTCGGCGATGCAAACAGTTCTTAATTGCTGCTACCAAGGATCGGATGGGCGCCGAGAACCTTGTTAAACACACCATGCCCATTTTCCTCCTTAATGCACACAGGAAATAAAAGTAAAACGCTATTTTATACCTACTGAACCCATGAAAACCCCAAGATTTGTGGAAGATTAGGGAACACATTCAAGGTCAGGGAGATGGGAATGGTAGAGTCCAACAGATGCAGAAATCCAGTTCTTCCCCTATGGAAATTACTTGCTCTGAGCAGCCTTTTAAAGGGCTTGGAAAAAGAAGCCACAAAAAGGGACAGAAGTTGATCATTGCTGCTTCAGGGTAAGCGTATGGCTGTGACTAGACCCCAATCCACACACGACAGAGAGCGGCCGAATAGCAAAGGAGCTGCTTGCTCTAACTCTCTACCCTCTCCTATTAGTCACTAAGGAGGGCTGCCTGGGAAGTGTGACAGTTCCCCAGTACATTTGGACCACGCTCTCTGTAGGCTACAGCCGATGGAGAAAACCATGGTGAGGATCATGGGTTGCCGTCAACAAAAGCTCAGACTGTCAAGTGTCTCACTGAACCTGCCGTCGGGATGCTGAGACCCTGACAGCTGGAAGGAAAGTTTTTGTCAGAACCGTTTATCAACATGAATAAAGCTAGACTCTATTCCCTGGCTAAGTGAATCCATCATCAGAACTGCCAAAGGTCCAGTTGAAGTAAGAATGAGTTCTTCACCTCCTTGAATGGAGCTGGGAACTCTGGCTGGGTTTTTGAACTTGGCTAAATCTTCTGTGTCTAGCATGTGCTTGCAGGGGTAGCCTTGGATCTTCAAATCTCACATGATAACTCACCTCTGTGAATAATATACATGGGATACAGAGAAAGCCAAGACTGATACTAGACTGAACTTGAGCTGCTTTCCTGGAAGGTGTGTATGTCTCTGTGACGATTTTAAATCTATGTTTGAACATTTCTTTTAAATGGAAAGATCTCCTTCCCTAGCTGTGCCCTTGTTTACTGAACAAAAGAACCAGTGGCAGTTGTAACCAGTCTAAGAGGTTTCCTGGTGGCGGAGGAGTTTGCCTTTGAGCCTTTGTTATTTTATTAATACATGGACTGTTTGACCTCTTGTAGCTGAAGACGGTCTAATTAGTCTGTGCTGTGAACGACACTCACTGGGTCCTGTGAACTTGGGAACATCTCCCTACTCCCCAGAAACACTCTCGTTTGACATCTCACCTAGTTCCATGCCAATTACATGAACACAGGAAAAGCAAACAGTGGACAGTTTTCATAGCTTGAATATTTCCTCTTCTTTCCCGTAAACTGACCTACTGCTCCTGAGATCTTCCTCCGCTGGTCACTTCATACAGTCATACAGTCAGGTGCAGCCTGGTTCATTTCCACAGTCCTATTACTTCCAAAACCTGGCGCATCCCATGTGTGACAAACCACCCTAAAGACGACAGCCGTTTCTACATGTCCATGGTTAATCTCGTTCTCTCAAAGATCCTAACGCCTTGCATTAACTTCACGGTTGCAGTGATATGTTTCTGCAGAGTTCAGCAGCTTGGCGCCATGGAACAAGGCGCACGAGGAACCCATTTTTCACACAGACGTTTGCCTTAAATGAGACTTCGGGTCAGGCCTTTGCCTTGGGAGCTGAGCGCTACATGTCGTCTGCAGGCATCAGTAAATGCTGTCACCAGTTGTGTGTGCACATTGATCATATCAGCCCCTAGCAGCAGGATGTAGGCGTCATCTGAATCAGCATGGATTCAAACCTTGGTTTTAGCACTGAGACCGGGCCATGCTCTGAGCCTCCGATCGCTCATCCACACAGCTGTGTACTAGTTTTCTCGAACTGCAACACAAATTACTACCAACTCAGTGAAGCGGCCCAAAATATTACCTTATAGTTTTCCAGGCTAGAAGTCCAACGTAGATTTCTCTGCACTAGCATCGGAGGCTAAAGGGTTTATATTCTACTCTGGAGCCTAAGGAGAAAATCTATGTCTTTGTTATTTCCAGTGTATATAGTCTACCAATATCCAGTGGTTTTGTCCCTCTTTTTCTGTCTTTAAACAACAGGTGAATGGCTGGAGCAATGGCTCAGCAGTTAGGGTGCTTGCCAGTAAAGCTTAACAACTCAAGTTTGATTCCCCAGTACCCACATAAAGCCAGATGCACAGGTGGCACATGCACCTGGAATTAATTTGCAGTGGCTATCTGCCTTGGCATGACCATTCTCTCTCTCTCTCTCTCTTTCTCTCTCTCTCTCTCTTTCTCTCTTATTCTGCCAAGTGTGGTGGCACATGCCTTTATCCCAGCACTAATGAGACAGAGGTAGGAGGATCGCCATGAGTTCGAGGCCACCCTGAGACTGCATAGTGAATTCCAGGTCAGCCTGGGCTAGAGTGAAACCCTACCTCAAAACACAACAACAACAACAAAAATATAACAGTAGGTGAAGTTCACTTCACACAGCATCACTCTAACCTCCTCCCTGCTTTTCTGTTCTTCTGAATGTGATCTTTGGGATCACACCGTACAACTACGGCTCTCAGAATAATTCCCCGATTCCAAAGTCAGCTGATCAGCGACTTCATTTCCATCAGCAGCCTTTGCCCCTTGGCCGCTGAATCCACATGAGCATATCCACATATTCCGGCGACTGTGAGACTAACAGACATCGTGGCCTTCGTACGACCCACCACACTGCCTTGTACATGAGCGATCAATTTCTTCTAAACTTGGGGCTAGATAGATTGCTCAGTGGTTAAAGGCGTTTGTTTGCAAAGCCTGGTGGCCCAGGTTCAATTCTCCAGTACCCATGTGAAACCAGATGTACAAAGTAGTACATGAACCTAGGGTTCAATTACAGTGGCAGTAATAAACTTATATTTTTACAGTGCACACACACACACTCTCTCTCTCTCCTTCTTTCTCTCTGTCTCAAGTAAATAAATAATCCTATATATATATATATATATTTTTTTTTTTTTTCTAAATTCACTTAAAGGACTCAGTCACTGGTCATGCTGGATGAGTTCAACTGATGGTTGTTCCAATCATCAGTATTATCTTTTGTGTTGGGAAGTGATCGAGGTTTATTCCATTCCCCGCTGAAGTGCTCTCATAGACGAAATGTACCCCTTACACGTGGGATCGCAGATGCGTGCTGTGCTACTCCTCAGCCTACACAGGGCTTGTTTCACTGTTTGCACAGGCTAATGAGAAACCCGAGATGACATCACGCCTTCATTCATGTATTTGTCCTATGTATCTCTCCCACTCAATTATCAATTCCCTAAAGGACTCGGGCCTTATTAAATTGATGTACCCGTTTGCCCTCTGTAGCTCTAACAGTGCCAGGGCTATACACGGTACTCTGTTACTTGTGAGATAAACGCAGTGTGATAACATTGTGGGTCGTTCATCCAGTATACAAACTATTATAATGTAAGTGACATCCACTAGAAGGAAGGAAAATCAGCCTTATGTCTCTGTGCAAAGCTCCCAGCATGATTACAAGCAGCTCACTGTACTACCGTAGAAACAGGTCCTTTCACCCTGGGGCCTGGGAACCTTGCCCCTCAGTGACTCATCTCCAACTTGTCCTTTCTTGTGATCCTGTGCTAGGGATCAAAAAACCATGCCCCAAAACATGCTGCTTTGGACCTCAAACAGCACATTTAAGAGGCAGAAAATGCAGGGAAGGGCTTTCTCCAAAGGTCTAGTAACCATGAAGCATATCTGTCAAGGAGAGCCACCTTCAGCCTTCCTCCTGACATTCCGCCAAGAAAGATCAAATTCCTATCACAGAGGAAAACCCACTCACGCATCTCCAATCTGTTCGTTGCCATCGTAAGATTACTACAGCTCCCCTGCTTGCCTCTCCCTTAGAATGAGGGCATTTGAGCCTCAACATCCAGCCCTTCTTAGAATCTCACATGTTTGGTGACTACCACGTACATACGCATGTTAATAAATTCATGCTTTTTTTTCTGTTAATCCATGGTTGGTTTGTTTCCGCAGACCCAATCACTAAACTTTCAGAGGGAAAGTTTGAACTTTCTTAAGGTTTTGTATTCATTTATTGTGTGTATATATACATATATATGTGAGGGCAGCTTGTGTGCATGCCATGGCACAGCGTGTGGAGGGCAGAGGACCACTTCCTGGTTGGCCCTTGCCTTTCTCTGTGTGTGAGGCACAGTGTCTCCTTACTTACTATTTAGTATTCCACTCACCAGCTTCTAGGAAATTCTCCTGTCTTCACTACACTCTTCCTGCTGGTAGGCTGAGATTGCAGAAGCCCACCACAATTTCTAGATTGTATGTGGGGTCTGGGGATCTGAACGCAGGTCCTCAGAGCTCTTCAGCCAGAGTTTTATCCACTGAGCCCTCTCCCCAGCCCCTGAACTTTCTCATAGCTATATAAATCGTCCGGGCAGTAGAAGATGCCTAAAGGGTTAAGAACGTGCACAAGCTGCAAGCTCAAGGCTGGTGAGGCCAAAACACCAGCGCCATCTCTTAATAAGATATATTTAACAACAAATATGCTTTGAACATGCCCAAGGGCACATAAAGAATTGCATATAAAGTTGCACAACAAAACAGGTTACAACAATGGCTGGCGAGAGTGTGGGGAAAGAGTGACACGGATTTACTACTGCTGGCTATAAACTGGTGCAGCCACGATGGAAATCAGAATGGAGGTTTCTCAGAAAAAAAAATTAGAAATAGAACTGGCGTAGGTTCCAGCTATAGCACTCCTGACCGTATACTCAGAGGACTCTGAACCCCACCAGGAGATGTGTGCACAGCCATGTTGGTCAATGCTTTATGCACCACAGTAAAGAAATGGAGTTAGCCACAGTTGGGTGGTGATGGTGATATACAATGGAATTTTATTCGGTTAAAAGAAAAATGAAATTATGACAATTTAAAGGAAATGAACAGAACAGGAAAAGATTACATTAAGGTAACCCACACTCAGAAAGACAGATACCATATGCTTTGTCTCATATGCAGAGCCTGGCTTCCAATATATATGTGTGTCCTTAGGTGGAGGGAGTGTGGATAAAAGCCAAAAAAAAAAAAAAAAATGAAGAAACTCAAAAGGGGGGAGGCTTCACAGGAGGGAGGTGGGAGGTAAAGGAACACGTGTGACATGAAAGTGGAAAGGGGAGCACTGGGAGAAGAGGGGGGGTCCTGGGATGAAAAGCCCGTGGAGGTCCTTCAACTAAAACAAGCCATTATGAAAATGAAAATGCCGTAAAGAAACCTGTTTACTTTCATCTTGATTTTTTCTTTTTCTTTTTCTTTTTTTTTTTTTTTTTTTTTTTGTTTTTTTGTTTTTTTGTTTTCTGACCTAGGGTCTCATGCTAGCTCAGGCTGACCTGGAATTCACTATGTAGTCTCAGGGTGGCCTCGAACTCTTGGTGATCCTCCTACCTCTGCCTCCGAGTGCTGGGATTAAAGGCGTGTGCCATCACCATGCCAGGCTTCATCTTGATTTTTTTTAAAGCTAGTGTTAATAAAAATTAGGTTGAGGGGCTGGCGAGATGGCTTAGCAGTTAAGGCACTTGCCCATAAAGCCTAATGACCCAAATTTGATTCCCCAGTACCCATGTAAAGCCGAGACTGCCGTAACTGGAAACCCTGGTGCCCTCATTCTCTCTCTCCCACTGCCAGGCATGGTGGCACATGTCGTTAATCCCAGCACTCTGAAGGCCAAGGTAGGAGGATCTCTGAGTTTGAGGCCAGCCTGAGACTACATAGTGAATTCTAGGTCAACCTGGGTTAGAGCAAGACCCTACCTCACATACACACACGCACACACACACACACACACACACACACACACACAAATTACTTTGAGAACCAAGACAATATTATTATTTTTACATGTATGTAAAGGTACTCACTATGCTGGTGCATGCTAGGAGACAAATGTGTAAATAGGATGAGAACTTGGTTTGAGCTTCAAGTCCTGGTTTGATTCCAAGCCCCACTACTTTTTCCTTGTGGAATGCTTTTCAAGTTATTTAATAAGACTTAGTTTTCTCAACTATAAAATGGGGGCAAAAATAGAGGCTACCACACAGGGAGAAAGATGCAAGTATTAAATTCATGAATGCAGAGCAGCTAGAAGTGAGTGGCACAGTAGACCCTTGAAGTGCTTGCTATATCATGGTTTCTACTTCATTACATGTGCATTTTAAATGTATTCCTCTTAATGGTTGCATAGTATTCCCACATTTGTTTTGATCAGAAGTCAGCACATTATAGTCCATAAGCAGATTCTAGTCAACTACCTGTTTTTATAAGTAAATTGTTATTGGAACACAATCATGGTTATTTGTTTACATATTATCAAAGGCTGGTTTTACACGATAATGGAAGAGATTATATCCCCCACAAAGTCTAAGATATTGACTCTCAGATGGCTTAGTAGTTAAGGTGCTTGCCTGTGAAGCCTGAGGGCCCAGGTTTGATTCCATAGTACCCACATAAAGCCAAATGCACAAGGTGGTGCATGCATTTGGAATTTGTTTGCAGTGGCTGGAGACCCTGAGTACTCATCCTCCCATCTCTCTCTCTCTCTCTCTCTCTCTCTTTCTCTCTGTCTCTCTGTCTCAAATAAATAAATAAAAACATTGTTTAAATTGTATTTATTTGTGTACGTGTGTGCATGTTGTGCATGTGCACATGGGTACAGGCATGCCGTGGTCCCTCATGGAGGTTGTAGGCCAACCTTGGGTTTTTGGTCCTTTCCTTCCATCTTGTTGGAGACAAGGTTTCTCGTGCTGCTGTTTGCTGAGAGGAAGTCCAGCCTAGGAGCCCCGTGAACTTGAGGATTCACCTGCCCCTGCCTTCCATTGTTGTTAGCATTACAGACACATGTGACAATTTGCATCTGGCTTTTATGTGAAGACTGGAGTTACAACTCTAGTCAGCAGGCTTGCAGAGCCTTCAACCACTGAACTGTCTCCCCAGCTCCTAATCTGGCCCTTTTTGTAAAATGTTTGCTGGCTCTTTGTCTAGTAAATCCTCGCTTAAGGGCAAATAAACTTCTTAGGGTCAATGTTTTGATGCAAGTAAAACAGAAATGAATAATTTCAAACATACATTTGGAGAACATTAGTGCATATATCTAAAATCCCTAATCAGGCCTGGAGAGATGGCTTAGCGGTTAAGCGCTTGCCTGTGAAGCCTAAGGACCCTGGTTCGAGGCTCAATTCCCCAGGACCCACGTTAGCCAGATGCACAAGGGGGCGCACGCATCTGGAGTTCGTTTACAGAGGCTGGAAGCTCTGGCGAGCCCTCTCTCTCTCTCTCTCTCTCTCTCCCTCCCTCCTTCTCTCCGTCGCTCTCAAATAAATAAATAAACAAACAAAAAAATTTTTTTAAAAATTAAATAAAATAAAAAAAAATCCCTAATCATACTTTCTTGAGTTAAAGAAAAAAAGTGGGCTGTTTTTGTTTTGGTGTGGTTTGTATGTGGGGTTTTTCTTGTGTGTCTTTGTTGTTGCTTGGAAAGGGTCTTCCTCTGTAGGCAAGGCTGACCTACAACTCTGTACTGTGTAGTCCAGGGAGGCATCAAACTCATGGCAATCCTCCAACATGAGCCTCCCAACTACTGAGGTTATAGCCTGGAACTGCCACTCTCATCTTTAAAATATGCATTCTTAATTTTGACAAATAATGCTAATCCCTCTTGCTATGGACTGACTCGTTTTTCAAGGTAAGGTCTCACACTAACCCAAGCTGACCTGAAACTCACTCTGTAGCTCCAGGCTGGCCTCAAACTCACAGCATCCTCCTATCTCAGCCTTCTGAGTGCTGAAATTAAAGGCACATACCACCATGCCCAACACAACTGCCTTACTTCTGATCATCATCACAAGTGATGTATTTCATCAGTCTCCCACCTTACATCCACCTGTTCCTCTGGCCTCCTGGCCTGTCCTTCCCAGCCACTGATTCTCGACTTCCTAATATCTTCGAATATTTCCACGACTCTCCACTGCCCTCAAGAGAAATAGTAGTGTCAAAACATGGCCAAGGGGGGCTGGAGAGATGGCTTAGCAATTAAGGCACTTGCCTGAGAAGCCCAAGGACCCATGTTCAACTCTCCAGATCCCACATAAGCCAGACACACAAAGGTGAGGAAAGCAGAACGTCACACTTGCCCACTAGGTGGCGCAAATGTCTGGAGTTCAATTTCAGTGGCTGAGGCCCTGGCACACCCATTCTCTCTCTTGCTCTGTCTGTCTGTCTGTCTCTCTCTCTCTCTCTCTAAAAGAAAGATTTAAAAAAACGTGGCAGAGAACTCGTCTCCCTGCTTCCCAGTCACTGTATGGCAGCCCCAACAGCCTTCTTCCCATGTCTCCTGGACACGTAATTGCCCTCCCCAGCATTTCCCAAAGTTGATTCTCTCTGTTGAAGACTCAGCTCAAATGTCATCAGAGACACTGACTACTTCCTGAACTTGTCCCCTCCCCCACCTTAACCTTCCACACCATGCTACCCCATAATGATATGTCAGGCACCCTCATCAAAATCAGAAATTTTGGGCTGGAGAGATGGCTTAGCAGTTAAGGCACGTGCCTGCACAGCCAAAGGACTAAAGTTCAATTCCCCAGTACCCACATAAGCCAGATACACAAGGTGGCACATGCATCTGGAGTTCATTTGCAGCAGCTGGAGGCCCTGGCAGCCCATTCTCTCTCTCTCTCTCTCTCTCTCTCTCTCTCTCCTCCCACCTTCTCTTCCTCTTAAATAAATAAATTAAATATTTTAACACAATTTTTTTAATCAGTAATTTTTATGTTTGTTGACTATGGGTGTTGCTCAGGTTACATCTTTCTTGGTCAGGATTAACAATTTATTCCAAGTAAAATTTAAACACCACAAAGGTAGGACCCATTCAGTCCATGTAGTCCCAGGCTCTTAGCAGAGTGCCTGGCACGTAGTTGGCACTCAAACTGTGTTGGCTGTTGAATGCCAAATGATGATGGATTGTATGAATGAATAAATGAGCATACGGATTGATAACATAAAAAGCAAGAATCCATTCTAACACATGCAACTCTGAAGTAATGGCTCCAAAATGTATTCTAGTGCATTCCTCCCAAAACTAATGCTTATTGTAAGTTAGATATTTGAAAATAAGAAATATCAGCTTTTGTGAAGAGATGGGAATTCTTGCTCACCAGTGAGAGTCAGGTAGAGGGAACTGAGGTATCAGTTAATCTTTATTTTGGTGTTATTCTTAGGTCCTTTGTGTTCCTGGAAAGCTACAAAGGGACCGTGACTTAAAATTGGCTGGGGGCTTTGCTCAAGCAGACAAGCCATGTAACAATTTATCATTGTGACAGGTGCTGTGGAGCTCAAGGAAATTTGCTGGTTCCCTTCACACCCTAAGTCACATCCCAGGAGGACATATATTTTGTTAGGGAAATTAGAATTCCCTAAGTAGATTCTTCAGCGTATTGCTATCTCTGTTGAGCTAAGATTGGATACTCCTGTTTACAAGTTCATTGTCTTTATTTGCATCTCTAGTTTCAAATATGTCAACAAGAAGATCTATTGCCAGCTGCTTTTGAGCTCGAAAAGGACAAAATTTATCAATGCAATATTTTTTTAAGCCCCGTGTGCACACCGTGGCGAGTTTGGGATCCAAATTAGTATAAAATAAGATCTCTTTTAAAAAAAAATAGATCTTATTGATATTCTGGGAATCAAGATTTCTCTAGTTAAAGCACATTTGTTTTCAATGCAGAAGTTCTGATAGGAATTCATGGCGTATTATATTTTACTTCCTCAGCGTGCATTAGTTTCAAACTCCAATATCAGCCCAGAAAAAAAATCTTTCACCTTTCAAAAGTCATGCACTGGAGACATAAACTGAGGAAAATGAAGGTCTGAGTGATGGCTGGGCTGCGACTCCTTGGGGAAAGGCAGAGGTCTATACAAATAGACATGTCACAGAACAGCAAAGGAAAGGCTAATCAGCCGGTTAGAGAAGAGGACAGCCAAGAGCTGTACCCTGACACCAGCCAGGGCTCCACACACTCCCAATTATGGAGTGAAATGGCGCTGCGACTTTGCCCATGCCCAACCTGGGAAGTGGCTCGTTAGGAAGAAGGTATTAGACACAGCCTCTGAGTGCCCCCAGTGGATAGGGGGTTACCCATCACTCTCTCTAGTCTCCATTGGATACCTGCTTGTATAGCTGTCAATTTACGCCTGCATTTAGTCTGTGCCTTGTGCCCTAAACTATTAGAATCTGGATTCTGTATGGAAATCATGCATGGAATTTTCTTGAGGAAAACAATTTCAGACTTTAAAACGAATTCAGACTAAGGTGATTATAACTGGGGAGGGAAAAAAAACATGAGCAATCTAGACAGATGGCCAAGAAACAGGATCTTTGCCTACCTATCTCCTCATGTGTTCGGTTTTTAAAGCATACAAGCGTGCCACTTATTCAAAAAGTAAATTGGGAGTCTGAATGTATTAGTTAAAGCCTTCAGATGACTAAGAGAGTGAGCCCTTGCCCCAAGCTATCATTTCAGGAAAATGCAAGCAAATATTTCCTTGTCAGGATGGACAATTCCGTCAGTCTTCCAGCCAAACATCTCTTAAGTCGGCTTGCCTGATGTCTTCACCCTGTGGATTTTAAAATCCCAAATTATAAAACCTAAGGATTAAAACCAAAGTGACACCAGACCCTCTTGGTGAGTGGTAGATTACTAAGGAGAATAAAGCCTCTCCTTCTGTGTCAATCGATGGGATAACAAGCACTAACTCTCCACATATGAGCATGCTGGCTGTGTCACTGCCATTACATGGCATGATTTATTCACGAGAGTGGCCCCAGACTGCTCCCAGCGACCATCGAAGCCAGCTTCTGCCTCTCACAAGCGGCAGAAAGGTTCGCAGCATGACAGCCACTGAGGGAAAATTAAAGGTTCTCATTTTCCCTTTCCCCCTGCACTGTGAGATAATTAAAGCCCAGACCAATAAAATGTTCAATATCTTTATTCAGAAATTTAATTTCTACCACATCCGACAGGCATTGAAATGCTTTAGGCCGTCTGCTGGCAGCTTCACTGTGCAAGCTGGTGACAGCACCATCGTCTTCCCAAGCAGCGTTGCCCATGACCGGCTGAAGAGAGGAGACGGGCCAGGTGAGTGGATCTGCAGCGAGTCCCAGACCAGAAATGAACAGAAGACCACCTGAATGACAATTAAAAACGGAAGTCTTCATTAAGCCAGCTGGCACCTGTCCCCTCACGGCAAGCGGAAGAGCAGCCCCATCCTACTTTTACAACGAGTTTTTTTAAAAATATATTTTATTTATTTATTTGAGAAAGAGAAAGAGGGAGAGAGAGAGAGAGAGAGAATATGAGCACGCCAGGGCCTCCAGCCACTGCAACCAAACTCCAGACGCATGCACCTTGTGCATCTGGCTTACTTGGGTCCTGGGGAATCGAACTGGGATACGTTGGCTTTGCAGGCAAATGCCTTAACCACTAAGCCATCTCTCCAGCCCTACAGCGAGTTTTTAAAGGCAAAAACCACACTCCTTTACAATGACCCACTCCTTATTCTTCTGTCATCCCTCCCACCCCAATTATCTTTTGCAAGAGTTAACAAGCACGATTGACAAAAGCACCAGATGAAGTTCCTGTGGAGAACAGGCCAGCTTGACCTCAGGGCAAGACTAACCTCGGGTGTCTTTACTGGAATCAGGCCCTCAGGCGAGTAGTTAATCTTTAATCCCTTAGGGCTCCTTGAGAATGTCAGGATGGCTGAGTAAAATGGCTTCCCTTAGGGCTGTTCACCAGATCCACTGACTGTGTTGAAATGCCTGAGCCCCAGTGTCTGCTGGGTCTGGGTAATAAACTGAAAGAAAAAAAAAAAAAAACACAAAAACTGTTTCATTAAAAGCAGACAAACTACCAAAAAAAAAAAAAAAAAAAAAAAAGATGTCACATAAAATATGTAACACAAGAAGGTCCGCTCTGGCTATGCACTATCCCATGAAGCCTGGCTCTCTGCAAGCTGTAAATGCAGGAGTTAAACAGCAAGGCCCCTTCACAAAGACAATAGCATCCAAGTGCAGATTGCAGCAGCAGACACCACCAGAATGTGGAGAGAGAGAGATACAGGAATACAGAAACTAGATAGATAACTCAGTTGACAGCTGGTGGGTAACTAGATAGACAACTAGATAGGTGGGTAATTAGATAGAAATAAATAGATGGATAAGATGCTGATTATACACAGTGTGAACGCCACTGGGGCAGATATCAATGCAGGGCAGTACTATTAATTTCGGCACTGCAATCGACAAAATAACAAACACACGTGCCGAGCTTGTGTCAGAAGGCTCTTAATGTAAGTCACTGCATGTCTCTGAACCCGATCATGACAATATGGTAAATATTTAAAGAAACTTGTTTTTCTAAAGTTACATAGAGACTTTTTTACCAAGAAAGACGGGGTAAACATGTCTCCCTGTACTTCCTGCTGAAGGACTCAGGAACGAGATGGACGCCATGACAGGCTTCAGAGTCCTCAGTAGGCCTAAGTTTCTGTTTCCCGGCAAGGTCTAAGTTTTTATTTTCTGGTAAGGTTGGGTTTAACAGTTACTGGAAACTGATTACGCCATACATTCCTGTGGTCATAGATAAATTCAATTCCACTAGCTCCAGCCCACCAACTTTGCCCGCCAAAATCCTAAGCCAATCAGAAGAGTACACTGTTTAAATCAACCAATCATGTATCCATCCCCTTCTTCTATGTTCAAATCTCTATAAAAACCCTACCCTCCCACTGCTAGGGGCTCTTGTAAATTGGTGAAGTCAAGAGACCAAGCTTAAGCCCAAATTAAAGCTCCTTGCCCTTGCATACGTGTTTGGTTCTCCTTGGTGGTCACTGGGAGTGCCAAGAACTGGGCATAACACCTGCAACATACAAATAACACAGACATAAGTTTAACAGGTGGCGCTCACCGTTTAGCCAAGCACTCGGGAGGCAGAGGTAGGAGGATTACCCTGAGTTCGAGGCTACCCTGAGACTACATAGTAAATTCCAAGTCAGCCTGGGCTATAGTGAGATCCTACCTTGAAAAAACAAAACAAAAAGAAAAAAAATCTAAACAGCTCAGGGCAGTAAGTTCTCTGGGGTTTCTCCTTGCCTCATATTCCTCAGCCCAGGACGAGGGAAGTCAGCCACCCGAAATACCGATGGTGCAGAAAGTGGAACCTAGGAGACCAAACTGCGGAAAGCGGAGAGTGCACCGCCGCTCAGCAGCGCAGCCAAAGCTGGCCAGTGGCCCAGCCTGCACGTTCTCCAAGCGGCAACAGCGGTCCGCAGCTGCCCCACCTGTCAAAGGCTAAGGAAGCCAGAGCTTTGATTCCTTAGCCGCTGAAAGAGGTGTACCGGGTTATGCACACCAGAAGCCCTTCCCCTCGGTGGGGCTGTGTGAGGGGAGGCCTACCAGAGTCAGCCCTTTCCCCACCCAGCCAGGGAGGTGTCAATGGAGACAACAGGGAGCCCGAACTCTCACTGGAAATTAGAATAAAAATAAGATCGCCTCTTCCCTCTTCCCAGCTTCATTGGAAAGCAACTGGGGAGCCTGGGTGGCTATCCACATCTGGCAATCACAAGGCCTCACCCTCACTCCCCTGCTGAGGAAGGACTGGGGGAATCTGTGTAAAATAAAGTGTTAAATAACATAACAAAACCCCCATTTTCAATTTAAAAAATATCATCCATCAGATCAAGAGAGATCTCAAGCTGACTGACAGCAATAGATGCCAGCACTGACTGACATGACGCTGAGATGAGGCTGTGGGGCTGATCTGACAAAGAGTTTTTTTTTTACTTTTATTTATTTATATTTTTATTTTTGAGAGAGAGAGAGAGAGAGAGAGAGAGAGAATGGGAGCGCCAGGGCCTTTCAGCTGCTGTGAACAAACTCCACACATATGTGCCACCATGTGCATCTTACTTGAGTTCTAGGGAATCAAACCTGGGTTTAGGCTTCGTAGGCAAGAGCCTTAGCCACTAAACCATCTCTCCAGCCCTCTGACAAAGATTTTAAAGTAACTTCCATTTAAAAAAAAAATGTTTACCCAGCATAGAGAGATGGCTTAGTGGTTAAGGTGCTTGCCTGCAAAGCCAAAGGACCCAGGTTCGATTCCCCAGGACCCACATAAGGCAGATGCACAAGGTGGCACGTGCACCTGGAGTTCGTGTGCAGTGGCTGGAGGCCCTGGCATGCCCATTCTCTCTCTTTCTCTCTCTCTCTCTCTCTCATAAACAAATGCCTCGGTCACCATTCTGCTGACCTTGGTGACTCCATCTTGGGAGCCCCTCCCAACATAACAAAATGTAGACAATGCAAACAAGATTAATGAAATGTATCCACTGGGGATTAGCAGTGTGCCAGCAAGGCAGGTGTGGAGTGTGTTAAAAGTTCAACTTTGAGCTGGGTGTGGTGGCACACACCTTGAGTTCAAGGCCAGATTGAGACCACATAGTGAACTGCAGGTCAGCCTGGGCTAGAGTGAGACCCTATCACACACACACGCACACACACATACACACACACAAAAGAAATTCAACTTTGGGGCTGGAGAGATGACTTAGCAGTTATAGCACTTGCCTGAGACGCCTAAGGACCCAAGTTTAATTCCCCAGTACCCACATAAGCTGGTGGCACATGCACCTGGATTTCACTGGCAGTGGCAAGAGACCCTGGTGTGCCCACTCTCTCTCTCTCAAATATATAAAAATTTTCAAAAGTTCAGCTTTGAATCCCAGCAGACCTTATCTATAAATCTGGCCTCCACACACAGCATATTGCCTATAGGAAGTAGAGGGGAAAGAGGTAGACTGACAACACATTTCTCATCAGAAACTATAGGGTCAGACAGGAAACAGAACATTTTCAAGTAATGAAAATAAAATGTCAACACCAAAGGTGACTTACTGCAGCCAGCTGAGTGCCAGCCGAGGAAGCCAGCCTTGGGGTGTAACTCTAGGGACTGGGTTAGGAAAGCAGCAGATATGACAGGATGCCTCAGGCTTTGGTACCACCAAGCTGAAGAAGATGGAGACACAGAAAATCCTGCAAACAAAGAGGAAAAGTGAGGCAATATTTCCCAAGAAACGAGAGGATTTTCCATGCTGTCATCTCTGTGGAAGAGCTGCCAACAAGATGGACAGGGGCCACAGTTTCTCTGAGAGCTAGCATCCTGTCCATGCCACTGGCCTAGATGTTCTAGAGGGGACCCCAATCCCACTGCCGAATTCTCTGACTTGCCCCTGGATATTATAGAAAATTATCTGTAATATTATTGAAAATAAAATATACCTCATGGAAAAGATAGAAAGAGAAAAGGAGGGAGGGAAGAAAGGAGAGAGGGAAAAAAGAAAGGGAAGAAGGAAGGAGAAGACAGGGAGAAATGGAGAAAGAAAGGTGAGAGAAAGAAGGAGGGGAGGGAGGGAAGGAGGAGAGGTATAGCAGTTACTTTCTCATCGCTGGGACAAAACACCTGACCAGCAGCTGATGGAAGGAAAAGGTTTGTTTTGACTTACAGTTTCGAGGGGAAGTTTCTTCATAGCTGGAAAAATACAACAGAGCATACAGTCGGGAGTCACATCTCGTCACATCAGCTGGGAGGAAGCAGCAGGAGTGAGCGGGTTAGCAGTGGAAAGCGGGGTTTGATTATAAAATCCCAGGGTCAGCCCCCAGTGACACACTTCTTCCAACAAAACTCTACCTCCCAAAGGCTCCACTAGCTGGGGATCAAGTATACAGCTTAATCTCAATCACATAAGGCTATGGGGACATTTGACATTCATTACCACAGGTGGCTGTGAGGAAGGGAGAGAAAATCAAAACCTTCACAGACAAAGAAAAAACTAAAATAATGTAGTTTTAGAAAATTAAAGAGGTGCAAGCTGAAATCCCAGCCCCACAGAAGCTGAGGTGGAATGATAACTATAAATTCAAAGCCAACCTGAGTGACACAGCTAATTTGGAGCAAGCCTGGGCTACATAGTGAAACCCTGTTTCAAACACCTACAAAAATGCATACATACACACACAAGAAAATTAATTCTGGGGCTGGAGAGATGGATCAGCAGTTAAGGCACTTGCCTGCAAATCCTAACAACCTGGGTTTGATTCCCCAGTAACTACATAAAGCCAGATGCACAAGGTGGCTCATGCATCTGGAATTTGTTTGCAGCAGCTTGAGGTCCTGGAGTCCGCCCCCCCTCCTATCTTTCTCTGTGTGCAAATAAATAAATAATAAATACATAAAAATTAATTCTGCCTTTATATATAGCAGACCTGACCTAAAACAATTGACAAAGGTCATTCTTTTTAACATCCATAAAAAAACTATAAGAAGAATTTTAAAATATTTTGTAATACTTTTATTTACTTGAAACAGAGAGAGGAAGGGTGGGGGAGAGAGAATGGACATGACAGGGCCTCCAGCCACTGCAAACAAACACCAGATGCATGCGCTACCATGTGCATTTGGCTTATGTGTGTACTGGGGAATCGACCCTGGGTCCTTAGGCTTTATAGTTAAATACTTTTACCACTAAGCCATCTCTCCAGCCCAAATTTCCAAATATTTTTCTGTTAACATACAAAACAAGTTTCATAGTGACATTTTTATACATGTATATCATAATTTTGTTTTCATATTTACTCCATTACTATCTCCTCCTTCCTTCCCCAGAATATAGTCCCCCTTCTGCTATCAGACATGTATATTTCAATACAGAGTCTACATACGAAAGAAAATGGGATATTTTATCTTTCCTTGTCCATCAGACCTCTACTACCTCTCCCCTCTCACATAATCCCTCTTCCCCTTTAATGTGTATATTGTGCGCGCGTGCGTGTGTGTGTGTGTGTGTGTGTGTGTGTGTGTGTGTATGAATAGGGTTGGTTTTTTTTTTTTTTTTTTTTTTTTTGAGGTAAGGTCTCAGACTGACCTAGGAGGAACTTACTCTGTAGTTCCAGGCCGGCCTTGAACTCACAGTGATCCTCCTACCTCTGCCTCCTGGGTGCTGTGATTAAAGGCATGTGCCACTATGCCCAGCCCCAGATATTTTTAAATCCCAATTCTGAATCTAGATTTCTAGAAAAGAAATTTTGAACCTCAGGATGGAAGAATAAATTGATAACCAATATTATGAGTAAATGTAATGGACTTTCATTCTTCCCTCTACTATATAATGCAATTGTTATCCAAAACCCCAGAAAGGTGGGTTTTTGTATGCATAGACAAGATTTTTCTAAAGAAGGCAAGGGGACTAAAAAAAACTATGTTATGAAAGCAAAAATAATGAAGTGCAAGGTGTCAGTGTATTAATTTATGATGTATTATATGACTTCAATTATATGACTGTGTGGTACTGACAGAAAGACACCAAAATCAAATGCAAGAACAAACACACTCAATATAAATCTAAGAAAATGTCAAACTGATTTTTGACAAAGGTAGAAAAAGAAAGAGGATAATCTTTACAACAAATGGTCCTAGAACAGCTCTTCCTAAATCTCACATTCTGAAAGCATAAAAATTGAAATGGATGACAGATTTTTATTTATCATTATATCATTATTTATGATTATATGAATATAGAACCATAAAACTTTTAGGAAACAACTTGACAAATCCTTAATGTCTAGAACTACATAAAATGTTCTTATAGTTGAAGTCAAAGGATGGTTCATATAAACAAAATGTGAAAGTTTGGGGGCTGGAGAGATGGTGTAGCAGTTAAAGGCACTTGCTTACAAAGCCTGATGGCCTGGGTTAGATTCCCCAGCACCTATATAAAGCCACATGCACAAAGTAAAGTAGGCAGCTGGAGTTGGTTTGCAGTGGAGGAAACCCTAGTGAGCCAATTCTCTCTCTCCCTCCCTCCTTCCCTCCCTCTCTCTCTCTCCTTGCAAATAACAATAAAAATAATTTTTTTACAAAATTTGAAAGTTTGATCCTGATCAAAATTTTATGGTTTTGCTTGATGAATGATTCCCATACAGGATGAGAAGACAAGCTTTACTATTGGAGACATTTTACAAACCACATATCTGACAAATAAGAAACTAGACTATGTTAAGAAAACTTCTGAATGTCAACAGTTATTTTTTTAATCTAATTATAAAGTGGAGAAAAGATATGAAAAAAAGTCCTATCACTGAGAGGATATACACACGGAAAATAAGCATATAAAAATGTTCAATATCATTATCTACTAGGGGAATACATATTAAAGCCAACATAAAATATCATTGTGTACTGTTGGCTGAAAAAAGTAATAGCCATGCCAAAATCAGGGAAAAAGGCAGGGCACCAGGTCACTCACATGGCTGGTGGTGATGAGAAGGTGCCAACTTGAAAAAAAAAAAGGTACGGCAAATTCTTATAAAACTAATAAAACCACCACCACATGACCCAGCAATAATACTTTTGAGCATCTGTCCAAATTACCTCCTAACAATTTATGTTTATACCCATACATTAGTGCTGTTCTCACTCTGGGTTAGAGAAGCTTCTTTTTTTTTTTTTTAAACAGGAGCTATTCTTTTTTTAATATTTTATTTTTATTTATTTATTTATTTGATAGAGAAAGAGGAAGAGAGAGAGAAAAGAATGGGCGTGCCAGGGCCTCCAGCCAGTGCAAAGGAACTGCAGACACATACGCCCCCTTGTGCATCTGGCTAACATGGGTCTTGGGGAATCGAACCTGGGTCCTTTGGCTTTGCAGGCAAATGCCTTAACCACTAAGCCATTCCTCCAGCCCTAGAGAAGCTTCTTTTGAGATGGTGGTGAACACTGGGGAGAATCAAAACCCACTAAAGTGCTGAGAAGTGACAGTGAAGTGTTCCTCACCAAGTGAGACATCTCTATCACATCCTTCAAGGCTCAGGGACCATGGCAGAAGAGGTGCAGAAAGACAAGAGCCAAAGGAAGAGTAGTTAATCTTTAATCCCTTAGGGCTCCTTGAGAATGTCAGGATGGCTGAGGCTAAATGGCTTCCCTTAGGGCTGTTCACCAGATCCACTGACTGTGTTGAAATGCCTGAGCCCCAGTGTCTGCTGGGTCTGGGTAATAAACTGAAAGAAAAAAAAAAAAAAACACAAAAACTGTTTCATTAAAAGCAGACAAACTACCAAAAAAAAAAAAAAAAAAAAAAGATGTCACATAAAATATGTAACACAAGAAGGTCCGCTCTGGCTATGCACTATCCCATGAAGCCTGGCTCTCTGCAAGCTGTAAATGCAGGAGTTAAACAGCAAGGCCCCTTCACAAAGACAATAGCATCCAAGTGCAGATTGCAGCAGCAGACACCACCAGAATGTGGAGAGAGAGAGATACAGGAATACAGAAACTAGATAGATAACTCAGTTGACAGCTGGTGGGTAACTAGATAGACAACTAGATAGGTGGGTAATTAGATAGAAATAAATAGATGGATAAGATGCTGATTATACACAGTGTGAACACTGTGGGGAGCCCCCGGAGGGTCCCCAAGCGGGATTGTCTACTAGACCCAAAGACACTCACACGGAGAGCTCTCAATGCAAGACGCAAGAGGTTTATTGTACCGGTGCACCGGGGCTCGACACGAAGTCCTCACGCAGGAGAGGTGAAGAGCCCCGAGCAGCCGGGAGGTAGGGGTTTTAACGGGAAAGATCATAAAACATGCGGAAATATCTCAAACATGTTTCAGCTCAGGGATTCTTCAGATGTCGTCAGGGTGTCGCCTCGGCTCAGGGATCGTGACCCCAGGCAGGGAGCTAGGGCCCCTGCGGTTAGGCATTGTTCAATTGTCTCTGAGCGGAGGCTTTCCAGAAATTGGGTAAGGGGGTTACGGTTGAGCAAACAGGGGTTGGGCAAACAAGCACAGGTGGGCAAACAAGCACAGATTTCTAAGGCAAAGGTCAGCATTTCAGTTAACTAGTTCCTTATCTGGGCCCGGGCGGCTAGTTGCAGAAAGTCACGTATAACATGCTTTTCCTTCATAAAATGGCTGTCCTTATGTCTAGGTAAAGCAAGCAATTGTACAGAAGCCAAAGAAGCAGGTTAGTTGTATTTATTGGTAATCTTTCAAACACCACTGGGGCAGACATCAATGCAGGGCAGTACTATTAATTTCGGCACTGCAATCGACAAAATAACAAACACACGTGCCGAGCTTGTGTCAGAAGGCTCTTATGTAAGTCACTGCATGTCTCTGAACCCGATCATGACAATATGGTAAATATTTAAAGAAACTTGTTTTTCTAAAGTTACATAGAGACTTTTTTACCAAGAAAGACGGGGTAAACATGTCTCCCTGTACTTCCTGCTGAAGGACTCAGGAACGAGATGGACGCCATGACAGGCTTCAGAGTCCTCAGTAGGCCTAAGTTTCTGTTTCCCGGCAAGGTCTAAGTTTTTATTTTCTGGTAAGGGTGGGTTTAACAGTTACTAGAAACTGATTACGCCATACATTCCTGTGGTCATAGATAAGTTCAATTCCACTAGCTCCAGCCCACCAACTTTGCCCGCCAAAATCCTAAGCCAATCAGAAGAGTACACTGTTTAAATCAACCAATCATGTATCCATCCCCTTCTTCTATGTTCAAATCTCTATAAAAACCCTACCCTCCCACTACTAGGGGCTCTTGTAAATTGGTGAAGTCAAGAGACCAAGCTTAAGCCCAAATTAAAGCTCCTTGTTCTTGCATGTGTGTTTGGTTCTCCTTGGTGGTCACTGGGGGTGCCAAGAACTGGGCATAACACCTGCAACATACAAATAACACAGACATAAGTCTAACAGGTGGCGCTCGCCGTTTAGCCAAGCACTGGACAGGCAGAGGTAGGAGGATTACCCTGAGTTCGAGGCTACCCTGAGACTACATAGTAAATTCCAAGTCAGCCTGGGCTACAGTGAGATCCTACCTTGAAAAAACAAAACAAAAAGAAAAAAAATCGAAACAGCTCAGGGCAGTAAGTTCTCTGGGGTTTCTCCTTGCGTCATATTCCTCAGCCCGGGACGAGGGAAGTCAGCCACCCGAAATACCGATGGTGCAGAAAGTGGAACCTAGGAGACCGAACTGCGGAAAGCGGAGAGTGCGCCGCCGGTCAGCAGCGCAGCCAAAGCTGGCCAGTGGCCCAGCCTGCACGTTCTCCAAGCAGCAACAGCGGTCCGCAGCTGCCCCACCCGTCAAAGGCTAAGGAAGCCAGAGCTTTGATTCCTTAGCCGCTGAAAGAGGTGTACCGGGTTATGCACACCAGAAGCCCTTCCCCTCGGTGGAGCTGTGTGAGGGGAGGCCTACCAGAGTCAGCCCTTTCCCCACCCAGCCAGGGAGGTGTCAATGGAGACAACAGGGAGCCCGAACTCTCACTGGAAATTAGAATAAAAATAAGATCGCCTCTTCCCTCTTCCCAGCTTCATTGGAAAGCAACTGGGGAGCCTGGGTGGCTATCCACATCTGGCAATCACAAGGCCTCACCCTCACTCCCCTGCTGAGGAAGGACTGGGGGAATCTGTGTAAAATAAAGTGTTAAATAACATAACAAAACCCCCATTTTCAATTTAAAAAATATCATCCATCAGATCAAGAGAGATCTCAAGCTGACTGACAGCAATAGATGCCAGCACTGACTGACATGACGCTGAGATGAGGCTGTGGGGCTGATCTGACAAAGAGTTTTTTTTTTACTTTTATTTATTTATATTTTTATTTTTGAGAGAGAGAGAGAGAGAGAGAGAGAGAGAGAGAATGGGAGCGCCAGGGCCTTTCAGCTGCTGTGAACAAACTCCACACATATGTGCCACCATGTGCATCTTACTTGAGTTCTAGGGAATCAAACCTGGGTTTAGGCTTTGTAGGCAAGAGCCTTAGCCACTAAACCATCTCTCCAGCCCTCTGACAAAGATTTTAAAGTAACTTCCATTTAAAAAAAAAATGTTTACCCAGCATAGAGAGATGGCTTAGTGGTTAAGGTGCTTGCCTGCAAAGCCAAAGGACCCAGGTTCGATTCCCCAGGACCCACATAAGGCAGATGCACAAGGTGGCACGTGCACCTGGAGTTCGTGTGCAGTGGCTGGAGGCCCTGGCATGCCCATTCTCTCTCTTTCTCTCTCTCTCTCTCTCTCATAAACAAATGCCTCGGTCACCATTCTGCTGACCTTGGTGACTCCATCTTGGGAGCCCCTCCCAACATAACAAAATGTAGACAATGCAAACAAGATTAATGAAATGTATCCACTGGGGATTAGCAGTGTGCCAGCAAGGCAGGTGTGGAGTGTGTTAAAAGTTCAACTTTGAGCTGGGTGTGGTGGCACACACCTTGAGTTCAAGGCCAGATTGAGACCACATAGTGAACTGCAGGTCAGCCTGGGCTAGAGTGAGACCCTATCACACACACACGCACACACACATACACACACACAAAAGAAATTCAACTTTGGGGCTGGAGAGATGACTTAGCAGTTATAGCACTTGCCTGAGACGCCTAAGGACCCAAGTTTAATTCCCCAGTACCCACATAAGCTGGTGGCACATGCACCTGGATTTCACTGGCAGTGGCAAGAGACCCTGGTGTGCCCACTCTCTCTCTCTCAAATATATAAAAATTTTCAAAAGTTCAGCTTTGAATCCCAGCAGACCTTATCTATAAATCTGGCCTCCACACACAGCATATTGCCTATAGGAAGTAGAGGGGAAAGAGGTAGACTGACAACACATTTCTCATCAGAAACTATAGGGTCAGACAGGAAACAGAACATTTTCAAGTAATGAAAATAAAATGTCAACACCAAAGGTGACTTACTGCAGCCAGCTGAGTGCCAGCCGAGGAAGCCAGCCTTGGGGTGTAACTCTAGGGACTGGGTTAGGAAAGCAGCAGATATGACAGGATGCCTCAGGCTTTGGTACCACCAAGCTGAAGAAGATGGAGACACAGAAAATCCTGCAAACAAAGAGGAAAAGTGAGGCAATATTTCCCAAGAAACGAGAGGATTTTCCATGCTGTCATCTCTGTGGAAGAGCTGCCAACAAGATGGACAGGGGCCACAGTTTCTCTGAGAGCTAGCATCCTGTCCATGCCACTGGCCTAGATGTTCTAGAGGGGACCCCAATCCCACTGCCGAATTCTCTGACTTGCCCCTGGATATTATAGAAAATTATCTGTAATATTATTGAAAATAAAATATACCTCATGGAAAAGATAGAAAGAGAAAAGGAGGGAGGGAAGAAAGGAGAGAGGGAAAAAAGAAAGGGAAGAAGGAAGGAGAAGACAGGGAGAAATGGAGAAAGAAAGGTGAGAGAAAGAAGGAGGGGAGGGAGGGAAGGAGGAGAGGTATAGCAGTTACTTTCTCATCGCTGGGACAAAACACCTGACCAGCAGCTGGAAGGAAAAGGTTTGTTTTGACTTACAGTTTCGAGGGGAAGTTTCTTCATAGCTGGAAAAATACAACAGAGCATACAGTCGGGAGTCACATCTCGTCACATCAGCTGGGAGGAAGCAGCAGGAGTGAGCGGGCTAGCAGTGGAAAGCGGGGTTTGATTATAAAATCCCAGGGTCAGCCCCCAGTGACACACTTCTTCCAACAAAACTCTACCTCCCAAAGGCTCCACTAGCTGGGGATCAAGTATACAGCTTAATCTCAATCACATAAGGCTATGGGGACATTTGACATTCATTACCACAGGTGGCTGTGAGGAAGGGAGAGAAAATCAAAACCTTCACAGACAAAGAAAAAACTAAAATAATGTAGTTTTAGAAAATTAAAGAGGTGCAAGCTGAAATCCCAGCCCCACAGAAGCTGAGGTGGAATGATAACTATAAATTCAAAGCCAACCTGAGTGACACAGCTAATTTGGAGCAAGCCTGGGCTACATAGTGAAACCCTGTTTCAAACACCTACAAAAATGCATACATACACACACAAGAAAATTAATTCTGGGGCTGGAGAGATGGATCAGCAGTTAAGGCACTTGCCTGCAAATCCTAACAACCTGGGTTTGATTCCCCAGTAACTACATAAAGCCAGATGCACAAGGTGGCTCATGCATCTGGAATTTGTTTGCAGCAGCTTGAGGTCCTGGAGTCCGCCCCCCCTCCTATCTTTCTCTGTGTGCAAATAAATAAATAATAAATACATAAAAATTAATTCTGCCTTTATATATAGCAGACCTGACCTAAAACAATTGACAAAGGTCATTCTTTTTAACATCCATAAAAAAACTATAAGAAGAATTTTAAAATATTTTGTAATACTTTTATTTACTTGAAACAGAGAGAGGAAGGGTGGGGGAGAGAGAATGGACATGACAGGGCCTCCAGCCACTGCAAACAAACACCAGATGCATGCGCTACCATGTGCATTTGGCTTATGTGTGTACTGGGGAATCGACCCTGGGTCCTTAGGCTTTATAGTTAAATACTTTTACCACTAAGCCATCTCTCCAGCCCAAATTTCCAAATATTTTTCTGTTAACATACAAAACAAATTTCATAGTGACATTTTTATACATGTATATCATAATTTTGTTTTCATATTTACTCCATTACTATCTCCTCCTTCCTTCCCCAGAATATAGTCCCCCTTCTGCTATCAGACATGTATATTTCAATACAGAGTCTACATACGAAAGAAAATGGGATATTTTATCTTTCCTTGTCCATCAGACCTCTACTACCTCTCCCCTCTCACATAATCCCTCTTCCCCTTTAATGTGTATATTGCGCGCGCGTGCGTGTGTGTGTGTGTGTGTGTGTGTGTGTGTGTATGAATAGGGTTGGTTTTTGTTTTTTTTTTTTTTTTTTTGAGGTAAGGTCTCAGACTGACCTAGGAGGAACTTACTCTGTAGTTCCAGGCCGGCCTTGAACTCACAGTGATCCTCCTACCTCTGCCTCCTGGGTGCTGTGATTAAAGGCATGTGCCACTATGCCCAGCCCCAGATATTTTTAAATCCCAATTCTGAATCTAGATTTCTAGAAAAGAAATTTTGAACCTCAGGATGGAAGAATAAATTGATAACCAATATTATGAGTAAATGTAATGGACTTTCATTCTTCCCTCTACTATATAATGCAATTGTTATCCAAAACCCCAGAAAGGTGGGTTTTTTGTATGCATAGACAAGATTTTTCTAAAGAAGGCAAGGGGACTAAAAAAAACTATGTTATGAAAGCAAAAATAATGAAGTGCAAGGTGTCAGTGTATTAATTTATGATGTATTATATGACTTCAATTATATGACTGTGTGGTACTGACAGAAAGACACCAAAATCAAATGCAAGAACAAACACACTCAATATAAATCTAAGAAAATGTCAAACTGATTTTTGACAAAGGTAGAAAAAGAAAGAGGATAATCTTTACAACAAATGGTCCTAGAACAGCTCTTCCTAAATCTCACATTCTGAAAGCATAAAAATTGAAATGGATGACAGATTTTTATTTATCATTATATCATTATTTATGATTATATGAATATAGAACCATAAAACTTTTAGGAAACAACTTGACAAATCCTTAATGTCTAGAACTACATAAAATGTTCTTATAGTTGAAGTCAAAGGATGGTTCATATAAACAAAATGTGAAAGTTTGGGGGCTGGAGAGATGGTGTAGCAGTTAAAGGCACTTGCTTACAAAGCCTGATGGCCTGGGTTAGATTCCCCAGCACCTATATAAAGCCACATGCACAAAGTAAAGTAGGCAGCTGGAGTTGGCTTGCAGTGGAGGAAACCCTAGTGAGCCAATTCTCTTTCTCCCTCCCTCCTTCCCTCCCTCTCTCTCTCTCCTTGCAAATAACAATAAAAATAATTTTTTTACAAAATTTGAAAGTTTGATCCTGATCAAAATTTTATGGTTTTGCTTGATGAATGATTCCCATACAGGATGAGAAGACAAGCTTTACTATTGGAGACATTTTACAAACCACATATCTGACAAATAAGAAACTAGACTATGTTAAGAAAACTTCTGAATGTCAACAGTTATTTTTTTAATCTAATTATAAAGTGGAGAAAAGATATGAAAAAAAGTCCTATCACTGAGAGGATATACACACGGAAAATAAGCATATAAAAATGTTCAATATCATTATCTACTAGGGGAATACATATTAAAGCCAACATAAAATATCATTGTGTACTGTTGGCTGAAAAAAGTAATAGCCATGCCAAAATCAGGGAAAAAGGCAGGGCACCAGGTCACTCACATGGCTGGTGGTGATGAGAAGGTGCCAACTTGAAAAAAAAAAAGGTACGGCAAATTCTTATAAAACTAATAAAACCACCACCACATGACCCAGCAATAATACTTTTGAGCATCTGTCCAAATTACCTCCTAACAATTTATGTTTATACCCATACATTAGTGCTGTTCTCACTCTGGGTTAGAGAAGCTTCTTTTTTTTTTTTTTTAAACAGGAGCTATTCTTTTTTTAATATTTTATTTTTATTTATTTATTTATTTGATAGAGAAAGAGGAAGAGAGAGAGAAAAGAATGGGCGTGCCAGGGCCTCCAGCCAGTGCAAAGGAACTGCAGACACATACGCCCCCTTGTGCATCTGGCTAACATGGGTCTTGGGGAATCGAACCTGGGTCCTTTGGCTTTGCAGGCAAATGCCTTAACCACTAAGCCATTCCTCCAGCCCTAGAGAAGCTTCTTTTGAGATGGTGGTGAACACTGGGGAGAATCAAAACCCACTAAAGTGCTGAGAAGTGACAGTGAAGTGTTCCTCACCAAGTGAGACATCTCTATCACATCCTTCAAGGCTCAGGGACCATGGCAGAAGAGGTGGCAGAAAGAACAAGAGCCAAAGGAAGAGGAATTAGTTGGAAAGAAAGGGTTCAGTGGAGGAGAGACAAAAGGTCACGTGGGGGGGATTATGATCAGGGTACATTATGTATATGTATGAAGGTTGTCAATAAAAAGTTTAAAATTAAAAAAAATAAAGCCCACCTAAACTTGCACTTATCACCATCATAGATACTTAATAAATGGTAAATTACAAGGAGGATGTAAAGTTTCTTTTAGTATGAGCTCCTGTTTCTTTCATAGAAGTTACACGTAGTTATCTAAGTGGGCCTCACTTTCCTTTAGCAAGGGCTTCTTCAAGTAGACAGAGGAGGCCAGGGAAGTTCCCATCAGTGATTGCGATAGCACCACCACTTGCAGAAAGAAAGTTTCTGGCCTCCTTTTCCTGCAGAAAAAGAAATGAGCTGGCTATAGAATAACAGAATTAGATTACACTTTGAGGGAACAAAAATCAATACAAATCATTCAAATGCCCTGAGCCCAATTTTGTAGTTTATTCAACGAAAAAGGGGGGGGGGGTTATGGCTATAAATGAAGAACTCAAAAAATTAAATTATCCCCTCAAATTCCCACCAGAAAGGAGGAGGGCATCTTTGCTGATAGAACTGAGGACAGAGTTATTGGGGAAGTAAGTCCCGGAGACAAAGGGGTGTCCCTGCCTCGCAGATGAAAGGCTGACAAGAGGAAGCAAGAGCAGGTCTGAGGGACGGCTCAGTGGATAAAGCACTCATCAGGGAAGCGTGAGTTCCCGAGTTCACATCCCCACAAACCATGCACAGCTGTGGCGGGAGTAGCTGTAATCCCAGTACACCCCCCAGGGGTAGGCAAAAGCAGAGAAGGAGGAAAAGGAGGAGAAGGGGGAGGAGAACCAGACATTTCAGGCAGACAACAGCAGAGTTTTCACTTTGGCCAGGAAACCACAGAGTGTTCCGTGGGAGATTAAGATCAATGCTTCCCTTGGTAGTGGCCTCATATTAGGATGATCCAAAACCCCTTCATTTCACAAATGAAAAAGTTTTAACACACTTTACTAAAGTCAAATTGGTTTACATATGGGTGCACTACGGTAGCCTCTCCCTGGACAAAACAAAGTCCCTTTATGCTATTAAACCAATGTCCCCTCCAGAGAAAGCCACTATTTTTTTTTGGCAGGGGGGGGGGTTCGAGGTAGGGTCTCACTCTGGTCAAGGCTGACCTGGAATGTAGTCTCAGGGTGGCCTCGAACTCACGGCAATCCTCCTACCTCTGCCTCCCGAGTGCTGGCATTAAAGGCATGCACCACCACGCCCTGCGAGAACCACTGTTTTAACTTCTATTGCCACAGATAAGTTGTGGGATTTTTGTGTGTAAATTGTTTGCATGGAAATGTAATCACGTGGCATGAATATTCTTTTTATGAATCTGAGCTTTTTCAGCTCAATGACTCCTCAGTTTGTCTGTGTCATTGTGCATGTTTGTAGTTTCTTCTTTTTCACTGCTGGGTAGCATTCCCAAGATAAATAAACAGCCAGTAAGAATTGAGAAATATTTTAATATTATTAGTTACCAAGGAAATGCAGCTGAAAACCACACAGTGATACCAGAATGAATTAAGTTTAAAAAGATGGCAGTGCCAATAAGGGAGCCTGCCCCTCCTACATGGTGAGAAGTATAAAATGAGCCATGGCTTGAGAAAACCATCTGGCAGTTTCTAAGATTAAATACACTGCCTACTGTAGTTACCTTTTCACTGCTGGGACAAAGAACCTACGATAAAAAATTTATTGAAATGATGTAATTATAGGCTTAAAAAATTTTTTTTGTTACTTTTGTTTATTTATTTGAGAGTGACAGACAGAGAGAGAAAGAGGCAGAGAGAGAGAGAATGGGCACGCCAGGGCCTCCAGCCACTGCAAACAAACTCCAGTTGCGTGCACTCCCTTGTGCATCTGGCTAACGTGGGTCCTGGGGAATTGAGCCTTGAACCTGGGTCCTTAGGCTTCACAGGCAAGCGCTTAAGCACTAAGCCATCTGTCCATATAGGCTTTTCTTTAAAAATTATTTGCAACTCACTGGCCCTGAGAAAAGGTATGTTTTTTTTTTTCTTTTCTTTTTGTTACATTCATTTGATTCAGTCCCTTATAAACCCTGCACCTCATAAATAAGATATTAGAAACAAAACAAGAAAAGATTCATTCTAGATTTGTTCTGGTTTGCAGGTGGCTGCAGTCACAAGAGATATCTGAAGAATACAGGGATCAAGTTGGAGAGATGGCTCAGTAGTTAAAGGCACTTGCTTATAAAGACTGCAGGCCAGGGTTCAATTCCCCAGTATTCAGCATCCACATAAAGCCAGAAAAACAAAGTGGTGCATGTGTCTTGAGTTCATTTGCAGTGGCAAGAGGCCCTGGTGTGCATGCATTCCCTCTCTCTCCCTCTCCCCCTCTCAAATAAATAAATGTAAAAAAAAAAAAAAAATCCAGGAGTTCTGATAGCCAGGAAAATGATCACACATGTGAAAATATTTACAAAATCCTACCACCCCCACAGCAGCCATAGTCTGCGAGATTTCTCTTCCCAGATCCTTGAGTAAGGAACTCAGCACTAGAAGAAAAGCATGCATCAGGCAGGAGCAAGCCTCACACCGCAGCTGCTACCGCTTGCTGTTCACATTTGCTGACTAGGAAAAAGTCAAGGAGCCGCATTGTGAGAGCAAACCTAGTTAAAGAAAAAGGGGAAAAAAAAAAAAAAAAAAAAAACCTCCCTGGTGGAATTTTTTTTAAATAAAAAAATTGGGCTGGAGAGATGGCTTAATGGTTAAGGTGTTTGCCTGCAAAGCCAAAAGGTCCCTGGTTCTAGTCTCTCCAGGGCCCACATAAGCCAGATGCACAAGGGGGCGCCATGTCTGAAGTTCGTTTGCAGGGGCTGGAGGCCTGGCATGCTCCCTCTCTCTCTCTCTCTCTCTCTCTCTCCCCCTTTCTCTCTTTCTCAAAATAAATAAATAAAATATATTTTAAAAATTTATTGAGATGATGTAATTATAGGCTTTTCTTTAAAAATTATTTGCAACTCACTAGCCCTGAGAAAAGGCTTTTTTTGTTTTTTTTTCTTTTCTTTTCTTTTTGTTACATTCATTTGATTCAGTCCCTTATAAACCCTGCACCTTATAAACAAGATATTACAAACAAAACAAACAAAAAAAGATTCATTCTAGATTCGTTCTGGTTTGCAGGTGGGGGCGGTCACGAGATCTTCTAGAACGTTCCCTTGTCGTGTGTGAGACATTCGGGGAGTTTGCCGTGTTGAGTGACAATGCAGATGGGGCCGAAAGAATCTTGGGTCGGTCCTCGGTTGTTTCTGGACAGACAGAGAATGTTCGATGTCCCCTCCCCACCTACTGGCTTCCTGTGTCACTCGTTTCAGTCCAGGTTTCTGTTATACGAACAGGATGAGAGAATGAGCAGCAGTTCTAATTAGCACCAGATAACTGGGCAGAGAATATTCCCCTTTGTTCTTTGCCTTTCCATTGTTTTTTTATTTTTCAGTTTCCTGGCTGGGAATGGGTCAAGAGGAGATCTGGATCCCAGTCCTCATTCTGCCCCTTCCATGCTGTCTGATCCTGGGCCAAGTGACATTACCTCTTCAGTCCCCCTCTGCCAAAGACAGTTAATGTTCAAACATGTGTTCAGGGTTGGACCGCAGACAGTGGAAGTAGACAGAGCAGTTAGTCATTCCAGTAAAGCCTCCCATCGTCATTTAAGTTTCAGCTAGCATGTGACATTCTCACTGGGACAAGGCATCAGTGTGAAAAGACTTTGGATCAGAGGATTCTAAATGCACTGTGGACAGGATAAAACCCATCAACTTATTTTGCACTTTTCTTGTGGGGACCTTCTCCCCCAAAGGATGGGGGACATTCGTGCCGCTGCCTTAGGCCAGGCTGTATTGCTTTGGATCAAGAGCTGAGCTGTTACCTTCAACGTCTACCCAACTTTGGTTGTCAGGAGACTTGGAGGTAGCCTGGCGTCAGTCAAGCTATAAAGCAGAGGAGAGTTCCAGGCCGTGAGCGCGCCCTGGCAAGGTTCTTCTGCACAATCCTGACTGCGCAGTTTGTGAGCCAGCAATTCCCACAGTGGCGGCACAGAAAAGCCAACTGTACCTGTGCTACCTGAGCTTTTACTTTGAAACTTTTTCTCACCTCTCAGACTTAAAGTTGAGTGAAGGAGATTCGTGCTGGATGGAGCCCCTGGGTGGAATAGAAGGTCTCAAGCGGTGTTTCCTCAAGGCTTGATGACTGAACATGAGTCCGAGGACAAGGCACCCCTGGTGAAGCGCCACCCACATCTTCTCCCCAAGAGCAAACAAGGAAGACCTGGAGTCAAGAGAGTGAACAGAAAATCATGATGGGTAATACCTGGATGAGAAATAGAGATGACACAGGAATTGGTATCTCTAAGTGGCTGGTGTCATCTTTCTATATCTTCTGTACTCTCATAAGCTCGTAGGACACTCCAATACTTTGTGACACCCCCAGTGACATTAAGATGGTGCTAGCCTTACACTGCTGTGACCCTCACGCAAATGTATCTTGTGCACTCATCAACAAACCTATGTGGAGCCTTTCGTCAAAGCCCTGGCTGCTGTCCCCAAACGGATCCTCAGTGCCCTTACACACGGCCCTCACGTTGGCCAGAGACCAGGTGGGTGGGAGGATTTTTCGTCCAGGGATTTGATTCTGTGACTACACCCCCAAATGCTCCTTGGTATTATGAGACTGAAGGGTAGAAAAAATGGTGCACTGTCACCTGCCTGTAGAATTTGAATGTCTTTTGAAGAATGCCAGCTTTATTTCAAACTTGATAAGATCATCGATACACCTGATTCCTGACATTTTGCTTCCATCACCACCATCTTCTTGACCACACTATTTGTTATGCATCAATTCATCTCTCCCTTCCACTCTGTTCTTCACCCTCCTCTATGCCCCAGAAAACCAACTTCTGAATATGTTTCTACAGACTCCTTGGCTGGCAGTTTTCCAATTGGTTTAAGAAATTGGAAGTTCAAGTCCAGATCAAAACATGGGAGTTTCTTATTCCTTCCTTCCCTGATTTACTTGTGATCTCCCTCCAACCACAAACTCTGCCCAGTAGTCTTTGCCCCAATTATCCAGCTCTCTCTGAGCACCATGCTTCTTTGGGACAAACAGGTGGCAACTTTTTATTGCTGTCCATTTCTGAGTGTCTCACACCTACGCTTTCGTTTCCCAACTGCCCGGTGAGTCATCATTTCATGGACACCTCTGGCTCCCTCTGGGTTGGATTATGCCTCTTGCCAGGGCTTTAATGACAAAATCATCCTCTCCAGAAGTATTTATTGATTTCTCCCTCCCACATCACAATCCCATCCAGCTTTGACAATAACTCTGTGGGGAAAGTATTATTTAATAGATGAAAAGGCAGACTTTGCTGTATTGAAGGTTTTATCCCAGCGAATGCAACTAGTGAGTGGCAGAGACAGAATGCAAACCCAACTATTTCTACTGTAAAGCCTATTTTTAGCCATTGCCAAGAGCTTCCAAATGCAGTTCACATCAGAACCGCCTGGAGTGTTTGTTAAAAATCTTACCCAAAGTGTCTTTCTGAGGAAACCAACTCCGGGTTTGTTTGGGTTTTGGTTTTGAAGCAGGGTCCTATTCTGTAGCCTAGGCTGGCCTCAAAATCTATGTCCTGCTGCCTCAGAAATCTGATTGCTGGAACTACAAGCAGGCACCACCACAGGCTGTTCCAATGACAGATTTTCAGCTGAGCAGTGAATTTGGCTCAGCATCGATCCAGATCCATGGGAGTGAACGGACCTCCAACAGGGTACGTTGACACTGAAACTGACCGGCGTGGGCAAAAGTAGTTAGTGTGGCCAATCAGCCTCTCACTCTCCATCCCAAATTTGAGTGAAAATGCTGAAGCAAAGGAGTGAAGAGACAGAGGGAAAAGGGAAATGAAAATCCATGAAGAGAAGAAGCCATGGGAGTGTGTTACAGTCATACTAACTGAGGCGGCAGCCAGCAGTGAGACAGCTGTGTCCCCGAGGCCACCTTGCAAACTGAGTAATAACTGCTACAGCTGCCTTTGCGACTTCGCTCTCCTCCCACTCGTGAGTCATTCAAACGATCGTTCGGCATACCCTCTCTGAGTCGGCCTCACTGGACTGAGTTGATCCAAATGCCACTTCTCACAGAAAGAACTCTGTAACCCACCCGGAATAGTCTCTCCTGATCGCCTCTCTAAACCATGACTCCCACCAAAACTGGCGTGATCTTTCCGAACTGTGAATCTGATGTCTTCAACCTTTTAAATTAAAACCCACAAATGGTTCCCTATGGTTTTGATGTAGATGGATACTTTCCCACTGTGATCTGCAAATCCTTGCATGGATGAGACACCAGATCCCTCTTCAGCCTCCACTGAAGCCCCACCCTCCATCGCTCTGTCCCTTCTGCTCACCTCACAGGACCTGTCACAGGCTGCTCCTTCTCCCTACAACCCAGACCATTTGCTCTTTTGCCTAGTTAACCGAACCCATCTTCAAGTATCACTTCCCCCAGGGGCTGCCTCATGGGGCACCCTGACTGAGGCAGTCTCCTGCCATCTGCCTTGCTTAGCACTCTTCCTCACAGATGGGACATCTTAAGCAATTAATTGACTGATATTGGTCATTCTAATAAACTCTCTGATATTGGGGTCTGAGTCTAATCTTCAACCCTGTTCTGCCCCCCCCAACACTCTGACCCTAGGAGATATGCAAATATTGATTAAACACATGAATGGTTTAATGTTCGAGTGCAGGAACAGTGGGGAACGTTCTTCTAAAGGAGCCATTGTGCGGTCGCCATGGAGTGAACATCAACAGTAACAGTGAGCAAGTGACTGCTGCTGAGGAAGAACAGGACAGCCGAGTATGGGAAGCTGTATGCACAACACCCAGGACCACGCAATCCACTCGGAGGGGGAGCCCAGGCCCTCAGCAGCCCCAACATCCACTTTAAGGGCTAGAAAAATGCCCAAAAGGTAGGTGGCACTTGGGTCTCTTTTGCTGAATTTCTATTAAATCTGCTGGTGTGTTTCTAAGCAGTTCATGTTGACAGCTTGGTGGCCAAGATACTGAATGCTGCGTATTAATGACCCAAATCCAGCTCTAAATCACATTGGAGAAACAAAGAGAACAAACGTGCAGCTTCGACTACCAACTGCAAAGATAATGTAATTACACATATCTTTGATCGCTTCACGGGAACCTTGTGGAAATCAAACTGTGTATTGATTTTCACTGGTCAGCAGTCTTCCAAATTACTCAAGACAGAGGGAAAGCATTTTATATTATTCAAATATATATTAATAGGTCGACCAAATGAAAACAATGTTCTTTATCATGTAACCTCATTTAGGAGACAGACTTTAGTTCCAAAGTTTTGCATAGACCTAACAAGTGTGAGGTGCTCTGCTAGGCAAGAGGTGGGAACTGTCAGGCTAAAATCCTTAGCTGTGGCTCGTCGAGGGCCTCACACGCTCATGGAGGGGACAGAAAGTCATTTAGGTCAATAGCAAATAACACATACTGTGTGGCAAGTGCACACTGCGAGAAGTGAAAAGATGGCACGTCCTATGAAGGAGATGATCATGCTACAGAGGTTTGAGGAGATAAAGGGGAGCTCACAAAAAGGAGTGTAAGGATCTAAGACCTCACAGAGCCCAGCAACTGAGTTCTGCAGGTGAGGGAAACGAAGACCTTCAAAGCAGTGCCTCACTGAGTTGATGTCAAAGGCAGATCTTCAAACCAAAAGTTCCATTTAAACTAAAAATATGGTCCTAAAAATATGAGTAAGTTTCATTGCTATTTTGTCATTTTCGACAACTACCCCACAGCCATGGAGGGTTAGATGATAGTGCAAATTTTGACTTGCTGTTTGCAGAGGAGCAAAATTCCTTGTCCTATCTGGCCCCTTTCCCATCGACGTCCGATACTGCAGGTGGAGTTCCCACATGCAAATCCGGTCCTGTAATTCCCACTGTCCTTAGGTAACAGCTGAGATCCTATGAGATCTTCATAGGGATCAGCATGCTTTAGCCCTGGCCCTGGGCCTCAGCGCTCCTCCTCACTGTCTCCTTCCTTCTCTGCTTTCCAGTTTCCTTGGACTTCTCCGTCAGACTATGCCTTCTCTCACTCCATTCTGTCAGAAACACTCTTCCTCCTTCTTTACTGATGCAGTAGGCTTAGTTCATTATTCTGACTACACTCAGGTTAGCATGTCTCCTCTCTGTATCTGCGTTTGCAATATTCTGCACTGTATTGCCTATTGACTATTCCTCTTCTGCGCTAGACTTTAAGCCACAAGGGAGCATGTCTCTATTATCCACAGACAAGTGCCGCTCTGCAGGAGGGTATTTAGATGTTCAGTTAGGTCGGCTAGCCAGCTGGAGCAAATGACCTTCAAACTCATGAAGACACCATGGTTCAGAGGGGGTGCTCCAAGTCTGTGGTAGCTGTACTCCATGCAGCTATGGAGGGAAACATGACGATGATGGAAACCTCGCTATCTTCAACACGTGGCTTCCAAAGATGACTGCCTGATAACTGCTATCTTTCCAGCATGGAGAAGCTCACAGGGAAAGTGGTCTCCTGTGCTCCTTTTCCAGTTGAAGGAACTTAAGTCTCAAGCTCATAATAAGACAAGGATATGTGGGCTAGGGGTAGTGATGACTAGACACTATTTTACTATGTGGTGATAAAAAGAAAGTATTTGTGTAGACAGATGACATCACTAGAATGTTCAGTGAATATCTATTGAAAAACAATTTTGAAATTATCACATTACTTTATTTACATGCTGATATCATTGTCTAACTCCCGGAGTGATCGTGTTTCTTCTAATTTGTTGACAGTGTTTCAATATCCAAACAACTGGCTTCAATAAAAGGTAAGGCAGACATTTCCTGCTCAGGATCCTTCCTGTTTTATAGGAGTTTTGTCTTCTTTCCTTCTCATAAGCTCTATAAATATAGTAAAATCTTCATAAACTACAAAAAAAAAAAAAAAAGGTAAGGCATGAATGACTGTGTTGTGTGTATCTCTCCTCTGTGACAATATGCCTGAAGTTAAAAATAACAGGACATCAACAAATGCCAGAGATGTGAGGAACTTGTGGGTAAACATCAGGCATTCATCAAGCAAGTTTTTAAGCTAGAAGGGAGGATTAGTGATGGGAATTAGCTTGCCCAAATTTCGGCTTCCAGTTAAAGGTAAAGCATCCCCTGACTCCTGACTCAATGTTCTTCTCCCTGGCTCCAGTTGCTTCTCTATTGGAAGCATCCTCGGGATATCAGGAGTAGAACTGCTCTGACTCACAAACGTTCAGTGGACCACAGGATTCACTCAGCCTCCAGCTGCTCTTGTTGATTGAGTAGAAACATAGCATGGCCAGCTCCCCAAGTACACCTACCTGCCTTTGGATAAAATATCTTTAGAAGTAACATTGCCATGGAAATGACAAGTGAGGGGGATGAACACTTGTATACTTAGCTATTCTGATTCTGAAATGTGTGGCTTAACATCTGTCCCCAGCCATTACCACATTGCCATGGTTTCCGTTCTAGATGGATGTCCAGTCTTTTCTACGATTTATTTTTATTATTTATTTATTTATTTATTTCAGACAGAGAGGGAGAGAGAGTGAGAATGGATGTGCCAGGGCCTCTAGCCACTGCAAACAAACTCCAGACTCATGCGCCCCCTTGTGCATCAGGCTTACGTGGCACCTGGAGAATCAAACCTGGGTCCTTAGGCTTTGCAGGCATGCACCTTAACCACTAAGCCATGTCTCCAGCCCTGGATGTCCAGTCTTAATGGCAGAGACTCTTGGTAATTTTATTTCAATTAATTTCTGTCCTGATAAAATGTTTTTTCATGATTAAAACACAACAGGTCCGCCATTTCTGTTTCAAAAGTATATACAATTTCAGATACTTTTGAAATTTCAGTCATATTACTAAGGTGATTTCTTTCCCTGAGAGGCCAGGAGAGACTATAATGATGTCACCCTCACTGTCCCCATACACACCATTCCTAGCACTGGATCCCTTAAAGTGGACACTTATTCCCATGCCTAGAAAACCACAGGAGAAACGTGGTTTATCTTCCTAGGATACATTTCACTTAATGGTAAGTACTTTCAAGTGTTACTCACTGAAATCAAACAGATCGATCATGGAATTGGAAACACATTTTCTTAGCAAGATATTTGAGCTCATGCCGTTGAGTGCTTGGGGAGTAGGGATGAAGGGTGAATATATATATATCCCTACACCTAGGTATATTTTCAGTAAGAAGCAATAGTTTCTAGGAAAACTATGCTTTTAGTTACAGTGTATACTAACTGGATGAGCTTGGGCAAATGAGTTCTGTTCTACAGGTCTTCACTTTTTCATGTGCAAAAATAACCAATATTATGGAATACTCTACACTGAGGTAATGGTGACACCTCACAGTACCAAAGTGTGGTACTTTAGTGATACTAACATGTCAGGGACTTGGGTGATTAATGCTTAGTGCTCTTTGTTTTAAGACATAGGGAGGGGGTTGGGAAAAAGAGGTAAAAAATTGCTATGAGGTTCAAGTCAGCTCAGTTTAACACATAGGTATGAAGGCCTACAACACATGTCCAAAGGCCCAAAAACAAATGTCAAGATAAGTACAATGTGGTAATTTCCCTCAGACATCACATAGCCTGGTACCATACTGTGGCTGCCATTAGCCACATGGAGCTACCAAGTTAAAGAAAGGTCAGTAGTCTGAATAAAGATCTGTAATAGTTATAGATAAGTTATAGGTAAGAAAAAGAAAAAGTAGCTGGGCGTGGTGGCACACACCTTTAATCCCAACACTCGGGAGGCAGAGGTAGGAGAATCAGTGTGAGTTCAAGGCCAACCTGAAACTACATAGTGAATTCCAGGTTAGCCTGAGCTAGAGTGAGACCCTACCTCAAAAAAAAAAAAAAAAAAAAGAAACAAAAAAACAAAGAAGGAAAGAAAAAAGCAGGGGGAGTCTAGAAAGATGGCTCAGTGGTGAAGGCATTTGCCTGCAAGAGTTTGGTCCCCCAGTGCCCATGGAAAGTCAGATGCACAGTGGCGCTTACATCTGTAGTTCATTTGCAGCAGCTGGAGGCCCTGGTGCACTGATTCTCTCTCTCTCTCTCTCTTCTCTCTATCTCTCTCTGCTTACTAATAAATAAAATATTTTTAGGGGCTGGAGAAATGGCTTAACGGTTAAAAAAAAGCCTAGCAAAGCCTGAGGGCCCAGCTTTGATTCCCGAACACCCACATAAAGTCAGATGCACAAGGTGGCGCATGCATCTGGAGTTCATTTGAAGGGGCTAGAGACCTTGGTGTATCCATTCCCTTGCTCTCATTCTTTCTCTCTCTCTCTCTCTCTCCATGCAAATAAGTAAATAAATAACTAAAGTTCACATGTGAAAAAAATATTTTTTAAGAAAAGGGAAAGTAGGGGAAAGGGTTTATAATCTCTCAGTAACTTATAATATGACTACCTATTAAATAATATTTTATTTTTATATATTATTTATTGAATGAGTAAAAAGACAAAAAGGCAAATAGAGAGAGAGAGAAAAATGGGTGCACCAGGGCCTCCAGCCACTGCAACCGAACTCCAGATGTATGTGCCACCCTGTGCATCTGCCTTACATGGGTACTGGGGATTCAAACCTGATCCTTAGGCTTCCAAGGCAAGTACTTTAACTGCTAAGCCATCTCTCCAGCCCCTAAATAATAGTTTAATATTAAGTAGCATAGCACCAACATCAATTTTACCTGCTTCGTGTTAGTCTTTTTAATGTGTCTATCACAAGGCTCTAAATTATGTTTGTGGCTTGCATTACAAGTCTTTTGGGCAACATTTATTGTATTGACACTTCATGTTTTGGGAATGATGAGGGATCAAAAGAGGGAACTGTCACATTTTCACATTTTGGGGGAGTTTAGGAAAGAGCACTGTGTAATAATATATGGCCTGAAAAAAAAAAATACAAACACTGAGAGGTAGTGTGCATTGAAGTGAGGAACCAGTTTGCTTGTGTGCTACTTAATCTCTTGTGTCTCCATCTCCTCCTCTAAACTGCACCTACTCAACTGGACTAAATGAGTTAAATGACATAGTTCCACTCAGAGAAGATTGCTAGCCCGTAGAGGATGAGCTCTAAAACTTTTTTAAAAAAATTTTATCGACAACTTCTATACTTACAGACAATAAACCATGATATTTTCTTCCGTCCCCCACTTTCCCCTTCACAACTTCACTCTCTATCATATCACCTCCCTCTCTCTGTCAGTCTCTCTTTCATTTTGATGTCATCATCTTTTTCTCCTATTATGAGGGTCTTGTGAAGGTATTGCTAGGCACTGTGAGGTCATGGAGCCCTAAAACTTTTCATCCCTATTTGTGTATTGTTCTTCTAATACCATTCATATTTTATGCCCAGAATATCTCAGGGGCTGGCAATAAATGCTGATGATAAGTACTTGTTAGGGGCACAGAGTGTGCACGGAACTATAGCATAATCCCCAGCTCAGTGGTCTGGCAAACAGTAAAAGCAGACAGCATGAAGTAACCCACCACCACCACCCTAAGTCAGGAAAGCCAACACAAATGTCCAAAGAGAAGTAGCAATCTCTCCCTCTTCTAATCTTACTTAGTCCTTTATGATATACCTTCACATTCTAGTGGGAAGTTAGGCAGCAACCTGCTGGGTTCATTAAGGGAAGAGTCAACCTGTTAAAACTGCAAACCAAAAATTCTAAGGAAAATATTTTAGCAGTACTCTTTTACTCTTATTTTAAATATTTTCTTTCTTTTTTAACATTTTATTTTTATTTCTTTATTTATAAGAGATTGATATGGAGATAGAATGGGTGTACCAGGGCCTCTAGCTATTGCACATGAACTCCAGACCCATGCTCTACCTTGTATATCTGACTTACATGGGTTCTGGGGGGAGTCAAACCTGGGCACTTAGGCTTTACAGGCAAGTGCCTTAACAGCTAAGCCATCTCTCCAGCCCTCAAATATTTCCTTGTTCTGTTTTACCATAACCATATGCTATTTTATAATCGAGAGAAAATGCAAACTGTATTTTTAAGAAACAAAAGAGACAAATGAGAAGTTTGATATAGCCCAGATGTAGTCTCAATTCAAAGTGTAGTTAGACTTAAACTTCATCAGGGGGTTGCAAAATACCTGGATTCCACAACTAACACAGGGATGACCTCATAAGATATCTTCCAAAGTTGCTAAATTGCTAATCTTTCTGTAAACTTTGCAATCAGACACACATTTAAGCCTTTCATTTCTGACTTCTTAGCAATGTGAGGATTCTTAATCTCTCCATGTATAGGTTTCTAATATGTAAAACTGAGACACCAAGAGGGCTCACCTCAGTGCATTTCATGAAGCAGTAAATAAGATTATTCTTGAAAGATACTTGACACATGCATAGTAACAAAGGAAGGTGTCCATCAACATTTGCAAACTCACTCAGAGCTTGAAATTCCATTCGATTCTCACCAGGCATGCATACCCAACAGAGAATCAGTGCCTCCAGAAAATAAATAATAAATAAATCTCAGACCTAGAAAAGCAGGTCATCCTAAAACCCTACCATTGATTATTAATGAGTAAATCAACTGGTTCAAATTACATGAGAAGCATTTATTACTTCCTAAGGAATTCACATGTTTTCTCCAACCTATTTGCTTCTTCAAAATAGACTTTATTCTTTAGCTCCTTAGATTCAAGACTACCACCATTAAAATGAAACAGATTGACACAAGTTACTCCATCACTTCAAATACACACACACACACACACACACACACACACACACACACCAAGCATATTTTCTTTTTTTTTTTTTTTTATTTTTTTAATTTATTTACTTATTTATTTATTGGTTTTTCGAGGTAGGGTTTCACTCTAGCCCAGGCTGACCTGGAATTCACTATGGAGTCTCAGGGTGGCCTCGAACTCACAGCAATCTCCTACCTCTGCCTCCCGAGTGCTGGGATTAAAGGCGTGCGCCACCACGCCCGGCTCCAAGCATATTTTCTACAAAGGTAGAAAAACAGTTCAATGAAGGAAGGATTGTGTTTTCAACTATTGGACAGAATAATAGGTCACACCCAGATTAAAAAAAAAATCAACCTAAGTCTATCAAACCTTACTCAAAAATTAACTTACGTCTTGAAGAGATGACTCACTGGTTAAGGCACTTGTTTACAAAGCCTAATAACTAAGGGTCAGTTCCCCAGTACCCATATTAAGCTAGACACACAAAGTGGCTCATTCGTCTAGAGTTTGTGGTAGCTAGAGACCCTGATGTGCTCATTCTCCCTCTGTCCCTCTCCCCTCTCTCTCTCTGTGTGTGTGTGTGTATGCTTGCAAATAAATAAATAAATATATTTTAAAAATTAATTTATAATACTTTTTTAACTTAATTGTAGAACATAAAACCAAAAAAGAAAAAAAAAACTATTAGGAAAAATTAGAACTAAAACTTTTAAAAGAAAAAAATTGAAAAATTAGACTTCAAAATAAAAGAAACTTTTTTCTTACAAAGACTCCATTAAGACTGTTAACATATAATGTTCAGACTGGGAAAACTATTTTTATATACCATACCCAATAAAAGACTTGTATCTTAACTAGATACAGAATTCTCAAAAATTTAAGGGTTTAAACTTTCAATTTGTAAATGGGCAAAATCTATGAATGGACCTCAGTAGATATTTTACCAAGGAATATATCCAGATGACAAATCATCACATGAAAAGCCTTTTAGCATCAGTAACCATTAGGAAAACGGAATAAAGCTATACTGAGGTACACTGAGGTATAAAAAAAAAAGGCTAATATAAATAATAGTGACCGTATAATGAATAACAGTGTGACGGCTCAGGCCTGTAGCTCCAGCACTAGAGAGTCGGAGGCAGGAGGAGCACCACGGGTTAGAGGCCAGGCTAAGCTAGAGTAAGCTTCAGGAAAACCTGCGCTGGAATGAAATTCTGATTCAAAAAAATGGTAACAATATCAAACACTGGAAAAGATAGGGAGAAAGATGAATTATTCATGCATTATCAAATATATGTGTGTGTGTGTGTGTGTAGTCACAAGTATGCTCTTAATTAATAGCTATATCTTCATTAGCTCATAAGACATACATACATATATATATATTTATACATATATATGTTTATACATACATACATACATATATATATATCACATTTAATTTTGTCACCTTTGTGTTCCAGTCCCAAGGAAATACCAAGCACACAGGAAGTGCCTGACAGAAAAGTCACTTTAATCTAACTGAGCATCATTCATTGAGCTCGTGATTTCTGCACAATCTCTTAGCTAAAAGCAGTTAGCTTCTGTATTTATGTTCCTCTTATTCATTCGTTCAACAGTATTGATTCACACCTGCTAGGTAGCAGTCATTGGTGTTAGTCACTGGGATATGGAGACTGAAAGGAAGGTGTGGCCCTGAACCCTTGATCTTGGCATCTCCAACACCTTGGGTCTCCACTGCAACTCAGGGCTCATGGTCACAGCTTCACACAGAGGCATCTCATGGTCTCCATGCAGGGACTCTCACCCTGCCTCACGTTTTTTAGCCTCAGCAGCTCCCTGGAACAGTGGAGCAACACCACATGACCCCTACATCTTGGACCTTTTATTCTTCTGAAAACCAGTATCACATGGGCAATGCTAAGTTTTGCTGTCAGACTGGTATGAAGTCTGGTACCATTTGAACCCAGCTATAGATAGCAGCCTCTGTATACTGACCTTGAAAAGCAGAGATGTCCTTCATCGTTCTTCCTTCAGGCCTTTTCCTTTCTACATAATTTGCATCCTTGCCATCTTGAGCCTTCAGCAGATTGGGCCTTACACTCGGGGCACCTTTCCTATTGTCCCAGGAAGAGCAATTGGTTTATTTATTTATTTATTTATTGTAAAGAAGTATCCAAATTAACTATTTTACTTTTTTTTTTTTTTTTCAAGGTAGGATCTCACTAGCTCAGGCTGACCTGGAATTCACTATGTAGTCTCAGGGTGGCCTCGAATTCACAGATATCCTCCTACCTCTGCCTCCTGAGTGCTGGGATTAAAGGTGAGCGTCATCATGCCCAGCTTAAATTTTTTAACTTTTTATTGACATTTCCATAAATACAAACAATATACCATAATCATCATCCTCTCCCACCACCTCCTTCCCCACCTCCCACTCCCCCTCCACTGACTCCATTCTTCTTTCAAATTATATTTTGATGTATCGTGTTTTTTTTTTACCTCCTATTGTGCAGGTCTTATGTAGGTAGTATCAGCCACTGTGAGGTCATGGATATCAAGGTCACTTTGTGTCTGAAAGACAGTATTGTAAGCACTCCTCCCCATTCTTTGGCTCTTACATTCTTTCTGCCACCCCTTCAGCAATGGTCCCTGTGCCTTGGAGGGTGTGATAGAGACGTCTCACTTAGTACTGAGCACTCCACTGTCACTTCTTCTCTGCACTATGGTGAATTTTGAGTCACCCCAGTGGTCACGAGTTTTAATAAATACAGCTGATGGGGCTGCAGTTTCTGTGGTTGGGATTTTAAACTTGCTTACATTTCTTTTTGTGCCAAACTTCAACACTTTTCTATCTTTCTCCTCTGCATTTTGCTCTCTCTCTCTCTCTCTCTCTCTCTCTCTCTCTCTCTCATGCTATATCTGGGAATAGAAACTAAGAGAATCCACACCACAGACTCCCTTGACATTTTCTCCATCAAAAACATCACCTTTGCTCAAGTTCCCAGGGCATGAGCAGAATGCAGTCAGTTTCTTTGCCAGAATATTATAAGGACTGCCTCTGGCCCAGTTCCCAATAGAGTTCCTTTTCCCTCCCTGAAACTTCATCACGAGCTGAGCCTCCTTTCCTCTTGCCCTTCTGCTCTTCCAAATTCCCACCTGGATGGCCCGTTGAGCACTGCGTACAGCATTATGAGACTTCTCTTCTCCAAAGTTCCATACTCTTCATAGTCCTGCAAAGCACTTCCAGAAGCTTAGGAACCACATAGTCAGGTTATGGCAGCACTGGCCCCACTTTTTAGTATCCAGTTTCTGGATCAGTTACCTTCTTGATGCTGAGACAAAATACTTGACAGAAATCAACTGAAGGAAGGAATATGGATTATTTCTGCTTATAGTTCCAGATTACAGTCCATAGTGGTAAGGAATGCATATGAGATTTAAAAAAAAAAAAAACCACCTTACAAAAACCAGTTTAAGGACAGAAGGCTTCCTTCTGCATGCGGTTTCAGGTTACTGGCTATCACACAAGAGAAGGCATGGTGGCAAGGGCTTGAGACAGCTGGTCACATTCAGTCCACAGTGAAGAAGCAGTGAGTGAAAAGTGCCGGTGCTCAGCAGTTCATGTATGTATGTATAAAGTGAGACCATATATATATGTGTGTGTGTGTGTGTATGTATGTGTATTTTTTTCCAGGACCCACCCAGAGTTAAGGTGGGTCTTCCCACCTCTACTAATTGAATTGTCACGGGTACTTCCAGAGGCTAACCGAGATAGTCCCTCACAGGTGATTCTAGGTCTTGTCAAGTTGATGATCAATTCACACCATGATATCCCCTCATCTGAGTCACAGAAAGGGGACAAAGGGCCCAAGCACTGGGTCACATTGATGTATACCTTCTGGACCTATTCCAAGTTCCTTACAAGAGGCAATTCCATGTCTAGACAGAGTCTTTTCTGTTCTGTTCTGGGATATAAAATCACTTCACATTTCTTTTCTCATAGATTTGAAGAATGGCTCGGAGCTTGAGAAAGCTATCGCCACTGCCGCTCTCATTTTCATAAACTCTTCTGACCCTGATGGCAAACTTGGCAAAGACACTGCCAAAACTCTGCTGCAAACCCAGTTTAAACGTTTCACAGAGGTAAGAGAATTAACTTGCATGAATAAACAGGGACCAAGCCACACAGCAAACCACTCGAGCTCCCAGGCTCCCATCATATGATTTTCATCAACAAATGGTTACTAAGCACCTACTGTAAGCCAAGAAGTGAGCTGGACACTGCGCCTGAACAAGCAAAAAAAATAAAACCATTAAATAAATATGCTAGCTGGCCGTGGTAGCTCACATTTATAATTCCAGCAGAGGAAGGAGGATTGTCACCATTCCGAGTCCAATCTGGACTCCATAGTGAGTCCCAGCCAGCCTGGGATACAGAGTGAGATGCTGCCTCCACAAAAGATAAGAGAGAGAGAGAAGGAAACAGAGGAAAGATGGAAAAAGAAAAGAAATATACTTAGAAGTTATCAGAAACATAAAGACATGAACGAGTAGAGCACACATTGAAGTCATAAGGCAGAGGACCCTTGTTGGGGTGAGAGCTCAAAGAAACTTTGAAAACTGAAGTATGGCTAAGATCTGATAGGTAACCAGGAAGTAGCTGGACAAGGAAGCCCAAGAATAATGGCATTCCAAGCCGAGGGAGTAGCATATGTGTAAAGGCCCAGAAGCAGATCAGTGACATGGAAAATGAGTAAGTGTGTGATAAGAATGAGAAGGAGAGAGAGAAGTGGTAGGAGATGAGGACCTCCAAGTCTAGAGAAAGATGAAGCATTACAGAGGCATAGCCTGAGAGGAGGAAGGAGGCAGAAATGGTGTCCAAGTTCAATTCTAAGAAATCATACCACATGTGGTACTGAGAACAGACTGGGGTGCAGGTAGTGGTGGGACAGAAAAGGAAGGAGTAACTGTGGAGAAGCAGTCCAAGCGGAAGATTGTAAAGGTCTGGACCACGGGGATGAGGACAGAGAGAAGGAGTCAAGCTTGAAATAGAGATGGGAAAAGAGAATGAACAAGGTCTGAAAACTGGTTGACTGTGTGAACCATGGATGGGGAAAGCAAACACGGGCACATAGCAGGTTTTCCTTTAAGGAAGAAACGGATGGCAGTCCACTCCCAGAGAAGAGAGAAGAAGGAAATAGGGAACCTGGGGAGGGAAAGATGGCTCAATGAACAAGAGCACTTTCTGCATGAGCATAAGAACGCGAGTTTGACCCCCAGCACCCCAGTTAAAACCTGGGCATGGCCATGGATGCCTGTAACCCCAGTGCTGAGAAGAGGTAGGTGGGACAATTGCTGGGGCTGACTAGTCAGCCAGTCTGATTGACAAAATGTAAGCCCCTGGTTCAGTGAGAAACCTCGCACCAAGAAAATTAAGCAGAAGATAAATAGAGAAGAACTCCCAACATCTTCCTCTGGTCACTGCATACATACATATGGGAGATTTGCATCTACACATATACATGTGTGTATACACACACACACACACACACAAGAAATAAAATATGGGGCTGGAGGGATGGCTTAGAGGTTAAGCACTTGCCTGCGAAGCCAAAGGACCCAGGTTCAGTTCCCAGGACCCACATAAGCCAGATGCACAAGGTGGCGCATGCATCTGAAGTTCGTTTGCAGTGGCTGGAAGCCCTGGTGCACCTATTCTCTCTCTGTCTGTCTCCTCTCTAGCTCGCTCTCGCTCACTCTCTCTGTTCACAAATAAATAAATAAATAAAAATTTCAAAAAAAGAAATAAAATGGAGAATAAGCAAATGTGAGATGCATCACACACACACACAAATACAAACACAGAAAAGTCAGGTGTCGTGGCACACGCCTCTAATCCCAGCACTCTGGAGGTAGAGGTAGGAGGATTGCCATAAGTTCAAGGCCACCCGATGACTATGTGGTGAATTCCAGGTGAGCCTGGGCTAAAGTGAGACCCTACCTTGAAAAACCAAAACAAGGAAGAAAGAAAGGAAGGAAGGAAGAGAGAGAAAGGGGGGAGAATAAGCAGATATGTGGTGGGATTGAGGAAGTAATGACTTCCATTAAGACTCATCAGTTTTAAGATATCATGACAAAAAAAAAAAAGGTATTTTGATAGTTTCCACTGGGCAACTCAGAGAATAGCAGGATATGTGAATTGAGGAGTCAGAAAAGAGGTCTGCATTTGAAATGTAGAAATATGAGTTGGTAGAATATAAGCTATTATGAACTTAAGCCCTCTAGCATATACTCCTGAAACTTCAACCACATGAATATTTACCCTCAGGATTTCTTCCACATCTGCTCAGAGCCTATATTATTATTTGCTTTTAACTGTGCCTTTATATTTTTCCTTTTTGGGGGGGGGGTTCAAGGTAAGGTCTCACTCTAGCCCAGACTGATCTGGAATTCCCTATGTAGTCTCAGGGTGGTCTTGAACTCATGGCACCGATCCTCCTTCCTCTACTTCCCGAGTGCTGGTATTAAAGGCATGTGCCACCACGCCTGCCTAAGGTGTGTATCACCATACCTGGTTCTTTATATTTTTTCCCTACCTAAATAAATTTGTTATGTAAAGATCTATCATATCCTAAATGTGAATTCAATGAGTAAAAGTAGACTATAGAAGAAATTAATGACTATTAATTTTTAGTTAACATTTTTTATTACATTCCCTAAAACTGCCTCACATTCTATCATAAAAGTGTAGCCATACTGTGCGAAATACTGGTCTAGGTAGATTTTAATAAAAAGAAAAGAAGGGGGCTGAAGAGATAACTTAACAGTTAAGGCACTTGCCTGTGAAGCCTAAGGACCCAGGTTTGATTCCCCAGGACCCTAGTAAGCCCCATGCACAAGGTAAGGTGGTACATTCATCTGGAGTTCATTTGCAGTGGCTGGAGGCCCTGGTGTGCCCATTCTCTCTCTCTCTCTCTCTCTCTCTCTCTCTCTCTCTCAAATAAATTTTAAAAAACAGAAGGACTACTTGTAAAGAGGAGGTGGCTCAGTGGATTAAGGTTGGGATAAAGGGACAGAAGAGAGTAATAAATAGAAAGGGAACACAATCAAATTACAGGATGTTTATGTATTAAAATTTTCAATAAAAATGTTTACAAATTTAAAAACTATATGTGTATGGACTCACAAATATGCAACCATATCATATGATATACATATCACATAGCACAATACATGTATCATATGGCACACATTTTCTATAACACACATATCCAATATATTCATATATTAAACTCCTCAATTACAAATATTTTTTAAAGAAAAGCTATTTGTAAGCAGAAACATCAGGTGGAAGTTGAAAAGAAAGAAGCTGAGGGAGTCTTTAAATACAGGAAGTTACAAATAAGTCTTGTAATATTTGTCTGCCTCTGCTGACAAAACAAATGGAACATCCCAGAGAGAGCAACAAGCTCAGAAGATCTTCAGAAGCCTTTTAACACATGAAAATGAGGACTTCTTGGGAACATCATCTTGATGAATGTTACCACCCTTCTGAGACATCAGAGGGAAAAAAAAAATTAAAAACATTTATTAAGAAAAGTGCCTTCAGCCTCATGTCCCTCAGTGCCAGTAAACCCAAGAAAGGCAGCCAGTTTCTGCAAAAGACACACCTAGGCTTAAGTGTAATCCTGGCCTCGGCTCAATACGAGATGCTCCAGAAAGCCAAGTCATATTTCAGGGCACTCAAGAGGGCAGTTCATTCCAGAGCAAGTTCCAGCGTCTTAGCACCTATCACGTCAGATCATATCACATCTATATAATAGAACTTGCATTGAAAGGCATTGCTAAGGAGATACAAAATGAAGATGATTAGTTGTGTCCCAGAAGGACTAGACCTCAGTTAGCTCCTGATCTTTCAAACTGCAAAACAAAGACAAAAGACAGACAGACTTACACACAGGTGTGATCTTTGAGCAAGCTGGACTGCCTCACGACTAGAGTCCTTTCTCTTAGAGGCTGACTCTTTCCAAGTAGCATTGAGTTTTCTCAAAGCAAGGAGCTAAAGATCCCTTGGCCCTCACTAGTAAGGTGGTCTCTGGGTACCAGACAGCCTAGAGAAGCAAGGACGAGTCTTAAGTTTGTGCAAGGAATGTGTCACCTTTCCAAAAGTCCCCTCCAGCACTAGGTAATGGGCTTTGCAGCTAGCATATGGGGTTGAACTAAATGAAAATTCGGCTCAATATTACAGAGAATCGAGCAACTTGCAGTTTTTAATGTCATGATTTCAAGCTGTAGTTTGAAACCAAAAAGCCTCTCTCCATTTTTGTGCTATTCAGATGTTTTCTTGCAACCTGTTTATGGTAACTCTGAGCTTGGGTATAATTTATGATCAGGCTAAACGCTGAATGATGTTCCAAGGCAAAGCGCTTTCTTTAGCATAGTTAATTCTCTGTTTCTGGATAACTTAACAGTTTGCCATGGCAAAGAGGTTATATTTTGAAAATGTAAAACCAAAATAATATCTGTGTCCAAAGAAAGGTAGAATGGCTTAGAGTGTGGGCTCTGAACTCCAGTGAACAAGGCCACAAATCTTGGCTTGGCAGCAAAAGTTGCTTCACTTGGGGAAAATTATTTAGTTCCATTCATGTTGGAATTGCATCTGTACAACAGGGATGGTAATCCCACATACAGGGTAAGGTCCCTGTGAGGATGCTGTGAGACAACCTGTCTAAAGGTTTCACAGGGTTCATATGGCCATGTCATTATTGCTAAACATTTTTATTTTGTGTGTGTGTGTGAGAGAGAGAGAGAGAGAGAGAGAGTGCACACCAGGACCTGTTGCCACTGTATACAAACTCCAGACGCGTGCGCCCCCTTGTGCATCTGGCTAACGTGGGTCCTGGGGAATCAAACCTGGACCTGCAGGTTTTGCAAGCAAGTGTCTTCAGTCCCTCAGCCATCTCCCCACCCTTTCTTGTGCTTTATTCTCACAGGAAATAGAAACCAAGGCAAAATACCAAGACATCCTTTCTGACCTTGATGAACACACAGAAAACAAGCTGGATTTTGAGGACTTCATGGTCTTGCTTCTAAGTGTCGCCGTCATATCAGATCTACTACAAAATATCTGGAGTGTGAAAATTATGAAATAAACAGCATTTAATATGCAGTTGGACAAAATGATGGCAAAAGTCAGTGTCAATTGATTGAAGATTTGTCTGTTTTATTGGCAATTAATTGAATGAATCAAATCATGCATGTGGTGGTTTGAATCAAATGTCCCCTGCTGCTGTTGTCCACCTGCTGGGGCAGAGGTGATGTCCAGCCTCTGCTCATGCCACGCTGCCATCGTGGAGCTTCCCCTCGAGACTGTGAGCCAGAATAAAAAGTTTCCTCCCATCAGCTGCTTTTGATTACTACAGCAATGCATTTGGGATGGTACATATTACTGATATTCAGACACAATCGGACTACAAAAGTTTAAACACAGTCTTCAGAAATTCTTGACTACTATTGCTAAGATACTTTACATTCACAGCATCCCAAACTGGGTACCAGTGAACAGCAAATCACTTTTGCTGAGTCATTCGTGACTTACCATTTTTCTTAAAGACTTCAAGCCATTCATTGATTCAGTATTTTTTAAAGTATCTTCTTGGTAACATTGTTGAAAATGCCAGATTATTCCTCCCTCAGACGCTTGCATACTCCAGCAGAAGAGATTGGCACTGAACAACTTTTAATCAGTTGAAAATACAGGATAGTTGTAACTAAGATAAGGATCACAGGGCTGGAGAGATGCCTTGGTGGTCAAGGGGCTTGTCTGCAAAGCCGAAGGACCCAGGTTTGCTTCCCCAGGGCTCATGTAAACCAGATACACAAGATGGCACATGCATCTGGAGTTCATTTGCAGTGGCTGGATACCTTAATGTGCCCATTCTCTCCCCCCCCCCCATTTCTTTTTCTGTCTCTCCAATAAATAAATAAAAATAAAATGAAATAAAATAAAAAAGGTAAGGATGGCTGGGTGTGGTGGTCTACACATTTAATCCCAGCACTCGGTAGGCAGAGGTAGGAGGATTGCCATGAGTTCGAGGCCACCCTGAGATTACATAGTGAATTTCAGGTCAGCCCCAGCTAAAGCAAGACCCTACCTTGAAAACAAAACAAAAAGGTAAGGATGACAGGATGCTAAGAGTTTATCACAAGACCTAGGTTCAAAGTACAAAGAAATTTTCTGACATTCTGTAAAAGGCAATAAAAAGAAAACAGATGGTCAGTGGTTACCAGGGACATAGGTTACCCATGAGATGGTCTATAAATAGGCACAAGGGAGACATTAAGGGGTGGCAGTATTCTCTGTCTTGGCCATGGTGATGACTGTAAGACTGCATGCATCTGTCACACTCTTAGAACTTCACCATAGAAAGGATGAGTTTTATTGTATGTGAATTATGAATTACACCTAAATAAGTCTGACTTTTAAAAACTGGCAGGCATACTGGTCCACACCTATAATCCTAAAGAGAAGGATTAGGAATTCAAGGCCAGTCTCAGCTACACAGCAAGTTCTTGTCTCTCTAAATAAAGAGAAAGATGATAGCTAAACAATAGATAGATAACAAATGAATAAACAAATAAAGTCCAATAGCCCTATAACTTGACTATGTTTAAACCAATATGATATAACCAATCCTATTGCAAAGACTCACATCTTCCTATGATCAACTTTTGAATTCTTGCATTTAAGTTGCACACCCATGTGTGTGCATAACACACACGTGCGCACGCACACATACACATACACAACACACCATGCCTGAATATAAACAGACACAAAGGATTTTATACATACCAGAGGAGTACAAGCCTCCAGCAGCCAGCTCAACAGATGGTAGCAAGCACCCAAGGGCCGCCAAAGAGGTCATTGGTCACCAGCCAGAGACATAAACCTGTCCTGACCTTCATACGTGCCTGCCTTCCTTTCCAAGCTTCACAAAGGACCATAACCCCACTCCCCTTTCCAGGATCATGCAGGTGGTCCATTCCAGAAACAGGATCCCCGGACAGGAGAGGAGAGAGGAGTCAAAGGCCAGCGAGAGGAGACCCAGAGTTTTGGCTTCTCTTCTCACCGTGTTCCAGACACATGTGCGCTCCAGCAGACATGTTCCATCTGTGGCATTCGGGTCACTTGCATCCTAGGGTGGCTTTGAATGTAGCCAGATGCATTTGTAGATGAAAACATCATGTCACGGTGTCAACAAGTTGGACCGCCGTGCTGCAGTGAGCGTGTCCCCTCACATTGACCACACTCCTCCTGGCCAGCCAGTGCTCGGAGAAAGGCGACAGGGAAGTGGCGGTCAGACAGTTATGGGATGTGGCAGTATTATGCTAAGGACCAAACACCACTGTTGTGATAAACACGTAGTGTTGCGGTTCCTCTCTCGTTCCTTACAGATGACTATTTCCAGGCTTTGGCCAATGTCATCTAAACTTAAGTGACATGTGCCAATTCTAGATGGAACTTCTGGGATCCCAGGCTCCACTCACCTCTCTAAGTCTCTGGGCCATGACAACAGGGAACAAGCCCCATAAAGGCTTCTCTATCAGCCTGGGTCCTGAGGACAAGTTAAAGAGTCCCAACTAAATAAGCATGTGTTGGGCTGGAGAGATGGCTCAGCAGTTACGGTTCTTGCCTGCAAAGCCTGACCACCGGGTTTGACTCTCTGATACCCACACGAAAACCGATTACAAAGTTGCGCATTCATCTGGAGTTTGTTTGCAGTAGCTAGAGGCCCTGATATGCCCACATTCATATTCTCTCTCTCTAAAAAAGCAAACAACAATAAACAAAACAAAAATGCAGTAACAAACAAACATGTGTCATTTAAGGGAGAAATAATTCTTGTTCCAGAGGGATAAAATGCCTTCTATTCATTTTTAAAGTTATTGTAACTTCCCAAGACCTTTTCTCATCTCCAGTTTTCTTCACAGTCCAGTGCTGTAGGGCTTGTACACATATTCTACAAAAGCTCTTTCAAAGAGATAGCCTTCATAGTCTTGAGTCTGGTGAGATGCTGTCTCATCCAGTCATATTCTAAATCCACCAAACTCATGCCCTGGGCTCTCTCCTCACACCCACCCCTTGCCGCCCCCAGACGTAGCTTTTGTGAAGAAAATCCCCTGACTTCTCCCACACACTCCCACCACATCACCACTTCAACAAAAGGTGGGTGTGCTGAACAGAAACTTTCAAACTCAATTATCTAATAAGAAAAACAGACTAAAGGACATTCTTTATGTCCTTTCAAACTCCTACTGCTTTTGAGTTATTGTTTAGAATCAAATAGGAGAGTAATAGAGACATATTTCTTCTTTTTTTTTAATTCATGTGTATGTAGGTTCATGTGGCATGTATAGATATATGTATGTGCATGTATACACTACCAAGGCTCTCATGTGGAGGTCATAGAAAAACCTCAGGTCGTTTATCATCTCCTTCTACCTTTATTTACTTATATTTATTTGAGAGAGAGAGAGATACAGAGACAGAGAGAATGGGCACACCAGGGCCTCTGGTCACTGCAAATGAGTGCCAGACGAATGTGCCACCTTGTACATCTGGCTTACATGGGCCCTGAGGAATCAAACCTGGGTCCTCTGGATTTTCAGGCAAGTGCCTTAACTGCTAAGCCATCCTTCCAGCTCCCACCTTCTTTCTGATATGGAGTCTTTCTGTTTGGCCACTTCATGCGCACCAGTCTAGCTGTCCAATGAGCGTTCACATTCCCCTGGCTCCGCCTCCCACTGACATGTTGAAACCACAGTTGTGTGTGCCACTTTGCATATGGTCTTTTGTGGGCACTGGGGAATTGAACTTGGGCCAGAAGGCTTGTAAGCAAACACATTAAATATGAGCCACCCCCCAGGCCAAAATATTTCTTCCTTTTCTTTTCTTTACCTTCTTTTTCTCTTTTTGGAGCACAAAGGAATGTTATTGTTCTAAAGACTTAACACATAGTAATTCATTTAACATTTAACCAACATAACAAACATAACCCCATTGTGAGTGGATCCTAGCCTTACTAGTATCTTACAGATGAGGAAACTGAAACACAGACCTTTGGATTTTCCCAGCCGCACAGTAACAGGTTTGAGAGTTCTCTGCCATTCCTGAGAGCAATGTGGATTCTGTTTTAATATTAGATCTTATTGTGAGCAATAATATAACTTGACAAAAATAGCTTTGCACATCTCAGGCACTGTGCAAGAGACAGCGATACCAGCTGGGCCCTGGAGAGCCATTTGGTATTCCTCAAATAGAACTCTGTGGGCTGTCCTCCCGCAAAGTCCCTTTGTATCTGAGGCACAAGGAGCTGAATGTGGCAGTCTTGGTGACCAACCAAAAGGTCAAATCCACACCTTTCAGGGAAGAAAACACGAGAGTCTGGTCAATGGTGTGTTGAAGAATCTTGGAGTCATTCCAACCCTCAGGGCTCCCAGGAAGAATTTCCAGACGTCCATCCCAGATGGGAGGCTACAGTCCTCTGGGGGGCACATCAGTTACAGAATCTATTTTTACCTGATGCAAAGATTAAAAACAAACCAAAAGTAAGTGCACGTGCTGAGGCCTCAATAACGGCTAAGTCAAGGAATGCGACGCTACGGCAGAAGGCTGTAGAACTTCTGTACCTGGGATCTAGTCCAGAGTCCATGGGCTCTGCTCTCTTTTCAAACATGCCATATTGAAACTGTCGCCCACACTCACAGGTCATAGGTAGATACAGATCTGTCTTGGGATCCCTTGGTTACAAGGAGCAAAATCTACTCCAATTACCCATATATAAAAAAGGAAAAAGATGATTGATTTTATAGAGGAACAAGGTCCTATTTTGCAATGAAAGAGTAGAGAAGGCAATGAATGTGCACAAAATATTAGAAACAGAAATAGAAATCAGGGCCTGGAGAGATGGTTCAGTGGTTAAGGCGCTTGCCTGTAAAGCCAAACGACCTGAGTTTGATTCCCCAATGCCCATGCAAAGCCAGATGCACATATATCTGGAGTTCGTTTGCAGCAGCTAGAGGCCCTAGAGCTCCTCTCTCTCTCTCTCTCTCTCTCTCTCTCTCTCTCTGTCTCTCTCTGCTTGCAAATACTAAATAAATACGAAAGAAAGAAAGAAAGAAAGAAAGAAAGAAAGAAAGAAAGAAAGAAAGAAAGGGAAATCAAAGCTGAGGTTTCTTCATCTCTTGCTTCTGCTCCCCTCTTCATATGTCCATCATTACTCATTCTTTCTCTATCTCTCTATGTTCCTTTCTTTCTGTCTCCTGACAAGTTCTTTCTGCTTATGCATACAAAAGCATGATGTAGTGATTGATGCCTTTACTTTTCTCTTGAGATACTCAGTAAACACTCAGTAGCACCTCAGAAAGCCTCAGGAGAGATAAATCAATTAGTTGAGTGTGACTAGAGAGTGCTCTTGATTCAGTCTTTGAGGTCAAGGAGATGGTCACATGCCCACTGAGTATGTTCTATGAGAGCCAGTTTCTCAAAGAGGATATGCGTGAGGGTCTCACAAAGAGAAGGTGAAGAGGAAATGACTGAGAAAATCATAAGAATTTGGGCAACTAAACTTATACTAGAAAAGCAACGGTTATTTGCTTCTCAGACATGGTTTCAGTGAAAATGTCTTCACGGAACAATTTCATTTGTTCATCCAAGTAAAACCTTTTGTGCCTTGTTACTGCATAAAGGAAACCAACCTGAGTCTCCCCAGGAAGTGTTCCTGCCATTAATTATAGCCAAGATATTCCTATACAAGAGCTGTGACACCCTTGCAATTTGCTAAGCATGACAGGAACATACCTAATCCTAGAACCCCTAATTTTCTTTATTTTAGCATCTAAAAATGGGTCCAAGCATGAGATCAAGATTTGTGCTTTAAATAGTCTTTCGAAGGGTGGGGGAAGCTGGAGGAGAACTGGTGGGAGCCCTGCTCATCGGGACCTTTGGCACCAATGGAGTCAACAGCACAGGCTGGCCCAGCCCACTGACAGGGGAAGATGTGACCCCGGGAAGACTCACCCAGGAACTCTGAGCCTGACAGACGATGAGTCCAACCGTCTTTTTTGCAGGCGTCAACCCAGGACACATGAATTCAAGTTTCTCTGATCTGTAGGAGGTAAAAATACAAATTTAATACTCAATTTTGGGGAGAAGGCAAGGCATAAAAGCATAAATGTGCTTTCTGGAATTCTGAGCATTATATTATTGTTGCCTTAAAAATCACTTTTTTTAGGGGCTGCAGAGGTGGCTTTGCAGTTAGGGCACTTGCCTGGAAAGCCAAAGGACCCAGGCTTGATTCCCCATGACCCACATAAGCCACATGCACAAGGTGGCGAATGAGTCTGGAGCTTGTTTACAGCATCCGGAGTACTCGTTCTCTCTCTCTCTCTCTCTCTCTCTCTCTCTCTCTCTCTCTCTCTCTCTCTCTTTAAATAAATAAATAAATAAATAAATGTTTTTTAAATTTATTTTATTTTATTTATTTGCAAGTATATAGAGAGAGATAGGAGACAGACAGAGAGAGAATGGGCACGTCAGGGCCTCCAGCCACTGCAAACAAACTTCAGATGCATGTGCCCCTTGTGCATCTGGCTTACATGGGTACTGGTGAATCGAACCTGGGTCCTTTGGCTTCATAGGCAAATGCTTTAACCACTAAGCCATTTCTTCAGCCCAAAAAAAAATTTTAAAGGAAAAAATTACTTTTTTAAGGAACACTATGCATTACTTTCTTAAGATTTCAACGCTTTATCCACAAGTGTGACTCTAAAGAGAAGTGACCACTGAAGTATTTTTCATACTTATTTGGTGGTGAAGCCTGAACTCTAACTAGAAGCTGCTGATTGTCTTTCTTTCTCCTGTGCGGTCTGAGCTTCCAGAGTGTGGAGCCGGGCGGTCCATGCCTGCACAGAGCTATAAGCCTTCAAGAGTCCAGTTGTCTAATTGACTGAATTATTATTATAATAATTATTGTTATTATTGGTTTCTCAAGGTAGGATTTCACTCTAGCTCAGGCTGACCTGGAATTCACTATGTATTCTCAGGGTAGCCTTGAACTCACAGCGATCCTCCTACCTCTGCCTCCTGAGTGCTGGGATTAAAGGTGTGCACCACTATGCCTAGGCTCATTATTATTATTATTATCATTATTATTATTATTACTTTTTTGGTTTTTCTGAGGTAGGGTCTCACTCTAGCTCAGGCTGACCTGGAATTCACTATGTATTCTCAGAGTAGCCTTGAACTCACAGCAATCCTCCTACCTCTGCCTCCTGAGTGCTGGGACTAAAGGCATGCACCACCATGCCTGGCTCATTATTATTATTTTAATGAAACAGCTAACCCTTATAGAACTTCTTTTGCTGTCACGGACTGCTGTGTGGTGTTTTCTTTAATTCCCTACCCATCTTTGGAAGATTGATAGTCTATATCTCTCTAGGGAAATGTAAGTGACTTAGACTCACAGGGCACTAAGTGGCAGATCAAACTCAGATTACAACCCATGCTTACTTCATGCCTCAGTTTCACCTCTGTCTGTGGTACCCTGAGTGGAAATGGGAAGCCCTGCCCATGACTTAAGACGATACAGGTACGGATGCTGATGTGCAGGTCAGTCCCAGGTCAAAAATCAGCAAATGGCTTAAATATTCCCAAGATCAAAGACACAAAAGCTAGGTGGAGCGGCGCACACTGTAAGCTCAGCATTCTAGGGGCTAAGGCAGGGTGCTGAGTCCCAGGCTAGCCTGGGCGACAGAGCGAGACCCAGTTTTACAAAAACAAACTAGAAGAGGACACAGGGATGACGTTTCAGAGCTCAGCGAAGTCTACACAGAGTAGAAAATCCAGCAGAACAAGAAACAGCCAAAGCCCAGAGCCATCTGCCAACAGAGAACATCTGAGGGGAAGGTCACGTGAGTACTTGGGAACCCTTCTGTTTCTTATCGATTTGGGGACCTTAAGCCACGCAGCCATGTTACCCAAGCACATTATTATTTACAAGATAAAGCTATTTTATTTACAATTAATTATTTGCATCTATACTGTTCAGTAGCCTAAACACGTCTCAATCCGATTTATTGACCTTTGACCCTAAGGGTGCACTTTGACCTCAGAGTCGCAGCCCACTGCCAGGACAGGTTACCCTCAGAGCTCTCTGGACCTCTTGCCTTCGGGAGCAGGATGGGTGCTAACTTTATTGTAAGGCTGCTGAATCGCTAATGACCCATAAATGCATGGAAGGAGCAGTTTTCTCCAAATCTCTCCAATAAAGAAGAAAAGGTGGAGGCACACTAGGGAACTCTGGAGGGCTTGATCGAAATCAATAATGAAATTAAAGGTGGGAAAGGGAGAAGTACGAGGTTTCTAAAGGATCTTCGATTTCTCTGGCACTTTGTTCTTCAAGAAAAGAGTTTGATTCCTCCTGAAAATCATCTGCGGAATAATGAAAGCATTAAATTACACAGTAATGGAGTTTAGCACTCAAGATTTGTCCTTGCTTCACCCCCCCTTCACCCCCATTCCTTAGCTTATCCCTGAACTCAGGGTGAGAAAAGAGCTGAAGAAAGAAATTCATGGGCTGGAGACGTGGATCAGTGATTAAAGCCCTTGTTTGCAAGCCTACCTAGAAATTCCCCAGGACCCACATCAAGCCAGATGCATAAGGTAGCAAATACATCTGGAGTTCATTTGCAGTGGCTAGAGGCCCTGGCACTCCCATTCTCTCTCTCTCTCTCTCTCTCTCTCTCTCCTCTCAATCTTACAAACGAACAAATAAATTTTGAAAAAAGAATAAAATGGAATTCATTTTGAATCTCTAGGGTCACTTTTTGGGGAACGAACAGGGTTTCCTGGGTCCTGGAATCCTTTGGAAATTAAGCTGACCATAGGCAATGAGACTAAGAAATGACAGACGTTGCCTCTGCTCAGATGCTGCACATGAAACCAGCTTGATGGTGATATTGTACTCTGATCTTTAATAATTCCAAAGCCTTTGTCACCCTAGAAATCATGTTGCGCTCAGAGAATCCCAGCCTGAGAACTCTGATCCTTATGCATCCCTATCCTAAGCAGCCTGGTCACATATACTCATGGGCATGACTAGAGCATATGTTCACAACTGGCATCTACTCTGGCTGATCTGCACCCCACGCCACGCAAGCTGTTAAATATTTTCAATGTCACCTGTACAGCAAATGATGCTAAAATGTAGCCCTGCCATACCTCCTGCACACCTGAGGTCACCTATAACCACGGTACACTATTAACTTCTCACCTTTGCTGCGGATTTCTTTTCCTTGCTGGAGCCCCGGCAGTTTGCTCTACAGCAACTTGGATACATAAGAGATTTTAAATTCCCAAAAGCTGCTTCCCACCGATGAAAAAGAATAATTCCTTCAATGGGCAATTCCACCAACACCCACACCATATGAGTATGAGGCGAGGTCCTCATGGTTTCTAAGAAGGTCCTGAATGGGGCTGAGTCCCTGATGTCCACAGTGACGCTGAGACACCAGCATTGCTTCTTTTCCTTTCCTTGGTTCAATTTCTCAACTTCCTCAGCTTTGCCCTTAGTATTGCCTTCCAGTGTACTTCCTGCATCTAAGTCATTGTCTAGGCAGAGGACTCCTGAGAAAACCCTTACTCTTATATATATAATATATATAATATATAAATACTTAGCACTGTGAACACAGTGTACTACGTGTCATAAAAATCCAAAAAGTAATCATGATGTCTGGGGAAGTCTGTGTAGTGGGAATTCCTGATATTCCCTGGAATAAGAACCCAAGAAACAGGGTGGGAGAGATAGCTCAGTGGTTAAGCTCCTTTGCCTGCAAAGCCTAATGACCCTGGTTCAATTCACCAGGACCCATGTAAAGTCAGATGCACAAAGTGGTGCATGCATCTGGAGTTCATTTGCAGTGGCTAGAGGCCCTGACATCATGCCCATTCTCTCTCTCTCTGTCTGTCTCTCTCTCTCTCTCTCTCTCTTTCTCTCTCTCTCTCTCCTCTCTTTCTTTCTACTTGAAAATAAATAAATAGTAAATTTTAAAAAACAGAAAATGAACTCACCCTTTCCTTCCCCAAAGCAGCCCTATGGGAAAGCAGGAACAGCTATGGAGAGAGCAGAGCAAGGCTGTAGCTCTGTGTGCTGGGGAGTCTGGTGGGTTGGGACGTGAATGGTGGGAAGTGAGACAAGAAGTTGATATCTGCCTAATCCCCCCACCTTTGACTCACTGTGCTTAGATGGCCCACAAGATGGGGTGTGGGGGGTGCAGTTCCAGGCTGCTCAAGAGTCTTCAATCCTCCTGGGCTTGTTCAGGTTCAAGCTAAAGGAGCAGGCCCTCAAATAGACAAGAAGTATGCCAGACACTTGGAAGAATAAGCAAGGCAGCTTTTTATTTGAGGTGCTACAGTAAAACACAGATACTGCACCATGGGACAGAACTCAATGTCAAGTCAAGCACGTGAGGATGGATTTCCTCAAGAATACTGCGCAGAGGGGAGGGTCCTAACTAGGGCCTCATAGGGCTCCACAGACAGTGGGCAAGGAGAGCAGTCAGAATACGACAAAGAAAAGTCGTTACTAAAGGTGGAGAAATGACAAACTGGGTTGTATACCAGAAGTGAGATTGGTGACAAACTGGGAGTGGCAGTCCAAGGAAAGGGCCTGGCTGAGAGGAAGTCTAGAGGAAACTGGCTTCCGTATGGCTGAGGAGCTGGCCCAGGAGCTGTGTGGTACCTGCGCGCTAAAACAAAGGCTACGTGACGTGTTCACCTCCCATATGCATGCTGGTAAGAGTATCAACAGATATCCATGAGGCCCTTCTGCTGAGCTGGGATACAGTGAGAGAGACAGGCTGACAAGGAGGAGGTTTACAGAGCATTTGGGAGACACAAACTGGAAATTATGTCCTTTCAGAAATGCCAATGGTGCTGGGCATGGTGGCACACTCCTCTAATGCCAGCACTTGGGAGGCAGAGGTAGGAGGATCACTGTGAGTTCAAGGCCACCCTGAGACTACATAGTTAATTCCAGGTCAGCCTGGATCAGAGTGAGACCCTACCTTGGAAAAACAAAAACAAAAGAAATGCCATGTGGGGCTGGAGAGATGGCTTAGTGGTTAAGGTCCATGCCTGCGAAGCCTAAGGACCCAGGTTTGATTCTCCAGGTCCCATGTTAGCCAGATGCACATCATGGCACATGCACCTGGAGTTCATTTGCAGTGGCTAGAGGCCCTGGTGCACCCCCCCCCCATTCTCTCTCTCTTTCCCTCTATATCAAATAAATAGATAAATAAATAAATAAAATGATAAAAAATAAAAGCCATGGGGACTAGAGAGATGGCCTAGTGGTTAAAGGTGCTTGCTTCCAAAGCCTACAGGCCTAGGTTCAGTTCCTTAGTACCCATGTAAAGCCAAATGCACAAAGTGGCATATGCATCTAGACCATAAGAGAGGAGGAACAGATCTTAAAGGAAAGAGAGAGGAGGAAAGAGAAGACAATGGAATACATGTGACGTGAAAGTAGAAGGGGAGCTATTTAGGAAGAAGGGAGTAGAAAGGTGCATGAGAAGGGAGGGGGTGGTCAAAGGAGGAACAGGGTGAATGAGAACAAAGTATAAGGACATCTGTATGAAAATTCCAGGACACCTATTGTGCTTTGTACAAGAAACAAGAAAACAGAAAAAAAAAAAATGCCATGATGGGAAAATCACATCTCATCTAGCACAAAGCTAAGCCCGGCTTTGGGGTGCTTTTTGTTTCTTTTCTTCTTTTATTACTATCCAAAATGAAATGACACTTCATCCATGACCCAAAATGAGTAGAAATCAGCAACAAAATAAAGAGCAGTGTTATCAAGAGCCTGACAAGCTCAGTAGAGAAGAGGAGCTGATGCGACATAAGCGGAGTGTGAGGGAAAGGTACCAGAAGATGTGAGAAATTAGTCTGGGAAACCGAATAGAGGCCAGATGAGAAGAAGGCTTAGAGTTCCCCAGTAAGTAAACATGTATGATGACTATGTGTGGTGCTGTACACCCTTAATCTCAGCACTCCAGAACCCTGTGAGGTTGAGGCCAGCCTGAGACTACATAGTGAATTCCAGGTAAGCCTGGGCTAGAGCGAGACTCTACCTCAAAAAAAAAAAAAAAAAAAAAAGGAAGAAAGAAAGAAAAGAGAACATATATGGTGGGCTAGAGAGATATCTCAGTGGTTAAAGTCACTTGCTTGCAAAGCATGATGGCCTGGGTCCCATTCCGCAGTACCCACGTAATGCCAGATGCACAAAGTGGCACATGCATCTGCAATTCATTTGCAGTGGCAGGAGGCCCTGGTGAGCCCTCTCTCTCTACCAATCTCTCTGTCTCCCTTTTTCTGTCAGTCTCTCAAATAAATAAAAACTTAAAACAAAAGAAAAAAAGAAAACATGTATGGTGCTAGAGAGATGGCTTAGAAGTTAAGGCTCTTGCCTGCAAAGCCTAAGGACCCATGTTCGACTGCCCAGATCCCACGTAAGCCAGATGTACAAGGAGATGCATGCACAAGGTTGCACATGTGCACAAGATGGAGCATGGGAGTTTAATTACAGTGGCTGGAGCCCTTGGCACCAATTCTCAATCTCTCACTCTCTCTCTCTGTCTCACTCTTGCTCTTGCACTCGCTCTCTGTCATAAGAAATGGCCAGTCTGTTGGGCTTGCCCTAATAATAATAACAATAATAATAATAATAATGTGTTTATTTCAGGACTTCTAAGACTCTTTAATTAGTGGGTATCTAATTTAAGTTCACCCACAGGAGATTATTCTACTCTAAAGGTGGTGTATGATGAAGTGAAACCAGGTGCCACACGGACCACAATAATCAGGTTTATCACCCTGGCTACCTGGAGCTCAGTACCATTGGTGATCCTCAGGAGACAGGCTAGAACACACCTCTGTTTTCCTAGCCAAGAAAATGCAAGAAAGCCTCAGAATTTTCTGACAGCAGATATCCGTCATTGGTTGACGGATGTTACCCATCAGCTACTCCTGGTTTTCCCTGCTGGCACTGTAGGAACTTTCCAGGCCAGGAGGAAAGGAACGATGGCAAGAGCTACAAGAGCTTAAAGCATGAGGGATATGCAGTGGGTAACATAGTGTGTGAAGCTTTGGGAAAGTAGATTCAGTTGTGCATATTCCAAATGCACTTGACCAGAGAATCTTCCTTGTATCTAGTGTCTAAGAGAGGAAGACTGCTTGTCTCGATTTGCCTATCTCTTGAAGAAAAGCAACTGAGCCTAAATTTAACTATTCAGCTGAGAAAATAAAAATAGTGCTGTCTGATGCCAAGAATTTTCTGTGTCACAGGAGGGAAAAAATAAAATAAAGATAGGCTCAAAATAGCCCACCACCAGTGCAAGCGCCAGCAAGCACCAGAGACCTGGGGAAGGGAGATCACAGCACCCGGCACCAGCAACCAGAGCAGCGATCCAGCGACCCAGCCAGCCTACTTGAACCCACAGAGCACCAAAGAGTGACCCAAGCAGGAGCGCAGCATAGCTGAGACCAAAATCATCCCAAAAGATAACTGGGATTACACCAGGTCAGTGCCCACCAAATAAGCCTGGGATATAGGCTTGAATCGGAAGTGCTAATTGCACCTTCCATATCAGGATAAATTATTTGTTAAATCTGATGGATGGTCAGATTTGCCATTCTTAAATAAGCTATATTTTGGGCTTATTATTTGTTGCTTCCTGATTTATAGTGGCTTTGTTTCCTCTTCTGTTGTTCATTAGGGAACAGTCTCACTTGTCACAAGCTGACTTGGAACCCTCAACAGACCAGAAATCTTCACCTCCTAGTTGACAGGATTAAGGGTGTGGCACAACACACCCTAAGGAACTGTGACTTTGTTAGAAGATCTGATTCTCATAATACCTACTCTTGCATAAATACTGCGTGCTGTTTTTTCATTGAATATGTACATTGTTTAGTTAAATTTTAGAATCTCCGTGCATTTTGTTCCACTCAGCCTATTTGAATACTTTCAGAGCAGGCAAATCCAACACCTAAGGTCACTTTTGTAGGTACTCTGAGAGTCTTGAGAGCCACACCTAGTACCTTAAGCTCCTACCCTGAAGATATATAATATCAGATTGATTGATACATCTAATAATACTGCAGCTAACTAGAAAATCCAAGCAACAAATTAATCCAAGATGCAAAAATATGTACATTATAACACAAGAAACACCAAAAATCAAGACAATATAAATCCACTAAAAGGTATTAATGCAACAGAAATGACCTCCAGTGAGAATGAGTTAGAGGAAATCCCTGAGAAAGATTTCAAAAGAATGATTATAAATATGCTTAAAGGAGTCAAAGAGGAAATCAAAGGAATCAAAGAAGACACAGGAAACCAATTTAATGAAATAAAGAGGTCAACACAAGACATAAATAAGGAAATAGAAATAATAAAGAAAAACCAGTCAGAATTACTAGCAAAGAAGAACACAGTTAATGAAATTAAAAAAAAAAAAAAAAAAAAACTCTGTAGAAAATCTCACCAGTAGAATGGATGAAGGAGAGAGAGGACAGAATATCTAAACTAGAAGACCAGGTGGCAGATCTAATACAGTCCAACAAAGAGAAAGACAAACTAATAAGAAAGTATGGATGGGAATTTCAAGATATTTGGGACACTATGAAAAGATCAAACATAAGAATTCAGGGTACAGTAGAAGGAGAATTTCATTCCAAAGGCAAAGTAGTGTTTTCAACAGAATCATAGAAGAAAACTTCTCCCAAATTGGGAAAGAGGTGCCAATGAAGATATAGGAATCCTTTAGAACACCAACCAGACAAAACCTGGAAAGAACCTCTCCTCGCCATATTATAATTAAAATACCAAACATACAAACCAAAGAAAATATATTGAAAGCAGTTAGAGAGAAAAATCAAGTTACATACAAAGGCAAGCCCATCAGGATCACAGCAGATTACTCAACACAAACGTTAAAAGCCAGAGGGCTTGGAGTGATGTCTTCCAGGTTCTGAAAGATAACAACTGTACCACGGAGTCTTGCTCCCCAGCTTGGCTCCCTTGCCCTCCAACTTCCCCACTTCCCTGCAAGTTCTTCCTAGGAACCCCTCTTCACAGATTCCCCCTGGATAAACAAATTTTCATTTGAAGCCTGCATTTAGGAAAGTCAACCTAAAAATACACATATAGGGGTTGGATAGATGGCTTGGCAGTTAAGGTACTTGACTGCAAAAGCCTAAGGACCCAGGTTCAATTCCACAGGCCCCATGTAAACCAGATGTACCAGGTGGTACATACATCCAGAGTTTGTTTTCAGTGGATGGAGGTTCTAGAACATCCATTCTCTCTGCTCTCTGTCTCTACTATCTATCTATCTATCTATCTATCTATCTATCTATCTATCTATCTACCTACCTACCTACCTCTCTGTATCCCAAATAAATAAATAAAATACATATTTTTTAAAACCACACATAAATTGTAGGGGAGTGGGCTGAATATTTATTTTTCTGCAAATCCACATATTTAAATTCTAGTCCCTAGGATAGTGGCATTAAGAGGAAAAACCTTTGTGAGACAAATGGGACCTAAGGACGGAGGAACCAATTACTGAGATTAGTGTCTTTGTAAGAAGGAACAGGATCAGTGGAGGAGGGGTAGCAGAGAGAGGCAAAAGAAAGTTGCTGGAGGAGATTATGATCAGGGTACATTGTGTAACTGAATGGGGGTTGCCATTAAAAAGTTTTTTAAACTTCCATTCTTATAGACAATACACCATGATCATAATCCCCTCCCATAATCATCCCTTTTCCCCTTTCAACATTCCCCTCCACTGAACTCCTTCTTTCCAATTAGTCTCTTTTCTATTTGGATGTCATCATTTTTCCCCTCCTATTATGCAGGTCTTGCGTAGGTGGTGTCAGCCACTTGAGATCACGACTACCACAGCCACTTCTTGTCACAAGCACTTTGTGTCCAGTAGACTGTATTGCAAAGCACTCCTCCCCTTCCTGTGGCTCTTACATTCTTTCCGCCACCTCTCCCCCAGTGGTCCCTGAGTCTTGGAGGGAGTGATAGAGATGTCTCAGTGCTGAACACTGCACTGTCACTTCTTCTCTGCACTTTGGTGAGCTTTGAGTCTGCCCAGTGGTCACCACCATCTGAAAAGAGAAGCTTCCGTAACTAAAAGTGAGAGTAGCAATAATATACGGGCATAACATAAGTATTTAGAGGGAAGTTTGGTGGGTATAATATATACATTTAGCCAAATAATAAAAGTAGTTTCCACGCCATCCCACCCCAGGGCTTATGACCTCCCTAGCCATAGGCTATTGACTGGAGCTGATCTGGAAGCCTCCTCTCTCTATTGACTAGCTGTCAGATTGCTAAAAAGAGCTATGCAGCCTGTTGGAGGAGAAAAGTCATCAAGTATTGTAACAAAGCCAGGCGTGGTGGTACATGCCTTTAATCCCAGCTCTCTTGGGGGGCAGAGGTAGGAGGATCACCATGAGTTTGAGACCATCCTGAGACTCCATAGCGAATTCCAGGGCAGCCTGAGCTAGAGTGAGACCCTACCTCAAAAACAACAAAACAAAAAAGTATGTTAACTGGCAGTGGACAGTGAAAACTTTAAAGCTGGCTAGTGGGCCAACTATACCAACTGGTACGATGATGGCTTTACACGGATGCTGGGGAACTGAACCAGGGCCAGCAGGCTTGCTAAGCAAGCACTTTGGACCCCTGAGCAGTCTTCTCAACCCTGTGAATATTATTTCACAAGAGTGAAACGAACAGTGGACATGAGGGAAGGCGCTGTATCTGTGCTCTGTTTGCCCCTGCTTACTACCTCATTCTTCTCTGACATGCTGTGTGTCCAGTAAAGCTCACATCAGCAGACAAGCTTCAAGCTCCTGGTTGGGTTCATCTGCATGTGGTAGGTAGCAGGGGAGACACATAAATAAACTGACAGAGGGAGGAAGGATAGACGGAATGAGTAGTCTCTGTTACCATCAGATGGCTTAACCTCGACCTTCTAGACTTTCTAACATACGAGTGCACTTGGCTTGTCTATGGGCAAATGCACCAAGAAATATTGCATTACATGACTCAGTCATTGTGCAGACACCACGGTCTCTACCCACCTCGATGACATAACCTATTACACACTCAAGCAAGCTGCATGGCGTAGATGCCGTCATTCGCCAAACTGTGGCCACGCAGAGAGCAGGACTGGTTTGAGGAGAATCATCACTTCAGCCTCCTCATGTTTCTCAGGATCTTAATTTCGTTCTGCAGCTAAGTTCCCCAAATCCCATTTCAGAGGATAATTAATAGAGTCATATTTCTTCCCACAAAGTTAGTATATCTGAGCTGTTTGTGTTCTCGGCACAAAAGAGGATGCTGACAGGAAGATGGAGCTGCAAAGGGAAGAAATTATGGGAAGCATTTTGCAAAGTAAACAGCATTAGGAGGAGGGAATTATGAAGCGAAAATAAACGTTTCTTGTTGAAGCCCGCTTCATAACACAGATCACGAAGGGGCTTGATTGGATAGCCTGTTGGCTACAAACGGCCCGCAAATCAAGTCTTTCTCCTAATTGATTTCTGGCCAACATGTCAAAGGATCGATGGGGGGAAATGACAGGGGCAGATGAAGCGGGGCTTCAACCTGCACCTAAGGTAGTGAAAGGGAGCCGGCAAAATGAGATGAACGCCCCGCACCAAAGGAGCTGTTGATGCTACAGACATGAACATCAACATTTCCAGAGAGAAAATGGAACTGATTCTCCTACCCAGGGGGTGCAAGGGAGGCTCAAGGGAAAGTAATGTGACAGCTCCTGAAAAATAAAACCCTCTGAAAATATTACTGCACGATTCCCCTTGCTCTGGACCTCCTCCCGGCTCAGGCTGCCCCGGCCTTCTGCCTGGTTTTCTTCCATCAACACAGCCATGGCTCCTTGGGTTTTAAACAGGAATGTCCTCATTTAGAAGCTATCGCTTGCCTCCTTCCTACCATCCCAGGAGTACAAATCTGTTGTTTCATTTACCAAGTGTCCTTTCCCTTCCCCACACCTGTACCTCAGTTTCCCCTTAAAATCCACTAGGTGATCTGTCTGTGCTGGGGGGGGGTGGGTCTCACCATATTTTCTGAACATGATCTAGACTCACAATCACAGGGCTCGTCTCAGGGATAGCCATGCTTCTAATTCAGGGCCAAGCAGACAGGGCTGAGGACGATGCTGCTGCTGTCTAGAAAACCACCTGCTCAGAGCTGGAGAGATTGCTCAGTGGTTAAGGCGCTCGTCTGCAAAGCCAAAGGAGCCAGGTTCGATTCCGCAGTACCCACGTAAAGCCTAAGGTGGCGTATGCATCTGGAGTTCATTTGTAGTGGCTTGATGCCCTGGCACACCCATTCTCTCTCTCTCTCTCTCTCTCCCTCCCTCTCTCTCTCTCTCTCTCTCACACACACACACACACTCCCTCTTTCTCTCTCTCAAATATATAGATAGAAAAATGCCTTCTCTTTCAACAGGGTTCTCAAGCCAATGTAGATTCTCATACAGAGAGCTGCCCAAGAGTTGAAACCAGCATGAAGAGAAGCAAAGCAGGGATGCGGCCCCGTGACGACCTTGTGCAAGCACCAAGCTCCAGTCTTACCGGAGGGCAGCAATCCACGAAGCCAGATTAGGCCCCGGGCCTCTCAGTCATGCTTTTAGCTGCAGCCAGTTAAGGTTAGCACTTATTCCTACAGCCCTGCTCCCCTAAACTTTCACATCTCCCACCTAGATGACAACACCTACTGCACACTCTCCTGAGTATGCCTGTCTAGCATCTTGTATCACGTGATCTGTTTTGTCTTGGTCTGCGCAACTAAAACCTGAGTTCCTGAGTTCTTCCCTTTCTTTCCCAGGGCCCGGCACAAATCAGTACTTGCTGAATACGTAAGGAAAGCAAGCGATGCAAATAAACAGCCAGGGCTTCAGGATAAGGAAGCCCAGTACTCCCAGTTCCTTACTCATGGTAATCCAAATGATGAGTGTGGCGGCAGTGGTCGTGTTGATGATGATGACGATGGTGATGACAGCTGCCGGGGCTTTACAAGCAGTTTCTTTTTGGAATGTCAGAACTACTGCCTCAAGTAGTGACGTTGACCCAAGCTTGGCGTCGTCAAGCGGAGGCTGGGAGATTGGAAATAATTTGCCCATCACCACACAGCTAGAAATAGCAGACATAAGATATGTGACACAAAGCCCACGATTTTATCTACTCTAAGAAATGTGCTTCTTCTACATTGTGGTTTGTTTTTTTTAAATCTCCGACCTTGACTCACCACCCTTGACTCTGGCTTATGTGATGTCTATCAGATAAAGAAAGCAGGGGCTGTAGAGATGGCTTATTGGTTAAGATGCTTGTCCGTGAAGCCTAAGGATCCCAGGCTTGATTTCTCAGTACCCACATGAGCCAGATGCTCAACGTGGCACATGCATCTGGAGTTCGGTTGCAGTGGCTGGAGGCCCTGATACACCCATTCTCTCTTCTCTCTCTTTCTTTCTTTCTCTCTCTCTCTGTTAATAAATAAAACATCAACTCTTAAAAAAAAAAAAAAAAGCAGGACTGCCTAGTGTGGTGGCACATGCCTTTAATCCCAGCACTCTGGAGGCAGAGGTAGGATCGCAGTGAGTTCAAGGCTACCCTAAGACTTAGTGAATTCCAGGTCAGCTTGGACTAGAGTGAGACCCTACATCAAAAAAAAAAAAAAAAAAAAAAAGCAGCACTAGGGCTGGAGAAATGTCTCAGTGATTAAAGGGTTAAAGACGCTTTCTTACAAAGCCTGCTGGCTGGGGTTCAATTCCCCATACCCATGTAAAGCCAGATGCACAAAGTAGTTAATTCATCTGGAATTCATTTGTAGTGGTAAGAGGACCCGATGTACCCATTTCTCTCCCTCTCTCTCTCTCTCTCTCTCTCTCTCTCTCTCTCTCTCCTCTCATAAATGAATAAATAAAAATATTTTAAAAAAGAAAATAGGACTCAACTTATTTCCCCAGCCCCCATCCCATGCCAAAAGCCATATATCTTTATATCAGGCTGAAGGGGGTGGGGAAATATGGTGACCACTGGAGTACAGAGTTCAGGTAAAAGTTTAGGGGGATGCAAAGACTAACTTCAATGGAAGACTTTCTAAATACACTCCTGCAAATGTCCAGTTTTTCATTTTGGGCTCAGGAACAATTAAACCATCACTTCTGGCTTGAAGCCACACCCACCTGGGTCTGAATTTGGCTCTTTGGTTACCTAGGTGACACTGGGCAAATCACAGCAACTTGCTGGGCCCCCACTTGTTGGTCAGAGGACAGTGCCTGCCTCAGAGAAATGCCAAGAGGACTGAGAGGACTCGCCTGACTGTGGCAAACCAAGGACACCTGGCAGATAGCAAAGATTCCGACCGTGATAGTCGCATGAATCTCAACACTTCCGAGGCCTTGGGGAAGATGGGAACAGAAGTAAAGTACCCCGAAAACTCCACACCCCTACTGCCTATTGTTACTGTACACACATCTATAAGTCTACATTTTTGCCTATGTGTGAGTGTGCATGTGTGTTTGTATGTGTGTGGTGCAGGTGTGTGCAGGTGTGTATTCACATGTAGGTACATAAATGAGGAGGCCAGAGGTTCAGAAGTCAATATCTAATGTTTTACTCAATATCCACCTAATCTTTCTGTTTGTTTGTTTAAGGTAAGGTCTCACTACAGCCCAGGCTGAACTGGAATTCACTATGTAGTCTCAGGCTGGCCTCAAACTCACAGCCATCTTCCTACCTCTGCCTCCCGAGTGCTGGGATTAAAGGTATACACCACCATGCTCAGATCTACCTAATATTTTTTTGAGACAGGAACTCACACTGAACCTAGAGCTCATCGATTTAGCTGGACTAGCTAGCCAGCAAGCTCTAGTGATCCCATCTCTGCCTCCCTCATGCTGGGATTGGCATACCTCACCTTCCTGGCTGTTTGCATGAATACAAGGGATTTGAACCCAGGTCTTCATGCTTGCACAGCAAGCACTCACCCACTGAGCCATCTCCTTGGCTCAAGTCTATATATATATATACATATATATTTACAGCTCCATCTACTTCTTTAAGAAGACTTTGACCCCAATGGAGGTAAATGATGCCCTTATTTAAAAAACAAAAATAGCTGGACATGGTGGCTCACACCTTTAATCCCAGCACTCAGAGGCAGAGGTAGGAGAATTGCCTTGAGTTCAAGGCCACCCTGAGACGACAGAGTGAATTCCAGGTCAGCCTGGACTACAGGGAGACCCTACCTCACAAAAACCAAAATTAAATAAAAATAGAGTTGACTCATTATAATTTCAGTTACTAATACAGAGCATATATCTATTTTAGGACTAAGATGCCCCATTCAATAGCCTGGACATCTTCACGTTAGAAATACGTTGTTTATGTAAATTTCAATTACAGGAAGCCTTCCTTCGTTTCCTCTGGTGATCCTAGCCGCACACTTTCTGGAATGTACTCAACTCTCCTGCAGTGCTTTCATATTGTAATTGTCCTTTGTCAGGCGCTGAGATCTGTCACACCACAGTTAACATGTGACTCTAAAATCTCTAATCCTGAAGAAGTAATGTGAGTTTTGTAAGGAGTCATAATGACATTGTGATGAGTTTTGACGACCATTTATCTTTTGGGGTCCACACTGAAACATTTAATATAACGTCCAGGATTTGCTTCAAAGTGATACAAGGAAGAGACATGGGTGAGGACAGTTTGCCCTGAGCTGACAGTGACGGAAGCTGAGCGATAAGTGCCTGAAACTTTAATGCACACTGTAGATTATTTTGCATGAACGAAATTTTCCATTACAAATTTTCAATGTCTAGGATGACTCAAAAGTCACCATACTGCCGAGAAGAAGTGACGGGGCAGTATTAGGCACTGAAACATTGCTATAACTCCCTCCAAGGCTCAGGGTCCATTGCGGAAGAGGTGGCAGAAAGAATGTAAGAGCCAAAGGAAGGGTAGGACTGCCTACAATGTAACCGTCCAGACAGAAATTGGCCTCAATATCCATGACCTTGTAGTGCCTAGCAATACTTTCACAGACCCTCATAATAGGAAGAAAGATGATATAGCTAGGAAGTGGGAATCGTCCGCGCGGTGTGCGCCCCCAGGGTGCTCTCTGCACCCAAGTTGCCCAGAGAGTTCCCTCTGTAGGTTTGAGTCAAGATCTCAGTCATCCTGATAATTCCAAGTTGGATTCTAAACGCTGCAAGAAAAAGAATTTTCAGGAAAAAGTGCTATATCCAGCAGTCTACATATGGCAGAAGTGAGGTCAATGTTCCGGGAAGTTCTTCCAAAACAAGGGCAGTGGTCTGTGGAAGATGTAACCACAATGGTGATGTGTAAACCCAAACTTTTACCCTTAAAATCTTTGACTCTGGAAAAACTGGAGAAAATGCAGCAAGCAGCACAAGACACAGTTCGCCAACAGGAAATGGCAGAAAAAGAAAATGGCAAATAATTCACTGACACCTTAGGAAACACCTACCTTACCTGTTAGAAACTAGAAAACGTTCTGTATGCAAAAAGATTTGGTAATAAAATGGATATTCATATAATTTTAAAACAACCAAGATATGAAATTTATGAATTTAAACAATGGCTTGTAGTGAAAGAACTCTGAATCAAATTTTATGGTATTCTTTTTAGAAAATGATCTTAACCATTGTAAAACATTCATGATTCCTAGCACTGTTTTCTATAGCCATAAGAAACCAAATACTCTTTTAAACATTGTATCATTACATGTGTACAAAAACCTAATTTGAAAATACATTCCAGACTTGGCATAAAGTATTCTGCATTAATTAAAAACAAATGTTTTAACTAAAAAAAAAATAGGAAGAAAGATGATGATATCAAAATAAAAGAGAGACTAATGGAGAGAGGAAGTGGATATGATGGAATGTGGATTTGTGAGGGGGAAAGTGGGAGGGGGAGGGAATTATCATGGTTTATCGTCTGTAAGTATGGAAACTATCAAAAGAAAGAAAGAAAGAAAGAAAGAAAGAAAGAAAGAAAGAAAGAAAGAAAGAAAGAAAGAAAGAAAGGCAGAAAGAAAGAAAGAAAGAAAGAAAGACAGAGGGCTGGAGAGATGGCTTAGCAGTTAAGTGCTTGCCTAAGGACCCCGGTTCGAGGCTCGATTCCCCAGGACCCACGTTAGCCAGATGCACAAGGGGGCGCACACATCTGGAGTTCGTTTGCAGTGGCTGGAGGCCCTGGCACACCCATTTTCTCTCTCTCTCTGCCTTTCTCTCTCTGTCTGTCACTGTCAAATAAATAAATAAAAATAAACCAAAACAAATTTTAAAAAGAAAGAAAGAAAGGAAAGAAAGAAAGAATAGCTGGGTGTGGTTGCACACACCTTTAATCCCAGCACTTGGAGGCAGAGATAGGAGGATCCCTGTGAGTTTGAGGCCACCCTGAGACTACATAGTGAATTCCAGGTCAGCCTGGGTTACAGTGAGACTAACCCTACCTCGAAAAACAAAAATAAATAAATAAATAAATTTTCAGTGTCTGCTGACAGAACTGGTTGTGTGCATTTGTGTGTGTGCTTATGTGCACACACACACTCACCGTAAAGACAGGAGAGTCATCTAAGTGAGCAGTATACTTGAATGAATCAGGCAACTCACATTTGATCCTAATTCAGTCATTAAATAATTTGGAAACACTGAACTAATCACTTACCCTCTCTGTACCTCAGTGTCCTTATTGGTTAAAATGGAAAAATTGGATGAAGGGTTTTTACAAAAGTCTCTGAACTTGGGCTGGGAGATGGCTTAGTGGTTAAGGCACTTGCCTGAGAAAGCCTAAGGACCCATGTTCAACTCTCCAGATCCCATGTAAGCCAGACACTCAAAGGTAAGGCAAGAACAAGGTTACACATACCCACTAGGTGGCACAAGCATCTGGAGTTCAATTGCAGTGGCTGAGGCCCTGGTGTGCCAGTTCTCTCTCTCTCTCTCTAAAATAAATTTTTTAAGTCTCTGAACTTCAGATAACCATACTAGGATATTTCTAAATTTCTGCAGGTTAAGCTGTATGTGTGATGCCTCAACAACCCCCTTGCCAGTAGCTATAGCATGAGACAGACTGCCTTTAGCATATAATCCATACTTCTCCAAAGAGACTTAATTAGCTGTGTGTCCTTCTCAAATGGACTTCAGTGGAAGAATGACCCAAAGCCCTCAGTCAATAAGATGTGCCCCTTTCTTTCTGTGTGCTGAAAGCCTCCTTCATGAACAGTCATCTTGGGAAGACCTTCCACATCCCATTCATCTATGAAAGGAGAAAAACCTTCCTTCATTTAACTGGTAGATCCCATGTTTTCTGAATATCAACTCATATTCTCCCTTAAAACAGCAGCTCTGTGTGTGTGTGTGTGTGTGTGCCTCAAACTCATTATGTGAATAAGAATCTGAACTCCACATTCGTTTATGGGGTTCTGGAGATAGAAACCAGGGCCTTGTGCATGGTTGGCAAGCACTCTCCCAGCATTTGGAGGTAGAGGTAGGAGGATGGCTATGAGTTCGAAACCAGCTCTCGACTACAGAGTGAGTTCCAGGTCAGCCCTACCTCAAAAAAAAAAAAACAAAAAAAAACCAAAACAAAGAAAGGAAAAGAAAAGAAAACCAATGAATTTCCTCCTCAGCCCTAAAACATCAGCTGATGAGAAGGAAGGCACAGTGGAGAAGGGGAGATAGAAACAGACAAAGGGGCCGTTTAAAAACACCAGGCAACAGTCTGGTTGAAAATTACTGACTTTTAATATCTTTGTGGCATTTGTGAGAAAAAAGGAAAGAAAAAAAAAGACAGTGCTCTCTGAAATGGAAGCAAGCTCCCTGCTGGCTAGATTTGTTTGTTTGTTTGTTTGTTTTGAGGTAGGGTCTCCCTCTAGCCCAGGCTGTCGTGGAATTCACTCTGTAGTCTCAGGCTGGCCTCGAACTCACAGTGATCCTCCTACTTATGCCTCCGGAGGGCCGCGACTAAAGGTGTATGCCACCGTGCCCAGCTAGCTTGTATAGTGCTGGAAAGTGCTACGTTAGCTGCTGAGGGATGAGGGTCACCAGCATCGTGAACAAGTAGTGGATCCTGCAAACGACAAAATCAGCCATCCATGCAAGATGCACACAGTGGAGCAAGAGGGACACAGAAGATATGGAGGTAATCAACTGGATATGAGGCCCACTCGGGGGGGGGGAGCTCATACCTGGCACTGAGAACCAATCTAGTCTATAAGCTTCAAGGGTCATGGACTGTAGAGAGCTTTTTTTTTAAATTTTTTTGTTTATTTTTATTTATTTATTTGAGAGCAACAGACAGAGAGAGAGAGAGAAAGAGGCAGATAGATAGAGAGAATGGGCGTGCCAGGGCCTCCAGCCACTGGAAACGAACTCCAGACGTGTGCGCCCCCTTGTGCATCTGGCTTACGTGGGTCCTGGGGAATCGAGCCTTGAACCAGGGGTCCTTAGGCTTCACAGGCAAGCGCTTAACCACTAAGCCATCTCTCCAGCCCGAGAGAAGCTTTTGCTGGTCTTTGGCTAAAGGGAGAAGTTGTGCCTGTCAAAAGGTCTTCCTTTGATCCGTGCTGTTCTCACCCTTGGCTAGAGAATCTGCTCGTCATAGATAATAGCAAATACTGGGGAGATCCAAGACCCACCAGAATAGCAAGAAAAGAAAATTCAAACTACCTAGCACCAGATGAGTCACCTGTCAACAGAGTCCAGGAAACATGACCGAGGAAGTGGTGGGTTAAGCAGGAGTGCTGCTCTCATGACCAGCCTGACAACCTCCTCCAGGGAGATGGCAGTAGACACTGAGGAGACTCCAAACTCATCAAGCGGAAAATTAGAGGGTGCTGAGAGCTCAACACTAAAGGAGACGTCTAACACCCCCTCCAAGGCCCAGGGCAGAGAAAGGGTGTTAAGAGCCACAGCATGGGAAGGTGTGTCCTGAAACATTGTTCCTCCCACCAAGACTGACCGGTGCATTCAGGACCCCACAGTGAATACCAATAACTCCATGAGGAGGCCCCCCAGTGGACTGAGGTGGGGAGTGGAGACATAAAACAGGATGGGCATATGACCAATTTGCTATATGTGTATATACTGAAGTTCTCAAAAGAAGGTGTTCATTTTAAAAAGTCAAGCCAAACACAGAAAGCACAAAAAGTACATGAACGTTCCCAAATCTGCCATCAAGAAGAGCTATTATTACCTCTTGGAGATAAAGAGTTTCAGGGAAATTACCAGCACCCAAGGATCCTAGGATATGTGAATGATTTCAAGGTGGGTCAAGGGAGAAGAATCGAAGCTTGAAACACCTTGTATTGGTAAGAAAAAGAAATGCTCAAAAATTTATGGACTATTTGATAAAGAAACAGGAGCCCAGTGGATGGTATGGATGGCCAAATCTGAAGAAATTCAAGAGTTAAAATAATTCAGAGCAGTAATAAATACAAATAAAGAAAATATTCTGCTTATGCATTTGTATGAGCATAGCCACCTATGTGTGCATGGTTTTCCTTGCATGTGTGTGTGAAACATTCTTAATCAAATGTTTGAACTGACAGCAGTTTTCAAGAAAACCTAGAACTGCAGAGATGCTTCAGTGGATAAGGAGCTTGCCTGCAAAGCCTAAGGATGCAGGTTCGATTCCCCAATACCCGTGTAAAGCCAGATGCACAAGGTGGTGCATGTGTCTGGAGTTTGATTGCAGTGTCTAGAGGCCCTGGCATGCCCATTTTATCTCTGTCTCTCTCTGTCTCTCTTTCTTTCCCTTTTTTCTCTCATAAATAAAATATTTAAAAAAAAGAAAATCTATCCCAAATAATGTAGAGTTGTTTTAAATATGTCTTGTTGCACTAATTTTCAGCACATTTTATATTGTCCTTATACCGCTTCATTTTTACAAACATGCGCATGCACGTGTGTACATATTTGCGTGCATGTGGCATATGTGTGTATGTGGGCACATGTTTGCATGCATTCAGAGGCCAGAGGTCAATGTCGGCTGTCTTCTTCAGATGCAGCTCACCCTATTCCTTAAGCCAGGGTCTCTCACTGAACCTGGAGCACAGATTTGGCTAACGAAGCTGGCCAGCAAGCGCCAGGGAGTCCCTGCGTCAGCCTCTCCAGCACTGGCTCTACGGATGCACACCACCACTGTCAGCGTTTCACATGGGTGCTGGAGATACAAACTCAGGTCCGCATGTCGCATAGTAAGCACTCTGTCCCCTGAGCCACGTCCTCAGCCCCACTGCTTATTTTAACAATGGCTCTCTACTTCTCCAAGTGTTTCCTGGTTTTTGTTTTCTTTTTGTTTTTCAAGGTAGGGTCTCACTCTAGCTCAAGCTGACCTAAATTCACTATGTCATCTCCGGGTGGACTCAAACTCACGGCAATCCACCTACCTCTGCCTTCCAAGAGCTGGTACAAGAGGTGTGCGCCACCACGCACGGCTGATGTTTTGTGTTTCCATCTATTTTCTGTTGCTATAATGGAATATTTGAGGTTAGGTAATTTATGAAGAACAGAGGTTTTATTTGTAACAGTCCCGACATCTTGGAACTACAAGAGCATGGCAGGCACGTGGCACCAACATCGACTTGACATTTGGAAAGGGTCTCATGACACATCCTAATATGGCAGAGGGTATCACAGGCAGATATAAGCCAGCATGCCAACTGAAGCTTTTCTTCCCTTTATAAAACCCCTGCTACCATGATAGGGGCCCATTCATGACCACATTTATTTCTAATTAGCTCCCATGTCTCTATTTCCAAATGCCATTAACTTTTAAATTTGGGGATGAAGTTTTGGGGTACACTCAAATCAGCAATCCATTCTACCAACAGATTGGTGGAGTCTAGTCTGTTCTTCAAATTATGTTTCCCCAAAGTATTTTTTTTCCAAATTGATAAACTAAACTTCCTCAAAAGTTAAAACTTTTGTTGTTTGAAAAACAACGTGAAGGGAGGCAGTTGTAGCTCAGTTGGTAGAGGACTTGCCTAGCATACACAGAGGCCTGGGCTCAACCCCCAGCACCATGTAAAGCTGGGCATGGTGGCATTTTGCATAGTCCCAGTTCTCCAGAAGCAAAGGCCTGAGAATTAGAAGTTTAAGATCATCCTTATCTATAAAGCAAATTTGAGACCAGCCTAGACTATGTGAGACTCTGTCTAGAAAGAAAGAAAGAAAGAAAGAAAGAAAGAAAGAAAGAAAGAAAGAAAGAAAGAAAGAAAGAAAGAAAGAGAAGAGGAAGGAATAAAGGAGGGAAAGAGAGAGAGGAAGGAAGGAAAGAGAGAGGAAGGAAGGAAGGAATAAAGGAAGAAAAGAAAGAGAGAGGAAGGAAGGAAAGAGAGAGGGAGGGAGGGAGGGAAGGAAGGAAGGAGGGAAGAAAGAAAGGAAGGAAACAGGAAAGCAGTAAGGCAGGACCGCACACTGCAGAAAAAGTGCGCAGAGGAGAGCACGTGTCTCTCGGAGGACTCGTGTAGGGAGTATGCGAGGAACTCCTAGGACTGAGTAATAAGGAAGCAAGAATCAAATTGGAAAACGGAGCCACTTCACCACCCAAAATGCACACATAGAAAATAAGCAGAGATGCTCACCATCCTTAATCATCTCCAAGTGGGGAGCATCCCATCTTTAATCCTGACATACTGTCCTTCAAGTTGCTGGGAGAGTCACTCGAGAATTACTTGGCAGTGCCAGCTGTTTCATTAATCTACTGCATATTGTTGCCTGCTTTCTGATTAAATGTCATGATCTGACTTTGTAGTTCAGTCCTGAACAACCTCAGGATGGAGCAAGGCTTACATGCAGATTTGCAATTGAATATACCCAGAAAGTTTTACTTGCTTAAGCATCGGTTCTCATAACGAACCTCAAACAACTCTATCCTCATTTGAGTGGGTGGTTGGGGTTACATCTAGCCTAGGACTCTTGAAGAGAATTTGCCCAGCATCTCTGCTTAGCAATTATGCCAGCTTTTTTCCTTTGAGACTGAAAAAGCAGTTATAGAAATCAGATTTTTGTCTCTTCTAAATATGCAGACTCATACTCCAAGCCTCTCATTTGTGATTGAATAATAAAGAAAAATAAGCTGAGAGGGAAGAAGACAACATTCTCATTTCTGAACTTAATTTAAAGCAGGCTTAATTCACCTCAAGCCACATAAGAGGAGAAAAGCAATTCCTCATTAGATGCCAATTAGAATAAACCTCTCTTATAAAGATGGGATGAAGGTCGTGGGATCTGAATATGTAAACAGAATGGTTATTAGAGGCAGCATTTGGTGTTGCATGTTATGCTAATCCCCTATAATTTGGGACATTTTTTATTCCTCCATATAATAACAATACATAACATTTTCTGAGTAATTACTACATGTCAGTGCCAATGCTTTCCTCTATCCTTTCACAGAAACTGTCTCTGGGGGATGGTAATGTACAGTGATGGACTAATCCAGTTCCCTAGCACAAGAAGAAAAAGAAAAAAAAAATCTCATTTTATAAAGCCCCAGAGATCAGAGATGTTAAACAATTTGCCCAGATCACAGAAGTGGTAAATAGTTGGAGTAAAATACAAACTCAAGTGGTATGTGTCATGCTAATTTTTCTGGGGAGATGTAGATGGACGTCTGTTCACCCTTAGATAGGGCACCAATAACAGGGTACTATCCAAGCCCAGCTTGGGGAACCAGTGAGCTCACTGGGCTATACAAGAGCATGGGTGGAAACGATCCTTACAGGAGCGTGTGTGGGTGGCTCCAAAACAGCCGCATCACCAAAACATACCCACCTCGTCATGGGTGATAACCTCAAGGAAGCTGCATCATGGAGTTGAATTTACCCGAGCACCTCCCAACATCACCTGCATCTGGAGTACAGGAAGGAGTAACCCCAGGTAAAGGTGCTGTGAGTCACCCCACTAATGAGGCAAGAGAGTAGAACTGAGAGGGAGGCTCCAGAGGCATCAAGATTAGCTCTTGGGCAAACCGAAACTGTTCATTTACTTAATTATTTATTTGCAAAGGAGAGAGGAGTGGTTGTGGAGAGAGGATGGGTGTGTCAGGTCTTTTGGCTGCTGCAAATGAACTCCAGCTATATGCACCACCTTTGAGCATCTGGCTTTATGTGGGCACTGGGGAACCAAACCTTAACCTTAACCACTGAGCCATCTCTCCAGCCTCCAAACCTAAATATTTTAATCTGCATTTCCATTTTCCTGTTCTTGGGGTCCCCTGGAAGGTTGAAACGCAGTCGACCAAAATTAGATTCCTGTCTCTTCTTAGACAACATCTGCCCTGCTCGCCCCGCCTGCCCCCCTCCGTTTGAGCGCAGGCTTGGTGACCAGTCTCTTGTCTCTGGGACCTCTCCCTCTCTGTAATGGTTTAGGTTGGCCATCAACTTGACCAGACCTACAGTCACCTATGAAACAAGCCTCTGGGCGTACCTGTAAGGAATTATCTTGATTAGACTAACAGAGGTGAGAAGACCCTCCTCAGCTGTGATGAAATGGTTGACAGAAGAACCTCCCAGAAGTTCAGAGCAGCCAACCTGGCCATCGCAGCAGTGAACAGCAATGCGAATGAGAGGCTCTGTCTCAAGTGAGATAGAAGAAGAAATCCAACACCCAAAACTTGTCCTCTAACCACAGACTTGCTGTGGTGCACATGCACATGCGTGCGCACACATCTACACAAAAAAAATTAAATTAAATTGGAAAAGAGACTGAGATCAGAAAGCTTACATCAGACTTTTATGTGGGTTTGAATTCCACATATATCTCCCTCTGAGTGGCCTTGTACAAATCATATAACCTCTCTGTGCCAGTCTCTGATCTGTAAAATATATATAATAGTATAATTGATCTCCTGAGGTGGTCAAAAGGCTTATATCTATCTGCAAGCCAGCATAGTGCTTAGCACTTGAAAAAGCAGTGCATATGTAAATGCACCAAATATATTAAAGGTTATAATAATTGCATGATAGAATTTTAGCTATTTAATTTCAGCACTTAAATATTATAATTTAAAATATTTCAAATTGTCCACATTTCTTTTGGTTGTTTACTTTTTAATGCCCAGAGGGAATGTAGTTAATTTTTTTTAAAGATCTGAGTCTTAAGCATTCTATTAATGTCTAGACCTTCTAAAAACCAGGAAAGCAATCTGCTTACACATTGCTTTTGGGGCTGGGAGAACCCCTTTCTCTCCCCCATGGAAAACAAACTGTATTTTCATTAGGTGATAACATAGGGGACATCAGAGAAAAAAAAAAATTAAATCCTTAAGTAACAAATTAGAAGGATTTGTCATTATGAAAATAAGAAGATATGCATGTAAATAACTCCTAGGTAAATTCTCTCTTTGGGTCCCCAAGGTGCTGTGAGAAATGGGAATACGTTATATTGCATTATAATTTATAATTGGATTTTGAAGTATACTCAGTAATAGGCCTAGGAACAGAGCTGGGAATTAATCCTCAGTTCACACCTCTTGCATTTCTGGGAATGTTGCCAAGCTGGACTCCACATGAGACACACTTTCATGTATATATTTTACGGGGCCAGCCAGGGACCCAGGACCCTAATCCAGGGATGTTCATACACATGAGAAATGTTGGGCCTGAAAGCTAATGGATCAAAATGATGTATTTCTCTTGCTACACTTTCTTGGGCTTCAGGAGATGCTAATGAAGTGAGATTTATCTGTGTTAGTCAGTCCTGAGATGACTGATGAAAAACTGAGTTGCAATACAATTTGGAGAAAAGCTTAATATGTTTCCTACAAGCAAGAGTCTGTTGTGGACATGTGACCTCTGGTGTTCAGCAAGGCAGCCTGTGGAAGCAGAGACAATGGCTGTCAGCGTGGCAAGAAGACGAGGGTGGAGAGGTCCGAAAGGAATGGATTCCGGCTGGGGGCTTTTCAGGATAAAACCCTGGTCTGGGAAGTGATCCTTATAACACTATCAAATAAGAACTTCCTTTCAGGTCAAACCACGAATAGTTAGCCAGGGATCCAGAAGTGCCATGTTCCCCCTAAATCTGAGGAGGGTGTGTCTAAGCAGAGTGATTAGCCTTAAATTACTTCTCATCATCACAGAGCCGCCACCGTGTAAGCTCAGAGCCCGCCCCAGAGTCAAACACTGAGCTCAGAACTGTACTTGAGCTGGGCGTGGTGGCGCACACCTTTAATCCTAGCACTTGGGAGGCAGAGGTAGGAGGCTGGCTATGAGTTCGAGGCCATCCTGAGAATACATAGTGAACTCCAGGTCACCCTGGGCTAGAGTAAAAAACCTGTCCTGATTTGCATGGCAGGAACTAAAACCAAAAAGAGGCTGGCACCCAAATAAAAACTGCCACAGGGGTAGAGAGATGGCTCAGCAGTTAAGGCGCTTGCCTGCAAAACCTAAGAACCAGGGTTCAATTCCCTAGCACCCTAGTACCCTAGTAACCATGTAAAGCCAGATGGACAAGGTGCTACATGTGTCTGGAGTTCATCTGAAGTGGCTAGAGGCCCTGGGACTTAATTTCTCTCTCTCTCTATAAAATAAAATAAAATAAAATAAATACTGCCACAGTCCATCTTCTCAGAGCCATCACTGCCCTGCCCATGGGTTCCTTATAGCATACTCAATAAACGTGCCTCTTCCTACTCTGATCTGACTTGAGCAAATTTTTTCACCATTCTAACCCCTTCTTCCACGGAATAACAGTTCTCTCCCATTTCTCCGGGACCTTCAGTGAACCATGTGAAGGCTGTGAGACAATGGTTTCCTGCTGCCGAGGCTCCCTGGTGTGACCAGGAGGTCTCTGCTCCCACACAGGCTGATGACTACCGTAAGGATGAGGGACCTGGCCTCTGCTAAGAACTTTTTCTGTCTCTTTTTCAGGACCCTTAGGAACCGAGAGGCTTGGGAACTATTTCACAGTTTCCAGCCAGGGCATTTTGTCACTGGCCAAGTGATGTGCTAAGAAGACCTAAGCCTATATCCCATGAAGGGCTCCACTTGAGGAAGCTAAAGTTCCCAAAACAAACAATAGGCACACTTAACAGAACAGGAATTCAGGCAGGGTGTGCATAATTACATACATACTCACAAGCTTAATAGAAGGTATAAAAATGGCAGTGATAAAACATTAATTCTTGGGGCTAGAGAGATGGCTCAGCATCTAAAGGCGCTTTCTTATTAAGAACTGATAACCCAGGTTCAATTCCCCAGTACCCATGTAAGCCAGATGCACAAAGAGGCACATGTATCTGGAGTTCATTTACAGTAGCAAGAGGTCCTGTAGCGCCCATTCTCTCTCTCTCTCTCTCTCTCTCTCTCAATCTCTCTGCTTGTGCATAAATAAAAATGAAAAATATCTTTTAAAAAACAGCTTGTTAATTCTACCAAATTGAAATAACCCCAGGCCCCACTTCAAACCCTGCCCTGTTTCACTCCAGACTGGCCAAAGATAATCATAAATATACCAAACTAGACCCAGAGAGTCCCAAATCCCTCACCATTCTGGCAGTTCATTTCCTTAGCCAGGCCTTCTCACACTAAAATTTCAAAGCTAGATGGCCCCAAGCCCCTTTTCCCAGCTTACTAAGAACTCATTCAAGTAACCAGAAGGAGGCTCGAGAACCAAAAAGGACCAGGAGAAAGGGGACCATGACAAACAACAGGCCCAATACAATCAGATAATGGCCTCCCTTTCATCTCACAAATAACACAGGGGATTAGTGAACCCCTAATTTTCCAGGCATCAATGAGACCTCAGTGTTATTAGAACAATAAGGCCTATACCAGATCCTAGATTTGGACCAATGAGTCTCCAATCAGAAACTACCTGGAGTTGACCTGTTTTCTGGTCACAACTGTTCCTTAAGGTCCAGGTACAACTTGTTCATTCCAGTGGATGGAACCCCACTACAGGTCTTAACAATTGTATAAAAAGCAATGTTTTTAAAATGCTCCAGGGCTGGAGGGATGGCTTAACAGTTAAGGCATTTGCCTGTACAGCCAAAGGGCCCAGGTCGAATTCCCCAGGACCCACATAAGCCAGATGCACAAGGTGGTGCATGTGTCTGGAGTTCATTTGCAGCAGCTGAAGGTCCTGGTGTGCCCATTCTTTCTTTCTTTCTCTCTTTCTCTCTCTCTCTCAAATAAATAAATAAAAATAAATAAAATTGGGGCTGAAGTGTAAAAAAAAAAAAAAGCAATGTTTTTAAAATGCTCCAGGGCTGGAGAGTTGGCCTAGCAGTTAAAGCACTTGCCTACAAAGCCTAGGGACCCAGGTTCAATTCTGCAGTACCATGAAGCCAGATGCATAAGATAGTGCATACATCTGGAATTTGTTTGCACTGGCTAAAGGCCCTCATGCAGCACCCATTCTCTCTCTGCCTTTCTCTCTCTCCCTCTCTCTCTGCCTCTTTTTCTCTAATAAATAAATAGAATAAAATAAAATATTCAAATAAAATAAAACAAAAAGCTCCAAACTACATCCTTTACCTTCTTGTGGGTCTCTGAGGAAAGTCTCTTCAGAAATGGGCCTCCTTTTAATATACAATTCAACTGAACCAATAGAAAGAAAGTCAGAGACTCCTTAGTCACACTTTCAACAAAATCATCTTTCCCATCCCAAGTCTAAGTACTTAGACCGTGTGGCAGGTTAAAGAAGCCACAGAAGTGACCTCCAACCAACTTCTCAAGGTAGGGTTTGGTGAGCTGGGGAGATGGCTCAGTGGTTAAAGGCTCTTGCTTGCAAGCCTTCCAGCCGCAGTTTGATTCCCCAGCACCCGCATAAAGCCAGATGCCTAGTGCTGAACACACCTGTAATCTCAACTTGCCTACAGCAATAGGAGGTGGAGCCAGGAGAATCCAGAAGCTCGTGGGCCGGGTAGACTCGTGCACATGCAATGACAACAGAAAAACAAACAAAAAAGCAAACAAGCCACAGGCACTACTGTATCTCAGGCAAGGTGGAAGGAGAGGACACACGCTGAGGTTGATCTCACACCCCCACATGTGTACCATGGCAAGAACACACACACACATTGCAATAACAGGGTTTGTTAATGTCAGGAGGGGAATGTGGAGTTGAGAGCAGTGACACCTCTCTGGACTCTAGATGGGCTCAGAACTCTCCCAAGCCAATGGCTCTTGAATTCTTGCCTTATGATTAACAAAGAACTGGTGAGTATGGACATGAAGAAAGGTAAGTTATGAAAGATTTATTTTAAGAGTTTATTTATTTAAGAGAAGAAAAGCAGTAAAGCTCCCAAGCTGTGAGGTCCCCTCCCCAGCAAGCTACGAGGAGTCCCAAGAGGGAAATTCCACTTGGGGATTTGGATCCGGTCTTTGTAATTGAGCATCCAATTCAGATGAGCCTCATTGCCAGGTTCAAATGTATACGGGAGACCTTACTCAGTTGGGGACCAGAGAGGAGAGGCAGACTCAGAAAGAGCCTGCCAGTGGGGAGAAGCCAGGAGAAGGAGGGAGAGGAACCAGGAAGCTATTGCTAATGGCCATCTTGAGTCAGACTTGAGGATCCTTCTAGTCTTACCAGGGCAGGGTGACATTTATTTTTTTTGGGGGGGGGGGGTCTGTGTCCCTGACTACCTGCAAAAGAAAAGTCCCTTGCTCCCAATCTCATCGTAACATACTCATCCATTGGCTTACCAAATCCTTACACAGCAACCCCGTCCCATGGCACATAACCTGGGACCTAGGAGGTTTCCAGGATGTTGCATTTTAGTGCTGAGTGAAGCTGGGAAAGTCACAGGTAAACTAGGCATCTCCTGTTCCTGACTTGCGACACATACCCATCCCACAAGGCAGGGGGTCATGGGAATTGATTAAAGGTTCTTGATTTGCAATACATGCCTGTCCTCTAAGGCAGGAAGTCGGCAGAAATGATTCCAGGAAAATGTCCAAATTCTCATCTCAACACACTGTCCTGCTACACAGTGAAATACACAGTACTGGTTCCAAAGGTCAAAGACAGAAGGCAGTAAGAGTCCCTTAGCGCGAGGTGACCAAACCAGTGTCTGAACATTCAGCCTACCTCAGGACACAACCAGGGCCGGAACAGCTAAGCCTGTGCAGCACATTAGAAGCTTCTCACAGGGGTCAAGCCTCTTTCCCAACCTAGAAAATGCAAACACTCCCAGCCCATGGCATCAAAACTGAGCTATTTTATTTGGTCAACCCATTTGGTTTGTTTCTGGTTATATCTATAAACTCAGACTTTCTACGGGGAAAAGTCTACATTGGGAGTCTTTTGGAAATACAAGGTTCAGGGCTGGAGAGATGGCTTAGCGGTTAAGGTGCTTTCCTTGCAAAGCCTAAGAACCCAGGTTTGATTTCCCAAGACCAGCATAAGCCAAATGCACAAGGTGACACATGCATCTGGAGTTAATTTCCAGTGGCTGGAGACCCTAGTGAGCCCATTCTCTCTCTCCCTCTCTCTCTCTCTCTCTCTTTCTCTCTCTCAGTCTCTCTCCAATAAATAAAATATTTTTAAATATTTTATTATTTATTTCTTTTTTTTTTTTTTTTGGTTTTGGTTTTTCGAGGTAGGGTCTCACTCTAGCCCAGGCTGACCTGGAATTCACTATGGAGTCTCAGGGTGGCCTCGAACTCACGGTGATCCTCCTACCTCTGCCTCCCGAGTGCTGGGATTAAAGGCGTGCGCCACCACGCCCGGCTTATTTCTTTACTTATTTGACAGAGAAAGAGGGAGGGAGAGAGAGAGAATGGGTGCACCAGGGCCTCCAGCCACTGGAAATTAACTCCAGATGCTTGTGCCCCCCTTATGCAGCTGGCTAATGTGGGTCCTGGGGAATCAAACCTGGGTCCTTTGGCTTTGCAGGCAAACGCCTTAGCTGCTAAGCCATCCCTCCAGCCCAAATAAAATACCTTTAAAAATATTTTTTAAGTATGAAATATGAGGTTCAAGGAAATGTTCTTCCATTCTCCTCTACATCTTAGCTCTGAATTCTCCTAACTCCTACAAATAGAGTCTAGTATTAAGACAGACCATGAGGGCTCTTGCAAGCTTTTTTTTTTTTTTTTTTTTTTTGGCATGGGGGGCCCTATAGTCATTCTGAGACAGCTGCACTTAATCTTTTCAAAAATGTTTTTATTTATGTATGAGAGAGAGTGCACACCAGGGCTTCTTGCCATTGCAAATGAACTCCAGGTGCGTGTGTCACTTTGTGCAGCCTATTCTACATGGGTACTGAGAAATCAAATCCAGGCTTGCAGGCTTTGCAAGAAAGTACCTTTAACCTCTGACTAATCTCCCCAGTCCATCCACACTTAATCTTAGCCAACCCCTACTCTAAAAAAAAAAAAAAAAAAAAAAAAAAAAAAAAAAAGCATGCTCTAAGATAACTGTGTGCCCAGACCTTCAGTAAAGAAATCAGATCCCTTTGCTAAAGTTAGAGCAGTCAAGGAAAGGTGAGTCTAATGCTTCAGACAGCTGGGCTCCATTCGCCCTGTGTTCAGCAGGAATCCACGCTGCTTCTCTGACCCCAGGGCAGTTAAGATGCTCCTGAAGGAGCAGGTTCTCTCTCTCAGTCCCGTGTGTTTGTGACAACTGCTGTCGCTTATCTTTGTGTATTCCAGTGCCCTGCTTGCAGAATGTGTCTGCAAAGATGGGCAAAGCAGAGGTTTGGGGGAGATTTTGAAAGCCAGCCAGGAGAAAACTTGAAGACCAGAGATCTTCAAGCAGATATTATTTACAGCCCTGGGTGAAGCCGGGGCTGGCCGGATAACAGTGAGCCCGAAGCCCAGCTTCAAAGAGCGGCTTGCGGAGGTGGCGTGGGGGTGGCTGAGGATGCCCTTGGAATTGAGCGCTTTTATGTGTCCATCATTGTCCCCACAGCAGAGAATTGTTAATCAGGTACAGGTGGTAAAAGTCTCTTCAACGTACAGCCTGACAGCTCTACCTGACAGCTGGTAGTCAGGTTGCCATGTCAACAAGATGAGACTCTACTGGGGTTTTATTTACTCGTTGCCCAGTTCTGTCTGAGTAGCTCTTAGCTGTACTAGGAGCTAAGAAACTCGAGCTGAGATTCTCAGACAGCCTCCCTAGACAGGAATCATTTTGACCCCACTGGGGAAGCTGAAAAGCTATAAGGCACACGAAGCCTAGGAAGAGAACGGGAAAGTGAGGGTGGGAAAGTGAGGACAGCTGGAACCTTTAGGTGAAGAATCCTATTCCATTGGCAGCAGGATTAAGGTTTATAGTTTGTCTTGTGCCTAGAGTTGGTTTCATTTCATTCTTACAACTATGCTATGGACTTGATACTAGTATATCCATTTTACAGATGAGCAAAGACATGCGGAAGAGCTATATAGCAAAGCAACAACCTTTTTTTGTTCATTTTTATTTATTTATTTGAGAGTGACAGACAGAGAGAGGAAGAGGCAGGTAGAGAAAGAGAGAGAGAATGGGCGTGCCAGGGCCTCCAGCCACTGCAAACGAGTTCCAGACGCGTGCACCCCCTTGTGCATCTGGCTAACGTGGGTCCTGGGGAATCAAGCTTTGAACCGGGGTCCTTAGGCTTTACAGGCAAGAGCTTAACTGCTAAGCCATCTCTCCAGCCCAACAATTAACTTTTAAGTACATAAGACAATACTATACAGCCACTTAAAATATTTCCCATTCGATTTGCCTTAGCCTGTTGCTGAGGGAAAGACAATCGAAGGAAACCTACATAATATAATATATCCAAATGATCAAATATATACAATGAAAATTATGTAATAAGAGAGAGAGTGATAATACTATGGCAGTAACTGAAGGCTACTTTAATGAGGACACACCTGACGATTATTCAGAATTTACTGAGAAAGAATCTGCCACCAACCCTTGCCCTTGACAGACCTTGAGGCAAGCAATGGAGTGAAAAGGCTTTACAACAGGAAAGGGGGGCTAAGGCGTGCACTGATTCGGGGTGATTGGCAGGGATGCTGAAGGTGGCTGACTAGATGCGGCACGTCTGGTATGATTACTTAGTACATGCTTGGCTTTCCCTGATTGAAGTGAACTTGGAAACAGATACAAGAATTGTAGGGCTAGAAAGATGGCTTAGTGGTTAAGGTGCTTGCCTGCAAAGCCAAAGGACCCAGGTTCTATTCCATAGGACCCACATAAGCCAGATGCACAAGGCAGTGCATGTGTCTGGAATTTTGTGCAGGGTAGAGGCCCTGGTGTGCCCATTCTCTCTATCTGCTTCTTTCTCACTCTCTCGAATAAATAAATAATTAAAAAAAAAAGAGTCTGGAAAAAATAAAAATAAAAAACTGTGAAGCTCAGTTACTGACCAAGTCTTAACCATTTGGGGCCAACTGCTGCAAAGGATGTGACTTGCCATCCGGGACTGCTGGCTGCAGGGTGTCATTCGGAGTTCTGTTTATGCAGAGGGTAGTTCCATTGTTTTACCTTTGTGGATTCAGTCTCAAAATACCAAGTGGCTTGGGCCAGACAGATGGCTCAGCGGTTAAGCTGCTTGCCTGCAATGCCTAACACCTGGGGTTTGGTCCACAGTACCCACATTAAAAGCCAGATACACAAAGTGGTGCATGCATCTGGAGTTTGTTTACAGTGGCAAGAAGTTCTGTCATGCTTGCTCCTTCTCCCTCTCTATCTCTTTCTCTCCTTCTCTCAAATAAATGAAAATATTTAAATATACATATATCAAATGATTCAAATAGCAATAGTAATTATCACTAGGATTTAGAAATAGAATTAACTTTATGTTTATTTTCTTTCTAATTCTTCTCATAGTTTATCGATATTTTATAATAAGCAAATATTGTTTATATGAATGGAAAGATTAAGTCTTTTCTATGGGGAAAACTTTCAAAAACTTGCAGGAGTTTTTCTGATGCAATACAGCTAGTTACAGAAATAGACTGGCACACAGGTCTTTCGAATATCAATGCCTGTGTCATCTAGAGAATTTCAGATATCAATGTATCATATAGAGGTTTTCACGACGTAGTTACTGAAAGAGTTGAGAATGTAGACTCATGTTGAGGACCACCTACAAATCATCTTTTTCTAACGTATCAGTTTCAGGTTGGAGAGCTGGCTTAGTGGTTAAGGTGCTTGCCTATGAAGTCTAAGGACTCAGGTTCAATTCCCCAACACCTACATAAGCCAGATGCACATGGTGACACATGCGACTGGAGTTCATTTGCAGTGGCTAGAGGCCCTGGTGTGCCCATTCTTTCTCCCTCTCTCTCAAATTAATAAAATAAAAACCTTCAATTTCTCTAACATATCACCTTAAAATTAGTTAAGCCTGATTATTAAAAAACTGATAAGGTTTTAATATAAGGTTTTAATCTTCCAAATAAATTGAATTTAATCAAAAGTTAATGATATATGCCTAACTTATTGGGGACAGAGCACATTCCCAGATATCATCTATGAACTGACAAGCATTTTGGACTACCTTCTCAGAAATACATACAAAGCAACAAAATGTCTTGTCATAATTATACAGGACAATGGACCAATAATCTCTGTTGCAGACATCATTTAAAGTCTGGATATAGGAAGATCTTTGAAGTAATCAAAGGCCTTATGTGCACTTCACAAAAATAGTTTTGTATACAGTAAAGTCTGTTTGTGTATAACACAACTTACTTCCTACTAATTTCAGACCACAGTGTGAATAATGTCTGTTAGTACTGGGAAGACTAGCCAGCCTGTATGTGGAAGAAAATAATTTTAATGAATACAAGCAATACATCACATGAAGAGGAAATAAAATGCAAAATTGCAAGACCTTCTTTCAGAAACTGAAGACCAGAAAAGAAGGGAATACTTTAAAGGAGTTTAAAGAAAAAGTCTGAAACCACAGGATTCTACACACACAAAATATTCCGCTAAATAAAGGCAAAAACAATATGTTTTCAGACTTCAAACAGTACCTAACTGAATTTACTGCTAAAAGATTTATACCATAACAATTAGTAAGGAAGATATTTGAGCTGAAATGAAATATCACTAGAAACCCAATTTCACAAACAACAAAGAGGGCTGGAGAGATGGCTTACCAGTATATTCCAATCTCCAGGTCCCACATAGCTAGACATACAGTGACCCAAGCACTCAATGTCACAATATTTTATTATTAAAAAAGGTCTCATGTCTCAGGCAAAATTTCTCTCATTTGTTCAGGAGATGCTAGTGTGTGTTATTTTCTAAAAGAGGTATGTGGTTGTCTGTGTGGCCATCCTCAAAAGAAACAGAATGGACAGGCTTATAGGATCCCAGTCTGAAACGACAGCAAATTATTTCAACTATAAATTTTCCAATTCCATGTAACATGCCTGTTGTTGAAAAGATTCCTCCAACAATACCGCAGAGCCTTACAAAATCACACATGTGCACAACGGGCACACATGTCTGGAGTTCATTCACAGCAGGCTGAAGGTCTTGGCACACCCATTCTCTCTCTCTCTCTCTCTATCTATCTATCTCTATCTCTCCCCCTCTTTGTCTCTCTTTTTTCCCTTTTCTTCCTCTCTCTCTCTCTCTCTCAAAAAATAAGTAAATAAATAAAAAGAGAAGAAGAAAAAGCATCAGAAGTACTAAGTGTTAGACTCTGTAATCTGGACAGCACCCACACAGGCTACAGAATCTCTATGGAATAAATCGCATGCTTAGAATACAACAATGTTAAGAGGTGACAACAGAAAAACACTAGTCAGGCTGGGGAGATGACTTATCAGTTAAGGCGCTTGCCTGCAAAGCCAAAGGACCACAGTTTGATTTCCCCAGGACCCATGTAAGCCAGATGCACAGGGTGGTGCATGAGTCTGGAGTTCATTTGCAGTGTCTGGAGGACCTGGTGCACCCATTCTCTCTTTCTCTCCCTCTTTCTGCCTATCTCTCTCTCTCAAATAAATAAAAATAAAACATTACAAAAGAACACTAGTTTAGGGCTGGAGGAATGGCTTAGCAGTTAAGGCATTTGCCTGCAAAGCCAAAGGATCCAGTTTCAATTCCCCAGGACACACGTTAGCCAGATGCACAAGGTGGCACACACATCTGGAGTTCCTTTGCAGTAGCTGGAGGCCCTGGCGCACCCATTCTCTCTCTCTCTCTCTGTCTCTCTCTCTCTCTCTCTTTCTCCCCCTCTCTCTGTCAAATAAATAAATAAAAATAAAATATTTTTTTAGAAACCTATTTTAGCTAGCAAACTAAAATAGGAAACTTTAAGGACACAACAAAAACAGCAAGACCAGAGCTATTCCAATGGGATTAGCCCCTATTGGGGAGTATTTTCCTCCCAGGGAAGGAAGTCCAATGGCAGAAGGTTGGAACATGGATTAAAATAGAGTGAAAGCCTCAGAAAATTGGCACTGTTTTTTGAGCAACAGATGTTTTAGAGAAAAGAGATGGAGGAATAAAGGGGGAGAGAGAGACAGAGAGAGAGAGAGAAGCAAGCCCCACATGGCAGCAGCACCCACAGCAGTAAGGGAGATGCCAGGCAGCACAAAGCCTTTCTGACCCTGCAGCTCAAAACCCTTGAAGCACAAATTGCTCAGTGAATGGAACACTCCAGAAAACCAGAGCAAGTGTCCCAGAACTGAATGTGAAACTCGGCCTTCAAAGTACCTTTAAACAGTAGGTGTGGGCTTAAACCTGTACCATGCAGTATCCAGCCGGGCGGAAATCTGGCCCCGAGTAGATCACACAGTCACAGGCTCTACGTGCACACATGCCCTGTCCTCCATACGGGATGACCCAGAGACATGACCAACATCCGTCACCCACAAAGACCCACCAATAGGTGGGGCCAGTTCCTGTGACCTCACCCCGCAAAGAACTCATAAGGAGGATAGTAAGTACCAGTGCCCAGATGGAAGACCATATCTCCACCCATCTATTGTTCCTTGACTTTTACCGTTTCCTTTGTAAAATATTTAATGTCAATTTAGTTGGCCAGCTTTGTTCTCTGTTCTTTTTTTCTCTGTTTTTCTTTTTTTGATAGGCTTTCATAAAAAAAAAAAAAAAAACAGGGCAACCTAGAGTTTAGGTTCTTTCTGTCAGCTCAGAATTGGCAGCTTGTGTTGAGTTGGCAGGTAGCAGCAGGGGAAGAGAGAGAGGAAAGGGGCATATATTTTTTAAAGAGAACAGAAGAGAGACAGATGAGTCAGAAAGATGCAGTGACACACAGTGTGGAGAAATATGCACCTTACTTCAGGAGAAAAAGGGCCAGAAGAAGAAAGGGGGGTCTGGGGAGGCTTTATATCTATCTCCTTGGGGGAGGAAATGGCCCTGTAAGGGAAGGAAAGGTCTCAGGGAAGGAGCCAGGCTGGCTAGATCCCCCAGTGAGAAAACCCTTTGGGGGAAGTGAGACCTTTGAAGACAGTTTAGGCCAGTTGCACAGGAGAAGGGGCTCTGAGAGCCTAACATTTCTGCACCAGCCTCCCAAGTGTGGGGATTGTTTTGGGTTCTCTATTCCTGTTTAATTCCCTCTTTCTGTCTTCATTCTATCTTTAGTCACAGTTACCTATCTCCTTCCCTTGTCCTCATTTTCTCCATCTTCTTTTTCTGTTCTGTTTTATTGTCTATCACTCTAATATCAATTTCTACTCTTACTCTGATTATTTATTTACTTCCATCACTAACTAATATCTTAGCACACACCGTACTCGTTCCTCTGCTACCCCGAAAGTACTGGAGTTGAAGGGCAATTGTTTTGAATTACCTCTCACTGTCATTAGTCATCTGTTGAGGTGGTTTCTACGGGGAGTGTTCTACTTACAGAGAGCTGGCGATCAAGCCCAGAATTCTATGCGTTTCAGATCAGCCAGGCACTAGTCCAAAACAGCCATTTAAACAATACTTAGGAGGTGTAGTGGTTTGCACCTGCCAATGTTCAGGGAACATTGTGAAAGAGAGGGCAAAAAGATTGTAAGAGTCACAGGGTGGGAAGAAGTATCTTGTGGCATTACCCCCTCCCCAAGTACGATCAAAATACACTTTATACATGCATAAAAATGTCAATAAAAATTTAGAAGAGGGGGCTGGGGAAATGGCTTAGCGGTTAAAGTGTTTGCGCTTAGCGGTTAAGGTGTTTGCCTGAGAAGCTTAAGGACCCTGGTTCGATTCCCCAGGATCCACATCAGCCAGATGCACAAAGGGGAGCATGTGTCTGGAGTTTGTTTGCAATGGCTGGAGACCCTGGCAGCCCATTCTCTGTATCTGCCTCTCTCTCTTTCTCTCTCTCTCTCTCTCTCTCTCTCTCTCTCTGTCTCTCTCAAATAAATAAATAAATAAATAAAATATTTCTTTTAAAAATTCTTTAAAAATTAGAAGAGGAACTAGCTAGAGAGAAGGGTCTCAGTGGAGGGAGCATATGAGGGGGAAAAGGAAGTTGGTGAGAGGGGACTATGATCATTGTATATTGTTTATATGTATGGATAGAAATTTTATTGTATTTTTTCTCTTTTTATTCTTTTGTTTTTGGTTTTTATTACTGACAACTTCCATAATTATAGACAATAAGCCATGACAAATACCTCCCCTGCCCTGCTTTCCCCTTCACAATGCCACTCTCCATCATCTCTCCTCCCCCTCTCAATCAGCCTCTCTTTTATTTTGGTATCATCATCTTTTCCTCCTATTTTACTGGTCCTCTGTAGGTAGTGCCAGGCATTGAGAGTTCATGGATATCCAGGCCATTTTGTGTCTGAAAGAGTGCATTGTAAGCAATCCTGCCCTTTCTTTGGCTCCTACATTCTTCCCGCCACTTCTTTCACAATGGACCCTGAGTCTTGGAAAGTGTGATAGAGATATTTCAGAGCTGAGCACTCATCTGTCACTTCTTCTCAGCACTATGGTGCCTTTTGAGTCATTCCAGAGGTCACCACTATCTGAAAATAGAAGCTTCTCTAACCAAAAGTGAGGGTAGCCTTAACATATGGGTATGAACATGAAGAAAAGTGATTAAAGGGCAGTTTGGTGAGCATAATATATGCATTTAGCCAGATAGGCGCTCACCTCTAGGACTCATGACTTCCTCTGTCACAGGTTTTCAATATCAGGCATGTATTTCCTTCCATGGACTGGGCCTCCAGTCCAATTAAAGAGCACCTAGGTTTCCCCCATAACAGACATCCACCCATTGGCTAATTGGGACTGGCTGGCCCAATTTAAGACTTACAGTGTCTACTGTTGTTTATCTCCACTGATGACTTCTCCCTCTCTCCCATGGAGCTGCATGCAGTGTAGCTTTTTCCAGATTTCTGTCAGCTGGTCTACAAAGAGGTTTTCAGCTCAGTTTCAGTTGATTTCTCAGTGACCCTGCAGCCCAAGTATGTAGAATCTTCAGCAATAGGGTCTTACCATCTATTCCTGGTGGGAAACCAAGAGCCTTGGCAATGGCCTATAATGTTTTAGGGTATCAGGGACCACCCTGGCCAATAACTCATTGGAAGTTGAAACTCATTGAAAATTTTCTAGTGACAATATATGGCTTCTGGATGCACCATTGTCCAAAAAAGTAGGTTTGCATGTGACTTATTCATACCCTCTTAGACTTTGATTAACCTTCCCCCCACCCTACCTTTACTTTAAATAAAAACAAGGTGTAAAGCTGGAGAGATGGGTTAGACGTTGAGGGACTTTCCTGCAAAGCCAAAGGACCCACATTCAATTCCCCAGTATCTAAGTAAATCTAAATGCCCTGCATCTGCAGTGTTCGTTGCATTCACCAATAGGCTCTGGCCGTTTAGATCTTGTGGATGGGCTGGAGAGGTGGCTTAGTGGTTAAGGAGCTTGCCTGCAAAGCCTGAGGAGCCATGTTCGACTCTCCAGATCCTACATAATCCAGATGCACAGAGGTGAGGCAAGTGCCAGGTTGGACATGCCGACTATGTGGCGTAAGCAACTGGTGTTTGATTTCAGTGGCTGATGCCCTGGCATGCCAATTCTGTCTTTCTCTCTCTCTCTCTCTCTCTCTCTCTCTCTCTCTCTGTCTCTAAAAATAAATAAATAAATATAAGGTATAGATTTGGTGGGTAATCAAGTGCTTTGGCAATGGCCTGCATTGTTTTGGGGAACTCATGGCCTCCCTGATTGACAAATCACCATTGAGGATAGCCCAGTTCTGGCACTGGGTTTTACCAGGAATAGCCTATGGTTTTAGGGTAAAGCTTTCTCCACCTCGAGAGTATGCTTCTGCCCAAATTATCCCCCCACCTCTCTCTTATTAAGAAAGTTATATCTTTTTCTGGGCATGGTGGCACATACCTTTAATCCCAGCACTTGGGAGTAGGAGGATCACCATGAGTTCAAGACCACCCTGAGACTACCTAGTGAGTTCCAGGTCAGCCTGGGCCACAGTGAAACCCTACCTTGAAAAAACAAAACAAACAAACAAAAAGAAAAGAAAAGAAAGTTACATCTTTCAATTAGCTAACAAAGAGGAAGGTATCTATGATATTGATTAATGCCATCTTTACTTCTCCCCCTCCCCCCTCTCTCTCTCTTACCCCAGTCCTCCCCAAGACCCTTCTAACCCTTGAAATTTATCCCTCCACTTGCCTATTGAGTACCCCCTCCTTTTTTATTCATTGTATTATACTGGGTCACATAAGGCCATTTCCCTGTAAGTATATAATGTACTTTATACATATTACTCCCCTATACCATGCTCTTATTTTCTTTCTTAGAATAAGATACAAGAATCTCATTACCCTGAGTGTGTTAGTCAATGATGGCCTATGCATACATAAAATATAATCAAGGATCCTTTACAGAAAGTATCTGTGTTGCTATGAGAGGTAACGGTAAATGCCACTGAATTTACAATATTGCATGGGAATTTTTATAATGTTAATATTGTAACCATAAAAATAAAGCCTATTTACTGCATCCCTACTACATGACAAGTGAAATTCTAAACACATTACAACATTATCCAGTGTAAACAAAGCCTTATGAAGTAGGTCTAAATCCAGGAAACTGGAGTGATGATTTGCCCAAAATCACAACCATGATTTGTAGCTGGGCCTATACAATGTCAAAATCTATATGGTAGTCCACACACCTACACACTTATGTGTGTCCACACACTTATAAGCACATATATATGTGTACACACACATATATCATACACATATACACACAAAAATAAGTAAATCAAAAATAAGAAATGAAGGAACTATATAAATGATCCCTGAAGGTATAGTCTTCAATGTGCTATTATTTACTAGAAATATATCTAGTATTTCATCTTTCCATCAAATATTGTGAAAAATCAAGGTTGCCGGCCATGGTGGTGCACACCTTTAATCCCAGCACTTGGGAAGCAGAGGTAGGAGGATTGCTGCGAGTTCAAGGCCACCCTGAAAGTACATAGTGAATTCCAGGTCAGCCTGGACTAGAGTGAGACCCTATCTTGAAAACCAAAGAAAAAAAGTTTTAAAAATCAAGGTTTACTCCAAATATCTTATTCATTTTAAATATTGTGTTCACAGATGAAGTATTTTATCTCATGAATTTTTGTGTTTTGTAGCTAATATATGGAAATGTACAGGATTGATTTCTTTTACTAAGCTACTTATATCATGACACTCAAAGCTTGAAGAATGAAATGAAATTGAGCCTATATATAATATATATGTTAGATTTATATAACATTATATATCTACATGCATGTACACCATACACATATCCACACACAAATACGTAAATAAAAAATAAGAAATGAGGGCTGGAGAGATTGCTTAGTGGTTAAGGTTTTTGCCTACAAAGCCAAAGGACCTAGGTTCAATTCCCCAGGACCCACGTAAACCAGATGCACAAGGGGCACATGTGTCTGGAGTTCGTTTGCAGTGGCTGGAGGCCCTGGCACACCCATTCTCTCTCCATCTGTCTCTCTTCCAGCTCTCTCTCTCTCTCTGCTTGCAGTGACGCAGCTGCTCCTGAGTCATCCATTGCTCCTGTAAGCAACCCCTCAGCCTGCTCTGTAAGTAATTCCAGTGTCCCAGGAAACTTTTCCCCTGGGGAGATGCAGACACATGTCTTCACCCCAAGTAGGGCTCAAATGGCAGACCAAAGAACAATTACGCCAATACCAGTTCAGTGAGTCAATGAGTTTATTGCGGGGGGGGGGCCACTTACAGAGCACATAGGAACATGGGTCCCTCAAAGCAGCCACTTTGATGGAGACTCCTGTGTCAAAATTACTCCTTGGATGCTCCTCCCTCAGCCTCAGGATGAGGGTCTACTTATAGAGCAGTTTCCCCATGGCCACATTTAGAAGCTCCTTGTTCATGTCCAAGAGCATGAGACTGCAGAGTGGGGCTCACTATATTGGGGTCCCCACACACAGATGTTCCTCCTTCAGCCTCAGGGTGATAGCTTGCTTACAGAGCATGAGACCCCAAAGCAGCACTTCAGTGGGGCTCAGTATACCAGGATAACCCCCAGAGATGCTCCTCCCTCAGCCTGGGGTTTGAGGGCTTACTTACAGAGCCTGAAGACCCCAGACACACCGCCTCAATAGAGTTCATTGTTCCTAGGTCTTTTCCTCTCTATATAATCTATCTGCCCCCCCTAAAGTCAAGAGATCTTGGGAGTTATTGTACAAAGCTGGTGCAGCGGAGGAAGGGGGGGGCCCTAAATCTGTTGATCCTCCCCACACCTTCTCTGTTTAGTTGAACCAGCTGCTTTTGATAAAGCTGACAATAGTTGTTTACAGCCTTTCAGTGCAGAGGAAATTTGCCACACAACACCCAGTAAATTCACTGGTTCATCAAATCTAATTTTGATCCAATCACCTGGTCTATTCTCTTTTTTTTTTTTAATTTTTTTGGTTCATTTTTATTTATTTATTTGAGAGCGACAGAGAGAGAAAGAGGCAGAGAGATAGAGAGAGAGAATGGGCGCGCCAGGGCTTCCAGCCACTGCATACGAACTCCAGATGCGTGCGCCCCCTTGTGCATCTGGCCAACGTGGGTCCTGGGGAACCGAGCCTTGAACCGGGGTCCTTAGGCTTCACAGGCAAGCGCTTAACCACTAAGCCATCTCTCCAGCCCACCTGGTCTATTCTCTGATCCCTAGCTGTGATGCATATATATGCATTCTCATCTCCCCAGGGAAAAAAGTTTCTCCTGATACTTGCATTTGGATTTTTTTTTACTAGTATTTCCCTTTGCTTCCATAAAAAAATAAAATCCACAGATTTATTTCTGCCCTTGCTTATTTCAGAGATTTTAAACATTCTGAGAAGTTTGTTTTTCTCCTTACAGGTACTAATCATCAACTTTCTGTGTCTATGTGCCCTGCAAGCCAGTCTGTGAACAAAAGGAAATTTATAGAAGCTCTTAGATCAAGTACAGCTCAGACAGGCATGTCACCCACTTAGCATAAGCTTCAACTTAACAGCAAAGCAATTCCTTATAAAAGTAAAGCATCAATACACAGTAATTGTGTTCACCGGTCATCTTGTCTGTTAGCATATATTAACTGAACAAAATCACAGGTTTCGTTATGACATTTTCATATGCACATATTTGATCTTATTCGCCCTCCCTCTTAAGTATCTTATCCCCCCTGTTCCGCCTGCTAGCTCACTTCCTTTTCCCAAGTGGTTCCTCGTCTGCTGCCATGTCTTTTTATTATTATTATTCTTACTCTAGATTTGAGTATAGCTTCCAACAGCACCGGCTCCCTATGCTGTTGACCGACACTTTCCCAAAACCAGGACAAAAGCCTCAAGCAGAGATTTATAGAAATTCACAGCAAGACTCTTTCTGTGTATTGAGGTGAGTGTGAGGATGTTATGAGCAAGGTTCCAAACACACCGAATCCAACTTTGAAGCAAAAATGATTCTGACACACAGAGAAACCCAAAGAAACTGATTTTTTTTTTTTCCAAAACAAGAAAAAATTAGTTGGGCGCTCAAAATCTATCAATCAACTCCAAATATATTTTATTTTGAACCATGTTTTCTCTTTCTTTTTCAAAAAAGTGCTTTAAAAATTATTTATTGACTTATTTATTTGCAAGCAGAGAAAGAGAGAAGAAAGAGAGAATAGGCATGCCAGGGCCTCCAGCATGCAAACTGCAAATGAACTCCAGATGTATAGTCTACTTTGTGCATTTAGCTTTATGTGGACACTGGGGAATTGAATTCTGGTCTTTTGGCTTTGCAGGAAAGTGCCGTAACCACGGAGCCATCTCTCCACCCTAGAACCATGGTTTTTTTTTTGTTGTTTGTTTTTTGTTTTTTTTTTTTTTAGTTGAGTATTTCTAAATGCATGTGCTTTCCTTGGACCTGGAGTGGAGAACTCTAGGGCAGAAAGGCTATCCTTTATGTCCAGGTCTTTTAGCTATTTCCTTTTCCAGAAGTGTCATTTGAAAAACCACCCATAGGGCTAGAGAGATGGCTTAGTGATTAAGGTGCTTGCCTGCAAAACCTAAGGACCCATGTTCAACTCCCTAGATCCCACGTAAGCCAGCTGCAGAAGGTAACACATGCACTCAAGGTCGCACATCTGCACAAGGTGTTGCGCACGTCTGGAGTTCGATTGCACTGGGTGGAGGCCCTGGCACACCAGTTCTCTCTCTCTCATTAAAAAAGAAGAAGGAGGAGGAGGAGGAGAGGCGGCGGTGGCAGCAGCAGCAGCACCAGCAGCAGCAGCAGAAGAAGAAGAAGAAGAAGAGAAAAGCCAGCCCTGGCCTAACTAAAACATACCTAAATTCTTTCTACTTTAAGAACTCAGTTCAATCACAACCTCATCCCCATGGCATTGGCTGGAATTGTTCTAAGTGCCAGCAGGTGAAACAGGTCAATGGAAAGACATTTTCCACAACTTTAAAAGTATCTCCAGGTACATCCAGCTACTCCCCTTGGCGACTTTAAGAGGCAGGATATATACATGCAATACCATACGGATAAAAGCATGGGCTTCAGTTGGATGGCTCGGGTTGGAGTCTCACAAGATAGAGCTTTTCTCTCTGAGAGCATTTCCCCTTCCTCTCTACTCTGTCCATATGTGTGGGGAAATGGTGGCAGCTAGGTGTCCATGAGAATATTGAGACAACTGTTTTGTCTTGTATAATTCCTGCTTTTTTATTCTGAATGAGGGGACCACGCCAGTGTTCCTTCTCATTATGTTTTACCCATGTCCTTCTCAGAATCTTTGCTGAGTGACAGAGTGTCCAGCAAGGACCTGTGAGAGCATCGTGTCACCGCAATGTCAAGGGCATTATGATAGTGACAAATGAACCTCAGTGAGAAAGAAATTGAGGGTCCAACTACAGAGGACAGGTGGAAAATAAAACCACATTTTTTTTCAGTGTGATTTATCTATAGTCACTAACAATAAGACATTTAAAGGCAAACAGGCCACATAGGAGCAGCCTGTCTCTCAGGACAATTCAACCACCTAGAAGGGAAATGCTGTTTTTATATAACAAGGCCTCTCAATGCAAACAAATTACTTCCTTTGTCACTAAGCTGAAAACCAGGGGGATCATACTACACTGGGGAAAATGACTTCATAGCTTTTTGGACTTATACAAAGTTTCAATCTTCATTGGAGAAATAAGAATTTTTAGGGTAATTTTGACTACACAATTTTTACCTTACGTGCTAACTTTAAGCGCTAACTCCCACAAAACAAATAACTGTATTCTTAAGTCCTTTGGCACCTCAGGCCTCAGCAGCATTCATATTTTATGAGCTTTTTGAAAGGTTCTCTGATTCTAATAGAAACTGGTCCCATTAAATCCTAGTCACTCATGTTTTCTTCTAAGCAACTCACACCTTTAGTGCAAAGTGTAGGAGCTTTTCCCAGTCTCATTTTAACGATTTTCAGCGCTGTGGGCCCTGGCCCCCAAAGAGCTTAGGGTCATGTTGGCTTTGAAGTTTAATTATTAAAGCAGCAATTACGTGACTCAGAAGAGTGAGATTGAAAGCAAACCCAGCAGCTGACGGCGGGGTGCGGTTTAAAGGATTCCTGTGGACATCAAGGATTGAAAAACACAGACACAACCATGGGGTTACACAACCAAATGAGAAGTAGCACCATGGACTTCACAAAGTGGGTCTCTCTCTCTCTCTCCTCTCTCTCTCTCTCTCTCTCTCTCTCTCTCTCTCTCTCAATCATCTTTATCCCGTCAGAAGAGCTGAGGTCAGAGCGGAAACTTGGTTTCAGGCAGACGGTGGACACTATGCAGGTAGGCCTGCTAGAATCTCCAGGGAATAAACTGGAGAAGAATGGATAACAGCTACCAGAAGAGGTGAGTGATGGCCAAAAGAATCTCTAATTTAGGGCTGGAGAGATGGCTTAGTAGTTAAGGTACTTGCCTATGAAGCCTAAGTACCCAGGTTCAATTTCCCAGAACCCATGTGAGCCAGATGCACATGGTGGCACGTGTGTCTGGAGTTCATGTGCAGTGGCTAGAGGCCCTGGCATGCTCATTCTCTCTCTCCAAAAATAATAAAAATAAGGGTCTGGGGAGATGGTTTAGCAGTTGAGGTGCTTGCTTGCAAAGCCAGAGGACCTAGGTTCGATTCCCCAGGACCCACATAAGCCAGATGCACAAGGTGGTGCATGCATCTGGAGTTCATTTGCAGTGGCTGGAGGCCCTGGCGTGCCCATTTTCATTCTCTCTCTCTCTCTCTCTCTCTCTCTCTCTCTCTCTCTCTCTCTCAAATAAGTAAAACTTTTAAAAAATTAAAATCCGGGATGGAGAGATGGCTTAGCAGGTAAGCGCTTGCCTGTCAAGCCTAAGGACCCCGGTTCGAGGCTCGATTCCCCAGGACCCACGTTAGCCAGATGTACAAGGGGCGCACACGTCTGGAGTACCTTTGCAGTGGCTAGAGGCCCTGGCGTGCCCATTCTCTATCTATCTATTGGCCTCTTTCTCTCTCTGTCTGTTGCTATCAAATAAATAAATAAATAAAATAATTTTAAAAAATTAAAATTCTACCTGGGGAGAAAAGAAGCATAAGGACATGGGTTCAGTTCCCCAGTACCTATGTAAAGCCAGATGCACAAGGTGGCCCATGTGTCTGGAGTTCATCTGCAATGGCTAGAGGCCCTGGTGTGCCCCTTTTCTCTATCTGCCTCTCTCACTCTCTCAAATAAATAAGGTTTTTTTGTTGTTGTTGTTTGTTTTTGATTTTTAGTTTTTTGAGGTAGGGTCTCATTCTAGCTCAGGCTGATCTGGAATTCACTATGTAGTCTCAGGGTGGCCTTGAACTCAAGGCCATCTTCTTACCTCTGCCTCCCGAGTGCTGGGATCAAAGGCATGCGCCACCATGCTTGGCTGTTGTTGTTTTCCAAATATTTTATTTACACCCTGAGACTGCATAGTGAATTCCAGGTCAGCCTGAGCCAGAGTGAGACCCTACTTGGAAAATTAACTAATTAATTAATTAATTAACATATAAAAATATTTTTTTTTCAACTTGCTGAAGCAGTTTATGAGTTTCTTACAGAGCAGGGTGAAGGGTTACTTACAGCAGCATGGATGGCTTAGGCAGCTGCATCTCCAGACAGCCACCCCAGCAGTGACAACTCACAGAAACTGCGTCCCTGGAGCTCACTGCACGAATTGCGGGAAGCATGGTGGTCCAAAGGTTTTCTTTTTTCTTTTTTTTTTTTTTTTTTTATTAGTCAGTTCTGTATTCAGCAAATACAGTCAGTTTGGTACCATTATTAGGCTCATCCGTGACCTACCCCCTCCCCTTGGCCCCTCCTTGTTGAGGTATACGGGTCATGCATTGTGGAGTTAGCCCACAGTTATGGGTAAGCTAAATGTCTCTGCATATCATGACCCAACATGTAGCTCTGACATTCTTTCCGCCCCCTCTTCCGCAAAATTTCCCTGAGCCATGTTGGGTTCATTTTTGGTCTGCTTCAGTGATGAGGTGTTGAGGGCCTCTGAGGCTCTGGCTCTCTGATTTGGTAGGAGTTGATTTTTCTCTGTGCTGATCTCCTTCCCCCTTGTGCTGGTATCCGGTTCATCAGGAAAACAGCCCCCTTGCTTGTTTCTCCAAGTTTTCTTAGTTTCAGCCGGGGCCCTTTTGAGGTATGATGGGGTGGCTCTCTCCTTAGGGTCTACATCTATCTGAAAAAGAGAAGCAGATTCTCCAACGGAGAGTAAGTTAGCACCAGGACAAATGAGATAACCCTTACTTTTTTTTTTTTATAGAGAATTTAATAGGTGTAGGCCCTCTTGTAGCCCACAATTGATAGTAGCTTGATACTGGAGAGTGGGCTTATGTTTGGATATGGTTCTGACTTGTTTCCCAGCTCCAGCTATGGGTCCCATACCAGTGAGGGGATCAGTTAGCCAAATTGAGAGCAGTTGGTTCCCCACCATGGCTGTGTGCCACCACTGCACTTGTGTGGGCATCACAATAAGTTATTTGCTGCTAAGTAGGTTAGACCATGCGTTGCTTCGATAGATATTGGTCAATTTCCCCCAGTCGCCCATGTAGCACCTTCTGGCACTAGACGCGCTGACTGTCTGGGGACTGACTCTCATCCAACTTCCAGCCATGCCATTCTAATTTGCATGTCAATCACATAAGGTATCTTCAGCAGTAGGGTCTTACCACTAACCTTTGGTGGGTCATCAAGTACTCTGACAGAAATCTGTCTGTCTTTTAGGAAACCTTGTAGGTCTCTCTGATCAAAAGCTCATTGTGGATGATAGCCCCATGCTGGTTCTGGGAGTTACAGGTTTTTTAAAAAAATTTTTAAAAAATCTATAGTTTAAGAGCAAAGTAAGAGGACACTTTACAAATAGGGAAACATGCAGGCTCATCATGGAGGGATTGGGGGTCCTGGGAGCTTCTCCCTCTAGTGAGAGGGAGTGACCAGAGCTATGCTTCAGACAGAAATCCCTAGAAAGCCAGCACTGTACTCTGAGTCACACACATTTTAAAGAGGGGAGAGAGAGGGAGGAAAGGAGATAAACATGCATGCAACAGCAGAGGGAGGAGAGGCAGCAATAACCCTCTCCTTCACTACACTAGAGCAACAGCAAAATGCCATTAGAAAGAAAGAAGGAAACAATGGAAGAAAGAAAGAAAGAAAAGAAAAGGAAAAGAAAGAAAAGGAAAGGGAAGGAAAAGAAAGAAAAGGAAAGGGAAGGAAAAGAAAGAAAAGGAAAAGAAAGGAAAGGAAAGGAAAGGAAAAGAAAGAAAAGGAAAGGAAAGGAAAAGAAAGGAAAGGAAAGGAAAGGAAAGAAACCCTGCTGAATTGGTGGTTTGGTAGCCAGCCCCAGAACCTTTATGAATCTCACTCTGGAAAATTCAGAGCAAATATCATAGGGCCTACATGTTGAAACCTGGCCAGATGACTATCTTTAAACCGTAGGAAAGAAACTTTGAATCAGTATTTAGTGAACTCGAAACCTGATTTGAGCCAGCAAAACAGTCATAGGTTCCAAATCACATGCCTCACACCAGGAAGGGCATCCCAAGGTCAGAGCCAGTATTCACAACTGAACTCCTGAAGGTCCACCCAGAGGTGTGATGAGCATCAGTGATCCAACTCGTGAAGAACTGTCCACCGACAGGACCAGCATCCGTGACTTGACCGCAGCCTTGCAAAGATCCGCCCATAGTCAAGATCAGCATTCGCAACCTGAAAGACTCCCAGGTCCATGAACCCCAACTTCAGGTCCTTGTTCAACTTATCAAAGAATTGAAAATGCTGACTTGGTGAAGGGTGAATTAGGAATTATGAGATTTATTTTAAGGAGAGCCAGAAGGGAATGCAAAACAGGAAAGCCCAGGCCAAAAGAAATTCTCCACCTTCCCAGCCTGGCAGGGAAAGGGAGAAAGAAGACCAAGAAAATATCCCTCAGGTGGAGAAAGGTCTCTCTCCAGAAAAGTAGCCTCTACGGGACGGGTCCTGTGGGAACCAAAGCAGGAACATGCCCTGAACAAGGTAGGAACGTGCTAAGGCAAAAAATAAATGCCCCTACTTCCCAGAGAGGAGTGGGGCCAGAGACCATCACCCCCCCCCCACACACACACACACATAGATGCTAACAGAGCAGAAGGAGAGGGATAAGGAGACCTAGGGGGCTCACACATGTGGTTCATACCCCTTTATATGAACTAAACATGCAATTAGCATGAATGACCTCAGCCCTGAAGCTGTCAGGATAACATTTCTTATTTGGTGGCTTTGCGTTTTTCTTTTGTCTTCTATTTTCATTTTGACAATGTCATACATGTGTGCAACATGCATGTTGAATCCCCTCCATCCCCTCTTTTTCCCTCTTTTTCTCTTCCCCTAGAACCCTTCTTCTTCCCGTTACATTCCCATCCTCCTTACATGCCTTGTTTGTTTGTTTGTTTAGTTAGTTAGTTAAGTTAGTTAGTTAGTTAATTAGTTAGTTTTTCAAAATAGGGTCTTGCTGTGACCCAGGCTGACTGGAATTCACTGTGTAATCTCAGGCTGGCCTCAAACTCATGGCAATTCTCCTACCTCTGCCTCCTTAGCACTGGGATTAAAGGTGTGCACCACCATGCCCATATTTTATTTTATTTTTTGACCCATTGATTTAAGATCACTTCCATAATCATGGAGGAAAGAAGGGGCAATCCTTGAGTGGCTATCCCTTTTAAAGGCATGACTTCCTTCTCCCGACAATCATTGGCTTCCACTGTTTACTCTGGGAGGTGTGGGGTCTCGTGGATGTCTCCCTCATCTATGATGAAATGTTGACAGGCTCGGTCATGGGCGGGGAACCATATCTGATGTGTGTTTATACGTGTACCTGACTCGTCATATCCAAAAGACAGCATGCCACGGCCTCACTTGTCATCCTCCTGCTCTCACATTCTTTCTTCCTCTCTCCTGTGAGTTTCCTGAAGCCTTTCAGGGTGTAGTTTAGATGTCATGTTTAAGGCTGAACACAAACTAGTCACTTATTCTCAGTAACTTTGTAATGTGTGGGTCTCTGTAATCGCCTCTACCTTTTTTTATTAATCTTTTTAATTTTTTTTATTAATTAGTTTTGTATTCAGCAAATACAGTCAGTTTGGTACCATTATTAGGCTCATCCGTGACCTACCCCCTCCCCTTGGCCCCTCCTTATTGAGGTATATGGGTCATGCATTGTAGAGTTAGCCCACAGTTATGGGTAAGCTAAATGTCTCTGCATATCATGACCCAACATGTGGCTCTGACATTCTTTCCGCCCCCTCTTCCACAAAATTTCCCTGAGCCATGTTGGGTTCATTTTTGGTCTGCCTCAGTGATGAGGTGTTGGGGGCCTCTGGTTCTCTGGCTCCCTGATTTGGTAAGAGTTGATTTTTCTCTGTGTTGATCTCCTTCCCCCTTGTGCTAGTATCCGGTTCACCAGGAAAACAGCCCCCTTGCTTGTTTCGCCAATTTTTCTTAGTTTCAGCCAGGGCCCTTTTGAGGTATGATGGGGTGGCTCTCTCCTTAGGATCTACATCTATCTGAAAAAGAGAAGCAGATTCTCCAACGGAGAGTAAGTTAGCACCAGGACAAATGAGATAACCCTTACTTTTTTATAGAGAATTTAATAGGTGTAGGCCCTCTTGTAGCCCACGATTGATAGTAGCTTGATAATGGAGAGTGGGCTTATGTTTGGATATGGTTCTGACTTGTTTCCTAGCTCCAGATATGGGTCCCATACCACTGAGGGGATCAGTTAGCCGAATCAAGAGCAGTTGGTTCCCCACCATGGCTGTGTGCCACTATTGTACTTGTGTGGGCATCACAACAGGTTATTTGCTGCTAAGTAGGTTAGACCATGAGTTGCTTGGACAGATATTGGTCATTTTCCCCCAGTTGCTCATGTAGCACCTTCTGGCACTAGACGTGCTGAATGTCTAGGGACTGACTCTCTTCCAGCGTCTAGCCATGCCATTCCATTTTACGTGTCAACCACATAAGGTGTCTTCAGCAGTAAGGTCTTACCTCTACCTTTTGCATAAAGAAATGTCTGTGTCCAAGACTGCAAGTAGTTCTGATCTATGGAGACAAACATAGGTATTTAGAAGACAGTTTGACAGGCTGTCCAGTTGGCTTAACCACAGGATTGGGTTGCCTCCTAGGGCCTAGGTCCTTAGCTACAGACTCTTGGCCTTTTTAACCCAGTTAAATTACACTTATGGCAGCATCCCCATATCAGTTTCTACAACCTTAGCTAGCAAAGCCTGACAATATAATAAAAAGCTTTAGTGGCTCCACTGAGCTCTTCTCCCTGAGCCTCCCCTAGCTTTGACCTTGGAATACAGGAAAGGAGGGTGTGGTGGACAGTTCCACGGTGCGGGGATGAACATCCAACCAAACACAGTCTTATAAAAGAAAGGGATTTCTTTCAAGCTTACAGATCCAGGGGAAGTTCCGTCAGTGGCAGAAGCTGGCTCCCATTCATGAATATAGGCAGAGGGAGAAACCAGCAGCAGCTAGCAGACACCAAAAATCAGCAAGCAGGGACCTCAACAGAGCTGAAACATCTCGACATACCTTTGGAATGCAGTTCAGATTCTCTTAGCAGCAGTCTGCCTGCTAGGGCCTGAAGCTACAAACTCAATTTTAATAGAACACCTGATGGGGCATATTCAAAACCACCACAGAGGGCTTATTGTCATGTTTATATTATGTCTGTAGATTCAATTATAGTCCAAATCTGCCTAAGAAAGGGAGAATGGATGAGATGGAAGGGAAGTGTTTGAGGACCCCGTGCATTGTAAAAGGAGCTAGAAAGAAAACACAGCTAATGCAAGTGATAGTGCTGGCAATAAATATAATTTATGGCATTTTAAAACACTATGGTTTGAGCATTTCACTAATCATTTCCTACAAACCAATGAGGGGCTTCCATACCTTTCAAAGTAAAAGTATGAGAGGTATTAAGGGCTCACTTGATAGTCCCTAGCTTCAAGTCTTACCTACAATCAAATAGACAGATGTTTCTGTAAATGTTTCATAATGCTAAATAAAGAGCTATTTAAAAGTAATGTTAGCATTCACTGCGATAAACACAAATTAAATTTGTTTTAGGTCCAGTGGGCTGTGTGAGCTGACCCTATAGTTATGCATACCACTAGCAATGTTGGTGATCTATCAAGAGCTTTAATAACACTGCCAGAATTTCCTACTTAAGCATCCATGGGGAGCTGAGGTGATGGACTGCAAAATGAGATGCCATTAGTTACATTCCTGGGTAATTTTAATACAAAAGGGATGATTTTGTTTTCTTCCAAATAAAAGTGAATCATTTATCACTGGTGAAGCAGTGCGAGGCTGGAGCGGCAGTAAGAAGCAGCAGTAGGGGACAGCGCTGAACGCGAGCTTTTGCACATGGGTTTGGCCCACAGCAGCTTGTTACCAGTGACCGTGCGGTTCAAGGGTGCTTCGCAGTGAAGGGAGACGTGTGGCTTTGAATTCTTGAGCACATGCCCCACAGTTCCAATCAGATTTCTGATTTGCCTCAATAAAATAATTCCGATCATGATTGCTGTTCCACCAAGCAAAAAAGTCACCTGTAGCTAGGGAAGTTCCTCAGTCACAAGACCCAGGATCAACATAAAACTGCTATATGGAATTTCATCTCAGCCAAGCAGTATTTTTTAAATATATTTTTTAATTTTTTTGTTTATTTTTAAAATTTATTTGCGAGTGACAGACAGAGAAAGAGGCAGGGAGAGAGAGAGAATGGGCACGCCAGGGCCTCCAGCCACTGCCAATGAACTCCAGATGCATGCGCCCCCTTGTGCATCTGGCTAACGTGGGTCCTGGAGAATTGAGCCTCAATCCGGGGTCCTTGGGCTTCATAGGCAAGCCATCCCTCCAGCCCTAAATATTTTTATATATTTGCAAGCAGAGAGAGAGACAGAGAGAATGACTCAGGTCATTAGGTTTTGTAGTCAAGTGCCTTAACCACTGAGTCATCTCTCCTGCCCACGTTAGAAAATTCAATGTGCATGAAACCATGAAAGCAGAAGTTTCCATTTCCCATCTGCATTTCCCCTCTCCAAGATTGTTCTAAGAAGATAACCACAGTCCCCTGGATTTCTTTCCTCTAAGGCTCATGTGTACGCCAACCCACATACAAGCATAATACTCATATTTAACTTTTTTTCTGTAGTTTACCAACCTTACCACGTATCTTCATATCAACGCACATCTAATTCCTTTGCCATCCCACACCCTCTGTAACAAACACAATGTGATTTTTTCCAAACAACTTTCCTGGTCATGAATACTCTGATTTTTCAAGCTGCTTTTCTCTGAACAATGCTACCATGAGCAACCATGCACCCATCTAAACAAATCCTGTAGCTCTTTGATAAGTATACATTCTTGGCAATTCCAAGCAGTGAAGTTGCCAAATCAATGGCATTTGCATTATTATTAATCAAAAGTCTTGAAAAGTTCCTGGCACAAGAATAGGCACTCAATTAAACTAAAATGGTCATATTGTCTGTCAGAAAGATTACAATCACATATATTTGAGTGAAGAATAGAGTGAGTGAGTAAAGTTTTATTTATTTATTAAAAAAAGAATGGGGACACCAGTCCCTCTAGCCACTGCAAACTAACCCCAGACACATGTGCCACCGCATGCATCTGGCTTATGTGGGTTCTGGGGAATCAAACCTGGGTCCTTATGCTTCGCAGACAAGTGCCTTAACTGCTAAACCATCTGTCCATCCCATGAGTAAAGTTTTGTGAAACAGGGTCTCATTTGGTAGCCTAGGCTGACCTAGAACTTACTATGTAACCCAGGCTGGCCTCAAACGCATGATGATCCTCCTGCCTCACCTCTCTAATGCTGGAATCATGGGCTTGAACCACCATACCTGCTATTGCACATTTTAAAGTCCTTTTATTGGTGGGGGGGGGGGTTCAAGAGAGGGTACTACTTTAGCACAGACTGACCTGGAATTCACTCTTTAGTCCCAGGCTGGCCTCAAACTCACAGCCATCCTCCTACCTCTACCTCTCAACTGCTGGGATTAAAGGCGTGCACCACCATGCCTGGCTTTAGAGTCTTTTAAAATCATAGTGGATTGAATGATGAAGCAAAAATAGATGTGCTCATGTCCTAACTCCTAGAATTTGTGAACATGGTCTCATTTGAAAATGAGTCTTTGACCGTGTAATTGAGAACCTTGAGGTGAGATCATCCTGGTTATCCAAGCAGCCCCTAAACCTAAGGGTAGAGAGATGGCTCCGTGGGAAAGTCCTTTCCACACAAACGTTCAGACCTAAATTCAGGTCCCCAGTGCCCACATAAGATGCCAGGCATGGAGGCGAGCACTTGTAATCCCAGTGCAGGGAGTGCAGACAGAGTAAACCTGGGGGCTCACTAGCTAGCTGCTGATCTAGCCAAATCTGTGAGCTCTAGGTTCAATGAAAGACCCCATCTCTCAGAACAAGATGTAGAACAAGAGAGACACCTTGTCAACTCTGGTCTCCACACACACACTCATATATACATACATGTGTGCAACATCACCTGTACACGCACACATGCATACACACACACACAAATAGAGTGAAACAGAACAGTCCAAATGAAAATTAAAACAATAGCAATGACAAATAAAAGTGCGGAGGGGGACTGGAGAGATGGCTTAGTGATTAAGATGCCTGCTTGAACAGCCTAAGAACCCACGGTCCACTCTCCAGATTCCATGTAAGCCAGGCTCACAAGGTGACACAAGCATCTGGAGTTTGATTTCAGTGGCTAAGGCCCTGATGCACCAATTCTCTCTCTCTCTCTCTCTCTCTCTCTCTCTCTCTCTCTCTCGTCTCTCTTCTAACAAAGTAAAAAAAATAATAAGTGCAGAGGGAGGGGCTGAAAAACTCAGTGGTTAAGGCGCTTGCCTACAAAGCTTAATGACCCAAGTTCAATTCCCCAGTCCCCACATAAAGCCAGATGCACAAAGTGGTATATGTATCTATCTGGAGTCCATTTGCAATAGCTGGAGGCCCTGGTGTGCCCATTCTCTGTCTGTCTCTCTTCTATCTCTCTGCTTGCAAAGAAAGAAAGAAATTTTTTTAATTGCAGAGGGAAATTGACGTGTAAAAGAGAAAGTGCTGTGCCCTTGCACACAGAGATTAGAGGGGGTGCCCACAAACCCAGGGACGCTGCATCACACAGGCTGGAAGAGGCGGGAACACCCCAGCTAGAGCCTCTGGGTAGAATCCGCCTATTAACCCCTCATCTCAGCATCCCAGATTCCAGAGCAATGACAGCATACACTTCTGTTGTTTGACTTTGCCCCATTTGAGGTAACGTGGTGGAAACCTCAAGAAATGGCTACAGTCATTGTTGTTGGATTGGCAATATCAGCACAACGGACACGGGAGTCCAGTTTGGAGGCAAGCTGACGAGAAAGGGAGGACAACGGTCCCACTCGACAGCCCAGCCCTGAGGGCATCCTCTTCATCACTCTCCCAAACAGCTCCCCCACATTGTCTCTATTCCAGACGTTTTGCCTTGGCAGGTCTGAAACCGGAATCCCAAACTACCAAACAAGTGGAAACAAACCTGCTTTTGTGTTGAAAACAAACACCAACGTACCAATTTTTTTTTTTTTTTCTGTTTGTTTTATCTTGGCTCCAGCTGATCCAATCGAGACTTTGAGAAGAAAGTCTGTAAGAGCTTGCTTCCCCACCCCCACCCCCCAAAAAAAAAACTCAGGTGGTGGCAGATGGAGGTTTGCACATCTATATCCATCAAATCTTAATTGATCCAGAGAGAACCTTGCCGGAGAGCAGAGAGCAGTTTCCCAGACAATCTTTGTCTCTCGCCTGGTGGAGAATTATCATGCCATCTGGCAAAAGGCAGGAGGCTCCTTTCACAGGCATTGTGAAACTAATTACCAGACGATTTCAACTTAGATTGGCTCAGAATCATGGAATGACCCCCGGTGTATTCCCGTGCCACAAGCAACAGCCCGCTTACTCACCTGATGAAACTCATCCAACTCGCCACTTAACCCGGCACGCAGGTTAGAGCGCACTGCCGGGTGGAGCACCTCGCTGCTGCGTGCTGGTTCCCACAGCACTACTGTGGGACAGACACAAAGAAACCAGGGGTACAACATACGTTTTCTTTCCATTTATTTTTATTTTATTTATTTGCAAACAAAGAGAGAGACAGAGACAGAAAATGGGCACACCAGGGCCTCTAGCCACTGCAAACAAACTCCAGACTCATGTGCCACTTCGTGCACCTGGCTTTATATGTGTGCTGGGGAACCGAACCTGGGTCGTTAGGCTCTGCCTTAACTGCTGAGCCATCTCTCCAGCCCCCACAACATGCGTTTTCTAGAAAGGAAAATACTGAACTTGACCAAACCCATACTTCAAAACCACTGCTAATGTCTCCTGAGAATTAACCCCCTTGGGCAGACATAACAAAGTCAAGAACCTGTTCATTTTTAGCTGTTTGTTCTTGTTAGGAGATCTGGGGTCCCCAGTGGCTATGAACCTGAACACTGGGAAATGATATCAAGGTATTTCTGTTCACTTAAGTCCTTAGTATCTGTAGACTCAAACATTAGTTCACTTTGGACATGTTTCATTAAAAATGAATAATTTCCAGCAGGGTGTGGTAGCTCATGCCTTTAATCCCAGCACTTGGGAGGCAGAGGTAGGAGGATCATCATGAGTTCAAGGCCACCCTGAGACTACATAGTGAATTCCAGGTCAGCCTGAGCTAGAGTGAGAGCCTAACTTGAAAAACAAACAAAAAAGAAAGAAAGAGTAATTTCATTGTCATGTCATTAATAAGTAAAGTTTTCAGGTGGTCATCCTCCATAAAACTATAAGAAAATCAATTGTGCTTTTGGAAGAAAACAGATTTAAAAAAAAAATATTTTTATTTATTTACTTGAGAGGCACAGAGAGAGAGAGGAAGAGGCAGATAGAGAGAATGGGCACTCCAGCACCTCTAGCCACCTTGTGCATCTGGTTTTACATGGGTACCGGGAAATCAAATAAGCAAGCATATTAACTGATAAGCCATCTCTTCAGCTCTGAAAATAGTGATTTTTATGACTACCAGAGTCCCCTTCCCCACAAAAAAGATAAAAATAAATGAAAGATAAAACAACGTTTGCTACTGGTAATTCCCGTTTTCATGCTATGAATCGCCATAGAGTAAGTGGATCTAAATTAAAGGCAAGAGGGCTCAATTCATATATTAAAATTCATTTATTCACCAAATACATATGGAGTCCTACTCTGTACCAAGCATGTGCTGATTGCACAACAATAGGCAAAGGAACATATGCTACACTGAGCAAAGTCAGAACACACACACAAATTTAATCTCTAGTTTTCAGTAAAACTCAAAGCTGGCAACTAGTATTGGCCTCTTTCCATTCCTCTGAACTGGAAGGTTACAGAAAGCTATAAATATAGACAGAGAAGTTGACCTCAGGTTTACAATTTAATTGCAGATAGCCAAGTAAAAAGTGCCCCAACAGTCACATATACAAAAACATTATTCTTTTTCTGTATTTTTTTTAAGAGAGAAGAGAGAATTGGTGCACCAGGGCCTCCAGCCACTGCAACCGAGCTCCAGATGTGTGCGCCATCTTGTGTGCACCTGCCACCTTGCGTGTTTGCGCCACCGTTTGCGTCTGGCTTACGTGGGATCTGGAGAGTTGAACATGGGTCCTCAGGCCTCACAGGCAAGCGCCTTAACCAAAACCACTATTCTTGCACAGTGGATGTTGGCCCCTCCGAATGGTGGGCCTCTGGGAGCGAGTTCATGTTCTCAAAGGGCTCTCCTGGGGGTCTAGGTAGTTTCTTCCACTTTCTTGCACCTGTTCGGCTGTTATATTCATACACATTCCCAGAGACTGAGAGAAAGAAAACACACAACACAGAGCAAGTGAATCACAACGAAGTGGCTTGTGGAACATTTGCCTCCTCACCAGCAGTGATATGTTTAGCTTCTCACGTCTTGCCCTCTTTACCAAGGGGAAAACTGGAAGCACAACAAAGCAGTATGTGGTTCCACAGGCATTAAAACTCGCCCCTTCGAGGGCATTCTCGCAGAGGGGGGGCTTTGTTCCTTTTGATCAGACTCAGACTTGACAGTGGTAACAGTTACATGAATCTCCATGGGTAATTAAATGTCATAAAAATATGTAGGGAGAAGTGTTTTCAAAGAATATGTAAAAACTGGGGCTGGAGAGATAGCTTAGTGGCTAAGGCACTTGCCTGTGAAGCCTAAGGATTCAAGTTGAATTCCCCAGGGCCCACATAAGCCAGGTGTACAAAGTGTCGCATGTGTCTGGAGTTCATTCGTTTGCAGTAGCTAGAGGCCCTAGCATGTGCATTCTCTCTGTGTATCTGCCTCTCTTTTTCTGTCTGTCTCAAAATAAAATAAATAAATAAAATAAAAATAAAAAATAAGAATATACAAAAACTGGTGAAATCTGAATAGAGCTTCTGGTTTAGTTTGTGTGCAGCAATGTTGAGCTCCTGCTTTGGGCAATTATTATGACTATGAAAGACATTAATTAACCTTAGGAGAACTTTGGTGATTGGTAGATATCCAGTAATTCTATGTTTAAAAATGTGTGAGGCTATAATTATTTTTAAAAAGTTTAAAAATCAACATGTCAAAGGAGTCCCCCCTAACCCACTGTCAAAAAAAAATGTTCCCCAGCTGGGCATGGTGGCACAGAACTTTAATCCCAGCACTCTTAGAGGCAGAGGTAGGAGGATCGCCATGAGTTCAAGGCCAGCCTGAGACTACAGAGTGAATTCCAGGTCAGCCTGAGCTAGAGACCCTACCTCAAAAAAAAAAAAACTAAAAATAATAATAATAATAATAATATTAAGTTCCTTAGATAATCTGAGCAACTTCCATAGATGAAATAATGAAAGAAAACAATATAGTACAGAAAACAGGGAAGCTAGGACTTGACCCAGTAAGAGGTCAACCAGTTGTATATTAAGTGACTAAGATTTAACAAAAAAAGGTAACAAGGGTAATAATAGTCTATTCATCAAATAAGCATGCAGTCCTACTCTATGTCAAGTAACATGTGCTAGCTATACTGAGCAAAGTCAAAGAAAGCATACAAATTTTGTCTGTGTTTTTTGTTTTGTTTTGTTTTGGCAAAACACAAAGACTCAAGGCCAACAACTCTTGGCGCCCTCTTTGGGAGGGTTACAGCTCCTACAGTACTTACAGGAGCATGGTAAAAGCGCTTACAGGAGAACTTATAATACTTCCTCACCCAGCCCTCGAGGTGTGCTTTTATGTAATCAGCTACATTTTCAAACTGAGAAAACTGAGGCACAGAGATGATAAGAAAGTCGTCGATGCCACACCATCTGTACATGACAGACCTATATTTGAACCTGGGTTACAGAGCTCTAAGTGCTGATAGCCTAGGGTAGTAGGCTGCGTTCTGTTTATGTTGATTTGGCTCCATGAACACATAAGCACTTTGTGCAGCCCACTCTGGACCCCACAGAACACCTAAGAAATAATGACATGAAACGAACAACGCAGTAAGTAAACCTGCTTTTAAATTTAAAATTGTTCTTTAAGTGTTCTGTGAAGCTTTCCTGAGCTCAACCCATTCCTTAAGATCCATCAATGGGGCTAAATTAATGAAACGTAACTTATCTCCCAGTGCTTGTGTGACCAAAGTGATTCACCAAAATCCCTCTTCCTCCATCAAAATAAAAATAAAGCTATACCACCACAAAAAGTCTATAGCACCACTCTATAGTTCGTGCTGGATATTGAAAACAAATGGCTCAGTGAAACACTCAAAACAGGCCAAATGCACCGATCCAAACACACCGTGTTCTCAATATTGAAAGGACCAATGAGAATGAGTGTTGGTCAAGCACAAAATTGGAAGAAAGCGATAACAATAGTTTGTTGCCTTTATTGAATCAATACAGTTTGTTATTTTCTTTCTAATGGAAGAACCTAGGGCAGGCTTTAGTGATGCTGTTTTTCCTTTCATTGGCAAGAGGGGTTCTGGATAGTATTAAGGATGAGAGCTAGCTATGTCAGACTGCTTGGATTCTAACCGTGACTCCTTCCTCTTCCTACACGATGATACTGGGGAAAACACTTTGTATCTCAGTTTCCTCGCTTATCAAATGAGGCTCGTAAAGATGACTGCACTATAAATAGTTGGAGAAGGAACAATTCACGGGAAAGCACTTTGAGGATAATAAAAATTCAATAAATATCAGATAGGATTTTTTTAATTGTTTTTGTTTTTATTTATTTGAGAGTGACAGGCAGAGAGAGAAAGACAGATATATATAGAGAGAGAATGGGCGCGCCAGGGCCTCCAACCACTGCAAACGAACTCCAGACGTGTGCGCCCTTGAACATCTGGCTAACGTGGGTCTTGGGGAATTGAGCCTCGAACCAGGGTCCTTAGGCTTCACAGGCAAGCGCTTAACCACTAAGCCATCTCTCCAGCCCTCGGATAGGATTTTTAAAGCCAAAATCCATAAGGAGTTTGTTTGCTTGCCTGATTGTTTATTTGCAAGCCCAGATTAGGGAGGGAGGGGGAAAGAGAACAGGCACACCAGGTCCTATTGCCACTGCAAACAAACTCTAAACATATGTACCATTGTGTGCATCTGGCTTTACTTGAGTATTGGAGAATAGAACCCGGGCTTTATAAGAAAGTACCTTTAATTAGTAAGCCATCTCCCCAGCTCGGTAATATTTATTTATTCATTCATTTTATTTATTGATGAGAGTATGGATGGGCAAGTAAAAAAAATAACAACTCCAGCAGAGCGTGGTGGCGCACGCCTTTAATCCCAGCACTTGGAGGCAGAGGTAGGAGGATCACCATGAGTTCAAGGCCACCCTGAGACTCCATAGTGAATTCCAGGTCAGCCTGGACCAGAGAAATACCCTGCCTTGAAAAACAAAAACAACTCCAGTAGAGGCACCACTTTGTGCATCTGCATCTGGCTTTATGTAGGTACTGGGAAATCAAACCCAGGCCACCAGGCTTTGCAAACAAGCCCTCTTAACCACTGAGCCATCTCTGCAGCCCCTTGCTATGATTTGGTATTAGAAATAACCTAGAAAATCTTTTAAGTCTGCAATTGCAAAGTTGTACATACAAGCACTTCCAATGCACAAAGAATAGTCATGGTAAAGTTAAATAGGGGATATAGCAGCAGCACTCACAGTAGCCAAAGGGGAAGGAAATGAAAGGCCCATTGATGATGAATGGCAAGCAAAATGTGACGTACACACACTGTGGACTATTATTCAGCCTTAAAATGGGAGGAAATTCTAACATTTGTTGTAGCACAAGTGACTCTTAATGACATCATGGGAAAACAGAGTCTGATTCTACTTGGGGGAAGTATCTGCCACAGTTATGTCCATTGAAGAAGAACTGGAATGGTGGTCTCCAGAAGCTGGGTAGAAAGAGGATGGGGACTGTGGCTGGACAGTGTCAGTGTGCAAGGGGAGAAAGCCCTGGAGACGGAGTGTAGCCACAAGAACACCGCAGTGCAGACATGTAAACACCACCACAGGACTGCACATTTGAGTCTGCTTGGTAGTAAAAAGCATCATTTTGTGTTTAATATAAAAAGTTAAATAGGGGCTGGAGAGATGGCTTATCGATTAAGCCACTTGCCTGCGAAGCCTTGATTCCCCAGGACCCAGATAAACCAGGCACAAGCTGGCGCATGTGACTGGAGTTCATTTGCAGGGGCTGGAGACTCTAGCACGTCCTCTCTCTCTCTCTCTCTCTCTCATAAATAAACAAAACATTTTAAAATTGAATAGGTTAATGATTATAGAGTACTTACAATAAGCCTGATATGTCACAAGTACTAAATAAATGCTGACTAAAATCATAGCTTTACAAATTTTAGAAGGAAACAAGGACCAGCATTAAAACTTTAATTACTTTGAATAATGATAGTGAAGCAGTGAGCTGAGGGTATAGCTCAGTGACAAAGCTCGTGCACAGCATGACACAGCCCCAGGTTCAACATCTGGCACTGCACGGTAATAATACTAATACTAATTTAACATAGAAATGGAAGCAGACGAGGATGTGGGGGTCTGCTGAGGCTGAGTGCCATCCTCCCACCACTCCCCCTCTTGGACACACAGAAGTCATCTTCCTGCTCAGGGACCCAATGACTTCCCTGCTACTTCCTCCTTATCTACCTCTGCCCTGCTGCTTTAAAGATTCAGTCTGTCCTCAAGAGTTCCAACAGCCCTTTTCCTCCCTGTCTTTGAAAGTCATTCAAGTCTTGTGACCCTCAACACATTCTCTGACCCTCTATCCCAATGCCTATAAAAACAGGGACAGGGCTGGAGAGATGACTTAGTGTTTAAGGCACTTGTGTATGAAGCCTAAGGACTCAGGTTCAATTCTCCAGGTCCCATGTAAGTGAGATGCACAAAGTGGCGCATGCATCTGGAGTTCCTTTGCAGTGGCTAGAGGCTCTGGCACGCCCATTCTCTCCCTCTCTCTCCTTCTCTCCCCTCTCTGTCTCTGACAAATAAATAAAAAAATAATTAATTTTTAAAAAGGGGCAATAATGGTTTTTTGGTTTGGTTTGGTTTTTATTTTTCAAGTTAGGGTCTCACTCTAGCCCAGGCTGACCTGGAATTCACTGTGTAGTCTCAGGCTGGCCTCAGACTCACAGCGCTCCTCCTACCTCTGCCTCCTAAGTGCTGGGATTAAAGGCACGAGCCACCATGCCTGATGGTAATAATGTTATTTCTATCATAGTAATATAGAAATAAAATGCAACCCTTGTTGTTTTAAAGATTAAATATGGCAAGGTTTATTTGACATAAGTACTCAGTAAATATTTGTTCACGTACACTTTTAATGAGTCACAGGAAATTGAAACTCATAAGCACCCATTTAATATACAACAGATCAGAATATGAGTGATGCTGTTTTAGTTAAGTTATTAAAATATTTTTAAAGGATGACTTTCTTGGGAGAGAAGCTGGAAGTCAGTAATAAAGCATCATTAATTTCATGCCAAGACACCCCAAGCTGGCAGGTGCTAACCTACAGTGAAGTATCACAGGTAATATCATGCCAGTGTGTCTTTCATGACTAATGCCTCATGCTGCATGGCGTTTCACAAAGTGATTCTTACGTTTATTATAGTCATGTTTAAACTGAACAATCACTCCCATGATGCACATAGCCCACAACACCACATCCACTTCTCAGCTGGGGAAAGGGAGGTTCCGGAAAGTTCATGCTTTCTCCAAGTTCACATGAGAAAGCCACCGCATGAACATTCAAGTTCTAGCTTTATAGATCCATATCCATGGCCTTTGCAAGACTTCTAATGATCTCCTAATCCTGTTTCTTCCTTTAGGAAAGAAATGCACGAGAAATAAAGCTCCTGAAATGTTTTCTGAAATGGAGCTCTGATCCTCTCCACAACAGCGGTGCTCATAACGGATGAATTTTAGACGAAGGGGTTCAAATATACAACACATCTGGCCTATAGATATTGGGGCTGATTAAATGTGGCCACAAATTCTTTGAGCCCAACTCTTTGACAGCTGAGCTGAGCTGCCTGGTTCTCGTTTAGAATCTGGGTAGACAAAGACCACCTTACCGGACAGAGTGATGCCCTGTAATTTCTGGGCCCAGACCTCAAAAAACTGCAACTTCCTCTTCCTATCTCTAGAAACTCTTATCTAGTAGAGCCAAACTGCCATGTACCATGTCCAACTAATTCTGCTTAAGTAAACTGCCATGAGATTATATGCCAAGGAAGAGAGGCCCGGCTGAACCCAACCTGAATCTCTCCCCACCACAATGCCAGTCTTTGTGAGCATAACCACTTTGTACCCACCAAATCAGACCAGCTGCCAGGTAACTACCACTGAGGGGACACCACCGATGCCACAAACAGCAAAAGAGCTGCCCAGGTGATGTGCATCCACCTTCCTGAACCATAAGCTACGGTGAGGTAGGTACTGTTCTAAGATAGTGAGTCTTGGGGTTGTTTGATACACATCAATATGTAAGCAGGAGTTTAAAATGTCTTTTATTTGGTCTATAAAGTGGAGTTTAATTAACCTAGTCACTCTATTTAAAAACGGGCAGATTTCATATAACAATGTGGATGCCCCGCTCCTATGGAAGCATCAGCATGCTCACGACTCCTGACCTTTAGTCCATGTGGCAGTGATTAAGGGAACTGAGAAATGGTGACATCCCCTAGGCATCAATTCCCATTGATGGGTCAACCGATGACTTTATCTGTTGTTCTCAGTTTTCTATGGTACCTGCTTGGTCCTAAAATGTCTGGGTCCAGCATAGAATCATCCGTCATTTTAGTTATGCATGGTACCTACTTGGCCCTAGCATGGATTGCACACAGTCATCCGGAAAGTACAGTGAAGATCAGTTCACACATATGCTTCAGGATCCAAAGAAGCAAATCAAAGACAATGCAGCACCATACCTGGGTCAATGGCTTCTCCATCAAACACGGTCTCATACACAAGGGTTTCCTTTAAAAAAAAAAACACGGTCTTAGTGGTAAGGTCAGCTTAGTAAAATTAATTTTTGTTTTCAAATTATTTATTTATTTGTGTGTGTGTGAGAGAGAGAGCACACACGCGTGCACACCAGGATCTCTTACCGCTTCAAATGAATGCTTCACCTGAGTGGCTGGGGAATCAGATCTGAGCCAGCAGGCTTTGCAAGCAAGCATCTTTCACCATCTCCCCAATCCCAGTAGAGTTAGTTTTGATGTGTGGATTATTTTGAGCAGATGACTTCCTATAAATTTCCTCAGAATGGTGACAGCCTAGGGAACAAAGCTCCCTGCTATTCCCCTCCACCCCCCCCCACATCCCCCACATTGGTCTGCATGCCATGACCTCTTGTTAACTCAAGTCCTATTCTTGACATCTTCTATAGGGGGAATTACAGGCTAAACTGGGTCCCTCCCTCCAAATTCATATACTGACTTCCTAACACCCTTGGACCTTAAAATTTGGAGACAGGTCCTTTAAAGAGGGAAGAAAGAGCCGGGTGTGTTGGCGCATGCCTTTTTAATCCCAGCACTTGGGAGGCAAAGGTAGGTGGATCGCGGTGAGTTCGAGGCCACCCTGAGACTACATAGTGAATTCTAGGTCAGCCTGGGCTAGAGTGAGACCCTTCCTCGAAAAAACAAACAAAAAAAATCTAGAAAGATAAAATGAGATCATACACATCTTAATCCAGTGTGAACAGAGTCGTAAGAGGATTCGGGCAATGACAGCAGAAAGCCACATGGGCCATAGAGTGAGCCACAAGGAGACAGCCCAGGAGAAACCAAACCTGCCAACACCTTCACCTTAGATGTCTAGCCTCTGGGACTCTAAGAAACAAATCTTTTGTTCAAGCCACATAAATTGTGTTATCTTGTTATGTCAACACCAGGAAACCAATCCAAGAGACTAGGCAGCATTGCAGTCAGCATCTTGTTGCTGGACAAACACCTGACACAAAACAGCTTATTGGCGGAAAGGGTTTATTTCAGACTTACAGAACCCAGGAGAAACACCATCAGTGGCAGAAGAAGCTGCCTCACTTCCATAGAGCATAGCAGAAAGACATCGCCAAACAGCCAGCAGACACCAAAAAGCACAAACAGCCAGAGCTCCAAACTGTTCTCCACACATCTTTGAGATTTACTGTAAAGAACTAAGGTTTGATAGGTGGGCATGGTTACACATGCCTTCAATCCCAGCACTCAGGAAACCAAGGTAGGAGGATCACCATGAGTTCAAGGCCACCCTGAAATTACATAGTGAATTCCAGGTCAGCCTGGGCTTTAGTGAGACCCTACCTTGAAAAACCAAAACTAAGGTTGGGGGACTTATTCAGGTCTGTCACATATATATGAAATATATGTCACATATATTGAAAACATTTGTTTTCAAATATAGTTATAAATTTTCAGTAATGGTGAATGCTAAACATTCATTTGCCAGGAGTCGTTTTTCCCGCACACGCATATAATATTTGAGGCAAATTTTGTCCTACTAAATTCTAAGATTGAATCTGAAATCCTCACTTTGTAACACATACAAATTCATCAGAAATGATAAACTGAAATAATTTCCCTTCATTTCTATGATAGCTGAGTAGGTTTCATTGTACACTCATATGGAAAAACTTTCCATTATGCAACATTATAGAGAAAACGTTGTTCTTTTATTACAGAAGGAGCATAAAAATTGCACTTACTGTTAATACTTCAAATTTTTTACTTCTGTTTCCTATTATGGTCTTTTCCTTTTGATTTTTATCTCCTGTTTAAAAATAAATTTAAAAACTAAAATTAGTATGTGGCAGGTATGTGGTGAGTGACATTTTGAAAATCAAATAATTCAAGCATAATTAGCAATCTATACCTTACCTGCAATATATTTCTCTCCTCTGTATAAAAAGAAAATTTGACAAAGTATCAGCTTAGTTGATATGTTAATACATGTTTTAAATTAATTACATTCAATAGTGAACACATGGCTATGATCACATCTTTACCCCATCAGCAAAAGAAATGTAGTGTGAGAATCATATGACCATCTTCATTAGCCATCTCCAACCATATCACTGCACCATAAAAATTCAGAACTAGATGGCAAGGCCCTATTGCTGAAGACTACACATGCTAGGGCTGCAGGTCAATGAGAAACAAAGCTGGAGCTCAGCTGAAAACCTCTTCCCTGTAGACCACCTGACAGAAATCTAGAAAAAGCTATGCCACATGCATCCCTATGGGAGAGAGAAGTCAACAGTGGACATTGCAAGCCCTAAGATTGGTCAGCCAGGCCAAATGTGTCAACTGGTGCAATAGTGGCATGTCTGTTATGGGGGAAACCAACAGCTCTCTAATTCGACTGGAGGCCCACTCCATGGGAGGGAGTACATGCCTGGTTCTGAAAACCTAGTCAAAGACTGCAGCAGGGGAAATCATGAGCCCTAGGGGAGTAATGCCTCCTGTTGTCTAGCTAAATGTATATATTATGTTCACCAAATTGCCCTGTAAGCACTTTACTTAATGTTCATACCCATATAGTAATGCTATTCGCACTTTTGGTTAGAGAAGCTTCTCTTTTCAGATGGCAGTGACCTTGGAATGACTCAGAAGGCACCATGGTGCTCAGAAGAAGTGACAGAGGAGTACTCAGCACTGCAATATCTCTATCCCACCTTCCAAAGCTCAGGGTCCATTGTGGAAGAGGTGGCAGAAAGAATGTAAGAGCTGAAGGAAGGATAGGATTGCTTACAATGTAATCGTCCAGACACAAAATGGCCTGGATATCCATGACCTCACAGTGCCTGGTAGTACCAATCCAGGACCATTATAATAGGCGGAAAAGATGATGACATCAAAATAAAAGAGAGACTGATTGAGAAGGGGAGGGGATATGATGGAGGGTGGATTTGTGAGGAGTAAAGTAGGGGTAGGGAGGGAGCTATCATGGATTATTTTCTATAATTATGGAAGCTGTCAATAAAAGGTTTTTTTTAAAAAAATCTGTTTAGGGGCTGGAAAGATGACTTGGCATTTAAGGCACTTTCCTGCAAAGCCTAATGGCCTGGTTTTGAATCCCAGTACCCAGGTAAAGCCAGAGAGTAGTGCATGTATCTAGAGTTTGTTACTAGAGGCCCTGGTACACCCATTCTCTCTGTCTCTCTTCTCCCTATCTCTGTGCTTGCAAATAAATTATTTTTTAAAATTCTATTTAATTAATTAAAATGCAATTCTCTCTCTCTCTCTCTCTCTCTCTCTCTCTCTCTCTCTTTTTATTGAGAGCAGAGCCTTGTGTATGCTAGGCAAGCACTCTGTCACTAAGATACATCCCCCAGCTTTCTTTGTAGTTTTTATTTTGAGTCAGGACCTATGCTCGATAAGTTGTCTATGTTGGATTTGAACTTGCAATCCTTCTGCCTTGGACTCCCAAGTAGCTGTGATTGCAGGCCTGGGCCACTGAGCTGGGCTCCAAATGGACTTTTGAAGCCATGATATCCAATATTTCTGAGTGGTGATAAAAGCAGGTGTATTTTATATCCATTTCATTGGCCTCAAAGACCTTTAGAACTAGTCAATGTGTAGATAGGGGACCAGCATTTATTTCAGTCTCTAAGCTAATTCTCAGTGTCATACACCTGGTCAGGAAACTGGCTGGCCTCAAGTCACTGTGGGGCATTGTTTGCTTGCTGGCAAATGTGTATGTTTCAAAGAACACCTTCCCCGAAAGCATGGTTCACACTCTCATCTGACGACGTATCATCGCTTGGTTCTCGTGAGGCTGCTTTTGCTTTGATATGTGATTTGTTGTTGCGTTCGTTTTTTGAGTCAAGGTCTCATTTAGCCCATGCTGTCCCCCACCTTCCGAGTTCTGGAATCCCAGGCACGTACCACAAGGGCTGGTTCTGTTGCTTTTTTTTTTTTTTTTTTCAAGAAAGTGTTTCTGGAATAGAGTAGGTTTGACATCTTTGGTGAAAGAAACTATTGAGTTTTTGTATCCCTAGTATTTTGCCCCTTCAAAAGTGATTCTTAGACAGAAGCCCTCGAGTTAAGATCACCAAATCACAACTGATTTTTAACTCTTTCTTTCAAAAACTACTGAGGTGACTCAAAATTCATCAAAGCAGAAAACAAGAGGCTATCAAGTGCCCAATACTAAAAACTTCTATCATATCCTCCAAAGCTCAGCAAACGCTGCAGAACAGAGGATAGAAAGAATGTAAGAGCCACAGGTAGGAAGGTATACTGTAAGGGGACGTTGACCCCCCAGGAACAGACTGGTGCATTCGTGACCCCACTGTGATGACCAATAAATGGGCAGGGAACATTGCCCCCTCTCCAGGAACAGACCAGTGTGTTTATAACCCCACTGTGATGACCAATAAATGGGCAGGGCAAGGACACAAAAAAGTATAACCTGATGTTAATATGACCATTTTGCAGTATGTTCATATATTAAAGTTCCCAATAAAATTTATTTTTATAAAAAAAACTTAGGGAAAAAAAAAACTAATGTACTTAGATTTGGGCTTGGAGACGTCCTTGGCCATTTTCCGAGAATAGCCCATAATGTTTCCACCTCGACACAGCAGGAAGCCCAGCCACGACACCAGTGCAACAAAGAAAACAGCCGTCAGGGTGAAGATGAAAGGAATGTACCAGTCAGTGGACTTGTACGTGTTGACAGCTGTGTACACAATGGTCAGACCTTTCCTTTGCTGGAAAATTATTTCAACGCAAACAGAGCATTAGTTCATGTTTTCACAGAGCATCTGTTTACACAGAGCAACACCAGTACACAGCCATCGTCTTAATACAGTCCGTGGCTCTTTTTTTTTTTTTTTCACACATACTTTTTAAACACCACAGGTGACACCGAGAAGCATGACACCATATGGAAGCCACCAAATTAGAAAGATGAAAACTTGAATTACAGCGGTGACCATTCTATGATTATAAAAGAACCATTTCTCTTTGTTGTTCTCAGTTCTTTCACTTAAAAAATTGAGTTTAGGGCTGGAGGGATGGCTTAGTGATTAAGACATTTGCCTGCAAAGCCAAAGGACCTCGGTTCCATTCCCCAGAACCCACATTAGCCAGATGCACAAGGGGGCACACACGTCTGGAGTTCGTTTGCAGTGGCTGGAGGCTCTGGCATGCCCATTCTCTCTCACTCTCTCCCCCTCTTTCTCTGTCAAATAAATAAATTTTTAAAAATGAGATTAGGGGCTGGAGAGACAGCTTAGTGGTTAAGGTACTTGCCTGCAAAGCCTAAGGCCCCAGGTTCGATTCCCCAGTACCCACATACGCCAGATGTACAGGGTGGAACATGCATCTGGAGTTCATTTGCAGTGGCCAGAGGCCCTGACGCCTCTCTCTTTCTCTCTCCCTCTCTCTATTCCTCTTTTTCAAATAAATAAACAAACAAATAAATTTTTAAAAATGAGTTTGGGGTCTGGGGAGAGGGAGATTGCTCAGTGCCTAAAGGCACTTGCTTGCAAAGCCTGCCTGCCTGGGTTCAATTCCCCAGAACCCACAAAGATCCAGGTGCACAAGGTGGAGACCCTGGTGCAGCCATGTATTCTCTCTGTGCATCTTTATAAATAAATTAAAATGTTTTTTAAAATATATAATAAGAGAGCTGGATGTGGTGATGCACACCTTTAATCCTAGCACTGGGGAGGCAGAGGTAGGAGGATCGCTGTAAGTTCAAGGCCACCCTGAGACTCCATAGTGAATTCCAGGTCAGCCTGGGCTAGAGTGAGACCCTACCTCGAAAAAACAAAACAAAATAAAACAAAAAATATAATAAAATTGAGTTTAACCTAGGTGAAAGATGAGGTTCTTTTAAGCTTGTATGTCCCTATTATCTCCTCCACATGCAACCTTTTTGAGTGGCTTAAAACAGTACTCTTCAAACCAATATTCTGGTTTAAAAAAAAGATTTTTTTTGTTTATTTATTTATTTGAGAGTGACAGGCAGAGAGAGAGAGAGAGAGAGAGAATGGGCGCGCCAGGGCCTCCAGCCACTGCAAAGGAACTCCAGACGCATGCGCCCCCTTGTGCATCTGGCTAACGTGGGTCCTGGGGAATGGAGCCTCGAACCGGGGTCCTTAGGCATCAAGGCAAGCGCTTAACCACTAAGCCATCTCTCCAGCCCCCAAAAAAGATTTTTTTTAAAATGGGAGTAGGTGGAGAGCATTGGTGTGCCAGGGCCTCCAGCCACTGCAATCGCACTCCAGACACGTGTGCCCACCTTGTGCACATGTGCAACCTTACATGCTTGCATCACCTTGTGCATCTGGCTAACGTGGGTCCTGGGGAATAGAACCTGGGTCCTTTGGCTTTGCAGGCAAATGCCTTAACTGCTAAGCCATCCCTCCAGCCCCCTAAAATTATTTTTTATGCTACCATTTCAAAAGATAAAAGATAAGAAAATGCTAAATGTATATACTATAAACTATGCTCATCAAATTGCCCAGTAAGCACTTCTCTTAATGTTCATACCTATATATTAATGCTACTCTCACTTTTGGTAGAGAACCTTCTCTTTTCAGATGGCAGAGACATTGGGATGACTCAAAAGGCACCATACTGCTGAGACGAAGTGACAGAGGAGTGCTCAGCACTGAAATAGCTCTATCACACCTTCTAAGGCTCAGGATCCATTGCAGAAGAGGTGGTGGAAAAAATGTAAGAGCCAAAGGAAGGGTAGGACTCCTTACAATGTGTTCCTCCAGACACAAAATGGCCTGGATATCCAAGACCTCACAGTGTCTGACACTGCCTACACAAGACCATCATAATAGGAGGAAAAGATCATGACATCAAAATTAAAGAGAGACTGATTGAGAGGGGGAAGGGATATGATGGAGAGTGGAGTTTCAAAGGGGAAAGTGGGGGAAGGGAGGGAATTACCATGGGATATTGTTTATTATTATGGAAGTTGTTAATTAAAAAAAATTTAAGAAAATAAAATGCACTATAAAGTCTCCTGAGCAGAGACTCCACCCTGGGGTGACTCAGAAGCCATTGTGTGATTCAGAAGCAGCTAATACTGAAAGGTCTGTGCTCTGTCCGAGGGTTAGACTGAAGGTGAGATAGATGACATGGTGGCTGCATGCCCTGCAGTACAGTGCCCGGCACACCACGGGCACTCATTATTATGAACAGCATTGTCTTTCAAGGTGTCAGTTTCTAAGACCTTAATAGCTATAATACTATGAGTAGTGGGGTCTTTCTATTGAGTAAGACTTGCAGATTGTTCATATGAAGCCATAGCACTGTGCGGTTCTGTAAGTACCACATGTAATGTTCACAAATTACCCCCCCCCACCCCCGCCGACACACAGGTTACATTCACAGAGGCAAACCGCGCAGTGGTTGGCTGGGCTGGTGCCCACAGAGACATGAACTAAATTCTGTAACTCCTTACCTCAGCACTGGTTGGAGGAGGTGGCGTCGTGGCTCTTATTACATCAATATCTATAATTGCAGTACCTGTCCTGGGCTTAGAGGATTTGCCATGCTTCAGATTGTCATCGGTTATATGCACCACAAGATGATACTTCTGCAGAAGTTCAGCTCCAGATTCAAAGTTAAAAGGATTCTTCACAATTAATTTCGGAGTATTTGAACCTTGAGTTGGGTCAAATCCAAAATGATGGTTCTCGTTTCCTTTAAAAGGGATAATTGGAATGTTAGTTATTTTACAATATATTGGATGGTTTTAAGCTACCTTGAACATCTGTTAAAACACAGTAAGGGGCTGGAGAAATGGCTCAGCAGTTAAGGCACTTGCCTGGAATGCCTAATGACCTGGGTTCCATTCCCCAGTACCCACGTAAAGCCAGATGCACAAAGTGGCACAAGTATCTGGAATTGGTTTTAAGCGGCTAGAGGCCTTGGTATGCCCACATTCTCTCTCTCTCTCTCTTTCTCTCTCTCTCTCTCTCTGTCTCTGTCTCTTTGTGCTTACAAATAAATAAATAAAATACAATTTAAAAATCTTTAATCAGGGTATGGTGGTGCATGCTTTTAATCCCAGCACTCAGGAGGCAGAGGTAGAAGAGTTGCCATGAGTTCAAGGTTACCCTGAGACTACATAGTGAATTTCAGGTCAGCCTGGGCTAGAGTGAGACCCTACCTTGAAAAACAAAACAAAAAATAAATCATTAAAAAGACACAGTAGCTGTACAAAAATAAAAATCTCTGTTATATTGTGAATTCCCATATTCATAAATGACATATAGTAAAATTGGGGTAAAGAAAGCAATAAATATAGTTACTTTAAAAAGTGTTTTAGGGCTTGGGAAATGGCTTAGTGGTTAAGGTGTTTGCCTGCAAAGCCTAAGGACCCCAGTTCAATTCCCCAGAACCCACGTAAGCCAGATGCACAAGGGGGCGCATGCGCATGTCTGGAGTTCATTTGCAGTGGCTGGAGGCCCTGACATGCCCATTCTTTCTTTCTCTCTGCCTCTTCCTCTCTCTTTCTCAAATAAATAAATTAAATATTTAAAAACAAAAAAAAATGTTTTAAGCCGGGCATGTGGGCAAGTCTATAATCTCAGCATTTGGGAGGTAGAAGCAAGATCAAGAGCTCAAGTTCTAAAAAAATAAAATAAAATAAAAGTTCAAGGTCATCTCTGGCTACATAGAGAGTTCAAGGCTAACCTGGGCTACATGAGAACCTGGTTTTTAAAAAAAGAAAATATGCGTTATAAAAGTTAAGATCATGAATCTGATCCTCATATGTGTCCAACAAGTCTCACGCTGATTGATTATTCCGCCCGACTGTTTCCTCTTCCTTATCTGTGACTCAGAATACTTGTACTCCCGTGTTCAACTTAGTCTAGAGACAGTGAGCAAACCAGCTGGTCAGACCACACAACTCCGTGAGGTCCTGCAGACACTACTGCGAAGGAGATGGGCACACCTACTTCCGCATGGAGCTGGTCTGACAATGGAGCAGACATCAAACCGGTTTTCACACTTAATTTGGCAAGGTATTTATGGATATCCATACTACCATTCTTTCAGAAAAATGACAACAGGTTTGACCTCCATTCTTTAGAGATGTCTTATTTTCACGCTGTCTCAAGATACCTCGTGGCTTTTCTTAGTAGAACTTCCCACAGTTCATGATTTTTATACGTGTTGATGGTACTCCAGCATGATGAACAATGAGTGCCAATCAACATCGACCTGCACACTTCTGTGTATCCATTTCTCAGCATAGTGTCTCATACATGGTTGGTCTCCATAGTCTTCCACTGAGGACAAGAGGGTGACTGGTGGTTTGAATAAAATGTCCCACGGCCTTATGTGTTTGTGATTAAGCCTCATACTTAAACCTGACTGGTGGCACCTTTGGGAGCTGGAGCCTTGCTGGAGGAGTTATGTCACTGGGGTTGGACCTTGGGATTTTATAATCCATCCTCCTTGTCAGCCCTAGGTAACCACTCTCTCACTTCTCCCAGCTGATGTGACAAGATAGGACACCTGGCTGCTTTCGCCATTCTTTCCCACCATGATGAAACCGCCCCTCAGGACTTAGCCAAAATAACCCGTTCATTCCACAAACTGCTTCTGGTTGGATATTTTGTCTCAGAAATGAGAAGGTAACAGACACAGTGACCAAAGTGTATATGGATCTGTGTAAATTCAATGATAATAAAGTTTAAAGCATCTGTCCTACTGGACTTCAGCTGGAAAAGTGACTGCTGTTTGCAGCTAGCGCCACGGGCAGCAGACTTAGTTCCTCATAATGTAACCCACAGCGTTTCCCCACACAAATCCAAAGCCTCCGGTGGCCTGAGTGCTTCTGAGGATACGAGAGGGGAATGGAGCGGGGAACGTAGCTATATAAAAGGTGCTTGACGAAGCCTAATGCTACAGACAGGAAATAGTTTGACCTTTATCAACAGTCACTTCTAGGGTTGTACATCAAGTCTAACATCTTATAGCTAATGTCAATTTGACATATGGTCATGATTAAAAATAATAATTAAATCATCCACCAGAAGCCAGTTGAAAGCGCATTTCAAAATCTTGCGAGTCCCTGTCGTGACAGTTTAGTTTGAAGCCATTGACGTTTGTCCCAGGAACAACGTTGTCAAAAATGACGGCCTTATATAGATAGGGTGTGCAGACAGGGACTTCATCATTCTCATCTTCGATGTCAACAGTGACCTGTCAGTGATGAGGGAAGAAGAAACATCATGATCATCCACATCACGTGACCCTTTGTACACAAAACCAGAAGTGAGCATCTGGGTAGAGACAGATCATTCAGAATGATTAAATTAAAAGGTCTCAAACCTTCCAAGTTTACAGAAACGTTACTGCAGGTTTCTGTCAATCATGAGTCAGTGACTTATTATTCCTGGATCAACTGTGACATTCTGTGTCACCATTAGGAAGGGCTCTGGGCTAATTAGACGGAGGCTCTCCAGAAAACTCGCAAAATATGCAAATGATAACAGAAGCATAACTGAAGAATGACGCCTGTAAAAAGTGAAATGCCTTGGATGCCTCGAATATCTATGCTTAGCGGCAAACAAATCCCATGCTTGCTTCTTTCTTAACTAAGAAATTCCTCTGCACTGTTCTCTCAATAATATATTTATTGGTAATAATATGATTATTTCACATGCTTGAGCTTAATTAGGGCTGTTATCAGCCTTTCCTTAATTAAAATACTATAAACCAGAAAACTGTGATTTACATGGGAAAAGATCAAAATATCAAGGATTTAAAAATGTCAGTGATCAAATGCCAGTCAGCCCAGAAAGGTTATCTTCCCACCTCTCAGATGACTAATAACCTTCTCAAAGGCAGTTCGCAGAAGAATCCCTGCTGTGTCCACATCTACAAGTATTATCTTTTGAAAAATGTTTTTAAAATGCAGATAAGTTCTTAGGGAGTCCTTCATTTTTTAATGCATCTTCACAGACAATGTAGCTATTGTTCTACTTATCATATGGGATATTTTTAGATGCTAAATAAATGAATTTTAGGGAAGTTTCTGTGATCTAACGGAAATACACTGGGCTTGAACCTGGAGCAGAAACCTGCACCAAAAGCCTGGGCTTGCCATCTGCTAGCTCCTTTATCTGGTCTAATGACTGAACATCGCTTTCCTCAACTATGAAAAGGAATCTTAGTCTCTACCTTCCTGCTGAGAAGATAGACTCATGCATTCAGCGAATACTTATTGAACACTTACTGTGTGCCCAGCATTGACCCACACAAGAGCTAAGAAAGTGAACCAGAGCCCCTGATGGAAACACAGGAGAAAGCCTATGCAAATCTAAAGCTATGGAGAAAAATTATACAGCAAACTGGGAGTGGTGGTGCGCGCCTTTAATCCCAGCACTCGGGAGGCAGAAGTAGGAGGATCGCTGTGAGTTCAAGGCCACCCTGAGACTACATAGTGAATTCCAGGTCAGCCTGGGCTAGAGTGAGACCCTACCTCAAGAAAACAAAATGTATATATATATATATATATATATATACATACATACATACACAGCAGATGATGCCATGTAGTTGGGGAGGTAGCAAGAGCTACTGGGAACTATTTTAAGAGAGTTTTCCACGATGACATTTTCCTGGCCCACTCTGCTATGTCCCCTCCTGTTCTCTGATATTTGATTCCTGTCTGTAGGCCGGTGTGTGTCCTCACGACAGTGTTTGGTGGAATGACACTATGCTGCACCCCTTCCCTGTCTCTTGCTTTTCTCAGAGTGCCCCCACACACTTCCTATGCTGCTTTCTGTAGAACTGGTTTGCTTTGTTTTTCTTGGACCTTAGTATTTATTGATAAGAGTCTGTGTTATTAAACTGCTAATGGGAGCCCTGGAGGATAAGCAGCCCTTTTGTTGCATTGGAGAAGCGGGAAGACATTTGTATACTGGAGAAGTGGGAAGACATTTGTGTCAGAGTAAATAAGAGGAAGAAAGATGGCCAGGTCCAGCTCATATGGACCTTGTGTGGTGGTTTCAATCAGATTTCCCTCATAAACTCATGTGCTTTCAACGGTTGGCCCCTGGCTAGTGGCAATTTGGGAGGCGGAGACTTGCTAAAGGAGGTATGTTGTTGAGGGCAGGTTGTGGGGTGTCACAGCCCAGCTTCCCCCTTGCCAGAGCTCAGCTCATTCTCTGGCTGCTGTTTTCCATCTGCTGTCACAAAGAAGTGATGTCCAGCCTCTGCACTACCAATCTTTTCCTGCCATCGTGAAGCTTCCCCTTGAGACTGTGAGCCAAAATTAAACCCTTTCCTCCCATCAGCTGCTTTTGGTTGGGTGTTTTGTCCCAACAATGCAAAGATAACTACACCACCTTGGAAATGGCACTGGAGCCTAGCCAGAGAGCTTGGAGGAACCAGGGAAATTGTCACCTATGTGCAGAGTAACTTCAGGGACACAAGCAGATAGAGATTCCAGCAAGAAAGATGTTTCACTAGACCAGGTAAGGGATAAGGATGGCACATCCCAAGCTTTAGCAGTAGATGAAAGTGAGAAGTAGAAGGATTTCAGAGATAATTTGAAAGTAAAGATGAAAGATTGCCCGTGGGACTGGGAAGGATTTAAGGAACATGACAATAAATAAGTGGCCATATTTCATTCTACCTCTGTGAGCTGAGTCATCTTGTATATGTTCTCTAACTTCTAAGCCTTTGAACTAAATTTCTTCCATGTGTCAAAAGGAATATCAGAACTATGTCACAGGATGAGATTGAGGTCTGAGTGAGATAACTAGGGTTTTTCATAGCACTTGGACTTTATTCAATTCTTAATAAAAATTAAATGATGGTGATTATAACAGTGGATCTCTAGATTCTAACACTAAGGACCTGAAGCTCAAATTCATCTGTATCATCAGTTTGGCACTTACCATATACTATTTAATTTCTCATGTATTGCCACTTTTAAGCTCCCTGGAAATAGATGTAATACATCTATTACACATCTTTGTAACCCACTACTCAATAAATACTTAATAAGAGGAGGAAAGAGTAAGTAAGTTCCTGCTTTATCTTTTGGCAAAACATTAATACCTTAATTCTTTTTTTTTTTTTTTTTTCGAGGTAGGGTCTTGCTCTAGTCCAGGCTGACCTGGAATTCACTGTAGCCTCAGGGTGGCCTCCAACTCAGAGCAATCCTCCTACCTCTGCCTCCTGAGTGCTGGGATCAAAGGCATGTGCCACCACGCCTGGCTTCATTCATTCTTTTTATAAGAACACTTACTTGAAGGTTTTTGTGGGGTTTTATTTTTATTAATTCTGCTTTACCTTTCGATATGGAATGAGTGAATGATAATTACAAGAGTGGTATTATCCTATACTATTTAGGGAAATCATAAGTGTCTACAGGAAAAACCGCCACAGGGCCCTCGGCTGAAAGATCACTCTCACCCCCTGACAGCCAAGCCATGTCATTCTAGCCTCATGTCTGTAGCCCTGTCACTGTGAAAGTCATGCTAATTGTCGATGCCAATGGACTGATGTTTCCTTATGGTGACTCTCTCTCTCTCTCTCTCTCTCTCAGAAAACTTAATAAACCCACAAGCAGGAAGCCAGGGGCTGGTGAATCATCAGGCCAGACAAGAACCTTACAGTTAGTTCTTCCATACTATTTCTGCCTCCCCTGCAGTGACAAAACCTTGGCATTATCAGTGACATGCACCACACAGTAAATACAGCAGTGTTCACTCTGGATGTCTTTTGAGAGTTCTCTGACCTCGCTGAGATAATTTAAAGACTTATACTTTCCCTTACTTTGATGTCAAAATAATTCACCTTTGCTCTCCTTTAAACACCACCTCTCCATGGAAGGAAGCCTGGGTTTGATGCCAGGCCTGTAAATCTTATAAGTAACACTAGGAAGCTTTCCTAAACTCTGTGCTTCAGTTTCCTCATCCGTAGGATAGCAGTGAGTATAATATCACCCCCCTCGTCTGCGAACTGAACACCAGCAACATCCTCCAGAATTATTAGGGCTTAATGAATTAATATATGTGTGTGTGTGTGTGTGTGTGACACTTAGAATAATGCCTGTGATGTAGAAAATACCAAGTAAAAATTATTTTAAGGGATAGAGAGATGGCTCAGCAGTCAAGGCACTTGCCTGCAAAGCCTAACAACCCAGGTTCAATTCGTCAGTACCTGCGGAAAGCCAGATGCACGAGGTGGCACGTGTGTCTGGAGTTCATTTGCAGTCGCTAGAGGCCCTGGGGCTCCCATTCCCTCTCTCACTCCATGCAAATAAAGAAATAAAAAGATTTTAAAAGCTGGGTTCCTCTACTTACCAGGGTCACTGCTGTGCGAGGCTGAGCTCCGTCACAGTCCACAGCTTCCACAGAGAGGTTATATTGCCTCACAGACTCATAGTCTGGCTGTGTGGTGAGTTCAATCACTCCAGAGAGAGGGTGAATCCAGAACCTGCGGACGGCCTGGGTGTCTCCACTGATTATCGTGTAGGTCAGGCAGTTGGGTGGGTAGTCCTCATCAGTGGCTGTCACTTGTCCCACTTTGTGAAAGGCTGCCAATAATGTTTCCAAGAGTTCATTCTTCTCATGCATATGTATTACTCTATAATTTAAGATGTCTTTACATTTCCAAATTTTATCACACAGTTTTTCAGAGTGACAACCTTACTCCTTCTGGATAATTGTTTGCTACAAGTCTGGACTGGAGAGATGGCTCAGCGGTTAAGACACCTGCCTGCAAAGGCTAACAACCCAAGTTCGATTCCCTAGTACCCATGTAAAGCCAGATGCACAAGGTGGTACATGCATCTGGAGTTAATTTGCAGCAGTCTGTCTCTCTTTTCTCTATCTCTCTGTGCTTGCAAATAAATAAATAAATAATTATCCTACATGATGGGAAAGAGACTTACAGAGAACCCTTAGCACCTTAAACCACAGGCTTGTCTAAGATGATGTGCTAAAAATAACTTCATGATACTAATAATTAGCTTAAGCTTAGCATGATGCTAACATTATCAGCAGATAATGGTACAGCTCATATTAAAACCAGAATGTCTAGGTTCCAAATTTCAGCCTTGTCACTTTCTAGCTCAGCACTGGACAATTCTGTCACTTCTCTGACCTCATTTTCTTCTTTCATCTGCAAACTGAGCAATAATAACATCCTACGGAATCGTCAGTACATAGTGAATTAAAATACATGAAGCACTTAGAATAATGTGATGTAGAAAATCCTAAATAAGAATCTGCCGGGTGTGGTGGTGCACACCTTTAATGCCAGCACTTGGGAGGCAGAGGTAGGAGGATCGCTGTGAGTTCAAGGCCAGCCTGAGACTACATAGTGAATCCCAGGTCAGCCTGCGCTAGAGAGAGACCCTACCTAAAAAAAAAAAAAAAAGAAAGAAAGAAAGAAAGAATTACTTAGGGGCTGAAGAGATGGATCAGTGGTAAAGGCCTAACAACTTGGGTTCCATTCCCCAGTATCCACATAAAGCCAGATGTACAAAGTGGCACACATGTCTGGAGCTCGTTTGCAGTGGCTGGAAGCCCTTAAGCACCCATTCTCTCTGCTTGTCTCTCTTTTATCGATCTCTGCTTGCAAATAAGATACATTTTTGAAGTTTATTTTATTATTTACATGTTAAATTTTCCCAATAGCCATAGGCGATAGCACTACTGTCTTCATTTTACAGGTAAGGAAGTAAGGCCTAGTGGTATTCACTAACTTGCTCACAGAGCAAAGAGTGTTAGAGTTTGACTCCATGCCCACTGACGTTTTTAAACATTTGGTCATTTATTTGTTTATTTATTTAAGAGCAAATGGGAACATCAGCGTCTTCTGCTGCTGCAAAAAACAAACTCCAGATGCGCTTTTTGAGCCTGGCTTTACGTGAGTACTAGGAGTCAAACCCAAGCCATCAGGCTTTGCCACCAAGTGGCTTTAACCACTGAGCCATCTCTCCAGCCCGTTGCCCACTGTCTATAGCCCAGGTTTGTTTTCAATCACTTTGCTATGATTCCAGTGCCTAGTGCCCCCAAATAACCTTTTAGAAGAAAAAGAACAAATGTGGTCCAGCGATTACACTCCCATGACATTCAAACATGCAAACCCTTGCCCTCCCCTGTGCATGCTGATGGCCATGTAACCCTTGTCCTCTGGCTTGTTTTGATCAGCAGGTATTAGCAAGCCTGATTCATCTGTAATGCAGACCCTGTGTAAAGTCATTCTCACGATGAGCATATTTTTTGCCTTTGCCCTGAGAATATACCCAGGCTAGCCTGGGGTGAGAGGATGAGGGAAGACCCAAGGAACCCTAGCCACCCCACCCAAATCAGGACAGATCTCTGAAAACCAGCTAAGTCACAATTAGAGCAAGACCAGCAAGAAAGCCTAGAATATTCTGAGTTATGGGCTGCAGAAATGTGTGTTGTGTTACTCTAGTTTTATGAGGTTTCTTACACAGAATACATGGTCATAGATTACAGATATCATAGGTTTACTTCTCGATGACTTTCTGTTTAAATTATAACCTCCTCCAGGTATTGAAATACCACCACCCAATGACTCACCAGCATATGTACAGGACATTTCTAATGCTAATAACCAAGAATGAAGAACAATGATAAAGAGAACATTTCATACACCTTTCTCACTTCAAAGAATTTCTTTACTACCTCTTCCTTTTTTAAAGATTCACTAGTCTCTGATAATATGTTAGTAAAGAAACAATAATAGGGCTGGAGAGATGGCTCAGTGGTTAAGGCACTTGTCTATAAAGCCTAAGGACCCAGGTTCTATTCCCCAATACCCACATTAGAGCCAGATGCGCTAGGTGGTACATGCACCTGGAGTTCGTTTGCAGTAGCGAGAGGCCCTGGAGCATCAATTCTCTATCTGCCTTTCTCTTTCTCTCAAACAAAAAATAAAATACTTATTTAAAAAAGAAACAATGATCCTAACTCAGGATATCAAGTAACAGGAAGCACTTTAATGGAAGAGAAGGTATTTTATTTGGCAACTTAAACATAAAATGAGTCTACTGCTTATGTGAAAGCATTATTTTAAAATATATGTTTTTTTGTTTTTTTGTTTTTTTTAATTTTTTTTGTTCATTTCTATTTATTTATTTGAGAGTGACAGAGAGAGAGAGAGGCAGATAGAGAGAGAGCGAGAGAGAATGGGCACGCCAGGGCTTCCAGCCACTGCAAATGAACTCCAGATGCATGTGCCCCCTTGTGCATCTGGCTAACATGGGTCCTGGGGAATTGAGCCTTGAACCGGGGTCCTTAGGCTTCACAGGCAAGCGCTTAACTGCTAAGCCATCTCTCCAGCCCCATATGTTTTTTTTTTTAATTTATTTGCAAGCAGAGAGAGACAGACAGAGAGAATGGCACACCAGGGCCTTTCAGCCACTAAAAAATGACTCATGCACCACTTTGTGCATCTGGCTTTACATGGGTACTGGGGAATCAAACCTGGGTGGTTAGGCTTTGCAGGCAAGCCCCTTAACCACTGTGCCATCTCTCTAGCCCAAACGCATTATTTTTAGGAAAAAGGAATTGCAGCCAATAAAAGGCGATATAGAGGAGACTATGGGTAAGATTGTTATCTCTATCGTGCAGGCCTGAGAAAAGATGAGGTTGTTTCTACATTTAGCACCTGGTTAATTATATTGGAAACCTTATTTTTCTGTAGGTATAAAATTAACCTTTCAATAAAAACTAAAAGCTATCTTGAGTATCTTTAGCTGAATTTTAAAATAAGGTTATGATGGAACTCTGAAATTTTGCCCAAACTCCCTCATGAAAAAGCAGTGCAAATGAGCTGCTTTCCTTTGTGGCACGCAGCCCAGTGTGATCTCATTTTCATGTTTCTTCAAAATCACTACTGACAAAAGGATGCTTTCCATATGCCTACCTCCCTCAGAAATTGTTTATCAATTCATCACATGCCATCAATGCTTTCTGTACTTTAAACATTGTAGATTTCCAGAATTTTGTTAAGGGAAAAATTTCATGTAATCCTCAAGACACACTCAAGTTGTTTGTGTTAATCAACTCAGCATGAAAAAAAGATTTCCATATTAACAGAGATTTTTGAATATCCTCAAGATCTGTAGACCTGCTGTTGGATGTTCTGAGGGGAATTTGTACACAGAGAAGTTTTACATTTCCAGTTTCCTCCTTAGAGCAATTGTCACTGAGTTATAAAGGTTTCGTCTTCTCTACGAACATCACAGAAGACCAATACTGCTGTAATTTCATTCAGTTTTTGTTCTCTGGCAGAGAGGATAAAGATTTTTTTTTAATTTTACTTATTTATTTAAGAAAGAGAGAGCAAGGAAGAAGCAGATAGAGAGAGAATGGGCATGCCAGGGTCTCCAGCCACTGCAAATGAACTCCAGACGCACGCACCATCTTGTGCATCTGGCTTACATGGGTACTGGGGAATCAAACATGGGTCCTTAGGCTTTGCAGGAAAACACCTTAACAACTAAGCCATTTCTTCAGCCCTAAAGAAATGTTTTTCAGCAAGGAAAAAGTTCTAGCACACTCACTCCTGATTGGAGAATCTGTTTATTTTGTAGATGACAGAGAAAACGGAGTACCAAAATCCATGGATAAGACAAGATAGCTCGCTGTATACCATGAGATGTGCCACGTCTACCACATCTAAGTGGCTACATGAATACAGCTCTTACTGCTAGCCTGACAGCCAGCTCCAGGGTGATGGTGACAGACATGGTGAAGGGCTGGAGAGATGGCTTAGTGGTTAAGGCACTTGCATATGGAGTTTAAGGGCCTAGGTTCAATTCCCCAGTACCCACGTAAGCCAGATGTACAAAGCAGCACATGTGTCTGAAATTTGTTTGCAGTGGCTAGATGACCTGTCACACCCAGTCTCTCTCTCTCAACTAAATAAATATATTTTAAAAAACAATACCTATCAAAGCAAGGGTAGAGAGATTTCTAAATGGTTACATGCTTGCAAATCCTGACATCCTGGGTTCAATTCCCCAGTACCCGTGTAAATCCAGATGCACAAAGAGGCCCATGCATCTGAAGTTCATTTGCAGCAGATAGAGGCCCTGGCACAGCCATATTCTATCTCTCTCTTTTTTTCTCCCTCTCACCTTGCAAATAAAACAATACAAAAAAATATTTTAAAAAATGATCAAAGCAGAAATCCAGAGGCTACAGAGAACTCAGCACTAAATCAGACTGCCAACAGGCCTGCCATGGCTCAGGGAACACTGCAGAAGAGGGGCAGAAACATAGTAAGAGCCACAGAGTGGGCAGGAATACCTGAGGGACGATCCACGCCCCTGCTACTACACAGGGAGTGAGCGAGACCTCCATGAGCCCACAGTGAATACCACAACCCCGCTGAGGAGGACCTCCAGCGTCACAGGAGTTGGAGCGAGGAGATAAAAGAGTATACCTGTTATTATGTGTGTGTGAGTAGCAAACGTAACCATATAATACATATATTTATCTATAAAATAAAAAATTTTAAAACCCTAGCACATGGAACATGACAAGTACTTAGTAGACATTAGTAGTTATTGTTGGCAGTGGCATTTTGGTTTAACATATATGGTCAGGGCTACGATATAGTTGCTTTAATCTTTATTATACAGCTAAGCACTTGAAGCTACAGGATGGGGCTATAATTCAGTGGCAAACACCTGTCTAGCCTACATGAGACCCTGCGTTTGATTCCCCAGCTCCAACAAGAAAAAAATTTTTTAAAGATTTGCATGAAAGTATAGGGTTTCCTTCACAGCCCTTCTGAGAGTCTCTGTACCTTGGAAGTGAGGGAGTTCTTACCTCCTGCTGTCTCCGGAACCAAGAATGAATAGTGTGCCGCTTGGAATTTGGGACTGAAGTCATTGGCAGGAGAGATCTCCACAATGATTGTCACTGTGGCTGTAAAATTGAACCATCAATGAGTGCTTCTTTTCTTTTATTCTATCTACAGACAACCTAAATGTGCCCCAAATTACAGGGGTAGAAGAGGATTTTGAAACGACAGCAGGATTCTTTATGCCCCACCACAGTCAGTATCCTCATGCTCTGTGTTCTCAAGAAGCCCAAATCAACCCGCGTGGTGGCGGACTCCTTTAATCCCAGCACTCGGGAGACCAACGTAGGAGGATCACTGTGAGTTGGAGGAGACTACATAGTGAATTCCAGGTCAGCCAGGGCTAGAGTGAGACCCTACCTCAAAAAAACAAACAAACTTAAAATTTGAAAAGTAAAACAAGAAACCCAAATAAACAAAATTCAGAGTCTGTCAAACAGGTTAGCCAAAAAAAGTATATATATATATATATATATTGTATTTTACTTCATATAATGGAAACATGTATGTGTCCACATATATTTTATGTTTATATGTAATTACATATTTTACCCAAGAGAGTTTGTTACATTTTTCATGTGAATAAGTTGGCTGCGGTGGCTCTTTCAACCCCATCTATGATATTTTACACTCTCCTTCTAGTATATACCCCAGGAAGGGAAATGGAAGGAGACTCAGAAAACCCCTGTTTAATGCCTGGAATTAATATAAAGTTCTGTGACCTTGAACTGGTTTTAACTCACAGGATGCCCAGCTTCCTCTTCCCCAAAACAAAAAGGAGTAACAGTGCCAGGCGTGGTGGTACACACCTTGGATCCCAGCAGAGGTAGGAGAATCACCATGAGTTGAGACCAGGTGGGATTACAGTGAGTTCTAGATCAGCCTGGGCTGAGGTGAGACCCTACGTCTAAAAAATAAAATAAAATAAAATAAATTAAAAAAAAGTAGGAATAATGTCAGTGTTAATCTCTTACATCACAGTGTAGATGTGAAGATAATGCTCAAGAAAGATTTTTCAAATGAGAAAAGAGTAAGACAAGAGGAATCATTATATTTTGCTCCCATTGTGTGATAAAGGAGGAACTCTGTATTTCAGGCCAACAAGTTTAGGTAGCATAATTGAGACTTGTCAAAAAGAAATAAATTGCTATTCAAACATAAGAGTAAGCAACTTGATAATGTAAATTTTTCAATAAAAGTAAAATAATAACTAAAATCTACTATGTAAGGCACTAATTTGTCATTGGTATTACTAGCCAAGTTTCAACAGGTGAGAAATTGAGATTCACAGAATTAAGTTCAGGGCCCAATGTCACAAGTATGATAAATCACTGAGTCAGTATTGCACCAAACTATATTGGCCAATATGACCCAAAATACCTTCTCTGAGATGATAATGTATCAAACTCAAAATCTGCTCAATCAGATAAACATTAAGAGGCTTCTGTAAGCAAGACTTCTTAGGGTTTCTATTTATCTGTAATCTCCAAGTAAGAACTGCTCCCCAACCGTACTTGACTGTGAGATCCCCCTTTAGCTGATTATCCTACAGAATTTACGCTTGCAAGAAGTTCTATATATTGCCCCTCCTGAAAGTTTTATGCCATCTATGTTAAAGGGTAACAATGCAAATTGAGATTTATAAAACCTTTATTTTGGGGAATACACAGCACCCTTTGCTTTGGAATATGTTATAAAACCTTTATTTCAGGGAATCTAGGCATCCCTTCTTTTTGTATATGTTGTTAACCTTTATTTTAAGGACTCTATGGCATCCTTTGCTTTGTAGTATATGCCATTATGTGTGTTTTCAAGGAATAGCGTTGCCAATGTTCACCAGATTCTCAAAGGTGTACATGATCTCCAAGAAAGTCTAGAGAGTACTATTCTACAAAGACAAGGGTTTTGTTTTAAAGCCTGTGTATTTATTTCTTCAATAAATCCAATTTATATGTTGCAAGAACAGGTGTCATTTATAGCTCTGCCATACTATGATTTTTATTGCATCCATAAAGACTCCAGATTGTGCTAATTAGCTGGACCATAAAAACAGACTGAACTTCATGTACAGTGTCATAAGCTTTTTATGAGCAGTCGCTGTGACTATGTTGGGGTGTGAGAACCAGAGAGGAGATGGATGGACTCCTGGGAGAGTCTTTTTTCCTTCCTCTTCAGGAAAAGTGCAAGAAATGGAGATGCAGCTAGTTGACAGAGGGCTTGTGCAGAATGTACAAAGCCCTGAATTTCATCTGCAGTATCATGTAATGCAATCCCAGCACTCGAATCTTTGGCTATTTAGTGAATTTGAGGCTAGTTCATGCTACAAGACACTTGGGAAGGAAGGAGGAAAGGGAGAAGAAAAGGAAGGAGGAAAGAAGGAAGGAAGGAAGAAAGGAAGGGAAAAGACTAAAATCTACTGAGAAATAAATAATTAATTAGTTAATTAAACATTTTAAAGGGCTAGAGAGATGGCTTAGCCATTAAGTCGCTTGCCTACAAAGCCTAGGGACCCAGGTTCAGTTCCCCAGCACCTACATAAGCCCAATGCTCAAGGTGGCACAGGTGTCTGGAGTTCATTTGCAGTGGCTAGAGACCCTGGTATGCCCATTCTCTCTCTCTCTCTCTCTCTCTCTCTCTCTCTCTCTCTCTCTCTCCCTCCCTCCCTCTCCCTCTTTCTCAATAAATACATAAATAAACATCTAGTGAGAAGGGAAGGTTCTTTTTCATCTTTCTTCAGTTAAACCATCAAGATAAGTAGCTGTAAGAAAGTGCATTTTCCAGGCACGGTAGTGCACACCTGTAACCCTAGCACTTGGGAGGCAGAGGCAGGAGGATCACCAAGAGTTCAAGGACAACCTGAGACTATACAGTGAATTCCAAGTCAGCCTGGGCTCCAGCGATACCCTACCTTGAAAACCAAAAAGAAAGAAGAAAGGAAGGAAGGAAGGAAGGAAGGAAGGAAGGAAGGAAGGAAGGAAGGAAGGAAGGGAGGGAGGGAGGGAGGGAGGGAGGAAGGGAGGAAGGGAGGAAGGGAGGAAGGGAGGGAGGGAGGGAGGAAGGAAAGGGATCCATGCTTAAAGGTCGTGGGTTAGGTGATAGACCTTTGCAAGAGACTCCATCAATAGCAATAGAGAAAATACAATACTTGTGTGCATCATGCAATTCTTGGGTCCCTGTCGTCTATACATCACTTCTTTATATAGTTGAGTCATATATGTTTACAAATCACCTTTTTAAACTTAACTTATGTTCATTTTCTCATCATTGAAATAAAAATACCTGACAGAAGAAAGGATGTGCTTTGGCTTGTGGCTAGAAGGTAGACAGATCATCATTGCAGGGAAGGCATGCAGCCTTTGGGGAGAGAGAAGTCATCAATGGTGTTAAACATCAGTGGACCCTGCAAGACTCAAAACTGGCCAGCCAGGCCAAATGTGCCAACTGATGCAATAGTCGAATGACTGTTATGAGGGAAACCAACTGCGCTCTGATTGGACTGGAGTCGTGATCCATGGGAGGGAATACACACCTGGCTGGGGAGATCATAAGCCCTACAGGAGTAACAACTACTGTTGACTGGCTAAATGGATATACTATGCCCACCTGCCAGGCATGGTGGCACACACCTTTAATCAGCACTCGGGAGGCAGATGTAGGAGGATTGCTATGAGTTCAAGGCCACCCTGAGACTAAATAGTGAATCCAGGTCAGCCTGAGCTAGATTGAGACCCTACCTCGAAAAACCAAAAACAAAACAAAAAAGCCCAAAAGCTCACCAAACTGTCCTCTGAACCACTACACTTATGCCCATATATTAATGCTACTCTCCCTTTTGGTTAGAGAAATGTCTCTTTGCAAGTGGTGGTGACCACTGGGAAGACTCAAAAGTCACCATAATGTTGAGTGGAGTTTTCAGCACTAAGTGAGATATCTCTATCATGCCCTCCAAGGAGCAGAGACCATTGAACAAGAGATGACCGAAAGAATGTATGAGTCAAAGAAAGGGAAGGAGTGCATACACTACTGTCTTCCAGATACAGAATGGCCTTGAAATTCATGACCTCTCAGTGACTGACACTACCTATACAAGACCTGCATAATAGGACGGGGAAAATGATGACATCAAAAAAGAAGACAGTTTGAGGCCACCTTGAGACTCATTATGAATTCCAGGTCAGCTTGGGCTAGAGCAAGATGCTACCTTGGAAAACTGAAAAAAGGGGGGGGGGCTGGTGAAATGGCATAGCGGTTGAGGCGTTTGCCTACAAAGCCTAAGGACCCTGGTTCAATTCCCCAGGACCCACATAAGCCAGATGCACAAGAGTGCACATGCGTCTGGAGTTCATGTGCAGTGGCTAAAGGCCCTGGCACACCCATTCTCTCTTTCTCTCTATCTGCCCCCCCTCTCTGTCTCTCAAATAAATAAACAAAATATTAGAAGAAGAAGAAGGAGGAGGAGGAGGAGGAGGAGGAGAAGGGCTAGAGACATGGTTCAGGGTTAAGGTGCTTGCTTGCAAAGCCTGATGGCCTGGATTCAATTCTCCAGTACCCATGTAAAGCCAGATATACAGGGTGTTTCATTCATCTGGGGTTCACTTGCAGTGGCAAGAGGTCCTGTAACAGCCATTCTCATTCTTTTTCTTCTCTTCTCCCTCCTGTCTCTCAAATAAATATATTTTTTTAAGAAAGGCTGGAGAGATGGCTTAGCAGTTAAGGTGCGTGCCTGCAAAGCCAAAGGACCCAGGTTCGATTCCCTAGGACCTATGTGAGCCAGCTACACAAGCTGGTGCATGCATTTGGAGTTCATTTGCAGTGACTAGATGCCCTAGCATGCCCATTCTCTCTGTGTGTGTCTCTCTCTCAAGAATAAATAAATATTTTTTAAAAGCCAGGTCTGGTAGCCCACACCTGTAATCTAAGCACTCAGGAGGTAAAGGTAGGAGGATAACTGTAAATTTGAGGCCAGCCTGGAACTGCAGAGTGAGATTCAGGTCAGCCTGGGCTAGAATGAGAACCCCTACCTCAAAAAAAAAAAAAAAAAAAAAAAAAGGAGAAACAGAGAGAAACTAATTGGAAAGAAGGAAATCAGTGGAGGGTGGATTTGGAAGGAGTAAGTCGGATAGTAGGAGGGAATTATCGTAGTTTATTGTCTGTACTTATGGAAGTTACCAATAAAAAGATTTTTTTAAGTGGTGCACACCTTTAATCTCAGCACTTGAGAGCCCAAGGGAGGATCACTGTGAGTTCGAGGCCAGCCTGAGACTACATAGTGAATTCCAGGTCAGCCTGGGCTAGTTCAAGACCATACCTTGAAAAACAAAGATAAATAAATTTTTTTTAAAGTGAGCTGGACATGGTAGTGCACATCTTTAATCCCAGCACTCGGGAGGCAGAATAGGAGGATTGCCCTGAATTCGAGGCCACCCTGAGAATACACAGTGAATTCCAGGTCAGCCTGGGCTAGAGTGTGACCTTACATCGAAAAGCCAAAAAAAAAAAAAAAAAGTGAAGGGTATAAAGACCTGAGTTGGACAACTTGATCATGATTACCTGTATGAGAAGGATGTACGTCATCAGATACTGACACCATCACCTCATAGACATGTCCCGCTGCAGCCACCTCTGTGTTGTCATAGTCCAGTTCTTTGGAAACCTTATAGAACAATATGACGTCAGCAAAAAAACACTAAGCATTTTAACGCGCATGCCTTAAATAATCAATCATTCTGCAAAGGGCAACTGTATGTCTGTTTTTATTACCTAAGCGTGTCATCACAATATGCCTGAGCCTCACATAGGTTGAAACATAAAAGTGAGAATTTCGAAGGAACAAAGGGACATTTCAGATGCCCTTCCAGAGTAGCTTACTTTTTCATAAAGCATCATAATAGGTCACAGTAGGTCATTTCTTTTATTGCATGCTAATCGTGTTGCCTCAGGCAAAGCATTTTAAAAGAAAACCTATTTTGAATGGATGTGGACATTGTATGTGAAAAGGCATGATAACAATGAAAACTAATCAGGTGTGGTGGCACACGCCTTTAATCCCAGCAATGGGGAGGCAGAACTGCCATGAGTTCGAGGCCAGGAGACCCTACCTTGAGAAAACTAAAAAAAAAAAAAAAAAAAAAAAAAACATGAAACTAAGCTAGTCTTAGTATAAGCCACTCACCATTTCATAAATAGTTACTGAATACTAATTAGGTTCCAGTCATGCTATAGGTATTAGGCCGGTAACATTAAATAAGATGGCCCCATATTGGAGACTTGAAGGTGTCTCTAGCATGAATCTCAGTTGGTATAAATTGACTGAATAGGACATCAAGGACCCCAGGCTTGGAATCAAATATTCATTTGAAAATTAACATATGACTCATTCAGAGTATCCACTATGCACCAAATACTAGAGGAGGTTTTGGCTCATAAATGAGAACCACTTAGAAACGTGTGTAAATCCTGGGGGTGGGAAGACCGCTCGGTGGTTAAAGGGGCCTAACTGCCTGCCTCCCAACTGGAGCCCGGAGCCCCAGCTCCCATGGAAAACCAAATGCAAAGTGGCACATGCGTCTGTAATCCCACTCTGCCTGCATTCCAAAGCTCACCGGCCTGCTGGGCTGGCGTCTACAACAAGGAGGAAGGACAGGACCAGCGTCCTGAGCGTATCTTCTGATCTTCACGTGTACGCACTCTTCGCACCTTCCCCCGCCCCCCCCCCACACCTAACAGACAGAACATGTGTAAATGTTACAGTCTAATAAGATCAACAACTAATCAGACAGTTGCCACAGCATAACAAAGTGCTTTTGATAGGCGATGTAATGTGAGCCCAGAGCTTAGCAGAAGGGACTGAGCCTGTTATGGCAATAAAAGAAAGCTCTGAGGACTAAGTGACACCTCACACCCAAGGATGAACATGAAAACACAGCCAGTAATTACAGGTTCGTGATAAATGCAGACAGCTATGCGGTTGCAGGCCCAAATCTTAGAATCACGTTTACAAATCCTCTGCCTTCATCCAAACTCCGTCTTACAGCAGTGACGGTTTAGATTTGCATTGCAAAACGAGCAATTGCCTGGGGGAGCCCTTGGCTCAGTGCCCACGCTTCCAAAGGCCACGCCATATGCAAGAACTCAGGCTAGCAGCTTGTTAACTTTCTCAAGGAAATTTGGGGTCCGAAAAGGGAAACGTTGGGCTGGAGAGATGGCTTAGTGGTTAATGCGCTTGCCTGCAAAGCCTAAGGACCCAGGTTCGTTTCTCCAGGTCCCACGTAAGCTAGATGCACATGGTGGTGCATGCGTCTGGCGTTCCTTTGCAGGGGCTAGAGGTCCTGGTGCACTCATTCTCTCTCTCTGTCTCTCTCTCTCTCTCTCTCTCTGTCTGTCTCAAAGAAATAAATAAATAAAAATAAAAAGGGGAAAAGCTCATCATTGCTTTTCCTGGTCATATATAATGTATCATGTATGTGTGTGTAATATTTTTTGCTAAGGTAGCAATAGGTAAATTGGAGGGAAAGTTGGTGATATTTGGGTTCAGGAACAACTATACCAAGCTATTAAGGATTGGCACCCAAAATAAATGCCATGGAAGTGAGGATTCTGAAGGAGGGATTCCTTCAAATGCAGATTCTTGTGCTGGGAAAGACAAAAAGAAATCTATTGTGTTCAAACTACCAGGAACATTTAGAAACTCAAGAAATGGGATGGGGAGGAGCTGATACAACTCACTCTGAGTGCCAGGAGAATAAGCCTTTGTCACACATGCAATCACACAGACTCACCTCTAAGGAAATCAGCGTGGTTTTTAGCTTCTGATTTCCCCAGCTAGGTTGGAAGTAAATATTTTATGCTCGTTATAAAAAGGAAAAATGATAACAGACAACAGATAGAAAAGGGTTTGCCCAAATGCCTTCCAGTTAATCAGTGGAGGAGCCCAGGAGCCTACTAGACTCCTCTTGGAATCTACCAGCACCTTCCCATGTGACCATGAAATGATGTCACCTCCTTGGGAAAGCTCCCATGAGCGATAGCACCTGGGGCTCACCTGAATAAAATTTTCAGCATTTGGCACTTGCTCAAAGAGTTGTCCAGAACCAATCGGGCCTGAGCTCGGAGCATAATGGATTATGTTTGGAGGCTTGTCAATGTCATGACACAGAAGTTTTGCAATTATTGTGTCTTTTCTGATCATCTCTTTGCCTGTGTACCTGTTTAATTGTTCAAAAAGAAATGTCACTTTAGGCAAGAGTTCTTTTAAAATACAATGCTTTCCCTATAAACATCAACTAGCTTTGAGAAGTCCTATAAGCAGATACCCTGTTTACACCAGAGCAGACAGATACACTTTGGAATAACACTTTGAACTTGGTGAAACTGTACTGCTTTAATGGGAGGGGTTCCTTTCTGCACTCAACTGGGCATTCTGTAAGGATGGGAAGTCAGGGATGGAGAGATGGCTTAGCAGTTAAGGCACTTTCCTGTGAAGCCGTGACTCATGTTCGACTCTCCAGGTCCCAGCAAGCCAGACGCACAGTGATACAAGTGTTCAAGGTCACACATGCGCACAAGGGGACACATGGAGTTCAGTTGCAATCGTGGGAGGCCCTGGTGTGCCAATTCTCTCATTCTTTCTCTCTCTCTTTCTCTCTCTCTTTCTCTCCCTGCCTCTCTCTGCCTCATTCTGTCTCATAAATAAACAATAAAAATAAATAAATAAAGCCATAAAATTTTTTTAAAGTGTTCTTAGCCATCAATGGAAAGCTGCTTTGATGGGCTGGAGAGATGGCTTAGCAGTTAAGACACTTGCCTGCAAAGCCTAATGACCCAAGTTTGATTCTCCAGTGCCCACATAAAGCCAGGTACACAGAATAGTGTATGCATCTGTCATTTACAGGGCTGGAGGCCCTGGTGCCCATTCTGTTTCTCTTCTCTTCTCTCTCTCTCTCTCTCTCTCTCTCTCTCTCTCTCCTCTTCTCTCTCTCTCCTCTTCTCTCTCTCCTCTTCTCTTCTCTTCTCTCTCTCTCCTTGCAAATAAATAAAGATTATTTTTTTTGGCCAGGTGTGGTGGCGCACACCTTTAATCCCAGCACTCGGGAGGCAGAAGTAGGAGGATCGCCGTGAGTTCGAGGCCACCCTGAGACTACATAGTGAATTCCAGGTCAGCCTGAGCTTGAGTGAGACCCTACCTCCAAAAATCAACAAATACAGAAATATTTAAAGCTAGGCATGGTGGCACATGCCTTTAATCCCAGCACTAGGGAGGAAGAGGTAGGAGGATCACCGTGAGTTCAAGGCCACCCTGAAAATACAGAATGAATTCCAGGTCATCCTGGGCTCGAGTGAGACCCTACCTCAAAAAAATTAAAAAAAAAAACTTTTAAAAACTGCTTTGAGATTCTATCTCATCTCAGTCAGAATGACTATGATCAAGCAAAGAAGCTACAGGGCTGAAGAGATGACTAAGTGGTTAAAGGTGTTTGCCTGCATAGCCTGGTGACCTCAGTTCAATTCCCTAGTGCCCATGTAAAGCCACATGCACAAAGTGGCCCCTGCATCTAGAGTCCATGTACAGTGGCAGGAGGCCCTGGTGCACTTATACTCCTCTCTCTCTCTCTCTCTCTCTCTCTCTCTCTTCTCTCTCTCTCTCCTGGCAAATAAATAAAATATTTAAAAAACAAACTACAAGTTGTTGGAAAGGAGAAACCCTCATTTTCCTGCTGATGGAAGTGTAAACCAGTGCAGATACTGTGCATATCAGTGTGAGGGTTTGTCAAAAAATTAGAAACAGGGGATGGAGAGATTGCTTAGTGGTTAAGGCATTTGCCTGCAAAGCCAAAGAATTCTAGTTCAATTCTCCAGGACCCACGTAAGCCAGATGCACAAGGTGTCGCATGCATCTGCAGTTTGTTTGCAGTGGCTGGAGGCCCTGGTGCGCCCATTCTCTCTCTCTCTCTCTCTCTCTCTCTCTCTAAAATAAATAAATAAATAAAATATATGGAGTTTCAAAGGAAAAAGTGGGGGGAGGGAGGGAATTACCATGGGATATTGTTTACAATTATGGAAGTTGTCAATAAAAACATTAAAACAGAACTACCCTACAGTCCAGCTATACCACTTCTAGGTATGTACCCCAAAGAGTATAAATCTTCTATGGAGATAATTGCACATATATGCTCATTGTGGCTTTATTCACAACAGCAAGAAATGAAATCCATCTCAATGCCCACCTTTACACAATGGGATTTTATTCAGCTATAAGGAAAAATGAAATGTTCAGGACAATGTATGGATCTAGAAAATGTTACATTTGATGAGGTAACAGACTCAGAAAGACAAATGGCGCACATTTTTTTCCATAGCTTCTCACTGATGTGTGTTTATGTGGGAGTGGGTATGGGTACTGGTCCCAAAACTACAGCGAGGACCACAGAAGGTGGAGAAAGGTTTTAAGGCAGGTGTCGGGGGGCGGGGGGACTGGAGCCCATGTGCCGTGAATGCAGAAAGGACAACGCTCTACCCAGCTCTCTAGATTCCAAAGCTCTGAGCCTCAGAATTTCTCCGTCCTTTATTTGGCATCAAATTCTGACCTGACCTGAAATATTTTATATCAAAACTTTGTCCAGACTTCCAAATCATTATATGGTCCAATCAGAGTGATTTGATTACGGGTTACAACTCATCTCCACTGGGAAGGTTGCACAGTATTTGACGTGCACATCAGATTCTATTTTATTAATTTTTTAATTTTATATTTTTATTTCTTTGAGGGAGGGAGGGAGAATAGGAATGTCAGGGCCTCTAGCAACTGCAAACAAACTCCAGACACATGTGCCACCATGTACATCTGGCTTATATGAGTACTGGGGAATCAAACCTGGGTCCTTAGGCTTTGCAGGCAAGTACCTTAATGGCTAAGCCATCTCTCCAGCCCCCAAATTCCAGTTTTAACAAAAGCAAAATGTCTAACTTAAACCCTATGTAGTGGCAAGGGCTTTGAGTAATAGGTAACAGAATTGTAATAAAGGAACATTTATAAAACACGCCACATGCTCAGCCCTGTTACATAAGTTATCCCATTAGTTCTTTATAGCTATCTGACAGATAAAGTGATTTAAAAATTTTTTTTCAAGGTAGAGTCTCACTCTAGCCCAGGTTGACTTGGAACTCACTATAGTGCCAGGTTGGCCTCACACTCACAGCGATCCTCCTACCTCTGCTTCCTGAGTGCAGAGATTAAATGTGTGTGCCACCACACCTGGCATCACAAAGTATTCTTGTCATCCCATTTTATAAAGAAAAGCTGAAGATCCAAGGGCTTAAGTAACTGATCCAAGATCACATAGCTAATGACTAACAAGAGTAGATTTGTTGTGACTTCACATCTCAAGCTTTCTCCACTTTCTTCCTGTCAGACCTTGGAAACCTGGCTCTTTGGCCCCAAGTAGGACCAGCAGGCCATTTCTGAGGAACATGGCATGAAAGCAACAGGTTTGAGCCAATAAATAATGGTGGTACTAGTAAACAGGGTGGTACTTCCTCCCCTCATACCCACTGTGCATTCTTGCTCCTGCCCATCTGTCTCAGCTCACCTAATCAGATACTGATCACAGACAGGTGAGTTGTCGTTAACGCCATGAATATAAGCCATCACTCGAATGGAAGCACACCTCTGGTCAAGGTCACAAGCCTTAATGGAGAAGGACTGAACGCTTGCAAACCCAGCTCTTTCCATGTCCAGACGGGCGACAGTAACCACCATCCCCTGCTCTGTAACGAAATAGCGCATCCTGGGTTGTCATTTTCAAAATCACTCCGGTAATTAGCTACAGAAAAGATAATGTGTAAATTATGCCCTATTCATTAGCATTCAGAACCTGATTCCAAGTGCACACACAGAACTTATTTACCCTCAAAATTACTCTCAATCACACCAGTAGCAGAACAACATTGATTTTCAAAATATTGTATTTATTTATTTATTTAAGAGAGAAAAAAAGGACGAGGAGGCAGAGAGAGTAAGAGAGAGAGAAAAGAAGAGGAGGAGGAAGATAGAGGAAGAGAGGAGAAGGAGAAAAAGAGAGAGAGAGAGAATGGGTGTACCAGGGCCTCCAGCCACTGCAAATGAACTACAGATGCATGCGCCACCTTGTGTGCCTGGCTTATGTGGGTCCTGGGGAATAAAACCTGAGTCCTCATGCTTCACAGGCAAGTGCCTTAACCACTAAGCTATCTCTCCAGCGCAACAACATTGGTTTTAGCTTAGGGTAGCAGGCTTTCTGGAAGAGGCCCTTACTTTAGGACTTGAAGCATATGTGGGAGAAGAAAGTGGCAGTACAGGGGAGACCGTTCCTAGACGAGGGAATCAGAAGTCTCGCTGCAGTGTGAGTTGTCCAGCTTCCTACACACCTGCAGTAGTCTGAATGTCCCCATTGACTCAGGTGTTTCATTAAAGCTTGTAACTTGGGTATCCAGCTGCCTGGCCAGAAGGAGGTATCACTAAAGGGCAGGTCCTGGCGTCTAGCCCTAAGGTGTGTTTGGGAGTGTGCTGGTTTGATTCAGGTGTCCCCATAAACTTAGGTGTTCTGAATGCTAGGTTCCCAGCTGATGGAGATTTGGGAACCAACGCCTCCTGGAGGCAGTGTGTTGTTGGGGGTGGGCTTATGGGTGTTATAGCCAGTTTCCCCTTGCCAGCGTTTGGCACACTCTCCTGTTGCTGTTGTCCACCTTATGTTGGCCAAGAGGTGATGTCCACCCTCCACTCATGCCATCATTTTTCCCTGCCATCATGGAGCTTCCCCTCGAGTCTGTCAGCCAAAACAAACCTTGTTTCCCACAAGCTGCTCTTGGTGGGTGATTTCTGCCAGCAAAGTGAGCCTGACTGCAACAGGGGGTGGATCTGATTTCCAGCCCAAAGGTATGCAGAGCAGCTTGAGCTCTGAGGGGCGGGTCCCTGCTGCTTGCTGCCTGTTTGTCCTTGCTGCTTTGGGGGGGGCGGGTCCTGGTGCCAGTGGTTTCGCTTGCTTCAGTTTTCCTCTCTGCTTGGATTCATGAATGGGAGCTCCCTTCTTCCACCATAGGTGGAACTCCCCCTGGAACTGTCAGCTTGAGAGAAACCCCTTCCTCCCCTACAACTTCCTCTGGCTTGGATGTTCATTCCCAGAACATGGAACTGACTTCACCAGCACCCGTCACACACTCATGCAACAAACTTCGTAAGCGCTTGACTACGGCAGGAACTGTGTTTGCACAGAATGAAGTGAGATCCCTGGCATTTACCGAAATTACAATCTGAGCTGGGACTGTTTGTTTATAGACAAACACCAAAATTCAAATGATAAGGACATGACAACTGTGATGTGATTTTAAAAGACAATATTGTCTAATGTTCTGGTCCAAAAAAGATGCAAGAGAGAAGTCCCCAGGCAGATAGCCGTTATGGACTCACCAAGTAATGGACAAAGACAGAAATGAACCAGATGGAGGTTTGAGAAGACTAGCCAGAATAAGCAGGGCCTTCCTTGATGGTGAGGTAAGAAGTCTCAATCAAATTCCAAGTGCAAAAGAAAAGTGCAGGAGGGCCAGAGAGATGGCTTAGTGGTTAAGGCATTTGTCTGCAAAGCCAAAGGACCCCGGTTCAATTCCCCAGAACCCATGTAACACAGATGCACAAGGGGATGCAGGTGTCTGGAGTTGGTTTGCAGTTGATAAAGGCCCTGATGTGCCCATTCTGTCTCTCTCTCTGTGTCTCCCTCTCTCTCCCTCTCTCTCTCTCTCTCTTTCTCTCTCTCTCTCTCTCTCTCTCAAATAAATAAACAAAATTAAATTAAAAAAAGAAAAAGAAAAGTGCAGGAGGGTTTTGCACAAAGGAGAAATATGGTCCAATTTGAGTACTTTAAAAAAAAGTCATCTAGAGGTTTGCTAGTTAGCACAGTGGATAAAGTGCTTACTGCACAAGCATAAGGACTGGAATTCAGCACCCACATTCAGTGAGTGGGCATGGTAACCAGACTGTAATCCCAGGGCTAGGGAGGCAGAGACGGGGATGCCTGGGACAAACTGGCTAACTAGACTACCCGAATTAGCAAACTCTGGGCTCAAGTAAGGGTCCCTGCCTCAGTAAACACAGGGCAGAGCAAGGGAACTACCCAGTGACAGTCTCTGGCCTCCACACGCACAGGCACACACTGCACCCACACACGTACGAACATGGGCAAACGCCCATCACAGCACACATGCATGCACATGCAGAAGAGAAGAAAGGCATTCTAGCTGCTCTGTGGAGGTTCTTAGCACTTCGGCAGCAAATGAAGAAGCCAAATAAGAGATTAGGGTTTGAGGGAAGGCAATGTGGCAGGGGGACAAGAGACAGGGAAGGGACACTCCCAAGAATAGAGTACACTAAGCCAGGCATGGTGACACACCCCTTTAATCCCAGCACTCGGGAGGCAGAGGTAGTTAGATCCCTGTGAGTTCAAGGTCACCCTGAGACTACATAGTGAGTTCCAGGTCAGCCTGGGATAGAGCAATAGGCTACCTTGAAGAAAAACAAAGAAGACTGTACCACCAAATCACCGACAACTATACGTAACTTCATATCTATAGCTATAACTTCATATAGAACTTCATGTCCCTGGGGAGTTCTGGGAGCTGTGTGTGACACACACTGAAACCTGTCCTATGCCAGGGGCTGAGAGCGGAAGTTCATAAACCACCTTCTCAGCAGAAGAATTTCTTGGAGCTCAGCAGCTGGGGGAGAGAAGAGCAGCAGGCAGGCCTCAAGTCAGCCATAAGCCAAGAATGGCAGCTGGTAGCAGTTAGAACCAGGCTTGCTACGCTGACATGGCATGGCCTGGGGGCACGTGAATGGGACAAAGACAGACCCTGCTGCCATGGTAAACCTGCATAGAGACAGAAGATGGCCACCTGTCCTCTCTATTCAGCTCCGGCTTTAGATAGCACACCACTCATTCCACCCCTGGTCTCAACTCATCGGATGAGGGATAAATGACTGACTCTTAGCCAGTCCAAGAAGATTCTTTCTCACAAACATGTGGGTCTTAAGTAGAAAGAAGAGTTGGGTCTGAGACAATGGGCTGGAAAGGCAGATAAAGTGGAGGGTTCATATAATGTAGAAACCATGAGGATTCCTATGTGTCAGTAAATGAAAGAATGAAAAATTGGGCCCTGCAGACTTTTCGAACAGCCATGTCTGAAGCACCTTCCATGTGCTTTACAATGAAGTTCTAGAAACCAAGACCCCATAACTACCCTCCAGGATCTCATGTCTGGAGGAGCTGGGCAATCCTGCAGGATCGGACAGATCATGCACTGAGAACAGCTCTGAACCTACCTTTGTCGACTGCGAAGTAAACACTCCCTGTGTCTAGTACAAAGGCTAAATCTCCCAAGTTATCCTGGTCGGTTGCCTGGCACATTCCGATCGTCTTCCCAATCGGAATTTCTTCATCCAACGTGATGTTGACCTCACTGCGCCGAGTTGAGTTTACAGAAGTAACACTCAAGACGTCATTTTCAATGTTGAACAAACTTGTTTTAAAAAGAAAAGAGGCATATTTGCTTATTGTCTTTTCTACTCCTTATGGTGGTGAAGGAGTAACAGACACATGTAGCAGTGACAAAGACAGAAATGATGTTCACAATACAAATGATTAAACCAGTTATTGTTTACTTACCTACAGTTTAGACAAGACTCTAAGCACTTTTTGTGTGTTCTTCATTCCTTACCTAGGAAGTCGGTAACGTGTATGAACCCATTCTATAGATATTAGAGATACAGAGTCTAAGAAATTAAACAACTTTCAGAAGTAAATATCAAGGTGGTTGAGAGATTAGAACCCATGTCCATTTTTTGCCCTAGGGTCTACGGGCTTATCTTTCTAGTAAGAGCCAATTTCATAGAATTACTGACCCTCAGTGTGCTTTGATATACTCCCTGGTGATGATGCTAGCCAAATTTCCCTTGAGGGTGGCAAAGCTACCAAGTCAGACACTGAGAACTACAACAGAAACACCACCTTATTCTTTTGCAGTTTCAATACATTTTATATGTTGAAATTGTTGTGCTTTTGGTTTTTAAGAAAGCTTGTTTGGAATCTTACATCTCAAGTGGTTGTTTTCATCTTACTAACTTATTTTCATTCTCAGCAAAAAAATAAATAAGAAGAAGAAAAGGCTGCTACCAAGATCAAATTAATATAGTGTGTTTTATATGATTGCATCCCCTTACCTGCAGGTGAGAGTGGGGTCCTCATCATTTATGTTGATGAGGAAAATCTTTAGATTTCCAGAAACAAACAGGCCTCCAGGATCAACCACTTTAATAACCAGTGAAAAACTGAAGGCGCAAGCACAAGAAAAACAGCTGAGATTTCACAGTCACGGAAGTGGAATACACTAGACTTAACTGCTCAGTTATGATTGATTCATGGGGTTAAAATGTAAGTCAGACCAGTTATTTCAACAGTTAAAAATAGCTAACACTTGGTCAAGAAACAAATGAATCACAATGGTTGAGAGAAAAAGCAAGGGACTTGGAGAAATCTATTACCCTTTAACTGATGAGCCATCCCCCCCCAGCCTGAAATTTTAATTATGATTGAAAAAAAAGTGAATAATTGTGTGTACCATGTACCATATAAAATGTGATGCTAGCCAGGTATGGTGGCACACGCCTTTAATCCCAGCACTCAGAAGGCAGAGGTAAAAGGATCACCATAAGTTCGTGGCCACCCTGAAACTACAGAGAGAATTCCAGGTCAGCCTGGACTAGAGCGAGAAAAAAGTTCATGGCTCTAAAGGCTCCTACCCTTCAAACACGGTTGCTGCTGTTGTTCATACTGGCAACCAGCAGAAGCAGTGGATGCTTGCATGTGGAAGAGCACGGGGGAGCAAGCTGACGAGGCCAGCCTAGGTCATAGAGGAAGACCCTGCCTCCGACAAGCAAATGAAAAAGAATGCTTCAAAACAAATTAACCACTATGGGGTTGGACAGATGGCTTAGTGGTTAAGGTGTTTGCCTGCAAAGCCAAAGGACCCAGGTTCAATTCCCCAGGACCCACATAAGCCAGATGCACAAGAGGGCACATGCATCTGGAGTTTACAGTGGCTGGAGGCCCTGGTGTGCCCATTCTCTCTCTCTCTCTCTCTCTCTCCCTCTCCTTCTCCTTCTTTCTCTCTGTCAAATAAATAAATAAACAAGTAAAAATATTTTAAATAAAGAATAAAGACATTTTCAAGTTAAATCTGAAATATTTTGTTATTTTTATTTTTTGTGAGAGAGAGAAAGACTGTTGGCATGCCAGGACCTCCAGCCTCTTGCAGACCTTGCGTCTTTGCATCACTTTGTGCGTCTGGCTTACATGGGATCTGGATAGTCAAATATGGGTCCTTAGGCTTCACAGGCAAGCGCCTTAACTGCCAAGCCATCTCTCCAGCCCCTGAAAAGTTTTAATTACGGCCTGGAGAAATGGATTAGTGGTTAAGGCAATTGCCTATAAAGCCAAAGGACTCAGGTTCGATTTCCTAGGACCCACATAAAGCCAATGCAGCAGGTGACACATGTATCTGGAGTTCATCTACAGTGACTAGAGGTCCATTCCCACCCCTCTCTCTCTCTCTCTTTCTCGTAAATAAATAAAAATAAATTTTAAACAATGAAAAGTTTTAATTACAAGAATGGGAAGAATATGACACAAGCAAGCTATGTAACTCAGGTTCCTTTTTGTATCGCTGGTCAGTGGAATACAGTAATACAGAACTCTTCTTAACTCTTTTATCAGGATTTAAAGGAGTGATTTCACACTCACCATACCTTCTTTAGAGAAAGAGAGTTGAGAATACCTACCTGACACTAAAAACCCAGTCAAAAGACTACAGCTGGGAAGTGCAGAAGGAGAAAATGACTGCTGATATCTGGTTAAGTGGATACACTATGCCCACCAAACTCTAAGCACTTATATCTATGCCCATATATTAATGCCACTCTCACTTTTGGTTAGAGAAGCTTCTCTTTTCGGAAGGCAATGACCACTAGGGAGACTCAAAAGTCACCACAGTGCTGAGAAGAAGTGACAGTAGAGTGTTCAGCACCAAGTGACACATCTCTATCACACCCTGCAAGGCTCAGGGACCATTGTAGAAGAGGTGGCAAAAAAGAATGGAAGAGCCAAAGGAAGGGAATGACTGCTTATAATACAGTCACAAAGTGGCCTTGATAGTCATGACCTCACAGTGTCTCATGCTACCTACGCAAGACCTGCATAATAGGAGGGGAAAATGATGACATCATAATAGAAGAGGGTCTAACTGGAAAGAAGAAGGGGTTCAGTGGAAGGGGCAGTTTGAGAGCGGGCTGTGGGGGTTATGGGAGGGAATTATGATCATGGCATATTGTCTATACTTATGGAAGTTTTCAATAAAATGTTTTTTGTGGGAATTGGTAAGAATCAGGGAGATAAAACAAACATTTTTTTTTATTCTCACTTAAGGGTTTACACAGTGACCCAAGAAGCTCTTGAGCTAAGGAGAAAATTAAAGAATGATATTCTCTCTCTCTCTCTCTCTCTCTCTCTCTCTCTCTCTCTCTCTTTCTTTTGTTTTTTCAAAGCACCACGGTTTCACTCTAGCCCAGGCTGACCTAGAACTCATTCTGTAGTCTGAAGCTGGCCTTGAACTCACAGAGATCCTTCTACCTCTGCCATTCCAAATGCTGAGATTAAAGGTGTGAACCCAGCACTCTTTTTTTCCCAAATATTTACTTGCTAATTGAAGGGGAGGGGGAAACAAATGTACCAGGACCTCTTACCACGACAAACTAACTCCAAATGCATATGCCACTTTGTGCATCTGGCCTTATGTGGGTTCTCAGGAATCGAACCCAGGTAGTCAGGCTTTGCAAGCACCTTTAACTGCCGAGCCTTCTCTCCAGCCCCGAATAAAAAACTCTCCATAGAATTTTAATAAGAATGCATTGTAAGCTTTGCCCAAACAACAACTTATTCCCATTCTGAAATCAGCTTATTTTCCGCTGCAGCTCCTCTACTGTCAAAGACACTTTTAAAAAGCAGCTTTCATTTTCATTTATCCAGGGGGGAAAAAAAGCTCGTCTTAAACTTTCATTAATGACTTTGGCATTGCATTTGTTAACAAACCTCAAGGGTTATAAATATCTTGGTGAAGCATAATCACTTTTTCATAAAGTGTACCTGGCCAAAATTACATTTACATTTTAAAAAATGTAGTGGTAGGGAGAAAAGGGAAGGGGATGGGAGGGGACTATGAGCATGATATATTGTCTATACATATGGAAGTTGTCAGTAAAAATAAATTTTAAATGTGGTGGTCATTATTCACCATTCCCAAAGTACTTTATGAGATCAGATATTCAAAGAATTTTTTGTATCGGGGTGGAAGAGTTTGGGACCAAGGGGAAAAATGAATTTTAAAAATTTGCCAATTTCTACCTTAAAAAATCATAAAAGATAATACAAACTGCTTCTGCTAACTTCATGAAGATGATAAAAAAAAAAAAGCCTCCACATCCATCGTTGTGCTCTGACTCTATTTCACGGGGAGGCACCCCACATGACGAGTGGGCGGCTAATCTCTGCGAGGCCTCCACTAGTCAATAGGTTAACTCTTAGGATTCATTCCACCCTCAACTTCCATCATGCAAGAGAATCACTTCTGAATGCCGGAGAAATGTGATTGGAATGCCTTAAAGACCCATTTTCTTTTCCTGGGAAGCAATTTGCTACAACACATGCAACTGAAAAGGACAGTCATAAAATCATTACAAAAATAGTAACTTAAGCCCACTTAGCAGACACGGAGGAAATAAGGAAAAAATGTCAGTGCATTAACTTTTCAAGGATGGTGATTGCATGATGAATAAATTCTGTGTCATAGGTATCCAGGGAGAAGTCCTACCCATTCCCACGGCAGGATATACACAGCACCGCATTATAAGGAAAGCGAGTGACACAGGGAGGGCCCCCAGGGCCATGTCCAACAATGACGTAGCTGTAGAGGAAGTGCCAATTTCATATTTAAGGCATTACCCAAAGCATCCTCATTTTTGCGAGCGCATTAAGACAAGATGGGGAAAAATATTCCCCAGAAAGGAAAGTGGGAACCAAAGTACCGGTGTTTCGAGTGAAAATCCAGGGAGAGTATTTACCTTGTCATTTCCGCCTCAAAATCAAAAACCTCTGCCGTGGAGACTGTTCCCGTGCTGTCGATTGTGAATCCAAGACCTTCTGGGGAAACGAGATACTGAAACAGGAAGCAAAACATTGAGAGACATAACTGATTCCTTAGGGAGCTTCCTGGCATCTCCAAGAACCGAGCCAGCCATCAATGGCTTCGTGCTCAACAGCTGCCCACCCCACACATGACAGACAAGCAGTAAATGTTGGATGAAGAAGCCTTCAAATCAGACATGATACCCTCCAACACTAAAGATGAATGTTTCTGGCCTGGGGAGATTGCTAGCGGTTAAGGTGCGCGTCTGAAGAGTTCAATTGCCCAGTACCCACGTGGAGCGGGGTGCACACACTGAGGGGCACATGCATCGGGAGCCCGTTTGCAGCGGATGGAGGGCCCTGGCTGCCCATTCTCTGTCTCTCTTCTGTCTCTCTCTCTCCCGGCTTGCAAATAAATGAATTTAAAAAAATTTTTTTTAAAAAAATGCATGTTTCTAATCACAACATTACAGTTGTTACCAAATATTTCTTATAGCACTGCACTTAAAGCAAAAAGTAAAGGAAAAGGAGTTACACATATGTATACCTATGTATAGGATACCAGTGACATACTGCTTCATGAAAACTCAGAGTGTCATCGTACTTCGATGGAGAGGATGGATTTGGGGGGACCAGGAGTCAAGAAGGAAGGTAGGAAACACTGGGCAGACACTCGCTGGATTTCGTATGTGCGTACACAGTATTTATCAAGCTGTTTGCTGAATGCCTCCCTGACCATTTTTCACTCATCCTGCCTTTCAGTCACTCTGTTAAGCGCCTCACTGTGCGTCTTCGTAGCGTCATTAGTGAAATCTCACAATTCGGCCACAGATGCTTACATCACCCGTCTCCCAAGCACAAACACCGTAGCTCAGAAATTTCCAGCGGAGGGTTGGAGAGAGAGGGCTCAGTGGTTAAGTGCACTTCCTACACAGTAATGAGGGCTGAGCGGGCTTGAGACCACCGGAGTTTGAACCCCCCGTGCCTGCAGCCCAGTCAGTCCCATGGGGGAGCACGGATCAGAGAATCACTGGACCCCTCCTCCAGGCTTCAGAATCAGTAAAGAGACTCCTGCTCAAAACCGAAGGCAGAAAGAGCGAGCACTACATGCAACATTCTGCTCTGGCCACTACAGACGAGGTACAGGGTACCACACCTCACCCCCCCCAACACACACACACAAAACAAAATAATAAATAATACAATGAAATATTTCAGCAGCTTTCCCCAGCCTGGGGGGGGGGGGCGGGGGAGGGGCTGAGTCACTACATCTTGCTTTTCTGTCCCCTATGTTACATCCTTAAGATAAAGCTCCTGCTAACAAAAAGACCCGGCGTGGTGGCGCACGCCTTTAATTCCAGTACTCAGGAGGCAGAGGTAGGAGGATCGCCGTGAGTTCGAGGCCACCCTGAGACCACATAGTGAATTCCAGGTTATCCTGGGCTAGAGCACGACCTTACCTCGAAAAAAAAAACGAAAAACAAACAAACAAACAAAAAAAGGCGGATGAGGTCAGAGTCCCTAATGTAAGTGGGAAGTCAAGACAAAATAAAATCCATGAGAGGATTAATATCAGGAGTTAATTACATCAAACAGTTCTGGCTTAATAATTGTGTACAGCCAAAGATAATTTAGTAGAGAAGATTAAACCCAGAAGGACTGCAAAGCAACCCAAAAATCATTTGGAAAATTAGTGACCTTTAAATTTATTGATTTTTTTTGATGACTCATCGTGTTCTGATTAATTTTAATTCATACCTTCCATGTCTGCCCATTTAAATAAGACAGAATTGATTTCTGCTATTTCTGCAGGACAATGTAGGATATTAGCATTTACGAACAGCAAGCAAACAAATCCATCACACATTTATGTCTAGGACAGACATATGGACAGCGATGCCTGTCTCTAAGGGAAGGACAGCGGACAGCTGGGAGGTAAAAAAATCTGACATGCACTAGGTCTGCTCATACGCAAATATACATGATAAAAAATAAGTCATCCACATTTCTGTAACCATTCAAAATCTGCTATTTTATTTATTTATTTATTTATTTTGGTTTTTTGAGGTACAGTCTCACTCTAGTCCAGGCTGACCTGGAATTCCCTGTGTAGCCTCAGGGTGGCCTCGAACTCATGGCTATCCTCCTGCCTCTGCCTCCTGAGTGCTGGGATTAAAGGCGTGCACCACTATGCCTGGCTAAAATCTGATATTTTAAACTAAGTTCAAGTGACACACAGTTGGTGACAATTTTTTGGAACCAATGTACATTGACAGCTATATTTTGTAAGGTTTAAGTTTCACAAAAATTTCCTCTTTATTTAATATTTTTATTTATTTGCAAGCAGAGAGAGAGAGAGAGAAGACAGGCAGAATATGTGTCCCGGGGTCTCCAGCCACTACAAACAAACTCCAGATGCACGCACCACTTTGTGCATCCAACGTAACATGAGTACTGGGGAATCGAACCCAGGTTGTTAAGATTTACAGGCAAGCACCTTAACCACTTAGCCATCTCTCCAGCCTGAAGTTTCCTCTTAAAAAAAACTATCAGTGACACTGATGTGAACAGCTCCTTCTGATTCAGTTCAGGAAAGATTTGGAAATGACAGTTGCTAGGGAGCCAGAGCCACCAGTGGGAAAGCCAGCTAAATGAAAGATCCCCTAAGGAGGAAAATCATCCAAGGGACGAGGCATAGGACTTCTCTTGTCCCTATTTCGTCTGTAAAACCTTTACCTAATGGAGAAGTATTTGGGCTATAAAATGACAGCAGCCGCATCCCCAGGTTCCCAGGACTGAGGACAGACTGGGGGAGGTGGCAGATGTACACCACAAGGCAAACTTGGGTCCACCTGGAAGGACTCACCTTGCTCATAACTATTTGCTCTGAGAGTAGCAAGGGAATTGGAAATGTCGGAGTGCAAACTTTAGGCGAGACACGTGGAAAGTGAGAGGCTCACTTCAGGCTTCCGTACTCTCACCATCAGTACTACAACACGTGTGCTGGCTGCCAGTGTCTCTGAGTGTGTGTTCAGACTTTTTCCTCAATGACACTTAACTTCCAACGATGCTATGGGATTGCTAAGCCTACTCACAATAAGGAACGTATAAGCAGTGAGCAGGTAAGCTGAAATTCAAACCCAGGCTCTGACTGAACAGCCATTATGTCATCCTGCTGGTCTCAAAGAACATTCTTAAAAGTTACAGATAAACTGGGCATAGTGGCTCAGGCCTTTAATCTCAGCACTCGGAAGGCAGAGGTAAGAGGATTGCTGTGAGTTTGAGGTGAGCCTAAGACGACTACATAGTGAATTCCAGGTCAGCCTGGGTTAGAGAGAGACCCTACATCAAAAATGTGTGTGTGTGTGTGTTTGGAAATGTTATAAACTTTTATTTTAATATTTTGAGTGGGGATTAAAGAATGAGTGAAGATATAGTTGTACAACAACGCAATATTGCTATTTAGAGAGGAAGAGAAGGAAAGAAGGGAAGAAAAAGGAAAGATAGTCTAAGTTTAGTATTCATTCAGTCCTCCGCTAAGTAATATTCAAAACTTGTCATATATCTCTTCTTATTTAATCCTCATGATCACGTAGGCTATTAATAATTATATTATAAGTTTCCTGTGGTACAGGAAAGTCACGAGACTTGCCAGTATCACAGAGTCAGAAAGTGGAATGGCCCAGATGTCAGCATAAGCTTTCTGACTTTAGGAGGGGCTATTGTTCTGATATACAGTCCAATTTGGGAGTTTAATCCAGGAAAATAGTTCATTAAGAGGAACAAAGCAGAATCTGGGCTATTGTTTTTTGTTAATAGATTCTTTTTAAATTTTATTTATTTATTTGCTAGAGGGAGAGAGAGAAAGAGGCAGAGAGAGAGAGAGAGAGAGAGAGAGAGAGAATGGGTGTGCTGGGGCCTCCAGCCACTGCAAATGAACTCCAGACGCATGTGCCACCTTGTGCATCTGGCTTATGTTGGGTCCTGGGGAATCGAACTGAGGTCCTTTGGCTTTGCAAACAAATGCCTTAACTGCTAAGCCATCTCTCCAGTTCTGGACTATTGTTTTTCCAATGGTAAAATATTCTCAGATTTTTTTAAATTTGTATTTATTTATTTGCATATATATATATACCAGGGCCTCTTGCTGCTGCAAATGAACACCTACTTGGGTGGCTGGGAAATTGAACCCAAGACAACAAGCTCTACAAGCAAGTGCCTTCAACAGCTGAGCCATCTCCCCAGCCCTTCAGTGATATATTTAAAGCACACACACACACACACACACACACACACACACACACACATATATATTGCCTCCACACCCTCCAAGGCCCAGGATCCACTGTGGAAGAGGTGGCAGAAAGAATGTAAGAGCCAAATGAAGGGGAGGAGTGCTTACAATACTGTCTCCCAGACACAAAGTGGTCATGGTATTCATGACCTCACAGTAGCTAATGCTACCTACACAATACCTATATATTAGGAGGAGGAAAATGATGACATCAAAATAGAACAGAGGGCTGGAGAGATGGCTTAGTAGTTAAGGTCCATGTAAGCCAGATGCACAAGGTGACACATGTGACTGGAGTTCGTTGGCAGTGGCTAGAGGCCCAGATGTGCCCATTCTCTGTATCTACCTCTTTCTCTCTCACTCAAATAAATAAACAAAATAGATTTAAAAAAAAAAAACAAAAAACCTTACCTATGACTAACATTTGATTTTGCCTCATGATTCTCTGGTAGCTCTGATAGTAACGAGGCTTTGTTTCAACTCTGAATTGTTTAGTTAGGGCTACCTGAAGCATTGCATGGAGTAAAAAGGTGAGCCCGGGTTGGTGCAGTGTCAGGGTCAATTAGTGATGCCTGCTACCAATAAGTGAAAAGATATCACAAAACCAGCAGGGAATGATGCTGTAGAAGGTACCCTAGGGAACTTTTTTCTAAAAGGAACTTTGTGTTTTTATTTATTTATTTGTTTGTTTGAGAGAGAGACAGAAGGAGCATGTCAGGGCCTCTTGCCACTACAAACAATCTCCAGATGCATGCACCACCTTGTGCATCTGGCTTTCTGTGGGTACTGGAGAATCAAGCTGGCAGGATATGCAAACAAGGCCTTTAATTGTTGAGCCATTTCCCCCAGCCAAAACAAAACAATGTTTTTGTTTTTAAATGTTTTTATTTACTTATTTATTTGAGAGAGAGAGAGAAAGAAGCAGAGAGAGAGAGAATGGGCATGCCAGGGTCTCCAGCCACTGCAAACAAACTCCAGACAGATGCACCACCTTGTGCATATGGCTTACATGGGTCTTGGGGAATCAAACCTGGGTCCTTTGGCTTTGCAAGCAAGCACCTTAACACTAAGCCACTTCTCCAGCCCAAAAGAACTTACTGACAATTTTCATATATGTTCATAATGTATTTTGATCATAATACCCTCCCGTTAACTTTTTTGTCCCCCTTTCCACTGAACCCCTTCTTCTTCCCAACTGTTTTGTTTTTTACAGATACAGGTGCCTGGGCGAACCCTCCCAGGATTCTTTTTTTTAATTTTTTTGTTTATTTTTATTTATTTATTTGAAAGTGACAGAGAGAGAAAGAGGCGGAAGATAGAGAGAGAGAGAATGGGAGCGCCAGGACCTCTAGCCACTGCAAACGAACTTCAGACGCATGCGCCCCCTTGTGCATCTGGCTAACATGGGTCCTGGGGAATCGAGCCTCGAACCAGGGTCCTTAGGCTTCATAGGCAAGCGCTTAACTGCTAAGCCATCTCTCCAGCTCCCTCCCAGGATTCTTAATCTCCATTTGCCTTGTATGAATGGATGTAAACTATTTACTTCTTTTTATATAGCCTACAAATAATTGTGCTCAGATGTATATAACTTCATAACAGCTGGAATCCATAGAAAACATTGACAAGATGCATATATTTGCAATCAGTAAGGTAAAACTGAAAATATATTATTGGGAGATTGTTCAGTGTGTGGTGCTTGTTGCAAAACGAATCTCAGTGATGGAATGACTACTGGCTACTGTATGCTGCAAACTTGTATGCCATCTTGTGGAGGATGTTGCAAGATGTGCAATCATGAAGTAAACATTGTGCCAGAAAGATTAATTAAGAACAGGATTGTGGTTTTTCTCCAATCATCTGCCTTTCACAAAGAGAATTAAAGATATTTTCTAGATAATTAAAGCTTTTCTTAAAATCACTTTTCCCCAATCACTTAGTTATTGCAAGCAAAATTGTGTTTTAGCTTGAATAATTCAGATAATTGCTTCTATTCTCAAGTTCATTTGTCTATTGTATGCCTAAACTAAATATTTCATCACACACCAGAACTTTTCTGAGAATGTCATATGACTCCACCCTCCCCCCTCCAATTTCTTTGTGTTACAAAGAAATGAAATTTTAAGGTGAAGTTAGAATATAACAGAACACTAGGTACAGTACCTCAGAAATTAATCTTTCTTTCCAGTGACTCTTGCAAACATTTCTGAAGACTTTCTTCTTTAAAAAAAACTTTTTTGAAAAAGAATTGTTTTTGTTTTTTTGAGGTAGGGTCTCAGTCTAGCCCAGGCCAACCTGGCACTCACTCTGTATTTTCAAGCTGGCCTTGAACTCATAGCAATCTTCCTACCCTGTCTCCCCTGGGATTAAAGGTGTGCACCACCACACCCAGATTTTTAAAAACTTTTTATTGACAACTTCCATAAATATAAACAATATACCATGATGGAAATCCTCTCCCACCACCCTTCCTTTTCCCCTCCCAAATTCCTCCTCCTTTGAATCCCTTCTTTCTAACAATTTCTGGAGACTTTCTACCATGACTGAAGACCAGTGCTGTGTACACGAAGTAAAAACAGAAGCAGACCATACAAGGCTCTGGGAGCTTTGGTGTGTCGACATGACCACAACCAAACAGTAACTGGCAACTTATTCCTTTACTCTGCTAATTGGCATTGAACCCGAAGGATTTTTCTACCAGGTACAAAAGGTTTTAATTTTCAGAAGTGGGAGTATATCTGTGTTGACAGGCACCAACCAAAGGAAGTAGTATTTCATGAACATCAAAACCTTTTTGTTGGTTTTCTTTTGTTGACCTTGTACAGGTTAATCGTTGTCAAAAATCCATTTTCCTCCTGCACAGTAACCTCTAGGATGGTTGTCCCTCTCCCTCACATTTTCTGCCTCTTGACATACAGTAGTGTTAAGGGAACCCCATAAGGGTTCTTTCTGCTCCCAATATGGCCACCCCAACTCTGTTCTCAGCAGCAATGACTGACGGATCTAAATTTCCCAAAGTAGCATTCTCTTGCACAGTTATAATCAGTACAGAGCATGATCATGATCACCATGAGTTCCAGGTCAGCCTGGGCTAGAGTGAGACCCAGCTTCAAAAATACATACACAGCCAGGTGTGGTGACACACGCTTTTAGTCCCAGCACTTGGAAGGCAGAGATAGGAGGATCACTGAGAGTTCGAGGGCACTCTGAGACTACATAGTGAATTCCAGGTTAGCCTGAGCTAGTGTGAGACCCTACCTCAGAAAACCAAAAAGTAAATAAAAACATACATACACAATGGGCTGGAGATATGCCTTAGTAGTTAAGGCACTTGCCTGCAAAGCCAAAGGACCTAGGTTCAATTCGCCTAGTATGTAACACCGGATGCACAAGGTGGTGCATGCATCTGGAGCTCATTTGCAGTGGCTAGAGGCCCTGGCACACCCATTCTTTCTATCTCTCCCTTTCTTTCTCTCTCTCTCTCTCTTTCTTAAATAAATAAAATATTTTTGAAAAACATATAAACAGCTGAGCATGGGGGCGCTCGCCTTTAGTCCCAGCACTCAGGAGGCAGAGGTAGGAGGATCGCCATGAGTTCGAGGCCACCTGAGACTACATAGTGAATTCCAGGTCAGCCTGTGCTAGAGTGAGACCCTACTTCAAAAAAAAATAAAAATAAAGATAAAGGAAGAAAGAAAATATATTCATACTTAAAAATACACATACACACACAAAAAAATCACAAACTACTTCCCTATAGCATCTCTTCTCTCCTTCTTTTCATCTCTCCTTCAGTTTGCTTTGCAACACTTGAGAGTTCTGATATACTGAAATATATTGCCAATCTTTCTGCTACTAGATTACCTCCAGGAGGGCAGAAAGTTTGTCTCACTCACTACTAAGGCCTTCTTCTTCGAAGATTGCTTTGCACTAATTAGCCCACAACAAATAATTCTGATATTGGCAAAGAAAGAACATGCAGGTGCTATTTCTGCTAAATTGTGTATTTGTCCCCTCTGGTCTTGTCTTCATCCTGTTTCTACAGATAAATGAGTTACAGCTGAGATAAGGCCCTCTACTCGTGCCTGGCGGCACTGCCCATTGCCAGTCATTACTCTAGCAATGATTGCCACTCTCAGCTATATTATTAATTTTTTCTTCTCCTGGATTATCCCTTTCAAAAAAAAAAGCCCTCTAGGGGCTGGAGAGATGGCTCAACAGTTAAAGGTGCTTGCTTGCAAAGCCTGATAGCCTGGGTTCGATTCACAGGCACTCTCACATAGAGCCAGATGCACAAAGTGGTGTACAAGTCTGGAGTTTGTTTGCAGTGGCAGGCATCTTGGCATGCCCACTCTCTCGCTGTCTCTCTCCCTCTAGCTGTAAGTAAATATATATATAGGGGAGACTGAGGTAGGGTCTCGCTCTAGTCCAGGCTGACCTGGAATTGCCTATGTAGTCTCAGGGTAGCCTTGAACTCATGGCGATCCTCCTACCTCTGCCTCCCGAGTGCTGGGATTAAAGGCGTGCACCACCACGCCTGGCAAAAATATTTTTTTTAATTTTTTTTGTTATTTTTATTTATTTATTTGAGAGCGACAGAGAGAGAAAGAGGCAGATAGAGGGAGAGAGAATGGGCGCGCCAGGGCCTCCAGCCACTGCAAATGAACTCCAGATGCGTGCGCCCCCTTGTGCATCTGGCTAACATGGGTCCTGGGGAGTTGAGCCTCAAACCGGGGTCCTTAGGCTTCACAGGCAAGCGCTTAACCGCTAAGCCATCTCTCCAGCCCGCAAAAGTATTTTTAAAACATACTCTACTCTTCCCTTGACTCCATCTTTCCCTTGCCTCCATCTTTTCCTTCTGGCATCGATCAATTCCTCTGCTCTACATGTTAAGAAAATCATTTGAGGGCTGGAGAGATGGCTTAGCGGTTAAGCGCTTGCCTGTGAAGCCTAAGGACCCCGGTTCGAGGCTCGATTCCCCAGGACCCACATTAGCCAGATGCATAAGGGGGCACACGTGTCTGGATTTCGTTTGCAGTGGCTGGAAGCCCTGGTGTGCCCATTCTCTCTCTCTCCCTCTGCCTCTTTCTCTCTCTCTGTCACTCTCAAATAAATAAATAAAAATGAACCAAAAAATATTTAAAAAAAAAAAAAGAAAATCATTTGAATGCTGTCTGTGCCTCCTTTCCTCACCTCTCCTTCGTGCTTCTCCACCTAAACTCACTCCCTTTCTGCACTGAGCAAACTCACTTGGTTAGGACACCAGAGATTACCATTTACTCACTCGCTGAACATCAGCCGCATTAGGTCATTTTCTAAGTTCTAGCATATTGACACTTTTTTTTTTCTTGGTTTTGTGAGGTAGGGTCTCACTCTAGCCCAGGTTGGCCTGGAATTCAATATGTAATCTCAGGCTGGCCTCAAATTCACAGCAATCCTCCTATCTCTGCCCCCCGAGTGCTGGGATTAAAGACGTGCGCCACCATGCCCAGCGAGTCTCAGCTCTCATCTTTTTCAACAGCTCCACACTCACTGTTAAACAAATCTTTTGGAGCTTCTGGTAGATAGTCCACATTCCTGATTTTCACCTTAGGGCAATAGTGCTCTTCCCTCTTTCTCAGGCTTCCTCCTTCTAATCTCTAAATGTTGGGACACACCTATTCTACACCCACACTCGCTCCCTGGGTACCCCCCATATCATGTGAAAGCTATTCACTCCAAACTGAAGGTCTAGCCTCTGGGTCTTGCCTCAGCTACAGGTTTTTAAATCTACTTCCCTGCTCTTCATGGACACTCCATCAGATTCTCAATCTCAACATAACCCCCCCCGCCAAAAAAAAAATTACTCAATTTCCTCTTCAATGAGTTTCTGAGGCCTAAAGGCAAGATGCCATCTAGTGCCATCAGCTTTGCAGTGCTGGCAGAAAACACCCAACAAAGAGCAGCTTGTGGGAGGAAAGGGTTTATTTTGGCTTACAGGCTCCGGGAAAACTCCACGATAGCAGGGAAAAACAATGGCATGAGCAGAGGGTGCACATCACACCCTGGCCAACATCGGATGGACAACAGCAGCAGGAGAGTGTGCCAAACACTGGCAAGGGGAAGCTGGCTACAACACCCATAAGCCCGCCCCCAACACTACACTGCCTCCAGGTGGGTCCAATTCCCACATTGCCACCAGCTGGGGACCTGAGCATTCAGAACATCTAAGTTTATGGGGGACACTTAAATCAAACGAGCACACCATCTTAACTCCTTTTTCTCCTTTATACCCCATATCCGATTTGGCTACAAGTCTATCAGCATTACCTTCAGGAAAAGCGCAACTTTCAGTTTTCAGGAGTGAGTGGCAACTGTGGTTTGAGTATGAAATGTCCCCCACAGGCTGGTGTGTTTGAACACTCGGTCCCCAGCTAGTGATGTCATTTAGGAAGCTGTGCAATGTTTAAGAAGTCAGGTCTAGCTGTTGGCACTAAGGTGCTTTGCAGGTTACAGTCCAGCCCTGTTTTGGGGTGCGTCCTTGCTTCTTGCCTGCCATGACGTGAATGAGCTCATGCTCTTGCCATCAGGCCTTCTCCACCGAGACAGACTGAGATCTCCTGGAAGTGCTGGGCATGGTAGGGCACGCCTTTAATCCCAGCACTCAGCAGGCAGAGATGCGAGGCTCGTCATGAGTTTGAGGCTAGCCTGGGCCTATAGAGTGAGTTCCAGGTCAGGCTGGGCTACAATGAGACTCTACCTCAAAAAAAGCAACAACACCAAAAAACAAGCTGGGCATGGTGGTGCACACCTTTAATCCCAGTACTTGGGAGGCAGAGGTAGGAGGATCACCAAGAGTTTAAGGCCAGCCTGAGACTACGTAGTGAATTCCAGGTCAGCCTGGGCTAGAGTGAGACCCTACCTCGAAAAACAAACAAACAAAAAAAAAAAAAAACGGGGAATGAAATCTCCTTAAAACCATAAGCCAAAATAAATCATTTCTCCTTTAAGTTGTTCTGTCAGACATTTTGGTCACAATGATGCAAAGAAAACTAGTGCACAAAAGCTAACTAACACAGAACTCACAGAACAGGAGGAGTGGCTTGGGGGTACAGCATGAGTTTAGCATGTATAGGGCTCTGGGTTTAATCCCCAACATAGGAAGGGAGGGAGGGACGGAGGAAGGAGGGAGGGAGGGAAGGAGAGATGAAGGGAGGGGGAGAGGAAAAGGAATGAAAGGAAGACCAACTAATTTTCGTGCGTATGTGTAAATAATATAAAAGAGATTAATGGGCTGGAGAAATGTCTTACCAGTTAAGGTGCTTTCCTGCAAAGCCAAAGGACCCAGGTTCAACTCCCCAGGACCCACATGAGCCAGATGCACAAGGTGGCGCACGGATCTAGAGTTTGTTTGCAGTGGCTGGAGGCCCTGGCGTGCCCATTCTCTCTATCTGCCTCTCTCCATCTCTACCTCTTCTCTCTCTCTCAAATAAATAAATAAAAATAAAATTTAAAAAGATTGATGAATGAATAAAGGTATTGATATCTGTGTGGTATTATAGATACAATAAAATATAATTATAAAAGGTAGGAATATGGATATTTGAAACTTTTCATAATAACAACATTAGGAAGATATGTAAAATCCAGTAATTTCTCACTCCCCCAAGCACCACCGTCCTAAATGAAGCGACCATCATCCCTCACACTGAGCAGATTCTAATTCCCCCACATCCCCCTCTGGAACTGACCCAAGGCCAGGGGAAGACATGTGGCCCTAGTATAACAAATTTCTCTTCCAAGTAGCACCACTTGTGACTGGTTGCAGCTACTTTGGACCACAAGTCCACCTCAGCCATGGAGAGCCCCTAGCAGCCCTCGCTCGAATCAAGGTTATGCTAGTCTTTGCAGGCTGCGGGCTCAGGTATGACCCAGTTTAGCACATGTGGTGCTCACAGCTACAACATGGGATCCTGGAGCTGTCACATCCACCGGGACCCTGCCCAGAGTCCTGCAGTGTCGCCAGAGGCCAGTAAGCATAGACCGGATATGTGGAACAGACTGCTTTTCCTGGGCAATCTTCTGTTTCTATCTCAACAGGGTATTTTGGACAAACTTAGTATAGTATGCCCTGCTACAAAATGTCCATAGTGAAACATAGTGAACGCCACTGGATCGTAGTTGGTTTAGACGGTGGAGCATCCATTCTCCTCCTTCTAATAACAACGCTGCTGAATAAACCTTCCCTCATTCTCAAACTTGGAGACTTTCCTATCGAACCCCCACAAACCTGGGCAAAGCACGTGACCTAGGCCTCAGCCAATCATTACATTATATCCTGTCTGTCCACACTGATTGGTTCAGGACTAGCCCGTTAACCAGTCAGAGCCACAGTGGGAGCTGAGATCGCGGAGAGGAAGCTTCCGTGGGTCAACACCTGCTACCTTACTCGGGTCCTGATTTCTACCATCAACTATTTCCAAAAACGACAGGACGGACTGAAGGTCATGGGTCCTAGAGTAAATGCTCTTCTCTTTACTTATGCAAACTCAGTATACAGCTGTGCTCCAAACCCAAGCTAGACCCATGGACAGTCCAGAAACTGCAATCACAAATCTCTCTCTCTCTCTTTTTTTTTTTTTTTTTCCTATTTATTGCAACCACAAGAATCATGTTCTATTCTCTGAGGCATGAAGGAAAGAGATTCCTATTATTAATTTTGACTGAAATATATGTGTAGAAATGATGTGAGCCAGTACTTCCACCAGCTGCATACATTTTACCTACTTAATATATGCTTCTCCCTGGTGAAATGTAACAATTGAAAATGCAGATGCTTTTCAAAGGATGTGGGCCTTCCCCCCCACCAAATGATTATACTTTAAAACAATCCATTAAATGCAGAATAACAACCCCAGATTGTAAAGCAAAAAATTACATATTCTGGTTTCTAATGCAATAGACTCATCTTTTTCTTCCCTTTAATGTTTGTTTTACAGCTGAGTGATAAAACAGGAGTATATAATTAAACTCCTTAGACCCATAATTAAAAGCCCTGCTACAGTATAATTGTTGAGCCTTTTGGTGATGCTGTCACTAATTATGCCCTTAGAATTTCCAAATATCACTTTCCCATAAAAATCTCATCATTGTCGGCCTTCATTCAATTCATTTGACTGGACAGAAAATATTGTTTATTTCCACATGTAATCTGTAGCCTGCATTGTTTTGACATTTATTTTAGCAAAGAGATAAAAACAATAAAACTATGGAAGTACATCTGTATTTTTCATTAAATGCTATCTATACTTTTTTATTTTTCAATGGCTATCATGAAACTTTCAGGAATTATTACTTTATTTTAAACTTTAAAAATCTCTCTAGTAAGTTATTAGAATGTAAGTAAAACAAAATAAATAATGTCATCATGTATTTGTATTTATTTATTTATTTGCAAGAAGATAGAGGGAGAGGGAATGGGTATGCCAGGGCCTCTTGCCACTGCAAACTAATTCCAGATGCTTGTGCCACTTTGTGTGTCTGGCTTTACATGGGTACTGGGGAAATCGAACCCGGGCTAACAGGCTTTGCAAGCAAACGCCTTTAACCGCTGAGCCATCTACCCAGCCCTGCCACCATGTATTCTTATATCTACATTCTGAGATTTGTCACTGAGTTTGGGTACCTTGAATCAATTACTTTATCTTGAAGATATTAAATCTTATTTTATGAAAATATCCCTATCACATTCCAGTCTCCTCTGTCCTGACCTCCTCTCACTTGTCTCAACTGTCCCATCATGATGCTAGTCTTAAGAGCCTGAGCCTATTTGCGCAAAGTGCTCATAACTGTTTCCATAGACACACTATGAATAACATATTACTGTGAAAGATATCTTTAGCACATATATTTATTTAACCATTAAGGAATAGAAAGATAATAAATCAATAAATGTAGAGTAAGATAATTAATTCTCTTCCCCCACTACTTATTCAGAGGCATTTCCATTATCCTCCAAAGTAGGACTGTTTGTTTGTTTGTTTGTTTGTTTGTTTGTTTTTCGAGGTAGGGTCACACTCTAGCCCAGGCTAACCTGGAATTCACTATGTAGTCTCAGGCTGGCCTCGAACTCACAGGGATCCTCATACCAAGCGCTGAGATTAAAGGTGTGCACCATCACGCCCAGCTTAAAGTAGGACTTTTGAAGTCAGAATAAAACTGAGATAAGGCATTCAGACTTCCAATCTGACTTTTGATATAACAAGTAAAAGAGACATTTCCCTGACCACTGCTTCTCGACCACCACCAATAAGCTGGGAAGAATAAGAACACATGGGCCGAAGTGAGGAGGGGTTTGTGGTGAGGCTGGTGTGTGGCAGTGCTGGGATGGAGTTGGGATACCCAGGGAGGCACTGGATGGCCTTCATGGACAGGAGCCGTTTGTCTCGAATGATTCTCACCAACCCTTAGCAGTGTTACCCAGGAGCTTCATGCCTTCAGAGCATGGAGGGAGGCGGACCCTGCATCACAATGCTTAAACGTTTCCAACATGCAACCAAGGTGTTGCTGACTTGTCCTGCTGGCAATTTCTTAGCTACCTGCTTACTTTTGGTTTGCAATTAATACAGCACCTTCAGCTTTCCCTGGCTTGGTGTTAACATGGCATATCTTTTCTCCATTCTTTTCCTTTCAACCTTTGTTTTTATATTTTAAGCAGGTTTCATGTAGTTGGGCCCTCTCTCCTTAGTCTACTCCAAGAATCTCTTTGAATTGGTGCATTTGGGACTATCTGACTCACCACTGTTGTAACTTTGCCATTAATTACATGTATTCTTTTCTGTTTCCCCTTTTTGGTTTTATATTATGTTCTCTCTTAACATATAATTTTATTTTCTAAAAATTTTAAGTTATTGCCTCAGTTTCTTGTTTGTTTGTTTTGAGGTAAGGTCTCACTCTAGCCCAGACTGACCTGAAACTCACTCTGTAGCCAGCCCAGGCTGGCCTCAACTCACAGCAATCCTCTTACCTCTACTCCTGAGGGACTAGAATTAAAGGTGTACACCACTAAGCCCAGCTGCTTCCTCAGTTTTCAATATATGCTCTAACTAATGTAGCAACTTATGATATTGACACTCATTTTACTTATTTATGTGTGATAAGCATTCATACCTTGTCATTATTAAACTTCTTTTTATGACTATCAAAAACAAAAATAGAGCCAGGCATAGTGGCATATGCCTTTAATCCCAGCACCTGGGAGGCAGAGGTGGATCACCCTGAGTTAGAGGCCACACTGAGACTACAGAGTGAATTCCAGGTCAACCTCAGCTAGAGTGAGACCTGGCCTTGGAAAAACCCAAAGGAAGAAAAAAAGGCAGAAATACTTTTATTTTACCATTTATTTTCTTCTCACCTTCTTTTCTTCATGCAAGTCGATGTTTCTAGTATATAGCATTTGCCAGTTCCAGATGAACTTTCATTTCTGAAAGTTTCTTTGGGCTGGAGAGATGATTCAGTGGTTAGCCATGCTTCCTGCACAAGCGTGAGGGCCTGCAGGGGCCTGGAAGTGCCACTCAGATCTCCAGAACCCCAGTAAGCAGCTAGGCGTGGCCACGCGTGCCTATCACCCCAGTGCAGCAAAGGGGAGCTGAGATGGAGGAATCACCCTGACTCCCACAAAACCGCAAGCTCCAGTATCAGCAAGAGACTCCAGCTCCAAACACTAACAGATGGAGAAAGAGGAACGGAGTGGGGTGCCCGATCTCTGCCCTGGCCACCGCAGGCGAGCAACGGGGCCGTGCAAGGGCACATACATGTGCCTACCACACACACACACCACGCCACATTATGCATACACATGAGCAGAACACTGTTTCTTTAGCATTTCTTACAGAGCAGATTTATCGATAATGAATTTCTGCTTTTATTTGTTCTGAAAAGGGCCTTATTTCTTCTTTGTAAAAATCACAGTGGGATGGCCGGGCGTGGTGGTGCACGCCTTTAATCCCAGCACTCGGGAGGCAGAGGTAGGAGGATTGCCATGAGTTCAAGGCCACCCTGAGACTACATAGTTAATTCCAGGTCAGCCTGGACTAGAGTGAGACCCTACCTTGAAAAGCCAAGAGAAAAAAAAAAAATGACAGTGGGTATGTCACCTTAAAATCTTACTTCTTTTTTCTCAAGGTAGGGTCTCACTCTAGCCCAGGCAGACCTGGAACTCACTCTGTACTCCCAGGCTGGCCTTGAATTCACAGCAATCCCACCTCAGCCTCCCAAGTACTGGGATTAAAGGTGTGCACTGCCACACCCTGCTTAAAATGCTCAGTTTAAAGTGTACAAGTTTAATATCATTTCACTGATTATAAAATTAATGTTTTGGGGGTCCAAGAGATTAAGCAGTTAAGGCGCTCGCCTGCAAAGCCAAAAGACCCAGAATCAACTCCCCAGGACCCACATAAACCAGATACACAATGTGACGTATGTGTCTGAGTTTGTTTGCAGCAGCTAGAGGCCCTGACGTGCCCATTCTCTCTCTCTCTCTCTCTCTCTCTCTCTCTCTCTCTCTCTCTCTCTCTCCCTCCTCCCTTTCTTTTTTTTAAATTTTTTGTTTATTTTTATTTATTTATTTGAGAGTGACAGACAGAGAGATAAAAGCAGATAGAGAGAGAGAGAATGGGCGCGCCAGGGCCTCCAGCTGCTGCAAACAAACTCCAGATGCATGTGCCCCCTTGTGTATCTGTCTAACGTGGGTCCTGGGGACTCGAGCTTCGAACCTGGGTCCTTAGGCTTCACAGGCAAGCACTTAACTGCTAAGCTATCTCTCCAGCCCTCTCCTCCTCTCTTTCTCAAATAAATAATAAAGTATTTAAAATTGTGTTTTTTTTCTTTAATTATTTAAAATATTCCATTTCAGAGCTGGAAAAATGGCTTAGAGGTTAAGGCACTTGCCTGTAAAACCAAAGGACCCAGGTTCACTTCTCCAGGGTCCACATAAGCTAGATGGACAAGGTGGCACATGCATCTGGAGTATGTTTGCAGTGGCTAAAGGCATGCTCATTCTCTCTCTGCCTCCCCCACCTCCCAAATAATACCTTTCATAAATATTTCATTTCAGTCTCAGCTTGCATGATTTCTAATGAAAAGTGTGTCATAATTCTTACACTTATTCCCCCATAGGAATAATGGGTGATCTCCCCACCACCCCTGTCTTCTTTCAATACTCTTGTCTGAAGCTTGAATATGTCTAGAGCGGAGTGTGTGTGTGTGTGTGTGTGTGTGTAAATATGTATATAAATGCATATGTATATTTTAGATCAGATAAAACAAATCTTCCTTCTCTTTCTTAGAGAGCAGAGCTTTGGTATGGAAAAAAGTCTCTACATTTATTTCACAATGATTCTCTTTCTCTGTATAACACATTAGGTGTTTTCTTGGTTTTCCACTATCAGAAGCTAGTAGGGTTACTTGTCATAAAACATGCAAGTGTCGTCCTGCACAAGACTGCAGCCTGAAGAACAAGTGGGAGGGTCCCTCTGCAGGATGCAGACATTTCTAACCCTTGTGTGAATTCAGGATCAGCTCATGTGAGTCTATCTAGCAGGTTCTCCTTTCCACACCTTCTGTTCTGGAAAACAGAATGTGAAAGGGACAGGGTGATCCCTCTGTGCAGTGCAGGTGTTTACTGTCACCTAAGGGACGGGATGATCCCTCTGTGCAGTGCAGGTGTTTACTGTCACCTAAGGAATGGGATGATCCCTCTGTGCAGTGCAGGTGTTTACTGTCACCTAAGGGATGGGATGATCCCTCTGTGCAGTGCAGGTGTTTACTGTCACCTAAGGGACGGGATGAGCTCTCTGTGCAGTGCAGGTGTTTACTGTCACCTAAGGGACGGGATGATCCCTCTGTGCAGTGCAGGTGTTTACTGTCACCTAAGGGACAGGATGAGCTCTCTGTGCAGTGCAGGTGTTTACTGTCACCTAAGGAATGGGATGATCCCTCTGTGCAGTGCAGGTGTTTACTGTCACCTAAGGAACGGGATGATCCCTCTGTGTGATGCAGGTGTTTACTGTCACCTAAGGAACGGGATGACCCCTCTGTGCAGTGCAGGTGTTTACTGTTAACTAAGGAATGGGATGATCCCTCTGTGTGATGCAGGTGTTTACTGTTAACTAAGGAATGGGATGACCCCTCTGTGCAGTGCAGGTGTTTACTGTCACCTAAGGAACGGGATGATCCCTCTGTGCAGTGCAGATGTTTACTGTTACCTAAGGAATGGGATGATCCCCCTGTGCAGTGCAGGTGTTTACTGTTAACTAAGGAATGAGATGAGCCCTCTGTGCACTGCAGGTGTTTACTGTCACCTAAGGAATGGGATGATCCCTCTGTGCAGTGCAGGTGTTTACTGTCACCTAAGGAACGGGATGATCCCTCTGTGCAGTGCAGGTGTTTACTGTTACCTAAGGAACGGGATGATCCCTCTGTGCAGTGCAGGTGTTTACTGTTACCTAAGGAACGGGATGATCCCTCTGTGCAGTACAGGTGTTTACTGTTAACTAAGGTATGGGATGATCCCTCTGTGCAGTGCAGGTGTTTACTGTCACCTAAGGAACGGGATGACACCTCTGTGCAGTGCAGGTGTTTACTGTCACCTAAGGAATGGGATGATCCCTCTGTGCAGTGCAGGTGTTTACTGTCACCTAAGGGATGGGATGATCCCTCTGTGCAGTGCAGGTGTTTACTGTCACCTAAGGAATGATATGATCCCTCTGTGCAGTGCAGGTGTTTACTGTCACCTAAGGAATGGGATGATCCCTCTGTGCAGTGCAGATGTTTACTGTCACCTAAGGAACAGGATGATCCCTCTGTGCAGTGCAGGTGTTTACTGTCACCTAAGGAACGGGATGATCCCTCTGTGCAGTGCAGGTGTTTACTGTCACCTAAGGAACGGGATGATCCCTCTGTGCAGTGCAGGTGTTTACTGTCACCTAAGGGACGGGATGATCCCTCTGTGCAGCGCAGGTGGTTACTGTCACCTAAGGAATGGATGATCCCTCTGTGCAATGTACCATGACCTCCCTGTATCTCTTTGTTTCTAAATATCTTTGTGATTACATAGCATAGAATGTTTCTTGCCTCAGTTCCACCTATATGACCTATGTAACCTACCCCATCCCCCATTTAACAGTTGGTAATTTTGTGGTTTAACATCCAATCCTGTTTTTACTATAAACCTCATGTGGTTATTTCCAATAAAAGCTGACTCTCCAAACAGATCATGGCTGCATCGTGAGCTCCCAAACTCTGGGCTGCAGACCTAGTGCACCAGCTTTCTCTTTTCCTCTGTTTTTACCCAATAAAACTTTGCCTCACATTCCATGAGTCAATGGTCTTACTTGTGCAACACCAGACCCCATAGCAGTTCCAAGTAAGCAGAGGCTGGCTTGACACTCTGGATTCATTTGTCACTTTGAGAGGGGGGTACAGTTAGAATGAGTGGACCCTGAAGGTAGGGGTAAAAAACAAACAAGGGCAGGAAAGTTTGCACTTGTTAGAAATCAAAGATGATCTGACTTCTTACCTCTTGCCTAGTTCCCTAGACCTGTTTTTCTACAGACAGCCAGGACCCCTCCTGGAAGGGAGGGAGGTCTTTCATAAGATATAAACATTGTGCTTGGTCAAGTTCAGCCCTCAGAACTTGGTGTCAGGGCTAACCTCTTCCTGAGACAGCCCCTAGCCCTAACCAACCTTCTGTCCCTCTGGTGCACCTGAGCCAGAAGACAGCCCACCACTATGACGTTATAGATATCTTTGCAAGGGGAGGGCAGGTTCTGTGACCACTTGGGAACTTCCAGGTGTGGGTTTTTCCCTTGGCTGTGTCTGAGCTGAGCTCAGCCCAGACCCAGGCCCAGGTCTAGCCAGGAGGGCCCCTATCCCTTACTGTCCGCATGGGTTCTTTCTCCCCTCCAGCCTCCCCTCATGGCAGGAGCTCCTTGAACTTTCTTCTTCTTTTTTTTTTTTTTTTTTTTTTTTTTGGTTTTTTGAGGTAGGGTCTCACTCTAGTCCAGGCTGACCTGGAATGCACTATGTAATCTCAGGGTGGCCTCAAACTCATGGAGATCCACTTACCTCTGCCTCCCAAGTGCTGGGATTAAAGGCGTGTGCCACCACACCCGGCTTTCTTTTCTCTTTTCTTTCCATGCTTTTTTCCAGACCCTCCACATAGGATCTCTAGCCACGTGTGTGCCTTTCCTTGACTCTGTACTTACCTCAATAAATATAATAATTTAGTAATTATCCTTCTCAGTCTTCCTTTTATTCAATCTTTGATTAAAATTAGAAACAAACCTAGGGTTTGGGGTTCAAGGACTTTCCTGGACCCCTAGCACCTCGTCACAACTTCAGATCCTTGGGGTGACAGTTTTCCCTCAGGAGTCCAAGAGAAGCTGACTTTCATTTTGCTCAGTTTTTCTTTGTTGTAAGGAGAAGTGGTCCTATTTTTGCTGTGTGAGAATATTCCCTGCACCATGGTGTAGGATATCCTTAACCTACAGCATAGCAATGGTGGCACAACACGGATGACCCTGGTCCTCGAATTCAAGTGGCCTGGTTATGGGTGACACCCAGGCTCACTGCTTCCACATTCGCTCTGTCAGCAGGATCCTGTTCTGAAATTTCATCTTTCATGAGACCAACAAGCCCAGTGATGACAGTGGGCTCTGGTGTAAGCTTTCTACTCTTTGAAATGCTAATTGAGTGTTACATGAAATGTTAACAAATGATGCACTTTTTTAAGTCCAATGGACAAATAATTGAAACGAAACCTAACTAAACACACAAGTCTCTTAGACAATGCCAGGGAGCTGTTAACTACATATAATGAATTCAGGGGAGATATGTAGACAACCTTCCCAAGATCATTAGCTCACAGGATAGTTCATTTTTCCCATGGTGTTACATGGTGGAACTTGTGCTTGTGAAACACATGATAGGAGTTACTAGTGTCCTAGGGAACACCAAGATTCAGAACAAGATGGCTGTGAAATCTCAAATCTACAGCTTGATGTTGAAGATAACGTTCCTTGTCTAGAAATTGAAAGACATGCTGCTCCCTATTGATTCACTAGTTGATTTAGCAGACAATAATGTCTGCCTCAAGGACTAATATGGGCATTCGGTGATGTAAATAAGTGCCTGTCACATGATACATTCTAAACAACTATTAATGTCACTATCGTCATCTGTCCTGCTCCAAACTAGTGACAAAGTCCTTTCTCCTATTAAGCCCATTTTGTTCTGAGTCAACATGAAGACTGCAATGAAGATGGCGACCCAGTCATAGTACCTGAATAACACATCTGGTCCAACCTATTGTGTCAGAGGATGTGTGTAGGAGTGTGTCTAAATGTAAGTTCCCACAGCCTGTGTCACGACTGAACTGTCATTCCACGTTTGGTAAAATTCACAACAACAATCGTATGGATCTTCCAAATGTGAACCAACAACCAATTCTCTCGTGAGAAAAAAATATAGGGTCAGGCCTAGATGCATTTATTCAGTTAGAGAGCAAGCATTTGGGAGTTCATCATTTGAAATGAATGACTTGTGTTAATTGGCTAGTAAGTGATTTTGATTGCATGTTAGGTCACAAGTAAAACCTACTGGACTATCAGATATTCTCCACCCTGAAATATCAACATTGTGGATGAACTACTATGGAAAATCCTAAGGAAGCAATTGCAGTATGATGTCTGGCTCCCATGAGGCTGGAGCTCTTCAATGTTGGATTTAATACTACAATCTGGGATGTGTTGGTTTGGAGCAATATGCATGATTAGGTTGTTTAATTACATGTTGTAAAGGAAACTGTGACCTTTCCAGTACCATCCCGGGGGTGGCATTATGCTACTGGGAGGAAGATGTGACAAATGTGTGGGGGAGGGGATCTTGACAGCCACAGTGCTGCATTGTGTAATTATTCAAGTGGATTCCACAATTTTGAAAGCCATGTGGACAATAGTTCAAATATGAGTATCCATCTACTGCGTAAGTAAAATCTTTTAAGAATCAAGATGCCTTGAGGAAGAATCTAGGACCATTACAAGTCACTTGCAAATGGAGGATACGCTTCAGCATCAACCTGAACAAGTCTCTCTCTCTCTCTCTCTCTCTCTCTCTCTCTTTGTTTTGTTTGTCAAGTTAGGTTCTCCCTGTAGCCCAGGCTGACCTGGACTATGTAGTCCCAGTCTGGCCTCAAACTCACAGCCAACCTCCTACCTCAGCGTCCCAAGTGCTAGGATTAAAGGCATGCACCACCACACCTGGCTAGTCTCTCATTTTTTAACCTGTTTGGGAAAACATTACAGCATTGAGAATTTAAAGCATGTCGTTCTTGCCTTTCAGCCTACTAGAGACATTATGGTTTAGTGCCATTGACATAAAAAGTTAAAACAGTAATGTAAATCCTGCCGTTTACAAGCTATTTACAGTTTAGAAAGTCCTTTTACATTGTTTATGTTCGATTGTGATGAGAGAGAGAAAATGATTTGGAAAAGATAAAGGGGAAATTGACCATTTTGCCAGTTCTAAAGTTGAGACAACAGAGTAGTTGTGGTAAGTGATTTACATTGACAAAGGTACCACAGTGAGCCTCACTCGCTGGGATGAATCTCTGGACGGGAGGAATGGCGTTTACTTGAAGCTTATAGATCAGGAGACGTGCCATATGGCAGAAGAAGCTCCCCAACCCCCCCCCCCTTTATCAGATCCTCGCAGAGAGAGAAAAGCAGCCACCACCAGCACAAGACAGCACACTCCAGGAACCCACACAGAACTCTGCATATCTCAGACTGGAATTCACATCCACCCCCAGTGACACCTCCTTCAGCCAGGTAGCTGGAAATCCAGGAAGCTTTACTAAAACTCCTGAATCTATTGTGGGACATATATTCAAACTACCGCATAAGGAATTAAGCTGGTACCCAAGTTTCTTCTCCATCTGGGATATAATGAAGTCAGAAGATGAGACCTAGGCATTTTGAAATGCACATTAATTCTGCCAGAAAGCTTGTTTCTCTATAGCACATGCGTCCAAGACCCCCAAGAATGAAATGGGATAGCTCAGCATCTTCTGTTCCGGAGGATTCGCCCGTGTGTCTGCCTGTGCAGAAGGGCAACAATTACCCAGATAAGCAGATCTCAATCATTTCCACAATATCCTAGTAACTGAGGCAAAAGGCATGTTTGGAACCTGTAAGGTTTGGGAGTGACCAAGACCACACACACCACTCTGAGGCAAAGACGAAAGCTTTTATTCGGGAAAGGCGCAAGCTGCCAGGACTGACTCCAAGAGCGGAGCACAGCCAACCTGAGTTTTCAGGTCGTGGGCTTTATAGGGCTTGTTCAGTTGGGGGAAGGTGAGGAAGGGAAAAAGAAAACTCATTTGTTAAGTTGAATAGAAAAGTTCCTTTAGGGGAGACCATTACATTAACCATTTCCAATAGCTAGGGCATGATACCAGAATAGTGACCAGGTGACTTACGGGATAAGGGAGCTGGAAACCATGACCTGGGGCATTATTAGGCAAGGAGGGGCTAATGACCCGGTGGTTTCTTGAAGAATGTGGATAATCCACTTCCCCATGCCTCTGTCACCTTTCTGCTGACCATGGTGACTCCATCTTGGGAGCCCGTCCCGACCTAATGTAACCCAACTGGTGGATATAAGTGACTTGATGTCTTTATTCCTTTATATATAATGCAATCACACACAAAAAAAAACCCACTGGACACTGATATTCCCTGTCCCAAAGATACCAAAAATTACCTCCAGAACAGCATTCTCTGGGTCCTTGGCCATTGCTTTGTAAATGACAGTGCCTGGGGCAGTGTCTTCTGTGATATAAATTTCAGTAACTGCAGAAAAAACAACAGATGTGACTGCATGGGTTTCACCAAGACCAAAACCCAAAGCCCTCTCATCCAACTCAGAATTTTAGATGAAATTTAAACCATTGTACTTGCTCAGTCCGTATGTTTATAATATAATGACTCTACTTAAAAAAACTAAAAATAATAACAGATATCATTTATTATCTAATGTTTCATGAACAGAGAAAATATTTATAATTTTAAGTAATATCAATATTGGACAACTTTTCAGTGCTTATTAATTACAAAGCACTGAAACTCATTGGTGATTTTGTCATTTCCATTTTACTGAGGTTTAAAAACTGGCGTACAGGGGCTGGAGAAATGGCTTAGCAGTTAAGCACTTGCCTGTGAAGCCTAAGGACCCTGGTTTGAGGCTCGATTCTCCAGGACCCATGTAAGCCAGATGCACAAGGTGGAGCATGAGCCTGCAGTTCATTTGCAGTGGCTGGAGGGCCTGGTGTGCCCATTCTCTCTCTCTCTCTCTCTCTCTCTCTCTCTCTCTCTCTGTCTTTCCCTCTCCGTCACTCTCAAATAAATAAATAAAAATAGACAAACAAAAAAACCCTGGTGTACACCTTTAATCTCAGCACTCAGGAGGCAAAAAGTAGGAGGAGAGCTGATTGTTCAAGGCCACTCTGAGACTAGTGAATTCCAGATCAGCTGGGGCCAAAGCCAGACCCTACCTTGAAAAAAAATTAAATATGTATACTTATGGAGAGATGTCTCTGTAGTTAAGGCACTTGCCTGCAAAGCCTAATGACCCAGGTTTGATTCCCAGTACTCATGTAAGGCCAGATGCACAGAGTGTCACATGCATCTGGAGTTCATTTACAGCAGCTAAAAGCTCTGGTGCACTCACTTGCTCTCTCTTTTCTCTCCCCTTGGAAATAAATAAGTAAACAAAATATTTTTTTAAGCCCGTTGTGGTGACACATGCCTTTAATCCCAGCACTCAGGAGACAGAGGTAGGAGGGTGGCCTTGAGTTTGAGACCACACTGAAACTACATAGTGAATTCCAGGTCAGCCTGTGCTAGAGTGAGACCCTACCTCAAAAACCCACAAAAATAAATGATATATTTTTTTTAAGTTTTTGTCAAAATGTTCTATAAATATCTCCAAACAATGCCAACACTTAGAGACAAGTGTTCAAACAAGTGAGCCTGGGGCGGGGGGGGGGGGCAGCATTTCACATCCAAGCCATGACAATTAAGAAACTGAGATTTACAAGGCAAGTAACTCACCCCAGTTAATGGCCACCCCAACATTTGAACCATGGCATGTTTACATTTGCATTAATTATATCTACACCTACATGTAGGAATTGCATACTGGATTACACAGAATGAGAAGGAAATGATAATGAAAGTTGGGAGTGGAAACTAGCAAGATGCAAAAGAGACATGGCCACTGACTTCATGAAGCTCCCAGTTCAATGGCTAGTGACACTGTGAATTAAATAATCACACGAATAAGAGACTACTTTTAGTGCACAGCCATCAAACAACTAAATGGATAATTTCCAACATGGGGCAAGTCATTTTACCTGTGGCTGTGATCTACACAAAGGAGCTTGGGATCTCAGAACTTACCTACAGTGCTGTGAGTGTTAAATAAGGCAAAGATGGGCTTCGGTGCACTTAGGGCACAAATAAATGTCAACTATTAATCACGGCTGCTGCTGCCTGGCCAGCCTTATAGCTGTGGATCCCTGGATCCTCAGGGCCATGGTTCCCAGAAGGCATCCAGGCAACCATGGAGAGCAAGGTCGTGAGCGGACGTGAGTTCAACGTAAGAACCACTTTGGGGAGGCAGTCTCAGGGAACAGCTGGTGTATTTGTCAGGGAAATGGGTTTGTAAGCAGTAGAGAGAGCGGGAAGAGGGTCCTAAGGGGATTGGTGGGTTCAAAGGTTGCTAGCCTATGCCTAGGGATGGTCATTCCAGCAGGTAGGGAGAGAGTCAGGTGATCTACATAGAGGCAGGAAGAGGGTCACAGGGGGATGGGATGGGTGAAGGCTGCTGGCTGATAAGAAGTTTCCTAGGCAACTGGCCAAAGGTCACAGGGCAAAGCCTAAATTCAGGTGTGCTGGGCTTAGAGAGGGAGTGGCCTCCTGTAGCCCGGGGATCCTTAGCCCTGCCTGGCAGCTCAGGCCCGTCTCCTGAAGGCTCCAGCCTGTTCCTGGCAGTGCCCAACATATAGCCATGACACCATAAGTGCACATAGCAAGAACATGGGACACAGGGCCTACATCTATGTTCCCAGGACCTTTCTGTCCCAAGAGCAGCCCACAATACCTTGGTCTCCCTGGGCAAGGGACCCAGTAAAGGCAGGTGGCTCGTTCACATCTGCAATCTGGACTAACATGGTCTGCGATGCTACTGTCCCAAGGCTGTCCTTGGCATATATTGTCAAGGAGTAGAGTGCCACCACCTCAAAGTCCAGCTTGGGAACTCCAGTGGTGAGTAACTAAAATTTTAAACAGAAGAAAAATGAAAGGAATGACTCGCCTCATAAGGATATACACAAAAGATTTTATTGGTGTGATTTTTAATGTCAATCAGCTTTTAAGTGTTTTAATTAATTACTTATTTATGTTGATTTATTTATGTGTGTGTTTGCACCAGGGCCTCTTCACACCTTTAATCCCAGCACTTGGGAGGCAGAGGTAGGAGGATCACTTTGGGTTCAAGGCCAGCCTAATACTACTTAGTAAATTCCAGGTCAACCTGGACTAGAGCAAGACCCTACCTCGAAAAACTTAAAATATATATACATATTGGAAAAAACATACATATACATGTTGGACTAATTGGAAAGAAAGGATTCAGTGGAGGATGGACTTCACAGGGGACAATGAGGGTTGTGAGGGGAGATTCTTTTATTATCTAGATGGTAACTGACAATAAAAAGTTTAAAAAAGAGAGAGAAGAACAGCTGAAATTGAAGGGCAAGTCGTCCTGACTCTACAGAGGCTTTCTGTTCTCCACACCTTAATAGTTACTAATAAATTCATGTGACGCCTTTTAAGAGTTTCCATCCTCAGTGAACTGACAGCTCGGACCTCCAGGAGCTCTCTCACGCAACAAGCTCACCCCACGCGCAGGCTGCCTTGCTCAGGGAGTCCCATAGGACAAGGTGTCCCTCTTCCTCCCTAGCACCTTACACGGTGTAGCCCTTACAGCCAGCGTTCAACAAGTCCTGATTGATTCAGCGCAAGTTCTTATTCCTTATAAGGAAGCAAAGAGGTGGTATAAAAACCCCTGTGGCTCATGCCTCCCCTCGGGGACAGAAAGTGTGCACACCCCTCGGGGACAGGAAGTGTGCACACAGAAAGTGACTTGGGCTCATCTTCCCATCGTGCCCTGCAGCACTGTCCACTGCTGGGCCACAGGCAGTGCTTTGAAGACTAGGTAAGTGCACTGGGTGAGGGGAGCAGATGGTGTTGGAGAGAGGAAAGGCCCGCAGTAGACTGAGGAGCCTTCAAGGACCCAAGCTTCACCGAAAGACAGTCTGCCACCATCTTGTCCCACCGCCTGGCTGGAGCCTCAGGGTCCCTCGGCCCATCACATTCCCAGGTGGAGGGCTGACATCAAGGACTGGACTGAAGACCTCTTGTTCCCCCGGCTCCATCCGCACTCTGGAAGGGTGACAACCAGATGCTCTTTGCAAAATGGTTAACCCGTTCCCGAGCACAAGTGGCGGGAGGCCCGGTCATCACGACTGCATGGCGGGACAGTCATTCAGTTCCCTTCTCCCAGAGAAGCAACGACGTCCTACGTATTATAAATGAAACACGTCAATGTAAAGAAAGTTGTCGGTCAACATCTACATATGCACATGTATTTATATTTTGCTTGTCTTCTAGTCTAGGTCATTTGTTTCTTTTTTTTCAAGGAATTTATTTGAAGTCATTGCACTGTGTTAATGTATAGCACAAAAGACTTCTTCCATAAAAAGGGAAATTTAGATTTTTCTCAACATTTCATTGTGCCTCCTACTTTCCAACTGTTGCCAAAATAGCTTATAAACAAAACCCCCAAAATCCTGAGTTGTGGACACTGAAAAAGAAAACGGATACCACACATCAGTTAAGAATCATGCTTCTCTGTTATTCAAGCTGAGTAAGATCCAGTGTCAAGAAGAAAGAGGTTAATGGTTTAACTCCTGAACCAAAGAAATGATCTATCCTGAACATTTAGAAAAGAAAGGCTAAAGGAATTTTGAGGGAATTTCTTGATTTAAAAAAATTGAAATTTAAATCCTTAGGGGACAAATTTAGGTTCTCATTAATAGTAATGCCTATGCATTTTTTAAAAAAGAAATACAGTAGCTGATTTACAATTGAATAAATTATTTTCTCAGTACAAAAAAAAAAAAAAGAGAGAGAGAGAGAGAGAGTAGGTAAGTGCAGCAGACCATGTCTGGTTTCCGTGATTTATCCCCGTAAACAATTCACTTTAAGTCTCCAGGAGACGAGTTTTGTTTTTGTTGGGTGTGATGTTTGCTTTGCCTGTCCAGACACGACTCTTAACTTCAAACAGTCTTTTGCAAATCAAATAATCGTATATGTGGCAGAGGAGAAAGCTCTGTAAGGGACAATGACTGTGCCTCTTTCTCCTTAACACTGATGTTCATTTAGCCTTTGTTTTCAGGTATATTCCTATGATATGAAAGTGTCTCATAATCAAATTGTTTCTAAAGCCATCCGAAGCCGGCCTATGACGTAGTGTTTTAGATGTGTGCTTTTGTTTTATTTCACTTGTTATTGCTTTGTTTGTTGAGGTAAGTTCTCGCACTGCAGGCCTGGAACTCTGTAGAGCAGACTAGCCTCAAACTCATTGCAATCCTTGCCTCAGCCTCACCGTGCTAGGATTCCAAACATAAACATACACCTAGCTATTTTGCCTTTTAAAAAATATTTTATCAGCCAGGCATGGTGGCGCACGCCTTTAATTCCAGCACTTGGGAGGCAGAGGTAGGAGGATTGCTATGAGTTCGAGGCCACCCTAGGACTACAGAGTGAGTTCCAGGTCAGCCTGGGCTACAGCAAGACCCTACCTCGAAAAATCAATATATATGTATATTATCTATCTATTTATTTATGAGAGATACAGAGAAAGAGGGAGAGGTAGAGACAAGATAAAGAGGAAACACAGAGAGAATGGGCGTGCCAGGGCCTCAAGCCACTGCAAAACAGCTGCAGACACACTGGCCACCTTTTGCATCTGACTTACATGAGAACTGGGGGATCGAACCTCGGTCCTTAGGTTTCACAAGCAAGGATCTTAACCACTAAGTGATGCCTCCAGCCCTATTTGTTTGTTTTTTTTTTAAATATAGGATTTCACCATGAAGCCCAGGTGACCTCAAACTCATGATCCTCAATCCTGGTGCCTCAGCCTCCTGAGTGCTGGGATTAAAGGCATGCACCTCTATATCCAGCCATAATAAAGCTTTGATGAGTAGCCACATATTTCTTGTGTTTTTTTTTAAGTATTTGTAATGTGGTTAAATAATTGGATTATAAATATATTTATGATACAAAAATACGGTGTGTCCGCTACATATTAATGGACCAACCAGCAAAATGAGATTTTGTATATATCTCATATGATCTTTGTTCAGTCTTTGAATGAGGTGGTATTATTGTTATTATTATTATTTCTCATTTTTCAGAAAAGAGAACCAAGGCAGAGAAAACCATGTAATTTCCCCAAGTCTGTGTTGCTATAGTAACCAGAGGGACTGTAGTAGAAAAAAAAATGTATTTTTCAGGTTTCAAACTCTGTGCCCAGGATATGAGGGCGATCTGTCTGTAACGTCTGTCACCCCATTGATTGTCAGGGTTGATTCGGCTGATCTGGCTGGTTAGGTGGGTGTCCCCTTCCTCCCTCACCACTCCGTGTGTGTCCCTCCTAAAGCTGGCGGCTCCCTAGAAGAGGACAACCTTCCTTCCCCAAATAGAAGAAGACGGGTCTTCAGTCACGGGTATATGAGTAGCTGCGCTCCCCTGCTAGAACCTCCAAACAAGCTCCCAAACTCTGTGCTTGGAACAGCCGTGCTCACCACTTCACCATTATAACACCAACAACAATAATAAACAAAACTATTAGGCACTCTGCTACTATTTTGCTATTGTTTAGACTTATAACAGAAGTTTAAGCCAGGCATAATGGCACACACCTTTAATCCCAGTATTTAGGAGGCAGAGGTTGGAGGATTGCCACAAGTTTGAGGCCACCCTGAGACTACATAGTGAGTTTCAGGTCAGCCTGCCCTAGAATGAAACCCCATCTCATAAAAACAAAACAAAACAAAAAAGGAAGTTTAATAGAGAATAAATGTGAGATAACATGTGGTACCAAACTGACATTGGAAACAAATTTAAAAGTTTGACAATACCAATATTTGGCATGGGTATTCCAAGCCCCATGGCAGACCTCCTTTGTCCTTTTAGAATATGTTCTTGTAGTAGATAAAGTAATCCTTTTAAAAAAAAATAAATAAATAAAGTAAACTGGGGTTGGAAAAATGGTTCAGTGGTCAAGGCACTTGCCTATAAAGCCAGAGGACCTGGGTTCAATTCCCCAGTACCCACATAAAGCTAGGTGCAAAACATTTTCAGTGGCTGCAGGTCCTGAACGCCCATTTTGTCTGTCTGTCTGTCTGTCCGTCTCTCTCTCAAATAATAAAATATTTATTCTTAAAAAAATTAGAGGGGGCTGGAGAGATGGCTTAGCAGTTAAGGAACTTGCCTGCGAAGACTAAGGACCAATGCTTGACTCTCCAGATCCCACATTAGCCAGATGCACAAAAGTGAGGCAAGCACAAGGTCACACATGCCCACTAGGTAATACAAGCATCTGGAGTTCAATTGCAGTGGCAGAGACCCTGGCATGCCAATTCTCTCTCTCTAATAAAAAGAAATGAATTAAAAATATTTTTTAAATTAGAGGGTAGCTGGGCATGGTGGCACATGCCTTTAATCCCAGTACTCAGGAGGCAGAGGTAGGAGGATCGCCATGAGTTCAAGAGCCTGAGACTACGTAGTGAATTCCAGGTCAGCCTAAGCTAGAGTGAGACCTTACCTCAAAAAAAAAAAAAAAAAAAAGAAAAGAAAAAGAAAAGGAAAAATTAGAGGGCTGAAGAGATGGTTCAGTGGTTAAGGTGCCTATCTGCAAAGCCTAAGACCCTTAGTTCAATTCTCAAGTACCCACATAAAGCCAGGTACAAAAGATGGTACATGGGCTGGAGAGATGGCTTAGCGGTTAAGTGCTTGCCTGTGAAGCATAAGGACCCTGGTTCGAGGCTCAATTCTCCAGGACCCACGTTAGCCGGATGCACAAGGGGGCGCACGCGTCTGGAGTTCGTTTGCAGTGGCTGGAAGCCCTGGCGCACCCATTCTCTCTCTCTCTCTCTCTATCTGCCTCTTTCTGTCTCTGTCTGTTGCTCTCAAATAAATAAATAAAAATGAACAAAAAAAAAAGATGGTACATGCATCAGGAGTTCATTTACAGTGGTTGGAGGCCCTGGCACACCCATTATTTCTCACTGTCTATCTTCCCCCTCCCTCAAATAAATAAATAAAACGTTTTAAAAAATATTTTAAAAAATCAAGAGCAGGGGCAAGGTGATGCACACCTTTAATCCCAGCACTTGGGAGGCTGAGGTAGGAGGATCACTGTGAGTTTGAGGCCAGCCTGACAGTACATAGTGAATTCCAGATCAGCCTGGGCTAGAATGAGACCCTACCTTGAAAACCCAAAACAATACAAAAAAGGGGGGGCTGAAGAGGTTGCTCAGTAGTTAAGGTGCTTGCCTGTGAGGCCTAGGGACCCAGGTTCACTTTCCCAGTACCCACATAAGCCAGATGCACAAATGTCCCATGCATCTGGTGTTGGCAGCGGCTAGAGAGGTCCTGCCATGCCCATTCTCTCCTCTCTCTCTCTCTGTCTCTCTTTCTCTCTCTCTCTGTCAAAGAAATAACATACATATATATAAATAATGTGGGGCTGGAGAGATAGTTTAGCGATTAAGGTGTTTGCCTAAGAAGCCAAAGGACCCAGGTTCGCTTCTCCAGGACCGACAAAAGCCAGATGCACAAGGAGGCGCATGCATCTGGAGTTAGTTCATTTGCAGTGGCTAGAGACTCTGGCATGCCCATTCTCTCTCTGTCTCTCCTCTCTCTCTCTCTCTCTCTCTCTCTCTCTCTCTCCTTGTAAATAAATAAATAAATAAACTAAAAAAAAAAAAAACAAGCAAACCATGTCTCTTTGCTATCAAACACTCCAGTGGTTTCTTATCTCTCTCATGCTTTATCCTTTCCTATATTCATTCCTTTGTCTTGTGACTTTACAGTTCCTTCTACTGAAAATGGGTACCTTTCTCCATGCCAGGCTTAAACATGTGACTCACTTTAACCAGTAGAACATGAGGAGACATCTTAAAAAGGGTCTTAAAATGACCATGTGAGGTACTGGGGAGATGATTCCATGGTTAAAGGTTTTTACTTGAAAAGCCTGCCTGTATAGGTTCAATTCTCAAGCCACCCATGTAAAACTAGATAGGTGTCCATTTGCAGTGGCAAGAGACCATGGCACGCACGCACGCACACACACACACACACACACACACACACACACATGAAAATAAATATTTTTATAGCCAGGCATGGTAGCACATGCCTTTAATCCCAACACTGAGGATGCAGAGGTAGGATTGCCATGAGTTAGAGGCCACCCTGAGACCACATAGTAAATTCCAAGTCAGCCTGGGCTAGAGCAAGACCCTACCTCAAAAAAAGGGTGCAGGGCTGGAGAGATGGCTTAGCAGTTAAGCGCTTGCCTGTGAAGCCTAAGGACCCCGGTTCGAGGCTCAATTCCCCAGGACCCACTTTGGCCAGATGCACAAGGGAGCGCATGCACCTGGAGTTCGTTTGTAGTGGCTGGAGGCCCTGGCACGCCCATTCTCTCTCTCTCTCTCTCTCTCTCTCCCTCTCTCTCTCTCTCTCTCTCTCTTTCTCTCTCTGCCTCTTTCTCTCTGTCTGTCGCTCTCAAATAAATAAATAAATAAAAATAAACAAAAAAAAAAGTGCTGGAGAGCTGGCTCAGCAGATAAGGCACTTACCCCCCGGCAAAGCCTAAGAACCCAGGTTTGATTCCCCAGGACCCATATAAGCCAGATGCACAAGGTGGCACATGCGTCTGGAGTTCGCTTGCAGTGGCTGGAAGCCTTGGTAAGCCCGTTCTCTCTCTCTCTCTCTCTCTCCTATCTCCCTCTGCTTGCAAATAAATAAATAAAAATGTTAAAAACATTAAAAACAAAATAAGAATGATAATAGTAATAATTTTTAATGTCCATGTGAGGAATGAGCTTCTGCTAACCAGTATGCCAAGGGGCACAAAGGACACAAGACCTCAACTCAGCCACAGCCTGGGACCAAGGCAGGCTGGATCAGCTGAAGCACGTTATTACCCCGAGGAGTTCACTGCCTGTGGCACACGAGCCGCGGCAGCTGATGTTCTGCAGGCTCTCAGTGAGTCCCTTTGCTCTCAAGTTTCACGGGGCGATGTGGAGGGACAAGGCGGCCGTCACGCATGCAGTGGGTTTGTGTTGTATTTGAGGAATCTTGATCTTCAGATACATGAATCTCTCATAGTGAGCCTGAATTTTGCCTCAACGAAGTGGGCTTTCTTACAGCTACATAGTAAACGGAACTCCCTGACATGGGCCACAGGTCCTGCAGGCTTTTCCTCATTTGTGCTCTCATCTCTCGTTCCACCTCCCCTTGCTCCAGAGTCACCACGCTCCTTCCTTCAACAGGGCCTTTGCACACACTACACTCCTGGAGTGTTCTCTCCTTCATCTATTCAAGTCCTGTCCATTCTTTTTTTCTAATATATTTTTCTTTTGTATTTATTTTAGAGAGAGAGAATGGATGCGCCAGGGCCTCCAGCCACTGCAAACGAACTCCAGATACATGCACTACCATGTGCATCTGGCTTACTTGGGTCCTGGAGAATCGAACCGGGATCCTTTGGCCTTGCAGGCGAATGCCTTAACTGCTAAGCCATCTCTCCATGCGCCCCCTTTTTAATTGTATTTATTTGAGAGAAAGAAAGAAAGGCAGAGAGAGAGAGAATAGGTGTGTCAGGGCCTCTAGCCACTGCAAGCAAACTCGAGACACATGTGCCACCTTGTGCATCTGGCTTACTGGGGAATCAAACCTCAGTCCTTAGGATTCACAGGCAAGCACCTTAACTGCTAAGCCATCTCTCTGGCCCAAGTCTCACCCATTCTGCACATTACTTTTTGTGCAGCTCTTTCTCAGGGACCCCTAAGTCAAATGGCCCTGGTAGTTGCTCTCACTACCCTGAAATTGTGCTTCACTGCTCACACTTAAAATCTTATACTTCTGTGCATTCACTTAATTAATATGTATTCCTATAGATCAATAAGTGTGATAAGGAGAGGCAGCACCCTGCATTTGACTAGATCCTGAAAAAATATCTATATAATAAATTGATCTTATTGCACACAAAGACTCTTAGAGCATATTACCTCTTTGGGTCCCAAAAACATGAGTGCTAAGTTAGCATCATGCACTAGAGCCAGGCATGGTGCTACATACCTATAGTCTCAGCACTCAGAAGACTGAGGAAGGAATACGCAGAGTTCAATGCCAAGTTGAACTACAACCTCTCAAAAATAAATAAATAAATAAAAAACAAAGAAGCACACACACCTACCAGAAAACACGTGCAGTAGAAGAGGGAGGGGATGATAGTTGCATCTAGAGCTCTTGTTACATTAAGTGATAATATTATTTGCCTACATACTTACATCCCACAGGTGCGTGGCTCTACGAGACAGAACGAATGGATGCAGTGCAGGATTGGCGTTAAGAATGACAGGATCTCCAACCAGAGTGGCGTGAGGCGGGACGAACACGGTGACTGAGGCAGCTCGTGTGTGCTCAGAGGCATTTTCCAGGAGCGGGCTGGCATTCTCGATGGCAAAATTTAGAGCAGCTAGGACATCTTAGAGGAAGCACAAAGTTACACCTGTTTTGTTTCTGTTTTTGCTCTTAATTTTGTTGTTGTTTCTCAAGGTGGGGTCTCACTCTAGCTCAGGCTGAACTGAAACTCACTCTGTAGTTCCAGGCTGGCCTCAAACTCACAGTGATTCTCCTATCTCTGCCTCCTGAGTGCTGAGATTAAAGATGTGTGTCACCACACCTGGCTAAAAAATATTTCTGTTTATTTATTTGCAAGGAGAGAAGATGGGGGGGGAGAGAGTGGGCACACCAGGGCATCCTGCCACTGCAAAACTCCAGAGACATGTACCACTTTGTGCATCTGGCTTTACATGGGTACTGGGGAATTGAACCCAAGCCATCAGGCTTTGCAAACAAGTGCCTAAACTGCTGAGCCATCTCTCCATCCCAAAATTATACTTTTTCATAAAGGAATTCTGCAAAGATTCCCAACCTCTTTCACATATAGAAACCACCAAGGAAAAGCATAATGTATACTTAGTTCATGTTCTCTTAGAATTCTTTTTTTTTAAATTTATTTACTTAAGAGAGAGAGAGAGGGCTGGAGAGATGGCTTAGCGGTTAAGCACTTACCTGTGAAGCCTAAGGACCCCGGTTCGAGGCTCAATTCTCCAGGACCCACGTTAGCCAGATGCACAAGGGGGCGCACGCGGGAGTTCGTTTGCAGTGGCTGAAGGCCCTGGCGCGCCTATTCTCTCTCCCTCTCTCTGTCTGTCTCTTTCTCTCTCTGCCTGTCACTCTCAAATAAATAAATAAAATTTTTTTTAAAAAAAAGAGAGAGAGAGAGAGAGATTAGGCATGCCAGGGCCTTCAGCCACTGCAAACAAACTTCAGATGCATGCGCCACCTTGTGCATCCGGCTTATGTGAGTCCTTTGGCTTTGCAGACAAGCACCTTAACTGCTGAGCCATCTCTCCAGCCCTTCTCAGAATTCTTAAGACTACAATGAGGTTAGCTCAGTCATGTGGTTGAGGACGGGAAACCTTGTCCTACTTGGAAACTAAAATACAAGCTTGCCACAACTTCGTGAGCACAGGCAGACCATGGGAGACAGCTGGTCAGAGACAAAGGACTTTACTACTGATGGCACAGAAAACAGTATAAGTTTTGTAGTGGTCACATGCCTGCCCCTTGTGTCTCAAGACCTACGAGGGCAGGTCTGGGGACATTGTATGTGTGCTCTGAATTTGCATTTACACCTGAGCTTAGAAAACCTGAATTTTAAATGTTTTTCTTTATTTATTTGAGAGAGAGGGGCAAATAGAGAGATAGAATGGCGTGCCAGGGTCTCCAGCCACTGCAAACAAACTCCAGATGTATGTGCCACTATGTGCATCTGGCTTACATGCGTACTGGGGAGTCGAAGCTAGGTCCTTAGGCTTTGCAGGCAGCTGCCTTAACTACTAAGTCATCTCTCCAGCCTTTTTTTTTCTTTTTTTGAAAATTTTTTTTCTTTATTTATTTGAGAGAGAGAGCAAAACCTGAATGCTTTTAAATGAGGAGAAAGCCTCCTGACTTTGCATTTGATGGAGAAAATAATTTTATCAGGGCTGGAGAGATGGCTTAGCAGTTAAGGTGCTTGCCTGCAAATCCTGAGGACCCATGTTCAATTCTTCAGATCCCACGTAAGCCAGAGGCACAAGGTGATGCAAGCACACAAGGTCACACATGGGCACAAGGTAGTGCATGCATCTGGAGATCAAATATAGTGGCTGGAGGCCCTGGAATGCTAATGTTCTCTCTTTCTCCCTCTCTCTCCCTCCCTCCCTCTCTCACATAAAAATAAGCCAGGGGTGGAAGGGATGGCTTAGCAGTTAAGGCATTTGCCTGCAAAGCCAAAGAACCCAGGTTCGATTCCCCAGGACCCACGTTAGCAAGATGCACAAGGGGGCACACAAATCTGGAGTTTGTTTGCAGTGGCTGGATGCCCTGGCGCGCCTATTCTCTCTCTCTCTCCCTCTCTCTTCCCCTCTTTCTCTGTCAAATGAAAAAATAAGCAAAATATTTTTTTAAAGCCAGTCTGTTGGGCTTGCCTCAAAAAAAAAAAAAAAATGCATTACGCTGGGTGGTAAATGAGCCATCTTCTGAAATGGAGGGAGACAACATCAGTATCTCTACTTAGTCATCCCTGGTAAGATCTTCCAGAAGAACAACAACAAAAAAAAAAAAAAAAAAAAAAAAAACAACCAGGGACTGTCTCATCTCACAGCATGTGCAGACATGACAGAGTCCCGTGGAAATCTCTCACAGCAAGGGGTGTGTTTTTTTTCTCTCCTTTTTGCTTTTATTTTTTTTTTTCAAATGGCTTTAGATATGTCTGGCACAGGCTCGATGTCTGCCGCATCCCCTCCATGGCCACTCCGCATGTGGAAGATTGCTTATGGTGGTGAATCTCCATTGTCAGTGTGATTGAATCTAGAAGTGCCTAGGAGATAAACGTCTGGGCAGGTCTGTGAGAAAGTTTCTAGACTGAGTTAAGGTAGGAAGATCTGCAGGCAGTATTATTCCATGGACTGGAGTCTTGGAATAAATTTAAAAAAAAAAAAAACAAGATTGGGGGCTGGAGAAATAGCTCAGCAGTTAAGGCACTTGCTTGCAAAGCCTAACAACTTGAATTTAATTATCCAGTATCCATGTAAAGCCAGATACACAAAATGGCTCATGCATTTGGAGTTAGTTTGCAGTGGCTGGAGGCCCTGAAACGCCCATTTTCTCTCTCTCCCTCTCACTCTCTCTCTCTCTCTCTTTCCCTCTTTCTGTCTGTCACTCTCAAATAAATAAATAAAAATAAACAAAAAATTTAAAAAAAATTTAAACCAAAATAAATAAATACCCCCCCCCAAAAAAATTAAGCAACAAATACAACCAAGAACTTAAAAAAAAAAAAAAAAAGAACACAAAGGTACTAAAGTGAGTACAAATCAAACCAAGCAGAAGACTATCAAATCATTATATCAAGTTTTAGACATTCAAAGTCAGAAATACTGACCTGGGGCAGCCAGCAGCACAAAAAATAGATGTATTGACTTGAATGCTTCTGGCCTCTTCAGAGACATGTTTGTTCCGACCCTTGCCTCGGTCAACTTCTAGGGCATCCGCTGTCTTGGTGAGGAGTCTTCTCTAGGGAAACGCTGTCTCTAGGCACCATGGACATATTTCCCCATGACTCAGTTCTTACTGAGAAATCTGTAAATTGACACCTTATCACTATCGTACCAAAGGCATAGTACCAAAGGAGATTTGCTTCACCCAGTTCACATTCTCAAACCCTGGTGCACCTCAGGGGGCCAGCAGCAGTGGGGGCTCTTCAGGAAAAGAACTCACCAGGCTCATTCATTTCTAAAAGGATTCAGTTTAATTGTGATATCACTCCATATTGTTCCACCTTTTTTTTTTTTTATTTGAAAGAGAGAGAACAAACAAGACAGATAGAGAGAATGGGCACACTAGGACCTTCAGCCACTGCAAACAAACTCCAGACACATGTGCCACCTTGTGCATCTGGCTTACATGGGTCCTGGGGAATCGAACTTGGGCCCTTTGCCTTTGCACGCAGCACCATAACCACTAAGCCATCTCTCCAGCCCAGCCCATTTTCTTTTTATTAAGTAGAAACTTTGTATGGACACATCATGTGTTAGTACCATCATTTCCTTCCTCCCTGGCCCCACTCCACTGGGGGCCCTCTGCAGTGGGATTGCTGGTGTTCCTCCTGGGGTTGTAGGTTATGAGTGTGAGAGCAGCGGTCATCGTAATGGGGCAGGCAAGGCCTCTGGACACTTCCTTGCACTCTGCGGGTATTACACTCTTTCCACCACCACCCCCCACCTTTGTGGAAAATTCCCTGAGCTGTGGTGGGTGTGCTTTAAGTCTACTTTAGTGTTGAGCTCTCAGCAGCCTCTGGGTTTCTGCTTCAGTGTATTGTGTCCTCAGCGTCCGTCTCCATCACCCGGGCGCTGGTTGTCAGGCTCACCACCAGTGCTCTTGCTCCTCTTGCCAACTCCTCTGTGGTCTCACCTGGGTCCTGGCTGATGTGCCAGGGGTCTGCCCTTCTTTGATTGCTTATTATTAGGTTCAGGGTTTGCAAAGGAGGACCAAGATGGATAGTTTCTTGGATCTAAGACTTTATTATAATAGGTGAGAGGGAGAAGAGGAGGAGGGAGGGAGGGAGGGAGAGAACAGAAGAGAAGGGAAGGGGAGAGAAGGAGAGGGGAGGGGAGGGGAGGGGAGGGAAGGGAAGGGAAGGGAAGGGAAGGGAAGGGAAGGGAAGGGAAGGGAAGAAAGGAAGAGAAGAGAAGAGGAGAGGAGAGGAGAACAGAAGAGAAGAGAAGAGAAGAGAAGAGAAGAGAAGAGAAGAGAAGATGCAAAAATAAAAATACATAATTTTTCTTTTTTGGGTTTTTCAAGGTAGGGTCTCACTCTAGCTCAGGCTGACCTGGAATTCATTATGTACTGTCAGGGTGGCCTCAAACTCATGGCAATCCTCCTACCTCTACCTCCTGAGTGCTGGGATTAAAGACATAATTTTAAAAAGAAAAGAAGGGCTGGACATTGTGGAGGTTCTTGAGACGGCTAAAAATAGATTTACCATATGACCTAGCTATACCACTCCTAGGTATATATCCTAAGGACTCACCTCACTACCTTAGAGATACTTGCTCAACCATATTTATTGCTGCTCTATTCATAATAACTAGGAAATGGAACCAGCCTAGATGTCCCTTGACTGATGAGTGGATAGTGAAGATGTGGCACATTTATACAATGGAGTTCTACTCAGCAATAAAGAAAAATTAAATTATGAATTTGCAGGAAAATGGATGGATCTGGAAAAGATTATACTTAGTGAGGTAACCCAAGTCCAGAAAGCCAAACATCATATGTTCTTTCTCATATGTGGATCCTAGTTACAAACGATTGGACTTCTGTGTGAGTAGGAACAAAACTCACTAGCAGAGGCCAGTAAGCTAGAAAGAGGATATAAAGGGAATGGAAAGGGAGGGAGGGGAGTACTTAACAGGATGGTATTATATACATGGGAGTAGAAGAACAGATTAATGGGGGTGAAAAAGCCTAAGTGAGGTCAAGGGGAGATTGAGTAAAGGATAGGTGGGAAGAGGGATAATCAAAATCTAAGATGGTATGAATAAGTTATATGGAATCCTACCTTTTTGGACAACAGTTCATCCAGGAGCCATAGATTGTTACCAGAAAATTTTCAGTGCCAGGGATTGGATACCTTCCATGGAGTTGTTTGCCAGGGCAGTCACTGATAACCCCAAAACACTACAGGATATTGCCTAGGCTCTTGGTTTCCCAACAGGAATAGATGATAAGATCCTATTGCTGAAGATTCCATATGCTTGGACTGCAAGGTCACTGAGAAATCCTGTTGGAGCTGATCTGAAAACCTCCTCCATGTAGAACAGCTGACAGAAAGCTGGATAAAGCCACACTGCATTCAGTTCAATGGGAGAGAGAGAAATCACCAGTGGAGATAATCAATACCACACACTTCAAGCCTTAAATTTGGCCAGCAAGGCCAAATTAGCCAATGGGTACAATAGTGGCATGTCTGTTATGGGGGAAACCAACTGTTCTCAAATTGGACTGAAGGCCCACTCTATGGGAGGGAATACATGCCTGATACTGAAAAACTACGACAGGGGTAGTCATGAGCCCTAGTGGTGTAACATTTGCTGGTGTCTGGCTAAATGTATATACTATGCTCACCAACCTGCCCAGTAAGTACTTCTCTTACTGTTTATACACATATATTGATGATACTCTCACTTTTGGTTAGAGATGCTTCTCTTTTCAGATGGCAGTGACTTGGGAAGACTCAGGAGGCACCATGGTGCTAAGAAGAAGTGACAGAGAAGTGTTCAGCACTGAAACATCTCTATCACACCTTTGAAGGCTCAGGGTCCATTGCAGAGGAGGTGACAGAAAGAATATAAGAGCCAAAGGAAGGGTATGACTCCATATAATGTGCTCCTCCAGATACAAAATGGCCTGGATATCCATGACCTCACAGTGCCTGACACTATTTGTACAAGATCATCATAATAGGAGGAAAAGATGATGACATCAAAATAAAAAAGAGACTGACTGAGAGAGAGGGAAGGGGCATGATGGAGAGTGGAGAAGAATAGATTAATGGGGGTGAAAAGGCCCAAGTGAGGTAAAGGGAAGAGACTGAGTAAAGGAAAGATGGAGAGAGGGCTAATAAAAATCTAAGAGGATATAAATAAACCATATGGAAACCTGCTTTTTTGGACAATGGAACACTCAGGAGCCATAGATTGTTACTAGAAAATTTTCAGTGCCAGGGATGGGATACCTTCCTATGAGTTGTTGGCCAGGGAGGTCCCTGATGCCCCCAAAACATTACAGGCAATTGCTGAAGCCCTTGGTTTCCCACCAGGAATAGATGGTAAGACCCTATTGCTGAAGACTCCACACACTTGGGCTGCAAGGCCACTGAGAAATCTTGCTGGAACTGAACTGATTACCTCCTCCATATAGACCAGCTGACAGAAAGCTGGAAAAAGCCACACTGCATGCAGCTCAATGGGAGAAAGAGAAATCACCACTGAAGATACTCAACAGTGGACATTGAAAGCCTTATATCTGGCCAGCCAGGCCAAATTACCCAGCTGGTGCAATAGTGGCACATCTGTCATGGTGAAAGCCAACTGCCCTCTAGTTGGACTAGAGGCCCGCTCCATGGGAGGGAATACATCCCTGATACTGAAAACCTACAACAGGGTAGTCATGAGCCCTAGGGGTGTAACGCCTGCTTCTGTCTGGCTAAATGTATATACTATGCTCACAAAACTGTCCAGTAAGAACTTCTCTTAATGTTCATACCCTTATATTAATGCTACTCTCACTTTTTGTCGAGGACCTTCTCTTTTCAGATGGCAGTGACCTTGGGATGACTCAGAAGGCATCATTATGCTGGGAAGAAGTGACAGAGGAGTGCTCAGCACTGCAATATCTCTATCACACCTTCCAAGGCTCAGGGCCCATTGCGGAAGAGGTGGTGGAAAAAATGTAAGAGCCAAAGAAAGGGTATGACTCCTTACAATGTGCTCCTCCAGACACAAAATGGCCTGGATATCCATGACCTCACAGTGCCTGGCACTACCTACACAAGACCATCATAATAGGAGGAAAATATGATGCCTCAAAATAAAAGAGAGACTGATTGAGAGGGGGAGGGGATATGACAGAGAATGGAGTTTCAAAGAGGAAAGTGGGGGGACGGAGGGCATTACCATGGGGTATTGTTTACAATCATGGAAGTTGATAATAAAATAATAATAATAATAAATAAAAACAAAAAAGGGCTGGAGAGATGGCCTGACGGTTAAGGCACTTGCTTGGGAAGCCTAAGGACCCATGTTCCACTCTCCAGATCCCATGTTAGCCAGACGCACAAAGGTGAGGCAAGCTCAAGGTCACACATGCCCACTAGGTGGTGCAAGCATCTTGAGTTCAATTACAGTGGCTGAGGCCCTGGGGCACCAATTCTCTGTGTGTGTGTGTGTGTCTCTGTCTAAAAAGAAAAAAAGAAAAGAGGATGCATGTACCAGAGAAAGAATAAAGGAGGGACACAGAGGGGGAAAGGGGGTGTTCACACCTGGAGCATGACAGTGAAGAGTACATGAAGGCCGGGGAGCAGGTTTATGGGTAGAAGAGAGAAATTGTTCTGCAAGGGAAGCACTTGGGGTGCAGAAGGGTGGGCTGTGGGTGGAGGTGGCCTTCCATCCCTTCTGCCCAGAGATAGCCTCAATTATCCTATCAGGAGCCAGTCCCACAGTTAGCATGACCAGGTGGTAGGGGAGAGAATGGGGGATGGGTAGAGAGCTCTGAGATTCTAACACTTATCGAGGCTTAGAATCAAGGTCCAGAATCTCAACGTCCCAAATTTTCTGAGGGTTGATAAACTGCTAAGCATACCTGATTGGACACAAAATGCAAAAGCCTCCTGAATATGGCTAAAAGACGGGTGAGTGTCAATAAGCAAGCTTGAGTTCAAGTGGAGGTGGAGACGCCAGCTTCAAGACAAGATGGCAAGCCCCGGGGGCGTGAAGACGTAACACCAAGAACACCGGTAGAGGCAGCGGATGGGTGACCTACAAACTAGCCGTGGCTACAGCTCATGTTTTTCATATGTATAAAGCTTCTTACCAATTTGCGGTTCAATGGCACATGATTACCTAACACTCTGCAGCTTGCCAGAGACCCCACCCTCCCCTGCCATATCCCACTGCCTCTCACAGTCCCTCTCCTGGGACTCCTGCAGCAATTCATGCTTGCAATTTCTGGTTTAGAGATTGTGATCAGTTACTGTCTCTATAGGAGTCAACTGTTGTTATGGTTACCAAAATAGGATTATGCCGTCTCCTATGTGTTGAACAGAAGGATAAGATTAAGAACAAGGAAGATTGTGTTTGAAGCAGACTTTGATCTGCTCCAACCGGCTCTTTGGTTTTGCAGAGGGACATCTACAAATGTTCAGGAAATGCTCACATGAAGATGGTTCAAAGTCATGTCCTATAAAGGATGGGTGAAAAGAAAAGGAGGTTTGTTGGGGACTTTTTTTTTTCTCTTTTTTTTTTTTTTTCCAAGGTAGGGTCTTGCTCTAGCTCAGGCTGACCTGAAATTCATTTTGTAGTCTCAGGGTGACCTCAAACTCAGGGTGATCCTCCTACCTCTGCCTCCTGAGTGCTGGGATTAAAGGCATGCGCCACCACACCCAGCTTTTTTCTACTTTTGAGTTTGGTTTGTTCCTGTTTTTCTAAGACCCTCAAGATGCTTCACTAGGTTTTTACTTGAGACTTGTCATGATTTAGTGGAAGCACTGGAAGCTGGAAACTCTCCTCTTAGAACTGCTTAGTCGTGGTGACTTAGTAGAATGCTAGAATTAAAGGCATGCACCACCACACCTGGCCTAAACAATCTTATTTTTCGTAATTGTTTTATGAGAGTGAGCGAGAGAGAGAAAATTGGTATGCCAGGGCCTCCAGCCACTGAAACTGAACTCCAGATGTGTGCGCCACTTTGTGCACATGTGCGACCTTATGCATCTGGCTTACGTGGGACCTAGAGAGTTGCTGCCACGCTGGTCTTCTTTCTACTTTCAAATGTGCCTGGTTCACACCTATCTCCCAACTTTTGTTTAAGTGGTTTTCCATTCCTTTCATACCTCTCCAAAGTCTTAACAGAGGTCTTCTCCCTCTCAACATGATATTTCTCACTTCAAATGTCACCTCTTTAGCCTTTAAGAGGTCTCTCTTGGGTCCCTGCACAGAACATCCACTCATGATAACTTGCTATCATATCTTTCTGGAATTTTCATAGTGTTCTTTTTTATTTATTTATTAGGAAGGGGGGAGAAAATGGACATGCCAGGGCCTTTAGCCACTGCAAACAAACTGCAGACATATGCACCACCATGTGCATCTGGCTTATGTGGGTACTGGGGAATTGAACCTGGGTCCTTAGACTTCATAGGCAAGCACCTGAACCTTTAAGCCATCTCTCCAGCACCATAGTATTTTTTTAATTTATTTTTACTTATTTGAGACAGAAAGGGAGGGAGGAAGAGAGAGAGAGCGATTGAGAGAATGGGCATGTCAGGGCTTCTAGCCACTGCAAGGGAACTCCAGATGCATGTGCCACCTTGTGCATCTGCTTACATGGGTCTTGGGGAATCAAACCTGAGTCCTTAGACTTCGCAGGCAAGTGCCTTAACAGCTAATCCATCTCTCCAGACCCACAGTACTTTTTATCAGTGCCTGAAACTACTGATTTGTAAACATGCCTACTCTGTTTACAAACTATAAATCCTGGCCAGAGATTCTAGTCAATTCTTTCATAGATTGACACCAGCATACAGAATAAATACATATGAATCAGTTCCTTACAAATTCTCAGTAACGATCACTTGCTCTGAGGGTCTAAACCAAGATTTTTTAGCTGGTTTGTAAGACTCAACAGGCTTGGCCCAGCTTTTCTCTCCAGTCTATTATACACATCTGTCCTTTTTCTCCAAGCACCCTGGCTCTCTGATACAGTTTTTAAAAAAATATTTTAATTAATTTATTTGCAAGCATAGAGCAAGGGAAAGAGAGGGGGAATGGATGTGCCAGGGCATCTTGCCACTGCTAATGAACTCCAGACACATGCTCCACTTTGTGTATCTGGCTTTAACGTGGGTACTGGGGATTTGAACCCAGGCTGTCAGGCTTTGCAAGCAAGCACCATTAACCGCTGAGCCATATCCCCAGCCCTCTGATAGTTTTTTTTTTTTTTTTTTTGAGAGAGAGAGAGAGAGGAAGAGGCAGAGAGAGAGATGGGCATGCCAGGGCCTTCAGGTGCTGCAAATGAACTCCAGACGAAGGGGCACATGTGCGACATTGTGTGCTTGCATCACTGGGCATCTATGTGGGAACTGGAGATTCAAACACGAGTTCTTAGGCTTTGCAGGCAAGTGCCTTAACCGCTAAGCCATCTCTCCAACCCTTTCTGATAGAGTTTTAAAGGCCTCTTCCATTGCAGGGCTTCAAGGCTTGTTTTCTACCTGCCTGGAACACAAAATTCTTCACACAACTGCCTTTCCCCCTTGCTTAGCTCCCAGGCCCGGTGAGCAACTCCGACGGGCTTTCCCTACGCACCTCCCATTGTTATCTCTCACCCTCGTCGTTTTGCCCCATCATCGTAGTCCACCATTCTCTCACATTTTCTTTATAGCATTTACCACCAGTGAGAATAATTTTTTTTTTTTTTTTGGTTTTTCATTTTTTCAAGGTAGGGTCTCACTCTAGCCCAGGCTGACCTGAAATTCACTATGGAGTCTCAGGGTGGCCTTGAACTCACGGCGATCCTCCTACCTCTGCCTCCCACGTGCTGGGATTAAAGGCGTGCGCCACCACAGCCGGCTGAGAATAATTTTTTAATTAATTTATTTTATTTTTTCAGAGAGAGAGATTGAGCGGGGGGCAGATAGAGACAATGGGAGCACCAGGGTTTTCAGCCACTGCACAAGAACTCCAGATGCATGTGCCACCTAGTGCAACTGGCTTACATGGGTCCTGGGTTCTTTAGCTTTACAGGACAAAATGCCTCAACCACTAAGTCATCTCTCCAGCCCAAGAATACAGGTTTTTTTTTTGGGGGGGGTATTTTTATTTATTTATTTATTTGAGAGCAACAGACAGTGAGAGAAAGAGGGAGAGAGAGAGAGAGAGAATGGGCGCACCAGGGCCTCCAGCCACTGCAAATGAACTCCAGATGCATGCGTCCCCTTCTGCATCTGGCTAACGTGGGTCCTGGAGAATCGAGCCCCCGAACTGGGGTCCTTAGGCTTCACAGGTAAGTGCTAAATGGCTAAACCATCTCTCCAGCCCCAAGAATACAATTTTTATTGTATTTTTTTATATTTTCATTTATTGAGAGAGAGAGAAACAGAGACAGAGAGAACTAGGCAGACAGAGAATGAGTATGAGTGTGCCTGGGCCTCTTGCCACTGCAAATGAACTCCAGACATACATGTCACTCTGCTTATCCGGCTTCACATGGGTACTGGGGAATAGAACCCAGGTTGTCAGGCTTTGAAAGCAAGTGCCTTTAACTGCTGAGCCATCTCTTCAGCCCTATTGTAGAGGGTTTTTTAGTGTTTTTGTTTGTTCATTTTTGTTTTGTCTTTTCAAGTTAGGGTTTCACTCTCTGATTTGGAGGGGGAGTTTGTTTGTTTTTTTGTAATATATATTTTATTCATTTATTTATTTGAGAGAGAGAATGGGCTGCCAAGACCTTTAGACACTGCAAACAAACTCCCTAGACACATGCGCCACCTTGTGCTTCTGGCTTACATGGGTACTGGGGAAGCGAACCTGGGTCCTTAGGCCTCGTAGGCAAACGCCTTAACTGCCGAGCCATCTCTCCAGCCCAGTTTTGTTTTATTTTGTTTGTTTGTTCTTTCTTTGTTTATTTTTACTCAGTAAGTCAGTTTATTAAAATAACTGATTTAGGCATCTGCAATGGTGACTTCAACCTCCACTCCTGGCTCAATGCTGATGGAACTACTGATGCTTAAAAATCTCAGAGGGACTGTGTGAATCAGTGAGTCACTTTTGGATTCTCATCTGGAAGTGATCCCATGTCTTGGAACCTTCACTACAAGGTATTTTCCTTGTAGTCATTCTCAGTGTCCTGTTGGGCGTGAGAACTGGTCCTTTCGCTTAGAGGCTCTTGTCCTTGGCTGCCTCTGATCAAGTCAGCACACACCTCTCCAGGGACTTCACGTTGCGGCTGGTGAGGCTGATCCCGATTCTGTGGATGGCCACCTCCGGTTCCACGGGTGTCTTTCTATCCTAAAAGGCCATGGCTGCTTCCTGACTGACTTGTCAGGAGCAGGAGCAGACAGAAGCTCTGCTGGCCCCACAGCTGGGTCTCAGAAAAAGCTTCTTTATTTTTTCGAGGTAGGGTCTCACTACTCTATCCCAGGCTGACCTGGAATTCACTATGGAGTCTCAGGCTAGGCCTCAAACTCATGGTGATCCTCCTACCTCTGCCTCCCGAGTGCTGGGATTAAGGGCGTGTGTCACCACGCTCAGCTTGCCATGGCCTTATGGTGTGCACCACCACACCCAGCTTTGTATTTTTTTTTGTTTGATTTCTTTTTTATTAATTTTTTTGTACTATTGACAACTTCTATAATTATAGACAATAAACCATTATAATTCCTCCCTCCACCTTCCCCTTCACAACTCCACACTCCATCATGTCCCCTCATTCTCTCAATCAGTCTCTCCTTTATTTTGATGTCATGATCTTTTCCTCTATTATGATGGTCTTGTGTAGGTAGTGTCAGGCACTGTGAGGTCATGGATATCCAGGCCATTTTGTGTCTGGAGGAGTGCACGTTGTAAGGAGTCCTACCCTTCCTTTGGCTCTTACATTCTTTCCACCACCTCTTCCGCAATGGACCCTGAGCCTTGGAAGGTGTGATAGAGATATTGCAGTGCTGAGCACTCCTCTGTCACTTCTTCTCAGCACCATGGTGCCTCTGAGTCATCCCAAGGTCACTGCCATCTACCTGAAAAGTGAAGCTTCTCTAACCAAAAGTGAGACTAGCATTACTATATGGGTATGTTTTTTTTTTCTTTTAAATCAGGCTCTCAGGACTGAAGAAATGGCTTAGCAGTTAAGATGCTTGCCTGCGAAGCTTAAGGACCCAGGTTCAACTCCTCAGAACCCACATAAGCCAGACACACTAGCTGATGCACACACACACAGAAGGTGCTCAGGAGTTCGAGTGCAGTAGTTAGAGGTCCCAGTGTGTCAGTTCTCTCTCTTGCTCTCTCATGCTCTCGCTTGCTCTCTCTCTCTCTCATAGAAAAATAAAGATAAGCCAGGCTTTCCTGCAGCCTTCTGTAACATGAGTTAGGAGACTGTGTTGCTCCCTGCAGTACGTCCCCGGGGTCCAGGGCAGCGCCTGGACACCATCAGACATTCAAATATTTGGTGAGTAACTGAAAGACAGACTCAGCCCAGGGGGGGGGGGGCAGCAGTTATTATTCCTTTCTTACAAATGAGAAAATTTCAACATGCTCAGCAACAGCTCAAAATTGGTATCTGTGTGTCCTAATTCTTTGAACCCTGTCCATTTTTTCTAGGCCCCTAATATGCTTCATAACTCTTCTCTGACATGCCAGAAGTCAGAGCCACAATGTTTTGGTCTATTGCCACACACACACACACACACACACGCACACACACACACACATTCAGACATGAAGAGACATGTACAAACATAGATATACACTTTCGTGCATAAAAATAGCTCTCTCAAGCCGGGCATGGTAGCGCACACCTATAATCCCAGCACTCGGGAGGCAGAGGTAGGAGGATCACCATGAGTTCAAGGCCACCCTGACACTACTGAGTGAATTCCAGGTCAGCCTGGGCCAGAGTGAGACCCTACCTCGAAAAACCAAAAAAAAAAAAAAAAAAAAAAAAAAAAAAAAAAAAAAAACTCTCTCTTCCTAACACAAAATTAGTCACAGACATCCACGTATTTGACTGAATACAACAGAATTGAGGCAGGAATACCAATCACTGTGAAAAATACTGGCCTGTGGTCGAAGAAAGTACTAGAACAAGTATTCTAACACGTGGAGTTCCAACCAGTGAGGAAAACAGATGATGAGGGAGGATGAGGCCCTGTGGCCAAAGCATCTCATGGCCTCCCAGAAAATGGGGCAGAGGGTCACCTGCGCCCACTCCCCTGACGTGCTCCCTAAAGCCTGGCTCCCATTGCTTGGAAGTGGCGCCGGTACTGTTCTCCCTTCAGCGATGAGAAAGCAAACGCGGAGTCAGGGAATTGACTGAGCCCACACGGCTGGTGTAATTCCCACACTGTCACCCTCTGAATGCCTCAGTGGTGTCTGCTTCATCCTCAATGCTGGGCATTGAAGCCAGGGTGCCACGCGTACTAATGAGAGAAGACCGGGAGCGAGATCGCTCTGATTCTCATCGGTGGTTAGCTGGCGACTGGCCCACAGGAACATGGCTATGACCTCGCCTGCTCCCGCAGGACTAGAACCCAAGTCCGATCCAGTCTCATCCAACATGGCTACAAGCACCAACTCCAACAACAGCTTCCTGCTTCTTCCTCAGCCTTTCCCGGTTCACATCTGTGGGCTGACCCTTCCGGAGTAGCCTCTTGAGCCCACCAACCAGTCAGGTGTCTGTCTCTCTTACACACCTGAGCCTGGTGTCGAGACCCATCATAAGTGGATGTTCGAGTCACAGAAATGGGCCTGACGCAGGCCTCTTGGTTCTAGGCTCTGATTTCTCTTGGCCCCCAACCCCTCTCCTTCTGTTCTGTCACCCCCTTTGTAAAGGGGTCTTTGTGGTCTCCCCTCCCACTCCCCAGACTGCGTGGGAAGGGAAAGGATTGCTCTGGGCTTGGGCTTTCCTGTTTTTCTTTCCCTTCTAACTCTCCCTAAAATAAATTTTATAATTCATAATTTACCCTTTGCTGAGTCCATGTCTTCAATATATATATATATATTTTTTTTTTTAATTTTATTTTTTGCCTTTTTGATGTAGGGTCTCGCTATAACCCAGGCTGAATTGGAATTCACTCAGTAGTCTCAGGATGGCCCTGAACTCACAGCAATCCTCCTACCTCTGCCCCCCCAAGTGTTGGAATTAAAGGTGTGCACCACCACGGCAAAGCGATGTTTTCAATTCTTTGTGAAATATTTTTATTTAGTTATTTATTTCCTTAGTTATTTGAGAGAAAGATACTGATAGCTTCAAGTCTTTGCCCATGTTTTCAATTCTTTGATAACTTGGGCAAGGACTTGAAGTTGGGATTCACCGGCCTGAGGTTCACCTATGTTTTCACCGAGATCTAATCCTTCCCTGGACCTCAACCCCGCATCACTAAGCAAGGGCTCTGCTCCTAAAACAACAGCCGCAGCTTCTCGCTCAACGTAAAGCTCTCGCTTCAAGTCTTGGAACGTACGCCATTGGGCCAGTTTCATCTGTATCACTTGGGAGAGTGTTAGACATGGAAATTCTTGGGTCCTGGATGCGCTATATTGAAATCTGCATAACATCAATAAGCAATTTCCGTGCAGATAAACGATGCTGATTTACTAATGAAATCGCACGCAGAAAGCAGAGTCATTGTGGTATCTCCTGACATCTTCCCTCTGGCAGGTGTGGTCCTTACGCATACCATCATGTTCAGCTCAACTCACAGGTCCTTTGCCTAAGAATAAATACTAGTGTTTGCTGCCACCTTGTGGTCAAATGTTCAACTAGGCAGCTTTTGCTCCTATCCATGAGGTAGATTCAGAAATAATGGAATGTGTGAGCCAACTACTAATTATTATTTTTTTTTTAGCCTTATGCTTCAACAGACCTCTAGAGAATCCTAAAGTATAATGAAATACCCCATGGAGTGAAAATACTAAGACATACAGACAGTAGCTGGCCACTTCAGAAATGTCCTACAGGAGAGATCATTCCATTCCATAAACCTAACAGAAGTTCAATCTTTCTTTTCCCTGTAGAATTCATACAGGAGTATCTAAGTGTGTTCATCAATTAACGTGTGACTTTCACTTTGTCAACCCAAACTGGCGATGGATAGGGTATCAGATCACCATTGCTGCATCTATTTTGTCTAAGAAGCTAAGAAAGTATTTCCCACACTGCTGTGGAACTTCCCACACTTCTGTCACATGCATCATGGGAGACATTACTGAAGTCACAAATAAGACCAGTCCCACAAATGATGTCCCTAACACCTAGAAGGGAATGAGGAAGAGATTCCAAATTTTTCCTATGTATTTTGCCCCAAACATCTCAGAATTCGCCAGTTCTCTCTGTCACTGGACAAGGTTGTTCTGTTTTTGCACTCAAGGGCTAAGGACTGACTGACAATGGCCTGCCCTCGGCTGTATCCACCAGGACCTCTCAAGGTGGCCTATGGTAAAGTTGCTCAGTATAGAAGATTCCAGCAACCCAGAAAGAAAAACGAATCATTCAACAGGAAGGGTATTGAGAGGTGGGTAATATGGACTCATTTTCTTTCCCACTAAGATATTGGGGGGGGGGTTGTTAAACGAACTTCACTGTGATGATTGGAGAAGGTGAAATCTCTTTTTAAACACTGTATTTAGAAATCTAGACAGTGTGTACCATGGGACCAGGATGCACAGAGTCATAGAAGTCACATTTTATGATTATAACAGTCATTATTTTGGGCTGGAGAGATGGTTTAGTGTGATTAAGAGTGCTTGCCTGTGAAGCCTATGGACTCGGGTTCAATTTCCCAGTATGCAAGTAAACCAGACACACAAGGTGGCTCATGCCTCTGGAGTTCTCTGCAGTGGCTACAGGCCCTGGCCCACCCATTCTCTTTCTTCCTGTCTCTCTGTGTCTCTGTCTGCCACTTTCTCTTGCTTCTTAAATAAATAAATAGTTTTTTTTAAGTCATCATTTTAACACAGAGAAACCTTCACTTTCCACCTGAGTTTCAGTTTTAATGTGACATAGGAGGTTAATATGAGTACTAAGTTGATTTTTTTTTGTCAGCATTAGAATGCTTCTCATATCTGACATCTCATCAAAATACTATCATTTTGAAAGCTCATTAGTGCAGCCCTGTCACATCTATTTTGGCTGCTGAAATATATCCTAACCTTATTTACCAATGCACCCTCCAATGAAAACATCAAAATAATCTTAGACCTGATATCTCTTGCCAATAAAGACAGGCATACAGTACTCCAAACATACTATATGTTAATTTTGAAAGTCAGCGTGGTGATTTATTTTCCAATTTCTTTAGGCTCCTCTAAGCAGCTCCAAGAGCCACAGCTCAGAAATGTACCACTGACGTATCATTATGAGGCCCTAATGCATAAAGACAAATTTCTGAACTTCCAGAGGCAAAATGAAATATCGCAGAGATTCCAGCTTTGACTAAGAAATAAGGGTTCCAGGAGGAGGCAATGCAGGTGCCAGTGAAGTATTAAAAACTTCAGAAGAGGGCTGGAGAGATGGCTTAGCGGTTAAGCGCTTGCCTGTGAAGCCTAAGGACCCCCGTTCGAGGCTGGTTTCCCCAGGATCCACGTTAGCCAGATGCATAAGGGGGCGCACGCGTCCGGAGTTCGTTTGCAGTGGCTGGAGGCCCTGGCGCGCCCATCCTCTCTCTCTCTCTCTCTCTCTCTCTCTCTCTCTCTCTCTCCCTTTCTGTCTGTGGCTGTCAAATAAATAAAAATAAAAAATAAAAACTTCAGAAGAGGGGCTAGAGAAGGCTTAGTGATCAAGGTGCTTGCTTGCAAAGCCAAAGGACCAATGTTCACGGCCCCAGGACCCATGTAAGCCAGACGAATGTGGTGTGTCTGGAGTTTGTTTGCAGCAGCTAGAGGCCTTGGTACACCCATTCTCTTTCTATATGCTTCTTTATCTCTCCCAAATAAATCCACAAATAAAAGAAATAAAAACTTCAGAAGGGAAGGGCTATTTCCATAGCAGAAATTGCAGTTCTCTTCCCAAATCACTTTTTCTAATTAACTTTTTAAAAATGTTTTCATTTATTTACTTGAGAGAGAAAGAGAATGAGAATATGGGTGCCCCAGGGCCTATTGCTGCTGCAAACAAAGTCCAGATGCATGCGCCACTTTGGATAACTGGACCTAAGGCAGCAGGCTTTGCCAGCACGCACTTTTAACCACTAAGCCATCTTCCTAGTCCCTCTAATTATGTTTTAAATAAATCATGAATGGAGAAGAGGAAACATATTTTAGAGACTATGCAACTGCATAGACCTGAGATTGTTCTTGACAGTCTTCCTATACAGGCCAGGCAGGCTTTGAACTCTTCCCGCCTTAGTCTTCTGACTGCTGGAATTACAAGTTAACACCAGCACTACTATGTTTTTTTATCTGAGAGGTTAGTTATGAGAAGGGTCTTCAGGTTTCCTGAACCACATTTCTGTTGTTTCATGTGAGTGTGTGGGGGCATATTTATGGCAGTGTAAATGATTGATCAAAATATTAAAAATTATTAAGAGTCTCATAGAGGCCACAGGAGATTAATCCAGGGCTAGACATACAGCTCAGTGGTAGAGGGCTTGCCAAGCATGCACAAGAACCAGAGATCAAGCCAAAACACTTACAAACAACAACAAAAATAAATAGCCAGGTGTAGTGTGGTGCACGCCTTCAATCCCAGCACTCAGGAGGCAGAGGCAGGAGGATCACTTTGAGTTTAAGGCCAGCTGAGACTACACAGTAAATTCCAGGCCAGCCTGGGTTACAGTGAGACCCTACCTCAAAAAACTAAAGAACTAGAGCTGGAGATATGGGTTAGTGGTTAAGGTGCCTGCCTGCAAAGCCTAAGGATCCATGCTTGACTCCCCAGATCCCACCTAAGCCAGATGATACATGGTGACATCAGTGCACAAGGCCGCGCATGCGTACAAGGTGGCGCACGCAGATGGAGTTCCACTGCAGTGGCTGGAGGCCCTGGTGGCCAATTCTCTCTCTCTCTCTCTCTCTCTCTCTCTCTCTCTCACACACTCACACACACACACACACACACACAAAATTACAAAAAGCTAAAAAATAAATAAATAAAATAAACAAACACAGGAACACAGGAACACAGGTGATTAATCCTAGCTCATAAATTATCTTTGGGTGAGTTAGAAAATAAATCTCCTTCCAGTACACTTTACTGCCACCTACCAGATAATTCTTGGAATTACCACGCACAACCATTAGGATTAAATTAAAGGGGTTCATGTAAGGCTGCAGATCTCTGCAGCCTTGCTGCCAGAAGGGAGGGCGCAGGTCCACGAGGCTGCGCCGTCCTGTTTTTGTAGACTCTAAACGCATACATTATTACCTCTCATTTTCACACTTCTGAGAAAAGTGTATGCGTTTCCAAATGAACAGAAAAGCTAACGAAAGTTCACATAACATGTCCCAAATCACAGTTAGCAATTATGGTATGGTATGGTACGAATGAGAAGAACACTGTGGAATTCCAGGGCCTGAGTGTTCTCCGACCCTCTTCCTGTGAATGATGACTTCAGTGTCTGGAAGATGTCAGTTCAGTTTAGAGCAGTGCTCTGCTGGTGGGTAGTACATATATGTGCTTATGGTGAGCTTGAGATGTTTTAGATAATGTTTGAAGAACATTTATAACGGTTATTAACTTATTTTCAACCCAGGTTAGAAATATATACAATATATAAGGATAATCTCTAACACAGCATAATAATCATTTCACAACATATCACAGCTAGAATTTTATCCTGAAAAGTGAAGATTTACTTAAAAACCTATACAAAGGAGCTGGAGGGATAGCTTAGTGGTTAAGGAGCTTGTCTGCAAAGCCAAAGGACCCAGGTTTGATTCCCCAGGACCCACATAAGCCAGATGCACAAGGTGGCACATGTGTCTGGAGTTCATTTGCAGTGGCTGGGGGTCCTGACATGCCCATTCTTTCTAAAAAAATTTTTAAAAACTATCCAAGGACTGGAGAGATGGCTCAGCAGTTAAGGCACTTTACTGCAAAGCCAAAGGACCCAGGTTCAGTTCCCCAGTACCCATGTAAAGCCAGATGCACAAGGTGGCATACACACCTGAAGTTCATTTGCAGTAGCTAGAGGCTCTGGCATGCCCATTCTCTCTCTCTCTGTTTCTCTCTCTCTCAAATCAATCAATAAATAAAATATTTTTTAAAAAAACTATGTAAGCCAGGTGTCGTGGCTCACGCCTTTAATCCCAGTACTGGAGCGGGGAAAGAGGGAAGGGAGGAGGAGGGCAGAGGTAGGTAGGAGGATCACTGAGAGTTCAAGGCCACCCTGAGACTACATAGTGAATTCCAGGTCAGCCCGGGCTAGAGTGAGACCCTACCTGGAGAAAAAAAAAAAAAAACAATGAAGGAGCCGGGCAGTGATTACCTTCGATCTTGACTGAATCAGAGTCTGTATCTTGTTTGTAGTGAGGTTTTGTAAGATATAACCATGTAGAGTAACTATACTAAGAGAATGCAAAAGTCCCTGTATTATTAGTTTCAATTTTTTTTTGTCTTTATTTGCATGTGTATGTGTGTGTATAGAGACATGCCAGAGCCAGTGAGAGACAGAGGCATGCCCGGGCTTCTTGCCACTACAAATGAACAGCAGATGCATGCACTTTTTTCCAGCTGGCTTCACTTGCATACTGGGGAATTGAACCCTGGGCCAACAAACTTTCCAAGCAACTGCCTTTAACCATTGAGCAATCTTCCCATGCTCTCCCTCCCCTGTATTATTTATTTTTTTAATTAATTATTTATTTATTTGTAACCATAGGAGGGGGGAATGGGCATGTCAGTACCTCCTGCCACTGCAAATGAACTGCAGATGCATATGCTTTGTGCATCTGGCTTACATGGTTACTGGGAATCTGAGCTCCAGGCCTTCAAGCAAGTGCCTTTAACCCCTGAGCTACGTCTCCAGCCCCCACCTCCCTCAGTATTATTTCTTAAAACTCAATGTGATTTTATAGTTACCTCAAAACAAGAAGCTTATGGAGTGTTGCAATTACCTTCTGGTTGCTGGCACGAAATACCAGACCAAAAGCGGCTGATGGACCAAAAACTATTTAGTTTGGCTTACAGACTTGAGGGGAAGCTCCATGATGGTAGGGCATGAGCAAAGACTGGACATCACCTCCTGGCCAAAATCAGCAGGAGTGTGTCAAAAACTGGCAAGGGGTCAGGTGTGGTGGCGCAAGCCTTTAATCCCAGCACTCGGGAGGCAGAGGTGGGAGGATCACTGTGAGTTCGAGGCCACCCTGAGACTCCATAGTGAATTCCAGGTCAGCCTGGGCTAGGGTGAGACCATGCCTCGAAAAGGCAAAAAAAAAAAAAAAAAAAAAAAAAAAAAAAAACTGGCAAGGGGAAGCTGGCTAAACACCTGTGGCAGGAAACTTTGGGGGGGGGGGGCGGGGATGAACGAGACTACACATCACCCTGGAGAGGACATTAAAAAAAAGCTTAATTTTTAAAATCCTAGGATTTCAGACACGCCATTGCTTTCGACTAAATCTGACAACAAGCTGTTATTCAAGAGAAAATATCAGGTAAACAATTGTGTCAGAGCCTATATGATACTTATTTTTGCATAGAGGAGAACAACACGGTCCCGGGATCAGATTATCTGGGCATAAATTACTTCATCTCCTCAAACTTCCATCTCTGATGTGAGAGGGACATGGTGTTGCAGGGACTAAATCACCCACTACCAGAGCACACAAAGGTAGCACGTCAAAAGCTACGAGGCAAGGTGGAGGTCGGCTTTTTACTAAACTAGGCCAACATTACGAAGGAGGATCTATGGCTCTTCAGAACTTTGGGAACAGGAGGTTAGTGTCGCCTATCTAAATGAGTGTTCTAAGTAAACACAGCAGGCATAGGGTCTTGGGGGTTATGTCCCTTACTGAAGAACAGTCACCATCTCTCATAACCTTAGCCTCACAACTACCAAGAGGAACAATATCTGTATCAAGGGCATGGTAGTGCACACCTTTAATCCCGGCAGTTAGGAGACATAGGAGGAGGATTGCTGTGAATTGGAGGCTGATATGCCCAGTTCTCAGCCCCCGCCCCTCCAGTGACCACCAAGGAGAACCAAGCATGCATGCAAAAGCAAGGAGCTTTATTTCTGGGCTTAAGCTCAGGCTCTTGACTTCACCAGTGCAGTGGATCCATACAAGAGCCCTGAGCAGCAGGAGGGCAGGGTTTTTATAGGGATTTGAACAAAGGAGTAGGGAGAAGTAGGGGAATAGTTGCATGATTGGTTGAGTTAAGCAGTAACTACACCTGTATTTTTCTGATAGGCTTAGGATGCTGGTGGGCAGAGCTGGTGGGCCGGGGGCTAGGGGGATTCCAAGCAGATTAGGTAACCTTTGTTGTGATTGCCTATATGTATCAAAGAACTTTAAACAAGCTTATTTTGAGCAAACTTATCTATGACCACAGGAAGGCATGGTGCAGACAGTCCATTCCCTTATCAGGAGACTGACCCTGCTGGGAAGCAGAAACTTGGGCCTTTTGATGGAGCAGAAACTTAGGCCTATTGATGATTCTGAGGCCTATTATGGCTTCCTGAGTCCTTCAGAGGCCAGCCTCAGACTACATAGTGAATTCCAGGTCAGCCTGGGCTAAAGCAAGACCTTACCTAAAAAGGAAAAAATTATATCAAATCACCATTGGAATGGGATTTCAAATTGCCAGTTTGAAGTCTTGTACCTTCACGCTCTTGGGTTACAAACTATTCTACTTTTGGTCAATGAATTTGACCTCCCCCTAGGTCTCAGTTTATTCAGTATCAAAATGAAGATAATACTTATAACCAAAATGAAATAGTGGCCAGATTTGTACTCAGTAATTAAGTGATAAAATACCAAGTAATAGCTCTCTTGTTTATTTGTTGTTGTTTTTTTTTTTTCCTGTGATTTGATTCGGGTCCCCGTTTCACACTGTGCTGTTCTGTGGTGCTTGACAAATACACAGTCGTTTGTTTGTTGATTTGTTTTGAGGTAGGATCGCGCTCTAGCCCAGGCTGACCTGGAGTCACTATGTAGTCTCAGGCTGGCCCTGAACTCACATCAATCCTACCTCTGCTTTCAGAGCGCTGGGATTAAAGGTGTGGCATGCACAGTCATTTTTGGCATTGTCTCACAAGTACAAGACCAAAATCATATATCAGGAGAAAAAAAAAAAAAACCTGTATTATTTGTTTACATTTATACTTGGGGCTTTAATAATCTATATTTTTTGACTTTTCAATGACCTTCATGCACATTATTTTTATTTGTTTAGATGGCATAGAGCTGTGTCTACCAACTTAGTGAAACAAAAGCTGTTGGTCCCCAAGGAGGAATCATCCTGTGAAAGTGACATGGGATTTCACGAAAACCAGCAAAGTCAGAAAAAAACTCTGATGAAGAAAATGAAGACTGCTTTGGGGAAAATGCTGTCCTGCAGGTGCAGAGGCAAGCCAGCCAGTGTCCACAGAGAGAGCTCCAAGCAGAACCAAGCCCTCCTCTCCACCACACAGGGCCTTCTTCCCCGACTTGTCAAGGAGATGCCGTCTCCCAAGTTATTTGCCAGGCCAAGAATGAGAAAGCTGTCACAGAATGGTAACCAAGGGCCACTTAGTAACAAGTGTGAAGGCCAAGAGAGGTAGTAAAAAATGAGGGTGGACTCATTAGCTACCTGCTGTGCTTTGGGTGCCAAACTTTTTCCAAAGGCCCATGCATTGAAGGCGTATTGTCCAGGACATTGCTGTTGGGAGGTGGTGGGACCCACTGGGGAGTCTGTAGGTCACTGGGAACCTGCCCTAGATTGGGGATTATGGGAACCCCCACTCCTTGCTCTTTTACTTCCTGGTCATAAGGTGAGTGGTTTTGCCCCCACGCCACACTACCCACCATTATTATCTGCTCCTTGAAAGGAGGCGTAAAAGCATTGGGTCTGCTGATCATAGGATGGAAACTTTTTTAGACCATGAGCCAGAGGAGACTTTTCTTTTTAAAATATTTTATTTATTTATTTGCAAGCAAAGAGAAAGAGCGAGAATATGGACATGCCATGGCCTTTTTTGTTGTTGTTTTGTTTTGTTTTTTGTTTTGGTTTTGGTTTTTCGAGGTAGGGTCTCACTCTAGCCCATGCTGACCTGGAATTCACTATGTAGTCTCAGGCTGGCCACAAACTCACAGTGATCCACCTACCCCTGCCTCCCAAGTGCTGGGATTAAAGGTGTGCGCCACCACGCTCAGCTTGCCATGGCCTCTTGCCACTGCAAACTCTAGATGCATGAGCCACTTTGTGCATCTGGCTTTATGTGGGTACTGAGGAATCAAACCCAGGCCTGCAGACCTTTAACAGCTGAGCCATCTCCCCAGCCCACAACTTTTTAGAAGTTACTAATTTTAGGTATTTTGTTAGAGTAGCAGGAAGTTGACACAACCCAAAATATGCCAACTTGTCTAAAATGCAGAACCTCGGGCCCCACGTAAGTTCAGAACTGCACTCTACCAGGATCCCCAGCAGTGCAGGCAATCTTGGCATGTAACAGTGCTATTCTTTGGAGTGCTATGAGTTATGAAAAGCATTATCATCAGTGTTTACAGTCTCTTTTGCAGCTTCTTAAAAAAATCAGGTAGGTAGGGGCTGGAGAGTTGGCTTAGCGGTTAAGCGCTTGCCTGTGAAGCCTAAGGACACTGGTTCGAGGCTCAATTCCCCAGGACCCACGTAAGCCAGATACAAAAGGGGGTGCACGTGTCTGGAGTTTTGTTTGCAGTGTCTGAAGGCTCTGGTGCGCCCATTCTCTCTCTCTATCTGCCTCTTTCTCTGTCTGTCTGTCGCTCTCAAATAAATAAATAAAAATTTTTTAAAAATCAAGTAGACTTTTTGGAAATATTATATTTATTTATTATTTGAAAGAGAGAGAAAGTATGGGCACACCAGAGTCTTCTGCCTCTGAAAATGAACTCTAGATACATGCATCCCTTTGCGTGTCTGGCTTTACATGGTGCTGGGGAATTGAACCCTGGGCCATCAAGTTTTGCAAGCCAAGTGCCTCTAATTGCTGAGCCTTCTCTCCAGTCCCTAAGAAGACATTTTTAGAATAATTTTAAACAGAAAATCTGAGCAAAAAACAGTTTCTCCCTTTCTGTCTTCCACGTGTTCCCATAGTATTAACATCTTGCCTTAGTGAAGTACATTTGCTCTACTGATAAATCACTATTGCTATATTACCTATCAAGTTCATAGCTTACATTAGGATTCATTCTTTTTTAAAAAATATTTTTGATATTTTATTTATTTGAGAGGGGGGAGAGAGAGAGAGAGGAAGATAGAGAGAATGGGCACACCAGGGCCTCCAGCCACTGTAAATGAATTCCAGACACATGTGCCACCTTGTGCATCTGGCTTATGCGGGTCCTGGGGAATGGAACCTGGGTCCTCAGGCTTCGCAGGCAAGTGCCTTAACTGCTCAACCATCTCTCCAGCCCCAGGATTCATTCTTTATCTTGCACAGTTTGAGATCAGGTTTTGTGATGGCACTAGCATTAGCCGTTCTGCTTAGCACTGCTCTTGGGGATTATTTGTTCTCCTATATGAGTTTTATGACTGTTTCTTCTTTTCGGTGAAGAATATTACTGAAATTTTTATGAAGTTTTGTTTCTGTGGGTTACTTTTGGCAAGGTAGCCACTTTCATTATATTAACCCATTAGAATGGAAGTCTTCTGTCTAGTGAATTCAATTTCTTTCTTCAGTATTTGTTTGTTTTTGTTTTCTCATGGTAGGGTCTTGCTCTAGCCCAGGTTGACCTAGAATTTGCTATATAGTCTCAGGCTGGCCTTGAGCTCACAGCAATTCTCCTACCTTTGCCTCCTGAGTGCTAAAATTAAAGGCATGCACCACCATGCCCAAGCAAAATATTTTTTTTTTTCGAGGTAGGGTCTCACTCTAGCTCAGGCTGACCTGGAATTCACTATGTAGTCTCAGGGTGGCCTCGAACTCATGGCGATCCTCCTACCTCTGTCTCCCGAATGCTGGGATTAAAGGTGTGCACCACCACACCCAGCTAAAATATTTTTTTAAATAAAAAACTCGGGGCTGGAGAGATGGCTTAGTGGTTACGGTGGTTGCTGGCAAAGAGTAAGGACCCATGTTCTACTTCCCAGTTCCCACCTTAGCCAGATGCATAGAGGTGAGGCAAGCACAAAGTCACACATGCCCACTAGGTGGCCAAAGCATCTGGAGTTCAATTGCAGTGGCTGAGGCCCTGGTGTGCCAATTCCTCTCTCTCTGTCTCTCGCTCTATAAAATGAAATGAAATGAAATGAAATGAAATGAAGTGAAATGAAATGAAATGAAATGAAATAAAATAAAATAAAATAAAAAAAATAGGCCAGGCTTGGTGGTGCGTGCCTTTAATCCCAGCACTCAGGAGGCAGAGGTAAGAAGATTACCAAGAGTTCGAGGCCACCCTGAGATTACATAGTGAATTCCAGGTCTGCCCGAGCTACAGTGAGACCCTACCTCAGGAAACCAAAATAAATAAATAAAAATAAAAGGCTGTGCTCCTCTCTTGCGAGTCAGCCCTGGCAGCTTGTGCTTTTCCTGAATAAAAGCTTTCATCTCTGACTCAGAGTGGATTGCGTGGTCTTGGTCACTCCCAAACCTTACACCCAGTACACATGTAAAGTCTGATGCACGAAAGGGGAGTATGTCTGAAGCTCATTTGCAGTGGCTGGAGGCCCTGGTGTGTTCATTCTCCGCCCCCCCCCCCACTTTCTCTCTCTTTGCAAATAAATAAATAAATAAAAATTTGGGGCTGGAGAAGATTTCTCAGTGGTTAAGACACTTACCTACAAAGCCTAATGACCCAACTTCAATTTCCCCAGCACTTGTGTAAAGTCAGATATACAAGGTGGCACATATGTCTGGAGTTTATGTGCAATGGCTAGAAGCCCTGGTACACACAGTATCTCTCTCATAAATAAATAAATAAATAAATAAATAAATAAATAAATAAATAAATCTGGGTTGGCATGATGGCTTAGTGTTTAAGGCATTTGCCTGCAAGACCTAACAACCCAAGTTTAATTCCCAGTACACATGTAAAGCCAGATGCACAAAGTGGCACATGTATCTGGAGTTCATTTACAATGGCTGAAGGCCCTGGTGCACCCCATTCTCTCTTTCTCTGTCAGGAGTGGTGGTGCATGCCTTTAATCCCAGCTCTCAGGAGATAGAGGTAGAGCCATGAGTTCAAGGCCACCCTGAGACTACATAGTGAATTCCAGGTCACCCTGGACTAGAGCAAGACCCTACCTTGAAAACCAATAAATAAATTAATTAAATTAGTCAATTAATTAATTTAAATTTTTTTCTCCTTCATTGAGCCAAGGGGAAAGCCATTTCTCATTTACCACCTCACCCTGAAGTCTCTATGATAGCTTTTTTTGAGTTTTTAAGGTAGGATCTGACCTAAAATTCATTATGTAGTCTCAGGGTAGCCTTGAACTCATGATGATTCTCTTATCTTGGCCTCCTGTGTGCTGAGATTAAAGGTGTGCACCACCAAGCCCAGCCTTATGGTAGCATTTAAATTTTTTTAATTTAATTTTATTTATGGGGGGGCAGATAGAGAGAGAATGGGCATACCAGGGGCTCTAACCACTGCAAATTAATTCCACATGTATGTGCCACCATGTGAATCCAGCTTACATGGGTACTGGGGAATAAAACCTGAGTCCTTAGACTTCATAGGCAAGCACCTTAGCCACTAAGCCATCTCTCTAGCCCTATGGTAGCATTTTTTATGTTTTATTTATTTGAGAAAGAGAGAGAGAGAGAATGGGCATGCCAGGGCCTCCAGCTGCCGCAAAGAAATTTCAGATGCATGTGCCACTATGTGCATCTGGCTTATGTGGGTCCTGGAGAATCAAACCTGGGTCCTTTGGCTTTGCAGGAAAGCACCTTAACTGCTAAGCCATCTCTCCAGCCTAATGGTAGCATTTTTAAAGGACTTTATACATACCTGCTGAGTGAAAAATTTAACTTATATAAAGAAAAATATTAAAAGTCAACATAGCTGCTGGATATGGGAAAACCATTCAGATGGTCTATGAATGATTCAAGCTTGACTACATTTCTGGAAAACAAATTTCAAGTCTGCTTCAATCTACAATGAATGCTCAATGCATAGGCATACATGTGAAGGTCCCTTTTACCTTTAAAAATATCTTCTTTATTTATTTGTAAGCAAAGGCAGGAGAGATGGTTTGGCAGTTCAGGCGCTTACCTGCAAAACCTAAAAGACGTGTGTTAGATTCCTCAGGACCCATGTAAGCCAGATGCAAAAGATGGCACAATGTGTTTGGAGTTCGTTTGCAGTGGCTACAGGCCCTGGCACATGCATTCTTTCTGCCTCTTTCTCAAATAAGCAAATAAAATATATTTGTGAGCAGGGAGATGGGTGGTTATGAGCACTCAGGGCCTCTTGCTATTGCAAAGGAACTCCAGATGCATGCACCACTTTGTGCACTTTTACTTGGGTACTGGGGAATTGAACCCTGATCGCAAGCTTTGCAAGTAATTGTCTTTAACCACTGAGCAATCTTCCCTTTTAAATAGTTCTGACATGCCCAACAAGAAAGGATGCAGAGCAAAGCTCAGCCTCCAAGAGGTAATCACCTTGCCAAGACCAGTGGGTTTCTGGCAAGGTCATTACCACAACAAAAGGCAAACATGGGCTGGAGAGATGGCTTAGAGGTTAAGGTCCTTGCCTACAAAACCAAAGGACCCAGGTTCCATTCCCAAGGAGCCATGAAAAGCCAGATGCACAAGGTGGCACATGCATCTGGAGTTCATTTACAGTGGCTAGAGACCCTGGCATTCCCATTCTCTCTCTATATATATATATGTATCTGCCCCCCTCAAATAAATACTAAAGCATTTTTTTAAAGGTAAATGTGTTCAGGAGAAAGGCTAACATTGGAAAAAGCAAATTTGTTTTTATTTTCACTCCCAAGGGGAAAAAAGACCTACTGAGGCAGTATATGTATATAACATATATTCCTGAATCCTTTTGAGTAGGAATACTGTTTTCCACTGTGATCCTAATCACACTTTCTTCTGCTTTCCTTGCTCTAAGCAACTATACAGCTTGATGTGGTGGAGGCAGAGACCGAGGAGATAACTGGAGGAAACAGGCTCCTCCGGGCAAGGAGAACCACCAAGCGTTTATCTGTCACGTCTCTCCCTTCGGGGCTGCAGAAGGTAAAGTGTTAAACACAACTTGCCTTGGAAGCCCTACAGAAATCAGTGCCTAAGTTTTCCCCAAACCAAGTACTCTCCTATGGTAACTCACCCACAAATAAACCCCTTAAACCTGTGCCTTCTCTCCTTCCCTCAAGAAAGTAGGGTGCAGGAAGGGTGCTCAGCAGGTCAGACCCTTCTACTTCTGAGTTCAGGCTTCAGTCTGGGGTACAGCGGTGTCTGGAGCTTCACACTGACTTACTGAACGATTCAAAGTGAAGCTGGGAGCCGGGGAGATGGCATAACCATTAAAGGCACTTACTTGCAAAGCCTGACAATCTGGGTTCAATTTCCCAGTAACCACATAAAGCCAGATGTACAAAGTGGTGCATGCAGAGAGACTAGATAGATAGATAGATAGATAGATAGATAGATAGATAGATAGATAGATAGACAGACAGACAGATAGTAGTGAATGAATGAATGGATGGGCATGATAGGGCCACTTGCCACTGCAAACGAATTTCAGATACATGGGCTACTTTGCACAACTGGCTTTACATGGGTACTAGGGAATCAAACCTGGGCAGTCAGGCTTTGCAATCAAGTGACTTTAACTGCTGAGCCACGTCTCCAGCCTGAAATTTTAGTGATGATTGAAACCAGAAGTGAAAAACTGTGTGCACCATATACAAGTGTTATGCTAGATGATCTAGGATTCTAAAGACTTATCTGAAAGAATGAATCCAAGCAGCTTGGATTAGTGGTTTTTTTTAATGATGTTATAATTCAGTAGGGAATGTCCGCTACTTCTCTTCTTTGGCATGTACATGTTTGGATGCACAGGTGTGCAGATGAACATGCATACATATGTGTGTGTGATTTTGGAAGCCAGAGGTCGATATTGGGTGCCTTCCTCAATAACTCTCCACCTTAAATTTTTTAATATTTTATTTTTATCTATTTATTTATTCATTTGACAGAGAAAGAGGGAGAGAGAAAAAGAGAGAATGGGTGCGCAAGGGCCTCCAGCCACTGCAAACAAACTCCAGACACATGCACCCCCTTGTGCATCTGGCTAACGTGGGTCCTGGGGAATCGAGCCTGGGTCCTTTGGCTTTGTGGGCAAATGCCTTAACTGCTAAGCCATCCCTCCAGCCCTCCATCTTCTATTTTTGAGGCATGGTCTCGCACTGCACGTAGAGCTCACTGATTTGGCTAGACAAGCTAGCTGGCAAGCCCTAGGAATTCCCCATGCCCACTTTCTGAGCACTGGCATTACAGGTGTGTACTGCCATGCCCAGCTTTTACTTGGGATCTGGGCATCCGAGCTCAGGTCCTCATGTCTGCATGGCAAGCACTTTACCCACTGAGCCATCTTCCTGGCCGCCCCCCGCCCCCGCCTTTTTGTGAGACAGGATCTCTGTAGCCCAGATGGGTTCCAGTTTGTGTAATTCCGAATGTGGGGATTACAGGTGTGAGTCACCATACCATACTGTGTTTGTTTTTTGTTATGTTTTTGACAGGACCTGACTTTGTTACCCAGGTATGGTTTCAAATTCCTGGGTTCTAGTCATCTTCCTGCCTCAGTGTCCTGAGTAGTTGAGAATACAGGCATATGCCTCCCTAGTTGCCAAGTAAAATTAGAACTCTAAACTATTGTCATTACCTGTATAATAAGCACTTGAGAGGACACCATGTTTCAGGCCATGTTCTAAGTACTTTAAAAATAACAATTCAGAGGCTGGAGAGATGGCTTAGCGGTTAAGGGACTTGCCTGCAAAACCTAAGGACCCAGTTTCGATTCCCCAGGACCCCCAGATGCACAAGGTGGAGATTGTTTGCAGGAGCTGGAGACCCTGGTGCACCCATCCTCTCTCTCTCTCGCTCTCATAAATAAATAAAAATAAATAAAATAATTTTTAAAAAAGCAATTCAGGTGGGCATGGTAGTGCATTCCTTTAACCCCAGCACTTGGGAGGCAGAGGTAGGAGGATTGCTGTGAGTTTGGGCTACAGCGAGACTCTACCTGGAAAAACATAGCAATTCAGATAATGCTTGTAACCCTATAAGCTTGGTGGTAATAGCATTTTAGGGATGACACTGAGAGGTTAATTTGTGTAAAATAGTACCAGAGGCAGGCTTCGAACACAGGAAGACCTGGCATCAGAGCATGCACTATATTCTCTTCCTCTTTTATAGCGGTTCTGGTAATTGAACTCACACCTTGCTCATACAAAGCACATGCTTTACCCATGAACCAGCCCCCCGCCTGTCCCTCACTGGTAAACGCTCTGTGGTGCATTAGCTGTACTATCCAGCACCCATTTGTGACTATACTAATTAGTGTCTTTTGTACTGAACACAGCAGATGGAGAACATTTCCATCTTCGCAGACGTTCCACCAAACAGTCCTATAGAATGTCAGAGTACACCAGTAGTCTCGCTTCTGGTTTGCTAGTTTCATTTTTATTGCACCCCCTACTCTGCCCTGGGCAATTTGTTTGGGGACCATGAGGGTAAGCTAATGGATATGGTCTTGTTCTCGTGGAACTTAAAATCTAGTAGAAGAGAAACTCATTAAACGGTGCTGCTGCAGAATAATCTGGAATAAACGGCACTGTCTCAGGGTGGCTTCCAACTCAGTGAGCTTCCTACCTCTACCTCTGCCTCCTGAGTGCTGGGATTAAAGGCATGAGCCACAACACCTGGCTGAATTCTTTTTCTTTCTTTTCTTTTCTTTTCTTTCTTTCTTTTTTTTTTTTTTTTTTTTTTTGGTTTTTCGAGGTAGGGTCTCACTCTAGCCCAGGCTGACCTGGAATTCACTATGTCATCTTAGGGTGGTCTCGAACTCACAGAGATCCTCCTACCTCTGCCTCCCAAGTGCTGGGATTAAAGGCATGCACCACCACGCCCAGCTTTATATAGATAGATAGATAGATAGATAGATAATGTATTTTAAAGTCATAGTTAGGGCTTGAGAGATGGTTAAGGCACTTGCCTGCAAACCCAAAGGGCCCAGGTTCAATTCCCCAGGACCCACGTAAGCCAGCTGCACAAGGTGGTGCTGCTGCACCTGGAGTTCGTTTGCAGAGGCTGAAGGCCTTGGTATGCCCATTCTCTTATCTGCCTCTTTCTCTGAAATAAAATAAATTTTAAAAGTTCATAGTCAGCTGGGTGTGGTGGCACACGCCTTTAATCCCAGCACTAGGGAGGCAGAGGTAGGAGGATCACCATGAGTTCGAAGTTACCCTGAGACTACTTAGTGAATTCCAGGCCAGCCTGGGCTAGAGACCCTACCTTGAATAACAAAACAAAACAACAACAACAGCAACAAATCCATAGTCAATGAGCAAAGAAGTAGCTTAAATAAGCAGCATAAATAATTAACAACTGTGATAGATGCTTAGGAGAAAAAAGAGCACTAGGTATGCAAGCATGGGGTCTTAGCTGAGTGTGGTGGCACATGCCTGTAATCCCAGCATTTGGGAGCTAAAGGCAGAAGGATCTTGTTTGAAGGATACGTGTTGAATTCTGGGCTAGCCTCGACTGCACAGCAAGCTCCTGTTTCACAACACAACTCCCAAATTGGGGTCTTTCGTGGTATTTGTCAGGGAAAGCTGGCAGGGCAGTGAGCGATAGGCCAGCAGACATGAACATCTTTTGTCAAAGGGCGGGATTCAAATGGGGTCCCCTATTCTACTCAGCAGGTTTCACAAGAGTCCGTATGCTAATTATTATGGACAAGGAGGGGGGGTTAGAAGAGTGAACTCAATGATTGTTTACAAAGGCCTTGCCAGTCAGTGGCCATGACCAGGGGATGATTTCCCATAGCAACACTATTACAACAGGTGCTGGTAAGCAGTGAGCCAGGGACAATGGGGAAAAAACGTTATGCACAAGGCAAAAAGAACCCAGAACTTCCTTTTTATGTCAGGTGGCATCAGTGCCATGAAAACAAGGCAGGAGAGATGCAGAGAGAGAGAGCAAGCGTGGTGGCGGACTTTACGGGGTACGGTCCCCGGCAGCCCCACATCTCGCTGCGCTCTGCATCTGCCAAGCAATTTCTTCTTCCCTTTTCAATGACCTGCTTTTCCCTGATGCTCCTTCAGAGCCCCACAGCCTCATTTCTCTGCACCCCCTTGCTCTCTTCAAAGAGAGCTCTGGGCACAAAGGAGGCGCCTGAGGTGTAGAGAATACTATGAATGTGGACTGACCCCAATGTTGTCATGTGACAAGCATTCTTTGTAAAGAGGATGTCTGAAGGGCCAGGGCTCTAATTTCAGTGCCATCGCAGAATTAATATGATTTCTAGTCTGATGTGTTTTTGCATTTTCACAACAGGTACAGTACTCATCAAAAAAGAGGCCACACTTCCCAGCACTTAAAAAAAAGAAACATGGCATGGAGAACATCCTTGGAAAATCAGATGTGACAGTAGGGAAGCTTCAAATGCAGGTAGTGGAAAAGGTTTTCCTTTTTTTTCTTTTGTCTCAGAAGCAGTGGAGGCTTACCTCCACACCCTGCTCTACTAGAAAGCACGGATGTGGGACATGATTAACAATTAACATTAAGAATCAATGTTAGTAGGGGGTACTCTGAGAGTAGGTAAAGGATGGCTAAGGGCATCTAGAATGATGTTGGGTGCCTAATAAATATTAAGTGAATTCCATTAAAGTGAAGGCACACATGGGCTTCTTCTGAGAAAGAAGGAGATTGTCTCTACCACCGGGTGGTAAATGTATGTTTTCAAGCTCTGTTTGCTGACTTGAATTAGAATATTACTTTGGGACTCACAGAATATCCACAAACTCCTGAACTCATCTCTCAGGAAAAGCAACTCTCACTTCTCTTTCGACAAGTTTTTCCAACACGTGGTTTCATTTGTGTGTGTGTCACCTGTCCTAGGTGGACGACCTTATAGAAACAGTGACTGATAAATCCCTGAAGCTACTGGCCCAACGACATGCTGAGCTCCAGCAGTGTGAGTTCCTCGGGGATGAGATCCTCCAGTCGTCCAAGCAGTTCCAGAGGATGTCGAAGCAAACCACGAGGAAGTACAAACTGAGAAGTGTGTGTTTCCCGTGCGCCTGCTGCTGCCCCTGATGTCTTCTTCCTCACTGGACAGAAGTCATCTTTGTAGGAATTCTCTTTTCCCAGTGTCTAGCCTCAAGTCTTTCTAGTGAGCTGGGCATGGTGGTACATGTCTTTAATCCCAAACCTTGGGAGGCAGAGATAGAAGGATTGCCATGAGTTCAAAGCCAGCCTGGAATTACAGAGCGCGTTCTAGGTTAGCCTGGGCTATAGTGAGACTCTACCTTGAAAAAATAAAAATAAAAAGTATCTTCCTAGTGAGTTATTATGTGGAGGCAGAGGGTTAAGACTATTCTGCCCAGTAGTTTCTAAATTTGATTTTTGACTCTGAATTCAGAAATGCATTTTATTTTTGCTTCACAATTCTTACTAGGACTGGAAAAAGAAAAACACTTTTCAAGGCAGAGCAATTCTGTACAGAAATTAATCTCATCATTTGCCAGAGGAAATGAAGTGTTTGGCCAGGCACGGTGGTGCACAGCTTTAATCCCAGCACTCAGCAGGCAGGGGTAGAAGGATCGCCATGAGTTCAAGGCTAGCCTAAGACTACATAGTGAATTCTAGGTCAGCCCTGAGCTAGCGTGAGACCCTACTTCAAAAGAACAAATAAAATAAAATAAATAAATTGAAATAATTAAAGGTAGTATGACACTTTGGATATAACTACTACTAAGTTAATTTTAAATGTTCATACTTAAGAGATAAATATTCACATTAAAATTATAAGGAACCAGTAGGGAGAAAACAGAAGGAAGCACTGAGAGAGGAAGACAACGCAGAGACAGACGGCTCATGTTCACTGGAGACTCCCACCGTGGGACTTTGCTCACAATGAACACACACCACAGCACTGCACAACTGCCTACGCAGACTCCATTTCCAATGGTGGTAGTAAATTCTAGAGATTGATCTTCTCATGGAAATGCACCTTCATCTTATTTTTATAAGACAACAAAAGCTACTTACAATATGAATAAGCACAAACATCCAGCTAGACACATTTTATTAAACCCTTTTGGATGTTCTTTTCTAACGTGTAGGAATAAAAAATGAAGTTCAGAGCCCAGTGTGGTGGCACACGCCTTTAATCCCAGCCCTCAGGAGGCAGAGGCAGGAGGATAGCCATGAGTTCGAGGCCACTCTGAGACTACATAGTGAACTCCAGGTCAGCCTGGGCTGGAGTGAAACCTGCCTTGAAAAAAAAATGCAGTTCAATAAAAAGAAATATAAAATGACCACGTGTTCCTTTGTGTGAAGAAATACAAAACCCAAACTTCCCCCAAAACAAAAACAAACAATGAAAAGGTGTGACAGCTTACAACTACCATCCCAGCCCTCAGGAGGCTGAGGTAGGAGAATCACTGTGAATTCCAGGTTAACCTGGGCTACAAAGTGAGTTCCAGATCAGCCTGGGGTGGAGTGAAAGCCTATTTCAAAAAAAAACAAAAGTTAAAACAAGTCAAATAAAATATGAGTGAGACATGCATTATTTTTAAAAGCAAAGAATTTCCATTTCAAACTTAAAAACCTCCAGAGTACAACAACTTCTAAACACCCCCCGAGCACGCTGCTGGCCATCTCAGGCGCTGGAGAAGGAGCAGGGCTGCGGGCCTGGCTATGGCTTCGGGTCTGTGTCCATGCTGGCGGCCTGGGCTTCTTCCACCTCGGACAGCTTGTCATCATCTGCTGCTCAGAAGAAACAGAGCCTTAGGCAACTTTACTTGAAGTTTATATCCAGTGCATACATGGAAATATTGATCTTTTATTAGCCAATACATTTAAAGCAAAGAGGGAAAAATGGAATGCTACGACTGCAAATGATCTACATAAATATTTAGCTTTAAAAATGCTGGCTTAGTTATGCTTATTTATTAGTTGATCCAAAATTTAAAAAGTTTTGTCATAGTTTCATTAAAAAATTAAATCTAGCTGGGCATGGTGGCACATCCCTTTAGTCCCAGCACTCAGGAGGCAGAGGTAAGAGGATTGCTGTGAGTTCCAGGCCACCCTGAGACTATAGCAAGACCCTACTTCGAAAAAACAAAAACAAATATATTATATATATATATATATATATATATCACATATACACACACACACACATACATATATATATATACATACACATACATACATACATATATATATATGTGTGTGTATATGTGTGTGTGTGTGTGTGTATGTGTATATATATATATAAATGGCTGAAGAGTTGGCTTAGAGGCTAAGGCACTTGCCTTCAAAGCCTAACAACCTGGGTTTGGTTCGCCAGTAACCACATAAAGCCAGATACACAAAGTGGTACATGCATCTAGAGCTGGTCTGTAGTGCCTTGAGGCCCTGGTGCACTCATTCTTTCTTACATGCACTCTCTTCTTACTAATGGGAAAAAAAAATTAAATCTAGATTTTTGCCTTATTTTTTAGTAATCAGAGATCAGGGAACACAGAAACATGCAGTTGGCTACTCACTCCCAGGCTCTGCCAGTCTTTCATCCAAGCCCCACCCAAACTCCCTGGCTGTGTAAGTCTTTCCTCCAAACCTCACCCCCACATGCAAGTCTTCAGTTCCTCCAAGCCACCCCCCCCCCCGTACATGCGAATGTCCTCATGCACTGATTGCCTGTGTTCTGAATTACTACAGTACCGCCATAAACCACAGAGAATCCAGAAACACTCATCATCCGCTAGCAGGCATGTATACACATCGCACACTACTACAAAATTAAGGCTGTCCTGCACACATGCAGACAGTGGTACAAGAGTGGTTTCTTACACTATCCAGCTGTAGCTGTGTTCAAGACCAGAGCACACTCTCTCCCTAGTACACACTTAAAAGACACACCCTGAATCATTCAACATCATCATAGGCCTTAGGTGTGAGGCTGTTTCTACTCACTTTCCAGTGTTTGCTGAAGTTCATGGATGGTGCTAAGAAGAACATGAAACTGTTTTCTTCTCAATTCCAGCTGTGTTAACAACAGCAAAGTTACATAAGTTAGTGTACAACCACCCCCCCCCCTCAAACACACAGAGGCTGACACATATATGCAGTTACCTTATCTTCAACACTTTCTTTAATATGAGAAAGATGCTCTAATTCTTTCCCTAGAGCCTCTAGCTCCCTGGCAAGAAAAAGTGAAGCACTGTTACTTGGGGGGGGGGGGGGAAGGACTTACAATTAGTATCAAACTTTAGTATTTTTAAAGTAGGATAAGGATAAGGAATTATATCACATTCTCAAAGGTGAGACTTTTAAAACAGGATAATTCCTTCTTATCTCCTAAGTATGTACTATTTTCATTAAAACTACACTTTTAGGGCTGGAGAGATGGCTCAGCTATTAAATGTTCTTGCTTGCAAAGTCTGAAGGCCCAGGTTCAATTCCCCAGTACTCATGTAAAGCCAGATGCACAAAGTGACATATGTATCTGGAGTTCATAGTGGCAAGAGGCCCTGATATGCCCATTCTCTCCCCACCCCTGCTTGCAAATAAATAAAAATATTTAAAAGTCTAGACTGTTAGATAAATTGTTTTTGTTTTTTTCAAAGTAGGGTCTCACTCTAGCCCAGGCTGGCCTCAAACTCACAGTGATCCTCCTACCTCTGCCTCACAAGTGCTGGGATTAAAGGTGTGCACCACCATACCTGGCTAAATTTTTAAAGAATAAGTAAACAGTTAACAGAATAATAAACTGAAGAACTGACACTTTTTATCATACTAAATTTTAATTTTTCTTTTGGCAAAAGAAATAAAATCTATTGACTAACTTCACATACCCTTTGAACCTTGCTCCCAGTCTTGTATCTCAGTCCTGTCTAACCCTAAGTCCTGTACTCAGGTATACAGTGCATCACTTCAACTCCTTTTAAGTGTAAATATTTGACTTTATGACTACTATATAGCAATAGTAGACAGTATATGGGATGAGTATATTTAAGAAATTTAGAAATAAGTTGAAATTCAATGTATGTCTTTTTATTTATTTATTTGAAAGAGAGAAAGAGGCAGATATATATAGAGAGAATGGGTGTGCCAGGGCCTCTAGCCACTGCAAATGAACTCCAGACACATGTGCCCCTTGTGCATCTGGCTTATGTGGGTCCTGGGGAATCAAACCAGGGTCCTTTGGCTTTGCAGGTAAGCGCCTTAACTACTCAGCCATCTCTCCAGCCCAATGTATATCTTTTTTGATGATTATGTTTTGTCTTTTTCTGTTTTAAATATATGTATCTAGCAGTTTTTATTGCTATTTAATATTCTGTTCAAGTAGGATATGTTACATATATTCTCTCTCTTTTTTTAAATTATTTTCATTTTATTTACTTGAAAGGAGAGAGAGAGAGACAGAAGGAGAGACAGAGAATGGGCATGCCAGAGCCTCTAGCCACTACAAACCAACTCTAGATGCCTGTACCACTTTGTGCATTTGGCTTTATATAGGTACTGGGGAATTGAACCTGGGTCCTTTGGCTTTGCAGGCAAGTGCCTTAAATGCTAAGCTATCTCTCCAGCCCATATACATTCTCTTATTGAGGCACATTACATGCATTAATTTTGGACCTATAGGTAGTAAAGTTGAAGGAAGAAAATAAATGTTAGAATATAGTGCACAGAAAATCTGACCTTTCTTTTTCAGTGATTATAGGTTTATATGAAAAATGAAATGTCAGCTGGGGAGATGGCTTACAAGTTACAGGTACTTGCTTGCAAAGCCTGCTGATCTGAGTTCAATTCCCAAATACTCATCTAAAGCTAGATGCAAAATGGCACATACATCTGGAGTTTGTTTGCAGTTATAAGAGACCCTGGCTTGCTCACAGTCCCTGCCTCCCTCCCACTCTCTCTCTCTCACACGAATAAAGAAATTTTTTTAAAATGAAGTGTTTAGCCGGGTATGGTGGCGCACGCCTTTAATCCCAGCACTAGGGAGGCAGAAGTAGGAGGATCATCGTGAGTTTAAGGACACCCTGAGACTACATAGTGAATTCCAGGTCAGCTTGAGCTAGAGTGAGACCCTACCTCAAAAAACCAAAAAAAAGAGAAGTGTTTAGACCAGCTCTTCAACATTTAGGTATGAGGTTAGTTCCCTGGGAAGCAAAGCTCTGAACTCACTTGAGTGTCTCATGTCTGTCTGGATGATGCTGGATCACTTTTGCCAAAGCATCATATTCTGAAAGGCATGAAAATATTGGTCAAATTAATTAAGAAAAAAAAAACGGATTATTAAAACAAAATGTGTATTATTATAAATTACTATTATTCCTTCTCCCAACACATAAAGAAATGAGAACAATGATGAAGACACTGCCAGGTCCCTTAGTTCAGCCATAAGCATGATGATAAGTGACATCAGACATACTTCAAGCAGGGACATCTCACTTCTGTTTTCCACATACATGAGCCTTCACAATGAAGGGCGTGGAGGAAGCAGACATGAACTCAGGATCATCAAGTGGACTGATTCTGAAAAGGAGCTTATTAACTGTTTGTCCTCCCTCCTCCACCAAAACAATTATCAATTTCAGATCTTAGCATTTCTCTTTTTCTAAAGGTAAAGAGCTAGGCATGGTGGCACACACATTTAATCCCAGCACTCAGGAGGCAGAGGTAGGAGGATCACTGTGAGTTTGAGGCTACCTGAAAATTCCAGAACAGCCTGGGCTAGAGTGAGACCCTCCCTACCTAGGCCTCCTGGGTGCTAGGAGTAAAGGCAGGCACTGGGACCTCACACCAGGCCAAAGGCACATTTTAAAAAGGAATATAAAGCATCTTAACTAGTTCACTAAAATATAAAGCTCAGCTGGGCGTGGTGGCGCACACCATTAATCCTAGCACTGAGGAGACAGAGGTAGGAGAATCACCGTGAGCTTGAGGCTACCCTGAGCCTATACAGTGAATTCCAGGTCAGCCAGGACACCCTACCTTGGAAAAACCAACCAACCAAACAAACAAACAAACAAAAAAAAAAAAAAAAAAAAAAAACAAGAACAAAAATCCCAGACTTGAAATGAAGACTAAATCATAAAAATCTACAAGTAGCAAATAACATTTTCTATTTCCTTTCAATTTTCATATTATCATAACTGTGATTATACTTTTGCTTTCTCATTTATTCATTTTGAGATGGGGGTCTCACTCTGTAACCCAGGATGATCTGGAACTTGGGATCCACCTGCCTCATCTTCCCAAATACTGGGATTTCAAGTGTGTACCACCATCCACAGCTTATACGTTGTTTGTAATTTTTCCTTTTGCTTGTATATAAGAAGGAGTAATAATCTTGTCATTAAAACACATTTTGAAGCTTTCTATGAACAAGAAAAGGCACATCCAAATTTACAAACAGGAGAGATTGAACTTGAATATTGCTATTGATAAACTGGCAGGCAATGTTTGCCTGCTTTGTACATAACAAAGACTCCATGTTGTAAATCCTCTCTCCTTTCTTTGAAAGCAGCTCCTTAAACTATAGCAAGCAAACCTCCATGTCTACTAGGCTGAAATAAATCTTTTGTTGTTATTGTTTTTTCTTTCATTTGTTTGTTTTTTGAGGTAGGGTTTCACTCTAGCCCAGGCTGACCTGGACTTCACTCAGGGTGGCCTCGAACTCATGGTGATCTTCCTAACTCTGCTTCCAGAGTGCTGGGATTAAAGGTGTGCGCCACCACGCCCAGCCTCAAATAAATCATTTCTGCTGTTTAACTGTCACATTATTCAAACCAGAAATAGAAGGCAGTAAAAATTTAATACTAAGAAATAGATAATCAATACAATTCAGCAATTCCCACCGCCCCCCCAGCATAGCCTTCCTTCTCCAGTTTAAAGAATATAGTTTTAGGGGCTAGTGAAATGGCTTAGCAGTTAAGGTGTCTGCCTGTGAAGCCTAAGGACCCTGGTTCGATTCCCCAGGACCCATGTAAGCCAGATGCACAAGGGACACAGACATCTGGAGTTTGTTTGCAGTGACTAAAGGTCCTGGCATACCCATTCTCTCTATCTGCCTCTCTCTCTCAAATAAATAAAATATTAAAGAATATAGTTTTAAAAATAAAATTCAGGCTGGGCATGGTGGCGCACACCTTTAATCCCAGCACTCGGGAGGCAGAGGTAAGAGGACACCGTGAGTTCGAGGCCACCCTGAGACTACATAGAGAATTCCAGGTCAGTATGAGCTAAAGTGAGACCCTACCTCGAAAAACTAAAAAAAATAAAATAAAATAAAATAAAAAAATTAAATGCAGGGCTGGAATGATGGCTTAGAGGTTAAGGTGCTTGCCTGTGAAGCCTAAGGACCCAGGTTTGATTTCCCAGTACCCATGTAAACCACATGCACAAAATAGTACATGCATCTGAAGCTCATTTGCAGGGGCTGGAGGTCCTGGCGTGCCCATTCTCTATCTGTCTTTCTCTGTGTCTCAAATGAGTAAAACATTTAAGGGCAAGGCCTATTGCTGGCTTTCCACTTCTCCTGAACCTCCAGGTCCTTGCTCTGGTAAGCCCCCGTCATGTCAGCTCTCCTGGGCTGAGATGGTGTGTGGGGAGGGCAACCCTTGCTTCTACATAGGCTCTCTACTTACTACCTCTTCCTTTCATGTGGCAGGAGCTCTCTGTATTTTCTCCTCTTTCCTTCTTTCTCTCTCTTTTTTCCGAGGTAAGGTCTCACTCTGTAGTCCCAGGCTGGCCTTGAACTCACAACAATCCTACTTCTGCCTCTCCAGTGCTGGGATTAAAGGCGTGTACCACCACGCCCAGCTCCCTTCTCTTAATCTAACAAAGTCTAAGTATTAAAATGTTTTTAAGGGATGGCTTAGTGGTTAAGTGCTTGCCTGTGAAGCCTAAGGACCCCGGTTCAAGGCTCTATTCCCCAGGACCCACGAAAGCCAGATACACAAGGGGCACACGTGTCTGGAGTTCGTTTGCAATGGCTGGAAGCCCTGGTATGCCCATTCTCTCTCTGTCTCTCTATCTGCCTCTTTCTCTCTTTCTCTGTCACTCCCAAATAAATAATAAATAAAAATGAACAATTTTTTTTAATTAAAAGAATTAAATCAAGTTCCTAGTTCTTTTTCATAAATTAAGTTGATTCATATTATGGATTTTTATCTCACATTAAAAACCGCATGAAAATAGTAGTCAATAATAAAGTATTTGCACAGCAAATCCCTCAAAACCATTACCTTGGCGATTTTTTCGTATTCGTTTTGCTTGAAGGATTTGCTTCTTGCACTCAGCAATTTTTTCATGTGCTCCAGCAATGCTACATTCTACACAAAAAGAGTTAAAAAAAAAATAGGTACAGCAGCATGCGTAATCTCCATCCATTTCCATGTGCTTCTAAGTTGAAGTCCATTGCAAACAAAATAGACATGGACATTTAAAAAAATTATACTATCCCAAAGTACTGTATTATACTAGAACACACATTTTCTATAGCTAGCATTTAGTATTATAATTGATATTCTTCTATTATAACCAAAAAGCTGTTAGCAGATACATTTTCCTTTAAACCACAAAAATATAGAAACATTATTTACCTATTTCCTTGTAAATTTTTTCATAATTTTCCATTTCTCTCAGGTTCATATCATACACAAGCAAAGTTTTACCCATTGAAAACTCACACTGAGACAGTGTGCTCAGCATACGTTGGTACTGGCTGTATCTAAAGAAAAGAGAAAGAGAATAAACATGTTAGTGCATTACTAGATTGACCCACTGTGATGCAGGCAAACGATCACTACTTTAATGACACCAAGTTCTTATAGGATTATGGGTTTTATGTAAAATAATATCCTATAAGAGGCTGGGCGTGGTGGCACACACCTTTAACCCCAGCACTGGAAGGCAGAGGTAGGAGAATCACAGTGAGTTCAAGGCCACCCTGACACTGCATAGTGAATTTCAGGTTAGTATGAACTAGTATGAAAACGTACCTCGAAAAACCAAAATAATAAATAAAATAACTTAAGAGCACCCGATACTCCTTGTTTTCCTTTTCCAGATGTGGTGTATTTTACAAACTGCTTTAGTTACAAAAGATGGGACTGTTGCTCTTATCAATGTAAGGTTAATTCATGCAACCAATTTGTGTAAATTATTTAAATCATCTTTAGAGGGTTAGCTTATCTTCAGACTTCTGTTTTCATAGGTCTTTCACTTTATACAGTACATTTATGTGGAAAGTGAGTCCAAATTTTTCTAAGTTATGAAATTGTTAATATGTCTGTCTTGCAGCAACTTTATACTAACTTATTAGGAGAATTTTTCATGTAGATATGCTTTCGTATGAAACACTGATTAAAATTAACAAGCATAAATTTAGTCATGTATTCTTTAGCCACTGTGCTTTCCACATACTGTATGAACATAAAGGCCTCAAATCTCAAATAGAAGGCCAGAAAAAAATCTGATTTTGATGACTCAAGGAGAAGTTTCACTGGACATTTAAGGCGCAGGGAGATGTGCAAGGCTAAGGATCCGTCAGTAAAGTCACCCAGCGCGCAGGGAGAGGCAGCACAGATATAACGTACCCCTCTTCCTGGGACCCAGAGTTGCACCATTTAATGAAGCTCTTCACGAGGAGATTAATCCTCCGATCGTCTCCAGCACCGTCCCCGTCAATTAGGAGACGCTTCCGTATGACTTCGTCTGGGGGAAAGAAAGAATTAAAATGACCATCTGGCTCTTGGAATCTTTCAAGGACAACCAGCCAGCATCGCTGGTCATTTGCTCATTCACATGTACTTAATGCCACTGCACTGCACACTTAAAAATGGCTAGGTTTGTAAATTTTAGGTGTATTTTACCTCAATTAAAGATATTTGTACTTTGAGCTGGGCGTGATGGTACACACCTTTAATCCCAGCACTCTGGAGGCAGAGGTAGAAGAATCCCTGTGAAACTACCTAGTGAATTCCAGGTCAGCCTGGACTAGAGTGAAACCCTACCTCAAAAAACAAAAACAAAACAAAACAAAACAAAACAAAAAAAGAAAGAAAAAAAAAAGAAAGGGCTTGGTTAGAGAAAAAGGAATGGGTTAACTAGAAATATTTAGTTAGCCCTTCTTTAAATGATCCTTTCCCAGAGCATTTTGTGTATATGTGCATTCAATGTGTGGGTGCATGCACATGGGTGTGGAGGCCAGTGGTCCACATTAGGTTATCTTCTTCAGTCTCACTCTTGACCTTGTGTTTGAGATGGCGTCTCTCATTGAACCCAGAGTTAGTCACTGAGCCCCAGTGATTCTCCTATCTCTGCCTCCTCAGCTCTAGGATTCTAGGTGCACACCGCCATGCTTAGCTTTTACATGAGTGATTGGTATCTGAACTCAGGCCCTCATGTTGTACAGCAAGCACTTTACCAAGTAAGCTATCTCCCTCACCCTTAAAACAAACAAACAAAAATCTTTTTTTTTTTCCTTTTTTGAGGTAAGGTCTCTTTCTAACTCAGGCTGGAACTGGATATGTAGTCCTTAGCTGGCCTGGAATTTCATTGCAATCCTCCTGCCTCGGCCTACCAAATACTGGGATTCTTGAGCACAAGTCACTGTCTTACTTTGCCTCAAGGAAAAGGATAAAAAAGGAATATAAAAGCAATTGCAAATGACAACAATTAGTAACAAGGGGAGTCCCAACCAGCCCAGAGAGCAGTCCTGGGCTGGCATTCTCACCGAGAGAAAACGATGCTGGGTCGTAATGAGAAAGCTCATAACCTGATAATAGAATTGTGCTACAAAGCTGCATGTACACTGGAAAGCAACCTGTTGCACACTTCTTAGGGCCACTGGCTGTAACTCAACAAAAATGCACATACCTCCTGACCCCACAATTCCAATTCTAGGATTTTTTCTTTTCCTCCCCTCCTCCCTCTCCATTTCTTTGAGACAGGATATTGCTATGTAGCTCAGGCTGGCCTGACAGATATGAGCTACCACAAACATCTAGGAATTTATATTTTAGATACATATGCACTGATGTACAAAGATGTTATACACAAAAACAGATGTAGAAGGATGTTCTCAGCAGTGTTGTTTAGACTGTAAAATGGGGTGGAGAGATGGCTTAGCGATTAAGGCACTTGTCTGTGAAACCTAAGGACCCATGTTTGACTATCCAGATCCCATGTAAGCCAGATGCACAAAGGTGAGGCAAGCACAAGGTCTCAGATGCCCACTAGGTGGCGCAAGCATCTGGCATTCAATTTCAGTGGCTGAGGCCCTGGTGTGCCAATTCTCTCTGTCTAAAAAAATTAAATGAAATGTAACATTTTGAAGGTTAAATTATGAAGCAATCATGTAAGAGTATGAAGCCAAAATAACATGGAGATATATATGCAAAAAAACCCTCCTCAAATAAGTAGAATGAAAGCAAGAGTACAGGTAGTGTGCCATCCAATGTGAAAAGGTGGAAGCTGTGCCCTTGTGGCTGTCAAACTTGTGTTTATATTCAGAAAGAATTTGGACTCACAAATAACTTGTAACAGTGACGGTTCTAATGGGAGGAACTGCATGCATATAGGTGAGAAAGTTGCAATTTCTCTTCATGCCATCATATTTGTTGTTTTAAGGCTTTTTCTTATTTTCTAAATACAAATTTAAAGTTTCAACAATTCCTCAAGAGCCTGCATGATGAGTCAACACCACATCTTTAAACAACAGTTCCTGTGTGTAGGCAGAAGTATTAAGTGCAGGCGTAGGGCTGGAAAGATGGCTTAGAGCTTAAGGTGCTTGCCTACAAAGCCAAAGGATCCGCTCTGATTCCCCAGGACCCATGTCAGCCAGATGTAAAGGTGGCACATGCATCTGGAGTTCATTTATAGGGCTGGAGGGCCTGGTGAGGCCGTTCTCTCTCTCTCTCAAATAAATAATATAAAAAACATATTCCAGGCCAGCCTGGACTAGTGTGAAACCTCAAAAAAACCAGTACATACACACACACACACACACACACACACACACAGAGAGAGACAGAGAGAAGTGCAGGTGTAGCAGAGATAAGCACTGTGAGGTAGATGGTCCAGTGTTAAAACATATTCTGTGGTAACATCAGGCATACATTTTTAGAATGGAGTTTAGTTGTCAGTTATGGCTTTAAAAGACTGCTAAGCTACCGATCCAGCTTAACATTCTACTTAAAAAATACAAAATCAAAAAGCTTGGCATGGCGGTGCATGCCTTTAATCCCAGCACTTGGGAGGCAGCAGTAGGAGGATTGCCCTGAGTTCGAAGCCACCCTGAAACTCTATAGTGAATTCCAGGTCAGCCCAGGCTAGACTGAAACCCTACCTCGAAAAAAAACAATAAATAAACAAACAAATCCTTTGTTCCTCTTATTTCTGCTCTCCACAAGCCCCCCATCTTCCTCTTAGATGCTTGGGCACCCTTCTTTGCTGAGGACCTGGGGTTGTGCATGCAAATGGATAAGGAAACAGGCAGCTAGCATCTGAGGGAATCAGGAGTCAGTGTCACACAGAGAAAGAAGGTACCACGTCCACTTTTTGAAGTCTAATGATTAACAAAAACATATTTAAAACACATTTTGTAATCATTCCAGCTGTGATCTTAACATTTGTGTCCAAGACAAGATCTTACTCTGTAGCCCAGGATGGCCTGAACTGACAAAAGTCCTCCTTGCTTCAGCCTCTCAAGTGTTAGTTAGGTTCTCATGTGTGAGCCACCATGTCTGGCTTCACTATTTTAAGTTGGATTTGTGATGCCTACACAGGACCCTATGCCTTCTTAAGACCTTTGTCTCATTAAAGCACTGAAAATGAGTAGTAAGCATCTGTTACTTGCATTGTCACAATAGTGCTCAAAATCATTCCACCTGCACAAAAGATGTGACTATGTGATCATTGTGCCCACAAGGTGCAAGGGTAGATTCTGAAAATGTGAAATAAAGACCTGATTGGAGAACACACAGGTGTGCATGCTTGAGGATGTAATTGTTAAGGTGAGTGACATGCATACTACAAAGCAGGGAAGCTCTCTTAGGCGTAGAAGCAACCAGACGAGTTAAAATCTGAGTGGCTCCGTTTATTATTAGTAGTACTATTATTATTATTATATACATCTATGTATAAGATGTATGTGGGCGTATGCCTGCTATAGCACAGGGACTGATCCTTCCACCTTGTTGGAAACAGGGCTTGCTCTCGTTTGCTGCTGGGAAGGCCAGACTAGCCGCCTGGTAAGCTTCAGAATTCTCCTGATTTGGTCTCCCACTGCCTTAGGGATACTGAAATTATAGACACATACACCACTGGAAGCCTGGCTTTATGTGGTACTGGGGTCCAAACTGCTGCCGTTGGCAGGCTTAAGGCCAATAAGCCATCTCCCCAGTCCAGTTCTTGAGTGGCTTTTTTTTTTTTTTTTTTTTTGGTTTTTTGAGGTAGGGTCTCACTTTAACCCAGGCTAACCAGGAATTTACTATGTAGTCTCAGGGTGGCCTCGAACTCACAGCAATCATCCTACCTCTGCCTCCCTAGTTCTGGGATTAAAGGCATGTGCCACCATGCCCGGCTTTGAGTGACTCTTTTGATATTCACAAATATTAATAAAAACTTAATGGCATTCACCAGCATTTATCTAAATTTCTAGTAACATAGTTTTGACTAAGTTACATGCAGATTATGCACTAGGATATTATAACAACAAAATAGGAAAACCGGGGTGGAGAGATGGCTTAACAGTTAAGGCACTTGCCTGCAAAGCCAAAGGACCCAGGTTCAATTCCCCAGTACCCATGTAAGCCAGATGCATATAGTGGCACATGCATCTGGAGTTCGTTTGCAGTGGCTGGAGGCCCTGGTGCGACAATCATTCTCTCTCTCTCTCTCATAAATTAAAAAAAAAAAAAAAAAAACACCCACATGTCCTAATGGGGGTACAAATTAAACACATTTTGGCATATAAGAACATGGTTGAAGACTAGAATGAGGGAAGTCCTCTATGATGGAGATAACTGAAGATACAAGGCGAAAAGCAGTATGTGTGGTATTCTCTCACATCAAAATGGTGGAGTTGATATGTAGTTACATATGCTGGCATTTGCATTCACACCCTGGAAAGATGGAGAGAACTACTATATTAGAAGGGGGTCCTAAGGGAGGGGCCAGCATAAGGGGAAGGTAGAGGACAGGCTGTAAGATAAAGGAATGTATATTATTTATTTTAAACCAGGTATGTATTCAAAGGTTTAGGAAGGCTGGAGAGATGGCTTAGCAGTTGGTTAAGGGGTTTGCCTGCGAAGCCTAAGGACCCAGGTTTAATTCCCCAGTACCAACATAAGCCAGATGCACTTGATGGCACATCAGTCTGGAGTTTGTATGCAGTTGCTAGAGGCCCTGGCCCATTCTATCTGCCTCTTTCTCACAAATGAATAAATAAAATATATTTAAAATGCTAAATAAAAAAAATAAAAAATAAATAAATAAAAAATAAATAAATAAATAAATAAATAAAAGCCGGGCGTGGTGGCACACGCCTTTAATCCCAGCACTCGGGAGGAAGAGGTAGGAGGATCGCCGTGAGTTCGAGGCCACCCTGAGACTACATAGTGAATTCCAGGTCAGCCTGAGCTAGAGTGAGACCCTACCTCGAAAAACCAAAAAAAAAAAAATAATAATAATAAAATAAAATGCTAAATAAAAAAAGTTTAGAAAGGAAAGAAACTTGAAGTCCCCCCTTTCCCACCCCAGCAAATAGAAAACTTCTTGCCTTCAAGCTTGAGTTGGGGCCTTCCTTCCTCTAATTTCATGCTAATACCTTGAATGTTGTATGGAGTAGATTTTGTGACTGATCACACACAGTACTGATTTCAGTTCAATTTCTCCCACCAAAAGCAGAAAACTGGGAATAGGCACACTAGAACCCAAGGCATACAGGAGGGCAGAGAAGGGATGAAGACATTTGGAGCCATACTGTGGGAGTCTAAACTAGTAAATGCCATACTACTAAATCAAGGATGTGCTGGGAGACACGGACGGAGAGCTGCTAGAGCCACGGGCAGAGCTTTCTAGCAAGCCCAAGCGGAGGACAGTGTGTAAAGCAGACCGCACCCAGGAAAAGCCAGGAAGCAAATGGCTGGCAAGGAGGCAGTTAGAAGCTCGTGTGGCCTATACTAAAGGAGAGAGGCATCAAAGCTGCTGGAAGACAGGTCAGGACTAATAGATACTGGCTAGGAAAGGGCAGGGGCCAGTGCCAATGGTGGCATGAGCGTGAATGTGGTAGGACCTGTTCTGGCAGCATGGGCATTCCCTGCCAGACATCTACAGGCCATCCTTGCCCTTTAGCCCTAATTCTCTTTAATATAAAGACCTTCTTGCAGCCAATTTCCTGGGCCAGAAATCAAAACCTGGAGAAAACGGCTTGGCTAGTGTATCCAGTGTTAGCTTTGTGTGCATACGCATGTGTGTGCACAAAATCAACAATTAACCTCAACTGAAAACTGGAATAAAGCTTGCTACTTTGTAGGACTGCTGAGAAACTTCATGGAAGAAAAAAAGTGAAAGGACAGGATTCCTGGGGTGGGGAACCCTAAGCAGACGACTTTTATGTTATATTTAATCCACAACTTGCATACTGTAAGAATGTTAGGACAATAATACTATGTCTTTAAACATAGCTCAGTACTTTATTCAAAATTTTGCCCAATTATGATTCATCACAAATTTGCTAATCTCAAACGTGCTCCAAGATCACAGTCTTTCTTGCTTAAACACTGTGTAGAGAGTTACTGGCTAGAAAATGTTTTGGATAAGAATTATTGAACTAATGTATATAAATTTCAGGACACAACTGTACTAATAAAATAAAAGGTACATTTCCAGTTTGAGGACAGCCTATTTTTTTTTAAATTTAGAGTTTCTGAGACAGGAGCGGTGGTACACACCTTTAAACCCAGCACTTGGGAAGCTAAAGTAGGATCAGCATGAGTTCGAGGCTAGCCTGAGACTACACAGTGAATTCCAGGTCAGCTTGGGCTAGAGTGAGACAGACTCTACTTTGAAAAATCAAAAATAGATAAATAAATCATTTCTAACACATAGGGCATGTGCATTACTATGTTCAATAATATCAGTTAGCTTCAAAGTGAGCACACCTAAAACACATTTTGCTTACTCTACAACACTGACTTTAATATTCTAAATGGCCTTGGCTATTCTGTAAGAATGAAAAAAAGTCTTATAAATGATTTTACTGATAATAACATGAAAAACTAAGGATGCAAAAAATGTTTGTGCAGCTGGGCATGGCGGCGCATGCCTTTAAGCCCAGCACTGGGGAGGCAGAGGTAGGAGAATCGCTGTGAGTTCAAGGCCACCCTGAGACTACATAGTGAATTCCAGGTCAGCCTGGAATACAGTGAGACCGTACCTTGAAAAACCAAAAAAAAAAAAAAAAAAAAAAGTTTGCGCAAATTCCTATTAGACTTGTCATTGGATCACAACCACTCCTGAGTTGTTATGATGAATTATATACAGCTCATTTGTTACATTCCCAAGTCAAAACGTCTGACCCCACCTTTCCAGAAGTTTAAAATCATTAGGATAATTTTTACAGTCAACAGTCTTAAGAACACATAATGCTGGGTGTGGTGGCACTGACCTTTTGAGTGAGACCCTACCTCCTAAAACACACACACACACACACACACACACACACACACACACACGAACACTAAGTAAGATGGTTTGATTCCTCCATGTAAATACTGCTTTCTTCTGAGACACTCAGCACCAGTTTGAATAAATCACGCAAAAAAGGAAATTACTTAAAACCAAAATTAAGCTAAAAAAAATTTAAGCCAGATGTGGTGGCTCATGCCTGTAATCCCAACATTCAGGAGGTTTGGGCAAGAGAATGCCATGAACTCAAGGCCAGCCTAAGTTCTATAATGAATTCTAGGTCAGCCTGAGTTACAGCGCAAGGCCTTATTTCAACAATAAGTCAATGAATAAATAGCAAAAATAAGTGCTGGGGCCTCTTGTTGTTTTTGTTTGTCTAACTTTTTATGAAATTGTACAAGTTAAGGAAAATCTCCTAGCGGAAGAGAGATTAGTGAATGAACTGCAGCAGGTATCGATGGAGTCAACTAGATGACACTAGAGAAAACCTGCTTAATTCATGCTGAGTCACCAGCAGAAACAACCTGAGCAGCACTCCTTGGTACACATGCATCCCACCTGTTTCCTTGACTCTGAAAAGTGTGCTCGCATGGATAATAAACTAAAAGGTCACTCAACTTCAAAGTGCTTTAATGCATTAACACATTTTATCCCTGCAAGCACCTCATAAAGAGTGTGCTATTATCTTCTATTTACAAATGACTTATGTCACCTTTCACTCACAGGAAAATATATACAATTACATTATTACACAGTTCCATTATCCTGTCATATTATTTACAGGCATACTAAAATCATTATTTTAAATTTTAATGAGCATATATCCATGCATTACACTTTTCTAATTAAAGAAAAAGCTGCCAAAACCAGAAAGCTCAGTTAAATGGAATGAACAGTCACAATACATTCCACACCCTTTCTCACCTCCCACCTAAACTTCTCTGGTACTACAAAAAGCTTTTGAAATGATTTCTATCAGGGCACTAAAACTGCTTAACACCCTATAAATTATCACTTTCAAAATACAAACTGTTAACATTTAAATAACATGACAACTATTTTTCAGTTGACCACAATGCTAGACATGGCTTTGCCCAGTAAATGAGGCATGTAAGTAAATCAGTTACAACCTGGGCCTTTCTTTTTTGTTTTTCAAGGTAAATTCTCTCTAGCTCAGGCTGACCTGGAACTCACTCTGTAGTCCCAGACTAGTCTTAAACTCACAGTGATCCTCCTCTCTTTGCCTCCCCCTCACCCCAAGTGCTGGCATTAAAGGTATGGGCCACCTTACCCGGCTCACTGTTTTCATTTAAGAAATGACAATGTTGGGCTGGGGATATAGCTAAATGGTGCTATTTATGGTCCAGTATGTATGGATAACAAAATAGTGCTTCTCTACCAGTTTCTAACATCAGCCACAGAAATAAAGGACTTCTAGACACATAGAAAAGTCTAAATGATTAATTGGATCACTAACTCCTCTGTTTCAAAGGCCTCCACTCGAGCCGGGCGTGGTGGCGCACGCCTTTAATCCCAGCACTCCGGAGGCAGAGGTAGGAGAATCACCGTGAGTTCAAGGCCACCCTGAGGCTACACAGTGAATTCCAGGTCAGCCTGGGCTAGAGTGAGACCCTACCTCGAAAAAAAAAAAAAAAAAGAAAACAACAACAACAACAAATCAAAGGCCTCCACTCACTGCCACATAACTTCACCTGATCTGGGATACACCTTTGGGCTTTTCACATGGTCGATCCCCTCACTGCCACATAACTTCACCTGATCTGGGATACACCTTTGGGTTTTTCACATGGTCGATCCCTTCTCCCAGTTGTTGGCAGCCCTCCCTCCTTACTTTGCCATCCAGTTCATTTTTATAATTATATTTCTTCCCAGAAATTATCTTATTTACTTGCTTGATTATACACTATTACTTCTTGCCTTCAAGCTTGAGTTGGGGCCTTCCTCCCTCTAATTTCATGCTAATACCTTGAATGTTGTATGGAGTAGATTTTGTGACTGATCACACACAGTACTGATTTCAGTTCAATTTCTCCCACCAAAAGCAGAAGCTAGGGAAGGATGATCTATGCATGCAGGAAAAAGTAGAAGGAAAACTGGTGAAATGGCTTTTAGATTTAGTAATATTTACTGAACATTACTAGTTTTTAGACACAGTGCAAAATGAGCAAAGCCCTTTTTATAACTTTTACTTGCATTTATCCCCAAATCAACCCAGTGAGGCGGATTTTATTATTCGCTTACATTACAGAAAATCAACTTGAGGCTCAAACAAGCTAAGTAACCCCTATATTCAGAAAACCTGTAAATCGTAGAGTGGGGATTCCTTTTTTGGAGGGGGTGCTAGATTGTAGTTGGAATGTTTATACCTCATCTTTCCTCCTCTCCCACCCAACAGAACTTATTACCCTTTTGAAGTTCTCTACCTTAATAAAGTGCCCCCCCCCCAGGCAATCAGTCCCTCAAATCAGAAACTTTAGATTATCTGATTCTTCTATCACGTCCTCTCAGTCCTGACACACTAATGACCCCTGTCCACTTCCTGCATTCCCTTAGTTGGAGACCCATCTTAGTGGCCCTGTTACCTTTCACTAGGTGCACTGCAGTAGCTGAGAGAAGATGCCTAAGAGTTAGCAAAGCTCCCATTTGAGGCTAGCTGTTCTGGTTCAGAGCCCAGGCTCACTAAGTTACATCTATGCAACTGGACAAGTTACTTACTCTCTTTCACCTATAAAATGGGGATAACTAGAACACTGGCTGACACATGGTACAAGTACCACATAAATGTGACAGGGAATTTAGTACCTGGCTCTTTCTCTTATCAGTTTTCACAAAGCACAGTGAATGTATGTTCTGAATGCAAATTTGAGGCTGTAGATGTAGCTCACTGGTCAAGTACTTGCCTGGCACGAATGGTTCAATCCTCAGCATGGCAAATTAAAATAAAAGCAAACCTGATCACAGCACACCAATATTTAAAACTTGTAATGGCTCCCCACTGACCTCAAAAAAAAAAAAAAATCTACGGTTCGTAACTTTCTAAATTCTAGCCAATACTTAACATCTTTGAGTTCTTCCAACATTTTGAGACTCGCACAAGTGGCTGGCCACCTGGAACTCCAGTCCAAATACACGTATTTATCCTTCAAAGACAGGATTAAAAATAACTTTCTTTTTCAGGGATGTTTTCTAATCATCAGCAGAAATAGACAAACAACTCATTACACATTCCTACAGTTCCCAACTCTGTACCTGTCCTGTGGTAATTAATATCTGCCACTCTAAAACTAATTATTCAACATTAAAGTCACATCAGACTGCAACTTTGGAGGAGATCAAGGTTTTGCCTATTGGCTCTGGGTTGTAAAACCCAAGGCCTAGCCCTAAGGTAAGATAAATAGCTCCTGGATAAATGAACCTAGAATAAAGCAGAGTTAAAATTCCCCATTAGATCCCTCAGCCTTTCATTGCCTCCCACCTTGGTCACCCATCAGGCCACCAATTTGGATCTATCATTGTTCTTCCCATTTCCTGGCTATCTGTTCTCAAATCTTTACAAGCAGCCTCTCCACTTCGGTCTACAGTGACTGGTTATCCCCTCCACCAAAGGACTCAACACCCCTGGGGTTTTCCTTAGCCAAATTAAAGGGGCTCCTTTCTCCCTAATACCATGCCTTGTAAATTCTCCCCGCAGCTGCACAGCACTACCTGTCCATTTCCCCCTCCCCCAAAATGCCCACTTATTTCTGTTCTCAGTTCCCAGACAAGCAAGTGTCCACGAACTACCACCCTCCCGCCCCAAATTCTTTCTAGCCGAAACACCACCCTCCCTAACCACACACCTCTTTTACTCGGACCTACACTGCGGGCCTCATCCGAACCTGGGTGTCACTTACCGTGTGAAAACTCCCAAGGACCCTCGGGAGCACGTTCCTCCAGGCACCCCATTCACATCTATTCCTTGTACGAAGATGCCCCCCCCCCCGAACTCCCACCTCACTCTTTACAGTTCAGGGTTCACTCACCTTGGAGAAGCTCCCAGCCACGCTCCGGGGGCATCCCATCCACAACCTATTCCTTCCAGATAATGTCCCCAACGTGGCCCCTCACTCCCCAGTCCCAGGACGCTCGCTGAGCCCGCGGCCCGCGGCCCCCTCCCCAGCGGCCCAGGTCACCCTCGGCCCGGCCACCGGCATCCCTCGTGGTCCCCACGGCTCATCCTCCCGGGCCTCCCCGCGCTCCTGTCCCCAGACACAGCCCGGGACCCCCGCGCTCCCCGCCTCGGGGTGGCGGCGGTGCTGGGGGGAGACCCGCGGCCCTCCCAGCCGGGGACGCGGCCCGGGGACAAGGCCCGGCGTTCGGGCGGGGGTGGGGAGATGGAGGGAGGAGAAGCCCGCGGGAGGTGGGGGGCCCTGCGGGGATCGCCCCGCTCTCTCCCGGCCGCCCCCGAGGCGGCCAGGCCGGCGCGCGGGCCTCACCGTCCGTCACGGCTCCCATGGCGTGCGCGGCGCAGGCCCTGGCGGCGGCGGCGGCGGCGGCGGCGGCGGAGGTCAAACTCCCACAATGCAGCCGGGTAAACAGCCATGGAGGAGGAGGCGGCGGCGCCCGCGGACGCCCGCTCCGACGCCTGAGCCGCGCCGCCGCCTCGGCCGCCGCCGCCGCCGCCGCCGCCGCGGGACCCACGCTCGCCCGCCGCGCTGCCCGGCCAGGGCGGAGGAGCAGCAGGGGGGGCGGCAGGGGGGGGCGGCAGGGGCCCGGCGAGTGCAGCGCCGAGGCCGGCGGCCGGCGGCGGCCCCCTCGGCTCCCCCCCGCCCCGGCCCACGCCCACAGGCCGCTCCCGAGGCCGGCGCGGGCCGCAGGTGAGCTCCCGGGGCGCGGGCGGCGGGGGACGCGGGGTTCCGGGGCCTCGCGTGGGGGGGGTGCGCGGGGGGGCTGCGTGGGGCACGGGGACGGCGGCTCCGGGTCGCTGCCGACAGGGCGGGCCGGGCCCTGGGCTGGGCTGGGCTGCGCTGAAGGGGGGAGTGCGGAGGGCGGCGGCCCAGGCTCGGCTGGGTGGCCGCGAACTTGGCGCCTACGCTGGCCCGCGAGCCTCGGGGGGGGGGAGCCGGCGCGAGGTCCCCCCCCCACGCCCCCCTCTTGCACCCCGGGTTGCCCGGATGGTGCGCTGCGCTGCGGGGGAGAAAAGCGGCCGCGAGAGAAACTTCAGCGACCTCCGCGAGCAGTTCGCGTGCGACCCCGGAGGCGTCGTCCTCAACCCGGCACCCAGAACCCGTCGGGGATCCTGGTGGGGTGCTCTCTTTCCCTTCAGTATCTTCGTTTTCCAAAATAAATACTTTTTTTTTTTTTTTTTTTTTTTTTTGCCTATGCGACGGTCCCCATCCATCGGGAGGGGAAGTTGAAAGTAGGCTGGGGGTGCTCAGGGACAAACGTCGCCCCGTCCGTGGAGTTCACACGTTTCTTGCCGGCCTGGGCGTCTTTCCCCCATAGTCACTTGCATGCAACTTGCGACCATGAGAGAGGTGAGAGGCGACTTCACCTCCGACGGCACAGTTAGAATCGGCACCTGGAGCATGCCCTAGTTTTGAACCCCGGTTGGAGAGGTTGAGCCGTATCTCCTGTTTTCCACGTTGCACGACTCCCCAGCAGCCCCCCGCCCCACCCCCCGGTGCCTTGCGTCTTAATATCCCAGGTGAAGCAGTTGTGTAGGGTCCGTTTGATGGTTTCCACTTGTTTTGTGAAGCGGGACACACTTCCTGCAGTTTTCCTTGGGTTCTTCGAACAGGGACACTTGGAAGTGCGGAAGTGTGACAGTGAAGAGTTGTTTTAAATCTTTTTGGTAGGAATTTTAGTGTAAAATGTTATTCTTATCGAGGGTGTGGTTAAGTAGGTAAGTAACATTATAATAATCCCAAGATTTAGAAATTTTGACGCAAGGACAGAAATTACCTTGAATGAAGATTCCAAGGTGTAACTGTCCTCACGAGTGTGAAACTTCCCTGATTTTGAAAGAATATTGGCCTAAAGACTGATCTTATTTGTACAGCATACACTGTTTATTTTCCTGGCTTTACGAGAGGATATTAACCACAAGAGTTGTGTCATATCTCAAGCACACCTACACATTGTAAGTTGGAAATGGCAATGGAATTTCTATTTATCCAAGTGGCATTTTGATGGGAGATTTTTTTCTTTTTTAAAAAAATATTTTGAATTATTTGTTTACAGAGATAGAGAGAGACAGAGAGGGAAAGAGAGAAGGAGAGAATGGGCAAATGAACTCCAGATGCATGCGCCACTGTGCATCTGGCTTTACATGGATACTGGGGAATTGAACCTGGGTCCTTTGGTTTTGCAAGCAAGCACCTTAACCACTGAGCCTTCTCTTCAGCCCGTTGATGGGTTTCTTGTTAAGGAAATTGTTAAGTAGTGAAATGATACTCTTAAAATTATTTCTTTTTCTCTTTAATTTTACTTGTGTGTGTATATGTGCATTTCCTAGGATCTCTTTCCACTGCAAATGAATGCCAGTCTGCATTTACATGGGTGGTTGAAGAATTGAACCTAGGCCCCGTAGGCTTTGCAAGCAAGCACCTTTAGCCTCTGAGCCATCTTCCCAGCCTCTAAATTGGTTCTTGATCTATCTTACCGATTCTGAAACAGTATCTGGTGATTTAAAATAATTGTTCATGTTTTTATAGGAAACTATCACTGCCCCCTATAACTTAAATTTCTATCAGGTCATTGATGAGTCGTGACAAACATGTTTATAAAGTCATTTGGTCAGACAGTTTTGTCAGATAGTGCTAAAAAAAATTCTAAATAAGATTAGAAGGGCTGGAAAGATGTTTCAGTGGTTAAAGGTGCTTGCTTGCAAACCCTGACATCCTGGGTTTGATTCCTTACTACTTACATAAAGCCAGGTGGCACAAAGTACTGCATGTATCTGGAATTAGTTTGCAGTGGCAGTAGGCCCTGATGTGTCTATTCTCTGTCTTATTTGTTGTCTCTGTCTGCAATTAAATAAATATAAAGAAATAAATAAACCAAATAAGATCACAAGGATCTGAAAGACTTTGAAGTTTCAGGTGTGCCGGGGAAATAAACATTCCTTAACTCAAGTGATAGGAAACATAATTTGAGCCTTTATGAGTTCTTTAAAATCTTCACAAGGCAAATAGTTTAATTCAGGATTGCATTGACAAAGATTTATGAGTTGAACATTGAGAACTTTTTTATTATCTCTGTACCATATATTGAGAGAACATTTTGAAGTAAATGTTAGAAATGATCTTTTTTATTTCTCCAAAGTTGTTTATGTTTTTCTTTTTTTTTTTTCCAAGGTAGGGTCTCGCTGTAGCCCAGGCTGACCTGGAATTCACTGTGTAATCTCAGGCTGGCCTCAAACTCAAGGTGATCCTCCTACCTCTGCCTCCCAAGTGCTGGGATTAAAGGTGTGTGCCACCACGCTCGGCTCAAAGCTGTTTGTGGATGTTAACTATGATGGATGGAGCATCCTACTAGGACATACTCCTTCCTGCTTCTTTCTTTTGGGAGAAGATATGGGTAGAAACACAAAATTGGAAGTAATATTTTTTTAAAAAAATATTTATTTAAGAGAGGGAGGGGAGAGAATAAATGGATGGATGGATGTGCCAGGGTCTCAGTGCCAGGGTCTCAGGTCCCAGGCAAATGAACTCCAGACACATGCACCACTTTGTGCATCTCTCTTCACAGGGGCACTGGAGGATTAAATCCTGGCCCTTAAGTTTTGTAAGCAAGTACCCCCAACTGCTGAGCCATCTCTTGCACCCAGGAAGTAGCATGTTTTAAGTGACAACAGCAAAGCTGATTTGGACTTTGAATGTGTAGGCTTTACGTTTAGTGGCTGGTTTGCCATTGGATTCCTGGTTCCTTGAGGAGATGTTAGTTAAGGAAGTGGGTGTGTTTACTTGTCAGTATAAGGACTTACGAGAGCTGTTTCAGCTGTATCTTCGACTTGTAAAAAGACAGCATTTCTTTCTTTTTTTGTTTGAGAGAGATAGAGAAAGAGGCAAATAGAGAAGAGAACGGGTGTGCCAAGGCCTCCAGCCACTGCAAATGACCTCAGACGCATGTGCCACCTTGTACATCTGGCTAACATGGATCCTGGGGAATCCAATCTGGGTCCTTTGGCTTTGCAGGCAAGTGCATTAACCGCTAAGCCATCTCTCCACCCCCCCCCCCTTTTTTTTCTTTTTTTGGTTTTTCAAGGTAGGGTCTCGCTCTAGCCCAGGCTGACCTGGAATTCACTATGTAGTCTCAGGGTGGCCTCAAACTCACAGTGATCCTCCTACCTCTGCCTCTCAGAGTGCTGGGATTAAAGGTGTGTGCCACCATGCCTGGCTTTTCTTTTTCAGCTGGTCATGGTAGCATATGCCTTTAATCCCAGCACACCCTGGCTTCTCCAGCCCTTTTTAAATTTTCTTTTTTAAAGACAGCATTTCTGAAATGTGTTGTCAGAGCAAGGGCTGTGCTGGTGTCTGTGGACCTCCTTGGCTCCACAAGTGGGTTTCAAGGAATTCCTGGCTCCCCCATAGTTGTGACTCTCATGCTTTGTATGTGCATATGTTTTTCTGCAAATAGGATATATAGTTGTAAAAGAGATACAGGATTAAAAAAACAAAAAGAACCCTTGGCTCTTCATTTAATTAAAAAAAAAAGAGTGAGAATAATCATTTCCAAGAGGAAGAAAATTAAAAAAAACTATCTTTGTGCTCATTACTTTTGAAAGTTGTCTTCAACCTAACTAGCACTAGAGGTACAAAAGCGCTTGCAGTTTGTTCTCAGGCAGTGCACGGCCCTCAGTTGACAGATAAGCCTTGCATGCAACACTGTGACTGTCTTTCTGTTATATCGAAGAATCATCGAAAAATGGCCATTGAGCTTGATCCCAGCCCTTAGTAAATAGTTCATTTAGTTCCACTCTCTGAAGTTTGCCTGGGAGGTAGTCACTATAAGAAAATCTCCTTGTGCGTTTGTAGGACAGCAGGACCTGATGGGAATACAATTTCCTAAGTGAAAACAACAGACTCAGGTTCTAGTCTAGTTTCTCATACTTACTTGTCAACCCTCTAGTTTTCCATCTGGATAATGCCTGTCTAGCAGGGGTATTTGGAGGCTGGCTAGAAGTTCCTTGTATAAAGTTCTGAGTCCCTTGTTAGTACATAGGAAGGGCCTGCAAAGTCAGGATCCATGCTTTGAGTCAACTTGCACAATCGTGGTATATGCTATGATATACATTCTTTCTTTCTTTCTTTCTTTCTTTCTTTATTTATTTATTTTTGCTCAGGCTAACCTGGAATTCACTGTGTAGTCTCAGGGTGGCTTCGAACTCATGGCAGTCCTCCAAACCTCTGCCTCCGGGGTGCTGGGATTAAAGGTGTGCGCCACCACACCCAGCTATTTCTAAACAGGTTAGGTATTAACCTGTCAGATACTTTTTTTTTTGGAAGGGAGGGTTTGAGGTAGTGTCTCAGTCTAACCCAGGCTGCCCTTGAACTCACGTTGATCCTTCTTTTTTTTAAATCAGATTTTCAAAAGTGAGCTAGTTAAGGTTAAGAGGTGCTTGTAAGAGGGAGGCCCTTGGGGGAAGTTGGGAATGGGATGATGAATTTGGTGAAGCAGAAGGCATGTTGCTACCTGGGGAGGAAGAGCGGCAATCTGTCAGCATCCTAGCTGCTCTGTGAGCGAGAGTCCTTTGAACGTTGCTCTTCACTTGTTCCTTAAACTAAGAAATCCACGCTGAACACTGCACAGTACTTTCCAGTCTGTCATCCCTGAAAACCCTTCATCACTGCCTTTCTTTTCCGTATCCTCACAGTGACCCCAGGGATTTCACGGTTGGAGTATACCTGAAACATTTGTTGTCTAATTCTGCAGCCCTTCCTCCTACTGGAACTCAAATCAGGACCTCACACATAGTAGACAGTCACTGTACCACTAAGTTATACCTCCAGCTCTCTGCTATCATTAAAATAACCCCCAAATTGGTTACTGAAATTGATTTTTCTCCATAGGAAAAAAAGAGTCTGGCTGGACGTGGCCATGCACGCCTTTAATCCTGGCACTTGGGAGGCAGAGGTAGGAGGATCGCCTTGAGTTTGAGGCCAGCCTGAGACTACATAGTGAATTAGTGAATTCCAGATTAGCTTGGGCTAGAGTGAAACCCTATCTCAAACAATAACAACAAACAGACTGAATCATATTTTCCTCTAAATGTTGAAGGAAAAGAGAGAGGGCGTTATGAACCAAAAATGTGTGACATCTATGAATGAAATCCTTAAAATATCTTGGCCTTAAAAATAAACTTGCTTCTGTTGTTCTTTATTTCTTTTTTTTTTTTTCCTTTGGTTTTTCAAAGTAGGGTCTCGCTCTAGCTCAGGTTGACCTGGAATTCACTATGTAGTCTCTGAGTGGACTCGAACTCACAGCGATCCTCCTACCTCTGCCTCCCAAGTGTTGGGATTAAAGGCGTGCACCCCCCCCCCGCACTTCTACTGTAGTCTTTCCCTGTTCTCATTTACTCATTCTTGTTTGCTTTTGGGTTGAGTAATGATTATGAACAAGGGTTTTAAACTCAGCCATTTATAAGTATAAAAGATGGGCTGGAGGGATGGCTCAGTGGTCAAAGGTGCTTGCTTGAAAAGCCTGATATGGCCCAGGTTCAGTTCCTCACTACCCACATAAAGCCAGATGCACAAAGTGGTGCATGTGTCTGGAGTTCATTTGGAGCAGCAGGAGACCCTGATACACCCATTCTCTCTCTCTCTCTCTTTCTCTCTGATTCTTTCTCTTTGTCTCTAAATAAACAAATAAATAAAATATTTTAAAAAATATAGCCAGGCATGTTGGCACATGCCTTTAATCCCAGCACTTGGGAGGCAGAGGTAGGAGGATTGCTGTGAGTTTGAGGCCGCCCTGAGACTACATAGTGAATTCTAGGTCAGCCTGAGCTAGAGTGCGACCCTATCTGGAAAAACAAAACAAAACAAAAAAGATAAAATAAATACATATAAAAGCTACTCTTGTGCTCGTAGGAGGATGTGAGCTTGGAGGCCAGCCTGGGCTAGAACGAGATCCTATCTCAAACAACCAACAAACAGAATCACCGCTGTTAATTTATGCTGTATATAAGCTGGGACTAGATTTGGCCTACAGGCCATCATTGACTTATACCTTCCCTGGAGGAATACTAGTTTCAGTTAGGTGTGGTGGTGTAACTGCAGCAATTAGGAGGTAGGGGCAGGAGGATCAGAAGTTCAAGGCTTGTCTTGGCTACGTAGCATGGAGGGCAGCCTGAGTCACATCAGACCCTATCTCAACTCCTTCTCAAATAAAGAGGGAGTATTAGTCATAGAACTGTGGCATCTCCAAGCAGTAGCCCTGTCATTCTGCCGCTTACACGCGCGCACACTGCTGTTTGTCACCACACGCATTTTAAGGTGCTAGTTTGATCCAGCGCTTCTTCAGTAGGACACACCTCTAGTCAGTAAGTTGTGATTTACCATAGTATGTGGCCTTCCCTTAGAAGATGTGCTGAATTTCCATCCTTGCTAAAAATGTTTTCACTTTGCCTCCTTTTCCATAGCGCTTGTTGGCTGAACACCATCATGTGTGATGGTTGGAAGGGATCTCCCTTTGGAGGTGTCTGGACACTTGATGATCCTATTGTCCTCTGTATTCCTGAAGGCAAAGTAACCAACACAGGCCAGGTGTGTTTGCATGGTGGTGCACACCATTAATCCCAGCACTCGGGAGGTAGAGGTAGGAAGATCTCAAGTTCGAGGCCACCTGAGACTACATAGTGAATTCCAGATCAGCCTGGACTAGAGCAAGACCACGCCTCAAAAAACAAAACAACAACAAAAAGTAGCCAACACTGCCTTTCAGCCACCCCTCTCTGCATAGTGTGCTTGGTTAAATAAAGTGCAGAGAGATTTCTCTTGTGGTCTAAGCCCTGGAGGTTAGCTCCAGACTGGAGTGTACAGATATATATGTGGGTGTGATCTTACCTGGCCATCCCTGAAGCTGAGGGCAGATGGGAACGGACAGATGTGTAGATGTGTATGTGTGTGTGTGATTGGAGTGTACAGATGCGTGTATGTGTATGTGTGATTGGAGTGTACAGATATGTGTATGTGTGATTGGAGTGTACAGATGCTTGTATGTGTGATGTCTCAACTGGCCATCCTTGAAGCACCAAGGGCAGCTTCTTTTTTTTTTTTTTTTTTTTGAGATAGGGTCTTGTTCTAGCCCTGGCTGATTTGGAAGTTCACGATGTAGGCTAAGGGTAGACTTGAACTCATGGCGATGCTCCTGCCTCCACCTCCTGAGTGCTGGGATTAAAGGCATGCGCCACCACACCCAGCCTTACCTTCTCCCTGCTCCTTGACCTTTGTAGGGTGCAGATGTAGTGATGGTAATGGCCCTTTTGTTGTTGTTGTTGTTGTTTTGTTTTTATTTTTCAGGATAGGGGCTCACTGTAGCCCAGCCTGACCTGGAATTCACTATGTAGTCTCAGGCTGACCTCAAACTCACAGGGATCCTCCTGCCTCAGCCTCCCAAGTGCTAGGATTAAAGACTTATGGAACTATCTGATAATGGCTTTATTTTATTTATTTTGCCTCCTTTCCTATCTTTCCACATTCTGTACTAATTTACTGATCTAAATTTACCAGTTTATGTATTGATTGTAGTGAGTCTGTTCTTTTTCCAGCCAATTTTTTTTAAACTTCATAATGCTGAAAGTAAAACTACCAGAAGCTATTGGGTACTTTAGAATTTCCTCCTTCTCCAAGTCTAGGCTTACTGAAATAACACACATTTGACTTGATATTTTAGATATTTAAAGATAATATGCAATTTAAAAAGTGGTTGACTATTACATCCAGATACTAAAGATCTAGGACATTAAGCAATTGGTGAAGATGTCTGTACATACGTAGATGAATGTACCAGACCATATGCTTTCTCAGTTTTAATAACAGATCTTTGAAAGCAAACTAAGTATTAAGTATCTCTTAATGAAGGATTAAGTTAGACTATCCACAGAATGAAATACCATACAATCTTTCTTTTTTATATTTTTTATTTATTAGAGATAGAAATAGAGAGAGAATGGGTGCATCAGGGCCTCTAACCACTATAAACGAACTCCAAAGGCATGTGCCACCATATGCATCTGGCTTACAGGGATTCTGGGGAATCAAACCTGGCTGTTTAGGCTTCCTAGGCAAGTGCCTTAACTGCTAAGCCATCTCTCCAGCCCATGTACAATCTTATTAAAAAGAATAATGCAGGAGCTGGAGAGACAGCTCAGGGGTTAAAGGCACCTGTTTACAAAGCCTGATGGCCTGGGTTCGATTTCCCAATACCCACATAAAACCAGATGCACAAAGTGGTACATTTAGCTGAAGTTTGTTTCAAGTGTCAAGAGATCCTGGCATGTCCATTTTCTCTCTCTCTCTCTGCTTAGAAATAAATAAAGTTTGTTTTTTTTTAAAAAAAATGGATAATTTAGGTTAATATTGATTGACATGGAATGGGAATAAATAATTAGAAAAAATGTACCAAATAATAAGAACTTGTCACCTCTGGGTAGTAAGATTTGGGAGTGTGTGCATCTGGAGTTCATTAAAAAGAGAGAGAGAGAGAGAAAGAGGTAGATAGAGAGAAAGAAAGAATGGGCATCTCAGGGCCTCTAGCCATTGCAAATGAACTACAGATACATGTGCCCCCTTGTGCATCTGGCTTACATGGGTCCTGGGGAATTGAACTGGGGTCCTTAGGCTTTGCAGGCAAATGCCTTAACCGCTAAGCCATTTCCCAGCCCCTCCCCCTTTTTTAATTTGTGTGTGTGAGAGAGAGGAAGAATGAATTGGCGCACCAGGGCCTCCCCAGCTGCTGCAGTTGAACTCCAGATGTGTGCACTACCTTGTGCGCATGTGTGACCTTGTGTGCTTGTGTTACTTTGTGTGTCTGGCTTATGTGGGACCTGTACAGTCAAACATGAGGCCTCAGGCTTCACAGGTAAGCACCTTAACCACTAAGCCATCTCTCTACCCCTGTTTCTTTCTTTTTTTTTTTACATTATTTATTTATTTGTGAGAGAGGAAGAGGAAGAGGAAGATAGAGATGAAAGAGAGAATGGGCACACGAGGGCCTCCACCAATTGCATATGAACTGCAGATGCGTGTGCCACCTTGTGCATCTGGCTTATGTGGGTATTGGGGAATTAAACCTGGGTCCTTAGACTTTGCAGGCAAGCACCTTAGCTGCTAAGCCATCTCTTTATCCCTCTTTTATAATCAAGGGAAAATTTGACAGTGTTACTGAAGAAAAGACATAGTAATTGAAAATATCTCAAAAAAAAAAAAAAAAAAGAAAAAGAAAGTATCTCCAGTTTGCTGCTATGATGACTAATTCCCTTCATGGTCTGTTGTATTGAGTGGGAAAGGTGACTTAAAAATATTTTTTTTTTTTTTTTGTTCTCTTGGCTGTTCATTCTCCTGGCACCCGACTCTCCTGGTCCTTGCTTTGATTCCAAAGACCAAACCAAAGACCTACATACAGATGGTGATGAGACATCAGGCTGGTTCATAAGTGCTCAGCACTGCAGTATCTCTATCACACCTTCCACGGCTCAGGGTCCATTGCGGAAGAGGCGGCGGAAAGACTGTAAGCGCCAAAGGAAGGGTAGGAGGACTGCTTACAGTGTGCTCTTTGAGACACAAGATGGTCTGGATATCCATGACCTCACAGTGCCTGACACTACCTACACAAGACCATCATAATAGGATGAAAAGATCATGACATTAAAATAAAAGAGAAAGCCAGGCGTGGTGGCGCACACCTTTAATCCCAGCATTTGGGAGGCAGAGGTAGGAGGATCATCGTGAGTTCAAGGCCACCCTGAGACTACATAGTGAATTCCAGGTCAGCCTGAGCTAGAGTGAGACCAGACCCTACCTCAAAAAACTAACTAACTAACTAACTAACTAAATAAATAAATAAATAAATAATTTTAAAAAGAGACTGAGAGGGGGAGAGGGTATGATGGAGAATGGAGTTTCAAAGGCGAAAGTGGGAGGAGGAAGGGAATTACCATGGGATATTGTTTACAATTATGGAAGTTGTCAATAAAAAAAAGAGCCTCTCCACTTTGGGCCTCTAAATAGATAAACCCCTTCCTGAAGAGCGGTCATCATCCCATTTCCCCAACAGCTGCTAGAGTTTGTTGTCAGGAGCAGGAATGAAGGAGGAACAGGAGAAAGACAGCTTTCTGCAGTCAGCCAGCCCAAGACAAAGGCCTGAGGAAAATGTGGATGCTGCTTTGCCTGCCCTGGCAGGACTAGAACCTGAGAATGAGCCAGCCTCATGGCTACAAGCCTTTCCTCGGCATCTTTGGTACTATCTTCCCTACTTTCTGCGTCTTGGCAGCTTGCTCCTCCTGAGTCAACCAACCAATCAGATCCCTCCTTTCCTCACTGGGGTCCAGTGACAAGTCTCATCCTAGTTGGGTGTTTAACCCTTAAATGAGCCTGGCTTTTCATTCTCCCTGTGCCTGACTCTCCTGGTCCCTGGGAAAGCGGGGACTTCTTATGCAGGCACTTTCCTGTCCTGTTTTGGGGTGCTTTTTTTATATTGCTACAAGTATGGTCTTTGTTTGGACGATGTTAATGAGTCTTTTCACTATCTCCCTGTCCCCTCTGATCTCTTGGGGGGCCGGTATCTTCTGTCTCGAGCTCCCCTGTGCTTTGTACGCCCTCTCCAGAGGCTTCTTCCCTATGTGAAGGTGATCCCACTCTCCCCCCTTTTCAGCTGGGTAGGCCTTGAGCCTTTCAGCTACACTTCCCTCTGGATTCCAGTTCTCCCTAAAATAAGCTTCATAATTTATATTCAAAAAGGATTTTCTTTTCTTTTTTAAGATAGGGTCTTGCTTTAGCCCAGGCTGACTTGGAATTCATGTTGTATTCTCAGGGTGGCCTTGAACTCAAGGCAGTCCTTCTACCTCTGCCTCCCAAGTGCTGGGATTAAAGGCATGCATGCCTGGCAGGATTACTTTTTTAAAAAATGATTTATTTATTTATTTACTCATTAGAAAAAAAAATAGATGGGTACACCAGGGCCTTTAGCTGCTGCAAACAAACTCCAGACGCATGTGCCATCTTATGCATCTGGCTTTATGTGAGTACTGAGGAATCGAACCTGGGTTGTCAGACCTTGCAGGCAAGAACCATAACTGTTGAGCCATCTTTCCAGCCCATACATTTTATTTTCTGATCCAGTTAATTTCAATTCAACTGAACTCTCTTTTTACCTGTCACTTAAGTTATTTTTTTCTTTGGAGTATATTCCATCTTTCTCCAAGTTTTTTTTTTTTCCTGAGCTATTATTCTTGGATTATAACATGTATTTGAGAGTTTGTTATAGGCAATTTTAGGAAACCTATAGATTATAAAACAGAATGACTCATGAAGCCTGTCTATCAATTATGCACTGCTGAATAGCAAACCACTTCAGCAGTTTGTGGCTCAAAAGAGCCACCATTTTATTTGCTCATAATTAGGCCAGTACATTTGTCTACAGCCTGCCTGGCCTGAGGTCATTCATGTGGTTACAGTCCTCCGCCGCTTGCGTTAGAGCTGTCAGCCTAGAGGCTTTGAGCTTGGTGGCCTCAGAGCTGCATGCTGTCCTGTCTCCTCTTCCAGCAGTTAGTCAGTCTTCCTTTTATAGAGGTACCATGTTCCAAGAGGACTAAACCTAAAAGTCACTCTGCTAGGTGTGCTGCTCAAAGCAAGTCACAAGGCCAGCCTGAGTTCTAGAGGGTGGAAATAGAGATCTTCACTTGGTGAGAAGTGCTGCTGTTATTATTAGAGAACTGTGTACACATGGGAGGGTGTAGCCATCAGCCGATCACAGTCTGCTTCCAAGAACACTGCTGCACTCCATGATGTCCCTTTGGATGACAGTGACCTGGGGTCGATACTGTTACCCCATTATGAAGGTGGGGAGGATAAGTAACTTGCTCTAGAGTTTTGATGGGGTTAGGGGCAGATCTTACAAGTGAGGAATGATCACCCTATCCTAGTGAAGTAACTTGCTCAGGAGCATTGATGTGGTGAGGGGCAGACCCTACGAGTTAAAGATGGTCACCCTGTACTAGTGAAGAGACTTTGTTTAGAGTGTTGATGTGGTAGTGAGTTAGGGATGGTAACCCTAGACTTGTGCTTCTTAAGCTCAACAGTGTAGAACTCCCATGGAAGAGAAAGGTGAGGAGTGAAAGTGATCTTTAAAATCTCAAAAAAATCTAACACCTTAAAATTTGGAATAAATTTTGCATTCTATGATATATTCCTTTGCCTTCACAAAATTAAGTTTCAAATTTAACCTTATTTGCCAATCAAATTAAGTATCCCTCAACCCTCCCCCCTTGTTTTGCTTGTGTATATAAATTGGTTTGTGTGCATGAGATGTGTATGTGGTGATACATGTATATGTGCCCCACGTGTTTGCCTGCAGTGGAGTGTGCTCTGCTTCGGTGGTGGGAGTGGAGTGTACTGCAGAGCAGGTGCCCTGCCCCATCGCTCTTCCACTGATTTATTTTATTTATTTATTTATTTTATTTTATTTTATTTTATTTTGTTTTTTTTGAGGTAAGATCTCACTCTAGCTCAGGCTGACCTGGAATTCACACTGTAGTCTCAGGGTGGCCTCGAACTCACAGAGATCCTCCTACCACTGCCTTCCAAGTGCTGGGGTTAAAGGCGTGCGCCACCACGCCCGGCCCGCCTATTCTTTTTTTTAAATTTATTTTATGGGGGAGAGAGAGACCTGGCACAGCAGGGCCTCTAGCCACTCCCTGCACAGGAAGTCCAAGACTTTGAAATCCCATGGTCCTCTAAGAGTATCTTTCAGACACAGACTGAGTCCTGAGTCCTTGGTCATTACTTCACCAAGATAGTACCCAGTGGGGGACTTGTCACTTCCCAGCAGTAGGAATGGATGCAGGGCAGTGAAAGCCAGGGCTTCCTCGATCCAAACGCGTTCGGCCACTTTGAGGAAATTGCTCTGTGCATTGTCCTAACATCCCTGTTTCATTCTTCCAACTACAAATGTGTCCAAGGGTTCCTAAACCCTGGCTTGAGAAGTGTTCTTTCTTTTTTTTTTTTTTTTTTTTTTTCGAGGTAGGGTCTCACTGTAGCCCAGGTTGATCTGGAACTCACTATGATGTAGTCTCAGCCTGGCCTAGAAGTCACCTTGGCCTCCCAAGTGCTAGGATTAAAGGCATGCATATCATACCTGGCTCAGTAGATGTCTCTTTAATGGTGCTAATCTCCTTAGCTTTGACTGTCCTGTGAGCTCTGGTTTCCTTGCCTGAAACTTTGAACTCGTTCATATTTCTTTCCTTGCAAAACTTCACATTTTTCATGTCTTTCTCCTCTGCATTTTGCTATTTCACAGTAGAAGTGAATAAGAGCAGCTTAGAGAGGCCAAACCACTGGCTCAGTGCTAGTCTTGCCATTTCTCTGCCAAATGTATTAGTCCATTACCTTTAAATTCAATTTTGCTGCTGTACGTGGTGGTGCGCATCTTTAATTCCAGCATTTGGGAGGCAGAAGTAGAAGGATCACTGTGAGTTCGAGGCCAGACTGGGGTAGAGTGAGACCCTACCTCAGAAAAATAAACAACCAAAAAAAAAAAAAAAAGTAGGGCCGGGGAGAAGGCTTAGCAGTTAAGTGCTTGCCTGTGAAGCCTAAGGACCCTGGTTCGAGGCTTAATTCCCCAGGACCCACGTGAGCCAGACGCACAAGGTGGTGCATGTGTCTGGAGTTGGTTTGCAGTGGCTGGAGGCCCTAGTGCCCATTTTCTCTTTCTCTCTTTGTCTGTCACTCTCAAATAAATAATAAATAAATAAATAAACAAAAAAATTCTTTAAAAAAAAAGTCCACTCTGGTCAAGTTCTCAGGATGCGGGCAGTATTCAGCCAGCTTCTTTGCCAGAACAGCTGTGTGAACCACCTCTATTCGAACTAGTTCAAGTCCCAACAGAGTCCTTATTCTCCTCTGAAACCTCATGCAGCCAACCCCCATGGTCCTCATTTCTCTCAGCCTTACAGTCTTCCAAAATCGCACCAGAATGGCACGTTAGGCTCTACTTACAGTATTCTCGGGCTTCTCTTGCCCCCATTTCCAATTCCTCCACATTCCTCCTGCAGACGACCTCCTGAGACAAGAAGCCCATGGTCAGAACTATCACGGCAGCGGCCCTACTTCCACTGCTAGTTTCCTGGCTTGGTACCAGTTGTCTGCGGCGGTGACTTTCCCATTGCTGTAAACAGAAACTTGACTGTGGGGACATTGGTGTGGGCACAGTTGTGGGGACCAGGGTAGTTTATAAACGGAACCCTGCCCTCAGCAGATGCTCAAACCTGTCAATACCTTGATCCTGGACCTTTCAGCATCCAGCACAGCAGCGACCTTCCCAGGTCTTGGCAGGTTTGAGCCTCTGCTGAGGGCAGGGTTCCGTTTATACCCGGCTCTTTCTGGCAGGTTTTCGTGATGGGGAAGTGACAAACAGGCTCCCTCACCCTTCAGCTGAGATGATCATTCCAACCCTCACGAACTAGTTACTATCCAAAAGCTTCCACTTGCTAACAGAAGCTCCTAACTGAAGCTCCGTTCAAGATTTTAGCAAATGAATTGGGGGGGGGGTAAATATTTAAACACGGCAGTGTATAATGATGGTATCAGTGTTACCTTGGTAATTGACGGTTGGTTTTGTTCCTTCTTGTCTCAAAGACACAGTGTCTTTTTATTTGCACACCGGAGAGCTGGGGAGCTGCTTTTCCTATCTGTGGCCTGTGATTGTGGCTGGTTTTGAAGTACCTCTTGGAGCCCTTCAGTCCAGCCTTCTTTTCCTGACTCCTGATGTAATCACCACCTCAGGGTGTAGTCACCTGTCCTGTCAGCCCTGGACTCTTCTTTTCAATTGTGCACCCCTGTTTGCTGCTATTCAGGTCTGCTACTGCTACAAGAGGTTTTGAGAGGGGCACTTGACACTTTTGTTTAATTAAGGTCTCCAGTCAGTGTTCTGTTAACTGTAGAGTTGTATGTAGGCTCTTTTTCCCCATTACTTTTACAGTTTCATTGTATGCTGAGTTATAAACTTTTCTATGGCAGTCATAATCTGTGGGTGGTTCTTGTTTGACCAGGTCTTTTTGCAAGCAGAGACATCTCAAGACAGAGTTCTGTTCTAACACTTAGCATTGGTTTTTAAGATGTCCTTTTCTAATTGTTGGAGACACTGATTTTTACAGCCTCAAGCCACATTATGTGAAGCGCCACTTAGAAACCGCCCTTTTCTCTTGCCTTTTTAGTTTGTCTCATGGTTTTTGCAGATGTTTTGAAACTTTAGAATCCTTGAACTTAATTCTGAAAATAATGCTAGTAGCGTTCTACAGTGAAAAAGAAATACTTTCTGATTATTTTTCATTGCTGGTGTCCTTACGTTTTAGTATACAGAACATAATTTGTCAGTGCTCCAGCTCCCAGCTCTCAGAGCTCCTCTAAGAACGTCCAGGCCTCAGTCTGGGCCCTCTCTTCCCCACCCTGCTGATTGGTGATTGCTGTTGTGGTTGTAATGATAAATAATTTGCAGGTCGAAGTTAGGAAGAGACCATTTGCCAGTACAGTAGGACAGTTTGAAGGAATCACTTGTTTGAGTTTACTAGCTGCAAAGCTACCAAGAGTCCCTGTTAGTATATCTCAGCATTATAAGATGGTGAATGACACCCGCTCTACTGGGGTAGACTGTGAGGCGGGCTAGCTCATGGAAAATATATTCCACTATGCTACAGGCTCTTACTGGACAATCAGCCTTCCTAGTAAACAGCAGTCTTGTAGTGACAGAGCTCCCAGTGTGCCTGTTCCTTTAACTAGCAGCCAGCAATGATGAGCTTTCTTTCCTGTAGATAATGATATCAGATATCAGTCAGCCATAGACTGGAAAGGTAACATTTGTAGGGAGGGAACTCTGGTAGGTCTTATCTATAGTCTCTTGGCCACATAATTAATTGTAAATGCTGTGGCCTCATGGTACTTTTTTTTAAAAATAGAGATGGCTTAGTGGTTGAGGCGCTTGCCTGCGAAGCTTAAGCACCCATGTTCGACTCTGCAAGTCCCACGTAGGCCCGATGTACAAGGTAACACAAGGGCACAAGGTCACAAAAGCTCGCAAGATGGCACATGCATCTAGAGTTGGATTGCAGTGGCTGGGGGCCTTGGAACACCAATTCTCTCCCTCTTTCTCTTGCTCTCACTCTCACTCTCTTGCATAAAAAAAAAAAAAGTTTACTTGTTTGAGAGAGAGACAGACAGAGAATGGGTGCACCAGGGCCTCTAGCCACTGCAAAAGAACTCCAGACACATGCACCATCTTGTATATCTGGCTTTACTTGAGTACTAGGGATTCAAACTCCTTAGGCTTTGCAGGCAAGTGCCTTAACTACTGAGCCATCTCCAGCCTGCATATTTCTTCTTTTAACAGTGCTTCAGTATACGAAAATAGCATTGGCTTTGAAGATTCTACATGATTTCAGTTAAGGCTGTGATGTACATCAGAACACATTTACATGTTACATCCAATGTAGCATTACTGGTTTTCACAGATTGAGTGGTTTCGTTCGTTCTTCTTTTTTTTTTTTTCCCTGGCTTTTCAAGGTAGTGTCTTGCTCTAGCTCAGGCTGATCTGGATTTCACTATGTAGTCTCAGGGTGGCCTTGAACTCACAGTGATCCTCCTGTGTCTGCCTCCTGAGTGCTGGGATTACATCTGGCTTTGAATGGTTTCCTAATTAAATATCAAAGCTCACAGAGATTATACCTTTGAAAATGTTAATATACACAAAACCCATAAAAGGTAATTTGGAATTTGATTACAATAAGAATTGCATACATTTGGTTCTTGTGTAGAACTAAAATGCCCAAATGCTTGCAGAAGTTTACGCTTAATAATTTTTTCCTGTTGATGAAATATCATGTGTTTGCCAAAGATTGAGAAAATTTTGTAGATGTGTAGAAGGGAGCAAAAGTAATTCACACTCTTCTTACTCAGAGAAGATTTTGCTAATACTTGCTATAGATCCATTCAGCCACTTGTTCCCCAGTAAACATCATATGAAGCAAATGCTTCCAGGAAGAAGTGAATATGTAATGTGAACTGACTGTGTTCACCTCACTGTCTCTTAGATTTCAGGTCCATGAGGTGGGCTTCCCCACCAAGAGGGAAAGGGGAGCTAGGCCAGGTGTGCGGTACACATCTTTAATCCCAGCACTCAGGAGGCAGAAGTAAGAGGATCGCTGTGAGTTCAGGACCACCCTGGGACTACATAGTGAATTCCAGGTCAGCCTGGGCTAGAGCGAGACCCTACCTTGAAAAACAAAACACTACCAAAAAAAAGGGGAGGGGGAGATGGCCCCTCGACCTGCTTAGACTGGCCATTGGCCGTGGTGGAGCATCTGTCTGTGTCTTTATCCTACTACCGGTCAGTGTTGAGTGCTCTTGGTTGCAGAGGAGACTTGTGGTTTCCCTTGGTGTGGCTTGTTGACCTAAGCTCCATCAGTTCTTATTAACCCTCTGTAAGGAAGTCTTTGTATTGGCTCTTGTTCAAAAGAATATTCCTACTCAGAAGTGTAATGACGTCCTGGTTACTTGTGCCATGTAGCAGCAAGGTACAGTGTCTCGATGCTCTCAGGGATTTCTATTAGCATCTACTCTCAAATCTCCCACCCACCCACACACACACCCTCAGGTAGGGTCTCACTAGCCTAGGCTGACCTGGAATTCACTATGTAGTCTCAGGGTGGCCTTGAACTCAAGGTGATCCTCCTACCTCTGCCTCCAAGTGCAGCAATTAAAAGCATGTGCCACCACACCCAGCTAAAAGGTGTCAGTCACTCCAACAGGAGGAGTATAAGCGGCTACATGCAGGGCTTGATCTGAAGGAGTGGCTGTAGAAAATGAATAACTATTGTGATAAACTGCTTGCATACCAAAGAAGACTGCTGAGTTTACAAGGCTTCCATTCCAACATACAAATGGCTCAAGAGACTTTAATGAAGGTAAAATTGTCAGAAGATTGGCAGTTATAGGTGACATGGCATTTCTGTCACCCAGAAACTATGGCAGTAGGAAGCTGTTGTCCCTACCAGGAGCCAGAAGGAAAGACCCTCAGACAATTGCTGGGTGCAAGGGGTCGGCAGTGTACCAGAACAGAGGGGGTGCGGGGAGGCAGGGCTCCTCTCCCCGCCGCCCTCCTCCTTCAGCTCCTTCCTTTGCCTGCTGTTGGCCAAACCTACCTGAAACTTGACAGCAAGTAACCTAGGGATGAACCTAGCAGGTGAGCCAGCCTCGTGGGACACAGAACAGGACCAGAACGGTAGAAAACTGGTGTGGAAATTAAAAAGGAATTAAGTAAAATATCTGAGAACATATTCCCAATTGTCATTTTTATCGTTTTATGCCATCTTCCCCATTTTCCCAAATACGAAAACAAACTTTAAAGCTTGTAACCTCTTGCTTATGACTTCATTCTGTCTTTTAAATGGAATTAGTCCAGTTGCCCTATGCGTGTCAGCAAAATTAAATACCAAAAGAGACTCTCCATTGTTGTCAGAAGGGGAAGATCACTGAGATCTGCTGTTGGGGCATTTTGTTCTTGGTTAAAATTAAACTTGCATTTTTTCAAAACATATTAACTGTACAAGTGATTTATCCTAAAAATTTTTAAACTTGTACTTATTTTATTTTATTTTTTGTTTTTTTTCAAGTAGGGTCTTGCTCTAGCCCAGGCTGACCTGGAATTCACTATAGAGTCTCAGGGTGGCCTCAAACTCACGGCAATCCTCCTACCTCTGCCTCTCAAGTTCTGGGATTAAAGGCTTGCACCACCATCTTTTTTGAATTTTAGAAAGGTTTTTTTTTTAATTTTAAAATATTTATTTATTTATTTGAGAGACAGAGGGGAAGCAGATAGAGAGAAAATGGGCACGCTAGAGCCTCTAGCCACTGCAAATGAACTCCGGAAACATGTGCCATGTAGTATATCTGGTTTTATGTGGGTACTGGGGAATTGAACCTCGGTCCTAGGCTTTGTAGGCAAATGCCTTAGCCACTGAGCCATCTCTCCAGCCCCTAGAAAGGTTTTATTATAGAGATTATAGAGTTTAAGAGAATGAAAGAATGCCAAGCACCAGCCCAAGGGGAGGCAGAAGAGGGGTTCTTGGAAATGGGAACTCCCGTGAACCTTTATTAACAACCTCCATACAGATAGATGTACAGTGTACTCTGACCATAATCCCCTTCCCCCACCCTGCTTTGTCCTCCCATCCATACACCTTCTCTACTGAACCCCTTCTTCCCAGCTAGTCTTTCTTCTATTTTGATGTCATTTTTTAAAAAATATTTATGTGTTTATTTATTTGACAGAGAAAGAGGAACAGAGAGAGAGAGTATAGGTGCATCAGGGCTTCTAGCCACTGCAAACAAACTGCAGACACATGCGCCCCCTTGTGCATCTGGCTTCTGTGGGTCCCAGGAACCTGGGTCCTTTGGCTTTGCAGGTAAATGCCTTAACCGCTAAGCCATCCCTCCAGCCCTTGATGTCATTTTTTTTTGTTTATTTGTGCTCTTACATCATGCAGGTCTGGATTTAATGACATACTGCTGAAATGTTTTTGCTGTTGTTAAAGTTAAGATGTAAAAGTAGGACATGAAAGAAGTCCTTGCTTATTATTCCTTCAGATTTAGTTCTATTTATTTAATATATTTCTTTTTTCTTTCTTTTCAAGGTAGGTCTCACTCTAGCTGAGGCTGACCTGGAATGTGGTATCAGGATGGCCCCAAACTCACGGCAGTCCTCCTGCCTATGCCTCTCAAGTGCCTGAATTGAAAGGCATGCCTAGCCGTAGGTCTATTTAAAATGAAATGAGTTTGCAAGAGTTTTACTTAGCCAATCTAGAAACACAAGAAAAAAAATTTAGCTTATCAAAAGAAAGTTGTAAAAAAAAAGAGTCTGTTTTAATCCTAAACTTAGATGAGGATTGGATTTTGAAAAACAGAAAGATATTCTGTAGACATTGATAATGAAGTAGTGAAAAGAGGCCCCAACCTAGCTAGTAATAGCCAGTGCTTTTAAAAAAGCATCAGCTGGGGGATTAAAAAGAGGAAGAAGTGGGGCTGAGAAGATGGCTCCGCAGTTAAAGGTGCTTGCTTGCAATGCTTGCTGGCCCGGGGTTCAGTTTGGTTCTTTGGACTCACCATGTTTTTTCCAGTTGTTTTTCTTGAGGGTTTTTTTTTTTTTTTTTTGTCTGTCTAGCACATAATCTGACAGTCTTCTGCTTCCTAGTCCCACTTTAAAAGCCATCTCCTCACAAAAGTCTTCCTTGGCGTTCCAGACAAAAGCCACTCATCTTAATTACTTGCTCTAAAGCATGTGTATTCAGGCACCCTGCTTGTCTCCTTCCAAGTGCCCTTTCAAGTCTGTTCAAGGTCTGAAGGCTGTCTCCTCTGCTTGATTGTAAACACGGGAGAGAGGGTCCGGGTCTCGGCTTGTTATCTGCCTCCTAGGTGACGGAGCCTCTGCTCATCAGAGAATTGCAGGGGGAAGGAGGACAGCGCTGGTTTCCAGCCTGATCTCGCTACTCCCCAGCTCCCCTTCTGTAGAATTCGCGTCTTGGAATCTCAGGTTTGTAATCTGTAGAATGGGCTGATGATGGTAACGGCTGCCCCTGACCGACTGCTTAGGCCGTGCCGAGCGCTGCGCTGTACTTGCATTACCTTCTCCAGCTTCATTAGAGAGGTGAAAAGACTTGCTTGAGGTCACACAGCAAGTAAGTGAAAAACAATTTCCAGTCCTGGTCTGGTTAATTCCTAATGCACTGTTCTTAGCAGGCCCAAGGGAAGAAAGAGGTCTTCACTACAGGAAGCCTAGGATCTGTGCTGGGAATGGTGCTGCTGGCTAGCCAGAAACAGCCTGTAGAGCTAAGATTGATTTTAGGAACCAGAATAAGACATTAACTGCATCTACATGAAGAGCTAGGCCACCTCAACAATTTCTGAGGAAGTTATCTGGGTTTAGCAGCAGCAGCTTATGGTGCAAATGCCCTGAGTCACGACAGTGTTTGAGGCTGCTGGGAATTGGCTCTGCTCATTGTAAACAGAGCTTAGCTTTCCAGGGGTTAAGAGAGTCAGAACCCTTGCAGGCTGGGCCAGCAGTTTCTGCTTTGGCTAAACACTATAAGAAACCTTGACAGGTTTTTTTTTTTTTTTTTTTTTTTTTAATTTATTTACTTGAGGGAAAGAGAAAGGCAGATAGAGAACGGGCATGCCAGGGCTTCCAGCCACTGCAAACACACTCCAGACACATGTGCCACCTTGCGCATCTGGCTTACATAGGTCCTGGAGAATCGAACAGGTGCCTTCACCGCCAAGCCCTCTCTCCAGCCCCGGACAGGTTTTATCTTTTGAACATTTTTTGGAAACAGGAAGTCCTCAGTTGAAATACATTTTGAGGACGGAAAACCAAAGCCCTTCTGGTTCTACATCTCTAGCAGAGGACACGCTTGTTGCGTCCTACGTCGGCACACGGAGAAAAGGAGTCAGCATCTGAGGTGACTAGCAGATTATCATTATCTTTGACATTTTGAGGAAGGCGCTCACTCTAGCTCAGGTTGACCTGGAGCTCATTCTGTAGCCCAGGCTGGCCTTGAACTCATGGTGATCCTCCTACCACAGCCTCTTAAGTGATGGAATTACCAGTGTGAGCCGCAGGGCCGGCTGATAATTGGGTTATGTGTGTATTTGTGTGTGTATTGAGGTGTAGGTATGCAGACCACATGCACATGCATTTGCAAATGCTTGTGCCTCGTGCCCTCATGTGCAGAGGCCAGAGGAGAACATCTGGTGTCTCCTCTGTGTCACCCTTCCATGTTGTTTCCTTGTGACAGTTTTGGTCTGAGGACAGAGCTGCCACTTTCTGCAGACCTTAGAGTCCCAGAGGTTGTGTAGTCTCTGGCCCCACGTGACTGTGCTACAGATGTGTGGGGGTACGCCCAGCTGTTCATGTGGTACTGGGGATTGAACTCACATGGTCTCAGGCCTCATGCCTGCATAGCAAGCACTCTTACCCACTGAGCCATTCCCCCAACCTGAACAATAGATTTTTATATTCAGTTGTTGTGGGTAATTCTGGCTTTACAGTTTTTCTTTTTTACATTTTTATTTATTTTTGTGGGGGGAGGGAAGAATAGGCAAGCCAGGGCCTCCATCCACTGCAAATGAACTCCAGATGCCTCTGGCTTATGTGGGTACTGGGGAATTGAACTTGAGTACTTAAGCTTCACAGGCAAGCGCCAGCTAAGCCATCTCCCCAGCCCTATTACATTTATTCTGTGAAAGTAATTTACCTGGCCCAGTGGTTGGCAACATTGTACCTGTTATTTCATCTTTCTGTATTCTTATATGGAAGTTGGGAATAATTAAACTATTTACCTCATCAGTTTGTTAATGCATCTATATGAAGCCTGGTACAAAAATCAACTGCCCAACAGTTATAACTGCTGCTGCCAATATCACATCCATTTGCTCATGCCTTTTTGATGGCTATGTACTGTTTACCTGTCAAAAACAACTTGATTATAACACAGGAAATGATACTTTTTTAAAGTTATGAGTTTTTGGCTGGGTGTGGTGGCGTATGTCTTTAATCCCAGCATTCAGGAGGCAGAGGTAGGAGGATGCCATAAGTTCAAGACCACCCTGGGACTACATAGTAAATTTCAGGTCAACTTGTGCCTAGAGCAAGACCCTACCTTGAAAAACCAACATATATATCTTATGATTTTAGGGTATATAAAGATAATAAAATTGGCACTAGAAAAGGGTAAGAGAGGACTTATTAGGAAGGTACAAGTATTTCCTAGGTAGGAAAGGTATAGTTTGAACATAAAAGCTAATAGTTACACATCTCATTGCATGTGAAAACTCTCTTTCCCATATATTCTCCCTGAGAAGCTGGACTGACTGTGGCTATTATACAGGTGAGAATGTCTGGGAAAATTTAATGACGGCATGGGCTGGTCTGGTCATATGAAACTGAAGGGTAACTAGTCATATGATAGTTTGATGATCAGCATCTTGTTCATGATTTATCAGGTAGGCCACAAAATAAAGGGGCTAAAGATGTTGATTTACTGTAGAGGTGATTCATATAGTAATTTTAAAATGTCAAAAAATTTTTTTTTTTTGAGAGAGAGAGAGAGAATGGGCGTGCCAGGGCCTCCAGCCACTATAAACTAACTCCAGACGCGTGTGCCCCCTTGTGCATCTGGCTCACGTGGATCCTGGGGAATTGAGCCTCGAACCGGGGTCCTTAGGCTTCACAGGCAAGCGCTTAACTGCTAAGCCATCTCTCCAGCCCTAAAATGTCAAATCTTAAAAGCCTGTTAAAACCCAATGGTAAAACTTGATTTCTAATACCAATGAAATGAATGAACGGGGAATAGTGTTTAATAAGATAAACCTTTCTTCTAGTGACAGGAAGCAAAGATTTGCAGATGACATGTATGTACTCTCCTGGCTCCTCCTACGCCTTCCGCTGTGATGGGATATGGGAAAGGGACACAAAGCCAACTGAAGCAGCTCCCCTGGCTGGAAGAGGGCTCAGTGGTAAAGCGCCGCCTCGCAAGCATGCAGACCTGAATCATATCCTGAATTCCTGAGTAAAGTGCAGGGCGTGGCGCACCTGTAATCCCAGCACTAGGAAGACGTAGAAAGGGTCCCTGAAGCTGCTGGCGAGCCAGTCTAGCCTCGTTGGTGAGTTCCAGGCCACTGAGAGACCCTGTATAAGAGGATCCCAAAGGATAACGTCTGGAGTTTTCTTTTGGCCTCCACATACACGAGCACACATGTACACACCTGTGCCCATATACATACACACATGCATCTACAGATGCACACCACTCAGACATGCCAGAAAGAATAAAAAAGAACTTCCAGTGGATAAAGCTGAGACAATTAATTAGTTTTTCTAAAATTTTATATTTTTAATGTTCAAGCTTGAACCCAGGACCTTGTTCATGTTCTTTTACTAATGCACATCCCCAGTTTAAACTGGAATAAACTGAGCACTGGAACACATTATTAGATTAAAATATGGCAAATATCCACGAGTCCTTCCTGAAAGAAAAGAAGTGATCGAATAAACAAATGGGAGATAATTGACAGATCTCTCATGTGGGAGATTTTTAAGAATTTCAGGGCTGGAGAAATGGCTCAGTGGTTAAGGTCTTTGCCTGCAAAGCCTAACAATCTTGGTCTGATTCCCCTGTACCCATGTAACCCCGATGCACAAAGTAGCGCATGAAACTGGAGTTTGTGTGCAGTGGCTAGAGGCCCTGGCATGCCCATACTCTCTCTTTCTCCCACTCTCTTTTTCACACACACATTCTCTGTAACTCTCTGCTTGCAAATAATCCAGCCTCCAATAGGAGGAACCTGTCTACCTCTTCAGTGTAAGCTGTGTATAGTGGCTTCCTTCAGATTATCCCAGTATGGAAGGGTAGAGGGAGATAGCTTTTGGATAGTGGCCTGAGAAATGAATTTTTTCTTTTCTACCTATGACTATAAAAGTTCTCTGTGAGCAAACTAAAACTAAACTAATGAGATTTTATGAAACTAAAAAATTTCTGGGGCTGAAAGATGGCTTAGTGGTTAAAGCACTTGCCTGCAAAGCTAAAGAACCCAGCTTCCATTCCCCAGTATCCATGTTAAGCCAGATGCACAAGGTGACACATGTGGCTGGAGGCCCTGGCATGCCCATTCTCTCTCTGTCTCTCAAATGAATGAATAAATAAGTTAATTAATTAATAAAATATTTTTAAAGTTTCTGTATAACACAGGACACAGTCAACATAGTTAAGAGACTACCTCAGGAAAGGAAAAAAAAGATAAGCCATCTATCTGGTTGGTAAGGGGTCAATATACAAAGTATATAAGGAGCTTGAATGACTCAATTGCAAGAAAAAAAAAATCAGGGCTGGAGAGATTGCTCAGTGGTTAAGGCACTTGCCTACAAAGCCTAAGGACCCAGGTTCAACTCCCCAATGACCACGTAAAGCCAGATGCACTAGGTGGTACATGTGTCTGGAGTTCATTTGTAGTGGATAGAGGCCCTGGCATGCTCTTTCTCTCCCTCCTTCTCTCTCTCTCTCTCTCTCTCTCTCTCTCTCTCATAAATAAATAAATAATATATTTTACTTGGGACGCAGATGTAGGAGGATCCCCATGAGTTCAAGTCCACCCTGAGACTACTGAGTAAATTCCAGGTCAGGTTGGATTAGAGCAAGATCCTATCTCGAAAAGCCAAAAAAAAAAAAAAAAGATCCAGGGCTAGAGATAGCTTAGCGGTTAAAGTGCTTGCCTGGACCCAGGTTCAATTCCCCACCACCCACAGAGAGCCAGCTGATGCACAAGGTGGTACATACATCTAGAGTTTGTTTGCAGTGGCTAGAGGCCCTGGTATACCCATTCATTCTCTCTCTCTCTCTCTAAAATAAAACATTTAAAAAAATCTAATTAAAGGGGCTGGAGAAATGGGTTAGTGGTTAAAGCACTTGCCTACAAAGTCAAAGGACTCAGGTTCAATTCCCCATGTAAGCCAGAGGCACAAGGGGGGCCCGCATCTATCTGGAGTACGTTTGCAGCGGCTGGAGGCCCTGGTGCGCCCATTCTCTCTCTCTCTCTCCTTGCCTATTTCTCTCTCCCAAATAAATAAATAAAAATTTTAAAAAATCTAATTAAAATGGGAAAGAATTCATATATACATTTCTCAAAAGAAAATATACAAATGGTTAAGAGATGTACGAAAAAATGTCTAGAGTTACCAATCAATCAGATGCAATTAAAACTGCACATTACTGCTCATCAGTTAGAGTGACTGTTACCAAAAGGACAGACTCAACAGTTGCCCATGAGGGTGTGGACAAAGGGGAAAGGAGTAGCACAGCCATTAATGGGAAACAATACAGATGCTTCCCCAAGTTAAAACCAGAATTATCCTCACCTCACCACAAGAAATGGGAAGAGTGTGCCTTCGAGACATCTTCACTCCTATACTCAGTGCAGCATTGTGCACAATGGCCACATTATAGCACCAACTTAAATGTCCACTAATTCATGAATGGACAAAGAAAATGTGTGACATATGTGTACAATGGAATACTATTCTGCCTTTAAAAAGAAGGAAATCTTTTCCCTTGTAACAATGTGGAGAAACATGGAGAACATGATGAAATAAGCCAGACACAGATTTCAATATGTGGAACTAAGAAACTTGTAGTAAAAGAAATGCCAGACGTAGTGGCGCACGCCTTTAATCCTAGCACTCAGGAGGCAGAGGTAGGAGGATCACTGTGAGTTCGAGGCCACCCTGAGACTGCATAGTGAATTCCAGGTCAGCCTGGGCTAGAGTGAGACCCTACCTCGAAAAAGCATTAAATAAATAAATAAGAAAGTTGGAGTAATAGAAACAGAGAAAAACAGAGTGATGATTGCCAGGGTCTAACCGTGGGTGATGGGGGGTGGTGGGTAAAGGGGTTTCTTTCGTTTAGAGTGAACAGGTTTTGAGGGTCTCTTGGACAGTGTAGTGACTATAGTGTGTACCTGAACATTGCTGGAATTCATCTTAAATGTTCTCACCATAAAAAATGATAAGCATGAATTAAAATTCAACATGTTCATTAGCTATGACTTACAGAAGTTAGTAAGGGAAACTGGATATGGGATTTATAATCTATAATCTTTACAACTTTTTGATACATTTAAAGTTAAGTTTATTTTAAAGAAAAGATCATATCTAGATTGAGTCAATAATTCAAGTTGAATTTTCATCTTGATGAGAGACGGAAGTAAATGAGATAGCTCTTGGTGTTCGGGGCTTCTGATGGTGTAAAGTGGGGCAGCTTTCCCCGTCTTACAAGGCTGGTGACAGTTTGCTCTAGAGTCCAAGCATGCAGCATTTCTGAATGTTCTCCTGTGAAATTTCCTACTGCCATGGCTTTTCTCCCTTTGCTTCTGCCCAGTAGCAGTCCCTTGAGTGGCATGTGCTGTCCTAGTTAATCAGAGGATAGGAGAAATGAAAAACTCTCCTCTTCCCCCCTCCCACGAAGTTTCAATGGGCAGTGGAAATGTAGGTCAAGTTGCATCACTGTAGAAAGGAGCGAACAGGAAGGTATTTATGAAATGCTGCCAGTCTCTTTCCATTGCGAGTCCTCATGAGCCCGGGTGAGCCTGCGTAGGTGTGAGACACCAGAGCCAGGGGTCATGTTTGTGGTGCCGTCCTACAGGTTAGATTTCAATCCATGAGAAGGCTCTTCCTCTGAAGTAAAATAGCATGCTGGCTTTGTTTCCTTTCCCTCCACCAGCTTCTGGAATTCTCTTTGGCTTTTACTTATTACTGACATATTCCAACAACTTACATTAATTTAGTCAGAAGTTTGAATTGTAAAAACAATTGTCATGTGTACATAAAGATCCATTGTTTGGTAATCACCTCAGTCTAATGTGTCTTGACAGTGTCATGTAATTGGTCACAAGCTCAGGCATCTTGTAGCATGCAGAGGCTGCAGGTAGATCGTGTGTGGACTTTTCACTCAGGTATTAAGTGTACTGTTATGATAAGCTCTCTTGTGTTTTTAAATTTTTTTTAAAAATTATTTATTTATTTGCAAGGAGGGGGTGGGAAATGGGCACACCAAGGCCTCCCACCACTGCAAACTCCAGATGCACTCACCACTTTGTTCGTGTACATGGGTCCTGGGGAATCAAATCCAAGCCGTCAGGGTTTGTAAGCAAGTACCTTAACTGCTGAGCCACTGTCCCAGCCTGTTTTTAATGGGAAAATATGCACTTTAAAACATAAGGAGTCTTTTAACGTGTTTTTATCCTTCTTTCTTTCTTTCTTTCTTTCTTTCTTTTTTTTTTTTTTTTTTTTTTTTTAGGTAGGGTCTCGCTCTCTAGCTCAGGCTGACCTGGAATTCATTATGTAGTCCCAGGGTGGCCTCGAACTCACGGCGATCCTCCTACCTCTGCCTCCCAAGTGCTGGGATTAAAGACATACCCCATCACACCCGGCTTTAACATGTTTTTATTTTTTACACACTTTGTATTCCCTACTCCTTTTGAAAATGTACACATGTTGGCTGTGAACATGTTTTGTGTCTCTGGTGTAACTAACAGTAAGAATAGAACAAACGGGAAGACTTTCTACTCTCGTTATCTCATTTAGGTGCAAAATGAATACCAGGTGATAAAATGGTTAAATAGGCTTTGGTATTATTTAATCTCACATATTGAATTGAATATGGTTTAATTATCTATTTATTTATTTATTTGAGAATGAGAGAAATAGGGAGAGAGAGATACAGAGAGAATGGGTGTACCAGGGCCTCGGGCCACCGCAGACAAGCTCCAGATACGTGCGCTGCCTTGTGCATATGGCTTACATGGGTACTGGGGAATTGAACCTGGGGTCCTCAGGCTTCACAGGCAGGCACCTTAACAGCGAAGCCATCTCAGCCCTCGAGTATGGTTTAAGATATGTTTATAAGTCAAGATACTTTTAGCTACTTGTTACCTTTTTTATTTTGAAATAATTACAGATTCCCAGGAAGTTGCAAAGGTTACCCAGAGAGGGGCCCTCACTACTCTTGCCTAGCTCCTTTCATTAACCAGCCTTTTCTGTACTGCCCACAGTCTCGGTAGGCTGCGGCTGGGTTTGACAACGGCACGAGTGTGTACTTGTCATGTGCTCAGTGCAGTCCCCTGTGCAGGGCTGTCCTTCCCTGTAGGTGTCACCCTTGTGCTGCCCTTTTCTGCCATGCCCCTGCCTGCTACCAGCCCATTCCCACCTCCCAGCAACCACCCATCTGCTCTTCAATTTTGTCCTCTTGGTAGCGTAGCATAAAATTGTTTAAGACTGGCTCCCCCCACCTCAAGTATTTCAGAAAGAATTTAATTTATAAAAGACTATTTTTAGAAAGTTTTTAAAAGGAATATATATTTAAAAGTTGTATCTAATGTTACAACTAACACTAATAAACTGTATTCTTATAGCTTGAGTGTCTCAGACTTTACAATGCTATATTGGACCATCATCTAAAATGACATGTGCCAATCCATAGCACATTATAGCATTACCCTTTTGACTTACTGCTAAGGCTAAAAAAATAAGTGGAGAGTTACATTAAGAAGTTTGTCCCATCAAGGCGTGATGGCACATGCCTTTAATACCAACACTTGGAGGAAGAGGTAGGAGGATTGCCATGAGTTCAAGGCCACCCTGAGACTACATAGTGAATTCCAGATCAGCCTGAGCTAGAATGAGAACCAACCTTGAAAAACCAAAAAAAAAAAAAGAAGAAGTTTGTCCCATTAACAAGAAGATACTATGATAGATCAATGAACAGGAATAAAAATGCAATGCATACTTCACTTACACTGGAGGAAGTATGACCACCTGTGTGTTCATTTCACCTTAAAAGGAGAGAACTTTCTGGAACACGATACATAAATAGATAGCAATAGAAATAGTAGTATAATTGTCATTTTCTTTTTTTTTTTTTTTTTTTTTTTTTTTTGGTTTTTTGAGGTAGGGTCTCACTCTAGCCCAGGCTGACCTGGAATTCACTATGGAGTCTCAGGGTGGCCTCGAACTCACGGCGATCCTCCTACCTCTGCCTCCCAAGTGCTGGGATTAAAGGCGTGCGCCACCACGCCCGGCTAATTGTCATTTTCAAGGTAGTGTCACAGGGCTGCTTTGTGTGAATAGTGTGAAGTGTCACCAATCCAATGCTGGCATTGTGTTAATGAAACTCCTTAGATGTGTTTGTTTGGTCGGAAATGGAGCTCTATGGCTAGGTGAGGCCTGGCCAGGCCCAAGCAGCTTCAGAAAGACGAATCTTCCTCAGATGTCCGTCTACTCTCTAAGAAAATGCAGAGTGCATTGCAGCGTCTGCAGGAGGGCACGTTAGTGCTTGGCTACAAATGACGAGACCATATGGCCAGGCTGACAGCCCTGAGCAAGGAACAGGCAGGCCTCCAGGTGCCAGCCCTTGTGCAGCTCCGGGCCAGGGACGGTGAGGGAAGGTGACGGTGACGCAGCCTGTCCAGAGCTCCTGGGGAGATCTTGGAACTAACATTGGTTTTCATTTAGATCTGGCTTTTCACGTGTTAGACAGGCTTCTTCCTAGTTAGGAAGTGACTCCATGTAATTAACCATCCTGTATGGACTAGCTTCTCGGTTTTCTGTTTATTCCCTGGGCTTTTCCCAAAACTGCGTCATGACTATGATTGAGAGAGTTTCAGGAGGGAAGGAAGGAAGCCTTTCCTGACCATCACTGTACGTCACTCAGTGCACTAGTGACCACGTGCTCTCACATATTAATGACAATGACGGAGAAGGGAGACCAGTCGTTCCTGACCATCACTGTATGTCACTCAGTGTGCTAGTGACCACGCACTCTCACACATTAATGACAATGACGGAGAAGGGTGACCAGCATTTCCTGACCACCACTGTACACCCAGTACACTAGTGACCACATGCTCTCACACATTAATGACAGTGTGGAAAAATTGCATTAATGATATCCCAAAACATTATTCCAAGTGACTTGATCATAAGCCAATTTTCTTGGTTAGACTTACTGTATATAGAGAGAATTTAAAGAATGTTTATTAAGTGATATAATACACACATATATATGCAATGTGTGAGCCATATGGAACATATAGTTATGACACATCCCTCATCCTAACTTTTCATCAACACGAGATAAATTACAAGTTCAAGAAAAACCAACAGATTACAGGAGAGAAAACTGCTTAATCCATAAATGCAAATGTATATATGGTGTTACATAATTATGAAATAAATCCGTCAGTTGTAAATGCTAGACATTCAGAGGACGAAAAGTTATTAATCTCCATGATACCTTGTCACCTGTCAAAGGCAGGTGTTACATACCTCACGGTATGAACTGAGTGTTTGAAGTATTGCATGTAAAAAAGCACATGCACACACACACATACACGCAGGTTGATTTTTATATAGTACTTAATATACATCTGTTCTGTTGACAGTGAAGATTGTGATGATGATAATACACACTGTATTAAGATAGGCCTGCTGCTCTAGCGACCCACAGCCTCTGCAGCCTAACATAATTGTTTTTGGTTTTTTGTTTTTGCTTTTTGCTTATTTTGCTCAGGTCAAATCTGAGTCCGCAAAGAGGCTGTTTTATGTGGTTGTTCAGGAGTGGCTTGGGCCTCCCGAAGGCGCTTGAAGCTCTCCAGTTTGACCAGTAGAGGGTATGAGAGATTGAGGACCCAGTCCCTGAAGTTTGTATGGGTCTAGCCTGTGACTTTTAGAATTTTATTTCTCTCTCTCTCTCTCTCTCTCTTTTTTTTTTTTTTTTTTTTTGCAACAGAGTCTCACTCTAGTCCAGGCTGTCCAGGAATTGACTCTGTAGCTCCAGGCTGGCTTTGAACTCACAGCAATTCTACTTCAGCCTCCTGAGTGCTGAGATTAAAGGTGATGGCCACCTTTTATAATTCTTTAACCTTGGGCCATTGACAGGAGATTAATGTTCCCTTGGTAGCATATTTGGTGGTTAGGGATCCGATCCAGGTCCCTGTCTCGTATGTGTGTACGTATGCGTGCATGCATGCATGTATGTATGCGTCTATTTATCCGGGGGCTGGGGATCGATTCCAGGACTCTGTCTGTGCTCAGTGAGTGCTCTAGCCCTGGACGTAAGCTAGGTTTCACTCAGAAGCCAGGAAGGAGTTGTAGCAGCGGGAACAGCGGGCGTCAGGAATGGGTAGGAGCAATTCCTGCACGTGGATTTGGAGGGAGCTGCTTTAGGCTGAACTCTTGCAAGCCTTGGTTCCCTGATGACGGTGCGTGCTAAGAGTTCCCTACATCCTAGAGCTCGAGAGGGCCAAGTAAGGGCCTGGTGTTACATCTGCAGACATGGTACATTCTCAGTACCCATCCACTCTGCTTGCTATTACTACTGTTGTGTACTTCTGTGTATTAACCTCCTCTTCTGACTTGACGGGGGTCCTGCCCACGATGACGGGGAGAACCACTGGGTTCTTCCTGTTTTTAGTTCTCTCTACGGGTAAAGGCGAAACAGTGTGCCTTGGTCACAATTGATGGGAAGCATGGCATGCCTCCCTCCGCAAACTGAGAGAGTGGGAGCGCAGCTCATGTCTCTTGAGCGAGCTCGGCATTGAGCTGGATGAGCTTGAGGCTCAGGAACTCGGCTCTGACATGGCGCAGGCCTGAGACCAGCTGTACCTGGAAGGAGAGTGACTGAAGTCTGTGTAGCTTATGTAGAAGCTGTCAGGTATCAGATTCCTTTAAAAGCAAACACAAGGTGTGGTCGTTGTACCTCTAACCCCAGTGCATGGGGTGCTGAGGCAGGGGCATTGCTGAGACTTGTTCAAGGCATAGTCTGGGCTGCAATGTGAAGTCCTGTTTCAAAGAGCTGAAAGCAAACAAGAGTAAGAGTGCACGTGAGGAGCCGCACGCGGCAGAGAGCACCAGAGAACAGGCTGCAGGAACTGTGGTGCCAGAGCTGCTGCTTCCCTCCTCGAAAGTGGCCGTGGCTCTGTCCACATCGGTGTGGACAGACACTCACTGCCCAGTGGGCAGACTGAGAGCAGTCCCTAAAACTCACTTATGCACCACCTCTGGCTGGCCTTTGAAGAAGAAGACACCTAGTGACCCTGTTGAAGAGACAGGTGGCACCGAAAGGTATGGGATGTGACTCATAAATTTGTCTTGCCTCAGAGGAAGTCTATCAGGATGACAACAGATGCAGCCGTGGTCAGAGGAAGGTGAGTTAGGTGGCGCATAACTTCACATTTAGGGGACATACCTGCATATGAGTGTACGAACAGGTAGCACGTGACTGCATCTTAAATTTTGGGTGGTTGCTTTTCGTTTGGGAGAGGAGATGGTTCTGGAGGCCGGCTGTGGCAGGCGTGTGGGGTGACTTAGGCAGGAGGGTACTTTGCAAGGTATGCGCATACTTGCAAGAGGCAGCCCCTCAGCACAGCGTCAGCCAGGTATTGTCCTGCAGGAGAACCATAGTTTTGGATTTTCCAAGAAAAACCAAGACTTTTTAGAATTTGTGCTACTCTTAGTTTTTTTGTTTTTGTTTTTGTTTTTCAAGGTAGGGGTCTCACTGCAGCCCAGGCTGACCTGGAATTCACTGTGTAGCCTCAGGGTGTCCTTGAACTCATGGTGATCCTCCTACCTCTGCCTCTTGAGTGCTGGGATACACTTAGTTTTTAAATATTAGTTATAAGTCTGTATTCCCCCCACATCACCATGGCACATAAGCAAACACAGGGTGTAGCCTGTGTTCTGTGATGTCAAAGGGATAGAAAATGCAAACGTGAGAGTTAGGTGGCCTGGTTAACATGCAGAGAAGACATGCTGTGCTGGTGACAGGCTGTGTGTGGCCTGGAGCATGTCTTCAGCCAGAGGGTGCTGAACAGTTACTCTTATTGTGCTCCCTTTGGTTTTAAATATTTTATTTATTTGTTTGAGACACACACAGAGAGAGACAGAGAGTGTGAGAATAGGCACACCAGGACCTCCAGCCACTGCGAACGAACTTACATGGGACCTGGAGAATCGAACCTGAGTCCTTAGGTTTCACAGGCATACGCCTTAGCCACTAAGCCATCTCTCCAGCCCCAAAAGATATAGTTTTAAACATTTTATTTATCTTGTTGCACTCCCTTTGGGGCCACTTGTCTGCCCCTTTTCTTCTCTTACAGTAGAGTCTCATATTCAAGCTTGGTGGTTTGCCTAGAAGTTAAGGTTTAAGAAGTAGGTAGAAAGGTTATACTGATGCTGACTTTTCTTTCCTTAGCAAGTTTTTGGGTGACCTTGACAGGCTGCATCATGTGGCGAGAAACTGTGCTCCAAGTCCCGGCCCAGCGCTCAGCCTCGCGGCCATTCCCTGTGGAAGGTGCCCACGGCAGAGCGCTCCTCTGTCTAAACCCTTGGGCATGGTGCAGGGTCTTCTGTAACAAGCTCAAGTGATGTTTGTCTTCTTGTTGGTGCAACATCTACTGCTTTCTTGAACAAGATTGTTCTTGTAGTTATCAAAATCAAAACTCAGTTTACAAAAGCCATCATGCTCACAAGGAGGGGTGTGTGTTTACCTTAGAGTTGGGGAGGTGTTTGGGAACGTGCAGGACGGAAGTGCTCTGGGAACCATACTGGGGACAAGCCAGCCCAAGCCTCTCCTGCCTATCCCAAGCGTAGCCCACAGCCTCTGTCTTGGGGCAGAGTGACCGCTTGGGTCAACTCCTTGCTGTCCAGCGGCTTCCCTACAGTCTAGGGAGCACATGGGGCGAGCTATGGCCGCAGCTAAACTCGGGCCCTCTTCCCCCACTTCTGGGTTCTAAGAGGAGCAGGTGATCCTGTGCTTGGGTTACGTGACTAGGCCTGGATCTGAGAACGAGAGTCACTGCAGGCAGTGCCGCCAGGAGAAAGATGCCTTCTGAAGAGGGTGCCGCCTCTCCAACGTTAAGCAGAAAGGATAAACTTAAGCACATCCTACTTAGGACTTTGGAGGAAATGAAGTGATGCCCTTATTTGCTTCTCTCCTGCTTCTGGCCATCATTAAAAACAAACAAACAACAACAACAACAACAACAAAACCCATACAGAGGCTGGAGAGATGGCTTAGCAATTAAGGTGCTTGCCTGCAAAGCCAAAGGACCCTACTCGATTCCCCAGGACCCATGTAAGCCAGATGCACAAGGTGAAGCATGCACTTGGAGTTTGTCTGCAGTGGCTGGAGGCCCTGGCACACCCATTTGTGTTCTCTGTCTCGCTGTCACTCTAAAATAAATAAATATGTTTTATATATATGGCTGGGCATGATGATGCATCCCTTTCATCCCAACCTTCACTTGGGACACCAAGGTAAGGGAATTGCTGTCAGTTTAAGGCCACCTTTTCTTGATGTTGTGGTTTTTTTGTTTGTTTGTTTGTTTGTTTTTCAGGTAGGGTTAGTCTCACTGTAGCCCAGGCTGACCTGGAATTCACTATGTAGTCTCAGCCTCTCTTTGAACTCATGGCAATCCTCCTACCTCTGCCTCCTGAGTGCTGCAATTAAAGGTGTGCGCCACCACGCCTGGCTGTTTTTTTTTTTTTTTTTTTTTTTTTGAGGTAGGGTCTCAATGTAGCCCAGGATGACCTGGATCTCACTCTGTCATCCAAGGCTGGCATCAAACTCAGTGATCCTCCTACCTGCCTCCAAAATGTGGGGATTAAAGGTGTGTGCCACCATGCCCTGGCTAAATTTTTTTTTTTAGTTTAATATTAACTTTTTAGAGAGAGCGAGTGAGAGAAAGAGAGAGAATTGGCATGCCAGGGCCTCAGCCACCTGCAATGGAATTCCAGACTCTGGTGTCACCTAGTGGGCATGTGCGACCTTGCCTCACCTTTGTATGTCTGGCTTATGTGAGATCTGGAGAGCCGAACATGGTCTTTACGCTTCAAAGACAAGCACCTTAACCGTTAAGCCATCTCTCTAGCCCTAAAACATTTTTTTGAATTCCGTGTTTATTACATAATAGGTGTTCAGAAAGTAAAAGTATTAGTTTTTGGTTCTAAGAAAATCTTTCTAGTCTTTCTTTGAAACTTTCCTTTGGCAAAACAAAATTAAGTTGCCCTTGGGCTTAGGCAGTTTGGGGCACTGGAAAGGGAACTAACTAGCACCAGAGACCTAGATTCTAGTCTGCTTTCTACGCAGACATTTGCTGGGCAGCCTGGGTGTCCTCTGTGTTTTCTCACCAGCACAGTGGAGGTCATAACATAACCACAGCTCTTGAACAAGCACAGGGTGTTGTGCGGATCAAATAAGATAATGTATACAAGCACCAGGGTTATTTTTCACTAATAAAGACCCCTGACCTCTGTTCGTTTCCTCCCCTCCCTCTCTTCCTCATCGTCTTCCTCCTCTTCCTTCCCTCCCTCCCATTCTTTTTTTGAGGCAGGGTCTCACTCTAGCCCAAGCTGGCCTCGGACTCACATTGATCCTCCTACCACTCCCTCCCAAGTACTGTGATTAAAGGAGTGCGCTACCACGCCTGCCTCCCTGACCTCCTTTGTTTTATTTATTTATTTTATTGTTGTTGTTATTATTATTAATTATCTTTGGTATTTTCGAGGTAGGGTCTCGCTTTATCCCAGGCTGACCTGGAACTCACATTGTAGTTCCAAGCTGGCCTCAAACTCGCAGATTAAAGGTGTGTGACACCATGCCCGGCTTTTTATTTTTTATTTATTTTAAATTTATTTTTATTTATTAGAGACAGAGAGAGAGAGAGAGAGTGAGGATGGGCACACCAGGGCCTCTAGCCACTGCAAATGAACTCCAGACGCATGCACTACCATGTGCAACTGGGTTACATGGGACCTGGAGAATCAAACCTGGGTCCTTAGACTTCAGAGGCATGTGTCGTAACTGCTAAGCCATCTCTCCAGCCCCATCTTTTTATTTTAAGAAAGACGGAGAGAGAGAGAGGCAGAGACAGAGAGAATGGGTGCACCAGGGCTTTTCAGCCACTGCAAACTAACTCCAGGTGTGTGCGCCCCCTTGTGTGCATGTGCAACATTGCATGCTCAAGTCACTGTGCATCTGGCTGTGTGGGACATGGAGACTGAAACGTGTTAGGCTTTGCAGGCAAGTACTTTAACTGCTAAGCCATCTCTCCAGCCCACTGACCTATTTTCTAAGTAGAGAATGTGCCATTTTTTTTAAAAAAAAATATTTATTTGCAAAGAGAGGAAGAGAAAGACAGAGAGAGAATGGGCACACGAGGGCCTATTGCCACTGCAAATAAACTCCAGATACATGTGCTAGTGTTGCAGTAAGGTTCACACTGCTGGCAGAAATCACCTGACCAAGAGCAGCTTGTGGGGCGGGGGGCAAGGTTTATTTTGGCTTACAGGCTCAAGGGGAAGCTCCATGATGGCAGTGGAAAATGATGGCATGAGCAGAGGGTGGACATCACCCCCTGGCCTACATAAGGTGAACAGCAGCAACAGGAGAGTGTGCCAAACACTGGCAAAGGGAAACTGGCTATAATACTCATAAGCCTGCCCCCAAAATACTCTGTCTCCAGGAGGTATTAATTCCCGAATTGCCATCAGCATTCAGAACACATAAGTTTATGGGGGACACCTGAATCAAATCACCACACTCCATAATTCCAGGTGGGGTACCAATTTGTTAATCCGAGGGGGAATAAAGCAGGCTTTGAAGAAGAGGATACTCCTTGAGCACTCAGGCCCCTTCAAAAGAGTCTATATTCTTCCTGTTGCTCCAGTGCAGATTAGCTGGCCCAGTCTCAAAGGTTGTAATCTTTCATATGATTGCAGCTGAATGGGCAGCAGTTCCAGCCCAAAGATTTCATTTCTATGCCATATCACTCTGCTCACACCAATCCATTTCTATGCAAAGCAACCCTGCAAAAGTTCTCAGGACAGGGGCATAACAGCAAGCCTCTCACACAAACTGCTTCTAGCCCAGTTCAGGCAAAGTTCTTTCACACCCATATAAGCCAAACCTCACAATCTATAGTTCTTACTGCATCCAGGTCTTTCAACTCTGATCAGAATATTCTATCAAGTTGTACTTACAGCACTGTAAGGTGTCTCTTAGGCCACGGTTTCAAATCCTCCTTCATTCCTCTTGAAAATCAGCTCCAAAAGGTCACAGCCAAGCAGGTGTCTATCAGTAATCCCTCTCCTCATTACCAACTTTACTGTTGCAATCAGGTTCGCATTGCTGGTAGAAATCACCCGACCAAGAGCTGCTTGTGGGACAAAAGGGTTTATTTTAGCTTACAGGCTCGAGGGGGAAGCTCCATGATGGCAGGGAAAACGATGGCATGAGCAGAGGGTGGATAATCATCCCCTGGCCAACATCAGGTGGATAACAGCAACAGGAGAGTATGCCAAACACTGGTAATGGGAAACTGGCTATAACACCCATAAGCCTGTCCCCAACAATACTGTGCCTTCAGGAAGTGTTAATTCCCAAATCGCCATTGGCTGGGGACCTAGCATTCAGAATACCTGTTTATGGGGGACACCTGAATTAAACCAGCCCAGCCAGTCTGTGCATCTGGCTTTACTTGGGTACTGGGAAATTGAACCCAGTCTTGAGGTTTTGTAAGCATGTGCCTTTAGCCACTGAGCCATCTCTCCAGCCAAGATGATTTACCATTTTTCAATGCTTATACTTTAGTAACTGCTACTGCCATTTTTCTCTAAAAATGAATTTCCTATAAACCATGGCTTTAAGGTATACAGACTAGTAAATGATTTCTTCTGGACCAAAACTACCTTAAGCTAGCGTGGTGGCACACACCTTTAATCCCAGCACTCGGGAGGCAGAGGTAGGAGGATAGCCATGAGTTCTAGGCCAGCCTGAGACTACATAGTGAATTCCAGGTCAGCCTGGGCTAGAGTGTGACCCAACCTTGAAAAACAAAACAAAACAACCAAAAAAAAAAAAAAAAAAGGTATGAGCTACCAAAACTACCATAGAGTAGGTTTTATAGCACCAAAACGCTGGTGACTGCCTTGTACTTTTGGGAAAGAGCTGGAATATCCTGATGGAGAGCTGGAAAATGCCCTGAACTAGTGATACAACATCAAGCTAGAGTCAGATCTGATGCTGATGTTGTTTGATCTCTAGTGGTCTCTGAGGAAGACACAACCAGGGAGGGGAATGGCTGTTTGGAACGTAACACTTGTAATTGTCTATCATGGTAATTTGTAGCTTACTTTGAATAAAGATTTTTGCATAGCTATAAAATGTTTAGAATGCAAAAAAAAAAATCTTGACTCAAAACAGACATATTAAGCAAGACAGGAGCTTTTATTGGAAGTAAGGCAGAATAGGAACATTAGAATGGAAATCAGAGACTTCCAAAGGATAAGAAATCTAGAGAAACCTCTCGTGTGCATAAAGATGGTAAGAATGGTTTTGAGAATTACTGAGCAGTAGCATTTTGAACATAGATAAAACTGAAACCCCTGTGTAAAAGGGTAGGAGAGAGGGATATGACCCAGGAATAACTTAAAAGCCACAAAGATAATTATGAACAAGGGGACCCTCATATCTGACCCTCAGATAAACTTGGTTGGCATCTTGGGATCTCAAGTCATAGAAAAATTTGGGCTACCATTTATTTTATTTGATTTATTTGCAAAGAAAGAGAATATGCATGAATATGGCTGTGCTAGGGCCTCCAGATGCTTGTGCCATTTTGTCCATGTCGCTTTCCCTGAGTACTAAGGAATTGAACCTGAGACTTCAGGCTTTACCTGCCCCTTTATCCACTGTGCAGTCTTTCTAGCCCCTGGGTTACCATTATAATAATAAATAAATAAAAGCTTAAAATAAATAAGTAAAAGTTAAGTGAGACAATGTGTTCACTGTAACCTTGGTGTGTTGGGAGGAGAAATTCACTCTTAGTTAATGTCCCGTTGCTATCAACCTGCCTTGTATTTGATACTTTTACAGTATCTGCCCCATAACAGCATTTTTGCCTATATTTGCTATGATTTCTCTTCTGCTGTCTAAGTAGAAAGGCAGCTTATTTTCTAAATTACCTCACCACTTTCTTCCACTCTACATTAAGCAGTACCCCATTTCATCTGAGATGTGTGTGTGCACAGCAGGGTATGCAGCATGTGATTTCCCTGTGCATTTTAGGAAGATTTTTTTTTCTTCTGTGTGTGCGCGTATGTGTGTGTGTGTGCCGCGCGCACGTGTGTGTGTGTGTGTGTGTGTGTGTGTGTGTGTGGTTTTCTGAAGTAGGGTTTTGCTCTAGCCTAAGGCTGACTTAGAATTCACTATGTAGTCTCAGGATGGCCTCGAACTCACAGTGATCCTCCTACTTCTTTGGCCTGCCAAGTGCTGGGATTAAAGGTGTGCACTACCAAACCTGGCTTTGTATTTATTTATTTATAATTGTGATATGACAGGTCTCATAGGAGCAGAGTTTTGAATAGTATTTTTAAAAATTAAGTGAAAACTCATTAGTGGCAAATTGGACATCGTGATTTTGAGCCCCGAGAGGTTGACTCTGGGTACATGTTGAGCAGTGATTACTTCATCATTTGTTGTAAATATTATCAGTTAAGGTCCTTGTGCAAAATGAACTGCATTTGTTGAGAAATCGGTAAGGTCCTTTGAATTTTAACAGTTTGACATTTCAAAATGCATATAATAATTTTGGAACATGTAATAACTAATATAATTATAGATTTCTGATGAGCTTTATATCTACTGTCTCATCCCTGTACCTTTTTTCTTTTCCTGTTTTAAATCTGAACAGAATTGAGAAGAAAGTGCTTCCACAATCACGGCAGATGAAGGTTCCCTGGTAGACCGATCAGGATTTGTGGCCTGAGCTCCGGAGACAAGGTAACAGCTCTTCGGATGGAGTGAACACCTCACTTCTGATCATAGTAGTGCTTGAGTTTTGCCAAGGGATGAAAGCTTTTGTAATTTAAGATATCTGAATAAGATCTTGAATTTGACACATTAGCTTGACTATATGGTCCTCTGTTAACTGTCTAACAGTGCACGTGAGGAGTGTGATGTTGTTGGATGTTTGCTTCTCAACTCAAAAACTGCCACTGCCGCCACCACCACACACGTTAGTTAAAATGGCAGGAAGACTTTAGAGGCAGGAGTTCCCATCTATCATCTCACTGCCTACTTTTCCCTGGGATGTTGGCCATTGGCCAAAGTTGTGCTTTGGGTTTTTTGTTGTTGTTGTTTTGGGGTTTCTTTTTTGTTTGTTTGTTTGTTTCTTGCAGCTCCAGTTCCCTCAGCTCATATATTTTTCTTCCCATACAATGCAGACCAGCTGCACCAGACCGAGAAGATCCTAAACACAATTGTGAAACAGACTTGAGCTCTTTGGGCTCATTTTTCTATGCCAAGGCCTTTGCCTGGGGTGCCAGGCAGCACTGTGCTCATGTGCACTTGAGACCTTTGTGACCCAGCTTGATGGTCAGGGAATATCTCATTACATGTTTACACTAATGCATTGAGTTTTGCCTTAAAAAGAAAAGTACGGGGGCTGGAGAGATGGCTTAGTGGTTAAGGCGCTTGCCTTCAAAACCAAAGGACCCAGGTTCGATTTCCCAGGACCCACGTAAGCCAGATGCACACGGTAGCACTGGAATTTGTTTCCAGTGGCTGCAGGCCCTGGCGTGACCATATTCTCTTTCTCCCTCTCCATCATTCAAAAATAAAATAAAATATTAAAAGAAATTTTTGTTTTAAAGTGCAACTTTGTGCTTGCCTCACCTTTGTGCACCTGGCTTATGTGTGTGATCAGGAGAGTCAAACATGCCCACTAGGTGGTGCAAGCATCTGGAGTTCGATTGCAGTAGCTGAGGCCTGGGCAGTTCTCTCTCTCTCTCTCTAAAATAACATAAAACAATAAGTGCCAGGTATGGTGGTACATACCTTTAATCTCAGCGCTTGGGAGGCAGAGGTAGTAGGATTGCTGTGAGTTTGAGGCCACCCTGAGACTACATAGTGAATTCCAGGTCAGTCTGGGCTAGAGTGAGACCCTACTTTGAAAAACCTAAAAAAAAAAAAAAAAAAAGAATTAAAAAATCATCCTCTCATCTGCTCCTGAAAGGAGTAATGAGGGTTTTACAAGTTAAAATGCAATTTAAGATGAGTCATTGAAGGATAAAATTCTAGAATTGATCAACTTTCATACTTCGGCAACTGATGTGTTGCTTTAATTGAGTTTTAAGCAAGAGTAGCAAAAATGGAAACATTTTCTACGACATGCATAGTCTTCTGCAAAGATAACATGCTTACCTTTAGCAAGCCAAGAGCAGGAACCTCTGGAAGAATGTGGCCGTTCTACGCACGGTCTAGACGGCTGTGAATCTCTACCTTCAAACTGGGCCTTAGCAAACTCTGGCCGGGTGCTGAAGGACAGGTACTGCAGAAGCGTGCTTCAGTGATCCTCACTACAGGCATCACAGTCGGTCAGGACTTTCCTGTGTGCTGGCTGGCTGGCTGATAGCCCTTGTGGGGTGTGGGAGGAAACACAATCAGCAAAATTCTAAAGAAGTTCTGTAGTCCAAAACTGTTTACTGAGATTCTACCATGTGCAAAGATATTATCTTCAGGGCATCATGGTGCTGGGAAGAAGTGACAGTAGTGCTCAGCACTGCAATATCTGTATCACACCTTCCAGGGCTCAGGGTCCGTTGCGGAAGAGGTGGTGGAAAGAATGTAAGATCCAAAGGAGGGTAGGACTCCTTACAACGTGCTCTCCCAGACACAAAATGGCCTGGATATCCATGACCTCACAGTGCCTGACACTGCCTACACAAGACCATCATAATAGGAGGAAAAGATCCTGACATTAAAATAAAAGAAAGACTGATTGAGGGGGGGAGGGGATATGATGGAGAGTGGAGTTTCAAAGGGGAAAGTGGGGGGAGGAAGGACATTACCATGGGATATTGCTTATAATCATAGAAGTGGTTAATAAAAAATAAATAAATAAATAAAAACATTAAAAAAAGATACTATCTTCAGGAGACAATAAGAGAAAAGAGGAGGTAATTTCCATGGGCTATACTTAGACTTTACACTGAAAGAAAGATTAATACCTGGCTGGAGAGATGGCTTAGCGGTTAAGGCACTTGCCTGTGAAGAGTAAGGATCCATGTTCAACTCTCCAGATCCCACATAAGCCAGGCACACAAAGGTGACACAAGTGTAGAAGGTCACACATGCCCACTATGTGGTGCAAGTATCTGGAGTTCGATTGCAGTGGCTGAGGCCCTGGTACACAAATTCTCTCTCTCTGTCTCTGTCTCTCTTTCGCCCTCTCTCTCTAAAGTAAGTAAAAAGATTAATACCTTGCAGGAAGTAAATGTTGAGGTGCAGAAATAGAAGAGTCAGAATCTCTAATCTCAAATCGCACTGAGAAATGGGACTAAAGCCGGCTAGGTGGACCTCTAAGAAGATGGCAAGCCCATGGCCACTCTAAGGAGGTAGCTCCTTCTCAGTGCCAAGTGCTTAGAAGCCCAGTGTCCATTCACTCAACAAGTGCTCCCAGAGTGCCAGTCTATGTGCTGTGCTCTTTTCTGGGCATTGGGGATTAATTGAATCAATGAGATAAAGAATCTATTGAACTGACACTTATCTGTTAATTGAAAAATTACATATATTTGGGCTAGAGGGATGGCTTAGTGGTTAAGGCGTTTGCCTGCAAAGCCAAAGGACCCTGGTTCGATTCCCCAGGACCCACATTAGCCAGATGCACAAGGGGGCACACACGTCTGGAGTTCTTTTGCTGTGGCTGGAGGCCCTGGTGCGGCCATTCTCTCTCTTTCAAATGAATAAATAAATTGCCCGGCGTGGTGGCACACACCTTTAATCCCAGCACTTGGGAGGCAGAGGTAGGAGGATCACAGTGAGTTCAAGGCCACCCTGAGAATACAGAGTGAATTCCAGGTCAGCCGGGGTAGAGTGAGACCCTACCTTGGAAAACCAAAATAATAGTAATAATAATAATAAAATAAAAGTTTTTTTAAATTACATGTATTTGTCAAACATGGCATATTTAAAATACACATTGTGGGGACTGGAGAGATAGCTTAGTGGTTAAGTGCTTGCCTGTGAAGCCTAAGGACCTCCGTTCAAGGCTCGATTCCGCAGGACCCACGTAAGCCAGATACACAAGGGGGTGCATGTATCTGGAGTTCCTTTGCAGTGGCTGGAGGCCCTGGTACACCCATTCTCTATCTATCTATCTGCCTCTTTCTCTGTCTGTTGCTTTCAAATAAAAAAGAAATAAAATAAATAAATAAACAAAAAAATAAAATATACATTGTAGAATGGATGATTTGGGCTAGTTCACATATATATTAATATAATACTAATTCTTGTTTTGATTTGAGAATGAATATGGGCATGTCAGGGCCTGCTGGTACTACAGACAAACTCCAGATGCATGTGCCACTTTGTGCATCTGGCTATACATGGGTACCGGGGATTCAAACCTGGGCTATCAGGCTTTGCAAGCATGCACCTTTAACTGCTGAGCCATCTCTTTAGATCCTAATTTATTTATTTTTTTCCAAGGTAGGGTCTCACTGTAGCCCAAGCTGACCTGGAATTCACTCTGTAGTCATAGGCTTGCTTCAAACTCATAGTGATCCTCCTACCTCTGCCTCCCTAGTGTTGTGATTAAAGGTGTATGTCACCATGCCCAGCTAATTCATTATATATGGAGAACATTTAAAATGTATTACCCTAGCATCTTTGAAGTGTGCATTAGTCACCATTATAATACAAGCTTTCTATAACTTATTCCTGTTTGAGATGTTATATTCTTTAACCAGCATTACCCCCAACCAACCTTTAGCATGTGGTAATCTGAACCTGTTCTTTGAGTTTAACTCCTTTTATTTAGTTATTTATTTACTTATTTTGGTTTTTCGAGGTAGGGTTTCACTCTAGCCCAGGCTGACCTAGAACTCACTATGTAGTCTCAGGGTGGCCTCGAACTCACAGCGATCCTCCTACCTCTGCCTCCCAAGTTCTGGGATTAAAGGCGTGCCCCACCATGCCCTGCGAGTTAACTCTTTTTAAATTCTACATATAAGAAAGGTCATTGCACTATTATTTTTTTCCATACTTGCTTTATTTCACATAACATGTTCACTACATTCATCTGTGTTGTTACAAATGCCAAGATCTCCCGTTTAGTCTGAATATTCTTCCATTGGGCATACATGTAATATTTTCTTTTATAATATCATAATTCCCTTTCACCACCTTCCTTTATCCCTGCTCTCCCCTCCCCACTGAACCCTCCCCCCTCCCCCGTTTTTTTTCTGAATAGTCTTCTGCTTTGCTTTGCTGTGCAAATGAACCCCTTATGCATGTACCACTACGCTTTACACGGGTACTGGGGAATCAAACTTGGGTTGTTAAATGTTACAGGCAAGCATCTAAACCACTGAACCATCTCTCCAGCCCTCGTCTTCTGCTTTATTTGGTGGTGGTGGGGGGATGGTTCAAGGTAGGGTCTCACTCTAGCTCAGGCTGACCTGAAATTCACTTGGCAGTCTCAGGGTGGCCTTGAACTCATCGTGATCCACTTACCTCTGCCTTCTGAGTGCTGGGATTAAAGGTATGTGCCACCATACCTGGCTTTTGTCTTCTATTTTTATGTCATTTCTTTTATTCTTTTCTTCCCTCTTCCATCATCTTTGTGGGCCCAATATTATGCAGGTCTTGTGTAGGTAACAACAAACACCGTGAGGTCATGAATGCAAGCCACTTTATGTCTGCAAGACAGTGGTTCATAGCACTCCTCGCTGTCCTTTGACTTTTATATCCTTTCTCCAATCTCTTCCACTGTTGTCTCTAAGCCATCTAAAGGTGGGATAGAGATGTCTCGTTTACTACCAAACGCTCGACTGTCAGTTCTTCTTAGCACTTGGGTGAGTTTTGAGTTTCCCCAGTTGTCACCACAACCTGAAAAGGGAAGCTTCTCTAACCAAAAGTCAGAGTAGCTTTAATATATGGGCATAAACACAAATAGTTAGGAAGCATTTAGTGGGTATAACATATTCATTTAGCCACAATCAGTTGTAGCTTCCCCCTCTAGGGCTTATGCCTAGGTTTTCAGTATCATACATGAACTCCCTGCTGTGGAGCAGGCCACAAATCCAGAGTAGTTGGTTACCCCCAGGAAACATACCACCATTGCACTTGTGAGCACATCTTGCCTGGCTGACGAGGTGTGTGGCTTGCAGTTCCACTGTTAGTTCAGACTGTTGATGAGTTCTCCTCTAGCAGGGAGCACAGCACTTTCCAGCACTGTGACACCCAGTCAGCCAGGAGGAGACTTTAGCTCAGCTCCAGCTTGATGTCATGACACCCAGTCAGCCAGGAGGAGGCTTTAGCTCAGCTCCAGCTTGATGTCTCAGTGACCTGCAACCAATGCACGCGGAGTCTTCAGCAATAGGGTCTCACCATCTAGTTCTGGTGGGCAGCCAAGAGCCTTGGAAGTAGCCTGTATTATTTGGGGTGGGGCTCAGGGTCCCTCCTTGCCAAACAAATCACTGGGTGGTATCCCATCCCTTACACTGTGATTTTTTTTTTTCAAGTGGAAATTCAATTGTATTTATTCTTCTTATACAGAATGAGAGAAGTAAAACGTGTACAAACTCGAGATAAAATGGTTTGATTGGGTAGATTTGGCTGTGTATTTTCTGCATGTATACTGAACATTCTGAATTAAGAATAAGCACACATGTGCCATTACAAAGTGTAGAGACATTTTTAAATAAGTTAAAGTGCGAGCACATAAGGGATACTTACTGTCATGAAAATGATCTTTGCCAGTCACCCATTTTCCCAGTTAAGTTAACATGTTTCCTTTTCTCAACAGCTTGTATCTTTCCATAAAAGTTGTACTTCGAAAAGTTTCTTTCTAATTACATCATGCGAACACGACCTGCAGTTAGGGATATTTCCCTCACCTCCATCACCGTCCACAGACAGCTTTCCTGCCATCTAGGAGAGCAGCTCCCAGGACTGAAGCTTTACTCTTTCACGTGCTTCTTATGTGTTGAAATCAGTCAGAGAGATGTCTTCCTGTCCTAAATCGTATCGACACACTGTGATTTTTCTGTAATGGCTTCCTGTGGACATAGCATTTTCTACTCCCAACCCCAGGGTACTTGAGCCCAAGTTCTCTGTCTTTTAAAATTATATAAATAAATATTAGCCAGTAATGAAGTAGGTTTCCATGTAGCTTATTCAATAACATTTTTAGGGTTTTTTTTTTTTTTTTTGTGTGTGTGTGTGTGTGTGTGTGTGTTTTGGTTGGTTTTTGTTTTTTTAAGGTAGAGTCTCGCTCTAGGCCAGGCTGACCTGGAATTCACTAGGTAGTCTCAGGGTGGCCTCGAACTCATGGCGATCCTCCTACCTCTGCCTCCCAAGTGCTGGTATTAAAGGTGTGCGCCACCACGCCCAGGTACATTTTTAGTTTTAATGAACCCGCCTCCCACTCTCTTCTCTCCTCCATTCCCCTCCCTTGACCTAGATCATTCCAACACTAGTACTTTACCCCTCTACTTACGTATCTACTCTGTCTTTCCTGCCTCGTGCCCCCTTCTAGCTTCCTGGCTTCTATTATTGTTACTCCGACTCACATACAAATCAAAAATCTATAGCTAGTATCTACATATGAGAACACTTGACATTTGGTGTTTTCTTTTTATACATATATTTTTATTTCATTTTATTTGAAAGAGAGAGAGAGAAAGAAAGAAGCAGATAAAAAGAGGGCGAATGGGCATGCCAGGGCCTCCAGCCACTGCAAATGAACTCCAGACACATGCTCCACCTTGTGCATCTGGCTTATGTGGGGAATTGAACCTGGGTCGTTTGGCTTTGCTTAACAACTAAGCCATCTCCCCAGCCTGAAATTTGACTTTTTCAACTTGGTATACCTCGCATAGATCACTAGATCCATTTATTTTCCTGCAGATTTCATAATCCAGTCTTTTTACAGCTGAATAGAACTCCATTGTGCATATGTATCACATCTTCATTATCCATTCACAATTGATGGGCATCTAGGCTGGTTCCATGTCCTAGCTATTGTTAATAGAGCAGCTATAAACATGGGTGAGCACATATCTTTATAGTGAAATCTGTAGTCCTTAGGGTATATGCTTAGTAGTGGTATAGCTAGATCTATTCTCAGCTATCTCAGAAATCTCCACACTGATTTCCATAATGTCTATGCCTGTTTACATTCCTACCAACAATAGATAAGGGCTTTTCTTTCCCTACACCCTCAGCATTGGTAAGTTTGAACTGAGTATGAAGATCTCAAAGCAGTTTTCATTTGCATTTCCCTGGTGGCTAAAGATGTGAAATGTGTTTTTAGATGTTTATTTGTCATTTTTTTTTAATTTTAATTTATTTGGGAGACATGGAGAAAGAGATACAGAAATAGAGAAGGAGAGAGAGAATGGGCACACCAGGGCCTCGAGCCACTGCAAATGGACTCCAGATGCTTGTGCCCCTTTGTGCATCTGGCTAATGTGGGTCCTGGGGAGTCGAACCTGGGTCCTTTGGCTTAGCAGGCAAACACCTTCACCGCTAAGCCATCTCTCCAGCCCTTAGTAGTCATTTGTATTTCTTTTCTTTCTTCCTTTTTCCCTTCTTTCTTTTTTTTGATAATTCTCTAGTCATACTTCATTTCCTTTTTTCTTTTCTTTGTTTGTTTGTTTTCTAAGTAGGGTCTTATTCTAGCCTAGGAACTCACTCTGTACTCCCAGGCTGGCCTTGTACTCATAGTGATCCTACTACTTCTGCCTTCCAAGAACTAGAATTAAAGGTGTGTGCCACAATGCTAGTTTACTTAGGTCTTTTGTTGTTGTTGTTTGAAGTAGGGTCTCACTCTAGCTCAGGATGACCTGGAATTCACTATGTAGTCTCAGGGTGGCCTTGAACTCTTGGCGATCCTCCTACCTCTGCCTGCCAAGTGCTGGGATCAAAGGCATGTGCCACGATGCCCGGCTATTTTTTTTTAATGGTTTATTTATTTATTTGCACGGAATGAGAGAGAGAAAGAGAGAGAGAGTGTGTGTGTGTGCTCTAGGGTCTCTAGCTGCCGCAAACTAACTCCAGATGAATATACCACTTTGTGCATCTGGCTTTACATGGGTAATGGGAACTGGACCAGGGTCTTTAGGCTTTGCAGGCAAGTGCCTTAACTGCTGAGCCATCTCTCTAGCACATTATTTAGTTGTTTTTTTTTTTTTTTTAGTTCTTTGTAGATATTAATCCTCAGATGTATAGTTGGCAAAAATTATCTCCCATTCTGTAGGCTGCCTCTTTACTCAACTGACAGTATCTTTGGCTTTACATAAGTATTTTTAAATTTCATGAGGTCCTATTGGCTAATTATTGGCCTTATTTCCTGAGTGACTGGAGTTCTATTGAGAAAGTCCTTGCCTATGCTTTTATGTTGAAGTGTTTCCCTACTTGTTCCTCTAGCAGTTTCAGTTTCAGATCTGTGGTTAAGGTCTTTGATCTGTTTGTACTTGATTCTTATGTATGGAAAGAGATAATGATCTAGTTTCATTCTTCCACATGTAGACATTGACTCTTTTTTCTCTAGTAAGTATTTTCCACATTAAAATTTAATTAATTAATTTATTTGAGAGAAAGAGAAAACGAAACAGAGATAGATATGGGGTGGAGGGGGGAAGAGGGAGAGAATGGGCACATCAGGGCCTCCATCAACTGCAGACAAACTCCAAACACATGCACTACTTTGTGCATCTGGCTTTACCTGGGTACTGAGTAATCAAACCTAGGTCCTTTGGCTTTGCAGGCAAGTGCCTTAATTTCTAAGCCATCTCTCCAGCTCCTGTTTTTGACATTTAAGTTTTAATTTTTTAAATTATTTTTTGATTTTTCGAGGTAGGGTCTCACTCAGGCTAACCGGGAAATCACCATGTAGTCTCAGGCTGGTCTTAAACTCATGACAATCCTCCTACCTCTGCCTCCCGAGTGCTGGGATTAAAGGCATGCACCATCATGCCTGGCTGTTTTTGGCATTTTAATCAAAACTCAGGGTGGGAGAGATGGCTTAGTGGTTAAGGCATTTGCCTGCAAAGGCAAAGGATCTCAGTTCGACTCTCCAGGACCGATGTAAGCACAAGGGAGTGCATGCATCTGGAGTTGGTTTGCAGTGGCTGGAGGCCCTGATGTGCCCATTCTCTCTGCCTCTTTCTCTCTCAAATAAATCAAATATATTAAAAATAAAAATTAAAAAAACTCAAATGGCTGTAGCTGCTTGGGTTTATATCTGGATTTTCTACCCTGTTTCACTGTTCTACATGTCGGTCTTTGTGCCAGTACCATGCTATTCTTGTTACCATGGCTCTGTAATATATCTTGAAATCAGGAATGGTGATACCTCCAATCTTATTTTTGTTGCTTAAGTCTTCTTTGTGTATTTGAGGATTTTCTTTGTGTGTGCTTCCAAATGAATTTTAGGATTGTTTTGTCTATTTCAGTGAAAAGTGGCATTGGAATTTTGACGGAGAGTGCATTAAATCTGTAGATTACTTTTGGTAAGATAGCCTTCTTAAAACATTGATTCTAATGATAATCGGTAAACCTGGGATGTTTTTCTATTTACTATTGTCTTTTTCAATCTTTATTTATTTGAGAGGGAGAATGGGCATGCCAAGGTTTCTAAAAACTACAAACAAACTCCAGACACATGCTCTACCTTTTGCATCTGGTTTTACATGGGTACTGAGGAATCAAACCTGGGTCTTTAGGCTTTGCAGGCCAAGCACCTTATCTGCTAAGCCATCTCTCCAGCCCTTCAATTTTTCTCTTTTTCATTTCTTTTTTTTTTTAAGATCTATTTTTATTTATTTATTAGAGACAGAAAGAGGGAGAGAGAGAAAGGGCATACCAGGGCCTCTAGCCACTGCAAACGAACTCCAGACACATGTGCCACCATGTGCATCTGGCTTATGTGGGACCTGGAGAATTGAACCTGGGTCCTTAGGCTTTGCAGGCAAGTACCTTAATTGCTAAGCCATCTCTCCAGCCCTCTTTCTCTTTTTAAAAGTGTTAAAGTTGTTATTGTAGAGGTTTTTCACTTCCTTGGTTGGGTTTATTCTAAGGTATTTTATTTTTTCCAGGCAATTATGAACAGAATTGTTTCTCATTTTATCCCCAGCACATTTGTTATTGGTATGTAGGAATGCTACTGATTTCTGTGTGTTGTTAGTTTTGAACAATGCTGAAAGTATTTTAGCAGCTCTTAACAGTTTTCTGTGGAGTTCATCTACAAACAAAGACAACTGATTTCTTTCCTATTTGTATCCCTTTTATGAGCCTCTTGTCTAATTGCTCTAGCTAGAACTTCCATTTCTGTATGAAAAATGGAGAAAGTTGTCACCCTTGTTCCTGACTTTAGTGAAATGCTGCAAGTTTTCTACCATTTAGTATAATGTTGGTTCCCAGTTTGTTGTATATTGCTTTTGTTATTTGAGGTATATTACTTCTATTCCTCATTTCTTCTGGTCCTAGTAGACACTGGGGTTGACACTAAGGTCTTGTGGATAATGCTTCAGGGAACATGAGAGTGTAGCTCTCTTCTCAACATGATTGAATTTCATTTGCAAATATGCTCAGTAGTGTGAATGCTAAATAATATCTTTATTCTGTTTTAAATTTTTTAAGGAAACTTCCATCTTATTTATTTTTATTTTTATTTTATTATTATTTTTTTTGGGGGGGGGTTCGAGGTAGGGTCTCACTGTAGCTCAGGCTGACCTGGAATTCACTATGTATTCTCAGGGTGGCCTTGAACTCATGGTGATCCTCCTACCTCTGCCTCCCGAGTGCTTGGATTAAAGGCGTGCGCCACCACACCTGACTATTTTTATTTTAAATTACATTTAATTAATTAATTTAAGAGAAAGAAATAGGCAGGTAGAATGGGTGCACTAGGATCTCTAGCCTCTGCAAATGAACTCCAGATGTATGTGCTACTTTGTGCATCTGGCCTATGTAGGTACTGGAGAATCGAACCTGGGTCCTTAGCCTTCACAGACAAGTGCTTAACCACTAAGCCATCTCTACAGCCCCCATCTTATTTTATTATTTATTTTTTATTGGCAACTTCCATAATTATCACAATAACTCAGTGATAATTCCCTCCCTCTCCCCACTTTCCCCTTGGCAACTCCACTCTCCATCATGTTTTCCCTCTCAATCAGTCTTGAGCATGTTGTAAGGAGTCCTACCCTTTCTTTGGCTCTTACATTCTTGCCGCCACCTCTTCCCCAATGGCCTCTGAGCCTTAAAAGGTGTGATAGAGATATTTCAGTGCTTAGTACTCCTCTTTCACTTCTCAGCACCATGGTGCCTTCTGAGTCATCCCAAGGTCACTGCTATCTGAAAAGAGAAGCTTCTCTAATCAAAAGTGAGAGTAAGCCAGGCATGTTGGAGCACACCTTTAATCCCAGCACTCTGGAGGCAGAGGTAGGAGGATCACCTTGAGTTCAAGGTCATCCTGAGACTACATAATGAGTTCCAGGTCAGTCTGGGCTAGTGTGAAACCCTACCTCGAAGAAAAAAAAGGAAAGGTGAGAGAAGCATTAATGTATGCGTATGAGCGTTAAGAGAGGTGCTTACCAGGCAGTTTGGTGAGCATAGTATATATATTTAGCCAGACACCATCAGGCATTACACCCCTAGGGCTCATGACTACCTGTTGTAGGTTTTCAGTATCAGGGACATATTCCCTCCCATGAAGCGGGCCTCCAGTCCAATTAGAGAGCGGTTGGTTTCCCCCATAACAGACATGCCACTATTGCACCTGTTGGCTCATTTGGCCTGGCTGCCAAATTTAAGGCTTGCAGTGTCCACTGTTGAGTGTCTTCACTGGTGATTTCTCTCCCATTGAACTTCAGGCAGCATAGCTTTTTCCAGCTTTCTGTCAGCTGGTCTACATGGAGGAGGTTTTCAGTTCAGCTCCATCAGGATTTCTCAGTGACCTTGCAGCCCAAGTATGTGGAGTCTTCAGCAATAGGGTCTTACCATCTATTCCTGGTGGGAAACCAAGGACCTTGGCAATGACCTGTAATGCTTTGGGGACATCAGGGACCTCCCTGGCCAACAACTCACTGGAAGTTATCCCATCCCTGGCACTGAAAATTTTCTAATAACAATCATGGCTTCTGGTTGTTCCATTGTCCAAAAAAGTAGGTTTCTTTATGACTTATTCATACCCTCTTAGATTTTGATTAGCACCCCCCCATCTTATTTTAAATAATGGGCATACTATAATTATCTTTCCATGAAAAGAACAGATAGAAGGCAGCAAACATAAGTAAATGTATTATATTTTTCATTAGAAGGTAATCATTGGTTAGCAAAAACAGGTTAGGCTAATGACAATTTGAAATGCGGAGCTTTCAGATTTGTAATGGCAGTGACCAAGGTAGGACACAGAAAAGGTGAGACTCGGGCATTCACGCTCAAAGCTGTGAGCCACTGAGCCTTCTGGTACTAAGGGAAGAGCTGGTGCAAAGAGCTAACCTGGACACCTGCATGGGCTGCGTGAGAACAGAAAGAGGCTCGCTCTCAGGGAGAGCCAGGGGAGTGGTGGTCGTGAAGGCACTGGAAAAACCTGCTTTCATTTTAAGAGAAACATGGGATACCACTGGAAGGTTCTGAGGAGAAGAGTGACTGGATCTCATCTCTGCATTAGTAAACTCACTGGGGCCCCTGCAGCAAGGCAGACGGCATAGAGAAAGCAGAGGAACCAGTCCAGCACTGGCCATGGCAGCATCTCGGGAGGAGATGACCATGTGGCCAAACCTCCAGAGATCTGAAGGGGAAGAAAATCTAGACATCTAGAAATTTTCAATGAATTTTAAAATGTTAACAAATTTAAGAAAATAAAACAGTTTGAGGTACCTGCATAATGCTGTAGAGCTCTATTAGGTACTGATGGCTTCCCACCTCCCTTGTAAAATTGGCAAAGGCATTTAGAGGAAGGGAAGGACTGTGGGCCAGGCTAAGTTGCGGAAGATAAGAACTGATTTGACAATGAGATGAAAACATGCTGTTGGTTAGCCAGTGAGGCCAAGAAAGGTCATAGCTACTGGTATGCAACTATTCATAATAGCCTCAGGTGGACACCACCCACATTTCCATCAGCTTAGGTAAGTAGATGAACCAAATGTGTACACACACAGCAGAATACATACCCCATGCAGGATATGGTCCAGAACTCCAGAGGGTTGAGTATTGTAGATGTACTTGGCCTAGTTTACAGGATATGTTCCGTTTGATTCCCAGTACTCCCCTCCTTGCCCCAGGCAAGGACCACAGTGGGTGCTGGAAACCACAGATAGTACCAGACCGTGCAAGAGCTATACTTTTTCCTACGCATACTTATGGTGCAGCTCACTGCTCAGATACATTAAGTGATTAATAAGAAACCGCGTGTGGTGGCACACATCTTTAATCCCAGCACTTGGGAGGCAGTGGTAGGAGGATCTCAGTAAGTTTGAGGCCAGCCTGAGACTACATAGTGAATTCCAGGCCAGCCTGGGCTAGAGAGAGACCCTACCTGGAAAAAACAACAACAACAAAAGACAGAGAGACTAGCAATAATACAATATTCTTACACGATTACCATATATACTCAACAAAATTTATGGAAACAAGGTCTTACCCTATTATTCTTAGGCGGATTTGAGTTGATGTAATATACTACTTGCTGAGGTGAGTATGGGCTTTGCAACATAGTGTTGGGCTACTAGGAAGAGTTATAGCACTACTGTCAGTCAGATAGTTGAGATTTGCCTGTGACTAGTGAGCAAGCAGCATATATAATATAGATACAATAGATGAAGGGATGACTCATACCCTGGGTACAATTTAAAACTTACAAATTGCTTATTTCTAAAACTTTCCATTTTTTCATACTAAGAATTGCTAGTGATAACTGAAACCATCGAAAGTGGAATGGCTGTATGATTCAGCCCTGAGAGGAGTGACATATTGACACATACTCCAGATGTGGAGAAACCTTGAGAACAGTATGCTAAATGAAGCAGGACACAAGGCTCCGTGTGTGAAATAACCTGAGTAGGCACATCCACGGAGACAGAGACAGATGCGGTGTCTCAGGTGACGGGAGGGAGGATTAGACAGTGAGTGCTTCTGGGTATGGGGTTTCCTTCTGGGGTGATGAAAATGTTATGGAACCACCAGCCGTGGTGGCACACACCTTTAATCCCAGCATTCCACTCGGGAGCCAAGGGAGCAGGGTTTTAGGCAATTGGAGGCCAGCCTGAGATGACAGTGAATTCCAGGTCAGCCTGGGCTATACAGAGACCTTACCTTGGGAAGAAAAATGTTGTGGAACTAGATAGTGATGTGGGCTGCACTACATTGTACATGCACTGAAATATCATTAAATTGTACATTTTAAATGCGTCAGTTGTCGGGTATGGTGGCGCACGCCTTTAATCCCAGCACTTGGGGTGTACAGGTAGGAGTACTGCTGTGAGTTCGAGCCCACCCTGAAACTACATAGTGAATTCCAGGTCAGCCTGGACCAGAGTTAGACCCTACCTTGAATCCACCCACCGCCCCCCAAAAAAGTTTAAGAATATTTATTTACTTGTAAGCAGAGGGGCAGGCATGCATGGTGATGCATGCCTTTAATCCCAAATCCCAGCATTTGGGCGGCAGATCCTAGGAGGATCACTGTGAGTTTGAGGCCAACCTGAAGTGAATTCCAAGTCAGCCTGGGCTAGAGTGAGACCCTACCTTGAAGAGCCAAAAAGCAAATAAAAATAATAAATAAATAGGTTAAAAATGGGGATGGAGATGGCTTAGTGGTTAAAGGCTTTTGCTTGTAAAACTTGTCAACCCAGGTTCAATTTCCAGTACACACACAAAGCCAGATGCACAAAGGGCACATACATCTGGATTTGATTTGCAGTGGCAAGAGGCACTGGTGTGCCCATTCATTCTCTCTTTCTCTCTCCCTATTTGCAACTAAATAAAATAAATAAATATTAAATATTAAATAAATAAACTAAATATTAAAAATTAATAAAATGGTGAACTTAAGCTGGGCTTGGTGGCACATGTCTTTAATCCCAACACTTGGGGAGGCAGAGGTGGGAGAATCATTGTGAGTTCGAGGCCAGCCTGGGACTACAGAGTGAATACCAGGTCAGCCTGAGATAGAGTGAAATCCTACCTCAAAAACAAAGCAAAACACAAGATGAATTTAATTTTATGTGAATTTTATCTCAGTCAAAAAAATCCCTGATGTGGGGGTCTGGAGAGATGGCTCAGCAGTTAAAGTGGAGTTTGACTCCCCAGTATCCATGTAGAGCCAGATGTACAAAGTGGCACATGCATCTGGAATTTGTTTGTAGTGACTGGAGGCCCATTTCCCCCTCCCTCTCTGTGTTTGCAAATAACAAACAAACCAACCCTGATAATAGCGTTCACAAAAATTTTTTGTGGCTGAATATTTTATATTTTGGACACAAGTAAATGGTTTTTGGCTAGAGGGTGAAAACAGTGTTGAGCCATGTGTGAAAGGTGTTAACTGCCAGGCCAGGGCGTTCCGCCGCTGCTGAAAAGTCTAGTGCTGTATTCTCAGGAGGAAGAAGGGAACAGAACAATGATTGGCACTTGGAAATACCAGCTGAGCTTCAAAGCCAAGAGAGGCCTCTGGGTTTACCCCTGTGCCACTCCTGTTCCCTGATGCAGCTTTGTGGCTGTTGCCAGATCCTCACAGTTAGAGTTTCTCCTTTTACAAAAGAAGAGTCTGGATATAAAAGGATATTGTTTACAATCTAAATATTATGTTAAACCCATTAAATTTAAGGACTTAAAGCTGGTTATGCCCTTTGCTCCCCATAAGTCTAGAGTTGTCTAGCCTGTTCTCCATGCATAACTATATCATCATCATCTTTTCACCAAACTGGGTTTTGTATTTTATGTATGCTGCTTTTTAGAAATTTTGTTTCAAACTGGACATGGTAGTGCACACCTTTAATTTCAGCACTTTGGAGGCTGAGGTGGGATGCTTGTTGTGAGTTTGAGGCCAGCCTGAGACTACATAGTGAATTCCAGGTCATCCTGGGCTACAACAAGACCCTACCTTAAAAATATTTTTAAAAAAGTTTCAGCTATTTTTCATATCTTTCTTTTGGACTGCTATGTCACATGCTATATTTTTATTTGTAAAAACAAATAAAAAGGGTTGAAATGTAAATACCCCACACTTCATCAGAAAGAAGATGAGGAGCTGGGGTGGTGCCCTTTAATCCCAGCACTTGGGAGGCAGAGGTAGGAGCGATCATCATGAGTTCGAGGCCAGCATGAGACTACATAGTAGATTCTAGGTCAGCCTTGGCTAGAGTGAGACCCTACCTTGGGAAACCAAAAAGAAAGAAAAAAATAGGGAGGGAGGGAAGAAAGAAAGAAAAGATGAAGAGCATACGCCTTTAATCCCAACACTTGGGAGGTAGAGGCAGGAGGGTAAGGAGTTCAAGGGCAGCTTCAGCTACATAGTGAGTTTGAGGCTAGACTGGGGTAAATGAAATTCTGTTGTGAAGGAAAGAGGGAAGGAAGAAGCAAAAGAAAACTTAGGATGAGGTATCTTAAAGCATCAAAATTGCCAACATTTTCCAGGCACTTACTATGTACCAACCACTTGCTAAACACTTGCAATGGACCAGGCACCATTCTAAGGTTACTTCCTTGGCTCCTCACCACAATATGTCAAGCAGATACCACTGTGACCCTCTCTAGAGGAGCCAACAGTCTCGTTCTGGTCCAGAGTTGGCAGTGGCAGAGAGATAAGCTCCAGGACTGGCCACTGCTCCTGCTGCTAGCTGTTTGAGGAGTACTGTTTTCGTCAGGGTTCTCTAGAGGAACAGAACTGCTAGAATGAATTATATTAAAAAGGGAAATTATTTTAGCTTACGGCAGCCCAAGTAGCAGTTGCAGGCCTGAGAATCAAGGAACCCGGTAGCTGCTCAGTCCACGTGGCCAGATGCTGGGTTTCAATCCACACGGGTCTTCAGTTGATACTGGTTTTTTTTCAGTCCACGCTGGAAGGCAGCAGGCAGCTCCAGCAGCCAAGTGGAAGGAAGGAAGGGCTCTTTTCATCCAGGGCTTCCTTATATGAAGTCCCCCTCTGAGCTGGGCCACAGCTCTAGGGAAAGGAATTCCTCCTTCAGTTAGTCCTTCCTGGAAGCAACCTCAGAGACCCATCTGAAAGGGATTTCTGTGGATTACTAAACAGATCAAGTTGAAAACACCTTAACCATCACAAGTACCATAGCCAGTAATTAAATGTTTTCAATAGAAGTCAGTCTTCAGTGTTTTGTGATGTTTCCCCAAGTTTTTTTTAAGTTGTTTTGTTTATTTTTTTCTATAATAATAATTTTTTAATTAACAACCTCCATGATTGTAAACAATATCCCATGGTAATGCCCTCCCTCCCCCCACTTTTCCCTTTGAGACTCCATTCTCCATCATATCCCCCCTCCTGTCAATCAGTCTCTCTTTTATTTTGATGTCATGATCTTTTCCTCCTATTATGATGGTCTTGTGTAGGTAGTGTCAGGCACTGTGAGGTCATGGATATCCAGGCCATTTTGTGTCTCGAGAAGCACATTGCAAGGAGTTCTACCCTTCCTTTGGCTCTTACATTCTTCCTGCCACCTCTTCCACAATGGACCCTGAGCCTTGAAAGATGTGAGGGAGATATTTCAGTGCTGAGCACTCCTCTGTCACTTCTTTTCAGCACCATGGTGCCTTCTTACTCATCCCAAGGTCACTGCCATCTGAAAAGAGAAGGTTCTCTACAAAAAGTGAGAGTAGCATTAATATATAGGTATGAACATTAAGAGAAGTGCTTACTGGGCAGTTTGATGAGCACAGTATATGCATTTAGCCAGACAACAGCAGATGTTACACCTCTAGGGCTCATGACTACCCCTGTTTTAGATTTTCAGTATTAGGGATGTATTCTCTCCCATGGAGCGGGCCTCCAGTCCAATTAGAAGGCAGTTGGTTTCCACCATGACAGATGTGCCACTATTGCACCCGTTGGTTCATTTGGCCTGGCTGTCCAAATATAAGGCTTGCAGCGTCCACTGTTGAGTATCTTCACTGTTGATTTCTCTCTCTCTACCATTGAACTGCATGCAGAATGGCTTCTTCTAGCTTTCTGTCAGCTGGTTTACATGGAGGAGGTTATCAGCTCAGTTCCAGCAGGATTTCTCAGTGACCTTGCAGCCCAAGTATGTGGAGTCTTCAGCAACAGGGTATTACCATCTATTCCTGGTGGGAAACCAAGGGCTTCAGCAATGGCCTGTAATGTTTTGGGGGCATCAGGGACCTGCCTTGTCAACAACTCACTGAAAGGTATCCCGTCCTTCCCCAGGTTTATTTTATTTTATTTGTTTTTTTGAGGTAGGGTCTCACTCTGGTCCAGGCTGATGTGCTATTAACTATGTATTCTCAGGGTAGCCTTGAACTCATGGCAGTCCTCCTCCCCAGGTTTTTTTTTTTTTTTTTTTTTTTGTTGTTCAAAATAATTTTATATAGCTTTGGGAGTTGTAGAGATGGCTCACTGGTTAAAGGTGCTTGCTTGATAGGCCTGACCAGATAGCGCATATATCTGGAATTTGTTTTTAGCGACTGGAGGCTCTGGTGCATCCATTCTCTCTCTTTTTCTGCCTCTTTCTCTCTCAAATAAATAAATAAAAATATTGTATATTTGTATGGATGTATACATATTATGTATATTGAATAATTTTATGAAGGAATTAGACAGAAATAGCAGAGTTGAGGTAGGACGGACTAGGAAGTCTTCAAATGCTAGGAGATAAGATTTCATTTATTTTAGTGGTATGAGTATCCCCTGAAAGTGTTAGAGCAAGGACTGACAGAAGTAAAGCACTTCAGTAGGAAGCACTTCAGTAGGATTATCCGAAGTGGCATGTGGATAGAATCAAATTGGGACTCATTCTGTGATTGATGGGGTATAGATAACAGTAATAGCTGGCATGGCTTGCTTTTGTACTTTTACATCTTAATGTTCCCCAGAAAGTGCCTGCTCTTGTTTTACTTATTTTATGTCTAAAGGAACAGACACTAGAGAGGTTGTGTGACTTCCCCAGAGCGACAGAGCTAGTAGGTGACAGAAGTGAGATTCAACCTGGGAGGTGGCTGTGGAGCCCATGGGCTGAACTACTAAGCCTTTCAGTGGTATTAATCTGCAGTCAGTTCAGGGAAAGCTTTGTCCATTACAAAGGTGACATGGGAAATTACTTTTAACTGTGTGTTTAATCTTGGCATTTGATTGTATCTGAGGTAGTAGTGCACTGAAACTATAAGGTTGGCCTCCTTTTTAAAAAAAAAAAAAATTATTTGAGAGAGAGAAGGATCTCAGATATAGAGAGAATGGGTATGCCAGGGCCTCTAGCCACTGCAAACGAACTCCAAACACATGTGCCACCTTGTGCATCTGGCTTTGTGTGGGTCCTGAGGAATCAAACCTGGGTTCTTTGGATTTGTAGGCACGTGCCTTAACCACTAAGCAATCTCTCTAGCCTTTGGCCTCCTTCTGTAGTTAAATGTTGGTGCAAGGTTTCCATTTCCTTCTTTCTTTCTTTTTCTTTTTTATAGTTTAAACCCTTCTATTTTTTTTTTTTAATTGATGTTTTGAGGTAGGATCTCACTCTAGCCCAGACTGACCAAGAACTCACTCTGTTGTTTCAGGGTGGCCTTGAACTCATAGTGATCCTCCTACCTCTGCCTCCGCAGTGCTGGGACTAAAGGTGTGCACCACCATTCCCGGATCCTTCATTTTTTAATTACCTATCCTAAAGATTTTAAATCACAATCTCAAATCAAGTTTATCATTATGCTCCAGGTCAGTATTGAATCCCTAGAAATTTGTACGCATTATTAATTGATTGCACTCTGAGATTTATTACCTTTTGTAATTTATAATGTATTATTCGTATATTTTCAATTTTTCTCTTTCAAGCAGTTTTCTATTGCTGATGAATATTACTTTGGTATAATTCATATACTGCTATACACATATGATTAAGAAAACAAATCATACCAGCACTTGGGAGGCAGAGGTAGGAGGATCGCTGTGAGTTCAAGGCCACCCTGAGACTACATGGTAAATTCCAGGTCAGCCTGGGCTAGAGCGAGACACTCCCTCAAAAGACTGCACACACAAAAAATAAGAAAACAAATCAAAAATTCAAGGCATGGAACTACTTAGTAAGTAATGTATTTTGTAAAATTCATATTGTACAGGTTATCTCTTCACAAAGGCAATTATTCCTCATCTTTAAGTCCCACTGTTGCAGCTATCCTTATTATTTCTAATTATCTCTCCTTAAGTTCCTGCTGCTGTACCTATCTTTATTATGTCTTTTTTTTTAAAATATTTATTTATTTGAGAGAAAGAAAGAGAGATAGAGAATGGGCACTCTAGGGCCTCCAGCCACTGCAAACGAACTCCAGACCCATGCGCCAAAATGTGCATCTGGCTTTATGTGGGTCCTGGGGAAGCAAACCTAGGTCTTTAGTTTTCACAGGCAAACGCCTTAACCGCTAAGCCATTTCCCCAGCCCTATCCTTGTTATTTCTAACTTTACACTTGATTGTCAGCAGTTCTGGCTACTGAGCTGATGAACTCAATTTATTCCTTCTATTGCCCTCCCTCTACTGGAATACTGATGTATTTCACTAGAGCAAGCAGAGTTAAGGAAAAGCCTGTCAGTAATACCCCGTATGTAGAATACAGTCCTTGCTCTCTCAGAAGAAAGAAGGAAAAGAAGTATAGTCAAAGGAGCTGGACAGGATATGAACAAGGGTTCTGTTTCTATGTCTGTGTCTGTCTGCCTATCATCTTATCAGTCTAAACCAAAGCCAACCCATCCTAATTCAGTAAGTCTGAGTTTGTTGTTACTCAAATTACATTAACCTTTTGGGGTTGATCATAGGGGATTGTTACCAGCCCTATAATTTACACAGATACAGGTATTGTAGCTAATGGCTTCCAACTGTACTAAAGTGTTATATTGGGCTGTGACTTTCTCCAAATAAAAAGGATTGCATCTTAGAAAAATTTTCCATACAATCAGCCTTTTCACATTAAATTAGATTTAAAGACTGAAAAGATCAACTTGTTTTATTTGTTTTTATTGTACATTGTAATGTCTTTGGCCTTTGAACAAAGTACATTGCCAATGAATAAGCTGTCAAAACATTTTATTTATTTATTTGTTTGTTTATTTTTTGGTAAAGAGAGACCTTGTTACTCTTGGCACCTATGGGAAACATCCCTAAATTTGGATAGTGAAGTAAGAGCATATTTTAAATGCATCCTTGGAAGAGATGAGGTGATCAGAATTTGGCAGCGTTTCTCTTCTGACAGCCTGATTCACAAGCAACACAGTCTGATTAGTGATGCCAGCCTTTAACATAGGCATTTTGATCAATGCTTGTCTCTTAATTTTCTCATATCTCAATGAAATTACTATATATGTTTTTGAAGCAAGCCTAACAGACTGGCCTTTTAAATTTTCTTTTTTATTTTTATTTATTTATTTGAGAGTGACAGAGAGAGAAAGAGGCAGTTAGAGAGAGACAGAGAGAATAGGCATGCCAGGGCATTCAGCCTCTGCAAACAAACTCCAGACGCGTGTGCCCCCTTGTGCATCTGGCTAACATGGGTCCTGGGGAATTGTGCCTCGAACTGGGGTCCTTAGGCTTCACAGGCAAGCTGCTTGCTTAACCGCTAAGCCATCTCTCCAGCCATGGCCTTTTTCTTTAATGAGAGAGAGAGAGAATATGAGAATATTGGCGCACCAGGGCCTCCAGCCAGTGCAGTCAAACTCCAGATGCATGCCCCCCCCCTTGTGTACATTCGACCTTGTGTGCTTGCATCACTTTGTGCATCTGGCTTATGTGGGATCTGCAGAGTCAAACTTGAGCCCTTAGGCTTTGCAAGCAAGTACCTTAACTTCTAAACCATCTCTCCAACTCCAGATTATTATTATTTTTATTTATTTTATTTTTTTCAAATTATTATTATTTTTTAAATACTCATTTGCAAGGAGACACAGAGAGAAAATGAATGAATGAATATGGATGCACCAGGGCCTCTAGCAAGTGAACTGCAGATGCATGCATCACTTTGTGCTTCTGGCTTTAGGTGGTTGCTGGAGAATCGAACTTCGGTTATTGCATATTGCAGGCAAGCTCCTTAAATGCTAAGCCATCTCTCTAGCCCCTGAAATTACTATGTTGTTTTTACCCTGGTGCCTGATATGTGGTAAGCAACCAGGTAGTACTTGATAAATTGAATTCATTTGATTTAAATTTTATACAATCTGTATCATTTAAAGGTCCAGACAGACACTAACATCCTGGCAGAAGTATTGATTGATATTGTGCAAGGCTCACTACCATATTATTACATAACATTAAGAGAGTGTACATGTTAGGAGCCTTTTTCAATATATTTTGGGGGAAGGATGACTAAGGTTGTAATGTCTGTATTACAGACTAGCAGGAAAACCAAACATTTGAGCCTTCGATATATTCTTGTTTCAAAACAGTATTCTGTGAGTGAGGAACACTTTAAAAATGCTCCCACAAAGCCGGGTGTGGTGGCACACGCTTTTAATCCCAGCACTCAGGAGGCAGATGTAGGAGGATCACCACAAGTTCGAGGCCACCCTGAGGCTACATAGTGAATTCCAGGTCAGCCTGAGCTAGAGTGAGACCCTACCTTGAAACCCCCCCCAAAAAAAAATTTTTTAAAAGCTCCCACAATCTAAATGTCAGATGCACTTTCTCAGCTTGCACTTTTGAGTTTTGTTGGTGATTCCTTCTAACTATTAACTAGGAAACTCAGAACAGCTATGGATATTAGAATCTTTCTTTTTTAGAAGGCGTTAGGCATTTTATATGAAAGAGTATAGTAAAATACATTGGCTGCTGCAAGAGGACTTGGGGGGCGGGAAATGCCAGGAACTGCTTTTCATTAGTTTCTCCCCACATCCTCCTCAATTCGGTAGTACATTTCCTAGCTGAGGACTGAACTGAATTGCTCAGTTTGATTTAAGACACAGAGAGTATTCACTTCAAGTGTTGTTCCAAGTGCCTTCAAAGGATCTTTCCTGGAATCCCCAGAAAATTGGCCTATCTCCATTTTACAGACGAGGAAACAGGTACTGGCTAGCTTGGTTAACTTGCCCAATGTTACATCGTCTGTAAGTGGAAAAGCTAGTATCTGAACTCAGCAATAACAAGACTTCCCATTCCTTACTTGTCAATTACAACTTCCACCTTATACAGTTGTGAACATTGAGATAAAGCAGGAAGAAAGTACCTGTGGTGTGTGCCTGGCACCTTGTTAGGTACTAAATAATTGATAGCTGCTTTTAATTTTTCTTAATGACTATCGTAATTCTAATAGGATACTAGTTTTTTTTTTATTTTAAGCTCTGTTCTGAAAAAATAAATACAGCTCTCTTATTATGCCAGTAAACATTATGAAGGAAACAGAATTACCCAGCATGAATGAGGAAGATGAGGAAGTATTGTAAATTGCTATATTGATACCCATTGGCTGGAAGTCAGTGAATTGTGAAATATTTTTACATGTGAAAGGAGAGAAATCAAGCAGTCACTTGAGGAAGTGAGACTATTTCAGTTTGCCATTCTTCCTTAGTTTCATTCTCTGCTTTCAGGAATCAGAAGAGCTGTACTCAGTAAGCAAGCTCCTTTTAGTATCTCTATGGTTTTGGACTTGGTATCTAAATAGTGATGGTCTTGGTATCTTAGGTGTTTATGATCCTGGTATCTAAATGGTTGTAGAACGAAGATTTTCATTTTCTTTTGTCATGTGTATGTATGCAGATGTGCCCTGTACACAAACTGCAGAGGCCAGAGGATGATGTCAGGTGGCCTCTTGTATCCATCTCTTTCCTTACTTGCCCGAGACAAGAGTCACTCACTGAACCTGGAGCTTATCATGCAGACCGGCAGACTTGGGAGTCCAGCAGTCCTCCTGTTTCTGCCCAAAGTTCGGGGGTTACAGGCGTGCACAGCCGTGCCTGGCTTTTTATGAGTGCTGAGGATTGAACTCAGGTCCTCATGCTCGCACAGCAAGTGCTCTTACTTGCTGAGACATGTCCCCAGCCCCACCACACAACCAGGTTTTCTTTCGGGGACAGTTCATTAAAAAACTTAAGAGTAATACTGTTAAATTTCATATTTTCATTTATCTTGTATGTAGAATTACAAAGTTCTAAGTTACAAAATCCTAAGTAACACATTTTATACATTTGAATCTAGGGAAACATAAGGGTCTCATTCTAGCCCAGGCTGACCTGGAATTCACTATGTAGTCTCAGGGTGGCATCGAACTCACAGCCATCCTCCTACTTCTGCCTCCCAAGCTCTGAGATTAAAGGCGTGTGCTGCCACACCTGGTTTTCTTGCTTTAAAAAAAAATTTTTTTTTAATTTATTTGAGAGAGAGAATAGGAGCACCAGGGCCTCCTGTTAGTGCAAATGAATTCCAGACACATGTGCCACTTTGTGCACCTGGCTCGATGTGGACAATGGAGAATTGAATCCAGGCCATCAGGCTTTGAAAGCAAGCACCTTTAACTGCGGAGTCATCTCCCCAGCCCAGTCTTTATGTTTTAACTATGTATTTTTCTTGTTGATACTCTTATATTGGAAGTAAAAACTACAGACATTATTTAAGAGATATTTAAAGATTCCCAATCATTTCAACGAGTTTTGGTTGCATTTGTCCCTTGTTATTTGGGCTCCAGGAACCCCAGAGATAAGAAAGTTTAAAGGTGCTCAGGACCTCTCTGTAAAATGGTATGGCATTTGCATATAACTTACACACATCCTTCTATAGTCATTAAATAATCTATGGATTATAAAATATAAAGGCTATGGAAATGGTTGTTACACGGTATTTAGGAAATAGCAAATGACATGTAAAAGAACATGTTTCCAGGCTGGGCATGGTGGTGCAAGCCTTTAATACCAGCAAGCACTCGGGAGAGAGGCAGAGAGGTAGAACTTGAGAATGAGTTCTAGGTCAGCCTAGTCTAGTGAGACCTGCTTAAAAAAAATAAAAAAAAATTGTTTCCTAGGAATTGTGTCCATTCCGCTAAGCCCACCCTATCCAAGACAAGCCAATCAACAGCGAGAATGGCAACTCAAGTTAACATGGAAAGATTTTATTTGGGGAGCTTTGGAAGGGGAAATACAAAAATTCGGGTAGTGCCTGGTAATCGCCTCGGCAATCTTGTTACATTGACTTCGTGGTCCCCTTTCAGCTGGGCTCCCAGCTCTCCAGGGTGGGCCTGAGGCCCACGTGCGCCGCCGCGCCTGCCCCGGGCGCTCCCGGCATCCATTCACCTGGCTCAGCACCTGGGCGCTCGCACACCTGCCCGCGGTCGGGGCTGGCCGGGCGTGCGCTCGCCTGGCGGCGGCTCCGTTCGCGCTCGGAGGCCGGGGCGGCCCGCAGCCGGCCCGGGGCCCAGCTCCGCGGGGAGGCCGGGCGGCGCGCTCGGAGCGCACCGGGGCCGGCCGGCCGGCTCCTCCTCGGGCGGCTGCGTTTCCGACTTCGCCCTGGCTCCACTCCGGGGGCTTGACGTGCAAACTTCGCCGGAGCGAGCCGAGAGGGAGGGACCGGCGAGGGGGAGGAGGCGACGGGAGGCGCCTCCGCTTAAGGGAGCCGGCCCGGCGCCGCCGCTCGGACGGACGGACGGACGCGCGGACGGAAGGAAGGAGCGGGGCCGCCGGGCCGGGCCGGGTCGGGTCGGGCCCGGGGATGCGAGCGGCCGCAGGGTGGGCACCGGAGGGCCGGGGAGCGGCGGGGGCCTGGCGGCGGGGCGGGCCGGGCCGGGGCGGGCGGCCTGCGCGCCGGCTCCGGCCGAGGCCCGGGGCGAAAGCGAAAGCGAGCCCGCGCGGACTTCGCGCCGGGCCGGCCGGCGGGGCGCGGGCGGCCGGGGCTGTCAGCCGTGGGCCCGCGGGCCGCGCGGCCGGAACTCGCGGCGCCTCCTTAAAAGCGGCCCCCGCGCCACTCGGGCCCCCTTTTTGTGCTACATTGTAGGAGCGGAAAGAATGTCGGAGCGGGCCGCGGATGACGTCAGGGGGGAGCCGCGCCGCGCGGCGGGCGGAGCCGCGGGCGCCCGGCAGCAGCCCCAGCCTGCGCAGCCCCAGCGGCAGCAGCCGGCGCCGCGGCGCCTACGGCCGGACGACGGGGGCCCGGGCGCCGCCTCCACCTCGGCCGCCGCCATGGCGACGGCGGGGGAGCGCAGGCCCCTGCCCAGTCCCGAAGCGATGCTGGGGCAGCCGTGGGCGCTGTGGGTCGAGGCTTCCAAACTTCCCGGGAAGGACGGTGAGTGTCCACGCCTTCCTCCCCCCTCCCCTCCCCTCCCCTCCCCTCCCCCAGCCGGGCCCCGCGACCCGCCCCCTCGGGGGTCGGAGGGGCCGCGGCGGCCGGGCGGCGGGACGCGGCGGAGCCCACACCTTCCCCGTGCGCGCGGGCGGGCGGGCGGGCGGGCGTCACGCTCCTGGCCACTGACCTGCCTCTCCCTCCTCCTGTGTGTGTCTCCTAGGGACGGAACTGGACGAAAGTTTCAAGGAGTTTGGGAAAAACCGCGAAGTCATGGGGCTCTGTCGGGAAGGTGAGTCCAGCCCCCCTGTGCAGTGTGTGCTAATCCGGGGGAAGTTGTCTTGCGGCTCCAGGCCCCCCTCCCCGCCGGTCCCCTGGAGGATGCTGCTGGGGAGGAGGGAGGCGGAGGGCGGACCGTTGGGAAAATCTGGCTTCTGGGGGCTTCAGGTCATGGGCAGCGCCCTGGGACCCTTCTGGGAGCCTAACCAGGTAGGGTCTGAGCAGCAGTCAGTGCTTGCTGAGTGGTGAGTGGTGGAAACCAGCAGGGACTTGAGCCTAGACCACTTTCAAGCCTAACTAACCCTTACCTAGAACACCAGTGGAGGAAGGAATTTTCAGCTGTAGAAAGCATTTACACGAATGCTTGGGATTGAGTGTGGAGAGCAAACCTTGCCATTCCCCATGTTTCTTCTGGTATTCAGAATGGATTTTGAACTCTAATCTTACTTGTATAGGATTTAAAGTAGAATTTTGGGATGCTACCAAGGTTGTCAACTTGAGGAGTGCAGATCATCAGGTGTGTCTGTATGTTTTGCCAGAAAAGGAGATGGAAATCAAGAATTTTGTGTGCTCTGTCAAGCTTTTACTGCCTGCAGAGGATAAGATCATTCTGACTGTTGATAACTTTTAAACTGGTAGATGTCGTCTCTAGGTAGCTCAAAGGTAAGCAGCTGCCAGGGAGAGCCAGGTCAAGAGACTGTCAGACTTGTCCTTTAATTTACACCAAACCTGGTACTCTTGACGACAAAGGTCATGGCCTAAAGTAAGTTTGGATCCAAAATACTGAGTTCACATTCCCTGGATCAAGTCAATTTCTCACCTGTACCCATTTATTTTGGCCGAGTTTTTGTTTAGTGCTTGAGACTAGGTAGAGCTTGGCAGTGGGACCTCTCTCAGTTCCTGGCTGGCTCATTGTGGCTGTCCTCACCTTCACTTCTGGTTTTGAGCACCCGCCTTTTGCCTTTTCTTCGCTTTTGCTGTTTTGTTTTTTGCAGTTGGCCACATGGCCTGTTGGCACTATGACCAGTAATACTGGTGGCAGCCCTGTGAAAACTTCCAGTTGGAACAGATTATAGAGCAAATTGGTTGATTTTTCAAAATGAGAATTGCTGTTTGAGGGCAAAGGAAAGAGGGAAAACACAGGACTTCTTGGCTGTGTTGCAATAGGAAAAATCAGTTGTTAGTCCGGTTTTAGTGTTGAGTTGGCAGTTTGCCTGGGCTTAAAAAATTAAAATCACTTGGTGGCAACTCTCGTATGAAGCAGTGGAGTCAAGCTTTAGAGGACCTGAGCCACTCTTGTTCCTTCGATTCTCTGGGAGTGGATGTACTTCCCCTGCAGGCTTCTAAATCTCCATGAAAACAGGGTGCTGATTATTGGTGAGGGCCCTGTGGAAGATGAGTGCCTTTCACTGAACCCTTGATCTGGTCAGAAACCTAACTAAGTTTAGTGGCCAAACACACACACACACACACATTTTGGTCTATTATTTGCTGTTGAGAATACCTTCATATGCAGATACCTGAGGACCTAAGACCTTTTAAACCACCTGCATGAGGCACAAAAGGATCCTGCATTTCTGAACTGTCAAATAATTAGCATTTAGTACAGGTCACTTTTTTAAATTGCTCTTAGCCTTTTCAGCAGGCATATCTGACCCACTGACCACAGGCTGCACCCAGCATAGCTTTGAATGTAGCACAACACAAAATTGTAAACTTACTTAAAACATTATGAGGGTTTTTTTTCTTTTTTGCTATTTATTTTTTTTATTAACAACTTCCATAATTATAAACAATACCCCATGGTAATGCCCTCCCTCATTTGTTTATTTATTTATTTTTGGTTTTCTGAGGTAGGGTCTCACTCTAGCTCAGGCTGACCTGGAATTTACTATGTAGTCTCAGGGTGGCCTTGAACTCACAGTGATCCTCATATGTGTTGGGATTAAAGGTGTGCATCACCACACCCGGCACAATTTATTTTTATAACTGTTGTTCAGTTCTTTAGCATGAACTTTGTGGAAAGAGAGAAATGAGAGATGACAATGTGTCGCAGTGCCAGACAGTTGACACTGAAGGTTGCTGGAGATGTCAGGCTGCCTGGAACTTATGTTTACCTGTTTGCAGTAAAGGCTAAAGTGTTAAGTTTTGTCATTTCTTTGTTTATTGAAAAATCCAAACTTGATGCAAGTTCGAAGCCAGCTTGGGCTGCATAATGAGAACTTGTCTCAAAAAAAAGTCAAAACAAGCCAGGTGTGGTGGCGCATGTCTTTAATCCCAGCAATCCGGAGGCAGGATTATCGTGAGTTCAAGGCCACCCTGAGACTACATAGTGAATTCCAGGTCAGCCTGGGCTAGAGTGAGACTCTACCTTGAAAAAACAAAACAAACGAACAAAAAAATCGAGGCTTGAGAATGTTCCACATGAAGTAGACCCATGTGTTCCCTTAACAAACTTTCAATGTTGTCAGCACTTACTGGACCAGTGTCTTTGGATAAGAGTGTCTGTTACCAAGAAAAAGTGTTTTGGGATTAAATCTGTAATAATTCCTTTTATCAATGAGATTGTATTGAGCAGACATGTAGAGAAATTGATCATATGAGTGAAGCACTGAAAATCAGAAACTCCATTGTGGAGGTTCTCTGGGACTGTGCACTCTGACTCCTTGAATTCTCCATTTGCCATCATGGACCAAACGGTTAGAAAAGGTCGACGGGAGAAAGCCGCCTCGCCTTGTATGAGTTACTTCATCTCTCTGCGTATAACTTCTCTTGTTTGGAAAAGGGGAAGGCAATACATATGTATTCACATATTTTTGTATGATCTTGCCCTGTTATATACATATACATATGCACATACATATATACAGTAGCTAACATACATAAGTTGTATATTTTCTTTCACACTAATGTCTTTTGACCCTTTCAACTATTCTAGGCCAAGGCTTTTTAATTTAGGGCCCTTGAATAGGCTTCCAAGGGTCATTGTAAAATAATGTTTCTACCTTTGGAAGCAAGTGGCCATAGCTTTTCCTGATTCTCACTGCCAAAGTTCAAAATTGCAAAGTTAGGTGCTAGGTGGTTTTTCCTCTCACTCCTTATTTTGACCAGTTCCTTCCTGGCAAAACTGCCCCAAGGACGCCATGGAAGGTTAGGCCTGTTGACTTGAGTGGAAGTGGTATAATTTGTGATCTAGCTAATACGCCATCTCTCTTCCTCCTTTTACTCCAAGTGAGAAATATTAGCATAAAATTTGAGTTACCTTTCAGAGATTAGCCTTTTCTCATCTGCATCCTCATATTTTTATTGTTTTTTTCTATAATTTGTAGTTGGTGGCACAACTGATTTTGATGATTCACAATATGACTTGACTCAGCTGGGCATGGTGGCACACACCTTTAATCCCAGCACTCGGGAGGCAGAGTTCAAGGCCACCCTGAGACTACATAGTGAATTCCAGGTCAGCCTGGGCTAGAGTGAGACACTACCTTGAAAAACAAAAACAAACTTATTTGCAAAGAGGGAGGGAGGGAGGGAAGAACAAGAAGAGACTGTGCACACATGGCACACTTGGGCCTTTTGCCACTACAAATGAACTCCAGATGCTTTGTGCATCTGGCTTTATGTGGACACTGGGGAATGGAACCTGGGATGGCAGGCATTAGTAGCAAGCATCTTTAACTGCTGAGCCATCTTCCCCAACCCAAATCTTGACTCTTTAAGTGACTGAACTCAAGAGTCAAATAGCCTTTTTTTTTTCAAGGTTTTTTTTTTTTAGAAGAAATTTTTTGTTAATGATATTTATATGTATATTTAATTATTGTGATTATAATCCTCTCCCTTTACCTTCTCTTGTCCCTCTTCTCCTGTGTCTCTTCTTTGCAACTAGTGACTGTTCTCTGGTATCTTTATTTTTTTGTGTGCCCCACTGAGTTTAATTAGGATGCCCTGCCTGAGCATGGGTGGGGTTGTTTACTAGAGCATGTCCTGCTTACCAGTGACTACACCATTGAAGAAAATGTCTTCCCCACCTTCAGCAGCCAGTAACTGCCACTATCTTCTCTGGGAACGGCGTGGCCTCATTCACGATGGAATGTTGATGGGCCCACTCTTGTGCAGTTCTTGTGTAGGCAACCCCAGCTGCTGTGAATGACCCTCTCATGTCTGGAGGAGAGCATTCCACAGCACTTCTCCCCATCCTCTGGCTCCTCCACACTTACCACTTCCTCTTTCTCAGTGTTCCTTGAGCCTTGGAGGTAGTGATATAAATGTCTCATTTAGTGCTTAACATTCCACAATCACTTATTCTCAGCTGTTTGATGAGTTTCAAGTCTCCTCTGTAGTCACTGCCAATGCAGAAAGAAGCTTCTCTAACCACAGGTGGGAGCAACATTAACATATGGGCTTAAACACACATATTTAGAGGGCAACTTGATGGGCACAGCAGCATGTGCGTTAGCCAAGCCACAGGAATTGCTTCCCTGATAGGGTCTGTGCTCCGCCATCCAGCTCAGCTTTTGATTAGGCTTTTAGGACAAGTCGTTAATTCCCTTTCTTGGAGCAGGCTTCAGATCCAATCAGACAACAGTTGGTTTACCCCATAACAGACATGCCACTAATGCACCAGTGGACACATTTTGTCTAGCTGGTCGGTTGTATAGCTTGCAGGATCTACCACTGCATAGGATTATAGTATTGTTGATAACTTTTCTTTCCCACCAGCCTGCACAGTACTATGACAGGTATCTATCAGGGAGGAGATTTCTATTTAGACATAGTTTGTCATTGTTATGCAGCTGAAACAAATGGTGTCTTCAGCAGTATGGTCAGAACCATCTAGTTCTGATGGGAACCAAGAACGGTGACAAAAAACCTGTATTGTTTGGGGGGCCTCAGGGGCCTCTCTGACAAACAACTCACTGGGAGGTATCACACCCCAGGTACTGGGATTTTACTTTTATAATCTAAGGCTTCTAGAAGCAACATTATACACCCATGCTGGGTACTCTGTTCAAACTCTTTTATTTAAAGATAAAAATGATTTATTTATTTACTTATTTTTATTTATTTTAAAATTTTCTTTTTATTTATTTGAGAGAGTGAGAGAGAATGAAGCAGAGAGAGATAGAGTAAGAGAATGGGCACTTAAGGGCCTCCAGCCACTGCAAACAAACTCCAGACGCATGCGCCACCTTGTGCATCTGGCTTACGTGGGTCCTGGGGAATTGAACTGAGGTCCTTTGGCTTTGCAGGCAAATGCCTTAACCGCTAAACCATCTCTCCAGCCTGATTTATTTATTTATTTATTTTTTGAGGTAGGTTCTTGCTCTAGCCCAGGCTCATCTAGAATTCAGTCTGTAGTCTCTGGGTGGCCTTGAACTTGAGTGATCCTCCTACCTCAGCCTCCTAAGTGCTGGGATTAAAGGCATGTACTGCCATGCCTTGTTTGGCTTTTTATTTTTTAAATATTTTTATTTATTTATATGAGAGAAAGAGAATGTATGTACATATGTATGTGTATATATGTGTATACCTCCTGCCACTGCACATGAGCACGAGACCTGTGTACCACTTTGTCCATCTGGTTTTACCTGGGCCATCAGGCTTTATAAGCAAGGATCTTTAACCATTGAGCAATTTTTCCAGCCCTCATATGACATTTTCTTATGTCTTTAGTTTTTTTTTGTTTTGTTTCTCAAGGTAGGATCTCACTCTACCCCAGGCTGACTTGGAATTCACTGTGTAGTCTCAGGGTGGCCTCAAACTCATGGTGATCCTCCTGTATCTGCCTCCCAAGTGCTGGGATTAAGGGCATGAACCACCTTGCCAGGCTCTCTTTAATTTGGTTAACCCTCCCATCATCTTCTCTTCTCCCCCATCCTTCCACTTCTTAAGGTGTTTTGTTGTTGTTTGTTTTTTGTTGTTGTTTGTTTTGTTTGTTTAGGGTCTTGCTCTAGCCCAGGCTGACCTGGAATTCACTATATAGATAGTCTCAGGGTGGCCTTGAACTCACAGCAGTGTCAATCCTCCTATCTTTGCTTCCCAATCTTTGCCTCCCAAGTGCTGGGATTAAAGGCATATGCCACCACACCCAGCTTTTTTTTTTTTTTTTTTAATTTGCAAACAGATACATGGGGGGCGGGGGGGGGCAGTGTTTGTGTGTGTGTATGGACACACCAGGGTCTCCAGCCACTGCAAACTCCAGAAACATGTGCCACTCTGTGCATCTGGCTTATGTAGGTACTGGGGAATTGAACTCAGGTCGTTAGGCTTGGCAGGCAAACATCTTAACTGCTGAGTCATCTCTCCAACCCCCCAGCTTTTTTGTTTTTAAATGAAATTCTGGACTTCACAAAGTTGTAAATATTTCTTCTGTGAAATTTCACAAAATTTGTGTTCAGATGAAATTAAAACTGTATGAACACCTGTTAAGAATTTCATATTAGAAGCCAGGTGTGGTGGCTCACACCTTTAATCCCAGCACTGGGGCTGGGGAGCAGAGGTAGGAGGATCACCATGAGTTTGAGGCCCCCCGAGACTACATAGTGAATTCCAGGTCAGTCTGAACTAGAGTAAAACCCTACCTCAAAAAAAAAAAAAAGAATTTCATATTAGTATCTGAATATACAGGGAGACTTAAAAGATGAAAGTATTAAGTATTTAAATTTTAAATTTAAAGCTAGATTATGTCACTGAGCGTCAACAGTGGAACTAGAAAAATTACAAGAACCCATCCATCCCTGGCTTCTCTTAGCCTGCTTGTTGAATGCTGGAAGGCACCCCGGGCTTTTCTCCTATGTGGGTGTTTGAAAGTGTATACTCTGTGTTGGCTCTTCTTGGCTGAGTGAGTGTCCTGAGGGCAGGGCATTGTTGATAAAGGCATATTCAGCTCCTGTGCACTGTTGGGCTTTGTAAACATTTGTTCAACAAATGAATGAATAGGGATACTAGGAAGATAGAATGGAATTACTGTAGGTTGCCTGGTTCAAATGACAGAGTAACTCTATAAAAAGAAGACACCTCTCTGGGGTAGGAGGTGGTGAAGGGATGCTGTAGTTCGATGGCTTCCAGGGAGCCGCAGACTGTCTCTCAGCACTTGCTGTTCCTCTGCCCCGGGTTTAATGCTCCATTTGCACTTTCCAGAGAGGGTGCAGACAGGACACTGCCTGCTTATCTCTGATAGTTAGGCAAGGGAGGAGCCCAGCAACCCAGCATGAGGTACCCACTTGATGCCTGACGATGTCCCTGTCAAAATACTAGGGCCAGTGGAGCAAGGTGGAAAAGAGGTCAGTGGGTGTTAGGCGTTTTTTTTCTTCAGCTAGGCTGGGGAGGTGGGCAGCCATAACCCAGACTTGGTCAACTCAGCAGTACCACCCTTTTTCTTTTCCAGTGGGGAAAAGAAAGACGAATATAGTTAGTTAACTAAAACCAGGTAGGTGTTTGTGTGAAGCACTATTAATGGCACTACATTATAGACATAAAGCTGGCTGCCTGAAATAGAATTTCTGTTTTTCTCTAGAGGTTTTCTTATTGTCGCCCCCCCCCCCCCAGCAGCTTCTTCTTAGGGACAATTGGAAGCATAGAAAAGCAGAGAAAATATTTTAATGAGCCTCCTTGTAGCCATCACACAGCTTCAATGACTAATGAGTCATGACCCAATCTTGCTTCATCTCTGCCCCACAGTGAGTTCTCTTGGAGACTTATCACAGATGTTGTAGCATCTCTTTTGCTTTTCTTTTTTCTGCTTGCATGGGCTCCGGCTTGTGTCCTGTAAAGTGGAGCCTTTGTGTGTCCTCTGCCTTCATCCTGAAGCATGCTGGGCTGCTCTTTCTTATCTCTTCCATGTGTGTGAAAGGGTTCTGTGGGTGGTGGGTGCTTGCAGTCCACTCATGTCAACTGGAGATCTAAACTAAGGCTCCTCCAGGACCAGTGAGGTCCACTGTCCATGCCTGGAGCTAGGAGACTGTGAATACCTGTTGGAGGAGTGCTCAGGTGATTTGTGATTTTCCTAAGACACACCTCTGTGGATGAGCATCTGTGATGCACTTGTGTCCTGGCCACAGCCTGTAAATAGCTCCTCACCTAAGCTCTCCACTAGCCTGTGAGGAAAGGAACCCTGGAGATCCAGACAGGCACTTCTCTACCCAGCTTCTTTCCCTCTTGGAGGAACTATAGATATTCCATTCAAAAGTACAGTCTGTAATCAGATATTGCCTGTGGCTTTTTTTTGTTTCTGAATGATTGAAAGAAAAACTTGAAGATGACTTCATGACATGTGAAATTCAAATGTCAGTGTCCCTAAGAAAAATTTTGTGGAAACCACTCATGTATTATGTCTGCTGCTTTCTCCATCCACTGAGCCTCCAAGTTAAGGAGATAACAGCAGACACCATTGGGCCCAGCTGTCTTAGCTATTTACCGCCTGGTCCGTTGTAGGAGAAGCTGGCCGACCTGTACAGTAATAAGTTCCTGCGTTGGTGAAGGGAATCCTGTTCTGCTGAATGTAATTCTAGTATTCCACAGTCTTTCTAAAGAAGAGAATCCAGTGAATCCAGACCTTATTTGCTATTGAAGAACTATGTCGAGCTGGAAGGAAATAACATGGAGAAAGAAATGACATTGCCTAGGAAGGTTCCTGTCTTGTCTGCTTCTGTCACTTACTGCCTCTTACTGAATTCCCAAGGCAGTTCACATAAGAGGAACAGATCTGTTACTGCTCTGTTTCCAAGAGCCCTGGGCCATGAGGATGGTGCTTAACTCCTATTAAGCCGCAAGTCCATAAACATTGAGGAGAAAGAATCTAGAGCTTTTTTGGGATTTTCACTCAGACTCTTCAAGACTGTGCCCTTGAGATGGCTTAGGGAAGCCAGAGCTCTGTTGGTGGTCTTTGGAATGACAGCGAGACTAAATCAGAAAACAAACCTCTGGCTTTAAAATACATTTTTATTTATTTACAAGCAGAGAGAGTCAGGCAGACAGAGAATGGACACGCCAGGGCCTCTAGCCACTGCAAACAAACTCCAGGTGCATGTGCCCCTTTGTGCATATGGCTTCATGTGGGTACAGGGGAATCGAACTTGGGCTGTTAGGTTTTGCAGGCAAGTACCTTAACCACTGAGCCATCTCTCCAGTCCTCTTTGTTTTTGCATGTATGCTGTGTGCATGTGAGCCAAGCACACTGAACTGATGCATAGGAAAATGCCCTATGCATGCAGACCATGAGTACTAGAGTCTCTATTGCTCATCTACACGATTCCTTGGGATGGAGATGGTCACTGAGCCTGGTGCTGCTCTTTCTATCAGACTGACTGACCAGCAAGACCAGCTATTCTCACATCCACTGTCCACAGGACCGGGGTTGTAGGCATGTGTGGCCACACCTGTCTGTTGATTTGGGTGCTGGAGATTGAGGCAAAATCAGGCTCTCATGCTTGCACACTAACCACTCTGACCCAGCCCTAAACCTGGATTCTGATTAAAGAAGGCAGATAGTATTTGTCTTTATGATTTTGTACTTGGTAAAATGTGCAGCTCCTGGTGTAACCATGCTGCATCCAGACCCTGCTTGTGGAGATTGTGGATGCTGCCCCCAGCAGGAGCTGTGCTACATTCAGAGCTGTGATTCTTTCTTGTCAGCCCTAATCTCCAGAGGAAAATTGGAATTTATGCAGCATAATAGTACATGACCTATATGTGGTGGAGGCTCATTTCACTATTTTTGTGTCACTTTAAGTTAGCATACCAAGTAACGGGCTTCATTTTGACGTTGTCCTGTGTATGGGTCACACTCACTTCCCCAGATACTTTTCTTCTCCGAGCACAGCTTTTCTGGTGTCTGCAACACACGGTGCTCGCATGTATATGAGGGCACCGCAAGTTTGGTGAGTACGCATACTGTATGTACCAGTGTGGTTTACCTTATAAAATTGTCACAGTGATGCTGCGTTCTGGTGTCACCATTATCTCCGTTTTGTAGATGAGAAAAAGTGAGACAACAACATCCCAAAACATGTAAGAGACTGAGACTCAAACTTGCTTAACTGCACAGCCTTCCAAGTCCATCCCTGAAAGTGTCCCCGCTTGTCGTGAGCTTGAGCAGGTCACCCTAACCTTTTGTCCTTATTCCTGTCTGGAAACAAATTTACCAAGAAAAAAATCCTTTTCTGAGATATCAGCCCCTTTCCTTATAATGCTGTATGTGTTGTATTTAGACGATCTCTTGTAAAGTCTTTTGTCGTTTGAGGGGAGGCGTTTGTGTGCCATTTGCATTAGGAGTAATTGGCTTTAAAGAAAGATGAAATGAAAGCCAAGGCCGCAGCAGACAGCAAATACAATCATCTGGGATCTATGCCGTTTTAAAAAGGGAGTCATGAATTTCATCATTTAAATAGCATTTCAGTGCAAGATTGCTTTTAATCAAATTGATATTCAAAGTTTATAGAAGTATTTCTAATAAATGGAACCCTTTGGTTATTAAAGTCTTTTGATTGAAGTTCTAAGGGAGAAAAAAGCTGGTAGTAGACTTAACAGTTGGAGTTACTGTACTTTTGAGAGAAGGCAGAGGGTTATGTTTATACTCATCTTGTACAGCAGGGAATATTACAAATGAGCAAAGGAAACAATGAGTTCTGCATTTCAGCCACTCATAACATAAAACTAGTTCTACTTTGCAATAAGGACCCTGCTGACATGTAATACTTTTCCTCTTATATGTAAGCAGATTGTAAGAAAAGCAGTAGTCATTATCAGTTAGAGTCATAACCTTAAAACAGAAACTATTTCTGTTCCAGGTTTTATAGATATTTCTGTAATCTTGAATTCTAGGGAAAGCCGGAGGTTCCCCTCCTTACCTCAGTAGCCCTCGGGCTCTATTTCACACAGGGAAGTTGCAGAGAGACTTGGGGGATTCCAGGTGTAGAGTTGCCATCATTTTATTATGTCTCACCATCATAAAAGTAAGAATCGTTATTCTGGAAGAAAGAATAGTCCTCTAACTTGGAAAGAACCTTCACTTTAGCAAAGACTCCTTGACTGCATTTCTTTATTTTCCTCATTTCTGTATGGACTTCACAGAGGTCAGTGTCTATGATGTCTGAGAACCATGTACTAAGTCATTGTTTCCACAAGTATGTTCCAGAGACCCATTTCTGTGTGCTTAGTAGATGCTATTACAGAAACAAGATTCTGTATGAAATATTTGCAGAAGTCAGCTTTAAACAGAGGCAGTATTTGAAACTCCCACTGTGGAGTTAAATTCATGTTCTAGTCTCAGCCCTAGTAGGTGAGTGAGTGATGAAAATTTCATCGTTTCACCAAGCTTCAGTTGACTACATGTAAAAGGAATAATGGTAATACTTCATACTTGTTGGGAGGGTTAAGTGATGTAATAGAGATTATTAGTAATGAAAACACTGTGTGCTAAAAGCATGCCTTCTATTAAATAGTCCTTCTGAACTGTCATGGGAGCAACAGAAAGTGAAATGGCAGGGTGTTTTTTTGTTTGTTTGTTTGTTTTGTTTTGGATAGGGTCTCACTTAGCCCATGCTGACCTGGAATTCATGCTGTAATCTCAGGGTTGCCTTGAAATCACAGCGATCCTCCTACCTCTGCCCCCCAAGTGCTGAGATTAAAGGTGTGCGCCACCACGCCTGGTGAAATGGCAGTTTTGTTTTGGCAGGCAGGGTGCAGGCAGCGAGTCTCCGCATCTTCAGGACGCCAGGATGCAGCAAGTAAACCCAAGTGTCAAGCTTCCTTGAGTGGCGGTGAGAAGTGGGAAGTGCTGTGCGCTTCCTTCTGCCATCCGTTTTCCCTGTGACGTGTAGAGAAGCCCCGCACGGGCGCCACTCTTCCCTGTCTGCATAGGCTTGTATTTGCTCCCTCCGTGCAGTGATAGGCAACGGAATAAAGGAGTTGGAAAGTGGAACAGAGAGATAAATGAGGACGCTACTGTCATGGTTTTGTATAAATAGTGATAGTCTTAGGGTTTTCTGCTTAATGAGGGAAGTTAGAAAATTGTACTTTTTTTCCAATTCTTGAGCGTCTACCTTTTTTCAAATTTTTTTTGTTTATTTTTATTTATTTATTTGAGAGCAACAGGCAAGAGAGGAAAAGGGAGAGAGAGAGAGAGAATGGGCGCACCAGGGCCTCCAGCCACTGCAAACAAACTCCAGATGCATGCGCCACCTTGTGTATCTGGCTTATGTGGGTTCTGGAAAATTGAGCCTCAAACTGGTGTCCTTAGGCTTCATAGGTAAGCGCTTAACCCCTAAGCCATCTCTCCAGCCCCCCCCCCTCCTTTTATTAGGTAGGGTCTCACTAGCCCAGGCTGACCTGGAATTCACTATGTAGTCTCAGGGTGGCCTTGAACTCACGGCGATCCTCCTACCTGTGCCTCCCAAGTGTTGGGTTAAAGGTGTGTGCCACTATGCCCTACTCTGAGCATCTACATTTTGCCTCTAGCAGTTCTCCATTGGAAACTATATAGAAAGTCTTACTTTAGTGGGAAAATGCAATTATGATTATAGAAATTAGTACATACTCATTGTAAAGGTCTTACTTATGATGGAATTATGGGCCATGAAACTCACCATTCTTTGTATCTCACTCTGGGCCAATTTTAAATATTAGTCACAGGAGTTGGACTTAGGGGCAATTCAGTTGCTCAGGCATACTCATGTAACTGTGTTGGGTACTTTCTGGCAGGCAAGACTCAAACTTCCCAATCTTACAGATCCAGCCCCTGTCTCTCAGGAAACCATGGCAGTAGGCAGTTTTTCAGTGTGATTACTGCCTTGAGAGTCATCTGGATGTTTTGTCTTATTTCCTGGCTTTAGCTTTCTCCTGACACACTTCTGAGAAACAAGTTCTCTGGGCCTCCAGTGGGCCAGAAGTTAAGGATACTGCCAGTTCAGTGAGAAGGCTTGTCTTAAGCCCCAGCTGTTTAGCCAGTACTTACAGAGTTATCCACTAGGGGCCAGGTTTTCTGATGGCTGTAGGAGATGGAGTGAGACAAGTTAGAGCCCTTGCTTTCTACTAAAATGAGACACAGTAAAAATAATATTCTCACAGACTTGAGAGCTATAAAGTCAAGGGAAGGGTAATTAGTAGATTTAGATTAATGCTATCAAGGAAAGCTTCCCTGAGTATTTAATATGAGCTGGGGACACTGATGAGTTAGACATCCCCACTGGCCCCTCCAGGAGGGCTTCTTGACTAGTGACTGAAGAGAGGGTCTCCAGCAGAGGGGAATGAGAAAGAGGAAGGAGGTAAGCCAAGAGGGTCACATCACAGAGGCCCTCCATATGGAGCTTGGGTAATTATAAGTGTGATTGTATAGCACTGGGTGTAGGTTCACAGGAGAATGTCCTGATCTAATTGGTGCTGGACGAAGATGATTGTTATGGGACTTGCGGATTATGGGGCAGCGTGGAAGAACTGGCTGACCAGGTGAGAGGTGATAGTTAAGCTTGGGTGATGGCAGTGGCCATGCAGATTGGCTGAGATAGAATTGGGAAGTTGTTGAGTTGACATGAATCAATAAAATGTAAAAGTTAGGGATTGAGCCAGGTGTGGTGGCACATGCCTTTAATCCCAGCACTTGGGATGCAGAGGTAGGAGGATCATTGAGGGAAGTGTGGACAGCTTTTCATAGGGCTTGCTTTGAAAGGGAGTGAATACATAAGACCATACTAGAAGGAAAGGGATGTGGGGGAAATGCTCAGGGGAATGAAGGGAAAGTTACTTACTTTTATTTTCCTTGGCTAGTGTTAGGTCATGTTTGTCTGCCAGTGGGAATGATGTTGAAGGAGCAATTGACCCCACGTGTGAAAATGGATAACTACAAGGATTGAGTTGGCGAAGGGCATGAGTCTGAAAGTCACCATGGACAGGATGAGGTTGGACACAACCAGATATTTTCTTCCTCTGTAATAGGAAAATCCTGTGAATTTAGTTGCAGTAGGAATATAGAATTGAGAGGGAAGATGGTCAATATTTTGCTATAATTTCTGTAGAAGTTGGAGGATCATCAGTTGAAAGTGGATAAGAAATAATTTTGTCATGTATTTCTGTGCTATCTGCACAAGGAGATAGCCAAGTATGCACAACTTTTTAAAACTTCAAACACTCTTAAAAGAAGCTGCACGCTCTAGCAAGGCTAGAATGTGGCTCCAAGCCAGGCGGGGGCCACATGCTTTAATCCCAGCACTTGGGAGGCAGAGATAGGATCACTGTGAATTCAAGGCCAGCCTGAGATTACATAGTAAATTTCAGGTTAGCCTCGGCTGGAGTGAGTCCCTACCTTGACAAAACAAAAACAAAACCAAACAAAGTGGCTCCAGCAGGCCCCAAAAATCAGGAAGTTCAACAAGTGGAGATGGAATAGAGAAGCAGGGTCAGTTCACAAGGGTTTTCTAGAGGAGCTACTTTGGGATAGGAGGGGAACGCCTCTGAAGGAGCCTGGTGGATGGGTAGTAGGGGACAGGAGATGAGTCTGAATGTGATCATCGTGAAAGGAGGCTGGTCGTGGGAGGGAAGGTGGTTGTGATTAGTGAGTTTAAAAGGCCACTAAGTTAGAAACGGAATTGGCAGTACTAAAATAGAATTTGAGCCAGGTGGGCACATGGCTGCCTCCTTCCTTAACGTAAAGTTCCTGAGTTTCCAGATAATGATAGCTGGGGAAGTAAGATAACAATATATTCACAAAATCTGAAATGGATTGTTTCTCATCTGGTATGGGAGCCCTTTAATGGATTCAGCTTTTTGTGTGTGTGTTTGTTCATTCACTTACCATACATTTATGAAGCACTTACTTTGCTTGATATTATTCTAATTTTCAGAAAAATAGCAGTCTGGCTGGAGAGATGGCTCAGAGGTTAAGTGTGCAAGTATAAGGGCTTGAGATTGCTGAGTTCAGTTCCCCAGAACCTACATTAAAAGATGGGTATGGCCACACATATCTGTAATCCCAGCACAGTGGGAGCAGAGACAGGAGAATCACTGGGGTTTGCAAAAACCACAAGCTTGCTGGTCACGGTGGTGCATGCCTTTCATCCCAGCCCTTAGGAGGCTGAGGCAGGAGGATCACTGTGGTTTGAGACCAGCCTGAGATTACAGATGAGTTCCAGGTTAGCCTGGCCTTGAGTGAGACCCTATCTTGAACCTTCCTCCTTCTTGCAGTCACCTTTGCGTTGGTGGCAGAGAACACCTGACCAAGAGCTTGTGGGAGGAAAGGGTTTATTTTTGGCTGACACACTTCAGGGTACATCCCATGATAGCAGGGAGAAATGATGGCATGAGCAGAGGGTGAACATCACCTCCTTGCCAACATCAGGTGGACAACAGCAGCAGGAGAGTGTTCCAGACACTGGCAGGGGGAGGCTGGCTGTAATACCCATAAGCCCTCCCCCAGAAATACACTGCCTTCAGGAGGCTCCAAGTCCCAAAATGCCACAAAATAGGGACTAGCATTCAGAACACATAAGTTTATGGGCAAACACTTGAGTCAAACCACCACATTCTGCCCCTGGCCCCCATAAACTGATAATCATACATGATGTAAAATGCAGTGCATTCAGTCCAACTTAAAAAGTCCCTAGTTGTTTTTTTTATATATATTTTTTATTTATTTGAGAGAGAGAGAGAGAGAGAGGAAGGCAGGCAGGCATGCCAGGGCCTCTAGCAAATGAACTCCAGACATGTGTGCCACTTTTTACGTTTGGCTTATGTGGATACTGGGCAAATGAACGTGGGACCTTAAGCTTTGCAGGCAAGCACCTTAACTGCTAAGCCATCTCTCCAGCCCAGAAAAGTCCCAATAGTTTTTTATTAATCCCATTGATGTTCAAACATCCCCATAGTCCAAGGTCTCTGAGCTGCAATACCAAAAAAAAAAAACCCATAATGGCACAGAATAAAGCATCCACACTGCAAAGGATGGCACTGGGCATAGCAAAGAAATGTTTAGCCAATACAAGATTTAAAATGAATGGGGCAAATATTAAACTCTGTACCTCCAAATCCTACAACTCTAGCCAGTGGCAAGTCTCCAAGTTCAATAATTCTAACCAGTGACAAGTCTTGAGTTCCAATTCCGCCCCTCCAGCTATGCTACTCACAGTCCCGGAAAACTTCATCTGGTGCCAACAGCTCTCCTTGGCAGCCACCCCATAGTCCTGGGATCTCCACTGCAGTCCATGGTTCACTCACATGACCCCACTGGGCCTCCATGTAGGTAATCCAGCAATCCTACTTCACACTGCCCATGGCCATTTAAAAAATACAAAGCTGTTGCAAATTCAGCGAACCTCTCTATCCTGTATTTATTATACTCCATCATACCAGGTGGGCTGCCAACTTGTTCATGCAGAGGCAATAAAGGTAACTTTGAAGAGTAGGACACTCCTGAGCACTCAGGCCCCTTCAGAAGAGTCTACATTCTTCCTGTTTTCCCAGTGCAGGTTAGCTGGTCCAATCTCAATGGTTGTAATTTCTCAGACAATTGCAGCCGAATGGGCAAGAGTTTAAGCTCAAAGATTTCATTTTTTTTTCTATGCCATATCCCTCTGCTCACAACAGTCCATTTGTATGCAGTGCAGCCCTGCACAAGTTTGCAGGACACAGGCTGGCAGATTGCAGCAAGCCTGTCACAAAAACTGCTTCTAGACCAGTTACAACAAAACTCTCACCCTCGTAGGCCAATCCTCACAGTCCATAGTTCTTATTGCATTCAGGTCTTTCAACTCTGACCAGAATAGTCCACCAAGCTGTACTTATAGCACTGCAAGGCATCTCTTAGGCCACGGTTTCCAATCCTTCCACATTCTTTTCCAAATCAGCTCCAAAAGGCCAGAAGCCACACAGTCATGTTTCTAGCAGCAACGATCCCGTTTCTCAGTACCAAAATTTTATTGTTGCAGTTTGCTTCATGTTGCTGGCAGAAAACACCTGACCAAGAGCAGTTTGTGGAAGGAAAGGGTTTATTTTGGCTTACAGACTTCAGGTGAAGTCCCATGATGCCAAGGGAAAGCAATGGCATAAGCAGAAGGTGGACATCCCCACCTGGCCAACATTAGGTGGACAACAGTAACAGGAGAGTATGCCAAACACTGGCAAGAGGAAGCTGACTATAGCACCCATAAATTCCCCCCCCCAACAATACATTGCCTCCAAAAGGCTCGAATTTCCACCAGCTGGGGGCCTAGCATTCAGAACACGTAAGTTATGGGGGACACCTGAATCAAACCACCACACCCTCCTAAAAACCCCAGCAAGCTCTGGAATCAGTAAGACTGTTTCAAGGGACCAGTTTTCTTTGTGTCCTTTGGCTTCAGTGTGAACATGTGGCCTTGCATATGCGTGCACACAACACATCATACATGACACACATATGTACATACACAAACACACCCATAAGAAGCCAAATGGAACATCTTAGAATGAAGGAGGCAGAAAATAATAGAAAATTAAAATTCATGCTCTTTAGGCTCTAAGTTTGGAAAGGAGAAAGGTAAACGCAGGGAGTTGGCATTTAAAATAAGGTGAGATTGGCCCTTATTGTGTATGAGGTGTAAAGTGTGGGTATCAGAATGGCACACTGAGAGGCTGTGGTGCGCTTGAAGAGCAGCATGAGCTGGAATGGCGGGAACACAGTCAAGGAGGTCAGATGCTGAAGGTTAGGGGGCAGCTGGGAAAGCAGGGGTCCCTTGTAGCTCATTGGGAATTTAAATCCATGGGTCCTGTTTGGTCTGCTCTCACCAAGATGTCCAACCTTGTCACCTTCCATTCTTTCCTATGACTACTGTGCCTCAAGCACAGCGTGTCCTTCTAGTTCCTCTGACACACTGGGATCTTCCTCACTTCAAACCGTGTACCAGCTGACTGAATCTGTCATCCCCCCTACACACACACACACACATACACCCCACCCAGCTTCTTTTCATCCTGCTGCACTTAGGTATCCCCTTCTTGAAGGACTCCTCCATGTCATTCAGTATATCACTTAGTAATTGTCACCAAGTGTGGTAACAATACAAACCAGCACATGTCTCTTACAAAAATGGTTTTATTAGCTGTGGACTATAAATCTGGGCAGAAGGAATTAGCCTGCTAAGTTTTTCCTTAGGTCTTGGCTAAATTTGCAAAATTGTCCTGGAGGATAAAAATAGTATAGAGCACCTGCTAAACATAATCTTCCTGAATGAAGTAAGTGGCACTCACTGGGATTGTATCCCATCCCCTTGCTGGTCACATTGTGGGGATCTTTGCTCATCTGTGTTCCTTGTGTCCTAGCACTGTGGTTTTGATGCCTAACAGTATGCTATGATGAGAGAGAAACGATTTAGGCTAAAAGTAACTGGTATTAAACAAATAAATGACAGGGTATATGAAGACTTATATCTCCTGGATTTTTCTCTAGCGAGATAAACTCTGCTTTACTTTTTTTCTAGCCTTTGAATACAGTATTTTTCTCCCTTCACTTTATTCCTGTTTCTTAGCCTCCAGATTACTCTAGAAATTATGTGCTACCCTTGCTGTTCCTCTCATCTTCTCCCATGTCTGGTAAGCTTTGCATTGTCAGTGGGTAGCTGAGATGGCTCGTTCTTCAGAAGAGCTTGTGTTTGGTGAATGTTTTCTTATTTAAAACTGGCTGTTGCTGGAAATAATCTGTTATATGAGTTTATAGTCTATTCATAAATCATGCACAGGCTGACCTAGAATTCACTTTGTATTCTCGAACTCATGGTGATCCTCCTACCTCTGCCTCCCTAGTGCTGGGATTAAAGGTGTGTGCCACCACACCCAGCTCACAAACATCTTTTTTTTCTTTAGTAATTCCAAACTAAAAGCTGATCCTAGAGACCCTAGTTACCCCACACTGAACACCAATCCCATCTACTGGGGAGGGCACATATTACAATTCACATTTAAAAAAATTAAAAATAATAGGATTTTGACAGATGGCATTTAAGAATTATGAAAACATGACAAATCCTGATAACACTGTAGTTTGCATACCCATTTTGAGTGTGAAATTGCTTTAGAAAAGTAGTTGAGGGGCTGGAGGTATGGCTTAGTGGTTAAGGTGTTTGCCTGCAAAGCCAGAGGACCCAGGTTTGATTCCCTAGAACACACGTTAGCCAGATGCATAAGGGGCACACTGTGTCTGGAGCTCGTTTGCAGTGGCTGGAGGCCCTGGCTCGCCCGTCCTCCCTCCCCCCGTCAAACAAATAAGTAACATTAAAAAATATTTTAGAGTAGTTGAGAATTTGAAAAATTTGCCATAATTTGAGCACTTAGTAAGTCTGTGCTGGGCACTGAATGCCATTTTCATGGGTGCCTCACTCCTTGCAGAGCAAGCACTTATCTTCAACTTGAAGAGAAAATGGAGGCTCAGGGAAGTTAACTTGCCAAAATCAAAGTCTGTAAGAGACAGAGTTAGGATTCCTGGTCTCACTGCTCCAAAGCCATTGGCACTAATAAGGAACACCTGGGATAAACTTAATATTTTGGTAAATTTTACACTCCAGAGAGCAGCTAGAACTCAAGGAAGTTGATGGGTTGGTTGGGAGTAGTGTTGGTAGTGAAGTTCTGATGGAGAGAAGGGTCGGGTTGTCTCAGCCTTTAGTCCTAGCACAGTAGGTATAACAGTTACTTTCTTGTTGTTGGACAAACACCTGAGCAGAGGAACTTACACACAGAAAGGGTGCATTTCTGGCTTACAGTTTCCAGGGAAAGTTGCATCGTGGTGGGGAAAGCGTGGCAGAAGGAAGCAGCCAGGCATCGTATCTGCATATCAGCATGGAAGAAGTGATGAAGCTAGCTGAGGGTGGTAAGTGGGTGGACCACACAGCACCCCACGGCCTGCCCCTAGCAAGATGCCTCTTCTGGTGAGGCTCCACAAATTTGCAGAACAGTGCCAACTACTGGAGATGAAGCATAGGCTCAGTCAGAAGCATGGGGCTGTAGAGCCATTCCACGTTCACACCACCACAGCAGGATTGGGTTGAATGTTAGGCTGAGGAAAGATTCGTCTAAACTCCATCATATACGTCATTTGTAGAACGGGTGGTAGAAAAAATAAATTCCAACAGGTTTTTAATTGAGGTATGTAAAACATTTTAGAAATCTCTGAAACATAATGGAAGTGGGACCTGAGACAGAATCTTCACTAGGAAGATGAGTAACACAATTATTTATTTATTTATTTAAAAGAGAGAGAGGGAGAGGAAGAGGCAGAGAGAAAGAGAGAATGAGCACGCCAGGGCTTCCAGCGACTGAAAACAAACTCCAGACACATGCACCCCCCGTGCATCTGGCTTACATGGGTCCTGGGGAATTGAACCAGGGTCCTTAGACTTCGCAGGCAAACGTCTTAACCGGTAAGCCATTTCCACTGCCCGAATGCCAACTCTTATGGTGATAGACAGAGATGATCATGCCGAGGTTGTCTCAAAGCCTTACTTTTGAAAAGTAAGATTGTTAGTTTTTGCTGGTACTCTGCTTGATGTACTCCTCATTCTAGCTTTTCCTTCTCTGTTTACTTGTAAGGTAACACTACCCAAAAAGGAAAATAAGCTCAAACAACAAAAACAAACAGGAAAATAGAATAATGTGTATGTAATCAATAGGATTTAATTTTGCCTTGGCCATGTTACATGACTGTGGTCTTGTCTGCATTTGAGGTGACTGGCACTGGGCATGAATGGCTTGAAGACTGGGCCATCCTGTAGCCTGCGCTTTGCTTTATTAATTAATGAATTAATTAATTAATTAATTTTTTAAAGGTAGGGTCTCACTCCAAGCTGACCTGGAATTCACTATGTAGTCTCAGGGTGGCCTCAAACTCACAGTGATCCACCTACCTCTGCTGGGATTAAAGGCGTGTGCTGCCACGCCTGGCTCTCTTAGATTTTTAAAAAATATATTTGTATTTATTTGCAATCAGAGAGAGAGCGCATATGAATATGGGCAAACCAAGGCCTCAAGCCACTGCAGATGAACTCCAGATGCATGTGCCACTTTGTGTTTCTGGCTTGACGTGGGTACTGGGGAATTAGACTCCCGCTGTTAGGTTTTTCAGGCAAGCACCTTAACTGCTGGCTCTCTTTCTAGCCCCCAGGCTGCTCTTCGTACCTGTAGAACCCATGCCAGCACCTTGCCTTGTTTTGTGCTCAGTGCATGTTACCAGTTATACTACTTAGAAGTGTGTTACAAGTTCATAGCCGGGTGTGGTGGTGCAGCCTTTAATCCCAGCACTTGGGAGGCAGAGGCAGGAGGATTCTGTGAGTTTGAAGCCAACCTGAGACTACATAGTCTCATAGGCTAGAGGGAGATCCTACCTCAAAAATAAAAAAAAAGGGATTGAGAATTTTCCCTTTTGCCTTTCCCCTCAACCTTCCCACAAAAGCTAGGTGAGAGTCTTGGGTTTTGAAATGGTTATGATGACTGCTTGTTTTTCTTCTTGATTGTTTATTTGGCTTGGGCTTAGTTTTGAGAGTCCCTTATGGTACCCAGGTTGGCCTTGAACTTGGAAATAACCTTTCTGCCTCAGCTTCCTAAGTGCTAGGATTAAAGGAGGAGTCACCTTGCCCCTGTGCCTAATTTCAGTAGAATTTATCAACCCTTGTTTAAGAGACCGTTTTCCTCCTATCTTAAAAGGTAAAGTTTTTTTTTTCTCTCCCAAATGCTCAGGAACTTCTAAGTGCTGTCAGCTTTATAAAAAGGCAATTAGGCAGTGACTGGGGAATATAGAGAATATGTCTTGCAAGTGGTTGGTCTGCCATCATCACTCAGGATTGCATTCGCCTGATGAAAGCTTCTTGTAATAGAACCCTTTGTCTGAAGTCCCTGTGCAGCTTTTCCTGAATGGCCACAATGGTGCCTGGGCCCTTGCAGAATAAACACTTGATTTTTTTCAGATCCCACAGTTCATAAGACATTCTGTTGGGTTCTAACCTGTGTGTACTATGAAAAGGTTGGGGATCAAGGGGTTACTGGTGGCTACTTCTGTGGAGATGGGAGAGCCTGTGCATTGATTTTTTTGTTAAAGTACCCAATGATTGACATTCGTGGTATGGGACAGTGGAGTGGTAACTGTTGTGGAGAGCCGCTGAGTATTGGAAGTGAAACCGAGGATCTAGCGGAGACAGCCTTTGAAGCTGGAGTTGAGGACACAGTCCATGTTCTAACTTCTGGTTTTCACTGCGGCTTCTTGCTGCACTAATTTGTAAACACCTCTCCAGCAAGAGACATGATTTTCTGGAGTTGTAGCGTAACTCAGACACAGGTTCCTTTGTCAGTGGTTGTGGGTGCTGCCACGTAGAGTCTCCGTTTACAATGTGTTTCTGGACTGCATTGCCTGGCGTGGCACACGAGCCCGACGGCGGTAGAGACCCTGGATGGCTGGTGCTAACCAAGGGCGTTTGTGGGCTTTGCTGGCTCAGGGAACAAAGCAAGCCCCAAGGTTTTGGTGTCAGTCTGATCCAGTGTTTCCCCCTTTTTGGTTGTTTTGAGGAAGGGCTCAGTCTAGCCCAAGCTGACCTGGAATTCACTCTGTAGCACCTGCCTGGTCTCAAACTCACAGCAATCCTTCCATGTCATCCTCCCAAGTGCTGGAATTGAAGGTGTGTGCCACCACCCTTTTCCTCTCTTTACTGTCTTCTTCTGGGGGAAGAGTTTTTTGAGACAAGCTCTTTCTGGCCTTGAACTCATGATCCTGTAGCCTCAGCCTACTGAGATCCTTCTGTGGGATTACAAGCCTGTGCCAGCGTGCTTGACACGTGATGTAGTTGCCTTCGTGTTGCTGGTTCAAAATACCCAAAAGCAGCTGATGGGAGGAAAGCATTTATTTTGGCTTATAGCCTTGAGGTGAAGCTCCCTCATGGCAGGGAAAGCATGGCATGAGCAGAGACTGGGCATCACCTTTGCCACAGCAGAAAAGTCAGTTGAACTCTGGTAAGAGGGAGCTGGCTACAACACCCCTAAGATGGCCCCCAACAGCACACCTCTAGCAAGGCTCCACCTCCCAAATTGCCACCAGCTGGGGATCAAGCGTTCAGAACACATGAGCTTATTTATTTACTTGAGAGAAAGAGGCGGGGGGGGGGCGGTGGATAAGAATTGGCGCGTCAGGGCCTCCAGCCACTGCAAACGAACTCCAGATGCATGTACCCCCTTGTGCATCTGGCTTACGTGGGTCCGGGAGAGTCGAACCGAGATCCTTTGGCTTTGCAGCAGATGCTTTAACCGCTAAGCCATCTCTCCAGCCTCAGGATGAGTTCTTATTAAATCCTGCTGTTTGTTAAATGCTCTTAAAAATTTATTTATTTGCAAGGAAAGAAAGAGAGAGCGCGCACGAGAGCACGTGTATGTAGACACATGGGTACGCAAAGACCGTATGCCACTGCAAATGAACTCCAGATGCACGTGCCACTCTATGCATCTGGCTTTACGTGGGTACTGGGGAATCAAACTCCAGACAGCAGACTTTGGTAGCAAGCACCTTTAAGTGCTGAGCTATCTTCCCAGCCCTATTTCGTTTTTTTAATCCAGCTGTTTTCCAGTGTCTCTCATGTCATGTAGTTGACTTGGGTGTCAGATTTAAATTGTAAGCATGATAAACCAATGTAGGGGCTGGAGAGATGGCTTAGCTGTTAACGCATATGCCTGCGAAGCCTAAGGACCCAAGTTCAATTCTCTAGGACCCCTGTAAGCCAGATGCACAAGGGGCATATGCGTCTGGAGTTCGTTTGCAGTGGCTATAGGCCGTGGCATGCCCATTCTCTCTCTGTCTCTGTTCTCTTTCTCTTTGCTTACAAATAAATAAATAAAAATAATAATAAATTTTAAAAATAAAATAAACCAATGTGAAGGGAAAAACCTTGGTGTGCAGGCGATGCAGAGTGAATGCGTGGACTTTGACCTCAGCTCTCAAGCTGAGATTATTTGGATAGTGGAACAATACACAAAAAATACTGTCTGAATTTGCATAAATGCATTAAAAAAAACCTTTTAACTATTTATTTGAGAGAGAGGGAGATAGAGAGAATGGATTTGCCAGGGCCTGTAGCCACTGGAAATGAACTCCAGACACATGTACAACCTTGTGCATCTGGCTTATGTGGGTCCTGGGGAATTGAACCTGGGTCCATTGGCTTTGCAGGCAAATGCCTTAACTGCTAAGGCATCTCTCCAGCACCATTTTGGCTTTTTTATTTTTTTGAAGTCGGTTCTCACTCTAGCCTAGGCCAACTTGAAACTCACTCTGTAGCCCAAGTTGGCCTGGAACTCATGGTGATCCTTCTGTCTTAGCCTCCAGAATTCTGGGATTAAAGACACAGATCACACCCAGCTAAATACATATTTTGGGAGAAATAACTTTCAGCAGACCTGTTAGGGTTCACCACCAACCATGATGGAAATAGGGATGTCTTAGAAGCTCATTTTAAGTCTCCATTATTTGCAACTAATGTAGGTGTTTTGTTCAGGTTCCCATATTCAGGTAAATATTTTTAAGTTTCTTGCTTATAGACCAAAAAATTATAGTCCTTTTTACAATAGTGCATCCTGTAAATTTTCATCAGAAGTGTATAGTATTCTGGTTGTATTAGCGATAGCTAAGGCAGAGTGCATGCCTTAGTACTACTGATGAATGAATGAATGGATGGGAAAGAAGTGGGCCACCCGGAGAAGGTATGCCCATATTATGTTAAAGGGATATCACATTGCCATTTCAACTGGACAGATTAAATTGTAGCTGGGGTTTTGGAAAGGAACCTCTTTGTAAATCAAAGGCAAATAAAGAACAGACTTTAGGGCCTGAGGCAACAACCTAGGAGAAGTTTCTTTTTATTTATTTATTGTTTTTCTTTTTCAAGGCAGGGTCTAGGCCAGGCTGACCTGGAATTCACTATGTAATCTCAAGCTGCCCTCGAAAGATCCTCCTACTTCTGCCTCCTGAGTGCTGGGACTAAAGATGTGCACTACCACACCCAGTTTCGGAGAACTTTTAATGGCAATCTGATAGTATCTTGCTTCTGCTTAAATGATTTCATTGATTCCTAATGCCCAGGGTAAAGCTAGGAGCATTTAAGCTGGACAGTGCTGTGCTTCACCCAGCCTCGTCAGTGCTTTGGAAGACTTTTCCCTCTAGGGTGCATTGTCCCCATGTAGGGTCCTTCCCTCTTCCCTTTCCTTAACTCTCTTCCCTGCCAGTAAGAAATAACCTGTGTTCTCATAACCTGAGTCAACATTAGTTCTTCTAGAAACTTCTTGGGCCATGTGAGGCCTGGATCATCATCCCTTGTCAAAGATAATTCGGCACAGTTTATTTTTATTTTCACTGCATTCCTGCGTACTCTTGTGTGATGGCTGTACACTGTCCAGCCTTAAATTAAACCTGTCCTTTGTGGATGGGGACTGAAGCTATCAACCTGTTGCTTTTGTCTGCAGTGCAAACTCAAGACAAAGTCCATTTGAAGAGGGGATCTCATGGGCCCTCAGAGGCCTCTTCTGGGTTTCAGCCGTCAGCAGTGTTGGGAGGGTGTATGCTAACTGAGGGCACGTTTTCGCCTCTTTGAGTTTGCTTGTGAAGACCTGGCAGGGGCCCCAGGCTTAGGGCTTTTAAAACGACAGTTTTCTGTCCTGTAGAAATTTAACACCCAGGCACCTGAAAATGCCCTCTGACCTTCAGAGTAATCAGTGTTGTTAGTAAAGGAAGAATTCATTGTGGGCTTCCTGGTTACACTAATATTTTTGCTTGAGGTATATCACAGTACCTAGGATATTTGCTCTGTAGTTCACACAAAATATAGGGTAATTTTTCCCTCGTTGATTTTCTTCTTGTTCTCAGTAAGCTGTGACCTTCAAGGTCTCAAACGCAAAAGCTGTTTTGTTCTTCCTTCAGAAAGCCCACAATGAGTGAGCAGCATGCCTCCTCACAGGATCTGGGGTTGATAAGGAACATAGTGTTAAACAACTGTAGTTTAGCTACTTTTACCAAAACTAAAAAGGAAAACACTGTCCTTGTGACTGTGGCAATGCCCCTTGTCTCCCTTCTGGATAAAATGCTGTCTTGACTGGGTATTAAAAGAACCTATGCAAAGTAGTTTAGCCTTCCCAGGGAGGGAAGGGGAGGGGAGAGGGAGCCCAGGCATTCCTGCTGAGTGGATAATCAATGGGACACATCACCACCAGATAGTACCTGTTGGAGGGAGTGGCTAGTTCGTTTTCTTTTATTGTTTTAAAATATTTTAATTAATTAAGTAATTTGAGAGAGAAAGAGGCAGAGAGAATGAGAAGGAGAGAGAAAGAAAGAGATCATGGGTGCACCAGGATGAACTCCAAATGCATGTGCCACCTTGTGCATCTGGCTTATGTGGGTACTAGGGATTCGATCCTGTGTCCTTAGGCTTTGTAGGCAAGCACCTTAACCACTAAGCTATCTTTCTAGCCCAATTTTCTTTTGCCAGTGTATATTTCAAAATAGGGCCTTGAGTTTCAAGAAAAAAAGATGCCTAGTTGTTAGCTCATTCATAATTTTTGAACTGGAAAGGCTATAATGCTCATCAATTGCCCTAACTCCTTTGCAGGAAATTACCCATGCTAGATTTGTATAGAGTCCCAAGACTTAGTTCCCTCCGGAACTGGGGAAGTCTGAAAAGCGCCCTGTGTCCCATCTTTTTATACTTCTTGCCATCTGGCAGTCTCTCCCACTTCCCACAGCCTCTTTAGCCCTGCCTACTCAGGGCTATGACTGTGTCTAGCCTCCATGGCATACTGGGTGCTGGAGTTTTGCCACTTCAGGGTGGGGGTGGGATTCATTGAGGGGCAGAATCCCTGGGGTGTGGGTTCTTAGCGGTAGAGAAGGATTCTGTATATGCTTATGGAAACCACTCTAAGCAATAAATGGAGAAATCAGAAGTTGTACTATTCCAGAGCTCAAGATTGGATAAGGGGAGGGGCTGAAGAGATGGCTTAGCAGTTAAAGGCACTTGTTGATGAAGCCTACGGACCCAGGTTTGATTCCCCAGGACCCATGTTAGCCAGATGAACAAGATGGCATATGCATCTGGAGTTCGTTTGCACTGGCTGGAGGATCTGGTGTACGCATTCTCTTTTTTCCTCCCTCCCTCTCTCTTTCTCTCTCAAATAAAATATAAAACACTTTTAAAAAGATTGGATGGGGACCACTGACAAAATGGAAACAAGGAGAGTCTCCTGATGACTCGGCTTTCTAGATACTGCCTCTAGATCCCTGCGCTTGAGAACTGTGTAGAAGTTTGTGCTGTTGTAGGTAGCAGCATCAGCTTTCTAGGTTGTAGTCCCAAACCGAATGCCACCTCTCTCCGACTTTGGGGCAGGATAACACCTTTTTGCTTCAGTCTCCTCAGAAGTGGAAATGATTCCATTGTGTCTCTCACAAGGCCCTTGGGAGGGTGCTTTAATTACACAGGCCTTCTTGCTCTTAGCACTGTTGACACTGGGGCAAGGTAACTCTGTGTTGTGCTAGGAAGATCTGTGTATGGTAGAATGGTTAGCATCTTCTCCAGTGTCTACCACAAGATTCTAGTTGTGACAACCAACAATATCTCCAAACATTGCCAGTGTTTCCTGCTGTATGTGTGTATGGGCAGGGGTACCTCTGCCCTGAGCACAGAGCCTGGCACGTTAGCGGTGCTCAGTGCATAGCAGGTGCTTATTAAGTTGGTATGCACAGGTGGCTGTCAGTCTGCCAGAGGAGGTCCAGATCCTACTTAGAATCACATCATGGGAAGGGTCTGGTGTTTAGATTCATGGTGCACTGCTGTGACTGACTTCTTTTGGGTGGCTTCCAAAGGCAGTCCTGCTGCCCTGTTCCTAGTGCCACTTTCTTGCACATCAGCAGTCTTTTATTCTAGCCAGGTCTACTTAGCCATATTTCTTTTTTGTTTTTAATTTTATTTTTATTTATTTATTTGGGGAGAGAGAGAGAGAGAGAGAATGGGCATGTCAGGGCCTTCAGCCACTGCAAACGAACTCCAGACGCATGTGCCACATTGTGCATCTGGCTTATGTGGGTCCTGAGGAATTGAACCTGGGTCCTTTGGCTTTGCAGGCAAGTGCCTTAACCGCTAAGCCATCCCTCCAGCCCATTCAGTCATATTTCTGAAACCAGAGTGCATTATAAACTTGGAGGCACTTTTAGCTTTTCTTCAAAAGCTACTATGTATATACGTGGTGGCAGCTTTGAAATTGAGGAAGGTGGTTATTTCTGTGAATATCTGCACTTGTGATGGGACTTGGATGCTCCTTAGGGTCTTACCTTTTCACCAGTGCTCAGCACGTCTCACACACACACAGCCTCAGAGGCTCAAGTTGAATGGCCTCTGCTGTCCCGTTTGTGATGATGCCATTGGTTTTACATCTTCTTGTCACTGAGGACAGTCTGCCATGCACTCCCTCACTTGAGGCATTGCCACCAGTAGGTGGGCTTATTTCTTTATTTATTTTCCAGTAGTTATTATTTTGCCCACGAAGCAGCATGCAGGATTGGCTAACCTTTCTACTTATTTTTCGCACTGCTGTGTTCACAGGAGCTGAATGCCCTAGTAAATAGTGCTTACTATGCAAGTGTGAGTACCTGACTTTGGATCCCCGTCCCCAGGTAGAAGCTGCAAGCTGTTGTGGGCTTCTGTAATCCCAGCACGTTTGTGGTGAGGTGGGAAGTAGAGGTGGAAAGTACAGGATCCCAGTAATTTCCTGTTAAACTTTCTCATATGATTTTATGTGTGGAAGTAGACACTGCCAGTTACAGGTTCTAGCTAAGTATTTGTTGATAGGCTGAACTCAGACCATAGGAATGCATGAAACAGAAGTCTCCCCTTGAATAGAGCTTGATTTTTTTCTCACTCACACTTCTACCCAGCCCAGCTTTTAAAGTGCCCTTGACTGATCAATTTTCTGATCTACCTTTTTAGTTTGTGATCATGATGTTCATGATGTAGTAAAGATCAGAGACATTCTCACTTCTAATCACCTTAATTTTACTCCTTAGTGTTCTACAATTCAGACCCACTTAGGGAAAGGTGAAGGGCCAGTGACTGGGCTTTGTGTTCGGAGAGTGAAATGGTCCTGCCTGACCTCGGGTCATTACTTTTGCTCTTTGCTTGGTTAGGCAGGCTGCCTGCCAGAAGATGGGGTGCAAATTCATTAAGCAACTGTTGGCAGAGATATGCCATGTCATTGCTGATAAGCAGTCATATCAACAAGGCAAAGTGATGGCTGTTTTTCTGAAAACAGGGAGGACAGAAATATGTTAATTAAAATAATAGACCAAAATCTTAGTGTGAGGAAGAGTCTGTGGCTTCTCTCTAGTTTTTATTGGTTTCCTCTGCTGCCTTCTAAGTGCTTCTTGTTGTATTGAACAGGAGAAAATACGTTGTCATGTTAATTTTTCTTTAAATTCTTCACTCCTCTGTACAGTTGAAGATGTTTGTATCTCATCCCCTCTCTCTCTTAAAATCATTAAATATAGCTTTTTGATACTGAGGATTGAACTTGGGTACTCTGCCATTGAGGTCCAATTAAATATAATTTTTCTGTTTTTGTAGTAGGCATATATGTGCGTATGCAGGTCCCTGGATTTGTATGGGAGCATTTGATGGTGCGAATGTGTTTAAGTGTGTGCACATGTGGAAGTGAGAGAAGAACATCAGGTGTCTTCCTCAGTCACTTAGTTGAGATCAGGTCTCTCATTGAATGTGGGGCTCAGCGGTTTGGTTAAGTTAGCTAGCCAGCAAACAGGAGAGATCCTCTTGTTGCTAGCTTTTATATCGATTCTAGGGATCCAAAAAGTAACATGAATAGTTTTGCACAGACAAGTATCTTAATTTTGTAATGTAGGCAACTCAGTTCTGTAAGGACCATTCACTCATACTAACAGTGTACACTCTCTGGAGATGAAACATAGTAGGGCCTTTCCTCAGAGCCTGCTGGATGAAGGAAGTCCTGAGAGCAGTGACGCGTCCTTACCTGCTGGGTTAGGGTCCAGTGGGTTTCAGCACTGTCGTACCAACTCCATGTGTGCTGTGTGATCTGGAGCAAGTTCCTTATCTTTCAGCACCCATTTCCTCATTATATGCTGGGGTTAAGATGAGCGCCTCGACCACAGGATTATTTAACATAAATCATATCAAGCACTCAGCAGTCTCTCCAGCTGTTATTACTGTATTGCATTTTAAATGCTCGCCTGGCCTTTTCCTTCAGAAGCACTCAGAACAAACCAATCTGGGGAGAAATCGGTGCTTATGTTGAGGCACCCATCTCAACTGTGGCTGTACAGGGCGTTATCAGCCAACCACATCTGTTTGCATTTGGTTTGGTAAATGACCTTTGAGTGTCTTGTTCAGGGATGCTGACCCGTTTCCCCGGGAAGGACCAGGTGAAACTGCAAAGTGTGCAGAAGCATAGCTGAGCTGTAAGAATGTCGCAGACTTCTCAGAAAGTGCTTCCCAGTAGTCAGAAACAGTGAAAGTGAGCTAACTAGCTTCTGAAACAGAAATGAAAGTGAGCTACCAACCGCAACAAACCTGCAGCTGAAGTGTTTGCTTCGCAGTGGTCATAAACAGTACCTGAACCGCTTAAACCAAAAAAGCAAAGAAACTCTGTACTGTTAAGAGAGGGTCCTAGTGGAAGTAGTCATCTATTTAAGATGCCCGTTCCCTCCTCAGTCCTCAGTGTTTTCTAATAAATCTCTTTAAGTTCCAGACCAGACAAAACAGCTGTACAAATTAGTTTTGTGCATAAAGTAAGGAGTAAAGAAAATAAATGCTGAACTAAAAAAATGCAGAATTCAGAGAAATTAGTATTAAAACTAAACGAGCAGCTTGTGTTTTGAGGGGTCCTAGTCTGACCTATCCTCAGCTGTTTCCAAAGGCTGACCAAGTGTCATCAGCTCCGTGGCAGCCAGTACTGACAGGCTGAGCGGGGAGTGGCAAGAGTCAGATTGCTTGAGTTGTCTTCACAGGCACCAGTGAGAACATTAAACTAACATGTGTGGGGATGGAGAAATGACTTAGGGTTAAGGCGCATGCCTGCAAAGCCTAATGACTTGGATTTGATTCCCAAGGACCTACCTTTGTTTGGAGTCGTTTGCAGTGGCTAGAGGCCCTGGTGTGCCCATTCTCTCTGTTTGATTCTCTTCTCTTTCTCTGCTTGCAAATAAATAAAATTAATTTTTTAAAATATTTATTTGAGAGAGAGAGAGACAGACAGAGGAAGAGGCAGAGAGAAAGAGAGAATGGGCATGCGAGGGCCTCCACCCTGGAAACAAATTCCAGACGCCTGCGCCTGCTTGTGCATCTGGCTTACGTGGGTCCTGGGGAATTAAACCCGGGTCCTTGGGCTTCGCAGGCAGATGCCTTAACTGTTAAGCAATTTCCCCAGCCCCAAATAGAATTAATTTTTAAAAAAATTGACATGCATGTGAGTGTAACAGTCTTTTAGATTCAAAGAAGATTTGTTTTTATTTTAACATCTCTTTAAATAAAGCTATCTTGTGGGAGAACTAATTCACTTGAATGTAAGCAGTGAGTAAGTTCAGACAGCTATACACAGTTCTCATTCTAGATATCATTTTCTAATTCCTGGCTAACTGTGAATTATTGACACTTAGTATACTTGCCTTTTACTTGTTTGCAGCTGGAAGACCTAGTTTTAGAACTTGACTTAATACATTACCTGTCTAAAACTAGGGGAGGATCTTCAAGATGGTGACTTCCTTGGTTCCTTCTTGGGTATCTCATGGTCTTTAGAACTTACATCCTTTGTTGTTGTTTTCAAGGCAGTCTCACTGTAGACCTGAAACTCCCTCTGTAGCCCCAGGTTGGTCTTGAACTCACAGTGATCCTCCTACCAAAGCCTCTCAAGTACTAGTGTTAAAGGTGTGCACCACCATGTCCAGCGGAACTTAACTCCTCAGTGTACGCTCCTTGCTGCCAGCCCCGGCCTCCTTCCAGGATTCCTCCTGAGCTGGGGTACCACCCACCCATCCTTTTCTGCAGGGAAGGATACATGGCGTCCTTGTCCTCATCTCTACCCTTATGTCCAGGCCATTGCCGAGTCATGTCAACAGTTCCTTCTTTCTGTGCCATCTCAGTTCCATTTCCCACATCTGAGCGGCTCTTGTCTCTGACTCTCCTGGCTGCACACAGCTCCTGACTGGCCCCCCTGCTCCATTTTGAACCATGCCACCGCCCCCCCATGCCACCCTCTAAGCAGTGCTGAAAACATGTAATCAGATGAGACTGTCCTGATTAAAGTGCTTCTGTGAAGCATTTCTTTTTTAAAATTATTTATTTGTTGGAAAGAGGGAGAAAGGCAGATAGAATGAGTGCGCCAGGGCCTTTAGCCGCTGCAGATGAACTCCAGACACATGCACCACCTTGTGCATCTGGGTTACATGGTATCCTGGGGAATCAAACCTGAGTCCTTAGGCTTCTTAGGCAAGTGCTTTAACTGCTAAGCCATCTCCCCAGCCCCTGTGAAGCATTTCTTTATTTTATTTTATTTTATTTATTTATTTATTTGAGAGCAACAGACAGAGAAAGAATGGACACATCAGGGCCTCCAGCCACTGCAAATGAACTCCAGATGCATGCACCATCTTGTGCATCTGGTTTATATCGGTCCTTAGTCTTCACAGGCAAGCACTTAACTGCTAAGCCATCTCTCCAGCCCTGCTTTTAGTTTTTCAAGGTAGGGTTTCGCTGTAGTCCAGGCTGACCTGGAATTCATTATGCAGTCTCAGGGTGGTCTCGAACTCATGGTGATTCTCCTACCTCTGCCTCTGGAGTGCTGGGATTAAAGGCGTGTGCCACCACGCCTGGCTCCTGTGAAGCATTTCTGAGTGGCAAAGTAAGGACCTCCAAAAGTATGTCCCTCTGTATTATCAATAACATTAGCAAGAATTGTCAAAGTCAGTATTTTCAGAATTTTGAAAATTTTACCAGCGGCTTGTAAGATCTGGTGAGCATTTATTTGAGAAAAATGACTGAATTTCTGTAAGCACAGAGAACTGTTTTAACCCTGTTGGAAACCTTTCCTCCCCTACCCCCCACGCCATAGCAGCTATGAAAACCAGTAGTCTGACAACTATGACAAAACCCAAGAGACGACAGATGGTGTTCTCAAAGAATTCTCGCTTTGAACTATCTGGGGGTGATCCCCCCCCCCGTGCCCCTCAAACTCCATTCTCAGGATTTTATTTGGGCTAGGTCAGAGCTCATTCTGTGCCCCTTTCAAGGGTATTTGTCCCCCCCCCCCCAACAACAACAATAAAAAGAACTACAAAAACACTACAGTTGCCTGAGGTAGTAATGCCAGTTGGAGCTAACCAGAAGATGACATAAAAACTAGGAGTTACAGATGCCTGCTTGCAAGCTTGCTTACCCTCCCATACTCTGTGATCCCAGCGCACCTGTGCCCTGTGATAACAGGAGGTGGAGCCAGGGTAATCTGAATTCCTGAGCAGGCAGAGCTTGTCTAATAATGTTCATTTGCAGCCACTAGAGACCCTGTCTCAGAGAAAGTGAAGTTTTGGCACTTGGAAGTTGTCCCCTTGCCTCCACAAGGGCGCTGTGGCATATACCACCCACCACACACAAATGAATGAGTGAATACTCAATAGGAAGAAAACGAACCTTCACACGAGGATCCGAAAAGTTCCTCACGTTACTTACACTCTTGAAAGCCTTTGTGTGTGTTGTGTGTCTAGGAGAGCGTTCGGGAAGCCCTGCCTGTCACCTGTGGCCAGAAGTGAAGACCAAGGAGAAGTCAGCTGTGTGTCCCAACTTACTAATTCAAAGCTGTTTTTGTTGTTGTTGTTGTTTGTTTTTCTAGGAGTGTCTCACTCTACCTCAGGCTGACCTGGAATTCACTATGTAGTCTCAGGATGGCCTCGAACTCATGGTGATCCTCCTACCTCTGCCTCCCAAGTGCTGGGACTAAAGGTGTGTAATCACAGAATACACTAGCCAAGAAAATTTTCTAGTGTGAAGATTTGAAAATCAGATCCTGAAATTGAGATTTTACCTGAAACTGCTTTCAGGTATGGACCATGTATTCAAAGAGCTTCACAGAACTAGAACTTTTGCCCCACTGCATGACATACTCAGTTCTTGAGCAAGTGACCGTTTGTTGCTAAATGACATCATGACACATTTATTAACTTCTGACTTAGGTTCAGAGAGACTTACTGTGATATTCTCTTGTTATCTTTGGAGTGATTGTACCACTTTCTGTCAGCCAACTCAGATACCACTGAGTGTCACCAGGGCAGAGAACCACACAGCCATGGACCAACGTTCTAGGAGGAGGTGAAGCTCACCCAGCTGGTAGGACAGTTCCGTAACTGAGGTGCATGACAAAGCTGGCGAGTGCTCAGAAACCACGTAACAGGTGCCCTGCTTATGATAAATCCCCAGGGAAGTGACACAAGGCTTAGACCCAGCGAAACAACAAGCTGGGAAGTGAGCTGTAGCAGAGGGACAAGTGTCAGGGCTCCACAACAGGGACAGCAGCAATGTGCTCAGAGACAGACCAAACCCAGCTACCCAGGGCCTGTGGGCCAGTGTAAGGATCTTACTTTTTCTTTCAGAACAGACTACAGAAAGGTTCCAAAGAACGTCCATTTCTTAAAATGCAGTAGGAGCTCATCCTCAGCATTTGGCTGGGCAAAGCAAGATGTTCCCTGTCAAATAGGACTGTAGAGGTTCCACTTACGACTTTTTACTTGTGAACCATAATTTAATGCATGCGTGAAGGGATGGAATGGAGGTGTGGATAGTGTTAAGTAGAAACCAGCAGAAAGGGCATCTGGGCCAGTTCTTGGTAAGTGGTGAGACTTCCAGAAAAAGAAAAGGGAATGCCTCTAATCCAGGGTAGGATTGTGAAAGAAACAAGGCAAAGTTGTGCAGTTCCAAATCTGTCTTCAGACAAGAATGGGTTGACTCTCCAGTCTCAATGCTGCAGTCAGCCTCATTGGGAAGCCACCATGTGAGAAGGGAGTTTCATTGTTGCTTTCTGGTGGACCTGGTGGCTGGGGAGGAATGGGCTCTGTGAAAATAAATTGGTGTGTTGAGGCCACTGTGTCCTGGCTTTGGGCACTGGCAGTAAGAGTGACATGGAAGAAGAAAGGACTGGCTGGAAGAACGCTGAAAATTGCCTGAACTTTTGAGGCTAGCCAACCTGAGTTCAAGTCTTGGTTATTTCATGGACTAGTTTGTGAGATCTCAGTATCTGTGTGCCTAATTTCCCAGCAGTCCGTCAAGAGTGCATGCCTTTTGTCTCACAGCTGTGGGAAACATGGAGGGAGCACTGCCTTCTGAGGCAGGCACTCACTCTCCATTTCTCCACCCTGTGGAATATTCAGTGTAGGAGGAGATGACGGAATATTTGGTGTAGGAGGAGGGGACAGAATATTCAGTGTAGGAGGGAGGTACAGTGATGGCCAGTTTTTGACAAAGGAAAATCTTAATTGCAGGGAGGTTACAGAACTTGCCCACCATCACATCTATTGCGTGATAGAGAGTAGCCCACACTCTTAGCCACTTTACTTACAATATCATTGGTAGAACGACTAATTGAAGAGAGGTAGGAAGTGGCCCTTTAAAGAGGTAACAGTTGAGGTAAGACCTAATGTATGAGAATGTGCCAGGCATCTCTTGAAGAGCAAGTGCAGGCCAGGCTGGGAAAGATTTCTGGGGCTGTGAAGAGAGAGGAGGTCAGTCTGTCTGGAGCAGAATGAAGCACTCAGAGAGGAGCAGGACACAGGAGTATGGGAAAGGGCATGGAAGCACACCCTGTGCACTGTTTTATGGGCTGGAATTTTGTTCATAAATGCCTGTAGAGAAGCTACCAGAGAATTTTAAGCAGTCACTGTCATCTGATAGAAGATGGTGAAGAAGTACCCTGGCAGCCGTGTGGGGAGAACTAAAGACCATTTATGTTTGGTGAAAGCTTTCTGGTAGCAGGCACTGCACCATTGGCTATGGTGAGACGTTAACAGAGGCTTTGGAATGGACTAGGGATCTGTAGGTAGCCTTGGCTTGGTGAGGGACAGAGATGGAATTTGGGGGTTGTGGCTGCTGCTGTTCTTATTGAACAGGGAATTAAACCTAGACCTCGTGCATGCGAGGCAGGCACTCTGGCCAAGCTGCATCTACATCAAGCCACCTGGGCTTGTAGTTTCAGCCATTGAGGGATGAATAGTCTTCTTACCCCAAAGGGGGGACATCGTTGGGAGCAAGAAGTAGAGCAGGTCAACAGCGAGGTTCTCTTGGGCATGTGTGTTTCATGAGAGATACGTGTTAAACTTCCAGATGGTAGTGTCTAGTAGGCAGTTGCACATGTGACATGTGAATCTTTTTTGTTTGTTTGTTTGTTTGTTTGTTTGTTTGTTTGTTTGTTTTGGTTTTTCAATGTAGGATCTCACTCTAGCCCAGGCTGACCTGGAATTCACTCTAGTCTCAGGGTGGCCTCGAACTCACAGCGATCCTCCTACCTCTGTCTCCCAAGTGCTGGGATTAAAAGCGTGCACCACCATGCTCGGCTTGGACAAGTGAATCTAGATAAACCTTGGGACCGATCTGGGCTCAAGATAGAAATAAATGTAGGCATGTGGAAGTTTGAAGTGTGTGGGTGAGGAGAAACACTCAGAATAGGGAAGGTTGAATGCTTTGCTTCATCGTTTGAACTATTGTTAAGCAGAGTTCAAAGTGAAGGTAGCAACATCAAGGTTAACTACACATGTTCACCACTGTGGAATGTCCGTCAGACAGCCTTCACTCCCTGTGGGGCTTTGGGGTTTTTACATTTGTGCACTTCAACTCTATCCTCCCTGGTTTGCTGGCCTGGGGTCCCCTAAGTACATGCTGACCCAAATGTAGGTGCTGGGATGTTCACTTACTTATTAAAAAGATAAGGCAATCTAAATCCTGAGGGAACAAATTAAGGCTTTCTCAGCAGTTATATGTACTCTACCCAGTTAGTTCAGAATCTGTGAACTAAAGTTCAGAACAATTCATAACTTTTCATTATTTTCAAGTACATAATTGATGACTTGTTATGTATCTAACATTTTATTTTGTAAACTTACTTAATAGAGACTTCATCATTTTTAACTTTTTATATTATTTATTTTGAGAGAGAAAGAGAGAAGCGGGCAGAGAATGGGCGTGTCAGGGCCTCTGAGCCACTGCAGACGAACTCCATACGCATACACCATCTGTGCATCTGGCTTATGTGGGTACTGGGAAACCAAACCTGAGTCTTCAGGCTTCACAGGCAAATGCCTTAAACACTAAGCCATCTTTCTAGCCCGAGACTTCATTTTCATTAACTCATGTTTTTGTTTTTGTTTTTTTTTTCTGTTGTAATTCAAGTTTTGCATTTGCTTGAGAACCATATGTTAATTTGTAGGTGGGCTGATTGTGAATTGCTGTAAAATATTCAGAAACATACTTAAAACTTTCTGACACAAATTCTTCATTTCTTTTTGTTGCCACAACATTCTGCACTCTATTCTGTTGCTAGGGACTCTGGAATGTTCCAGTAGAGAACATGGATATAGAAATCCATTGCTTCCTCCCCCATCTCCAGGAAGACATTTTATTTAAATTATTTTGTGTCCTGTAGCTTACATCCAAATATGGATATCTGGAAGTAAAGAATTTAGAAAGTTAAAGTTGCTTTAGATTTTTGTAACAGGCAGTCAGTTTCATAGAGTAGAATGAGCTAGGGTTAGGGCATGCTGCATTTCTTTAGATTTTTATAACAGGCACTCAGTTCCATAGGTTAGAATGAGCTATATTAGGTAGGATATGCTGAATTTCTTTTCACTGTGCATGTCTTGCATATGCATACACGCTATTGAGGAAGATGCTGTGTGTGATGACAGATTAAGAGCTGAACTAACAAGTCATAATAACCTGAGTCTTTTTTTTTTTCTGGCTAACTGGTATTAGACAAGTTCATTTCTCCATAAGTTAAGTATTATCTTACAGTGTTATTTTTAGGCATAAACACGATAGGAGAATGAGAAGAGGGCTCATGGGTAGAAGGGTGGGTGGGTGTGATTGATGCATGATGTATGTATGCATGGGAATACCACAATTACTATATGTCAGTAATAATATCTGCTGTGAACAAAAGAAATACATGTGCTAAGCAGTAGTTATGTGGCTTATCACAGGACCCAGCACACGCAAGGTCAACATGTACCAGCTGGTTCCCATGCCTGTCTTTATCATTTGCAAATGATCTTAGGTAATTGAGGAAATTCAAAGTTACAGAAGTATAGATTCCTGCTCCCTTGCAGAATAACCTCCTATCTTTGTGTTACTAGTCACAGAAGGATGAAAGGAACCAGGCTAAGAAAAATAACTTTTCTGCTATTATATGGCAAAATTCCTCTGTATAGAAAGCAATGGACAACTATTGCCAGCTTTCATCAAGAGCGGCTGGGACAACTCTGAGGAGTGATTTTTTTTTTCCAAGGTAGGGTCTCGCTCTAGCCCAGGCTGACCTGAAATTCACTAAGTAGTATCAGAGTGGCCTTGAACTCACAGTGATCCTCCTACCTCTACCTCCCTAATGCTGGAATTAAGGTGTACACCACCACGTCCAGCCCGAGGAGTGATTTTTGACACAGGAAGCCCCATTAAATCAGCACTTGGGGGCTTCATGTTCCTATAAATAACCCCTCTTGGTGCTCTGTAAGTAACCCCAATAAGGTCAGCGGTTCAGCAAATTATTATTGGTGCAATCCTACTTTGGTCTGCCATCTGAGCCCTGACATGAGTGCTTGTCTCCCTAGGGGAAAGGTTTTCTGTTGCATCTACATAAAGGTCATTGTAGCAAATCTCACTCCTTGTAACTTGAGTCCATATTTTCTGTCTTTTCCTCTCCTTTCGTTTCCTCTTCCTCTTCCTTTTTCCTTTCTTTTACTTTTTCTCCCTCTAGTACTGGAGATTATACTGGGTCTTAATCATGTTAGCAGGCATTCTATCACCAGCTGCACCCACTGTAGTTTTCCAAATTGTCTGCCTTTCTTAATTTCCTTCCTTCCTTCCTTCCTTCCTTCCTTCCAATTTGAGAGAGAAAGAAGCAGAGAGAGAGAGGTTGAGTATGGGTGTGCCAGGGCCTCCTACTATTGCAGATGAACTTCAGACACCTGTGCTGCCTTGTGCTTCTGGCTGTACATGGTTACTGGGGAACTGAACCTAGGTCATAGGTCATCAGGCTTTGCACATAAGTGCTTTTTACTGCCAAACCATCTCTCCACCCTTGAATTGCTTTATTTTTAAAGGGGTGGAGGGAAAGCCCTCAGAGGTATTTGGCAAAGTTATGTAGGTACTTAAATTGGTGTTTTGTTTTGTTTTGTTTTTTTAAGGTAGGGTCTTGCTCTAGCCCAGGCTGACCTGGAATTCACTAAGTAGTCTCAGGGTGGTCTCTAACTCACAGCAGTGCTCCTCTGCCTCTTGAGTGCTGGGATTAAAGGTGTGTGTCACCATGCCTGGCTAATTTTGGGTTTTGAGAAAGAGTCTTGCTATATAGATGGCCTGAAAGTCACTGTGTAGTCCAAAGGTCCTTAAACTAGCCTACCATATGCTGGGTTACAGATTTGCATTGCATTGCCATGCATATCTGAAACTGCACTGCTTGTCATTGAGTGCTGTAAGAAATGACACACATCATCAGCAGAGGCGAAAATGAAGTTAAGAACATTATTCGTTCGTTCTTTCTTTCTTTCTTTCTTTTTTTTTTTTTTTTTTTTTGTTTGTTTGTTTGTTTTTCAAGGTAGGGTCTCACTTTAGCTCAGGCCGACCTGGAATTTACTATGTAGTCTCTCAGGGTGGCCTCAAACTCATGGCTGTCCTACCTTGGCCTCCTCAGTGCTGGGATTAAAGGTGTGTGCACCACACCCAGCCTAAGACTGTTTTTATAAAAATCCTTTACTTCAGGCTGGAGAGATGGCTTAGCGATTAAGTGCTTGCCTGTGAAGCCTAAGGACCCTAGTTCGAGGCTTGATTCTCCAGGACCCATGTTAGCCAGATGCACAAGGGGGTGCACATGTCTGAAGTTTGCTTGCAGTGGCTGGAGGCCCTGGCGTGCCCATTCTCTATCTGTCTGCCTTTCTCGCTCTCAAATAAAAAATGAACAAAAAAAGCTTAACTTCCATTTAATTAGTAAAGCTAATTGGTTATTTCATTAATGAAGCTATTAACTTGATATTTATAAACAATTCATACATTTAAACTCTATGAAAGTTATACCACTTCTGTAATTTACCATTATATAGTCCTGTTCGAGACTGTTAGCACAGGAATATCATAGAACTTGGCCTAACATACTTTACAGAGAGGAAATGTGTCAGGAAACAGTAACCCTGGGAGATAGCTCATCTGAATATCATTACCTGGAACGTGCTTGTCCCTTCTCTTCTCCCTCCCACATGGACTAACCACATTTAATCCAGTGTGGACAGACTCTCAAGGGAAGTAGAGTTCTTTTCATTAAATCATTATCTTAGTCACAGGTATCAACCGTCTACTAGAGGGTTCTTACATTAGCTATTCAGTTTTTGCTGTGAAAGATGTTTAGCCTGGATCTTCCAAATTACTGGAGGTAGAATCTGGGTGGAATGCCTAGAAATTAGTTCTTTGGCTTTCAGAATAGACCAAATCCAAACCACCCAATAGTTGGAATTAAATCTCTGCCATTGAGCTCAGTTAGACTAAGAGCTCTGCTTCTTGGATGGTGTGGTGGTTTGAATAGAATAGATGGCCCCCAATATATTCAGTTGTTTGTTTGTAGTTTGCATCTGCAGCCACCTGGCTGTAGTCAATACCATTGTGTAGATCTTAAGGTGTGGTGGTGGGTTTCCAGATTTCAATCTAAAGATATGCAAAGTGTGCCTAGCAGGAGTTCCTGAAGTGTGCTGTGCCATGTGGCTTTTTAGGCTTGTACTTTTCTCTCTCTGTTTGGTCCTGTGAAGGCAGGCCAGTTTCTTCTGTCATTTATGGAACTTCCCTTGGATCTGTAAGCTTCAATAAATATCCCTTCCTCCATAACTGTGCCTGGTCTGGAAGTTCATCTCAGTGAACCTGAAGCTGTCTGCGACAGAACTTGGTACCGAGGAGTGGTCTGAGATGAACCTGACCATGTGGATGTTGATCTTTTGGAACCTTTGTTTCGGAGGAATAGGCATGGATTTGGTGCTTGCAACCGAAGATGTCTTCTGGAGTGGTAAGCCAAGTTTTATGGACTATTCTGATGAGAGTCTGAGAATGCTAGGTGCAGACAGCATTGAACGTCGAGGCTTGGCTTATGAGCTTTCTGAGGGGAAGGAAAGACTGCAGAGGACTTTGTTGGAACTGGGCTACTGGCATAAGGGCTGGCTGCGTCCTGCTGCCCAGGCCCAGAGAGTTTGATCAAGGTTAAATTTGTAATGGACTGATGTGCTTGGCCAGAGATATTGGACTGAGAGATTTAAGATTTTTAAGCTGGAAAACTTTAAGCAAGTTAAATTTACTGGCACAGAGACTGGTTTTAGGTTACTGAACCTGCTATTGTCAAGCACATTAGCAATCTTAAGGAATATGGTCCAACTGCTTTACATTAAAACAATGGAAAGGATGACTGAGGAAGGACTATCATAGAAATGCAAACACTTTTGGAAAGAGTTGACTGGAGAAGGAACCTGCTTTTCAAGGCTAGGATTTGTTTCGTACCTGAATTAAGAATATGGCTGTGTCCTGCACACCTGGTATTGGTTTCAGAAACATGAAAAATGCATGGAGTGGCCGTGAATTGCACATTCTTCCAGGAGCTGCCGCTGAGATGCTGCATGAGGTAGGGCCTGATGCCCTGATAGGCTGAAAGAGCCTTTGGAAAATGTGAGGAGTGGTCATGAATTGCACACGGTTCCAGAAGCTGCTGCTGAGATGCAGCATGAGGCAGGGCATGATGCCCTGATAGGCTGAAAGAGCCTTTGGAAGATGGACCTTGGTTTGCATGAAGACCTGAAGGTGTTTTGTATATACCAGGACTGTGCAAGGGCTACCATTGCACAAGGGCTCTATGCGCATTGTTGGCCTGGGATGGAAGTGTTCCCCGGCTACTCTGCCCAGCTGGAGGGGCGGAATTGGAAAGTCTGGAGACTGTTAGTCTCTGGATATATTGAACTTGAACTGCAGAAGTTTGATGTTTGTTTGATGGTGGTTGAGTTTGCATTGTTTTAGTCTCTCCTTGCTATGCATTATACCAGTTGAAAATGTTTACTCTGTGCCTTTATATGTTAGAAATGTTTAACTTGTTTGATTTTACAGGTCTTCATGTCTTAAATTGGTCAAGACTGTGGGGACATTTGAAATTGAACTGAGTACAATTTACAATGTGTGATGGTTATAAATCTATTGGGGGCCAGGGGTGGAATGTGGTGGTTTGAATAGAATAGATGGCCCCCAATATATTCAGTTGGTTGTTTGTAGTTTGCATCTGCAGCCACCTGGCTGTAGTCAATACCATTGTGTGGATCTTAAGGGGTGGTGGTGGGTTTCAGATTTCAATCTAAAGATGTGCAAGGTGTGCCTAGCAGGAGTTCCTGAAGTGTGCTGTGCTGTGTGTGTGGCTTTTTAGGCTTGTACTTTTCTCTCTCTGTTTGGTCCTGTGAAGGCAGGCCAGTTTCTTCTGTCATTTATGGAACTTCCCCTGGATCTGTAGGCTTCAATAAATATATCCCTTCCTCCATAACTGTGCCTGGTCTGGAAGTTCATCTCAGTGAACCTGAAGCTGTGTGATACAGATGGGATAGTATCTACCTAGTGGTCCCCTGAGCTCAGCTAGATGGAGAACTCTGCCTGTGTGCTGTGGGCTGCTCCTCCACGAGGTGGTGCTGGAATAATAGCTGCATCGGTCGTTGTAAGATAAATGAAACAGTAGCATGTGGAAACTACTCAGTGATGACCTTGTGTTGGCCCTGGTATACTTCAGATTTATAGCTAGCTATCTTTGCAACTCAGTCTAATAGAAACTGTTTAAAGAAAATCTGAGCTATGGTATTTTGTAAACGTTAGATTAGTCACTTGATGTTTGAGAGACCATTATCTGAGAAAAGTCACCGAAATGACTGTGGTGGGGAAGGTGAGCAACTATTTATAGGAAGGGAGGAAGGGAGGGAGGAAAGAAGGGGCTGATCAGCTACTTGGGATTTTCTTCCCTTTTTTTTTTTTTTTTTTACTTGTTTTGAGATGTTGGGAGTGAACCCGGTACCCTTAGGCATGTTAGTTAAGCACTCTACCACTGAGCTCCATTCCCAGTCTCCCTTCAAACATGCCAGTGGTCTGATCAAGCATTTGTTGAACCTAAACATGCTGCCTGTCCATTCATTGCAGATATTATAGATGATGCTTGCTAAAGATACTTGCTAATGTCACTAATTTAAAATGTTTATGGTGTTCAGATTCTGTATCTAAACTTTCAGCTATTTTTGTTGTTAATTATTCATGGTTGGGACTTTTTAGTTAATCATATTTACACATTTGCACAGGTTTGGTTTCACTTTTGTGTTTTAAAACAAACCAAACCAGTCCGGCATGGTGGTGCACGCCTTTAATCCCAGCACTCAGGAGGCAGAGGTAGGAGGATCGCCATGAGTTCAAGGCCACCCTGAGACCACATAGTGAATTCCAGGTCAGCCTGGGCTAGAGCAAGACCCTACCTGGGGGCGGGGGAGCGGGGTCGGGAACCCGACCTGTCCCTGGCCTTGTCCTGAATACAAGACTGCAATTATTGTATGAACTGCTATGTGAGTGCAGTCAGACTGTCTGATGGCATCAGTATGTAAGCAAAAGGATTAGAGGTTATTGTGACCTAAAAACAAGGTATAAAAATAATTTTCTTTGTATTACGTGTTGGTGAAACTAGTGATTTCATTCATTAGTAGCATCTCTGTTCTCTTTCCTGAGTGGTCCATGGGCTCAGGGGCCAGCTGACTGGGGTAGCGTGCACACTTAGTGCAAGGAGAACAATTAGATGGAGCCATACACTTGCCTAGTGTTCCCCCACTCTGCTTTATTGTGTTATGTATTCATTGTTTTCATCTTTTGATACGTGTGTAGAGTATGTGTGTGAGTGTTGTGGTGTGTGCCTGGTGTGTGCACATGTGTGCTTGCACGCAGATGTGTGCACTCTGTGTCTGTCCATGTGGAGGCCAGAGGAGACTGTTGGTTGTCTTCTCTTTTTGCTCATCTGCTTGTTTCCTTGAGACCGTTTCTCACTCAACCCAGAGCTGCAGTTCTCACCGTTTTCTTAGGTTAGCAAGGCTCGGGGATTGTCCATCACTCCCCCACTCCCTGCAGGGCTGCATGGCCAAACCCAGGTGTTTATGTGGGTCTTGAGGAGTCAAGCTCAGTCTGTCTTAGGCCCCTCATGTGTGTGTAAGTTCTCTTACCTGCTAGGCCATTGTCCCAGCCCCCATTGTTTGCATTTTAATAGCTCTATTATGCTTCATAATAACTTTAGGTGCATTTCATTTTAGCCCTTTGTAAAGTGTGTTAGTCTGTTTTGATTTCTTTCTTAATCATACATGTTACATCCATTATTTAAAACTGGGTGACATTTGTCCATGTGTACTTTATTATTATAAGAAAGCTTTAGATGCTTTAGAAAGTATTTCTCTTCCAGATGGTCTCTTCTCAGTCATAACCAGCTGAGTGATGTTCTGTTTCTTTGTTGCAGACATGCCGATATTTGGTCTCTGTCCAGCTCATGATGATTTCTACTTGGTGGTGTGTAACAACTGTAACCAGGTTGTCAAACCGCAGGCATTTCAGTCTCATTATGGTAAGTGTTTAATCATGTGAAATCATTATCAGAAGGCAGAGGTAAAGCAGTATGAAGCTGAAGGTCAGTGATGGTGCAGGGGAAGCAGAGCATCCCTCCCAGGAATAGGCTTTCAGATTCATCAACATGGCTAATACCTACCAGAGGCTGGGAATTTCTGATTTTTTTTTTAAAGACTTGATCTGCATTTCTGGCTTTTATTGATATTAGACGAGAAAAGTAGCTTTTATGAAAATCTCTTGAAATATTACATCAACTTAGTTTTATTTCCTTGTTGAGTCTCCAGTAGTGAAGTCAATGGATTTTGAGGTGCACATATGCCCAGGAGAGAGGCATGTCCTTCTTCAAAGGAAGTGTGATTTGAGAGGTTCATGCTCTCATAGTTAACTATGCAAGCTCGAAATCGTTTCGGGGTTCCTCTGCAGGCCGGGGGTTGAAAGAGAGCAGTCCAACTGAGCCCTAAGGCCCTCAAAGTCTGAGTCCAGGTAGTGTGTGGTCTGGATCTAAGGGTGCTTGGTACAGGAAGCATCCAGACCCAAGGAGGTTAGTGTGGCTGGAGCACTGGTGAAGGAGGAGGAAGTTACAGACATCTAGCAGGAGCCTGATTATTCTTGAGCCAAAGCAAGAAGCTTTGAGGCACTGATAGTTAACATCAGTTGTCAACTTGACAGCATCTAGAACTCACCTAGGAAACAAATATCTGGGCATGTCTGGGGGATATTAGAGATTCTTCTAATTGAGGCGAAAAGACCCACCCTAACCCTAGGCAGCACCGTTCATGGGCAGGGGTCCCTGGCTGATTAAAAAGGAGAAAACAATCTGAGCCTCAGCATCCATCACTCTCTGTTTCCTGACTGGAATCAACATGACCAGCTGCCTCAAATTTCTGCCTGCTGCCCATGATTTCCCACCATGATGGATCATATCCTCAAATTGTGAGCCATAATAAACCCTTCCTTAAGTTGCTATTGTCATGAAATTTGTGGCAGCAACAAGGCAGGTTACTAATCCAAGGGTTCTGTGGGTAGCAGTAACATGCCACCATTTCACTGGTCATTTGCTGTGAACAGAGTGGGGAGGAGGGAAAGAGCAGGTGTGACAGAAGTGACACTAGACTGAGACTCAGGTAGCCGTAGTATTGGAGGACTGTGTCACCTAGAAATCTAGGGTTTTCAGGGCTTACTATCTGGACTGCTGTTATCTTAAGAGCCACGCCATTATAGTCAACATTGCAGTATTTTTTTCTCCAAGGAATAGGCTTTCTGTTTAGGCATAGAAGGGTTCTGTGAGCTCCTGCTGCTGAGTAAGCGCTGGCAGGTAAAGGAAGAGAAGCTCCCTCTTTGCAGAGCAAGCTCTCTGGCTGCCACTGGCACAGACAGCCCGTCAGTTCTACAGATTTTGGATTTAAGGATTTTGAAGCTGGACTGCATTTAAATTTAACCCTACAGGCACCATAGATTCTGGAGCTAGATGTACTTCCATAGCACCATGAGGTCACAAGCACCTTGGGTTCTTTCTTTGCCCTGAGCATGTTATTACCCAACCTTGGGTTTTTTTTTTTTTAATAGTACAGGGTTGGGGACGACCACTTCAGAGATTCCTGGTGGAGACTAAGTGAAAGAAAATTGATATTACATCAATTTACTTAAAGTTTTCTTTCCTTCTTGAGTCTCCAGTAGTGAATTAATCTGAAGGTCAGTGATGGTGCCGGGGAAGCAGAGCATCCCTCCCTCATTTCTGCATTTCTGGCTTTTATTGAATTTAGAGTAGGAAAGTAGCTTTTATGAAAATCTCTTGAAATGTTACATCAACTGAGTTACAGTTTTATTTCCTTGTTGAGTCTCCAGTAGTGAAGTCACTGGATTTTGAGGTGCACATATATGCCCAGGAGAGAGGCATGGCCTTCTTTAAAGGAAGTGCCATTTGAGAGGTTCACGCTCTTATAGTCACCCCAGTGAGCTGCTTCCTCCTTGTTCTTACTATGCAAGCTTGAAATCGTTCCAGGGTTCCTCTGCAGGCCGGGGGTTGGCAGGGAACACATGTAAAGCACTAGTTACAGGCACAGTGGAATGCACAGGCGAGGGGAGAAAGCAAGGCAGGTGAAGGTAGAGGGAGACTGCACAAAGTTCAGAACACCCCAAGGCTCTGTGAGTAAAGAGGAGCTCAGGCTGCTGCCCAGTGATATACTCAAGAGTTTTTTACACTAAAGTCTGAAAGGTGAAAGGTTTGTAATTCCTATGTGTAATTCATTTTTCTCAGGGTTTCTCAGGTTTTTTGTTTGATTGGTTGGTTGGTTTTTCAAGGTATGGTTTCATTCTAGCCCATGCAGACCTAGAATTCATTATGTAGTCTCAGGGTGTCCTCGAACTCACAGCAATCCTCCTGCCTGTGCCTCCCACGTGCTGGGATTAAAGGCGTGTGCCGCCACGTCCAGCTGGGACGAGCTCACAGGCCTTTCTCAGTCCATCCTTGCTGCGTGTCAGTGAGATTGGTAAGCCTCCAGAGCCAAATGGTGTGCCTAGTGGTGCTTCGGAGAACCGATGGAGAGGGCTAGAAGAAGGGCGAGGACCATGAAAGGCATTGCTTCTTCCAGGACTTTCTTAGGCAGAAAGAGGCCTTCTTGGTCACCTCTTATACAAGTGACAGACAGCACATTATACAACATTGGCTTCCTTTTCTATAGCCAGTGTGCAGGGTCAATCAGGGAATTGACCAGCAAGAACAAACATCTAGTTAACTACTGGAGTTATACACAAGTCTGTTTTCTCTTGCTTCTCCTTAGAATGCACTGTATGAGTTCAAAAAAGGGCCTTAAAATCCTTTCTACTTTTTTTTTCTCCTCCAATCCCTAGCAGTGACTGGCAAAGCTATAAAGCAAGGGGCTGAGGTCCCTCTAGTGGCAAGAGAAATATTAAAGATTAGGAAGAGTTCCTGGCAGCTGCATGAGTGCCACTTGCTGAGAAAGGGACTCTGTTGGGAGAGATGGATGGAGACCCTCTGACACAGAAACCAAGGAGAGAGTTGCTGGTAGATTAACAAGAGGGTGGAGGATGATTGGTGTGGGTGATGCATGAAGTGAAGAGGAGACCGTGCAGTTGCCCCCCACTCACCTCCACAAAAGGACATGTAAGCAGGATCCCAGGGCTGAGAACCACCCTCGGTGCTGCCATTGTCTCTTGGGGGCATGGGTTGTGAGAGGAAAGTAATTTTGTAAACCAACCTCCCTACCTCCCCTCCTCCTTTCCTTCTTCCCCTTTCCTCTCCCTTCCTCCCTCTCTCCATCCATAGTTAGTAATAACAGAAATGTTTTCAGATCCAACATGTCTTCAGGTGGCTGTTATATTGGGTTTATTACAGAACCTTCTTGGCTTATGATGGTTCTGTCATGATAAACCCATCCTAAGTTGGAAAGACCACAGGTTGAAAATGCCTTTAGTCCCTCTAACCTAGATAATCCTACTGAGATGCACCGTCTACTGAAAGGAGTTTTTCCCTTTGTGAGTCCAGGGCTGACTGGCCCATGTGGCCACTTACAGCAGATATGTACTCAGCCCGAAACATGGTTAGAATTCCAGCAGTTTCTGCCTCGTATACGTTGCCTTCATGCCACTGTAAAGTCACACACAAAAAGCAGTTAAGGGAATTACTGTTAGGAAGGGCCCATCTGTGTTCAAAAGAACTAATACCAGCCAATGGCAGGAGTACATTTTATGAACTTAGTAAACATGTTCACAGCCTTCTGGATCCGTATGTTGCTGAAACTCACCTACAAGTTTTAAAACAAATAAGCGGTTGCTACAGAATCATAACAGGCAGTTCCCTAAAAACCACTGCGGGTTGGACAGTAAGGGACATTTCAGGGACAGTGGGGCTTGAAATTCACTTCATGTTGTGGTGACTTGTGAGAACGTAAGAGGCCATGTGCTGTTTTGCTGGCACCCTGCCTTTCAGGGAACTGATGATTAACCAGGATTCCATTTGATCAGTGATGGTGATGGACTGGTGTCATTGTGGCACGTCCAGGTCGTCTGACTGCTGTCATGATGTAGTGTGCTTTCTTGACGCAGTACTGAATACCACCTTTCCCTGCTTTAATGCTTGGAAGTACTCCAGCGAGGTTCGCGTGTCTATCAGTCAGAGTTCTTAAGAGAAAGATGTTTCTTATGGCAAACTGGTGGATCCCACAACCTGTGCTCAGTCAAGGGAGGCTGGTAAGTGGGCAGCCTTCCAAGTTCTGCTCCTGACTGGCTGATTGGAATCTCCATGGGCAGTGTAGAGCTGCTTTGACTTTCAAGCCAGCCAGAGCTATTTTCTCTGAAGGAGCTGTGACCTCGTACTTTGGGAACAGGCATAGCAACTGACACACATCGTCACTCAGGCTGGTTGAATCTAGCAGTTATGACAAGGCCCCTACTTTTCTTTTCTTCCCCCTGCCCCCAAGGTAGGGTCTCACTCTAGCCCAGGCTGACCTGAAATTAGCTAAGTAGTCTCAGGCTGGCCTTGAACTCAGTGATCCTCCTACCTCTGCCTCTCAAGTACTGGGATTAAAGGCATGTGCCACAGTGCCTGGCTGAAGGCCCCTACTTTAAAAAAAAAAAAAAAAAGTTGTGTTAAGTCTTTGTAGTATCACTGGTAAAGTCACATTAATTGCTTCTTCTAATACTTGAAGTATGAAAGAGAGCTGCGATGGTAACTTTCCCTAAGGTCAGAGGTGCCATTCTTCTCGGTAGGAATCTCCTTTGTTTGATTGGTAACGAATGCATTGACATATACTCCCCAGTAAATGGCATGCTTTGTGTGCCTTTACTGTGTCCTGTGCAGGTGGGAATGGGGCTCAGCCAGATGACTGGTGGGCTACCTTTGGATTGTGAGCTCTTAGTGATTGCCATGTCGTCTGGGGCCTGGGCCCCAACCGCTCCACACTCGCTGCTCACTGCCACTGTTAGGAGGAGTACCTGACTTCTCCCTTTCTGTCGTAACGTAGACCCAGCAGTGATCTTGCTTAAGTGCAAATAGATGAGTAACATTAACTGAGCATGGACAGGTACCACATTTAAAATGTCTATAATTAATTGAAACCCTGCTCGAATGTCAGCTCCTGAAGTATTTTGCTTAGATGGTTAGGCTGGTCTACTCATTAACCTTCTGGGTCAGGTTGAGTCTTTGAGCAAGGCCATGGTAGTGACTTGTGACTCAATTGTCAGCTCCAAATGTTAATGTTAACCAGGCCCTAGCTCCTTTATTTACTGTCTTGTCTCCACTCTATATCTTCCTTTAAACCAAACTATCTCCATTTACAAAGTAAACTATACTAGACTCACAAAGGGGAAAGACTAGTGCTGTTGACCATAAAGGACGGCAAATGTGAAAATAACTGTGGTGAAAAGATCGTCATCTGACTATGTCTACATGGGTGCTGCTGTGCTGACCTGAGCCCAAGGCCTATTCCCTTTGTGCATGTGGAGGCTGGGTGGCCGGGAGCCAGTACTGACCATATGTGGTATGATGTAGTCATGGAAACTGAGAAGTTTTGAAAGGATATAATGATTGGACATTACTAATGTTGGCCGTGATATCTACTTCATATTTTGGGAAAGCCAGCCTAAGCTGTTGGGTTTAGTTTGCTTTGATGTTTAAGGAGCCAGATATGTACTAGACCAGCAGACTTCAGAAGCAGAATTGCAGGATCATCTGTTGATCTATAGAAGATCACAGGTCAGTACCTGCTGCAGTCAGGTTCGCATTGCTGGCAGAAACCACCTGACCAAGAGCAGCTTGTGGGGAAAAAAAGGTTTATTTTGGCTTACAGGCTCAAGGGAAAGCTCCATGACAGCAGGGGGAAATGATGGCATGAGCAAAGGGTAGACATCGCCTCCTGTCCAACATCAGGTGGACAATAGCAGCAGGAGAGTGTGCCAAACACTGGCTTGCAGAAACTGGCTATAACACCCATAAGTCCGCCCCCAACAATACACTGCCTCCAGAAGGCATTAATTCCCAAATCTCCATCAGCTGGGAACCTAGCATTCAGAACCCTAACTTTATGGGGGACACCTGAATCCAACCACCACAGTACCTGTTGTCATTTATCTATTGTTGTTACATACTGAGGCAGTCCTGGTCACTGTAAGGGCCTTGACTCTATTGGTAAAACTCAGTGTGAAACTTCAGTCCCTCTCAGACCTTTGTGCCCAAGAGGAGGTGACATAAACCTGAGGCTTTCTCATAACTATGAAAATAGCTTTAGCATAATATCGCACAGCTTTCTCCGCTTGCAGGTACCATGGATCTTGGACTTAATGTTCCCTGACTTGCGTGAGGTGCTTTGGATTTTTTTAGGTACCAGCATAGATTACATTTGCTAAATGACATTTTCATCAGAGAATATGTAACTCATGAGAAATTGCACATCTTTTTTGAGATAATTAATCTGTTTTTTAAAAAGTTAGTATAAAAGCAAAGAGTCCTTTCTTTTGTTCTAGGCCTGGCTAAAATGTTGGTTTTCATTGTTGGTAACATTTCAAAAACATTGTTATAACTAGCCATTGCTGTCAGGAAATACTTTGTATCACAAAACAGCAGTTTTGCTATTTAATACTATCTGATTGATTTAAACATAGGAAGTAACAACTTTGACTATTTGGTAACTATTTTTGGATAAAGAACATATGTTACTTTTTTTTTATCTAAGTATGGGAGAACTGGCCACTGAATTTTCACAGTCTGTTTTGTTTTCTACTTGGAAACTTTCATTGATAATAATTTTTTGTTTGTTTTTTCAAAGTAAGCTCTCATTCTAGCCCAGGCTGACCTGGAATTCACTATGTAGTATCAGGCTGGCCTTGAACTCACAGTGATCTTTCTACCTCTGCCTCCTGAGTGCTGGGATTAAAGGTGTGCACCACAACGCCCAGCTATTGGTAACAATTTTTTTTCCCGAGGTAGTGTTTCACTGTAGCTCAGGCTGACCTGAAATTCACTATGTAGTATCAGGCTGGCCTTGAACTCACAGTGATCTTTCTACCTCTGCCTCCCGAGTGCTGGGATTAAAGGCATGTGCCACCACGCCCAGCCAGTAATATTTTTTTTTAAGATTGAGTCATTAATTAAAAAGTCTACAGACTGGGGCTGGAGACCATGATGACTTAGTGTTTAAGGGGCTTGCCTGCAAAACCTAATGACGCGGGTCCGATTCCCCAGTACCCAAGTAAATGCAGATGCACAAAGTGGCACATGCATCTAGAGTTTGTAGTGGCTTGAGGTCCTGGCATGCCCATCTTCTCTCCTCCCTCTCTTGGCTTGCAAATAAATAAAAATAATTTTTTAGGGGCTGGAGGGATGGCTTAGCAGTTAAGGCATTTGCCTGCAAAGCCAAAGGACCCAGGTTTGAGTCTCTAGATCCCACGTTAGCCAGATGCACAAGGGGATGCACACGTCTGGAGTTCATCGGCAATGGCTGGAGCCCTGGCATCCCCATTCTCTCTCTCTCTCCCTCTTTCTCTATCAAATAAATAAATAAATAAATAAATAAAAATGAAACTTTTAAAAAATAATTTTTTTTTAAATTCCACAGACTGCTGATAACTTTTCATAGGACTCGATTCCCAAAACAGCATGTATAATCTCCTTTCCTGTTTCTACTGACCAACTAAATGATTTTATTCCTGATTTACATGGGAAAGTAACAAATTTCATTCACACTAATAAAATGTATTTGGCCATGTTTTTAGAGCTACTGATACTGATTGTTTTTGTACTCATATGTATTCATTCTTCTAAAAAACACCACAGGCTGAGCACACTGAGGATTTGTTGTCTATTGCAGTTGACCTAAGTCCCTCCATCATTACCTAAAAACATGAAAATCCACCATGGTGATGAGGGCATGTCATCCACTTGCCATTTTGGGGGACCTGTTGTGACAGTGCCAACATTCACTGTACATTTCCTAGAGTTGTGGCATTGAGGGCTCATTTCTTTTTCATGTAACAAGAACCAATGGAGTTAAAATGCAGAGACAATGTAATGAATTCCACGTCACAAAACTCTCATTAGTGGCAGATGTTCTAGCTCAGGTAGAACTTTCTGGATTGCTGAGAGTGGCCTAATCAGAATTGTTCTCCTGTGACATCCAAGAGAACATTTTAATAATTTGAAGATGTGATGGTAGTAGGTAGATATTTCACTTAGCATAGACCTTGGGTTCCTCTTCTGCCTCTCAGAATCATTGTAGTATAGTAGAGGTCCAAAGCCAGGCTCCTCCTCTTTTTGTAAAACATCCTGACCTCTTGAGGCTTCTTTGGAGAATTGGACAGCATATTTCTTTCTGCAGTCAGTAAAGACTGGAGCTTATAGCAGAGTATAGGCACTTGTAGCCAATAGAAACAGGAGCTAATAGCAGAGCACCTGTAGTCAGTAGAGACAGGACTTTATGGCAGAGCACACAGGTACATGTAGTCAATAGAGATTGGGCCTTACAGCAGACCACACATACTTGGCTCTTGCACTTCACAGACATGCCAGACTTTTCCTCAGCTGCCAGAGGCAGGCTGGGAGTGGAGCTAAAATGCTTGGGCGCATCAAAGCAGAAATGAAGTCAAAGTGAACATTATTTTAGCTCCAAGAAAATTTCAAATTGATGGCTTAGGCTAAGCTTTTTACCACTTAGTAGCATGATGCAAAACCATTCACGTTCTTCTTTACGCAAGCCAAATGTACTGACTAAAACTGTCAGACAAATAAGACTACTTTTCCCTCAGCTGATATGGTTTTATCTTTGCTTGTTCATTTATGATAGGCAGCAACATTACACCAATTTTCTTTGTGCCATTTGTAGGAACATTTTAACTTCTAGTCATCAAATATATTTTTAAAAATATTTTATTTAGGCTGGGCATGGTGGTGCACTCATTTAATCCCAGCACTCAGGAGGCAGAGGTAGGAGGACCGCCATGAGTTCAAGGCCACCCTGAGACTACGTAGTAAATTCCGGGTCAGCCTGAGCTAGAGTGAGTCCCTACCTCAAAAAACAAAACAAAACAAAATTAGTGGGGAAGCAGATAGAGAATATGTGCTGCAGGACCTCCAGCCACTCCAAATGAATCTCAGATGCATGTGCCACCTTGTACATCTGCCTTTACGTGGGTACTGGACAATTGACCCTAGATTCTTTGGCTTTATAGCCAAGCGCCTTAACCACTAAGCCACCTCTCCAGCCCTTTTATCTGTGCCTGGATTAATCTGTGCCTTTGTGAAGAGCACAAAACAAATCAGTAATGGTATTACTTATGTTTTAACTAATATTTATTCTTTGTCTGTTGTTTGCCAGGCATTTCTCTCCACTAAATTAGCCCAGCAGTGAGTGATTTAATGCAGCCTATCATCTGTCTGGGGAGGATGGTGAGAGAAAGATGAAATGGCAAAATAAGATTATTTGAAGTGATGATGCATGCTGCAAGTGATATGTTAGATGCGATGTGACTAGGGCTGCATTACTAATGAGAGAAAACCTGTGTTGTAGTCAGCTACTGGGATGGATGTCCAAACCAGACACAGCTTATGGGAGGAAGGGATCTATTTGAAGCTTACAGACCCAAGGGAAGTTCCGTAATGGCAGCAAAAGCCGGCTCCCTTTTATAGATCCAAGCAGAGAGACACCACGAAACAGCCAACACCATAAGCATGCACAAAGGAACAGCAAACAGGGAACAAGCAGCAGGGACCCAGGCAGAACTCAGAACCTCTCTGTATACCTTTGGCCTGGAATTCAGATGTGCCCTCAGTAACACCTTAGGGCTGGACCGCAGGACCCGCCCCCAGTGCCACCTGCCAGGTAGCCAGGAGACAGGCTTTAATAAAACACCTGAGTCTGTTGGGGTGCATGCATTCAAAGTACCATAGTCTATGAGGAGTTGGTGTTTCAGCTCAGCAATGAGAAGAGCCAGCCTTTGGGATCTCGAGGAAGTGTTTCACGTAGGAAGGGCAAGCGTGAAGACCCTGAGAAGGAAGTGGGCTTGGCGATGAAAACAGTGGGCCCACAGGACAGGGGTCTGGATTGAAATGATGTGCTTGGGTCTTTACACTGTGGGGGGGAATCCTGATGGACAGGATGAGGGCCAGAGCATGTATGTACTGGGTTCTTCACATGGAAGCAGTCTAGTGGATCCTGTGGAGCCATTGTAGAATGTTGGATCAAGTGTTGTGGTGGGAAGCTTCTGGGGAGATGGCTCAGCAGTTAATAGCATTTGCCATACAAGCTTGAAGGCTTAAGACCACCTGAGGTTAATTCTCCAGCATCCACGTAAACAGCTGGGCATAGCCACACATGCATAACCCTAGTCATGTGGGGTTAGAGACTGGAGAACTGGAGAAGCTGTGTGACTCGCCAGCAACGGCCATCTCTGGGATCAGTGAGTGGCTCACCTCAGGAAACATGCCATGGGGACAGAAGGGGGACATCCAGTGTTCTCTTCTGCCTCTGCACACACACACATTCATGCATACAACTCCACAAATCCTATACAGGCAAAAAAGGACAAAAGAAGGATTGTGATTGGATGTACGGTTGCTCAGTGGAGCGGAAGGGCAAGAGTTGGAACCAGGGAAACTAGCTGTTTTGTGCTGGTGAGGTAAGAGCTGGTTGGGAGAGAGCGTTTAGATCGGGATTGCAGTAGCTGGGGAAGAGCGGTGTGAACAGAGCTGAACTCGGCTTTGGAAGTTTAAAGCCAACAGGGTTTGTTGATGGCCTGGGCAGGAGCCTTGTGGGAAAGCAGGGCAGGGAGCTGACTCCTGGGGTTTCACTCAGCGGTTGGATGAATGGACTAGAGCTTTTGGCTCTGGGGGCTGTTGTTTCAGTTTGCACATGGGCATTCGTTGTTAATGAGGGGCACCGACCTGAATGAGGTCCCTTGAAGTGTTGTATTCAGTCTGTAGACATTTTCTAAAGATAGGGGTAAAAGATAGTTATTGTCATGATGTCGTATTTTGGGTGCAGTTGCTTTTTGTTTACTTGCTTTTTGTTGTTTTCTTATTTGTTGGACCAGTAACCTAGTAATAGCATTGAGAAAGCAGGAGACAAGGTACTTTCCTAGGTTTTCTCATATTCTCATTGAGTGACATGACTTTGTATAGGGCCTGCAGTTGTACCTTAGTCTAGGCTTGGCTCCCAGCCCTAGCTCAACCAAAACAAAATACAAAACATATTTCAATTCATTTTTGATTACTTAAGTAATATAAATTGCTAAAAAAAAAAAAAAAGGTAATAAGAGATAAATATGCAGTCAGAGTGGACTCAGTTCCTCTGTCTTTTCCTGTCCAAAGTAATACTTGCTTGAATCTTTTTCCTCCTCACACACATGAAAACGTAGATTTTAAATTTAGTTTAACTTTAAAATTTTTAAAGGGCCTTTTCCTCCTCCTGCCTTCTCATGGGCAGGAGTTCTCTGTACTTTCTTCTCTTCCCTTCTCTTAATCTAATAAAGTCTCTCTAAACTAAAGTTGTTTTTCTTTTTTCTTTTTCTTTTTCTTTTTTTGAGGCAGACACAAAGGGACAGCAAACAGGGAGCGTGCAGCAGGCAGCAGGAACCCAGGCAGAGCCAGGCTGACCTGGAATTTACCACGTAGTCTCAGGCTGGCATCAAGCTCAATGATCCTCTTGCTTCTGTCTCCTGAGTACTGGGATTAAAGGCATATGCCACCGTGCCCAGCTAAAAATGTTTTAAATATTAATTTTTATATTAATTATAACAATTATTTTCTTTTATCCCCTCGCTTCAGCCCCAGCTATCCTAGAGACCCTCCTCAGCCAGGTTATGGTACTCACTGAAGGGCCATGAAGGCCTCACTCAGTCAGTCTCCCTAGTAGGAGAAAAAAAAATGTTAACATTTTTTATTTGCACGTGTGTTTGGGGAAGTGCCAGGGTCTCTTGCCCCTGCAAAGAAACACCAAACGCATGCAGCCACTTTATGTCAGGCCAGCCAAGTGCCTGTACTGCTGAGCTAGCTCCTCCTCCCCGACTTTTTCAACCAGTGCTCTCTTAAATAGTTTTACATATTAATGCATATTATCCTGCTACATTATTTTTTAAAGCTGTCTAATCCATATTTAACTAACCACTCCCATATCAGTGGGCATTTAGATTTTTAGTGTTTGAGTTACATATGCAGTGCTGTTCATTCATCAGAGAGAGAGAGTACATGGGCACACCAAGGCCTCTTGTAAATACGCACTCTATACATGTGTGCCCCTTTGTGTGTCTGGCTTTATATGGGTACTGATTGAACCTGGGACATCAGACTTTGCAAGCAACTGCCTTTAACTGCTGAGCCAGCTCTTTAGCCCAATATATACAGTTCTCTTATCCTTCTGTGGAATTTCATCTTGTCCATTCTCCACATGGAGACTGGTCCAAGTTTTGTTTTTTATTTCATTTTATTTTATTTTATTTTAGAGAGAGAAGCATATACAGAAAGAGAAAGAGAGAGAATATGGGCATGCCAGGGCCTTCAGCCACTGCACACAAACTCTAGACACATATGCCACCTCATGCATCTGGCTTACGTGGGTACTGGCAGATCAAACCTGGGCCCTTTGGCTTTGTAGGCAAGCACCTTAACTGCTGAGCCATCTCTCTGACCCTTATCCAGGTTTTGGGGGGGTTTTGTTGTTGTTCAAGATAGGATCTCACTCTGGTCCAGGCTGACCTGGAATTCACTGTGTAGTCTCAGCGTGGCCTTGAACTCATGGTGATCCTCCTACCTCTGCCTCCTGAGTGCTGGGATTAAAGGCATGCACCACCATGCCTGGCTTGTTTTTTTGTTTTGTTTTTGAGGTAGGGTCTTGCTCTATCCCAGGCTGACCTGGAACTTAAAATCCCAAGCTGGCCTTGAACTCATAGTGATCCACCTACCTCTACCTCTACCATGCTGGAATTAAAGGCATTCCACACCATGCCTGGCTACCTACTAGGTTTTTAATAGTTCTGATTTGGATCATCAGACTCAGTTCCTCATGCTTGTGTGGCAAGAGCTTTTGGTTTGTATGCTGTTTGGGTTAAAAATAACTTTTGGAATGAACTTAGTTTCATTGCCTCTTGTAATTGATGTTGGAAATAATGCAGTGAAAACATGACTTTCTGGCAGCACACATACACACACACACACACATACACACACACGTACATGCACTTTGTTTATAATGTATATGTCAAAATACCACATACACTGTAGATACGGTTTTCATTTATCACTTATACTTTAATGAACTGGAAATAGTTGGAATTCCATTAAAGCAGCCTTTATGAGAATAAAGCAATAAATTAATGTTGTATATTCTCACATAGCTATATGTAGTTAGTGTTCATCAGCACCACTTTTGGGTTGTCTGATACATAGTAAAATAATTGGCTTTTATAATTTGGTTGTCTATCAAATTTTAAATGAAGCATTCAGGACAAAATCCATATTTAGATACATTTACTATGAAATATTTTCCCTAGCAATCATCTGACAAGATAGTTTGTTGGCTATTTTAGAGTAGGCCTGCTCTTCCCTAACCACCCCCCACCGCCCACCGCCCCCCCCCCCCCCCCCCCGTGAGGCTGTGGTGTTAAGTCCCACCAGAAGAGGGAGCACTGTTTGCTGGAGTGCTCCTCCTAAACATGTGTTCTCAGGCCTAGAAAGTAGACTGGTAAAAGGAGAAGGGAACAGTAGTTAATTTTAACTGTTTTCTTCTTCATTCTGCATTGTGGGGGTAGAAATTTTCACTTTAAGCATACTTCTCAAAATAAATATCTATTTTCTTAAAATAAATATTTGAAAATTAAAAGTGTAGACAGAGAAGGCAATTATCTCAATTTAAAATAAGTTAAAATACAAGCAGTAATGCCCCTGATTACATAAGGTAGAGGATTTGGCCGGGGGAGGGGGTGGATATGGAGGCCAGAGTCAACATCAAGGATCTTCTCTGTAGTGGTTCTATCTTATTTTTAAAATACTATTTATGGGGCTAGAGAAATGGCTTAGCAGTTAAGCCGTTTGCCTGCAAAACCAAAGGATCCTGGTTCGGTTCTCCAGGACCCATGTAAGCCAGATGCACAAGGGTGCTCATGCACCTGGAGTTTGCAGTGGCTGGAGGCCCTGGCGCACCCATTCTTTCCCTCTATCTCTGTCTGTCTCTCTGTCTCTGCCTCTATCTCTCTCTCACATAAACAAAATATATTAAAATATATTTATAAAATATTATTTATGTGAGAAAGAGTATGCAAGCAAGTACAAGTGAGCTTGGGCGTGCCAGGGCCTCTTGCCACTGCAAACAAATATCAGATGCATGAACCACTTTGGTATCTGATTTTACATGAGTACTGGCAAATTGAATCTAGGTCAACAAGCTCTCCAAGCAAGGTTTTTGAGCCACTGATCCATCTCCCTAGCCTGATCTACCTTGTTTTTCAGAAAGGGTTTCTCATAAGCCATCCAACCAGCCTCATGGATCTTTCTGTCTCTACCTTCTCATGACTAGAATTATAGACATGTTTGCTATCAAATTCAGCTTTGAGTCAAAGCTATATTTATTTCTTTGTTTGTTTGTCTTTTTCGAGGCAGGGTCTCTCTGGAGTGCAGGCTGACCTGTAACTGGCCTCAAACTCACCATGGTCCTCCCTCAGCCTCTGGAGTACCGGCATGAAGAGCACGCTCCACTCCCCTGCCCTGCTCGTCACCTTTCTCCTGTGGCGCTGGGAATCTGAATTCAGGCCCTCCTGCTGGCATGGCTGGAGTTTTACTGACTGAGCTAGCTCACCAGCCCAAGACAAAGTTTTTGATTTATACTTGCTTTTTAAATATTTTGTTTATTTATTTGAGAAAAAGAGGAGAGAGAGAAAATGAGTGCATCAGGACCTCCAGCCACGGCAAACGAACTCTAGATGCATGTGCCACTTTGTGCATCTGGCTTATGTGGGTCCTGGGGAATCAAACCTGGGTCCTTCCGCTTTGCGGGGAAGTGCCTTAACCATTGAGCCATCTCCCCAGCCCACAAATGTGCTATTTTTCTTTAAAAAAAAAAATTAAGTCATTTATTTGCAAGCAGAGAGAGAGAATGGGTGTGCCAGGGCCCCTAGCTACTGCAAACCAACTCCAGATGCATGTGCCACTTTGTGCATCTGGCTTTATGTAGATACTTGGGTAATTGAACCCAGTTCATTGGGCTTTGCAGGCAAGTGCCTTAACCACTGAGCCATCTCTCCAGCCCCTAAATGTGCTGTTTTTAGTGCAGCCTGCTTTTTTCTTATTTTGCTTCTCTGCCTCCATGTCTTCTCCAACTTCAACAGTCCTCTCTGTCCTGTGTGAGTATAGAACTTGGAATGCCTCCTTCTCTCTGTGGTAGTAAAGCACTTACTATGCCTGCTTCTCCATTTTTCTCCTGCTTAGGCATAGAGAATCACAGATTTATTAGGAGGGACTTTTGGTAATGACGTCACAAAAATGGATGGCATTTCATGTGCTTGTGCTCTCATCAGCAGTACCTGGCACTCACTGCTCCCGCTGCTTCTCTCAAAAGTGACCCTGATGCAGCTGCCATAGCCAGACCTGCTTTGGGCCTTCATTTGGGGTCTCCTTTGCTCTCCTGAGCACTCTGGTGGTTTTGTGTTAGGGGAGGGTCTTCTGAAGGGCTTCCTGGCGCAGTGTGGATAGTTCCCACAGGGTGCTGCTCGCTGGCCTCACTGAAGATTGCTGCTTTCCGTACCTCTGCCAGCCGTGCACGATGTCATGTCTCCACTGGAACGAGGAGCTGTTTATTATTTGGGTTTCTACTTTTTAAAGTGTCTTAAAATGCTCCTTGTGTTCTTACACGCGCACGCACACATACGCACACGCACACACACGCCTAATTTAATTTAGATTTTGAAAGAAATTCCTCGAGCAAGCACCCATTTTTACTGCTAGTGTAGCAGATATGTCTGCCAAGCTTTCGTGATAATTAATGAGATTAGGCAAAGAAGTATTTCAGAATGAGTAATGACTTTTTAAAAATATTAATTTAAATAATTCAGAGTCATTTTTTTCTGGCATCTATACTGAATTTCTATTCTTTCTGTATGGAATTCAGGGAAGAAACTTATTTCTCTTGGGCCAAGATAACTTTCTGTAAAATCTGCGGCCTCCTGAAGGTCAAGATTAATTGCAAGGCCAAGGAAAAGTATCACCAGTTATTTTTCTGCTCTCACTGTCTTCTTTGCATTTTGTGGAATAGGTGGCCTTTTTAATGGCTCATATTTTGTATGACAACTAGACTGAGAACAGAAGGTAGTTGGGGCCCTGAGGAGAGATATGTTATTTGCCTGCCTTACCTACAAGAAGTGTGACTGAACCCTGAGAGGCATCCTTGGAACACAGCTGAGCCCAACCCAAGCGAGGCTGCTGAACTGCCTCAGTCATCTTCATATTCCACTCTCCAAATCCAGCGAGTACCTAATGAGGTGCCACACTGCCTGCTGCAGCTAATCTGGGTCTGTTCAGCAAGCTTCCAGGCCCTCGGCTGAATGAGTTGCTTGGTATTTCCGAGTTTAAAAATACTTTCTTCCTCTTTCAAGTGCTCCTTGGCAGCAGGTAAGGAATGTTAAAGCTGCCGTAAGTGCCAATTAAGGCCAATTACAGCCTGCCCGGCCTGCTGAGATGTGGAGTGCAGTTAGTGGGGGCCTGTGTTCCTGTAAAATGGAGAACTGCCTGCTCCAGTGACAGGTACACAGCTTTTCATAACTGCCAACGGCTTGCTTGCTGCCCTGAAGTAAAGAGTGACACCTCCACTGGCTTCTTGATTTCAGTTTAGGAAATCCCAAGGTTTGTAGGAGATGCCACTCATTTCTGTATCACAAGCCTCTGCCTTATTCAAGCTTTCCTTCTCTAATGTCCACCTTCCATTTTCACTGTGGTTGCAACAGCAACAGCTGACACTCATTCGCTGCTTCCTGTCCATGATGGGCTTACTCCTTGAGGGGTTTTGGGAGGAGGCGAGATCAGCTGCCAGGGAGCCCAGAAGCCTTCCGTCTGGCAGTGCAGCTCCAGGTGCTCAGAGGGCAGCCTGGGTGTGCCCCTCATCCTGTGTTTTCCTTGCCCTCCTAGCTGCTGCTGAGTGTGCCAGCTCACCTGAGACTGCTGTCCTCATCCTCGTAGGACTCCCTTAAAGCTAGGCCAAAGTCATATGTCCATACCATCTAAACCGAGTCACAGAATTTTTGGTCTGTAAGGCAGGGGTATTACTCTATTAAGATGGTGTTTTAGTATGTAATCTTTTATACTTGGTCATCTTAGTTTTTGTCATTAGAGGACATAAACTATATGGATTGATGACTTGGAAGTGATTTACAGGACACAGTAATACTGTCATAGGAGAACAAGGCAGTGTTTGCTCCAGCATTTTATTCAGAGCATTAAGAGAGGTATGTATGGGCTGCAGAGATAGCTCAGGGTTTAAGGCACTTGCCTGCAGGGCCTAACAGCCTGGGTTCTATTCCCCAGTGCCAACATAAAGCCGTATGCACAAAGCCGCATGTATCTGGAGTTTGTTTGCAATGGCCAGAGACCTTGGCACATCATTCTCTCCCCCCCCCCTTGCAAATAAATAAAATCTTTTTAAAATATTTTATTTTTATTTATTTATTTATTTGGCAGAGAAAGAGAGAATAGGCGCGCCAGGGCCTCCAGCCACTGCAAAAGAACTCCAGATGTGTGCACCCCCTTGTGCATCTGGCTAATGTAGGTCCTGGGGAATCAAACCTGGGTCCTTTGGCTTTGCAGGCAAATGTCCCAACTGCTAAGCCATTCCTCCAGCCCCTAAATAAAATATTTTTAAAGAGGCGTATGTGAGTGGATGATACTTTATTCTGAGCATTATTCCTAGTTTTGTGTATTTGTATATATTCTAATACAGAACTCTTCTAGTCTGTACCACCATTCATCCCTTTTCTAATGTAGATATTAAAAATGCATTCAAATTATTACTAGACATGGAGGCACATGCTTGTAATCCCTGTTACCCTGGAAGCTGAGGTAGGAAGATCACAAGTTTTAAGACCAGCCTGAGTAAGACCCTGTCTCAAAACAAAGTGGAAAACTGGTGGGAATGTATTTTGTGGTAGATAACTTGCCTAATGCAGTGTCCTAAGCTTAGTTCCTAGAATCCCATCATCAGCTTGGATTGGTTGTTGCTTATGATCTTTCCTCCCTGGTACCCTTTCCCACACATCAAAGGTAACATTAGAAAACAAACATTGAGGCTACAAGGCCAGGAAGGTCCCTGGGTAGGTACGAAGTCGTCTGTAGTGGGTGGAACTGGAACTTAGTCCAAGAAAAGGCCCTCTTGTCCCAGTGTTCTGCAAATGGTGATGTCGGGGAGACCTTTCAGCTGTTCTCTTGGGAGGGCAGGTGAGATGCAGTGTACAAAACTAAGGCCTATTACATTCTGAGTGACAGAATAGAATTTATTTTCTTCAAGTTAAGAAAACCAGTGAAACTAACCTGGAATCCTTTTCCTCATCCTCTTCTGCCTTCTGTTCCTTTCTTTCCCTTCTTGACAGGGTCTTGCTGTGTAACCCACCTTTGTCTAGAATTCACTATTTGGACCTGGTAGTCTCCTACTTCCAGTGACTGTCCTGCCTTAGCTACCCAAATGCTTACAGGTATCCACCACCTTCCCAGCTTGAAATCCTTACTTTTGGTAATTGACTTGAAGAGATGTGGGAGAAGTACTCTCACCCTGTGCTCCTCAACTGCTACTGATGCCTCTCCTTTTCTATTCTTCTAGACTTACAGGCCACTGTAGTTGTAGGTTTGATGACTGCGGCTGTAAGAATGCTGGGGGGCTAGTATAGCTTTCAGTCCCACAGCCCCCTTTTAATATTGCCAACATGGTTGGGATCTAAATGCTTATGAGAAACAGAAGTCTGACTACTAGTCTCTTTTCTAGAAGTTGATCTAGAACTTGTCTGTGGCCTTCCTCACATTCCCTCTCCACCTTTCCCTGGTCAGATCCCTTGCTAAGTGACTTGTGTGGGGGGAAGGGATTCTGTTGTCCTTCCTTTCCTTTCACATGTAGAAGTGTTCATCTGCGCCACCATCACCACAAAACTCACATCACTGGGCAGGTTTTTTTCTGTTTGGCCCATTGACAGGACGGCGGGGCGGGGGGGGGGGTATCTTCATGGGGAGTGTCATGGGCTGTTAGGGAACCAGCTGAGCCAGCGTCACCTGCATACTGGGAGCCGCATAGAACTTGTTTGTTGTGTTTGAAGCACAAAAGGCCCCTACCCCTGATTGAACTCCAAACCCCAGGTATCAGCAGCATGAAAAATTATGCAAATTTTGACAATATAGGCAGAAAATGGGTCCAGAGTATTGTTACTAGATTTAAGAAGAAAAGTATGCTTAGGAGCTGGGAAAATGGCTCAGTAGTTAAAAAGCCCAGGGTTGACTTCTCAAGCCACCTACATAAGCTGGACCCAAACAGTGGCGAGGGCAAGCATCTGGCCTTGGTTTGCAGTGACAGCAAGAGGCCTTGGCTGGTTTGTTCGCTCGCTTTCTCTCTCTCTCTCTCTCTCTCTCACACACACACACACACACACACACACACACACAAATAAATAAGTAAAAAGAATGAGGTTGATTCTTCCCCAGGGCATTTAAAAGCAGTGAATACCTATAGATAACTTGACATCTGGGGGAAAAAAAGTACTTGAGTTTAGTAAGTCTGTTTATTGGGAAATAAAACATGGGAAAGGCTGCTGGTGCTCATAGAACTGTTGTTAAGTCTTCTGCAAGTTTTATGACTAATCCTGCACATTTTCTCTCTGCCCACAGTAGCAGTGTTACTTAAAAGGTATTTATTAAAAATTGGGTGTTAATAATTCACATTTTAGCCTGTTAAATTTATAAATTCTTTTTTCTCCAGTTCTGGCAAGTTGCCTTTCAAATAGAAGGATTAATTTACACCAGCCAGGACGCCTTGTATGACCATATTAGATGAAATTAGACTCCACCCTGTTTTCTGTTGATCTGCCAGGACCTTTGTAATTCAAGTGCTTTTTACAGTAGTAGCAAACGTTACATAAGCGCAAACATGGGGCATATTTGGAGTTGGTGGGCAGACCAGATCATGCCGCACGCCTGCAGTGGCGAGTGTGCAGTGAAGCACAGCCACATTCTGTGAATGGAAGGTAACAAGACTCCTCTCCAGAGCCCCCCTTCCTCTGCACAGGAGCTGGGTAAGTTTCCTGCTAGTTTTCAGAGGCTGGCCTTGGCCTGGGGCCCAGTTCTGAATGATCCTATGGAAGGTGGGTTAGGTCTCTGCTAACTTGCACAGAGCCAAGCTGACTCAGGAAGAGTTTGTGCAGGCCTCTTTCCTCCTGGCATCTGTCCGCGGCAGCAGGCCCTGCCTGGAGAGGCGGAGAGGCGGGCTGTGCTGCTGCAGTGGTAGAGGGAGGGAGCCCGAAGCGCCAGGGATCAGAGCGGGTGATTGCTGCAAGAGGGATTAGCTGCTGCAAGCTGCCCACAGGAGCCATTCTAAAATGTCACTCCAGTGATCTGGCCAAAGTTCAAACACAGACGGGAGTCAGTTTGCTATTAACTACCACAAAACGCTGAAGTTTGCATCAGACAGTTCCCGTATCTCCAAACCGGCGCGGGGGGGTGGGGGGCATCGGTTACTCTGCTCTCTAAAAACGGAGGAGCATTGTAACATACTTTAACTCTGGGCTTGGTTAATGTGGTAAGTGGGGTTTCATGACAGCAGTTCAGTGTTTCCTGTAGTGTTTGAAAGTTTGTCAGTACTTCCAGTCCACAGTAAAGTTTTACACAGAACACTGACAGGAGGAAGAACGTCACAGTAGTGACCACGGGAAGTCATCAGTATCTTAAACTCGGTGTTTCTACATTTTAATTATGGTGTAATTGCTGGAAAAGATGCTTTTTTCCCCAGCTGTGTTGAGGAGCCCACAGAGCAGAGCTGATTCTTCATCTGTCTCTTCCTTTCCTCTGTCTTTGGGCCGGAAGTGAGGTGACAGCTCTCCAGTTTTCACTGGATTCACATTTCAGGCCTTCAGTAATGAGCCTGATCAGATGCTTTAGTCGCATTGAAATCTAGCTCCCTAGCTTTAGGATTTTAGATAAGTAGATCATAAACTTTTAGTCAAATTGTTATTAATTTTTTTGTTTGTTTTTTTTTTCCTCTAAAAATGCTGGTCAGGCACTTGTGCTGTTTCTTCATGTTTGCGTATCACTTCTGGCGTCTCACTTGTTGACAGCCCTGCATGCAGCTGGAACAGGTGCTGCCTTCTGTCTTTAGAAAAAAAGTGTTGCAAATTCATTGTAAAAAGTGTGTGTGTGTTTAGACAGTGACAGTGCTTAGGGAGGGAACTGTTAGGCTGTGTTTTGAATGAAGTATTTGTCGTTGCCATGGTTTGGATCTTCAGGTATTCCCTGTCTTTGCAGAGTGAGATGATAGAGCAAGGGCGCAGAACCAGCATCAGCAGGGCCAGAGTCAGGCCAGGCAGCTGCCCGGTGCTCAGGGAATGGTGCTGCCACCTTGGAGATGCTATTCTTGTTTTAAAAATATTTTTATTTATTTATTTGCTAGTAGAGAGAGTAAGAGGGTGAGGCCTCCAGCCACAGCAAACGAACTCCAGACGCATGTGCCACTGTGTTTCTGGCTTATGTGGGTATTGGGGAATCAAACCCTGGTTGCTGGGCTTTGCAGGCAAGAACCTTAACCTCTGACCCATCTCCCCAGTACTGAGTTGCTGTTCTTTGATTTGGGAAGATGGGATTGCCTATTGGGATTCCTATACTGAAGTTTCTTTTAAAAAACAAACAAAACAAGCTCACTTCTAATTACCTGTTTGCTGGTGTTTTTCTTTCTTCCTACTTGTGATTATAAAAATTCCAGTGGTGTGGCAAAGCATAGTTTTGTTGATGCTTGTGTGAGACAGGATCTCACTGTACCCCACGCTGACCTAGAGTGTGCTGTATAGCCCACACTAGCCTTGAGTTCACAGCAGTTCTCCGGCCTCTGTCTCCCAAGTGTTGGGATTACAGGTGTGAGCCAGCACACACCTATATCTTTCATTTGGGAAAATCTATGACCCAGAGTTAAAATGTGACTTCGGGGATGCTTACATATTAAATTACATATGGTATAACAAATTGGATAGCTAAATTTTTCTTATTTATTGACATATTTTGTTATAGACAATAACCCATGGTAATTCCCTCCCTCACCCCACTTTCCCCTTTGAAACTCCACTCTCCATCATATCCCCTCCCCCTTTCAGTGTCTTTTATTTTGATGTCATCATCATTTCCTCCTATTATGATGGTCTTGTGTAGGTAGTGTCAGGCACTGTGAGGTCATGGATATCCAGGCCATTTTGTGTCTGGAGGAGCACGTTGTAAGGAGTCCTACCCTTCCTTTGGCTCTTAAATTCTTTCCGCCACCTCTTCCACAATGGACCCTGAGTCTTGGAAGGTGTGATAGAGATATTTCAGTGCTGAGGACTCCTCTGTCACTTCTTCCCAGCACCATGATGCCTTCTGAGTCATCCCAAGGTCACTGCCATCTGAAAAGAGAAGCTTCTCTAACCAAAAGTAAGAGTAGCATTAATATATGGGTATGAACATTAAGAGGAGTGCTTTCAGGGCAGTTTGGGGAGCATAGTATATACATTTAGCCAGACACCAGCAGGCGTTACACCCCTAGGGCTCATGACTACCCCTATTTTAGGTTTTCAGTATCAAGGATGTATTCCCTCCCATGGAGTGGGCCTCCAGTCCAAGTCGAGAGCAGTTGGTTTCCCCCATAACAGACATGCCACCATTGCACCCGCTGGATCATTTAGCCTGGCTGGCCAAATTTAAGGCTTGCAGTGCCCACTGTTGAGTATCTCCACTGGTGATTTCTCTCTCTGCCATTGAACTGCATACAGCATAGTTTATTCCAGCTTTCTGTCAGCTGGTTTACATGGAGGAGATTTTCAGCTCAGCTCCAGCAGGATTTCTCAGTGACCTTGCAGCCTAAGTATGTGGAGCCTTCAACAATAGGGTCTTAACATCCCTTTCTGGTGGGAAACCAAGAGCCTTGGCAATGGCCTGTAATGTTTTGGGGCCATCAGGGACCTCCCTGGCCAACAACTCACTGGAAGATATCCCATCTCTGCACTGAAATTTTTCTAGTAACAATCTATGGCTTCTGAGTGTTGCATTGAACAGCTAAACTTTTAATGGTAAAATGCTGAGGTTTTAGGGTAATATTCTTCTTAATAGATAAAGGGTAAAATTAAAAGTACTTAGGGACTGATGGATTTAGGGGTTTGCCTCTTTTCATTGTCATTTTCCATCTTCTTCTCATATGTTGGTACCTGAGAAGTAGAAACATCTCGACAGGCAGTGTTGTGGGTGTGCAATGATGTGCATCCCTCGGTGAGGTCACTGTGTTTGCTGCAGTGAGTGTGTGCTGTCACCTGTCGCCATCGCTGGTTAACACTGAGCTTTCTGAGGATAGCAGAGGGTGGGTCTTATGACTGTTGGCAAAATCAAAGTGTCGGCCAGCATGTTATTCATCATCTTTATGTAGTCAGAAAGGGTGACACCTAGATCACAGAGGTGACATAAACACTGTGATGGTTATGTTTTGTTCAAAACAGGCTGCTTTTCCCCAGAAAAAGCACTCTCCCTAATGTATGTGCATGTGTGTGCTTGCACAGCAGACATATGCATGTGTCTGAGAGGATGCTGGCTCTCATCTTCATGGACATCTTCATGTAGATATGGGTATGTGTCCAAGAAGACACACTAGCTCTCAGCTGGAAGTCTGTGAGTGGAGCTGGACATGTGTCCAAGAGGATACTGCCTCTCAGGTGGGGGTCAGGTGTGGAGATGGGTTGCAGAAGCATGGGAAGGAGCCTTTAAGAGACCAGCTGGCCTTCCGGGTTGCTCTGTGTCCTTCAGACAAGGTGTTTTCTGGCCGGGGTTCCTGAGAGGAGGTGCTGCACTCTCGGTTGCTATGATCAAGGGCTGTGGGCATTCTTTCATCCCTAGTGAAGCTTCTGCTGAAGCACTGGGGTACTCTTTATAAAAGCCCTTCACGAATGCTCGCTGAGCTACAAGTTAAAGCAGGCAAGGAGGAGTAATACCCCCGACACTCAGTCAGTTTTCATATTTCTCACATACTTGAAAGCAAAGTTCAGAAAGAACAGTCCTCTTGGGAAGCATTCCTGGCACGGGGATTATTTGAGTTTGCCATATTTCTGCTCCTTTCTTAGCAACATTATTTACAATCCATTCACGCCTGTCCCTTCCCCCCACCGAGTGGAGTCATTCTCCCTTGTAATCTGCCCTTTGTGGTCTGTTCTCTTTCATGCAGCACTGTGAATGGTGTGCTGCACTGTGCTCCCTGCCCAGAGACGTGGAAATGCCAAGAGGCCCGGACTCTTTAGTACAGCCTTTATTTCAGTCATAAAGCCCTGACTTGAAGAGCTTGATAATTTGATTATAGACCTTCAGTGAAAAGTTGTTTCAAGTGGCCCAAGTGCTGTAAATGACTCTCTTTTCTGCACTTTTCCCTTATGTTTTAATTTAAAAGCACCTCCACATTGGGGGGGGGGGTGCATTTGGCAGAGGTAGCAGTTGGAGACTAATTTGTTAGGGCAGCCAGTATTGAAATCATCCTTTTCAGTTAAACCTCTCTGGTGGAAATGGTGCTGAGTACTTTGTGGGAAGTTTTCTTTCTCTGTTCTCCAGTGCCTTTCGTAACCCACCTAAGCATGCTCTGAGGCTGCCTCCAGGCCCTGGTTCTGGCTAATTGTCTTTTGAGGCACTGCATGTCAGAGGTCAGCTCTGGAGTCCCTAAATTGAGATAGAGAGGTTTTAGGGACAGTCCTACCAACTGGCTTCCTTTTTAGCAATTAAACTCTATCAGGCTTTCTCCAGAGTATCTCATCATATGTCTGGAAACCTTAAAAAAAAAATGGATCAAAGAAAAATCAAGCTTAGAATGAAACAGAATCTGTGGCAGCAGAAAAGAGGAGAAGGCCTTGTCTGCTGGCCAGGCACACGTGAGCGCTTTTAAAAGCAACATTGGTAGCAGTGGAGGCAGTAAGAAGCGGTTAAATACTAATGTTCCTGTGTAGTCAGAGGCAGGATTTGTAAAATGGGGTGCTGTGTTTTTTTGTTTTTTCGAGGTAGGGTCTCACTCTAGCCCAGGGTGTCTTGGAACTCACAGCAATCCTCCTACCTCTGCCTCCCAAGTTCTAAGATTAAAGGCGTGCACCACCCCGCTTTGTGTTTCTTTTTTAAGGATATATATCTGTGTGTGTTTGTTATGTGTATATCTGTGTGTGTTTGTTATGTGTATATCTGTGTGTGTGTGTGAGAGAGAGAGAGAGAGAGAGAGAGAGGAGGGAGGGAGAGAGAGAGGGAGGGAAGGGAGAGAGAGAGGGAGGGAGGGAGGGAGGGAGAATGTGGGCATGCAGGTACAGGACACACGTGTAGAGGCCAGAGGGGAAGCTTTTCAGGTCAGTCTTGACCTTTCCCTCTTATTTGTGGTGGAGATTTTCTCTCTCTGGATCTCACTGTGGTGTTTTTCCCACCAGCTTCTGGAAAATTCTGCTGTCTGCTGCTCCCATCTTGCCATCAGTGTGTGGAGATTACAAAAGCCCTCTTTGACTTCCAGCCATTTATATAGGGTCTGGGGATCAAACTTGGGTCCTCAGGGTTGAGCAGCAAGCACTTATCACTAGCCATCTCTCCAGCCTCCCCTGCCAAGTGTGTGCATGTGTGTGTATACATTACACCAGAGTGGTCATTTCAGACATTGCCTTAGGACAGTGCTGAGTCAGGTAGTCTCTAGTCAGCTGCTAGTGTACATAGCAAGTAAATAATGCTTCAGATCTTGTGCAGACATCATAGACATTCTGAAACCCCTGGTTGTGAATGACAGTGGTTTAGAGAGAACACTGGAAGAACATGGAATTGGGTAAGAAGGGGCTCAGAAGTACAAAAGAAAGAAACTCGATGACTTGTCTTCCTTTCCAGGCCCTGAATTCTGACTGTTTTTGAGATAGACTCTCTTGCTGAACCTAAAGCTCACCAATTTGACTAGCTGGCTAGTGACTTCTAGGGATTTCCTGATCCTACCATTCCCAGTGTTGGAAGTACAGGCATACCACCACACCTGGCATTTATGAGGGTTCTAGATCCAAACTGAGGTCTTCATGCTTGCATCAAGCACTTTCTATGTCTCTCCAGCCCCTGAAGTGTTTGACATGTGTGTTGATACTTAATGCTTGGCCAAAGAATCTGTGTGCTTTCCCTATGCTTTACATTTTATAGGCACATGTAAACTTGATTAATAAAAGACTTTGCTTTAAAGGAGAGTGTAGTGTTTTTGAGTGGAACAACTTTTATGACCTCACACATTGGTTGATGCCAACTTGGTATTTTTTCATAATGTCTTTCTATGCAGAGTACAGTGTGGAACCTTTCCTGATTGTATCCAAGAGTGTAGATTTCATTTAAAGAGAAGCCATGGGTCTTAGGAATCTTTACTTTAATAATTTGACTAAAATTTCTACCACAAGCTACATGTGAGACTTGATCTTCACCATCCATTTTATGTACAGTTAGTTATCAAATGTTAGTGTGAATGAGCATCCTTTTTGCTTGGTATTTGTTTCATACTTCATTTTATAATGAATCACAGTTTTTTCCTCTGAGCTTCTACAGATGGCTCCTAACTTACAAGGGCTCAGTTTAGGGATTTTGCAAGTTTACAAAGAGGAATGTTTAATTTTAATCTCCTCCCAAGGAGGGGTATCATGTAGGTGGATCCTGAGGAACTGCAGCTTCTGGTAGCCATGCAGTTCAGTTCAGGGCAGGGACTGCTGGTCCACAGCGCACACTGCTACTGTGCTGCGGTTTTGAATACGAGTACGAAATGCGCTTCTTCTGTTAGGGGGAGGGGAGAGAACTGATGCGTCAGGGCCTCCAGCCACAGCAGACAGAACTCCACATGCACGCATCACCTTGTGCATCTGGCTTACACAGGATCTGGAGAGTTGAGCATGGGTCCTTAGGCTTCACAGCAAGGAAATGTAAACTGCTAAGCCGTCTCTCCATCCTGAAATGCACTTCTAATTTAGGATAGGTTCAACTTAGCCATGGGAAGTGGAATATAACCTCATTTTAATTCAGAATAAAACTAAACTAGACACCACACTGGTGAAGATCAAAAGGATTTGGTTTGTTTCTTAGTGGTTTCTGCTCTAGCCATTGGGAAGCATTGCAAACAGGGCTTCTTAAATTTTTTCCACTCATGACCCCTTTTCACCTGTTGTTGCAGTCAGGTTCCCATTGCTGGCAGAAAACACCCAACCAAGAGCAGCTTGTGGGGAAAAACAGAGTTGGTTTTGGCTTACAGGCTTGAAGGGAAGCTCCATAATGGCAGGGGAAAACGATGGCATGAGCAGAGGGTGGACATCACCTCCTGGCCAACATCAGCTAGACAACAGCAACAGGAGAGAGTGCCAAACACTGGCAAGAGGAATCTGGCTGTAATACCCATAAGTCCGCCCCCAACAATATACTCCCTCCAGGAGGGTTTAATTCCCAAATTGCCATCAGCTGGGGACATGTCATTCAGAACACCTAAGTTTATGGGGGACAACAGAATCAAACCACACCTGTGAAATTTTACTTGATCCCTGGGTCTGTAGGTATATAAAATAGATATTCAGGGGGTGGAGAGATGGCTTAGCGGTTAAGATGCCTACAAAGCCAAAGGACTTCGGTTTGATTCCCCAGTAACCATGTAAGCCAGATGCACAAGGTGGCACATGCATCTGGAGTTCGTTTGCAGTGGCCGGTAGCCCTGGCGTGCTCATTGTCTCTCTTTCTGCCTCTTTCCCTCTCTCAAATAAAGAAATAAATAAATAAAATATTTAAGGTAGATATGCAAATGAAACATTTGCTGATAATTAAATAAATTTATTTTAATAAATTTTTGATGTATATAATTTCCCCTTTATTAAAAATAAAACCGCTTTGCATACTAATGATATGGATGTGATTATTTTTACATAAAGAAAAGCATCATGGCTGAATATTTGCTATCACGAGACAGCATCTTGAACACTGTTAGTGTTGATTCATGTTTTGATTTATAACATCATGTTGAGAACATTGATTTACTTGCTCTCTCTCTCTCTCTCTCTTTTTTCTTTTTTGGTGGTTTTGGTTTTTTGAGGTAGAGTCTCACTCTAGCCCAGTCTGACCTGCAATTCAGTATGTAGTCTCAGAGTTGCCTCAAACAGTGATCTTCCTACCTCTGCTTCCAAAGTGCTAGAATTAAAGATGTGCGTCACCACCTCTAGCATATTGATTTTCTGAAATACATAGTATACAGTGGCAGAAGTGTATGTTTAAGACCATTTCATAAATTATTATAAATTCTATCCCAAACCACTCAGTAAACAATTTTGTACAAAGCTCAAAAGCACAACTCAAATAGCAGTTCATGTGTGTGTGTGTGTGTATGCATGTCCATGTCTGCATGCACGAGGAAGCCAGAGGTCAACATCAGGCGTCTTCCTTCATTGTTCTCCACCTTTTTTTCTTTGTGGAGACAGAGCTGCTCACCAAGCCTGGAGCTCACCTATTTGGTTAGAGTAGCTGGTCCTCCAGTCCCAGGATTCCTCCCGTCCCTTCTTTCTTAGCACTGAGGCTCCAGGTGTGCACCCCTCTGTGTGGCTTACTTGTGGGTGATGGAGATCCAGACTCAGGCCTTCATGCTTGCACAGCAAGAACTTCACTGACTGAGCCGTTTCCCAGCCTTCAAATAGCATTTTTTAAAATCAAGCAATCATTATATGTTAATTTTTATTTTGATTATATCAGGTTATTCTCTTTTATCCCCTCGCCCCAGCTCCCAGTACCCTGGAAACTCTCCTCAGTCAGTCCCTGTAGGGCCGTAGGGGACTGTGCCTCAGGGAATTTCTACCCACTCTGTGACTCTTACAGTCTTTCCACCCGCTCTTCTGCATGTTCCCTGAGCCATGCCAGGCCTTTTGGCCATCTGATTTAGTGTTGAGTTCTCTATAGCATCTGGATTTGTGTTTTGATAGGTTTTGACTGATCTCCGTGTTTGTCACCATCAACCTGGGGCTGGTGGTCAGGCTAACAGTAAAAGTAGTGTTCATATTGTCACTTCTCTTGCGATTTCTCCTGGGCCTTCCTTGCCATATGTGGCATATCTGATGGTGGGCAGTCAGCTAACTTCTTGTCTTATCAATGGATCTTGGTTCTCTTTCATTTTCTCTCCTATCTATAAAATAAAGCAGATTCTTCAAACAAGAGTGTCAGCAGCTTGAGTTAAAAGGGTAATATGCAAATTTGAGAGAGAGTGTGAGTGTGTGTGTGTGTGTGTCTCCAAGCCCACTCTTCTTTTTCAGAGAGCAGTGAGGGCTTCTCTCAAAAGTCTGTGAGTTTCCTGACAGTGGTATTCTAACTTAGTTTCCAATACCAGATATGACTTCTCTCCCACTCAGTGGGCCTCATGTCCAATCAGAGAACAGTTGGTTACCTGCAGAGGCTGTGTGCCACTATTGCACAAGTGTGTGCTTCTTGACCGGCTGGTTGGTTTCATAGTCATACAGGCTCCCCTGCTTATGCATGCTGTTGATTGGTGACCATTTTCCTCCAGCAGCTCCCATAGGGCTATCCAGCCCTGTGAGGGCTAGCCAGGTGGAAGCTAGTTTCCCTTTCAGTTCCAGCATGGTACTTTGATGTCCTGTCACTGTAGGCAATGGTGTCCTCAGCAACAGGGTCTTACCTTTTAGCTCTGGCAGCTAATGAAGTGTTTTGGCAATGGCCTGTATTGCTTTGGGGACCTCATGGGTATCCCTGGCCAACAGCTCACTGTGGGGGACAACCCAATTCTGGGCCTGGGGTTTTACTGGCCAGAGTCCATGGTTTTAAAGTTAAGCATTGTTGGGCTGAAGAGATGGCTTGGCAGTTGGGGTGATTGCCTGCAAAGCCAAAGGACTCCGGTTCAATTCCCCAGGACCCATGTAGCCAGATGCACAAGGTGGCACACGCAGCTGAAGTTAGTTTGTGGTGGCTGGAGGCCCTGGCACACCTATTCTTTCTCTTCTATCTGAGCCTCTCTCTTTCTTAAATGAAAAAAAAAAAGTTCAAGCTAAGTCTTTTCCACCTTTTGCCTGGACTGTCTCTCTCTCTCTCCCCCTTTATTCTTGGTTATATCTTATAGAATGCTAACCAGAATAAGGGTTACTTCCACCAACAGTAGGCAAGCGTTCTTTGTGCACAACTTCTCCAGCACTTGTTGTCATTCAGTTTTTACATGCACACACATGTGCCCACATGCACACACACACACGTGCACAGAGAGAGAGAGAATATGAATGGCCCCACCAGGGCCTCCAGCTGCTGCAAATGAACTCTAGATGCGTGTACCACTTGTGCATCTGGCTTATGTGGGTCCTGGGGAGCCAAACCCTGGGTCATTAGGTTTTGCAAGCAAGCAAGCACCTTAAAACCACTGAGCCATCTCTCCAGCCCTCATTCAATTTTTTGATATAGGCCATCCTGACTGGGGTGAGATGAAATCTCAGAGTTGTTTTAATTTTCATTTGTCTAATGACTAAAGATGAACATCTCTTTAAGTGTGTAATAACCATTTGTATTTCATTTGAGAATTCTGTTTAAATCTCTACCCCATTTGTGATTGGATTGTGTGATAATTTGTTTAGTTTGTTGAGTTCTTTATAGATTCTAGATATTATAGCTGATGAAGATTTTCTCCTATTCTGTGGTATGTCCGTTGACTCTGTTTATGGTTTGCCAGTACCAGTAGCCTTTTAGTTTCATGAGGTCCCAGTGGTTGAGTTAATCTAATTTCCTGTGCTACTGGGGTCTTATTCAGGAAGTCTTTTCCTACGCCTATATGGTGGAGTGTTCTCCCTGCTTTTTCTTCTAATTGTTTTTAGAGTTTCAGTTCTTACATTGAAGTCGTTAATCCATTTAGAGTTGACTTTTGTGCAGGGTGAGAGAAGTGGGTCTAATTTCATTATTTTACATGTGGTTTTCCAATTTCTCCAGTACCATTTGTTGAAGATTCTGTCTGTTCTCCAGTTTGTATTTTTGGCCACTTTGTCAAAGATCATGTAACTGTAGTTCCTTGGATTTGGAGATGGGTCTTCTATTCCACTGATCTATGTGTCTGTTTTTGTGCCAGTACCATGCTGTTTTAATTACTGTGGCTTTGTAGTACATCTTGAAATCAGGTATAGTGATACTTCCGGAGGCTTTCTGTTCTTCCATATGGATTGGAATTGCATTGAATCTGTATAATGCTTTAAGTAAAATGGCCATTTTCACAATATTTATTCTTCCAATCCATGAGCATAGAAGGTCTTACCATTTTCTCATGTCCTCCTCAGTTTCTTTCTTCACTGTATTTATGTTTTCTTTATATAGGTCTTTCATTTCCTTGGTAGTGATATTCCAGGGTACTTAATTTTTTTTTTTTTTTGTAGCTGTTGAAAACAGAATAGCATTGCTTTTCTCTTTCTCCATATGTTTATCTTTGGCTACTGATTTTTGTGTATTGATTTTGTATCCTGCCACTTAACTAAGAGAATTTTATCACCGTTAGGAGTTTTTTTTTTTTAGGGGGGGGGTCTTTTGGATCTCTTATGCATGAAATCATATCATCTGTTAATAGGGGTAGTTTGAGTTCTTCCTTACCCATTTATATCTCTTTTATTTGTTTCTATTGTCTTACTGCTTTAGCTAAGACTTCAAGTACTATGTTGAAAAGCAGTGGTGAGAGTGGGCACCCCTGTCTTGTTCCAGATCACACTTAATGTGATCTGAGCCTTGGGTACTTTATAAATAGCCCTTATTATGAGATGTGGTCCTTTCATCCCTACCCTCTCCAGTGTTTTAGTCATGAAGGGGTATTGTATTTTCTCAGAGACCTTTTTCGTATCTGTTAAAATATTATGTTCTTGTATGTTGATCCATCCCTGCCTCCCTGGGGTGGAACCTACTTGATGGAGGTGGATGACATGACGCTATTGATGTGTTCTTGAACTCAGTTTGTGAGGATCTTATCCATACTATTTGCATCTAAGTTCATTAGGGATACGAGTCTATAATTTTCTATTTTTGTTGTGTCTCTGTCTGGTTTAGGTATGAAGAGTAATGCTGGCTTCATAGAAGGAGTTTGAGAGTATTCCCTCCTTTTCAATTGTGTGAAATAATTTGAGAAGTGGTTTTAGCTCTCAAATGAAGGTTCTTTAGAATTCAAAAGTGAATCCATCTGGGTCTGCTCTTTTTTGTTGCTGCTGTTGTTGGGAGATATTAGAAGTAATTGTTTTGGAAGTCTTTTTGTTCTGGATTTATTTTTGGAAGGTGCTATGAGTCAAAGAATTCATCCATTTCTTCCAGGCTTTCCAGTTGTGCGGAATACACATTTTGAAATGTGCCCTGGTGATTCTTCCAATCTCATTGGTGTCAGTTGTGACATTTCCACTTTCATTTCTTCTTGATGATTTGAGTCTTCTCTTTTTTTTCTTTTGATCAATTTGGTCAGTTTAGCAATCTTGTTTAATTCTTTGAAGAACCAGCTCTTCATTGCTTTTAAAATTATTTTCTGTATTTCCATTTTGTTTATTTCTTTTTTGATCGTGATAATTTCTTTCCATCTGGTACTTTTGGGCTTGGACTTTTCTTGTATTTCCATTGCTTTCAAATGGATATTTATTTATTTATTTATTTGAGATCTCTCTGTTTTTGCAATGTAGGCATTTACTGCTATAAATTTCCCTCTTAGAACTGCTTTCATTTTGTCCCCTAAGTTTTGGTATGTTGTGCTTTCATTGTCATTCAGTTCAATAAATTTATTGATTTCCTTTGTGATTTTTTTTTTTTTTTTTGCTTATTTGCTTATTTGCTTTTTTCAAGGTAGGGTCTCACTCTAGCCCAGGCTGACCTGGAATTCACTGGGTAGTCTCAGGGTGGCCTCGAACTCATGGCAATTCTCCTACCTGTGCTTCCCAAGTGCTGACATTAAAAGGCATGTGCCACCACACCCAGCTTCTTTTGTGATTTCTTCAGCAGCTCATTCATTGTTTAATAGTGAGTTCTTCAGTCTCCAGTAGTTACTGAGTTTTCTGTTGTTACAGTTGTTGGTTTCTAGTTTTAATGCATTGTGGTTGGATTAAAGTGCATGGAATTATGTCAGGTTTTCTGAATTTTTGGAGACATGTTTTATGCCCAATATATGGTCTATTTTGGAGAAGGTTCCATGACTGCTGAGAAGAATGTGTATTTAGTAGAATTAGGGTGGGATATTCTATGGACGTCTGTTGAGTCCGTTTGATCTATGGTGTTCTTTAGCTCCATTGTTTATCTGTTTATTTTCTGCTTAGAGGATCTGTCTATTGACGATAGTAGGGTGTTAAAATCTCCTATTATTGTATTGAGATTTATATCTGTTTTATTGTCTAGTAAATTTTGCTTTATAAAATTAGGTGCCCCTGTGTTAGGTGCATATGAGTTTATGATTGTAATGTCTTCTTGTTGAATTGTTACTTTAATGAGTATGAAGTGGCCTTCTTTTCATTACTTTTGGCTCAGTTGTCAGAAATCAGTAGTTACTCCTTCTTGTTTCATGTTTCCATTTGCTTAGAAAATCTTTTTCCTCCTTTCACCCTAAGGTGGTGGTTATCTTTAATTTTAAGGTGGGTTTCTTTCAGATAGCAAATGGTTGGGTCCAGCTTTCTGATCCAGCCTGCTAACCTGTCTTTTGATTGGAGAGTTGGGTTCAGAGTTATAAGTAAATCCATTGAAGGTTTTGTGGAGTTTGTTGTCTTGGTCTTTGCATGCTTTTATGATCAGTTTAGTTTCCAGTGTTTCTTTTTCTTCCCTCTTGTGCCTATAGTTTCATCTCCTGAGTGTGGAGTATTCCATGCAGCATTCTCTGTAGGGCTCGCTTGGTGTTCATGAAATTGTAAAGTTGGTTCATATTGTGAAAGTTCTTTTCTTTTACCTTCTATTATGAGGGATAATTTTGCTGGGCATAGCAGTTTGGGTTGGCAGTCATGGTCATTTAGCTTTTGAAACACCCTGTTTGTTTCAAGCTCTTCTGGCTTTAAGAGTTTCCATTGAAAAGTCAGGTGTAATTCTATATGTAATGAGCTATTTTTTTTTTAATAACAGCTTGTAGTTCTCTGTCCTGTTTTCTGTGTTTAATGTTTTGATCATTATGTGTCATAGGTGTCTTCTCTAGTCCTGTCTGTTTGGTGTTCTGTGCACCTCCTGTACCTGGATTGGTCTCTCTTTTGTAAGGTTGGGCAAGTTTTCTTCAATAATGTGTTGAAGATATTCTCTCTGCCCTTGGCCTTGATTTCTTCCCCTTCCTGTGTGCTTGTGATCTGAATATTAGGTCTTTTTAAAGTGTCCCAAAGTTCCCTCATGTTCTGTTTCATATATATATATATATTTGGTTTTTTGAGGTAGGGTCTCACTCTAGCCAAGGCTGACCTGGAATTCACTATGTAGTCTCAGGGTGGCCTCGAACTCATGGCGATCCACCTCCCTCTGCCTCCCGAGTGCTGGGATTAAAGGCGTGCACCACCACGCCTGGCTCACTTTTTTTTTTTTTTTTTTGAACTGACAGGGGTTTGAAGTCACAATATAATTCTTCTGTCTTGTCTTCAAGTTATGAAACTGTCCCCCATGTGGTCTGTTCTGTTTTTGAGGCTTTCTTGGGAGCCTTTTTAAAAGGGTTATCTCATTTCTGTTTTCTGTTATGTTTTTCTTCAGCATTTCCATCTCTTGTTTGAATTCCATTTTCATTTCTTGATTTGACCTTTTTATTGTCCCCCTGAGTTCATTCCTGCTTTTAGGTATCTCCTCATGAAACTTGTTCTATTGGCCTATGAGCTTATTTAATTTCTTGATTCTCTTCAAATTCCTTTAGCCTTCTTTTACTGTTTTTGATTGACTTTGCTTTCATTAAGCTGTCTATGGAATACTGTTTTGTGATTCTCTTTAGTTTCCTTCAGCCATTGATTGAGTTGTTTTTGTTTATCTTCCATCTCCTTCATCCGTCCTTTTAGTTCATTTTGTTGCCTTCCAATTCATTGGGCCATCCTTTGATTTGTAAGTTGAATTGATTTTGCCTATTTTCTTCAATTTCCTTCAGCCATTCTTGGAGTTTTTGTTTAATTGCTCTTTGTCCAGTTTCTTTTGTCATAATGCCACATGCCATCATCCAGCACTTCCTAAAACACCTAGGTTCAGATTCAAGACTACAGTATGCTACTGACTGCAATGTTTTTACTTTACACACAAAGTTTTATGCTCATAGAGAAACATAATGGCTTAAGTATGAAAATAAAGATTTTCAGTCAACCAGCCATTTGTTCATGGTCTCATTAAGTTTGTTTAAAATGTTTGTCAAGACTTCATTTTGAGCATCTATGTCTTACTTAGGTTTCTTCTAAGCTTTCATTGGAGGCTTCCATCATGGGACTAGCTAGTCTTGGTACGATCCCGTGTTTGGTGTCATGTGTTATTTGCTTTGTACTGGGATCTGCCCATCTCGAGATCAGTTGTTTCACGTAGGATGCAGCAACTGTGTAGCCTGTGTTGGGCGGCCTGGACTAAGTTGATCATGGTGGGGTGAGACTGAAGGCACTGCATTGGGGTGGGTGTGCTTGGGCCTGAAGAGGGTCTCCTTTGTGTGTGCCACTTTCTGGCAAATCTGGGTAGGACCTTGGGAGGCCTGGCTTGCCTGGCAACCAGACTGGGAGCTGATCTTCCAGATCTATTGCCTGTCTAGCTGTCTGGAGTAAGAACAGCTCCAGTGTTCTCCAGGGGCCTGAAGCTGACACACAGATAACCTCCTCTCTTCAGCCTTTCTTGGGGGGGGGGGGGGGAGTTTGGTGGGCAGAGGTCTTGCATGGTGGGTGTGAGAAGTGGAATCCAAGTTGGTAGCCTGCTTGCTGCTGACCTGTTCCTGCCCAGGCAGTCGTTCTGGAATGAATCTAGCCCTGGCACGTACCTTGGCACTCAGCCCAATCTCACAGTAGCCTGCAGCTCTGCTCCCCTCTGGCCTTCTGTGATTTTGTTCCCTTTCAGGAAGATACCCTGGAATGGCGCGCAGCCCTGCTCCCCTCTGACTTTCCACTGGTTTGATCCTTCCCCAAAATCAAACATTTTATGTAATTAAACCTAAAGATATACAAATTTGATACTTATATGCTGAGGAGTGACAGTAGAAAAATATTAAAATCTTTATTTTCATACTTAAGCCATTATGTTTCTCTATGAGCATAAAACTGTGTGTAAAGTAAAAACATTGCAGTCAGTAGCATACTGTAGTCTTGAATCTGAACCTAGGTGTTTTAGGAAGTGCTGGATGATGGCATGTGGCATTATGACATGAGTAGTGCAAAGTGCACAGGCTGTGTGTTCAGTGAAGCTATATGATACAGCATAGGTGAGCACTGCCAAAATACCTTGGATTCACAAATATTCACTTAATTTTGAGTTGATTTTTGGTTAATGGATGTTCAGAAACCATTTAACTGTTGCCAAAATTTTCACAACACTCACATTTGGTTATATACCCACATTTAGTTATATGGCCCCCATATGACAGTTTAAAGGAGTTGTGATCAATACAGGGCTAATTGTGTAGCTAGTGTCAGCTGAACATCCAGCAGCCATCTGTCTTACTTGACATGGTGGTCACTGTGCCTCATCCACAGGCCTGGCCTACAGGTTCTGTAACTGTTGATGATGGAATTCCACAGCCCTCTGAGGAAAGCTTGGCAGACAAAGACACTGCCTGGAAGACAGAGTTGATGGCTGCCCAGGGCTACCAGTTCAAAACTAGCAGAGCAAGGATAGGAACCCACTTGTCTCTAACTCCAAAGTTCTTGCCCTTTTCAGATGCTCTGTAAAAGAAGGTATTTTTAACTTTGGATTCTTTCCAGGCTGGCTAGTTACTCAGCTCATCTTAAGACTCCTCTCAAGGACACCTATCAACACCCAGAGTGTTCCACAGACATACACGGAGACCAGCGTAAGCCCCACAATGACATTTTCCTGGTAGAAAGAACATGCTCGCCTTAGAAATTAGTAAAATCAGGCTGAAGAGATGGCTTAGTGGTTAAGGCACTTGCCTGTGAAGCCTAAGGACCCAGGTTTGATTCCGCAGCACCCACATGAGCCAGATGCACAAGGTGGCACATGTGTCTGGAGTTCCTTTGCAATGGTTAGAGGCCCTAGCTCGCCCATTCTCTCCCCCTCTCAAATAAATAAATATCTTTTTTTAATGGGCTGGAGGGGTGGCTTAGCGGTTAAGGTGCTTGCCTGCAAAGCCAAAAGACCCAGGTTTGATTCCCCAGGACCCACGTGAGCCAGATGCACAAGGTAGCGCTTGCGCCTGGAGTTTGTTTGCAGTGGCTGAAAGGCCTGCCATGCCCATTCTTCTTCTCTATCCGTCTTTCTTTCTCTCTCTTTAAAAGAAAAAATAAACGAAGTTAGTAAGATCACCAGGTATGGTAGTACGTGCCTTTAGTACCAGCACTCCAGAGGCAAAAGTAGGAGGATCCTTGTGAGTTTGAGGCCACTCTGAGACTACGTAGTGAATTCCAGGTCAGCCAGGGCTAGAGTGAGACCCTACCTTGGAAAAACAACAAACAAAAAAGAAGTTAATAAGATTGTTCTGGTTAGCCATGCCAGAGTGTCCCAGTTTCAGCAATTCTCTTCAGATGCTTTTAAGAGCCACCGTACCCCCCCACACACCCCCAGCAGCGACCAAAAGCGCCACACAACACCAGCGCCTTGTGTTCAGCCCGTGTGGACCTTTACTGTGGCAGTTGACCTTCTTTGTCTAGCACTCAGGACGATGGGCTTCTTCCCTTCGCTTGACGCTCCAGCTTTGACCTGTGTCTTCCTTTCTGCTTTCTGGTGGACCAGGTATGCTGGTTTCGCATAGCACCACCTGAGAGCATGTGGGTTTTCATTGGTGCTGGGGCCAACGGACTTAGATTGCACCTGAGCTCTGCTTAGAACTGGCTTTGTGACCAGCAGCAGCTGACTTGAGTGCTTCAAAGCCTTGGCTTCCTCATCTAGAAAGTGGGGATCACAACAGTATCTGATTTGTTAGGAAGATGGTTGTGACTGAATGGCATATTTCCTGCAAATCCCATAAAATGATCAGCATGTAGTTGCTCTGCAGCACACAGTGGCTGCTGTGGTGAGATGTGTCATCACTCACTTGCACAGACTATGAAACAGTAGTGAAAGGGTTAATAACAGATGAGCTCTGAGTAAAAAGGAGCTCTCTGGGCTTTTCTTAGCTGTGAGCCTTTCTTGCATGCCACCCATTGAGAATGTTCAAACTGCTACAAAGCTCATGAATGGTAGTATATCTTCTTTTATTTTGACATGTGAACTGAGACTAAAGCTCTAATGCAGAACTCTTACTTTTAAAAAGTATATGTTTGGTAACCGTGCCAGCTTTATTCTTCTACCTTTTTTTTTTTTTTTTTTTTTTTTTGTAGTTTTTTGAGGTAGGGCCTCCCTGTAGCCCAGGCTGACCTGGAATTCACTATGTAGTCTCAGGGTAACCTCGAACTAGCAATTATCCTCCTACCTCTGCCTCCTGAGTGCTGGGATTAAAGGTGTGCGCCACCACATCCAGCTCTATTCTACCTTTCAGTTTGGTTTGTTCCTGTTTTTCTAAGACCCTCAAGATGCTTCACTAGGTTTTTACTTGAGACTTGTCATGTTTTAGTGGAAGGAAGCACTCGATGCTGAAAACTCTCCTCTTAGAGCTGCTTTACTTTCCAGAGGTTCTAATAAATTGTGTTTTCATTCCATTAGATTCCAGAAATGCTTTGATTTTTCCCTGATTTCTTCAGTGACTCACCATTCTGCTGTGTGTTGTTCAGTCTTCAAGGATTTGTATAGTTTCTCTTGCTGTTTTCCTTATACTATGACTTAGTAAGATACAAGGGACTGGAGCTGGAGAGATGGTTCAGCATTTAAGGCACTTGCCTGCAAAGCCTACTGACCTGGGTTCAGTTTCCCAGTACCCGCATAAATCCAGATGCACAAAGTGGTACATGCATCTGGAGTTCATTTGCATCGGCTGGAGCCCATTCTGGCTGTGTTCTGTATCTCCTAGTTTGTTAAATTTTTTTTTTTTTTTTTTTTTGTTTTGGTTTTTCGAGGTAGGGTTTCACTCTAGCTCAGGCTGACCTGGAATTCACTATGGAGTCTCAGGGTGGCCTCGAACTCATGGTGATCCTCCTACCTCTGCCTCCCAAGTGCTGGGATTAAAGGCGAGTGCCATCACACCCAGCCTATGTTTGTTAAATTTTTTTTAAAAAATCTCTACTCCTGGGCTGGAGAGATGGCTTAGCAGTTAAGGTGCTTGTCTGCAAAGCCTAAAGACCCAGGTTTGATCCCCCAATGCCCACACAAGCCAGATGCACAAAGTGGTACATGTGTCTGGAGTTTGTTTGCAGTGGCTGGAGGCCCTGGCACATCCATTCTCTATCTGTCTTTCTCCCCTCCCCCCCCAAATAAAACAAAAGATACAACAAATCATCTTGATTCTTTTGTATTTGTTAAGACTTGGCTTTACTACCTGGAATGTTAACAGTTATAGAAAAGGTTCCATGGGCTGCTGAGAATAATATGTACTCTCTATTTTTTGGAAGGGATACTCTGTTAAGTTGATATATGATGTAATTTAACTCTGTAGTTTCATTGTTGACTACCTAGGTAAAGATGAGACTAGCCTATGTAACCTACTAGTATTGTATCAGCGTCTAGCTGACCTTTATCTTCATGTGTGTGTGTTTTATGAATGTGGAAGGCCTGATGTTTGGTGTGTGTGTGTGTGTGTGTAAAATTGTTGATTAATTGATCCCTTTATTGACATGTCGGGGCCTCCTTTATCTCTTCTGACTGTTTGGTTTGATGTCTACTTTACCAATTATCAGAATAGCTATACTAGCTAGGTTTTGCCTTCTGTTCCCTTGATAAATTGACTTTAATCCTTTGATTTTCAGTCTGTGAGTGTATTTGCCAGTAAGGTGTCTTGTGGGGGGCTTGGTGAGGCAGCAGGTAGTTGGATGTTATTTTTTAAATTTATTTATTTACTTATTTGACAGAGAAAGAGGGAGAGAGAGAGAGAATGGGCATGCCAGGGCCTCCAGCCACTGCAAACGAACTCCAGATGCATATGCCCCTTTGTGCATCTGGCTAACATGGGTCCTGGGGAATTGAACCTGGGTCCTTTGGCTTTGCAGGCAAACACCTTAACTGCTAAGCTCTCCTCTGTTACTTCTTCTCAGCACTGTGGTGCCTTTTGAGTCATCTCAGAGATCACCACCATCTGAAAAGAGAAGCTTCTCTAACTAAAAGTGAGAGTAGCATTAATACATGGGTATGAATGTTAAGAGACGTGCTTACCGGGAAGTTTGAGGAGCATAATAATATATACATTTAGCCAGACATTACACTCCTAGGGCTCATGACGTCCCCCATCATAGGCTTTCAGTACCAGACATGTATTCCCTCCCATGGAGCGGGCCTCCAGTCCAATTAGAGAGGTTGGTTTCCCCCATAACAGACATGCTACTATTGCACCCATTGGCTCATTTGGCCTGGGTGGCCAAATTTAAGGCTTGCAGTGCCCACTGTTGATTATCTCCACTGGTGACTTCCCTCAAGAGAGCTGTTGTGTTTGCCTGTGTACGAGAGTTGATATTTTCCCCTTTATATCTTTTGACATATTTTTTGACATCTTGACCATAGTATGTCATGGAGGATTTCTTTCTCTGATTATATCTATTTGGGTTCATACACACACACACACATATATATTTCTTGCTGGGAATGGTTTCACACACCTTTAATATTTTATTTTTACTTATTTGACAGAGAAAGAGGATGAGAGAATGGGCATGCCAGGGCCTCCAGCCACTACAAACAAATTCCAGATGTGTGCACCCCCTTTTGCATCTGGCTAATGTGGGTCCTGGGTAATCGTACTTGGGTCCTTTGGTTTTGCAGGCAAATGCCTTAACCGCTAAGCCATCCCTCCAGCCCTCTATTTGGGTTCTTAATGCTTCTTGTGTTTGGAAGTCAGTGTCTTTGAGGAATTATTTGCTATAATTCTGTGGAGTAGATACTCTATCTCTAGGTTTAGTGTAGCTCTTTCTGTGCTGTGGACCCTTGGGTTTGGTCTCTTGAGCATGCCCAAGAGTTTTTAGAGATTTGTGTCACACTAGATTATTCAGTAATTTGTATTTATTTATTATCATTCATTTACTTGTAAGCAGCAGAGAAAGAGAGCATGTGAGTGTGTATGTGTGTGCATGTGCACAAGTGCACATGTGTGGATGCACCAGGGCCTCTTACTGCTGCAAATGAATTCCAGATGCCTACACCAGTTTGTGCATCTGGCTTTATGTGGTAACTTGGGAATTGAAACCAGGCTGCCCGGCTTTGCAATCAAGTGCCTTTAAACACCAAGCCATCTCCTCAGCCCCCTATTCAGTGACTTTTATTTTCCTTATTAATGTTTTAGTGTAGCATTTTTGTTGACTTGGTACTCCACCCCATGTACTTTTCCTTTGCTGTGTTAAGTCTGTCAGTCCTGCTTTCTACTACATTCTTTCTATTGGAGGTTTTTGTTTCTAACATTTATGTATATATTCAAGATATTCAGGATAATTGATCTTACTTAGTTTTTCTTTCATCTTTGACCTTTTCATCCACACTATTAATTTTCCTATCCATTCATTTTTTTTGCATTCTCTCTCCTGATGACTTTCCAGGTCCTGGATTAATTTCCTTATCGCTTTCATTCCCTTTTTCTTACCCTCTTTAAAGGCACTGATCATTTTTCTATTAAATTTTTTACATCCTCAACCAGCCTTACACCAATTTCATGTGTTTAATGTTTTAGAAAGGTCATGTTGCCTTGCTTCCTCCTGTTTCCTTTGTTCTGTGTGTGACTCACACATCGCCTGTGTTTCTACATAGTGACTCGCACATCTCCTGCCTTCCTGTGTGGCGACTCACGCATCTCCCGTGTCCCTGTGCGGTGACCCACGCATCTCCCGTGTTCCTGTGCGGTGGCTCACGCATCTCCCGTGTCCCTGTGCGGTGGCTCGGCTCACGCATCTCCCGTGTCCCTGTGCGGTGGCTCGGCTCACGCATCTCCCGTGTCCCTGTGCGGTGGCTCGGCTCACGCATCTCCCGTGTCCCTGTGCGGTGGCTCGGCTCACGCATCTCCCGTGTCCCTGTGCGGTGGCTCACGCATCTCCCGTGTCCCTGTGTGGTGGCTCACGCATCTCCCGTGTCCCTGTGCGGTGACTTACGCGTCTCTTACATTCCCGTGCGGTGGCTCACGCATCTCCTGTGTCCCTGTGCGGTGACTCGTCCATCTCCTGTGTCCCTGTGCGGTGGCTCACACAACTTCTGTATTCTTGGATGGTGGTTTATGTAGCTCTTTGGGAATCTCTTCTTTGTGTGGATCACCATACTGAGCATCCTGCTATAGCCACAAAAAGAGGAGAAATCAAAGACACCAAAGTACACAAGGTACAGAAATACATTGACATCAATTAAAGCTCACTAGTTATAACATCAACTACCATAATTCTGGAAATGGAAAAAAAATCTTAGAATGTTCTATAAGGTAAAAAGTGTTTAGGATAAATGGTGAATAGTAAGTATATGAAGTTATGGAATAGGGCAGAAAAGGGGAAATCAAAGACAAAAGAAGAGAAAGAATAGAGAGATATGATGAAGGGAAATAGAAGAGATTAAAAGAAAAATAAAAATGTTTGTCAATAATGAGAAAATGTGTAACTGAAATTAAATTTCAGAAAGACAAAAAATAAAAAGGGCCAAGCTTGATGGTGCACGCCTTTAATCCCAACACTTGGGAGGCTGAGCTAGGAGGATTGCCATGAGTTCAAGGCCAGCCTGAGCTGCTGAGTGAGTTCCAGGTCAGCCTGGGATTACAGGGAGACCTACCTCAAAAAACCAAAACAAACAGAAAATAAAAACAAAAGGTCTTGACGGGGGTTGGGGAGGGAACCAATAAGATAATGAAAACATTATTAAAATTTGAGAAGGTACAGTAGGATCATAGGGACCCAGAAAAAGAACAAAAAGAAAAAAATATTGCTCAACAGTGAACAAATATGTAAAAATTGGATAAAATTATTAATGGGAAATAAAAACGTACTTTTTAAAAATAGGGTAAGGTGAAAACATTATAGTAAAATGAAAAAAAAGTGGAAACACAATGGGGAAAAAAAAGTGTTGGGGCCAGAATCTGCTAACTTGTAGACTCTGTCTCTCCTGGGGATTCCACTGATGGTGAGCCTGTCTTGGACAAGCGTCTAAAGTCACCAGAGGTGTCCTCACTGCCATAGCTTCCCTTTCTGCAGTCTGGTGCAGCACACCCACCCTCCCTTTCCCCTCTGGTTCTCGTGGGTGGAGTCTGCTGTCTCCTGAGTGCTTGGGGAGTGGAAGCAGCCACCACTGCACTGAGATCTGTTTAGGTGGACCTGACGTCATAGTTTCAAACCGTGTGATGTGACTGGATGGGACCTCGAGCAGACAGATGCCTGTGCAGGGCGACACATGGCTGAGCTCAGGCTTAGGAGTACCCAGCTCCACAGTGACTTCCACTGGATAAGTTCTGTTCCAAGGGATGTGGGCCACTCTCCTGTGGACTTTGCTGCATCTCTTCACTCCTGTACTTCTGGCCTCCTGCTCTCCACAACGTTGTCCCAGGGCTGCCACTTACCACAGAGCCATGGCAGGAGCTGGCTTATGACTGGTCTTTGTTCACAAGCCCCTGGGCCTGCTCAGTTGAATACAGTTGGTTTCAAAATGGCCCCTGGCTACAGCCCTCTGAGCTGGGGGGAATGCCCCTCCACTGCTAACCTGTCCCACCCACCAGAACATTTGCTTTCTCAGCAAAGACCCATAACTGGATTTTAAGATTGTGAGAGCTGTGGGTCTGGCCTGTAGGTAGGACTGCCCGTCCTTTCACCAGGCCACCTGCCTAGTGACCTTTTAGATGTCATTTCTACTTCCCTTCTCCTGCAAGGTAGCTGCGTGGCTGGAACTGTGTTGTTTTTCTCTCTGCTGTGTCATTCTTCTAATTCTCTGCACTGGTCCACTGTCCTATGCTTCCTGTGTGGAATTGCAGAGCCTCTCCTGTCTTTGGAATAGTCTACTGCTTCTTATCCTCATACAGCTCCTTCACCATAGAGACAGCTGCAAGTGTGCCATCCTTCCGAAAGTCACACGCTAGTCACGGTGTGTGCATGTGCACTCCCCAGGAGCTCATGGGACCCAGGCTGGCCTTGAGTTTGCTGTAGGCTACTAAGGCTGGCCTTCAGCTCCTGATTTTCCTGCCTCTACCTCCCAAGTGCTGGGATTACAGGTGTGCATCACCACACCTGGTTGCATAAGGGTTTTTGAAAGCTTTGTGGGTCATTCTATGTAGCCAAGGTTAAGAAGCACTGGGCGACTGCCACCTGGAAATCTCCCCTTACTTTAAGAAAGGCTGCACCAGTCTAATTACTGTGAATTGAAGGTCTGCCGTGTCATACCTGTAGTAGAAGATGAGAGACGTGCCTTGTCCATCGAGGGCAGTTGGTAAAACTATTGACACATTTTAAAACTTGTGATTGATTAGGGCTTAAGTTTGGAAATATGTTCAGAGTAGTTTGGGGTAACAGAAAAAGAATTTGGGGGAGTCATGGCAGGGGATGGTTTGGTTGAGAGTCAGGGTCTAGCCATACAGCTTTGACTCTCTTCAAACCTTCCTCAGCCCCAGGAGTGCTGGGAATATAGATATGCACCACCATTCTCCAGCTAAGAAAACTAAATTTAAAACAAAACAGACATGAAAAACCATACCTCAGGTGACAAATTTGGAAATTATTAGGCTGAAGTCTCTTTAGTTTTACCTTCTTTGCGTACACAACTCCATGATGAGGGTAGAGGTGAAGGGGGTAATCAGGAAGCTTGTAGAAATAGCCATCGGTTCAGCCTACTTAACTTGCCTGTGGCCTTTGTGTAGCTGACTTAGAGACTTTGAGACGTGTCTGTCTGTCTCCTGGTTTTGGAGCAAGTGTTAAAGTTTTTCAGAAAGAGCTGCAACACTCCTGTCCAGCCAGGAAGCTCATAACAGCTCTGCCGAGAAGCTTTGGACTCGAAAAGGATACCAGGAAAGAAGCCAAGAGATGCTGGCCATAGTCGCTGCTGCCGCCACGTGAGGTTTCAGGGGCTCACGCAGCTCCTGTATCATGCTCAGTCATTGCTGGACTCTTGAGTTATGCAAAGGAGTGATTTAAATTCTGAGTTGAACTGAAGGCTACCACCAAGCTACCACCACAGGACCCCCACCTACACAAAGGCCAAGGCAGCATCAAGGACATGCTACTTGCACAGTGTCCTGTGTACACACCCAGTGTCTGTCTTCAAATGATTTCTTAAAATATTTCCATTTATTTATTTGCAAAAAGATTACCACTGCAAACAAACTCCAGATGCATGCGCCACCTTGTGCCTATGGCTTTATGTGGGTAATGGGGAGTTGAACCCAGTGCCTTAACCACTGAACCATCTCACCAGCCCTTAAATAAATTTTAATGACTCACATGCTAACTTTTAAAAAAGAAACTTAGCCAGTTATGGTGGCATATGCCTTTAATCCCAGCCCTTGGGAGGGGAGGGACGTCTGGCTAGGAAAATTGCTGTGAGTTTCAGACGAACCTAAGACTATAGAATAACTTCCAGATCATCCTGGGCTAGAGTGAGACACTATCTCAAAAAACAAAAAAAGAAAACTTGTGATAATTAAAAAGGTGACTTTAAGAGAGATCTGGAAATTTTCTACTGTTATGTAATTTTTATGACCCAAATAGTAGAAATATGCTATACATTAACATATCCTGTATTTAATCTCTTTTAAAACACTTGGAAATGTGAAATTTTACACTTATAAAATTTCGAAATCTACAGTTTTGGGAGTTTTAGATAGAATTGTGAGAAGAATGTTTGATTTAGATTAAAATTGAGCTTACTTGCCAAAGTTCAACAAAGCCTTAGCAGAGTTGATAGATAAGATAGAAAAATTAGAACCATCATATTGCAGTGTCAGTAGTGAGCTGACGCTGGAACATCATGTTTTGTCAGTAGTGAGCTGACGCTGGGACGTCATGTTGTTGTGTCAGTAGTGAGCTGACGCTGGGACGTCATGTTGTGTCAGTAGTGAGCTGACGCTGGGGCGTCATGTTGTGTCAGTAGTGAGCTGACTCTGGGGCGTCATGTTGTTGTGTCAGTAGTGAGCTGACGCTGGGGCGTCATGTTGTTGTGTCAGTAGTGAGCTGACGCTGGGACGTCATGTTGTGTCAGTAGTGAGCTGACGCTGGGACGTCATGTTGTTGTGTCAGTAGTGAGCTGACGCTGGGACGTCATGTTGTGTCAGTAGTGAGCTGACGCTGGGACGTCATGTTGCTGTGTCAGTAGTGAGCTGACGCTGGGACGTCATGTTGTGTCAGTAGTGAGCTGACGCTGGAACGTCATGTTGTGTCAGTAGTGAGCTGACGCTGGGACGTCATGTTGTGTCAGTAGTGAGCTGACGCTGGGACGTCATGTTGTGTCAGTAGTGAGCTGACGCTGGGACGTCATGTTGTGTCAGTAGTGAGCTGACGCTGGGGCGTCATGTTGTTGTGTCAGTAGTGAGCTGACGCTGGGACGTCATGTTGTGTCAGTAGTGAGCTGACGCTGGGACGTCATGTTGTTGTGTCAGTAGTGAGCTGACGCTGGGACGTCATGTTGCTGTGTCAGTAGTGAGCTGACGCTGGGGCGTCATGTTGTGTCAGTAGTGAGCTGACTCTGGGACGTCATGTTGTGTCAGTAGTGAGCTGACGCTGGGACGTCATGTTGTGTCAGTAGTGAGCTGACGCTGGGGCGTCATGTTGTTGTGTCAGTAGTGAGCTGACGCTGGGACGTCATGTTGCTGTGTCAGTAGTGAGCTGACGCTGGAACGTCATGTTGTTGTGTCAGTAGTGAGCTGACGCTGGGACGTCATGTTGCTGTGTCAGTAGTGAGCTGACGCTGGAACGTCATGTTGTTGTGTCAGTAGTGAGCTGACGCTGGGACGTCATGCTGTGTCAGTAGTGAGCTGACGCTGGGACGTCATGTTGTGTCAGTAGTGAGCTGACGCTGGGACGTCATGTTGTTGTGTCAGTAGTGAGCTGACGCTGGGACGTCATGTTGTTGTGTCAGTAGTGAGCTGACGCTGGGGCGTCATGTTGTTGTGTCAGTAGTGAGCTGACGCTGGGACGTCATGTTGTTGTGTCAGTAGTGAGCTGACGCTGGGACGTCATGCTGTGTCAGTAGTGAGCTGACGCTGGGACGTCATGTTGCTGTGTCAGTAGTGAGCTGACGCTGGGACGTCATGTTGTTGTGTCAGTAGTGAGCTGACGCTGGGACGTCATGTTGTTGTGTCAGTAGTGAGCTGACGCTGGGACGTCATGCTGTGTCAGTAGTGAGCTGACGCTGGGACGTCATGTTGCTGTGTCAGTAGTGAGCTGACGCTGGAACGTCATGTTTTGTCAGTAGTGAGCTGACGCTGGGACGTCATGTTGCTGTGTCAGTAGTGAGCTGACGCTGGGACGTCATGTTGCTGTGTCAGTAGTGAGCTGACGCTGGAACGTCATGTTTTGTCAGTAGTGAGCTGACGCTGGGACGTCATGTTGCTGTGTCAGTAGTGAGCTGACGCTGGGGCGTCATGTTTTGTCAGTAGTGAGCTGACGCTGGGACGTCATGTTGTTGTGTCATTAGTGAGCTGACGCTGGGACGTCATGTTGTTGTGTCAGTAGTGAGCTGACGCTGGGACGTCATGTTTTGTCAGTAGTGAGCTGACGCTGGGACGTCATGTTGTTGTGTCAGTAGTGAGCTGACGCTGGGACGTCATGTTGCTGTGTCAGTAGTGAGCTGACGCTGGGGCGTCATGTTGTGTCAGTAGTGAGCTGACTCTGGGACGTCATGTTGTGTCAGTAGTGAGCTGACGCTGGGACGTCATGTTGTGTCAGTAGTGAGCTGACGCTGGGACGTCATGTTGTTGTGTCAGTAGTGAGCTGACGCTGGGACGTCATGTTGCTGTGTCAGTAGTGAGCTGACGCTGGGACGTCATGTTGCTGTGTCAGTAGTGAGCTGACGCTGGAACGTCATGTTGTTGTGTCAGTAGTGAGCTGACGCTGGGACGTCATGCTGTGTCAGTAGTGAGCTGACGCTGGGACGTCATGTTGTGTCAGTAGTGAGCTGACGCTGGGACGTCATGTTGTTGTGTCAGTAGTGAGCTGACGCTGGGACGTCATGTTGTTGTGTCAGTAGTGAGCTGACGCTGGGACGTCATGTTGTTGTGTCAGTAGTGAGCTGACGCTGGGACGTCATGCTGTGTCAGTAGTGAGCTGACGCTGGGACGTCATGTTGTTGTGTCAGTAGTGAGCTGACGCTGGGGCGTCATGTTGTGTCAGTAGTGAGCTGACTCTGGGACGTCATGTTGTGTCAGTAGTGAGCTGACGCTGGGACGTCATGTTGTGTCAGTAGTGAGCTGACGCTGGGACGTCATGTTGCTGTGTCAGTAGTGAGCTGACGCTGGGGCGTCATGTTGTGTCAGTAGTGAGCTGACGCTGGGGACGTCATGTTGTTGTGTCAGTAGTGAGCTGACGCTGGGACGTCATGTTGTGTCAGTAGTGAGCTGACGCTGGGACGTCATGTTGCTGTGTCAGTAGTGAGCTGACGCTGGAACGTCATGTTGTTGTGTCAGTAGTGAGCTGACGCTGGGACGTCATGTTGCTGTGTCAGTAGTGAGCTGACGCTGGAACGTCATGTTGTTGTGTCAGTAGTGAGCTGACGCTGGGACGTCATGCTGTGTCAGTAGTGAGCTGACGCTGGGACGTCATGTTGTGTCAGTAGTGAGCTGACGCTGGAACGTCATGTTGTTGTGTCAGTAGTGAGCTGACGCTGGGACGTCATGTTGTTGTGTCAGTAGTGAGCTGACGCTGGGACGTCATGTTGTTGTGTCAGTAGTGAGCTGACGCTGGGACGTCATGTTGTTGTGTCAGTAGTGAGCTGACGCTGGGGCGTCATGTTGTGTCAGTAGTGAGCTGACGCTGGGACGTCATGTTGCTGTGTCAGTAGTGAGCTGACGCTGGGACGTCATGTTTTGTCAGTAGTGAGCTGACGCTGGGACGTCATGTTGTGTCAGTAGTGAGCTGACGCTGGGGCGTCATGTTTTGTCAGTAGTGAGCTGACGCTGGGGCGTCATGTTTTGTCAGTAGTGAGCTGACGCTGGGACGTCATGTTGTGTCAGTAGTGAGCTGACGCTGGGACGTCATGTTGTGTCAGTAGTGAGCTGACGCTGGGACGTCATGTTGTGTCAGTAGTGAGCTGACGCTGGGGCGTCATGTTTTGTCAGTAGTGAGCTGACGCTGGGACGTCATGTTGTGTCAGTAGTGAGCTGACGCTGGGACGTCATGTTGTGTCAGTAGTGAGCTGACGCTGGGACGTCATGTTGTTGTGTCAGTAGTGAGCTGACGCTGGAACGTCATGTTTTGTCAGTAGTGAGCTGACGCTGGGACGTCATGTTGTTGTGTCAGTAGTGAGCTGACGCTGGGGCGTCATGTTTTGTCAGTAGTGAGCTGACGCTGGGACGTCATGTTGTGTCAGTAGTGAGCTGACGCTGGGACGTCATGTTGTGTCAGTAGTGAGCTGACGCTGGGACGTCATGTTGTTGTGTCAGTAGTGAGCTGACGCTGGGGCGTCATGTTTTGTCAGTAGTGAGCTGACGCTGGGACGTCATGTTGTTGTGTCAGTAGTGAGCTGACGCTGGGGCGTCATGTTTTGTCAGTAGTGAGCTGACGCTGGGGACGTCATGTGTTGTGTCAGTAGTGAGCTGACGCTGGGGCGTCATGTTTTGTCAGTAGTGAGCTGACGCTGGGACGTCATGTTGCTGTGTCAGTAGTGAGCTGACGCTGGGGCGTCATGTTGTTGTGTCAGTAGTGAGCTGACGCTGGGACGTCATGTTGTTGTGTCAGTAGTGAGCTGACGCTGGAACGTCATGTTTTGTCAGTAGTGAGCTGACGCTGGGACGTCATGTTGCTGTGTCAGTAGTGAGCTGACGCTGGGGCGTCATGTTGTGTCAGTAGTGAGCTGACGCTGGGACGTCATGTTGCTGTGTCAGTAGTGAGCTGACGCTGGGACGTCATGTTTTGTCAGTAGTGAGCTGACGCTGGGACGTCATGTTGCTGTGTCAGTAGTGAGCTGACGCTGGGACGTCATGTTGTTGTGTCAGTAGTGAGCTGACGCTGGGACGTCATGTTGTGTCAGTAGTGAGCTGACGCTGGGACGTCATGTTGTTGTGTCAGTAGTGAGCTGACGCTGGGACGTCATGTTGCTGTGTCAGTAGTGAGCTGACGCTGGGGCGTCATGTTTTGTCAGTAGTGAGCTGACGCTGGGACGTCATGTTGTGTCAGTAGTGAGCTGACGCTGGGACGTCATGTTGTTGTGTCAGTAGTGAGCTGACGCTGGGACGTCATGTTGTTGTGTCAGTAGTGAGCTGACGCTGGAACGTCATGTTTTGTCAGTAGTGAGCTGACGCTGGGACGTCATGTTGCTGTGTCAGTAGTGAGCTGACGCTGGGGCGTCATGTTTTGTCAGTAGTGAGCTGACGCTGGGACGTCATGTTGTTGTGTCAGTAGTGAGCTGACGCTGGGACGTCATGTTGTGTCAGTAGTGAGCTGACGCTGGGGCGTCATGTTGCTGTGTCAGTAGTGAGCTGACGCTGGGACGTCATGTTGTGTCAGTAGTGAGCTGACGCTGGGACGTCATGTTGTTGTGTCAGTAGTGAGCTGACGCTGGAACGTCATGTTTTGTCAGTAGTGAGCTGACGCTGGGACGTCATGTTGTGTCAGTAGTGAGCTGACGCTGGGACGTCATGTTGTGTCAGTAGTGAGCTGACGCTGGGACGTCATGTTGCTGTGTCAGTAGTGAGCTGACGCTGGGGCGTCATGTTGTGTCAGTAGTGAGCTGACGCTGGGACGTCATGTTTTGTCAGTAGTGAGCTGACGCTGGGACGTCATGTTGTGTCAGTAGTGAGCTGACGCTGGGGCGTCATGTTGTGTCAGTAGTGAGCTGACGCTGGGACGTCATGTTGTGTCAGTAGTGAGCTGACGCTGGGACGTCATGTTGCTGTGTCAGTAGTGAGCTGACGCTGGGACGTCATGTTGCTGTGTCAGTAGTGAGCTGACGCTGGGACGTCATGTTGCTGTGTCAGTAGTGAGCTGACGCTGGGACGTCATGTTGTGTCAGTAGTGAGCTGACGCTGGGACGTCATGTTGTTGTGTCAGTAGTGAGCTGACGCTGGAACGTCATGTTGTGTCAGTAGTGAGCTGACGCTGGGACGTCATGTTGTGTCAGTAGTGAGCTGACGCTGGGACGTCATGTTTTGTCAGTAGTGAGCTGACGCTGGGACGTCATGTTGCTGTGTCAGTAGTGAGCTGACGCTGGGGCGTCATGTTTTGTCAGTAGTGAGCTGACGCTGGGACGTCATGTTGTTGTGTCATTAGTGAGCTGACGCTGGGACGTCATGTTGTTGTGTCAGTAGTGAGCTGACGCTGGAACGTCATGTTTTGTCAGTAGTGAGCTGACGCTGGGACGTCATGTTGTTGTGTCAGTAGTGAGCTGACGCTGGGACGTCATGTTGTGTCAGTAGTGAGCTGACGCTGGGACGTCATGTTGCTGTGTCAGTAGTGAGCTGACGCTGGGGCGTCATGTTGTGTCAGTAGTGAGCTGACGCTGGGACGTCATGTTGCTGTGTCAGTAGTGAGCTGACGCTGGGACGTCATGTTGTGTCAGTAGTGAGCTGACGCTGGGACGTCATGTTGCTGTGTCAGTAGTGAGCTGACGCTGGGACGTCATGTTGTTGTGTCAGTAGTGAGCTGACGCTGGGACGTCATGTTTTGTCTGTAGTGAGCTGACGCTGGGGCATCATGTTGTTGTGTCAGTAGTGAGCTGACGCTGGGACGTCATGTTGTGTCAGTAGTGAGCTGACGCTGGGACGTCATGTTGTGTCAGTAGTGAGCTGACGCTGGGACGTCATGTTGTGTCAGTAGTGAGCTGACGCTGGGACATTTCTTCTTCAGTAACGAAGCAATTGTTCTCCCACCATGTGCGATGTCTGACCACGGGCAAAGGCTTACAAACACTTCTCGTTCCGTGTATTTCTTTATGGGACTGGGTTACTTATTAATTTAAGAGAGAGAGAATATGCATGCACATGAATGGGTGCTCTAGGGCCTCAGCCACTGCAAATGAACCCCAGGCACCTGCACCACCTTGTGCATCTGGCTTACATGAGTACTGGGGAGTCAAACTTGGGTCTTTCGGCTTTGCAGGCAGAGGCCTTAACCACTAAGCCATCTTTCAAGCCCTCTTGGTGCATTTTTAGTGAGGATAAATACCTTTCAGTTGATGTCCTCCTACCAGTGTGATCTGTATTTATATGCATGAATGTATTTTGACACAAAAGGTTCATGATATTGGCTTTTATAAAATAAACTATACTTGTGCAATAAAAAAAAGTTACCAAGTAATGCACCTTTTTCCACAGTGAGAATGTTTAGCAGCTCTTACCTATGTTGGCATTGACTGCTATGCTCTCTGGAGTGAACTTGTTCTGTTAGACCAGCGTCGTCTGTACTGAACCATGAATGACGTACTTCCTAGCTTGAAAACAACCAGGCCCAGATATTTGTGGTGGGTTTGACTTATGCCTTTGGCTTCCTAGTGGTGTGAACCAGAGCTGTGCCATCTATAGTCAAGTGAGATTATTTTAAAAAGTGAGGGCAGGAAAGTGACATGGTTCACTGAGAAATTTCAGCAGATTCTTCAGAGGTGATAAGATAGTCCTGCAAACATTCTTACATGGTGTCTTATGCTGGTGGGTAGTGGCAGGAAACAGAGAGAGAAGGTACTGTGGGTAGAAAGGAAGAGTATACATATAGTGTTGCTTCGCAGAGCTCTGCAGATGCGTGGATAGTTTCCTCTCAGAGTATAAAGCTTTGTTGTTTTTTTTTTTTAGATTTGCCTGAAAAACATGTCTTTTTTTCCTTTGCTTCCCTTTTCAGAAAGAAGACACGGCTCATCCAGCAAGCCCTCTGCAGCCATCCCTCCCACATCAGTGTTTTCCTTCTTCCCTTCTCTGTCCAAAAGCAAAGGCGGCAGTGCAGGTGGAAGCAGCCGGTCTTCCAGTGCAGGGGTCCTGCGCGCATCCTCACCGAGTTCCAAGTTGTTGAAATTGCCCAAAGAGAAACTGCAGCTCAGGGGGAGCATCAGGCCCATGAACCCCGCTCAGCAGACTCAAGTCCCCCATAGTAGACTGTGAGTATGGCCACGTGGCTTGTAGGGCTTACCTGCTGGGGTGACTGTGGGTCCTGTGGAAGAGTTCACTTTTTGTTTTCCTACCACACCTGAGAAGACTGTTCCAATTAGTAATTGTGATAACAAGGCTAGTACTCCTTATATATCCAGCCACCCTCCCTGTATGCCACTTGCTGAAAATGAGAAGTACTGTTCTCATTTCCACTTGAGGAGAAAAGCTTTGTGTATGAAGGCCCCAAGTCCAGTAGGCCTGGATTAAAATTCCATTTCTGTTTTTGCCCTGCCTGTGGAGGTAAGGCACTGCTTCTCTTGGAGTCTTAAGAAGATCAGCCTCAGTAGAAGGTTAGATGTTTGTCAGGCTGGAGCCAGTCAGTGAATGGCTGCTACCATTCTTGCTGCCTCTGTTGGTAATAGTAGAGACTTAAGAATGAAGTGAAGAGGTCCTTGGGTACTGCTCTAGGAGGTGTTGTGGCCTACAGAGCAAGCAGGGATGCAATGCTTCCTCCTGACAGTTTGGGGTCATATCACACCAGTGATGAGGAAAGACTAAAGTTTACACTCACTTGGTAAGGTAATGGCAGGTCTCCATGATGAATGTGGAGGTTGGCAGGCTCCTTGAAGTCACATGAAGGTGTAGCTGTGCATTGGCATACAAACACATCTTACTTTGTCATGACACCCTCAGCCTCCTGGCAGATGGCTTTTTTTTTTTTTTTTTTTTTTTTTTTTTTTTTTTGCCTGTCTCCCTTTGGCGGGTTGACACATTTCATCTCAAGGCCTGATAACCTGGTTCATCTCATCTCGGAGAGACTATTAGTCAAGGACCTTGTGCTGTCTGGAAGAAGCCATGACATTCTTGCAGATGCTTTCTTGCTGTCAGGCTGTTCCAGGTACAGCTGTGTGGGGCTGTTGTCCTGGTTGCTGAGCTCCTGGTTTCCATTCATCTGTCAGCAGTGTGTACTGGAAGCTAAGCTTTCACTCCTGGAGATGTCTGAAAGCCAGAGAAAATGCCAGGGCAGTGTGTAAGTCACTCGCCAGCTTAACCACTGTTAGATCACTGGCTGCATCAACTAGAGTTTGCAGAAGCTCATTATTCCAAATATTTGTGTGGAATGATGAAGGGACACCAGGCCCACAGTTATTAGATTACTGTCAGCATTGGTGTCACCAAGCAAAGTAATGGTGTTAGTAAGATGGTGAGGGAAATCCGCGCTTTGTGAGTGTGACAGTCCAGCTCCCCAAGTGCTTATCATCAGTCTTGGGATAGGAACCTCTACCAGGGCTGGAGACCTAGAACTTCACAACGCACACCATGTGTTAATGACACTCCAACATTCCTCACTGGCCCTAGCAATGAGCTCCTAACATTGTTATGCATCAGTATTTGGCATTATGTCTGAGTTCCTTTAAGATACCCCGCTCTGTAAGCTGTCTTTGGTCCTCTTAGAGCTTACCATGTTCTGCTGCTTGCGGACATGGAGCTGACGTGTCAGGTCTCACGTTCTCCATAGGCCACATGCAGTACTTCTCTGAAGTGGTAAGAGCAGGTGAGTGGGAAAAGCCACTGGACATAGCTTGGAAGGCTTACAGATGGCATTAGTATGAATTTAGTAGTTTTTCCTGATAATTGTAACAGAATTCCTAAGGTGCCTTCCCAGGCTCCTCCTCGCCCTCTGGCTCATTCTTCACCTGGGGCTGCGGGCACTCAGGCTGCACACTCTCCTCCTCCTACAGTATGACACCCTCTGTGAAGGTGGAAAAGATGCATCCGAAGATGGATGGCACACTACTGAAATCTGCAGTGGGGCCGACCTGTCCTGCTACTGTGAGTTCCTCAGTCAAGCCTGGCCTTAACTGCCCCTCAATACCAAAGCCAACCTTGCCTTCACCTGGACAGATACTGAACGGCAAAGGGTTTTCTGCACTGCTCATGCTGGACAAGAAATCTGAAGACAGTTCCAACAACAGGAAATTTTTAAATAAGAGATTGTCCGGTAACTGCTGAATTTATGCTTCTGTACATATTAAGTGGGCATTCACAGAGAGTAAATGAAAGTCTTTTTTAAAACTAGTCAACTTCAGTCTTCCAGGTATATTTGTGCAGCAATCTGTCTGTCCTCTTCACTTACTCTTGGTTGTGAAGAGCATAGATGCAAGCGTGTGCTGTGTGCGCGCACGCAGAGCAGCTCTTGGGAGGCTTGTTTCTGAGGATCAGCAGTGGTGCTGCTGTAAATGGTGTCTTCTGGACAGCTGGTGACAGGTGTGGCTTTTAGTGATGATACTGTCCATTGTATTGGTCACACCATCTATTTTATATTTATTAGTAACGTCATATCTTTTTATTTATTTATTTAATTGCTTGGGGGGGGTCGCACATTACCATGCTGGGATCTCCTGCTGCTGCAAACCAGTGCCCATCCATAGCTTAACATAGGTGGCTGGGGAATTGAACCTGTGCCAGCAGACTTCACAGGCAAGTGCCTTTGACCTGAGCCATCTCTCCCCACCCTAGCCCCACATGGTATCTTCTATTCCGGACATAATTTGTTTGTCTCGGGATTTCTCCTATTTAAAAAATGAAGTGTTTTGTAAGCTCCTTCTTAATGTTTTGTGCTCTTGACAGAAAGAGAGTTTGATCCTGACATCCACTGTGGGGTCATTGATCTTGACACCAAGAAGCCCTGCACCCGCTCTTTGACATGCAAGGTAAGTGGGCTTCCGAAGACACGAGGGAAGCCTGCAGGCACAGGCCTCCACGGTACCACCTTGTTCCCATTCCCATGTCTGACTCCCTTGGGACCCAGACATTCTACAGTGTGTCCTGAGTTGTGTGGATGAGGGAATAACTTGGGTCAATGGGAAAATCCTCCAGTGGACAGAATGAGACTTGCATTTCTCTAAACTATAATTGCAAGGTTTGTTTAATGAGCAGCCGTGTATCCTAGAGAAGTGTGCTTTCCTGAGCAAGCTGTTGTCTACAAAAACTCAGTATTTCTACATAGAAATCCAATATAAGAGGCTTTCTTTAGTATGGTTTTAAGTTATGTTAACCTAAAACAATCCCAGAAATATCTTTTGCATCCATATGAACATTTTGAAAATGTGAACCAGGTGGTTCTTGAAAGAATGACTTAAAAGTCTTAATTTTGAGATCTCCTTACTTTTAGTTTTTTTTTAATACTAAAGTATTATATAATGTACATATAAGCAAAGAACATATGATGATCCTTTTTTTTTTAATTCTGTTCAAAGACAACTTGGGCTAGAATGAGACCCTACCTAAAAAAAAAAAAATTAAAAAAAATAAAGCCCAAACCAAAAATATCTAATAAAAATATTTTTTTCCCAGTGTGGGGGGTAGTATTTTATGTATATATTCTATCTCAGGCTGATTGACACCTTTATCCCAAGTCTGCCCCCATTAGATCTCTAGGCAAAACACTCAAGTCTCAGAACTAATTGCTTTTGACTTTAGTGGAATAGTAATTTATTATATTGAGTTACGTGGCTTTGGTTTTTTCTTTTTTAAAGAAATTTTATTTATTTATTAGGGGGGGAGAGGGAGAGAGAGAGAGAAAATGGGCACATCAGGGCCTCCAGCCACTGCAAACGAATTCCAGATACGTGTACCACCATGTGCATCTGGCTTACATGGGTTCTGGGGTATCGAACCTGGGTCCTTAGGCTTCATAAGCAACCACCTTAACTGCTAAGCCACGTCTCCAGCCCTACTTCTGTTTTTTGTTGTTGTTGTTATTTGTTTTTTAAGATAACCTGTGAGCACTGTAGAATTGCCTCAGCACTAAACACAGCATGCCTCACCCCATTTCACCTCATCATTATAACTGGCCTCTCCTTTTCCTGCCTCCATGGCTCTCTAGCATGGACCTCCCAGGAGTGTTGCTGTGGTTACTGAGGAACTGATTTCTTTATCCTAGATCCTAGTTTTAAGTGATTGGGGATACAAATGGTGAACCTTTTTCTTTTAAGTGTAGACTACAGTACTTTTGACTATAGGGACAATGTTATGCCGCAGACACATTGTGCTTAACCAGAACTTTGTCTGTTGATTAATGACTTTCCAGTTCCCTCCTCTTCTCCTTCTGAGTTCCATCACACTCCTTAATTCTGTAAATCTGGCTGTTTTATATATACCACATATAAATGGAATAAATGGAATCTTGAAGTAGGTGGATTCTGTGACTGACGTGTCTCTTAGTAGAGTGCCACCATGTCCATGCATGTCATTGGCATTGTTAGCATTTCCTTCTCTTCAGAGCTGCCCTTCATCATTTCACATGTACACCTCATCTCCTTCATGTACTTGCATGTTGATGTTGTTCCATGCTGTTCCACACCTTGGCTACTAGAACGAGTGCTGTGTCCTGGCAGTGCTGGTATCTCCTCAAGGCCATGATATCAGTTCTTTGGAATAAATATCCAGAAGTAATATTCTCAGCAAGCTCGTAGTTCAGAATCTACCAGAAGCCTCACCAGTACCTCCTGTGCTTTCATTGCTCAGCAGCCTGATTTCATACGGGTCTCGGTTGTTCTGCCAGCTTCCTTTCCAAATGCTGCGCGCCCCTTCTGCTCTTTCACCACAGTACCACTGTTGGCTGCGTGCTGCAGAGCCTGTCACCGCATCAGTCTGCGTCTTCTGACCGGCAGTTGCAGCCTCCTTATGCTTGCGTGTGGACCTTCGCTGTCTTCACTGAGCCCTGTTCCCTTTCTTTACTTTCGCTTGGCCCACTCTGTTGAGTTTTGTAGGAGTAACATGCCTGAGCTGCCCTATCTGTTGCCTGAGGTCTGCGCCATACATGCATCAGGCTACCCTGACCACGCTTGAGGCCTGCTCTGCACATGCCTGGGGTCTACCCTATATGCATGCGTGACGTCTACCCGTTACGTGCATCAGACTGCCCTGCATGTTGCCAGGTTGCTGAGATCTCATTGTGAGACAGACCGTTCTGTGTCTTACTGACAGGCGATTTGCCGCTGTTTGCTGCCACTACTCACTTCCTGTTGTCTGCCTTCTGTCCTCACTGTCTCCTCGCTGTCTCTTCTGTCAATCCGTTGATGTCAGTGTGCCGCCATGCAGAGAGTTTTGACACTCTGTGAGCTTTGGTCCTTTTGGTTATTGTACTAGATACCTTTCTCTGCATGTAGCCATGAACACAAGCCTTGTTTGAAAACTGTTTTTTGTCCTTATGGAGCCTGTGGTTTGATGTGGGAAATTCAGCTAATAGTCACTCGGATAAGTGAAAGAAAGGCCTGAATTATGACGGACTAAAGTAAGAAGGCTTGTCCAGGGATGCTTTCCAGCCATAGGAACATGTGAGCAGAAATGGGTGGGAGAGGGAGGAAAGGAGGAAGAAATGTGCTAAGACCCTGCCCCAGGGAAGAACAAAAACTTTAGAAGAGGGAGAAGGAGCACATGGTACCCAGAAGAGCAGGATGCAGCCAGCAAGGGTCTTGGAGCCAGCATGGAGGGTTCCTTGAAGCCGGCAAACTGCACTTTCCCTTGTGCTTGAGCAACCCCTGTGGTGCTCTGATTGTTGGAGGTAGGGCACAGTTATCAGGTTTCCATTTGAAATGTTCTCCAAAGCTCAGTGGAAACCCTGTTTACCCTACAAACAGAGCTGAGGCAGTAGTGTCTGCCTGCTTTCTTCACTTGCTTACTGTGCTGAGCCACGGGGCACAGAGATTAGAAGTTTGTACATCAGCATGGAGAGAAAGCAGTGCTGTCTGCTCTGTCATTACTTTGACAGGCATCATAGGACCGTGACTTTTATGATTTTGTTTGAAACATTTACCAGATGCTTCTAGGTGCTGGCATGTCACCGAGCAGCCCCCAGTCTTCACTGAAGCTACTTTCTAGTGGATACACTGCATGCTACCACATTTATCTGCCTGGCTAACATTGGTGGAGCTTACATTAGTCTAGTAAGAGGGAGGTTGAGGTTCTAAGTTTCCAGTGAAAGTTTGAACATGAGGGAATGCCCTTGTTTCTGGAATTTGCTGTTAACATGTTATTTAAACCTGCAGATCAGTGCACTTGTTTAATGCCCAGGGCAGTGAGTACACATCAAGTACTGAGAAAGGAGGCGCAGTAGAATAAATGCACTTGTGTTTCTAGATAGGTTGGTGATGGGGCCAGTTGTGGATATTAGTGTGCCCTGGATAGACACCAGCAGTATGGGGAGTGGACTGGGTAGCTCAACCTTGCAAAATCATTTCACAGTGATTGGACTTGACCTTGGTAATATTGACCCAACTCTTGTATATTCAACTGTATCCCGTGTTTGGAATAGCATTACATTTTGAGTATGCAGGCTTTTACAACTGTCAGGGATTACTAACTGTGTTTGGTATGCAAAAGTTTTTCTAAGGTATGCTTCAAGCACAGGTGCTCCATAACATAATCAAATTATGTTGTCCGTGTGCCCACTGACTGTCAGACCCAAGGGAGCTGAACGCGGTTCTCTGGACTCACAGCTAGTGTTGCTTTCCTCTTCCTGTCCACAGTGCTGTTCTCCAACCCTAGCTTCAGTACTGCTCACTGGACCCTGCTTGAACATCTCTGTCTTAACAAGGCTTCAAGCCTTTTCTCCCTTCTATGGCCTTGTCATTGGCATACAGAGAAGCAGTTGTGTTTAATCTGTGCTCTCATACAGTGCTAAAAGAACCCTGTGTGCATAGTGCACTTTCCTAATACATGTTATATGGAATAATTGTTCCTTGCTTTTTTAAATTAGCATTCCGAATTTCAAATGATCACAAGAGGTTTTTGTTTTTTAATAGAATTTGTAAGAACCTCTATGTAAATTGCTTTATTGGCATAAGACATGAGTACCTGTCATCAGTTTGTAATGTCAGGTATTCATTTATATACCAAGTGACACATTTCTCCTTTCTTCTGATGCATTAACAGCTCCAGTTTTTTCTCCAGGTAGAATCTAGTTAAGAAGAGAGAGACAGACCCTGAGCTTTGCTGCATCACAGGTTGTGAGTCTGACTGTACTGATGGCAGAGATTGCTTTTTGTGTGGAGAGTAATGTTTTGGGATATGCCACACTTAAAAATTCTTACTGAAATTCTTCAGTTTCTGGTTTTTAGGTTTTTGTTTTGTCTTTTGGGTCTGTAGACACATTCCTTAACCCAGCGGAGAGCTGTCCAGGGTAGAAGAAAACGATTTGATGTGTTATTAGCCGAGCACAAAAACAAAACCAGGGAAAAGGAATTGACTCGCCATCCGGACTCTCAGCAACCGCCACAGCCTCTCAGGGACCCGCATCCCACCCCCCCTAGAGCGTCGCAGGAGCCACAGCAGAGCCCTCATGGAGTGGTTCCTTCCGAGTCAAAGCCTCTCGTAGCTAGTAAACCTAAACCTCACACCCCTAGTCTTCCAAGGTAAGCCAACCTCCAACTGTGTCTCCCTCCTTCCAAGAATGACTTTGTTGTTACTATAACCATTTTCTCCCACACCCCGCCCCACTGTGACGTCAAGAAATGTGCATCATGCTCACTGTGGAGATAGAGAGGTATTTTTGGAGGCAAGCCCAACAGACTGGCCTTTAGTTTTTGTTATTATTATTCTTTTATGTGGGCAAGAGAGGGAGAATTAGCGTGTCAGGGCCTCCAGCCACTGCAGTACAACTCCAGATGTGTGCACCACCTTGTGCGCATGTGCAACCTTGCACACTTGTATCACTTAGTGCACCTGGTTTACATGGGGCCTAGAGAGTCGAACATGGGTCCTTAGGCTTCGTAGGCAAGCACCTTAACTGCTAAGCCATCTATCCAGCCCAAGAGTAGAGATTTTTAAAAAATTGATTTTCTTATGAAATATTGTTGAAATCATCAGTAACTTCCACCAGAGCTCTTGGTTGTGAATACAAACAGCATTGTGAAGCCAGAAGAAGCTGTAGGTCAGTGTCAGGTTTTTCTTAACCCTGTTTAGCAGGGCTGAAATGGGTCCTGTCTGCAGGTCCCTGCTGGGAACATTTCCCTGGCTTTGAATGTCATTTCTCCTTCATTTTTTCACTTCTTTCAAAATACAGCAGTAGAATTTCTTGTGCCAGGGACAGCTATTTCGTCTGAGTTTTACAGCATCCATTATCAATGTAGGTTTTCAGTCTTGCATTTGGGACTTTGTCCTGGGCATAGAGTAGATATTTTAGCAGCATAGTAAGCCATGGTTCTGAGTGTTTTAACAAAAGTTTACCACATACTTGCCTCAGGGACAGTGGTGGGAAAGGACGTGTGTCTTTCTGCTTGTTCAGCCAGGCTGAAGTACAGGGCTTTGCACCCATTTCCAGAGGGGAATGGACACAGAGAATGGGGCTTTGGTGTTGGCTAGGGCCCACTGGCTGCAAGCTGCTTCTGGGGAGTGGGCCATCTCTTGCGGTTTTCCTGTGTATGAAAGGTTAGCTGACCTGCAGGAACACTAGGCTATCGTAGATGTGGAAGAAGGTGTCACAGCCCCCGAGCAGTGGCCCCAGACTAGCCACAGGAAGTGGTGATGCCACCTCCTAGGGTACCCTAGAGCACTTTGCCACTGACTGTCTGCTGCCTTAGAAAGGCAGATCCATTTGAACTGTGAACAGTCCTCTGCGTGTCCATGTGTGCTCCTCCCCTTTGGGGACAGGAGGGGCCTCAGAGCTGCCTAAGTGGCATAGAAGGGGGGAGCTTACTAGCTGCCTTTGGTTAGTTGTGCCAGGCAGCTCACCTTAGCATTGTGCCCTCCTCCTGGATCAGCTTGTTGCCTCAGGGCTGGCACCAGAGCCCCTCAAGCCCACCTGCCTGCTAAGCGGCTTTGGGATACATTGTAGCTGAGCCAAGGCTGCTGGTGACCAGGCTTGGGCCCCTGATCTGATTTTTTCTATTCACGAAGGCCTCCAGGCTGCCCTGTCCAGCAAGGTGGGAGTGCCCCCATTGACCCTCCTCCAGGACACGAATCTCCACACCCTCCCCTGCCTGCCACTGAGCCAGCTTGTCGGTTATCCAGCGAGGAGGGCGAAGGCGATGACAAAGAAGAGTCTGTTGAAAAACTGGACTGTCATTATTCAGGTCATCATCCTCAGCCAGCATCTGTGAGTTCCACAGCCACCACACTGCCTCCCTGGGCAGCACACAGGGCCTTGCCATGCTTCATACAGCGCGGGCCCAAGCAGCTCAGAGCAGGCCGCTTCACACAGCTCTCATATGCAAAACTTAGGGCTGGGCATCATCATGCTCCTGCCACACAGCAGCGCGTGTGCCCATAGGTGTGCCAGGACTTCTTTCCACTGCAAATGGAACATCAGATGTTTTGGCCACTTTTTGGATTCAGCTTTATGTGGGTGGCTTGGAATTGAACCCTTGCCAGCAAGCATTGCAAGCAAGTGCCTGTAACCTCTAAGCCATCTCTCTAGCCTGTGATTCCCTTTCTGGAAGGTGAAAGAATGTGCCCCTGAGTGTAGTGACGCATGGAAAGTGCTGTCTCCTATGTGCAGTGCAAAAGTGGAAGCTCTGCTCTCTCTTTCAGTTTTGCACATTTGGGAGCCGGCAGATTGGAAGAGGCTATTACGTGTTTGACTCCAGGTGGAACCGGCTTCGCTGCGCCCTCAACCTCATGGTGGAGAAGCATCGGAACGCCCAGCTGTGGAGGTGAGCGCCTGTTGGGGGGGGAGGGGAGCATCTGAACACCCAGCTGTGGAGGTGAGCGCCTGTGGGGGGGGGGCATCTGAACACCCAGCTGTGGAGGTGAGCACATGTGTGGGGGGAGAGGAGCATCTGAATGCCCAACTATGGAGGTGAGCACCTGTGGGGGGGGAGCATCCGAACGCCCAGCTGTAGAGGTGAGCGCGTGGGTGTGGGGGACATCACAATGCCCAGCTGTGAAGGTGAGCACCTGCTGGGGGGGAGGGGAGCATCCGAACGCCCAGCTGTGGAGGTGAGCGCCTGTCGGGGGGAGGGGAGCATCAGAACACCCAGCTGTGGAGGTGAACGCCTGTTGGTGGGGGGGTAGCTGACCTGTCTCCCTCCTGTGTTCCTCTGTTCTCATGGCCTCGGGGACTGATTTTAAGAAGAAGTACTCATCTAAATGAGAGAATGGACTTCAATTAGCCCAGGGAGAAGGGTCCACTCATCCATTCACTCACTCTCATGGCAAACACAATCTTGTTCTGAGGGCCAGGGTTCAAGTCAGGATTCCCACATGTGAGGAACACACGCTGCAGTTGGGGGAAGTAGACAAAAATCAGTCAACAGAAAAATGAAGAGACTACAGCTCATAAGGGAGGTGTTGGGGGAAAGATGAACCACTACCAATGCCTGCTGGGAGCTGGCCACTTGCCAGAGCCATTGACTGTATTTAACTTTTTAAACTTTTACAATTTTCTGCCACATGACCATGATCATCTTTTTTTTTTTTTTTTTTTAGATAATAATGAAACTGAGGTACAAAAGGTAACACAGCTGGTTAGTGGTAGAGTTGGATTTGCACCTTTGGGGGGGCCATCTTATTTACAAATAAAGTTGAAATAGGAAGGCAACAGGCCATGGGATTCAAAGAGAGCATTCTTGGGAAGTGGGTGGATTGGAAAGTACAGCCCTGGGGCAGAGCAGCAGTGAGCTGCAGGTAGAAGAAGGCAGATGTTTGGAGGCATTGGGTCAGAAAAGAAGATGAGCTGGAGAGATGGCTCAGTGGTTAAGGCATTTGCCTGTACACCTAACGACCTGAGTTCTCTTCCCTGGTACCCATATAAAACCAGATATACAAAGTGGCCCGGGCATCTAGAGTTTGTTTACAGCAGGGCCCCGTTTCTCTCTCTCTCTCAAATAAATAAGTAAATAAATTGTAGTTATTTATTTAAAAAGGTGAAGACAAGCCAGACATGGTGACGCACACCTTTAATCCCAGCACTTGGGAGGCAGAGGTAGGAGGATTGCCATGAGTTCGAGGCCACCCTGAGAGTACAGAGTGAATTCCAGGTTAGCCTGGCCTAGAGTGAGACCCTACCTCGGAAAACCAGAAAAAAAAAAAAAAAAAAGATGACAACATACGTGAGAGTCAGTGAAGTGAGCACCTATAGGACAGGACAAGGTTGGAAGAGCAGCGTGGCTCTGTGACTGGGCGCTGGGATGTCGTTGCAGAGCTTAGGTGGAGGAGCTGTGAGTTCTGATTTGCAGCTTGACATCTTGGTGTTTTTTTTTTTCTTGTGTATGTTCTCATAATAGCTAAATATGCCAGTGCTAAGCTACATTCCTCCCTCGATCTCATGTAGCCTCATGTTTTCTAAATGTGATTTTTAGTGGAAGACATGGTCCTTGTCTAGATCATTGAGTTGAACATGCCATCACGTAAGCTCGCTGACGTGAGTACAGGACGAGAGAGAGTGAGGTAGGCACAGTATTTACTGTGCTTTTCTCATGTAAGCTTATGACAGTGACTGCAGAGGTCGGCATATGAGGTGCGCAAGGTGCTCTACAGCTGTCAAAACGGAGGATGATGTGAGCAGGGGGCATTTTCTGTGCCTGGCTGACCTGACACTGTCTTCTGTGAGAGCGCGTTGGGGACAGTGCTAAGTGGACGTGAAGCTTTACTAACTGTCCCAGGACCACAACATGGGTACCGTTGACTAGGGGCGCCTTGAAGGTGCTCACTTTGGTTATTGGCCTTCTTGTCTTGTTCTCCTCACAAGGTCAAGTGGAGCCAGTTGGGAGCCTTAGATAGTGTTCAGTCAAAAGAGCTGTCTCCACCACCATAATGGGACTTGGGCTTGAACTTGATTTAAAAAGAGCAGATCTGATAGACATCGTGGCTCTGTCTTCGCCTTTCTTCCCAGCAAATCTGCTCAAGAGCTGCCTGTCCTGTGGCCATCAGCAGATTTCTCTGTCACAGCACCTCTGAGGGCCATGAGCAGAGCAGCTTATTGGGGTTCTGGGATCTTTCCCATCACAGCACCCCAGAATATCTTGTCATTTCATCATGCTGCCTGATGGATCTCGGAGAGCTCCATGGAGCTCCTCAAACTGTGAGTTAGGAAGGTCCTCCAGATGTGCCCCCCCTCCATAGTTTTGGTAAGTGGTTCATGGCCGGCAGTGGGGGAGAGAGAGTTTCAGTTTCTCGTGGCTCGTGTGGAGAGGGTTCATCTTTGTTTCACCAACTGTGAGAAAGGACTGAAGGCTTGACATGGCACGCTGGTGGCACTGTCAATGTCACGGTGACAACCTCATCAACTATTCTGTCCATTAACATTGAGTTTTGAAACAGGGTCATATATATCCCTTGCTCGCCTAGAACTTAGGATGTAGGGAAGAATGACCTTGAACTTTTGATCCTCTGCTTCCGCCTCCCGTGAGCTGGGTTTTCAGGCATGTGCCCCACACCCGTTGCATGCGGTGCTGGGGATTGAACCCAGGGCTTCGTGCACGGTAGAACGTCGACAGCCCCGTGACCTCTGGCTTTTGTCAGTATAGGCGTGTGGCTCAGAATGAGCTGTCATACAGGCTCGAGACACTGAGGAAAGTGGAGTGAACTCTCAGTCCAGGTGTTGTGCAAATGCTGTGACACAGGGATGCTGCCAGTGAGTTTCTGGCTTCCCTTTACCCCACAGCCCTTAAGATTTGCTGGGGAAGCTCGCCCAGGGGAGAACTGTTCCCCACGAGCCTCTGAGGCCCTCCATGTCACTACCGTTGTGGTACACATCCCATGCAACTCAGTCAGCACTCTTCTCTGTCCCCGTGCCCTCCTGTACTTTAGTGCGGTCAGTTTGGGTGTCAGTGGAGACAGGATTTGAGTCTAAGTTGTCTGCAGTTCCTGGGTCCTGTGAGCCATGGTGGGTTTGGACTACCTTCAGTCTGGAGCGTAGCCATTACTGAAAAGGCTTTCCCAAGCCCTGTGATTGACAGGAACTGCTGGGCCCCTGTCAATCCACAAAAGGCTCCAGGTGTCATCAACAGTATCTAAGTGTTCGAGTTGGTAATATATTCACCTGACTTCCAAAATTGCATACATTTAAAAGTCTCAGTCCCCTTTGCCACCTGCAAATGGTACCCAGACAGTACCATATTTTTGATAGTTTCTTGTATATTTTTATTGATTTGTGCAAAAGAAGCCAATATACTTTTGTCTTCTCTCTATCAAAAAAGTAATGAGTTACAATGAAAGAGCTTTTTAAAGAAGAACCAGTAATTGTCCTTCTAAGAGATTCACATCCTTCCATGTGGAAGCCTTTCTTTGCCCAGGATTTGTTTCAGTTCTGTCCTTGGGCAGCAGTTTCATGAGCCACCTAGTGGCCACACAAGGGCACTGCACTCAGTGAGCACTCTCCACTTGAGAGCAAGGCTTCTCTAACATACTGGTCCTTCTATGCTGAGAGGATTCTGATGAAGTCAGCTGGGCTGAGGCCCAAAACTAGCGTCCCTTACAAAGCCCTTAGGTCATGTCTATGCTTGTCTTGCTGCATGAGTGGCACAGACCAAGCCTGGCTTCTTGGTTTGGCTCTGCATTGTAGCCTCACAGATTTAGAAATGACTTGACACCTGAGACTGTGTGATCAGTGTGGGCATGGCCTCATCTGATAGGCTTCACGGGATAGAGGCACAACACTGCACTCTGTCTGCAGTGGCTCCTTAATGCAGGCACAAGCTCTTGCATTCATTCATTCATTCCTACATCAGTAATGACCTCTAGAAAGACATCTGGAAGGTGCTCTGGCAGCAGTTCAAGCCTCAGGACCATGGAGAAGACTGTCAGACAGGGCCGTGCCACACAGGCTGGAGCAGGGCAGTCTTGTAACCACCCCTCCCTTTGTTAAAGAGTTGGGGGTTTTATTATATTCCAAAGTTCGCCTCAAATTCTTGGCTAAAGCGGCTGCCTGTCCCAGACTTCCGAGGAATCCACTGCAAATTTATACTACCATGCTCAGCGATCACCTCTGTTTTAATTCTGCCATAAGGCTTAATATATTTGATGAGAGAGGCCTGCCCACCTGGTAAGCATCTTTCCATTTTATTTTTATTTATTTGAGAGAGAGAGAGAGAGGGAAAGAGAAGAAGAGAATGGGTGCGCCAGGGTCTCTAGCCACTGCAAATGAACTCCAGGCACGTGTGCCGCCTTGTGCATCTGGCTTATGTGGGTCCTGGGGAACTGAACCTGGGTCCTTAAGCTTCACAGGCAAGTGCCCTAACCATTAAACCATCTCTCCAGCCCAGCTATAACATTGTAAATGAGAGCTAAAGTAAATTGGAGATCTCCCAGTTTGAAAAGAACCTTCATCCCTTGGTAAATACTTTGCCCAGACATTGCAAACATAATACCTTGTTGCACCACCAAAACAGAAAATTCCCCTTGGTATTTCTCTCTTGTACAGTGTTCAAGCCAATAATTATAACCTACCCATTGCTTACGTAGCTGCTTCTTGCCTGAATCCCACAAGGTTTGAATGCCTCTGTATCCAGCATTGGGGTACAACATCTGCAAAGGAGTTAGTGATTTGCTGTCACACATTAGTACTGCCTTCTGTCTTGGAATGTATAGAAACAAGAGGCAGTAGGAGTCCTTAGAGAGAGTCAGGATGGTGGGGCAGATTTCTGACAAAGTGATGAGCTGAAACTAAGAGGATGCACCCAAGTCAGAATGGACAACAGTGCTCCAGGAAGAGGACACATGGGGTCTTTCATGTCATGGCATATTTTTGGAATGTAAGGAAGATGGGAGCTGGGTGTGGTGGCACACACCCTTAATCCTAGCACTCAGGAGGCAGAGGTGGGGGGATTGCTGTGAGTTTGAGGCCACCCTGAGATTATATAATGAAATCCAGGTTAGTCTGGGCTAGTGTGAGACCCTACCTCAAAAAAAAACAAAAAAAGGGCGGGGGTGCTAGAGATGAGAAGCAAAGATAAGAAGCTGGGGTCGTGGGGTAGTAGCAGAAGTGAGGCATGCACATTTGTCCAGAATTAGGAGAGATGGGACTGGGTCAGGTTTGTGTTTTGGAGTGATCACTCTGATGGGAGTGCTTCTCCGTGTCAGAGGAAAGAGGTGCCCATCTGCAAAGTATGCATAAGGCTGCGGTGATTATCATTCATGGCCACCTCTTTCCTCTTTATAGGAAAATCCCGCCCGTTCCCTGTGCCACATCACCTGTCTCTGCACGTGTTCCTCACCGGACAAACTCTGTGCCGACATCACAAGGTGGGATTAGCTATCATACAGCGGCCACCGCCTCTACATCCCCAGTGCTGCTGCCATCCGCCTGCATCTCCCCAAATAGCAAGTCAGTACCAGCTCATGGAACCACGCTGAACGCACAGCCTGCTGTTTCTGGGGCGGTGGATGCTGTGTGCAGTGTGCAGCCCCGACAAGTGTCCTCTTCATCCTCATCCCCCTCCACACCCTCTGGCCTCTCTTCAGTCCCTTCCTCCTCTATGTCCAGGAAACCTCAGAAGTTAAAACCCAGCAAGTCTTTAAGGCCCAAGGAGTCTTCTGGTAACAGCACTAACTGTCACAACGCCAGTAGCAGTACCAGTGGCGGCTCAGGAAAGAAACGCAAAAACAGTTCCGTACTGTTGGTTCATTCTTCCTCCTCCTCCTCCTCCTCCTCCTCTTCTTCTCATTCCATGGAGTCTTTCAGGAAAAACTGTGTGGCACATTCTGGGCCTCCCTACCTGTCAACAGCAGCATCTTCCCACAGCATCAGCCTCAACTGTGTGACAAATAAGGCCCACTCGGTGAGCCTGAGGCATGAGCCGACAGGGAGGGCCCCTCCCGGAGGGAGCCCCACAGAGTCCATCAAGAGGATGAGTGTGATGGTGAACAGCAGCGACTCCACGCTTTCTCTTGGCCCATTCATTCATCAGTCCAGCGAATTGCCCATCAACTCCCACAGCAGTTTTTCACACTCGCACACTCCTCTAGACAAACTCATAGGAAAGAAAAGAAAGTGCTCACCAGGCTCCAGCAGCGTCAGCAACAATAGCAGCAAACCCACCAAGGTTGCCAAGTTGCCAGCCATGAACAACGTCCACATGAAACACACAGGCACCATCCCGGGGGCACAAGGACTGACGAACAGTTCCCTCCTTCATCAGGTAGGAAGTGGACTCTGAGCCCCTGGGAGTGCCACGGCCTGTCCCATGGGGGTCTTCGTGACTCAGAAGCATGTGTGGTTGGGTTAGTTGGTTGGCCTATGATAGATTCTTAGCTTCATGGTGTCCTTTAAAAAAAGAAAGAATCCATGGAATATGAAGGTTAACTTAACCACAGTGCACTTAGCAGCAGGGCTGAGCAAAGTGTCAAGCCTGGCAGCAGTCAGAACTGTAAGGTCCTCTGCAGATACCTGAGCAGGCTGGAACCCTGATCTCAGAGAAGGAGGCAGGCTGCATTTTCCCACATAGCGACTCAGGTTCTAAAAGCCTGGCTGAAGTCAAATTTCTAGGAAGTGATGGCATAAGGCCTAAAGGAAAAGAGTGTAACATTTTATTACTTGAGCAATTTCAGATTCTCTGGTTCACTTTCACGCAGGAAACAGGATTTAGTATGCCTTGTTCCAAGTGAATATTCAAGAAGAAATTAGAATGTGGGTAGTTAGTAGGAAGTGGCTGAGTGGGTATTGATGTCATATTAATCATGACTGTCTCTTACGCTTTGTCTTTTCCCCAACTCCTTGTTTCTGGTTCCTCCTGGCCGCCTCTCATGTAGCTGTTCTTCCAGCTTCCTTTGCTCTAACTTCTAGCTCATCTCTCATCTTGTTTCATTCATCAGGATACCTCCTCACCTTGCTCACGAGCAGGAATTTCAGCAGCAGCGCCCCAGAGCCCTGACTTAAAATGTGAGGCTCCTTGATGTTATTAACCCCTTTCCTCAACTCCAGAACATTTTCAGGAAATGCCGCAGAGTCATTGTGATATATATGACTTCCCTCCACTATTTGTGTGCTTATAGTCTTGGAGAAGTGTTTGGTAATTCAAGTAGCTGCTTAAGCTGTATTCTATTTGTTTGCTTGGCTTTTCTGGGTGGGGCTTCTTGGGCAGATGTGAGCCATGCTGCATTCTTATTTTGTAGTCACTCGTATGGATACATTCACCACACAGCAGTACACGCATAATTCCCTTTATGTCTAATGCCCTACTAGGCCCAAGCCACATGGGAGGGTTTACTGTGTCCACCACACACTTGAAGTCCAAAGAACGTGTTCATGTAGACAGGCTGTAGTCTCCCGCTGCCTGCAAGTAACCTAAGGGAGAAGTAGAGGTGGACCGGGCAAGACAAAACAGCTTGCAAATAGCCATGCCTATAAGATTGGAAGGGAAAAGGCATCCTACTGGTGTGGAGCAGTTCTCCCACACGTCACTAGTTTTAGGGAGAAATTGTAGAGCTTGATGTGCATGTAAATTTGGCCTGCTTAAAGTCTGGTGTATCCCATGTGTCTGTTGGACAAATCTGGCTTATGATCTGCCAGTTTGCCCTCTGCCTTTTACCAGAAGGGACTGTGTCCACTGGGAGGGCCCAAACTGTCTAACTTGGGACTCTTTCAGTTTTACCTTAAACTCCTGTTTAGTGGACCTCTTCTGTTTAGACTACTTTCCATCTCACTATACAATCCTTGAGGGCCCATGGTTTGCAGTTACTGGTTATATGAACCCCAAGAAGTGTTGCTCTTTTTCATCTCTTATTTATCCATGGGAGGAATCCCTAAGGAACCTGTATGTCAAAGGTGTTTTTAAGGAACCTGTTCCTAAAAAGGTAAAGATCTCAAATTCGCTGTTTCTTTTAAGGTGGGCTTTAAAAATGGGAAATGAAGTACGAGACCCAAGACATGGGGATAGCAGGCACCTCTCCCTCCCCACCAGAACAGGAATCTGCTCATGGCCTCAAAGCCTTGAATTAGCCACCTAGGAAGGCTGAGGTCCCGCCTCCTCCCTCCTCCAAGAAGGGGAGTGCCTTGGGTGTGAGCTGCCACACCTGTGTGTGCTAGCTCATAAAACCTTGTTTTCTCACCTTAACAACCTGGAATACCTTCAAGGTCACATAGTCGAAAAAATAAGATGAAAAGGCAAGCACGAGAGCCAGAAGCCCAGGACTGTATGTAGCCCTTCTTGCTGACTTTCTGAAAGTGCGTCTTAGGAGTGACTGTGCCTAAGAGTGGTGCCGCTGTGGCCACACTGTAGCCAACTGCCCCTGGCGCTGCAGTCAGTGGAACTCTAGTGTGCATAGCTTCTGGGATGTCCTTCAGAATCAGGAAGACACTTCACCTCTTGTCTAACCACTTACTTATCTCTTGTTTCTTCATCTCCTCCTTTTTGAAAGCCAAAGGCACGTCCCTGACAGCTGACAGCATCACGGGGAGGAATAATCCGGACACTTTTGAGGACAAGTTACACCTCCACTCAGCACTCTGGACTCCACGATGCCTTTGAGTCTCTTTCCCCAAACTCCTGTGGGCCTCCAGGGTAACCTGTGGCTGTTGTTTCACGAGGCTTCCCCGAAGCTGTGTTTGCAGCAGTGAGTACTCATAAAGGACACTGGGCCGCGCTCAGCCACCGGATTGCTGGTGTCAGTGTTAGAGTGGTCTGGACTGCTTGCTACCAATCTGTGAGAAGTTTCGTTTGTGTTTGTTTTCTTTAACTTGCAGTATATCTCAGAGTCCTGGGCAAAAGAACGTAGCTGTTCCTCCCTCTCAATTTCTTTCTCTTTTTCTTTTTAATACTCTGTCCTGTAGCTCGCTGCTCTTCAGTAGGTAGTAGGGCATTCTGACTGGAGGCATTCCAGAGGGGAGCGAGCTGCGCCCTTCTGGGCTTTAGACTTTATAGCAATATCCCAGGAGTAGAATGTGAACATTGGTTATGACACAGTAAACTTGTCAAAACCTTGAAAGATAAGACCTGCTGAAGCTATGGATGCCCAGATGTCAGTGTCAACCATACTGGGGTTACAAGAGCAATTCTGTATGGTGAAAAGAAAGAGAGAGAGGGAGAGAACCAAGCAAGCAAGAAAACTTGTTTTGATGATGAAAAGGCAGATCGGCAGAGGGTTGGAAGAGATAAAAATCACAAACGAGGGAGGGAAAACTCGTGCAAGACTTCCAGAGGTGGGATTTTCTTGTTAAGTCTCATGTTAAGCTTTCTGTCAGATTGGGTTGCTTGTCTTACCCACGTCTTTTTCATTGCCTTTTCAAAGATCAGGAGGATGTACTTAGTGTCTCCTGCCGTTACTCCCACTTCCCCTTTGGATGCTGGTCCAGAGCCCAGTGTAAACTTTGTGCTTCCAGAGCTGCTGGCATCCATGGTGTGTATCCGTGCGCCCTCCAGGCCTCTGCAGTTCTCTAGGAAGGAGTGGTGGAGCGCATGTCCATGTGCCCATGGGGAGACTGTGAGGTGAACAGTGTTGGCTCCTTTTGTAGGACCAGTGCCAGCCATCTTCCTTCAGTGGGTTTTGGAACCCTCCCAACATTTTTTCAAAAGTACCCAATCCCCAAAGAAGGTTTAATTTGTTAGAACAGCATTGCTTGAGTTGAGAAGGTATCAGTGAATTTTAGGGATGGCCTGGGGCCTTTTACTGGGTGATTCCACCACCACAGCTCCTGAACAGAGAACCAGGCCCTCTGGCGTAGGAGAGCAGAGTGGCCGAATACAGGGTAAATTTCCAAGGCTCTGATCATTGCCTGAGCCAAGGCCTGGACAGAGCCAGTCCGTGCATCCTTTTTCCCCTACAATTCTTAGGTTACAAACTTCAGTTTCAGGGAACTTCAAGTCAACAACAGGTAGAATGAATAAATACTTGGTTACCAGCCTAATAATGTGAATTGCTACAGAATTATTCTTATTATGTAAGAAAATGGACTTTATGCAGAGACTTTAGCTATAAATTGATGTAAAATATTGATTTTTTTAAAGGGAGGGAGAACAGACTCTTGTTCACTTATTATGCAATCAATTGGTAAATGTGTTTAAAATGATGCTACTGGGAACAAGGAAGGAAGGAGCATGCATGGGCCGGTGTGGAAATGTTAGGAGAGATCGGTCTCCTGGGCTGTTCCATCCTGTGAGGGAAGAGAAGGCAAGAGGGAATCAGAGCTCCTAGTGATTCCTCGCTGACAAGTGCAATGGCGGTGGGTAGAGTGTATTTTCAGAGCCAAGGGGATTTGATGGTTATAGATTAGGTTGCTTCCAGTGATGGGACTTATGCACAGATCATGTTGTTCTGAACGGTTGGAGTAGCATCCACAATAGCAAGTTGATTCCGAATTATGTAGATTTTCTTAGATTAGCGAGTGGTGATCCTTGGATTTCTTAGACTGGTTCGAATTGAGTTTCATTATGTCTCCCAGTAATACACAGAGCATCGGGATTAGGAAATTAGCCATTTTGGATTCTGCCTGCCACAAACAGACTTATTCTAAACAGTGCTATTAAATTTTAGACTGTTCAAATATTTTATTTTCTCTGATAACTACTTTTTATGATGACGAACAAGTAAGACCATTTAAAACACGGGAGTACAAGTATTTTTTGAATTAAATTAACTTGCAAAAACCAAATTTGCAGTGGATAGGTTGTTTCTAGACAGACTTTGGTATCAATTTAAAACCAAGATAATTTTTATATTCTTTCCAGTAGAATTCATGACAACTTCTGCAGTTTTCTTACCTACCAAACAAGTGCTGCAATGAAGAACAAAGAATTGTACAAAACCTACTTTTGTACTTTATTTTGGGATTCTTGTTCTATTATAAATATGGAAGTATCCCTATTTCAGAAGACATATTTTGTTAGAAATGAATTGTACATATTTAAATATGTATTTTTGCACAGGTCTTTTTTTCTGATATCCTGTTTTGGTACAATTGAGATCATCTAGTATTTATTTATTAATTAATAAAAGTAAATACCTTTTTATAATTTGAAGTGGTTCACTGCCAAGCCAATAGTTCTAGAACTGCCTCCTTTACCATTTAGGGACACCTCTGAGAGTTCCAGGAAAGTCTGTGTCCCTTGGCGTCTCGGGGTGGGTTCATGCCGATGAAGTGGGCATTGCTTCTCCCAGCTGCCTGGTTCCCGACAGACTACGCGTAACGAAGTGACACACTGCTTTCTTTCGTTAGTTCTATGTATGCGAGAGTGTTTGCGCGCATGTGTGTGCCTGTGGTATACACGCTGAGTACATGTGTGTTATTAGTATGTGATGTGGTTTAAAATAAATGGAATAAAACAACTGAAAGTGCCTGAACTGAGTTTTAAGCTTAAACAGACTCTCTTTAAAAAAAGACTTGAATGTGCAGTTGGACTTCTGGAGTTTGCTTTTTCCACCTAAATGTTTTTTCTAAAGTTTTAGAGGAAGGAGTTGAAAACCACAGAGGCTGGTAATTTTTAAGGGTTTTAAATGAAGACCTTTGGGTCCACAGTGCTTCAGCTGGTGAGGGACTGTCCAGCCGCACCAAGGGTCACAAGTCTGTCAGCCAGCAGCTTACATGATATGTCTGTGTCCGTTTGCTATTCTCTCATGAAATACAGTTATGATAGAATATTTAAAATATTTTGTATTCCAAAAATACAATGCAAAGTACCTCTGAGAACATTGAAAAATGTGTAATTTGAAGAAAAATGTAACTATAAAGGCAGCTGTCTTCCTGCTAAGAGTTCTGTTGCCAAGGAATTTCTGTCTTTCATTCTGTCCTGGGTGGGGAAAAGTTGGGCTTTGAAAAATGATTGTTAAAAGTTTTATTGTTTAGAAGAAAATGATCACTTTTACATTTGTGTAAAACATTTTACTTTCAGATCACTTAAATGAGCACTACATACTGTCAGGGGAATGTAGGGCCTGGAAAGAAGTTTGCCATTTTTAGCTTGGTCACAGAAGCAACTCCTGTGTGAAGCGTGTGGGTACCCGGATACCGTGTGCACATAAGCCAGAGCATCTCGGCGGGACTTCGTGTTGGCTGCTGTGTAGAACATGAGCAAATGCCAAGGGATAGAAAATTACTTTGGATATTTAAAAGAGAAGAAATATATAGTCTATTTGTTTTGTAACAAGTTTCTGTAAATAAAATAATTTATACTATTTATAAGAAAAAGTTGTGCTTTGCTTTATGAGAAATTAGTTTGTAGAACAAACATGTTACTAAACGGGCAATAAAATTAGGACTTCTCAATAAATAAGGTTGGCTGCATGAAATATTTTTACATGTTTCTGCCTCGTGATACTAAGCCCTTTCAGTGTAGTGTGGCTTTTCCATTGTTTTTTACACCAAACACCATTTTAGCTTCCCTCCCTTGCAAACATACTTCCCGGCCTTAAGGCAGAAAGGAAACCCTTACCTGTGAACACTGGACACGGCTGTATTCTCGTTGAGAAACACTTTCTGCTGGAGCTTTGTTTATATGTAAAGTTGACATACACTCAGTTTGGCTTAAATTTTTTTGTTTTGTTTTTTGTTTTTCTTTTCAAAGCAAACCTCACTTTAGCCCAGGCTGATCTGGAACTCACTCTATAGCCCCATGGCTGTCCTACTTCGGCCTCCTGAGTGCTGGGACTAGTGGTGTGCTCCACTGTGTCCAGTTTGTCTGGTTAGATTTTTTGTTGTTGTTGTTAATTCAGAGCTCATATAATCTCTTCCTTGCTTTTACATACCCTTTTAATGGTCATAAGCTGCTTGGCTTGTTGCTCATGGCAGTTTATATGAACTTAGATTTTCACCAAAGCAGACACTACCAGAATCTCTTAGAAAAGCCAAAGTAAAATTTTTCATGAGAATGGAGACTCTGTAACTTAATTTCCACTAACTACTGAAGACAGTAGGTGGGTGAATAAATAACAAAGCTGTTGTGATAATCCAGGTAAGAATTGTTGAGTGTCTACACTGAAAACTATGATCAAGGGCAAGATTGATTGTAGAAAACATTTTTTATTTTTATTTATGTACAAACAGTGCGAGAGGTAGAGGAGAGTGGGCACACCAGGGTCTCCAGCTGCTGCAAACTGCAGATGCATGCGCCATTTTGTGCATGGCTCTACGTGGATACAGAGGAATCAAACCTGGGTCATTAGGCTTTGCAGGCAGTCGCCTTAACAGCTGAGCCATTTCTCCAGCCCAAAAAATGGTTTTAAAGGTAGAATTCACAGGCCTTGGGTTTTGGGTCTTGTTATGGTAACAGCAATGGGAAAAGTGAGTTTAAGATAATTCCTAGCATGCATCTGGAAGTATGTGGCCTGGTGACAAAAAAACACTTTTGTTTTTATTTGAGAGAATGGGCATGCCAGGGCCTCCAGCTGCTGCAAATTAACTTCATACGCATGTGTCACATGGGTCCTGGGGAATAGAAGCTGGGGTCCTTTGGCTTTGCAGGCAAGTGCCTTAACTGCTAAGCCACCTCTCCAGTCCCAAAACATTGTTTAACAGGTAGAAGTGGCCAGCAGGGAGCTGTGATTAGTATGCAGGTGGCTGCAGTCTAGATAGAGCATAGGAAGGAAATTTGAGCTGGAAAATAGAAATGGGGTTAAATTATAAAGTGGCTGACTATACCTGGGAAAAATAGGTAGCTCTTATATCTGGCTTTTCTGCTATTTGTAAGTCCTTAATATGTCAGACATTTATTGATTTGAGAGAGAGAGAGAGAAAATGAACAAGTGTGGCAGGGCCTCCAGCTACTGCAGATGAACTCCAGATGCATGTGCCACCTGGTGCACCTGGCTTACGTGAATCCTGAGGAATGGAACCTGGGTCCTTAGGCTTCTCAGGCCAGTGCCTTAACCGCTAAGCCATCTTTCCAGCCCCCGCCCAAAGTTTTTAAACTGTCAGTGTTTAGCTGGTGGTCATAAAAAGGGGGAAAAAAATTATCTGGAAAGGGCAATTGCAGCTTATGGGTGAACCATGAACAATTCTGTGGCATGAGGGAGCCTTCCTTGACTTGGCTAGTTTTAACTTTCTGTGGAAAGTAGGGCTGTGGCAAGCGCCACATGTTCTCCCTCATATGTGGATCTTAGCTAGAGATGATTGGGCTTCTGTGTGAGAAGGAAAAAACTCAGTAGCAGAGGCCAGTAAGTTAAAAAAGGAGATAGAAAGGGAAGAGAAAGAAAGGGAGGAGGGCTTTTATTAGGTTGGTATTGTATATATGTAAGTAGAAAGATTGAGATGGGGAGGGGATATGATGGAGAATGGAATCTCAAAGGGGAAAGGGGGGAGGGTAATACCATGGGATTTTTTGTGTTATCATGGAAAATATTAATAAAAATGGAGAAAAAAAAATGTGAAAAAAAAAGTTACAGAGCAGAACTGTCAGTTAGGAATAGAAACAATAATGTCAATATAAATGAAACCAATATTCATATGTAGTTCAAAAACTAGTATTGAAAATAATTTCATAAACACATTGCCGTTACTAAAAAAAAAAAAAAAAAGGAAGAAAGTAGGGCTGTGGACTTGAAAGTTACCTTCAGATGAAAATCAAATTTAAAGTCCAGGACAGAAAACCAAGGCCTGAAGTTAGCACTCTATGGTTTCACCCTAATAATGAACCTAAGTTTTTTAAAATGTCTATTCAATAAGGTCACACTTGAAGGGTAAAATTTCATTTCTGGAGGCAGGGAGAATGGGCACACCAGGACCTCCACCAGCCACTGCAGACAAACTCCAGGTGTATGCACCACCTTGTGCATCTGGCTTACATGGGTCCTGGGGAATTGAACCTGGGCCCTTTAGCATTGCAAGCATGTACCTTAACCACTAAGCTCTCTCTCCAGCCCTCTGTCAGCATTCTTGTTAACAGTTTGCACTATGTTTCTGTGTGCTGCTTTGCAGGTTTCAGTGTTTGTCATTATATAAATGAACTTCACGCGAAGCCTGACTACAACCTATCTTACATATGAGGAAATGGACTCAGGAATGAAGTACTTTCTCGGGGTGTCCAACAACCAGCGTGCAGGCAGTCAGAAGGGTCTGCTCTAGCTGCAGGGAGCCAGGCCTACATGGATGGAACTGCTCGCTGCAGGGTGCAATTTATCTGTTTCCCCAGGTCATACAGCCTCATTTAAAAGGTGATAGGTTGGACTCTAATTTTATTTTTACCTCCAGGCTGTTATTTTGAGGCTTTACAGTATGCCTTTGAGATTTGTAATTAACACAGAATAACTCTTAACCAAGGGTTCCAGTTTTGTACTAAAAACCACATATGCATAGGGCTAAATACAGAGTCTTCATCAGTGTTAACAACTATTTACGAGAAAAGTTCCCCAGTGTTCTGTGCAGGGGATTTTTTTCTTTTCCCCTCTTGTTTTTTCAAGATAGGGTCTCACTCTAGTCCAGGCTGGCCTAAAACTCAAAGCTATCTTCCTATCTCTGCTTCCAGAGTGCTGGGATTAAAGGTGCCCCACCATACCCAGCTTTAACTGCCTGATTTTTTTCCCAATAAGCATTTATTGCTTTTCATTACTAATCTGATTTTTCTCCCTAAAAGTTGTGTTGTTTTGTTTTCATAAGGTAAGTTTTCCAACTACATCTTTATCCCTCATCCTAGAATTTTTTACTTGAAAAGTAATTGTTTCTTTTCACATCTCTTACACCTCACGTAATTTTAGGAATATGGGCTAAATAGTAAAAGAATAACAAAGGTCTGCACAGTTTAGAGAAAAGGAGAAAGTGTGAGGTTTTGCTCTATTGACCACAGTTAGCCTTAGCCTTCATCGAAAAGCAAGTTCTTGTGATCACAATGGTGGGAAGGAAGATTTTAAAACACTGATTGTTCAATGTTATTTTTCCCTCCAGCATGATCATACTGCTTGTCAATTTGCAAAAGCAGAATTCAGCAGCAGGCCACAGAAACACAGTAAGTTCTCAATGGCAACCTGTAGGCCTTAAGGCTACACTCATTTAAAATTCCTTCAAATATTTCTAATGACTATCACTAACCAGATTTGATCACCTTATATAGATAAGCATTTTTAGAAATCTATACATTGTATGTTCTTAGATACTTTAGGCATCCCCCACAGCACCTCCAAGAAACTCCGTCCAAGCACTGTCCCAGCCACACGGTCCCCTTACTGCACTTCCGGGCACACTAACGCTGCCGGCCGCAGGGAAGGAGTGTGTCTAGTATTACGGCTTTGGGTTTCTTGTTTGTAGTTGCCTTTCATCTCCCAGCTTGTGTTCAGTTCACTGAAGTTTATCCTGCACAAACGCTAAATTAGAGCAATTAGAAACTGTTTTCATGGATACAGAATATGTCTTTGTTACGAACAAACATGCACTTGAAGAAAACACCACAAACCCCTTTCCTTCCCACAGCCTTTCTCAGTGAAACTCTTAGACTCACTTCCTCACACCCTTCTCCCAGTCTACCTTTGAGCAATTCTGCCTGCCTAATTCATGCCACCACCATCTGGTGACCACTCTAGTAGAATGCATAGTGATAGTTTGGGGTTTTTTGTTTGCTTGTTTGTTTTGCTTTTTTATGTTTTTATTTATTTGACAGAGGGAAAATATGGGTGTGCAAGGTAGGATTCCTGCCACTACAAGTGAATTGATACATACACCACTTTGTGCATTTGGCCAAAAGGTAGGTGCCGGGAAACTGAACCCAGCCAGGCTTTGCCAAGCAAACGCCTTTAACCACTGAGCCATCTCCCCAGCCCCGTAGTGAAGGGTTTGTTTTGTTCTTGTTTTCCAAGGTAGGGCCTTGCTCTAGCCCAGGCTGCTTCCCAAGTGCTGGGATTAAAGGCTTGTGCCACCATACCCAGCCCCATAGTGAAGTTTTAAAACCTAAGTCAAGGGCTGGAGAGATGGTTTAACAGTTAAGACACTTGCCTGTGAAGCCTAAGGACCCCAGGTTTGATTCTTCAGAACCCACATAAACCAGATGTACTAGGGGACGCATGTGTCTGGAGTTTGTTTTCAATGGCTAGAGGCTCTGGTGTACCAATTCTATCTGCCTGTTTCTCTCTCAAATAAATAAAATTAAAAACAATCAAACCAGGTCATTTTTTAAATCTCCCATCTTTCTAGATATTCTCCATGGTATCTCCCCTGTTAGTCACGTACTAAAGAGCCCTCTAAGATATCCCAGAGAAGAGTTCCCTTCACAACATCCCCTTTATCTGGGTCTTTTTTTTCCGTAGCACTGCCCCCATCTCCAAAATAAAGATCCATTTCATTAATATTTATACAGGGTGCAAAGAAATGTTTAGTAAGTCATATTCTAAAGTCTAGCTTTCATGCTGTACCAAGTTGGCTGCAAGAGAAAGCTTTTTATACATTTATCTTCTGATATGGGTTACCAAGACAGCATTACATTCTAAAACCAGGATGCTTAAAGAGTGGGCTTGTGTTCCTTTTACCAGTGAGACCAGGGACTAGTCTTAAAACCATTATACAACAAACCCCACAGAGTTCATTAATGAGTAATTCAAGTGATATTATATTAGCATTAGTGGAACCCCATATTTAAAGGTATGTTTTAAGGAAAAAATTAAACCGAAAGAATCAATGGAATATTTATTTTATACTGTTGAAGTAAAGCACACAGGTTATAAAAGTTCCAAGTAATTATTTGTAAAGGTAACCCTTTCTATGTGGTTTTACATATTAATTACTCTAGAAAGCTTCTGTACTCTGTTTAGTAGCAGATCTCCTTTCTTGATGGTTTCTTGGTACTGCCAGTTCTTGCTATCAGGCCTATAAATAAATTCAAGAAAAAAAATGAATTATTTACTAGTCACATGATTCCATGACAAGAGCTGACCTACTTGCACTGTGCAGAGTAAGGGAATAATTTAACAAATGATATATTTGAGTACCTGTTGGTTTCTACTATCTCATTCACTTTATCGATTTTGCAGTGCAGTCTTCCAGCAGCAATAAACCGGGACAGCTCTCTGAGTCAGAGAAAGGAAAAGCAGCCAGCGTTAGTCTCAATCAGCTCCTGGGAGAGCTGCGCCTGTTTGCCTCCAGGCCCTGTCAAGCAGCACAGGCAGTAGTCCTTGACCTCCTGCAGGGTGTCAGTCACCGAACGAAACCTGACCCTGGATGCTCACCTGAGGGACCACATAAGAACTACAAAAGTGCTCCGAGAAAAACTTCAAATGATTAAGGAAGGAGCTGGAGATGGCTCAGTGGTTAAAGGCACTTTCTTTTGGTTCAATTCCCCAGAGCACCTACAACAATGGGAGGCAGAGACAGGAGAATCAAACTGGTGGACCAGTTAGTTAGGTCTCTTGTCACTGCGAATAAGCTGTCAGACTGTCTCAAAGAAGGTGGAACATGACACCTGGACATTGTCCTCTGACCGCCACACACGGGTCATATGACACACACACACACACGTGCGTGCAGAGGAATAAAAGTGCTAGAACCAATAACCCTGACCAATAGCAGTCACTTTCTGAGGAAAAAAAGCCTCCTTCCAGCTCCAGCACTCTAGCTCATGTGCTTGGACTGCCACTTTTTAAGTAACAGCTACAGCTGGTCTTAGAACACAAGTGGAAAAACAATGTTACCTTGGATCTCAACAGGACGTGAAGGTGATGGACTGCGGCAGGTCTAAATGCTGCTTGGATAACTGCCCCCCCCCCCCCTTTGAGCTTCAGGTCACCCTCTAATGGTGAAAGATGTAAGAACCTGAAGAGGTGGGCTTGGTAATCTCTGCTCTCAAGTTCAAACCAAGCATTTCACTGAATATAAAGTTTACTTCAGAGCAAAAAACCTGAGGCTGGAGATATGATAGCTCAGTGGTTAAGGTGCTTGCCTGTGAAGCCTAACAAAGCATGTTTGATTCCCCATGCCCATGTAAAGCCAGATGCACAAAGTGGTACGTGTATCTGGAATTCGTTTGCAGTGGCTGGAAGCCCTGATGCACCATTTTCTCTCTCTCTCTCTCTCTGTACCATTTGAAATGTGCTTCCAAAGCAGTTTAAAAAATTAGATGGAGTGTCAATTCATTATATAATTTAAATTTTTCTTTGAATTTTTTATAACATTGGGGGGGGGGGAAACTACTCCAGAGAGATCAGTCCTCTTTCATTTTGGCCCTTCCTTTCCCTCTGGAGCATGCACACATAACATTTATCACAGACATCACATATTTGGATGTCTGCTCTGACCACATGTTCTGTGTGCTACTCAATAAACCCAACTGGTTTCTCAGTCTCCTTGCTCCAGAAAACACAAAATATCCCCCAGCAGCACCTGGGTGAAAACTCCAAGCTCCACACCACATACAGGCCTCCCACCAACAGTCCTCAAGTCCCCACTCTGTGCTCAAGGTAGAGCCACTCCTCCTATGGTGTAGCGCCACCAGGGTTTTCCTATGCCAGAGCCAAGGGCCCCACTATGCAAATTCATTTCTTTTAAAATATTTATTATTTTGAGAGAGAATATGGACATGTCAGGGCCTCCAGTTACTGTAAATGAAGCATGCACCACCTTGTGCATCTGGCTTATGTGGATACTAGGGTATCAAACCTGGGTCTTAGGCTGCTTTGCAGGCAAGCCCCTCTCTCTCCAGCTCCCCAGATTCATTTCTGTCTGAAGTATTATATACTACAAAAGTGCCTAACAGAGACTTTTTACAGTAGCTCATATTTGCTGAGTCACTGATTTGGGCGCTCAAAGTCTGGTACTTTGTCACCAGAGTTATACCAATATAAAATACGAGAGATCTGGGCATCCCCGTGACAGCTGTAGAGTGCACTTCCCTACAGCTTGCTTGCTTCCTTTCCTAGTGACAGATGGAAGATGACAGATGACGTGCCTTGAATAATTCTTACCAAAAAAAATTCCCCTTAAAACTGAAATGTAGAAAATGGAGAAATTCACACATTTAAAACCCCTTTAAAAACATAAATTAATGGCTAGAGAGATGGCTTAGCAGTTAAGGGCTTGCCTGTGAAGCCTAAGGACCCCGGTTCAAGGCTCGATTCCCCAGGACCCACGTTAGTCAGATGCACAAGGGGGTGCACACATCTGGAGTTCGTTTGCAGTGGCTGGAGGCCCTGGCGCACCCATTCTCTCTCTCTCTATCTGCCTCTTTCTCTCTCTCTCACTTTCGAATAAATAAATAAAAATAATTTAAAAAAACATAAATTAACAATGTTATTTAGACTTACTGGTCAATGAATTCCACACCCACACCAAATGCTTCTGCCATATAGCCCAGGGTCAGTGACCTGTATGATTCCAGCAGCTGGCTATATGCGTGAATTCTCATTTCTCTCACATAGTATCGGTGGTGAGGAGCAAACAACCAGTCCTTCTTCATTTCCTGCTCCACAATGGCTGCAATGACAAGCAGTCAGTCTCCCTCCCCAACACAATTAGACAACTCAAGCAACTGAGTCCGCTAACACAGGATTCTCACTGCCCTCCCACATCAGCCCTACCATCATGGAGGCAGCAGTAGTGACAGGCCAGCCATGGGGCTGTCACGTCAGCCACTGAAAAGAACCCAGTTTCTAAAGCAGTTTGTCTCCAGAGGTAGCACTCATGTACTAATAACATTTTAACTATGGGAACTTCTTAGAACTGTCTGTAAAATGACATTTACTAACAAACAGCAGGTACAGTGGCAAATGACAGATGCAGACCAGAAAGAGGTACAAATCAGACTTTGTCACAGAGTAACCAGGCAGGGGCAATAAAGGGAAAGACTAATGAAACCTATAAAAAATGTGAAGTTTTAACAAACCCTATAAAGTCTGAGGATAATCTACGACACAGAAGAATATGACTGGGAAGATGGCTCAGTGGTTAAAGGCACAACTCTGCAAACCCTGGTGCTCCAGGTCAGATGCCCAGTACCCAGGAAAAGCCAGACACACAAAGTAGCACATGCATCTGGAGCTCGTTTGCAGTAGCAAGAGGCCTTGGTCCACCCATTCATTTTTCCTCTCTCCTCCCCTGCCCCAGCAAATATGTATTCTTTTCAAAAACACAGGAGTTCTAATTAGAAACTGATGCACAACCTGCAGAATAGAAACTATCTTACTGGACACTAAATTAAATGCAAGACTAAGAGTTTGTCAGAGATAGCTAATAAGATAATCTCAGAGAATGACCAGTTGTGTGAAGATAGGCAACACAGGCCCTCACTGCAATGCAGTAGATCTCAAAGAGCTCTGAAGGACCTGGCTCAGCAAACAGGAAAGACAGCAATGTGAGGAAACAGATACTCTAAGGATGGTCAAGCCCAGGAATAGAAGGGGACACATTTTGCAATGTAAATAGGGAGAGTGACAGCTTCAGAGGGGAAAAAAAAAAAAAAAAAAGACTAAAATACTTGCGTTTGACTTCACAAAGGCAAAAATATCTTCAGAGAAGCTTTTTTTTTTTTTTTTTTTTTTTTTGATGGGGAAAGATTTAAGCACACTGGCATTGGCTGTGGACAAGGAAGCCATAGCAACAAGGTGTTCAGCAGGGGCTAGAGCTAGGAGTTTGGGTATCAGTGAAATCCAGATGCATTCCAGAAGAGTCAACACACAGGTCTAACAGAAAGGAAGGTTAAAAAAAAAAAAATGCAGCCGGGCATGGTGGCACACGCCTTTAATCCCAGAACTAGGGAGGCAGAGGTAGGAGGATTGCCATGAGTTCAAGACCACCACCCTGAGACTACATAGTGAATTGCAGGTCAGCCTGGGCCAGAGTGAGACCCTACCCAAAAAAACAAACAGAAAAAAAGCAAGTTATCATCCAACCAAGAGAATGGAACTGAGAAAAGAAGGCCCTCCAGCACTAAAAGGGAAGATGCCAAAAGGAACATGTGATCAGACATGGGCATGAATGGGCTCTCTACAGCCACAGTTGTCACCTTGTGCATCTGACCTTACATGGGTCCTGGCGAATCAAATCCAGGTACTCTGGCTTTGCAGTCAAGTGCCTTAACCACTAAGCCATCTCTCCAGCCCAGGAGTGGGCACTCTCCATGAAATATAAGACCAATAACAGTGCTTTTCCCCTCAGTCTGCCTAAGATTTTGGGAAAGGCTATTTCAGATGCTGTAAGAAGAGGCAGGCATCCATAAAGCCCAAGTAGAAAGGCACAAGGCTCTTTAGAGGGCAGCAATGGTCAGACCCCATTTCTTGGAGCCTCTTCCCAAAAGACGTAGGTGGGGGAAGCACCACTGCACCCACGTTCAGAGCAGAACAGCACACCACACAAGGAACACTAGGAGTCCTTCAGAAGAGACCACTGGCAGCTCTGAGGGCTCCACCTGGGTCAGTGACCACACTTCAAAACACTTAACTGAATGGCCAGCTATCTCAGAGAATCTTCACAGTACAATGTCAACAGTCACTGCCAGACAGCAGCATGCAAAATCCACCAACAACATACAAGCTCATTCATTGTCTTTGGATACCCATGCTTCTGAAGGACATCTCAAGTGTGGTTGCCTTCAAAGAGGACATCTGAAATGTGTGGTTAATGAAGCCTTTTTACTACTGTAGATGGCAGGGTTAGGAAATTTTCATGGTACAAAGAACAACTTTTTACTTGTATTTAAATGAACAAAATGCCCAGAAGGATATAATGCAACGTATCAAATATCTGGAAGAACCTTGTTGCGGGGCCCTGGGCCCAGGGTGAGACACAATGCCTCTCACTTGCTCAGTTTACTCTCAATTTCCACAGACAAATATCTGGAAAAGGATTCTACTTCCTAGTCAGCTAGAGTCTGAAAGCACACCAGTCTATAACATGTGACATACACTCTTCCAAACCCATGAAGCCCTACATGTCTTGTAAGTGCAGGTAAGTGACAGGAAAAAGCAACCCTCCATCAAAACAACCAAAAAAAGACTCAATTTTTCTTTCTTTTGAATTTAAAATATTTGGGAAATGTACAGATTTAATAAAACAAAATCTTTCATCCAGAACTATTTGAAAAGAATGTGCTAAACTTGAAAAAGTGTTCACAGCACCAAGGAAATAAAACACACTCAAGTCATTTTAGAAAAATGTCAAAATCACACCAATACCACTGCAGTCTCTAAGAAGGCCTACGACCAAAAAGACAATGAAATACTGGTGGAAGGAAACTAGAACCCTCACACACAGCTGGTAGAAATACCAAATGGTGATAGCACAGCTCCTTTGGAAAAGTTTGGAAGATCCTCAGAGTTGCCATAACTGAGAATTTCCACCACTTAGAATACATATATATATATATATATATATATTATATATAAGAATATATAAGAAATGAAAATATGTGTTCACAAAAAATTTGTACACAAGTGTATGTTGCAGCATTTTATGGCTACTAGCAAAACAATGGAAACAACTCTAAACGAATAAGCTATAATGAATGTATAAATGTGTTCAATTCATACAATGGATTACCATTGGTCAAACAACAAAATGAAATGTTGCACAGGTGGGTAAGCTATGAAAGCATTAACTCAAGTGAAAGGTGTCCGACACAAAGGCTCCCAACTGTATGACTCACTTTCACGAAACGTCCAGAATATTCAGAGACAGACAGCAGATTAGCAGCTTTAGGGAAGGGGAACTGTAAGGCTCACACAGACAGCTTTCCTTATGGGTGAGATATTCTGTATTTACCTTGCACATATACTAAAAAATATTGTGTACCTTTAAATGGTCACTCTTATAGTGTGTGGTTTATATCTCAATTTTTGAAGGGAGCATAAAAATAAAGACTCCAAGAATAAGGGATTCAGTCCGACTGAGGGCAAGAATGAAAAGCTTCATCTCTGAGCGATGACCGACTGAAATCCCCCCCCCATGTTCAAACAGGAGAAGGACAATTATGCAATACAACCTTATATGCAAAAGCAGTCGTGCACATATGTCGCTCAACATGCAGGAGAATCTTATTCCTATGTACCGTGAGGTAAAGCGTATGAACTCTCAAAGCCGCTTAACTTACATGCATGGGGAAAGTGCTCTATCACTTTATGCACCTCTACTGCAAAAGCAGTCATCTGTCATCCTACCTTCCCCTTCTTTACAAGTACGGTGTGTGTCCGGGCTACTCAACAGTATACTTCCTCTAAACATGGTCAGCCACAGTGATCAAAGACCCACTCTGCTGCTCATGCATGGGGAATCCCCCTTTGGTTATCTGCACCCAGGATCAGAAGACCAAGACATCGCCCTCACCTAATGACTGGAAGAAGGCTGAGTACCGGCACTCGTACAGCGAGAACAGATACTGCCGAACTGCGGGGAGACTGTGCAGCACTTCAAGAATCTCTGCTCCTTTAATGACCTGGTGAAAATCAAAACAAAACCAAACTGGGCTTTAACGATATGACCATGCAAAGTGTGGAGCAGTTTCACAAGTTCAGTCTTTACCTTTTCCCTGAGATCTGGTCTCTCCAAGGCAATCATGCTGACGTACACAGTGTAAGTGACGAACGTTTGATAATCCATGAGCTCATAAGATGTGAATGTGGAAACGGTGTCAAGAAAAAGCTCAGCTGCCTGTCTGAAGTCACGAATAGCCACACAGTAAAGGCCTTGGTAAACTTTGAGGCGGTTTCTCCTGTCCCAGTCTCCTCCTTCTTCTATTAGGCTAAGTCAACAGAAACAGACAATGTCACCTTCACCAAAAAAAAAAAAAAAAGGAAAAAGAACTTTCAAAAGCTTAAAAGGACAGCCAGGCATGCTGACTCACACCTTTACGCCTTTAAGTTAGAGCACCTGGGAGGCTGGAGTAGGAGGATCATAATGAGTTTAAGGCCAACCTGGGCTACAGAGTAAGTTCCAGGTCAGCCTAGGCTAGAGTGAGCCCCTGCCTCAGCTACCTATGACCCCACCCGCGAGAAAATAGTTATAAAAAGTATTTTACTCAATAAGCATGTCAATTATTTCACCAAACTCAACAGTTGTAAACAAAACAAGCAAACTTTTATCTACCAGGCTTCTCATTGGTAGCATCATAATTTGCAGCAAATTCCCACTGCTAAAAAGTACCTTTTGGCCTTTTCTGTGTTTCGTGTGATGAGATCATTATCCATATAAAACAGACCAATCCTAAGGAGGTAGAATACAATGTCAAGTCGGTGACCCAGAGCCACGGTCTTATCATATGTCTTGCGAAAGGCTGTCAGAGCTCCCTCCTGTCAAGAGATTCAAGGCTGAGGGTGAGAAAAGTTTACAAGCAGCCAAAGCTACCAGCTCCCTGGATTCTTAAAAATGCTTGGGAAAACAGGAAGGAGTAGAAATAAAACAATATGTCTGTGATCATTGAAGCTGAGTGATAAGTACAAAAGGGTTTGTTAATTATTCCATCCCCTTGTGTACAGTACAAAAAATACCTAGCATAAACTAATATTCTAGAAAATGTGAGGAAAGCACTGATAATTTACTCACAATTGTAAAGTAGTACTGTGTTTCAATCAGTCACTGTTTTTCAGACCCTACTTCAAAGCAACCTTATCAAAAATTGTTAATCATTTTAAGTAAAGGGGTTGATTATCAAAATACAAATAAATATATAAAGATACAATTTAATCTTAAGGAATCATGGTAATAAAAGACTGTTGCTTTATAAGAAAATAAGTAAAATAATTTGTCTATACTTGTATTTTACAGATCGTAACTGCCTGGCTTAAGTAACAGCTATGTACCATAAATTTGTAAGAGACCGTCAGGACAGCAATAGGTATACCCAACACTCAGACGTGGACATGTGCTACTATTCCCCACTCAAATGAACCAAAGATCCTAGAAAAAATACACCTTAAAGGAACTTCTACTAATAAACAAAGATAATTATTTGCTCAAAGAGAATTAAAAAAAAATCACTGTCTATTAAAGACATAGTAACAGCCAGTAAAACATATATGAAAAAGCAACAACAAAAAAAATTCTTTCTGGAAGAATGTTTCTTAACTATGTTCTTGCTGAAATTCAAGGCCTGAACCAAAATCTTGAAATTTTTCACATATAGCACTTTACTCTTTCAAATCAGACATATATTATTTTAAATTTTTTTCTGTTATTTTCTAAATTTTTACAATGCCCAAGTCCTAAATTTATGTCAGAAAAAAAAAAAAACTTGTCTTAAATAACAGCTTACCATTTAAGCACTCGCTTTGTGCTGTTGCCGTTTCCTTTCTTTTAGTATTTATGTGTGAACAGTGTGTGTGTGCATAGGTATACAGAAGACGCTTGATGCTGCAAATGATGCTGCAAATGAGCTCCACATGCATGTCAACAGTGTGTGTGCACAGGTACACAGAAGACGCTTGATGCTGCAAATGAGCTCCACATGCATGTCAACAGTGTGTGTGTACAGGTGTACAGAAGACGCTTGATGCCGCAAATGAGCTCCACATGCATGTCAACAGTGTGTGTGTACAGGTGTACAGAAGACGCTTGATGCTGCAAATGAGCCCCACATGCATGTCAACAGTGTGTGTGTACAGGTGTACAGAAGACGCTTGATGCCGCAAATGAGCTCCACATGCATGTCAACAGTGTGTGTGTACAGGTGTACAGAAGACGCTTGATGCTGCAAATGAGCTCCACATGCATGTCAACAGTGTGTGTGTACAGGTGTACAGAAGACGCTTGATGCTGCAAATGAGCTCCACATGCATGTCAACAGTGTGTGTGTACAGGTACACAGAAGACGCTTGATGCTGCAAATGAGCTCCACATGCATGCACCACTCTGTGCATCTGGCTTGACATGGCTACTGGATGGGGAATCAAGCCCAAACCAGCAGGCTCTGCAAGCAAGTGCCTTTTGCCACTAAGTCATCTCTCCAGCCCCCATTTGAACTCTTTTCTTTCTTTCTTTTTCTTTGTTTTTTTTTTTGGTTTTTTCAAGGTAGGGTCTTACTCTAGTACAGGCTGACCTGGAATTCACTATGTAGTCTCAGGGTGGCCTCAAACTTACAATGATCCTATCTCTGCCTTTAAGGTGCTGGGATTAAAGGTATGCACCACCATGCCCAGCTCCATTTTAACTCTTCACTCCTGTCTTTAATATTGAGTAGAAATTGTTATTATTCCTATCTTACAGATAAGGAAAAAGATTACTCAGGTGGAAATCATGATTAATCAGCACAAGCTCACACTATACTAAAACTATGTCATTCTACTCGGAACTAGCATTACATAACATCTAAACTATTTTTTTGTTGTTGTTTTAAACTATTTACTTATTTATTTTATTTGAGAGAGAGATGGGGGGCGGACAGAAAGAATGAGCATGCCACTTGGGTCCTGGGGAATCGAACTTAGGTCCTCTGGCTTTGTAGGCAAGCACCTTAAACACTAAACCATCTCTCTAGCCCTGTTTTAAAATATTTTATTAATTTATTTGAGAGAGACAGAATGGGCACACCAGGGCCTCTACCCACTGTAAACAAACTCCAGACGCATGGGCCACCTTGTGGATCTGGGTTTATGTGGGTACTGGGAAACTGAACCCGGGTCCTCAGGCTTTGCAGCCAAGCACTTTAACTGCTGAGCCATTTTCCAGCCGTGAAATAAAAAATTTAACCCCAGCACATGGGAGGCAGAGGCAAGAGGATCGCTGTGAGTTTGAAGCTGACCTGAGACTACATAGTGAATTCTAGGTCAGCCTGGGCCAGAGTAAGACCCTACCTTGAAAAAGTTTTTTTAAGACCCAATTCTGCTATTATGTAGAATCTGTTGCACACAGTGAAATAAAAACTGTTCACAATATAAGTTCCCTAAAGAAACAACGAGCTTACACACACAAGGAAAACCATGAGCATGTTTTCCCAGCAACAAAACAGCTGAAACATATCCAATTAACCCCTGCCTAGACAAACTATGGGATATGTAACAGTAGACGTTAGGCAGCACCTAACTAAAATGACCAAGTTTTGTGAATGTTAAGTTTTCTCAGATACAATGCCAGATGAAAAAGATAAACAGTACCACCAGAGTATTCTGTAATCCCATGTACATAAAAACAACAACTCTTCACTACCTGTTTTCATCTACACACAGCAAAAGAACTGAAAAGGTTGTCTCTGGGGGTGCATGGAAAAAAAGAAAGATCAAACAGATGCAATATTTACTGTTTTCGTACCATAAAAAGGCAAATTTTGCCGAGCGTGGTGGCGCACGCCTTTAATCCCAGCACTGGAAGGCAGAGGTAGGAGGATCGCTGTGAGTTCGAGACCACCCTGAGACTACATAATAAATTCCAGGTCAGCCTGGGCTACAGTGAGACCCTACCTCGAAAAACCAAAAACAAAATCATCAGTCAATCAATCTAGTGTAAAAATTTTAAATGCCCAAGTTTCTCAACCGTGTGAGAAAACACTGAACACCTAGCCATTCTTTAGAGCAAGGAACAGGGTATTGCACGGCTACTATTTTGTAAGACACCTCTGTCTTGGCTCTAGTTCAGGTAAGCATGATTATTTACTTTTCTACTTTTAAAGAAGTCATTCCGGGCGAGATACTATTCATCTGGAATAGTGCCCAACTTCAGACCTCACTAACTCCAGACAGGGACAGCCATCTCACCTTGTCACCTATTCTACACAGGTACTCCGCCTTGGTCATCATCGCGTCTCGAATTTCACTCTCCCCCAAGTTTTTCTCTGCGTCTTCCAGCTCCTCATCCAGACGTTTCAGCTCCTGTTCATTTGCCTTCTTCATCTTACTGAGCAGATCCATGTCCATCTGCCAGTCCAGCGACTTGCACAAGGCTTCGTAGTAAGGAGCCATGTCTGAAAGGCAAAGAGCCCGCACTCTGAAGCTGTCCACATCTGCAAGCCTGCCCCGCCCCTCTCGGCTCCCACCCCTTCCCCTGGACGACCCCGAGCGCTCAGCCGAGGCCCTGCAGGTGGCAGGCCGGCTCGATGGCTAACCCTAGCAGGGCCGACCTCTGCAGGAGCTGCTGTGGCGAAGGCACCCCTCCTCTTGCAGTGTCCCGGGAGTCAAGTCAGGGAAAGGGGCGTGTATTTGCATTCAGACCCATCTCGGGCATGGGCACCGCAAGTGCCTTTCGCTGCCACCCAACGTCACCAGGCCGGCCCCTACCGGGCCCTCGGGACGGTCCCTTCTCGCCTCCCTGCGGGGAAGCACCCCGGGGGACAGACCCCGCGGAGCAAGGCGGGTCCCCGAGGCGCCTCTCCTCGCGGAGCCGCAGGCTCCGAGCGCCCCCACCCCGGCCCGGCCCGGCTCGGCCGCGGGCCTCACTGTTGTCGCGGACGGCGGCCATCAGCTCCTCGCGCACCGCCGCGTCCCCACGGTGCTCCGGCAGGCTGAGCAGGAAGCGCAGCTGCGCGATGCGCAGGTCGGGGTTCTTGGGCAGACCCTCCTCCTCCAGGTTCTCCAGCGGCATGACGGCGGCGGCGACCACTGACACAGCGGACTGGGGTTCCAGCGGCGGCGCCGGAAGCGGAAGGAGTCAGCGAGGGCTGCCGGGACGCCTCCAACCTGGCTTCCGGTCTAGCCTTGCCCTCCGTCGCCTGCAGCGCCCCCTGCTGGACACCGCCCGGCGCACCTGGCGCGGCCTTTCGCCCCCGAGTGGTCACCAGGGGCTTTTCCACGCTCAAGGTACTGCGGAGGCTGGCATGGGTGGAGCCTGGCTTTAAAACTTGAATTCTCCAATCTCTCTTAGCTGTTTTTTCTTTCATTATGATTGTAGCTGACAGAATTAACAGTTTGGCAATAGCTGTTTATTAGCTGTTTCGTCGCCAGCTAGGGATTGATGGTCAATCATCAGCCAGTCCAACCAAAAAACACAGCAGCTCCAGGTTCAAGGAAACAAAGTGTAGGAGTGACAGGGAAATATACCAGGTCCTCTGCACGTGTGCACACGGGGTACTGAATTCATGTGCATAATGTGTACATATGTTATATATACATACTACACACACATGTCAAAAACATTGCTAAGACTTGCTTTGTGGACTCTCACATTATTTATCCTTCGGGATGTACTGTATTCTGAAGATATTAGGTGGAATGCTTTTAGACATGTGTCAGGTACATTTGTGCTAGGTTTCAGTGTGGCTCTGCTCTTTCTCTTTTGTCTTTATGTCTGGACAATCTGCCCGCTCCTGAAAGCAAGATACTGAAGTCCCTACCTGCAACTAAATTGAAGTCTACCTGTTCCTTTTCATTTATCTGTTTTTGTATCAATTTGTGTGCTCCAAAATTGTGTGTGTGTGTATTTACAACTGTTGCTTCCTTTTGCTGAACAGACTTATTTGGCATTATATACTGCCCTTTTAAATTTTTAAAATAATTTATCTGATTAAATGGCTACTCCTGCATTCATTGAAATTCATTCATCTGCATTCTCTAACAATATCCTTTCATTTTCAATCTATACATTTCCTTAAGAGGTACAGTGTGTTTGTTTTAAACAAAATATGATTGGATCTTTTCATTTATCCCTTCAGGCACTGTTGTAATTACCTGGGATAAAGCACCTGGCCAAAAGTAGCTGATGGGAGAAAATTGTTTATTTTGGCTTATAGTCTCTAGAGGACGCTCCATGGTGGTAGAGGAAAAATGGTAGAGCAGAGACTGGACATCACCTCCTTGCCACAGCAGGTTGAAAACAGCAGCAGGAGAGTGAATCAGACTCTAGTAAGGGGGAGCTGACTATAACACCTGCAAGCCCACCAAGAGCACACCTCCCCCAGCAAGGCCCCCCTCCCAAAATGCTATGAGCTGGGAATCAAACACTCCAAACATGAGTTCATTGGCGACACCCAACTCAAATCGCCACAATCAATCTATTAGTTTTCACTAGACAGTTTAAATCATGTACATTTAAGGTAAGGTTATGCTTTACTACAGCTAGTACATTGCTTTTCTTTTTTTAGTGTTACTTGGTTTCTTTCTTATCATTCTCTTGTAGTCTTTCTTTGTGATTAAGTCATTTACTCTGATATTTTCTTTCAATTTCATGTTTATTATTGTAGTTTTTGCTATTACAAGATTTTGTTTTGTTATTTGGGAGATAAAAGAATATTTTATGATGACAAGCTATTTTGATATAGTAACAGCTCAACAAGGACATGGATCAAATAGTTGCAAAAAGGAAGAATACATTAAACAAATTCTACAGTTGCACTCCATTCTTTCCTATCATTTCTAATTTATTTGATTTAAATCTTCCTATGTTGCTTACTTCCTGACATGCCTGTGTAGTTTTTATTATTGTTCCATGTATTCTTCATGAAGAAGATAAGTAATACATGACCAGTTTGCAATATTAGGACATGCTGATTTTGACTATGTAAGTGTACTTACCAGATAGTTTTGCCCCAATTTTTCTCCTTACTGTGTAGTGTTTCTCCCTTTATGGTTGATGAACTTCCTTGGGCATTTCTTATAATCATCTGGTGGAGACACATTCTTTCAGGCTTTGGGTGTCTGTTGTTTGTCTTTCTTTCTTTCTTTCTTTCTTTTTTTGGTTTTTCGAGGTACGGTCTCACTCTAGCTCAGACTGACCTGGAATTTACTATGTAGTCTTAGGGTGCCCTCAAACACATGGTGATCCTCCTACCTCTGCCTCCTGAGTGCTGGGATTAAAGGTGTGTGCCACCATGCCTGGCTCAGGTGTCTGTTTCTTTATTCTTCATTTCTCTTTTAAGATATTTTAAATATATAGAAATGAGAATCTTCTATTGGTTTATCAAGGTAGGGTCTTGCTCTAGCCCAGAGAGAGAAAGAAAGGGGGGTAAGAGAGAGAGAAAATGGGCACACCATGGCCTCTGGCCACTGCAAACAAATCTCAGATGTATGTGCCATTTTGTGCATCTGGATTTAGGTGGATACTGGAAAATTGAACCCGGGTCTTTAAGCTTTACAGACAAATGCCTTAACCGCTGAGCCATCTCTGCAGCCTCCTCTCCTTCATTTCTAAAGAATAGTTCTTTTTGAGGTAGGGTTTGACTCTAGCTCAGGCTGACCTGGAATTCACTATGTAGTCTCAAGGTGAACTCACGGTGATCCTCTTACCTCTGCCTCCCGAATGCTGGGATTAAAGGCATGCACACCACACCTGGTTAGAGAATACTGAGCATACTAGTCTCACGTGGCAGGGTTTTTTGCTTTTGCCTTTTCTTTAATTATTATGAAAATCTCACAATCCTCCCTCCTGGGCTGTAAGGTACTGCTGAAAAGGCAAGCTGGAGTACACTTGCATGTCCCAGTTTTGTTTTGTATTGTTCTTCAGTCCTTGAGAATCTTCTCATCTTTCACCATTGATGTCTGCCTAAATCTTTTAAGTGTATAAATAGAGTTGAAATGGGAAGATTAGTAAATCACTAAACTGTCTAGCTCTAAAATAGTATTAATGTCAGTGTGATTGTCATATAAAGAACTGCCAGGCCGGAGAGATGGCTTAGCGGTTAAGGTGTTTGCCTACAAAGCCTAAGAACACATGTTCAAGTCTCCAGGTCCCACGTAAACCTGACACAACGTTGCACACAAGGGGGCGCATGCGTCTGGAGTTTGTTTGCAGTGGCTGAGGGCCCTGGAATATCCAGCCTACTCTCTTTGCCTCTTTCTCTCTCAAATAAAATTTTAAAAATAAAAATTTTTAAAAAAAAGAACTGCCATGTGTCTAGTATGGATGTATAAACCCCAATATAACTGGGTTTCCCTTGAAAATTTCAGTGAATAAAAGTTACTGATGTTGGGCTGAGAAGATGGCTCAGTTGGTATGTCCTTGCCATGCAAGTGTAAATCTGTTTAACTCCAGAAATCTACAGAGAGCCACATACAGTAGCATCTGTCACCCAGCATGCCTAAGGCTGCTGGAGACAAGCACAGGAACGTCTCCAGTGGCTCATGGGCCAGTGAACCTGGAACACAGCAGAGAACAAGAGACCCTGTCTCATCCAAGTACAAGGAGAGGACCCACACCCGAACTTGTCGTCTGACCTTCACATGTGCGCTGTGGCACGCGTGCACCCAAATCCACACTCACGTGCATCGGTAAAGTTATAGACATCAAGAAACTTTAAAATGTATGATTTTCATGACACCTATTAATGATACAAACATATTCTCATTCAGTGAAGATGTTTCACATTATTTTTTTTTAATTTTTTTTGTTCATTTTTATTTATTTATTTGAAAGCGACAGACAGAGAGAGAGAAAGAGGCAGATATAGAGAGAATGGGCGCGCCAGGGCCTCCAGCCACTGCAAACGAACTCCAGATGCGTGCGCCCCCTTGTGCATCTGGCTAACGTGGGTCCTGGGGAATCAAGCCTCGAACTGGGGTCCTTAGGCTTCACAGGCAAGCACTTAACCGCTAAGCCATCTCTCCAGCCCCTTCACATTATTTAATAGGATTTTTTTTAAATGTCTTACAAAAACTTCAAGGATAGATGGTATGACATGTAAATTAAAAATTCAATATTTTCTCTCAGAACAATATTTTCTTATAAAGCCTCTGCATGTTTTCCTTAAACCCTGTGAGGTGGATAGCAACTTGAGTTTTGCCTAGGCCCCAAGGGAGAGTCTTTCAGGGACCAGAGAAGCACATTGAGCAGCAACTAGAAACAGAAAGTAAGAATTAGGTTCCATACTTTCAAAGTGTCGTAATTGCTGGCAGGCGTCAGCAAAGTGCCTTGAGAAGGCTGTCGGCGCAGATAGGAGTAAGAAAGGTAACGGATGTACCACTGGAATACAAAATCAGAAGGAAACACAATGTGCCCGTAGCTGCGCAGAGAATTCATTCTCATCACGGCTAAGTGAGAGTGTTTCCCATTTTTCATTCATCTCATTAACAACCACGCACTAAGGAACAAGCACACACTGGAACCAGAAGGTGGCCCAATCCAATATCCAAACAACGCCTGCAAGCCACACAGACCCTGTCCATACAGAGTCGTGGATTCTGTGCAAGTGTAATACAGGGAAGAAGTGCATCATTGCCTGGTTAGGGCTCCCCATTTCTCTCCAAACTGGCAATTAGTGGATCATTATCTTGGTCTCCCAAATAATTCAGCAAGCCTAGTTATCACGTTTGAACTCTCCTCTGGCTATGACTCTCCATCTGACTCTCCATCTTTGGGAACACTAGAGAAGGCACATCCTACCTTAACTAACGCCTCACCACCACAATATCACCTGAACTTCCACAAGACTTCCTCAGCACTTGTCTTTCACTCTTTTAAGATTTCAGGCCACCACTCCTAAGGTGCTTTCGTGCTTAAGCTGCTTTGAGCTAATTTATAGTAGCCCCTTCTCCCACTTGGGTGTCCGCTAGCTAACACCCTCCATCAAACATCAATGTACCCTCTTCAGAGCTGGCTAGGAACATGCCCCCACACCGCTCCCCAGAGCTGAAAAAATGCAGGGATCCAGTTCTTAAGGACCTGTGAGGACAAACACAATTCCTTCAGCACCCTTCTAAAGGACAGTTTCAAGTTAATTTCAGCACTTCCACTGCAATTAAACTTTTAGAGTTCCTATCACGGATCCATCTGTCTGCACTCAAGCTCAGCTCCACACTGAATCTGCCAATGGAATGAGATGTCAATATAGTAGCTGATCACAGACTGTATGACAGTGAGTCCAGAGGTGAACTCAAGCTCCTCTTCAAAAAGGAGAAGTCTTGGGCTGGAGAGATGGCTTAGTGGTTAAGCACTTGCCTGTGAAGCCTAAGGACCCCGGTTTGAGGCTTGATTCCCCAGGACCCACGTTAGCCAGATGCACAAGGGGGCGCATGCATCTGGAGTTCGTTTGGAGTGGCTGGAGGCCCTCGCGCGCCCGTTCTCTCTCTCTCTCTCTCTCTCTCTCTCTCTCTCTCTCTCTTGCTCTCAAATAAATAAAAATAAACAACAAAAATATTTTTTAAAAAAGGAGAAGTCTTGCTCCATCATAACAGACCTTCTGCCTGCTTATTTCTCTAAATACCCCAATAATTTACCCACAGATCCAGCTATTGAGATTGTCCTAACTCTAGTGCGAAATAAATGTCCTTAGGGGGATTTCTGAAGATTATACCCCTGGAAAATATACTTTGTATGTCTAAACTGCTTGCTATGAATGACTATGATGTTGTAAGACAAGCCTGCTTTTGGCTTCTTTTACTCTCTGTAGGAGTCCTAATCTCAGATCAGTTTACATACCAGAGCTCATGTATCTCCACCGGGATGGATTCATTTCTTCTCTGTACACTATGACTTTTGAAATGCCATCTCTGGCTTGTCCTTTTCGTTCTATACATTATCTTGGAATTCCTCTTCATTTGCTCTCTAAACTACTCTACACCTACTATGAAACCTCAAAGTCCATGCATTAGTGAACAAAGAAGAATTACAGGTACACAGATTATTGAATTCATTCCTTTACATTACTGACTAAAAGAGCCATTCCTGTACTCATAATCTTTTAGAAAATTACTTATTTGAACGTGTGTGTGTGTGTGTGTATGTGTGCAGGCTCTCTTAATGCTGTCAATTAATGTCCAACAAACTTTATGCGGTGACTAGTGAATTGAACCCTTGCCAGTAGGCTTTGTAAACAAATGCCTTCAACTGCTGAGCTATCTCCCTAACCTCAAATACTGACATATATCTTTTATGATGAACTACCATTGATGCCACTTTCACAATGAGAGAAAAGATGATAATACTGATTTTTAAAGATATTTTTATTGGGCTGGAGAGATGGCTTAGTGGTTAAGCGCTTGCCTGTGAAGCCTAAGGACCCCAGTTCAAGACTTGATTCCCCAGGACCCACATAAGCCAGAAGCACAAGGGGGCGCACGCATCTGGAGTCTGTTTGCAGTGGCTGGAGGCCCTGATGCGCCCATTCTCTCTCTCCCTCTCCCTCTCTCTCTCTCTCTCTCTGTCTGCCTCTTTCTCTCTCTGTCTGTCTGTTGCTCTCAAATAAAAATAAACAATTTTTAATTGAAAAACTATTTTTATTTATTTATTAGCAAGGAGAGGGGCACACGTGGACACTCCAGGGCCTCCGGACACTACACGCAAACTCCAGATGTGTGTGTTATCCTGTTCATCTGTCTTCATATGAATACTGGGGAATTGAACCCAGGCCATCGGGACTCCAGCCTGATAGTACTGATTTTAATAGAAAATATTTCATTGTAAAAGTTCATAAGGGGCTGGAGAGATAGCTCAGTCGTTGTAGTGCCTGCTTGCCAAAGACTGAAGGCCTGGGTTCAGTTATCCAGTACCCATGTAAAGACAGATGCACAAAGTGGTGCATGCATCTGGAGTTCGTGTGCAGTGACAGGAGGCCCTGGTGCACCCATACTCACTCACTCTATATGTCCTTGCCAAAAAAAGTAAGTATAATACAAACATTTTCACTCTCTTTGATAAATATTTACTAAAACCTAGACCAACACTCTCTGGACTAAAGTTAACCCAATCAGCTCCAGAATCTGTACAACATATTCTTTATTAAATATATTTTATTTATTTTTTATTTTATTTATTTATTTGCAAGCAGAGAAAGAGAGAAGAGAGACAGAGAGAGAGAGAATGGGCACACCAGGGGCCTCTAGCCAGTGCACATGAACTCCGGATGCATATGCCCCTTGTGCATCTGGCTTCTGTGGGTCCTGGGGAATCAAACCTGGGTCCTTTGGCTTTGCAGGCAAACACTTTAACCACTAAGCCATTTCTCCAGCCCTATTTTATTTATTTATGTATTATTTATGACAGAGAGGCAGAGAGGGAGGGAGAGAGAGAGAGAGAGAGAATGGGTGCGCCACCTCCAGCCACTGCAAATAAACCACAGATGCATGTGCCACCATGCGCATCTGGCTTACATGAAACCTGGAGAATTGAACCTGGGTCCTTGGGCTTTGCATGCATGTGCCTTACCTACTAAGCCATCCCTCCAGTCCTTATTATTTTATTCTTGAGAGAGAGAGAGAAACAGAATGGGCATGCCAGGGCCTTTTAGCCACTGTGAACAAACTCCAGATGCATGTGCACCATGTGTGCGTGTGCGACATTGTATGCTAATGTCACTGTGCATCTGGCTATGTGGGACATGGATATTCGAACAGAAGATGTTAGGGTTCACAGGCAAGTGCCTTAACTGCTAAGCCATCACTCCAGCTCACTCTATTGTTATTCTAATTAAAAATAGGTGCAGTAAACAATGAGCACTATAACCTAATTACCATCTATTACTTGAGTCTTCATATTAGTGTAGGAAGCCTTTTGAAAACTTGTAGGAGTTCACATTCTAAGGACCTCCTGTGTAATATTTTTGTTATCATAGCTGTGTACATGTCTTGTTCTCACTTCAACCTCACAACAATTTTGTGAGATAGGTAACAAATTAGATGTTTCATGAAGAGGGCTGGAGAGATGGCTCAGCGGTTAAGGCACTTGCCCGCAAACTGTAATGACTTGAGTTAAATGTCTCATGACGAATCATATAGGCAATGAAAGGACATGTGAAGTACCTAAGGATACAGACTGGTTAGAGGCAAGGCCAGAACTGAATTCCATAAATTTTGGCTTCATAACATGATTCTCACAATATGCCATGAAAGTAACCTTTGTCTTCAAGCATTATTAACTGACATAACAGCAGGTTGAAATATGGTATCACTCACTTGCCACTTACAAAGACAAAATAGTCAATTTTGAAATCCTACTTTCAGGATGCAAAAGATTTATTTATTATTTATTGCTTAAGGAGTTTGAGAAATGGTATCTTTGATTCCTTCAACATTTTTTGGCTTTAAGAAATATTTATTCAGCAAAATATGCACACAGATGATAGTACTGGTTTAGGGAAAGAGAAAACTAAATGATGAATTTTAAAATCACAAAGTAAAAAAAAAAAAATCTCAAAGTCAGCTGGGCATGGTGGTGCACGCCTTTAATCCCAGCACTGAGAGGCAGAGGTAGGGTGAGTTCAAGGCCACCCTGAGACTACATAGTGAATTTCAGGTCCATTTCCGATCAATGCCATTCTGAATTAACTGACTCAACATGCTCAGTTATAGTGAAAAGAATTAGATTTTAGTGTGGCGTTTTTCAAACAAGATATGTTTGTGTCTCCTTCACCCTCTGTTCAATCCCACACTCATTTCCACCATTGTGTCTTTTCTCCACCATGGCCTCTATTCTTTCATGCCATATGTTTTTTTTGTTTTGTTTTGTTTTTTGTTTTTTTGAGGTAGGGTCTTGTTCTAGCCCAGGCCTGGAATTTACTATGTAGTCTCAGGCTGGCCTCAAACTCACCATGATCCTCTTACCTTTGACTCACAATTACAGGGATTGAAGGCATGTGCCACCATGCCCAGCGGGCCACAGGCATTCTTTTGACAACTTTTATCAACATCTCAAGTGCCCACCTCATGGTCTCCTATCCAGTTTCACACAAACAAAAAACTAGAATCCATCAAATGAAAATTGGATAATGAAACACACACACACCCACCCCTGAATTTCATTCTGAGGAAACCTTGTCTAAGGTGTTTTGTGTCATTATTCACTATAGGCAAGCTTCTATCGTTACTGGTACTGCTTGTCAGTGTGCCTGGTGTCCATCTTCCTCAACCTTTGAGCCTGAGATGTAGCTTAGTATCCTCCTACTTTGAATGAAGAGTACATGAATCCATACAATTTCCAGAGAAACTGAGCAGTGTTAAAACTCCTGCCCAGGAAAAGGGATATGCTGTGGTCTTACCTTCTCCTGGCGTGCAGTAGTTCACCTGGCATGTGGCTGCCGTCAACCTGCACCATAGGATCCATTTCCAGTAGACCCTCCGCTAGTTGCTGCAATCACGGATTCTGTCATAGCGAATTTTCTATTTTCACTTCTCTCTTCATCTGCCAAAGGGTAGGAGGCTTCACTCCTTTAAGAGAGTCATAAAAGTCAATGTTTTCTACTATTTTTTTCCTGACAAGATTATAAAACAATTTGGGAAAATTCCCACTCCTACACATAATTATATTTTTTAAAAGAATTTCATTTGTTCATGAGAAAATATGAGGCAGATTGAGAGAGAGAGAATGGGCATGTCAGGGCCTCTAACCACTGCAAATGATCTCCAGATGCATGTGCCACCTTCTGCATCTGGCTTACATGGGTCCTGGGGAATCAAACCTGGGTCCTTTGACTTTGTAGGCAAGTGCCTTAATAGCTTAGGTATCTCTCTCACCCTACATTTTTAAAAAAAAAATTTTTTTTTGTTTTTATTTTTATTTGAGAACGACAGACAGAGAGAGAGAAAGAGGCAGATAGAGAGAGAGAATGCGTGCCAGGGCCTCCAGCCACTGCAAACGAACTCCAGATGCATGCGCCCCCTTGTGCATCTAGCTAACGTGGGTCCTGGGGAATCGAGCCTCAAACCGGGGTCCTTAGGCTTCACAGGCAAGCACTTAACTGCTAAGCCATCTCTCCAGCCCCCCTACATTTTTTAAATTAATTTTAAAAATGATAATTACCAAGTAATGACAAGGAAAGATATATTCTCTGATAATAAAATGGACAAATGTGTAATTATGATACAATGTGGTACATGAGTCTTGTGTGAGAAGATGTAACTCAACACAAGAAAATCTTTACCAAGGAGACCAGTATAAATAAAGGGCAGAACAAAAATGTCAGGAACACCAAGCCATTTAGATGACAAAGACTTGCCACATGGTGCCTATGTGTTCTAGAAACTTAAACGGAAATGTATAAAACAGAGATGGATGTAATCAGAAATGATGTCATATTACTTGTGAATGCTACTCTCATAGGGTCGACCTCACTGACTACAATCAATGACTCAGAGATGGGAGTGATTAATCAGAGATTCATGCTATATTTTAGGTTTTGTTTTCAAATGTAATAATGTTCAATATAAACAATGTTAAAAAAATAGCATGGAGTCAGGTGTGGTGGTGCATTCCTTTAATCCTAGCACTTGGGAGGCAGAGGTAGGAGGATTGCTGTGAATTTGAGGCCACTCTGAGACTCCATAATGAATTCCAGGTCAGCCTGGGCTAGACTGAAACCCTACTTTGAAAAATAAAAAAGTAGCACGGGCTATGTACTGGGAAAGACACAAGTAGAGCATGTCTTTGAGGGAAAATTTTACTAATAAAATTACACATGTCAACAATATTCAATATTCTGAATAGGTATGATTTTATTAAAAAATAAAATAATTTGGCAAATCCTTGATTTCTTGTCATTTCCCTTTGGTTTCATGCATGTCAAGAACAAAAGCACAGATGAGGGCCTCGCTTAGCAGTGCTATGCCTGTGTAGCATAATGAGACCCTTGGTTGATTCCGGCATCGAAAATAAGTGAAGTGGGCTGCAGAGGTGGCGGCATGGCTAAGGACCTGGGTTGGCTTCCCCAGTACTCAAATAAAGCCAGGTGTAAAAGTGAAAATAAGCAAAGCCATTAAAGACTATTATTGTTCACATGGGGTTCGTGTCATATTCCTGTGGCATATTTTGAATAATGATAAACTCAGGTGCATGCTTCCTATATTTTTTCCTTCCCTCTCCCTTCTTTCTCTGTGAAATGAACCCCCTCTCTCTTTCTCAATCTCTGCTCTTTTTCACTCTTCTTCCTCTCTCTTCCCAATTCTAGATATCCCCCATTACAGTAACGTGTTAGATTCAGCAAATTACTATGAACTAACTTAAAAGTAACCTATATATTAATGAAATTGCCTGTTTTTGTTTTTGTTTTTTCAAGGTAGGGTCTCACTCTAGCTCAGGCTGACATGGAATTCACTCTGTAGTTTCAGGGTGGCCTCAAACTCATGGTGATCCTCCTACCTCTGCCTCCTGAGTACTGGGATTAAAGGCGTGCGCCACCACGCCTGGCTGCTAAATTGCCTTTTAAAGTTCCTATTCCTTCAGCTTATATTACATTACATAGTTTTAAATATAGAAAGCAATATATGCCAAATATGCCTTGAATCATAATTGTAACAGAAAAATGGGAACAGTGATTAATTCTCATTTGTAATTAAAAAGGAGACTAGTATATAGTGAACTCATAGATAGCCATTGAAAGAGTAAACTTGAGCTGGAGGAATGGCTTAGCAGTTAAGGTACTTGCCACTGAAGCTTAAGAAACCAGGTTTGATTCTCCAGGTCCCACATAAGCCAGGTGCACATGGTGGTGCATGTGTCTGGAGTTTGTTTGTTGTGGCTAGAGGCCCTGGCATGCCCATTCTCCCCCCGTATTACCTACCCTTCCATTTTTCCCATCCAAGTACTGACCAGGCCCATCCTGCTTAGCTTCCGAGATCAGATGAGGTCAGGTGCATCCAGGGTGGTGTGGCCATAGACCTACCCTTCCAGTTCTATAGTAAAAAAATTTTAAATATTTAAAAGTAGGATATTATACTTTAAAATGTAGCTCATGCATGATGTTCATAATTTTGGATGTAATTATAACAAAACTTTAGTTTTTTTTCCATTTTTTCAATTCCTCTTGTAGGTACATCATTGTCATTATTTTTAACTTCCTTTAGTATTTTATATGAAAATAGTTCGTCCTGGTGTTCAAGTCCGACAATGGCATCTGTGTCATGGAGAAAAGGAAATGGAAATAATCTGAGTGTTTTTCATATATGTGGAACCTACATTTTCAGATTCCCTCACTTATGCTCTGGGGAAACGTCTACTGAAGGTGTGCACAATGTGTGACATACACATTTTAAGCCTGGCCAATCAAACAGATGAGACCTTGCTCTCATGCTGCTTAATCTAGAGGAGAATCCTAGTTCAATGATGCTTATGAATTCAGGTAGATGCTGTAAGAAACAGATCACGATAGGCTGGGGAGACGGCTGAGAAGCTAAAGAGGCTTGCTGGCAAAGCCTGCCGTGCCGGCTTGGTTCCCTGGCTCCCTCGTTACGCTGCTCCCTATGTGCTGGAGTCACCTGATGCGGGACCTGCAGCAGAGGGTTCATCTCTGCAGGAGACGTCTCACGTGATGGTGTTCTTACTGATGCTCTCAAACTGCATTTTGTAATTTCACTTTTCCTTCCTGTGTCCAAAGGAAGGCGCTTTCATTTCTACAAACTGATCATAGAAAACAATATTTTCTATTAATTCTACTCAAGGTTACAAAACAATTTGGGAAAATTACAGTTATAATCCTTATTTATATGTTTCTTAATTTTAAAAGGGTAAAAGAATGACCAACTTTTAAATGGTAGAAGAATTCCTAATAAAGAGAATAAAGGTATGCTCCTTGATAATCCTGGTGAATTGTTGGCCAGGGAGGTCCCTAATGCACCCCAAACATTGTAGGTCATTGCCAAGGCCCTTGGTTTCCCACCAGGAATAGATGGTAAGACCCTATTGCTGAAGACTCCACATACTTGGGCTGCAAGGTCACTGAGAAATCCTGCTGGAACTGAGCTGATAACCTCCTCCACGTAGACCAGCTGACAGAAAGCTGGAAAAACCCATGCTGCATGCAATTCAATTGGAGAGACAGAAATCACCAGTGAAGATACTCAATAGCGGACACTACAAGCCTTAAATTTGGCCTGGCAACGCCCGCCCTGGCCCCTTGACGGCATGTAACTCTGCCTTTGGTTTTTTTTTTTTTTTTCCTCTTTCAAATCCGTTGGTTCCGGGGGGTTGCCTTGCTTTCCCGTGACTGCCTCATAGGTGTAATTATCTTCTAGCACGACCGTGACCCCCCCCCAAAAAAATCAGTGTGATTCAGATGTGCCACGGAATGTTAGATGGCATTCAGTGAAGACATGCATCCTTCAGGGCTGGGGTTGGGGGCACCCCCGAGGCTGCACCAGGGTGGTGGAGACAGCCCTGTGGACAAACATCACCTGTAGAGGGCAGGGAGGCACAAGGGGGCGCATGCATCTCCCGTGCCTTTGCAGTGGCAGTAGGCCCTAGTGTGCCCATTCTCATTCTCTCTCTCTCTTTCTCTGCTTGTAAATAAATAAATAAGTAAAACTATTTTTTTAAATTTGTATTTATTTGAGAGCGACAGAGAGAGAAAGAGGCAGATAGAAAAAGAGAGAGAATGGGCGCCCTAGGGCCTCCAGCCACTGCAAACGAACTCCAGACGCGTGCGCTCCCTTGTGCATCTGGCTAACGTGGGTCCTGGGGAATCGAGCCTCGAACTGGGGTCCTTACACTTCACAGGCAAGCGCTTAACCGCTAAGCCATCTCTCCAGCCCAATAAAACTTTTAAAAGTCTGACTTGTTCTGTGATCTGTTAGTCTCACTTGCAATAAGCTGGCACCCTGACAGCCCCAGGCTCCAGCCCAGCCACCGTCTCCTGTTCCACAACGCTGCTTCCCACTAGGTCTGACTACAGAGGAGGCAAGAGCTGGACCGCTGCGTCTTTGTCGTCAGGTAACCTAAACGGCAGTGGGGAGCGTAGGCCTTCTTGGGAGGGCACTAGGTGCATGTCAAGCCCCACCTTCCCTGGTGCCAGTGTGACCCGGAAGTCCTTTCACTTGCCCCAAACCCTTGCCAATCACTTGGCTGACGGGGCAGGTGCAGGAAGGTGAGGCCTACTCGTCAAGAGCTGTCAACTGTGTATTCCAGGCATCAAACTTCAAGCAGGATGACAGGATCCAAGTGCCCACTCTGCTGGTCTCTTCCAAAGGTAGTCAATTCCTTTCCATCTTGGTTCTTTAGTTGAATATATTGTGACTGTTAACATTGAAGTCTATTTTTATTTTATTTTATTTATTCATTTAGATGTTTTATTTTGGTTTATCGAGGTAGGGTCTCACTCTAGCCTGGGCTGACCTAGAATTCACTATATAGTCTCCGGTTGGCCTTAAACTCACAGCCTCCCAAATGCTGGGATTAAAGGTGTGCACCACCACATCTGGCTGCAGTCTTCTTCAAAAAAACAATTTTAGGGCTGGAGAGATGGTGTACCAGTTAACACAGTGGACTGCAAAACCAAAGGACCCAGGTTAGATTCCCCAGCACTCATATAAGCCAGATGCACAAGGGGGCGCATGCATCTGGAGTTCATTTGCAGTGGCTGGAGACCCTGATGCATCCATTCTCTCCCTCCTTCTCTCCCTCTCTATCTCTGTCTCAAATAAAAAATAATTTCGAATGCGTTTTATTGGTTCAGCAGAATACAAAGTCATAAAGAACATCCCTTTACGACACGTCATCAAATCAAGTGGTGTAATCCCCCCAACCTCACTCGTCCTTCACAACATGGTTTTGGTTATTCTAAGATTTTTCACTTTTTTCATGTAAATCTATTTTCTATCTAATATAAAATCAGTTTAATCTATTTATTGATTTTTACAAAACTACTTGCTAAATTTTTGATTGACTTTGAAATGCATCTATTAAGGTATTTTAGAATTAGCATTCTAACCATGTTTTACAGTCCAAACAAAGTATACTCTCCATTTCTTGAAAAGTTTATCCTTTTTTCAGTGTTTTATATGTTTACAGTAGAGGCTTTCTAAATGTTTAAACCAATTAATCCTACTTTATATTCCATGGTATGACTTACATTTTTTATCTTATTGTGTAATTTTAAAAAAAGTTATTTGCTGGTTGCTTCTTGTAATTATATAAACACAATCAAATTTCATAACTTGTCTATAAATAATGTGACCTCAATGAATTTACTTATGAATTTTGGTACCATTTCATTGTATTGCTAATGATTTTCTTTTTTATTTATTTATTTTATTTTATTTTATTGAGGTAGGGTTTCACTCTAGCTCAGGCTGACCTGGAATTCACTATGTAGTCTCAGGGTGGCCTCAAACTTGTGGCGATCCTCCTACCTCTGCCTCCCAAGTGCTGTGATTAAAGGCGTGCACCACCATGCCTGGCTTACTAATGATTTTCTACATGTGTGTTATAACCTAATAAAGACTGTTTTTCCTTTTCTTCCTAATATGTTTGACTTTTAATTTTATTATCTTGTTGCATTGTCTAGTGTTGGGCGGGACTATGCTCAGAACAAAGGACCTAACATGATGCCCGTGCCCTCCAATAACCCCATCACCCACATTCCTAAGCATGATGGGACCAGCAGTTTCAAGACTCCCCTGCCAGCCAACAGCTGGGCCCCCTCCCTAGTTAGGTCCTTATAAGGAGACCTCTGCTTTCTCCCATCCTTGAAATAATTACCTTCCTCAGCTGGCCCCTGGCTCCTAGCTAGCATCTCATCTCCCCCACCCTCCCCTTTAAAAGATCTGCACCTTAGGTCCCAGATGTCACTTCTTTGGCCTCACATCTTGGGACCGGTGAACCTCGCCCGAGAGCCGTGCCAATCAACCGGAACTAGCTTTACTGATCTGGTTGCTCGAGTCCGCCAAGCCTTTCATCTAGAACCCCCAGTAAAGTACTGAAGTACACTAGTAAGGGAAGACATCTTTGTTTCAAGTCTTAGGAAGGCAGTATTCAGTCTTTTAGTATGATGCCCAATGTCACTTTTCCTAGATTCTCCTTATCAGGCTGAAGAAGTTCCTAAGTGCTAAGAATGTTTTTTAAAATCACAAAAGGCTTCCTTGTGTTGTCAAACTGTGTGTATTTACTGGGACGACTTTTTGCTGAACTCTGTTCATGTGGTATACGGCTATACTTTCAAACATTAAACCCATCTTACATTCTTAGGACAGATCCCAGTAGAACAGGACAAAGAGACATTTTTTCAAAATTTTGGCAAACATTATTTCTTGTGTTCTGCTGAGGTTTTTCATGTAACCTTATTTTCATAAGAATTTTAACTTTTAAGGTGTCTTGGGGTTTGCCTTCGGTTTATTCTGGTCTGATAAAAAGAATGTTGTTCCTTCATCCAGGAAATAGTTCTCCAGGGAAGCCATTTGCACCTAAACTTTATTTTGATATAAAGTATTTACAAATGCAAATTAAAATTACTTCATAGACACATAGTTATTCAAAATTTCTATCTATTCTGGTATTAGTTTTTTCTGTTTGTTTATGATTTTCCATCCAAGCCTAATGAGTTTATTGGGATTATTTACAGCAGGACAAATGACTCACAGGCAGCTGCAACACCCAAAGCAGGCCCAGGCTGTTACTCACTGCAGATGACTCCCCGGAGTTCAACGCTCAGTGGCAGGGAGCCATCTGACCGGAGTCTGCAGGGCAGTCCTTTCTATTTATAAAATCTTGAAGAAGGGCCTTGTGCATCTTGTATGTTTCAGGAACTTCCTGAGACTTGGGGGTGTTTACTTCCTGGGTCTTTTAGGCTTTTGAACTTCCTAATGATCCAATGTTTCACTTTAGAATTTCAGAAGGAGCCTCACTCCAGGATGAAATGTTTCGACTTGGAAGAAATTACTCTGCAAATCAACTTGGAGGAAATTGCTATACAAATCAGGAAATCCTGGCTTGAAAGAGAAATGGCTCAGTGATTAAGGGCATTTGCTTGCAAACCCTGATGACCTGGGTTCAATTCCTCAGCACCCCACAATTCCCCAGTATCCACGTCAACCCAGATGCACAAAGTGGTGCATGAGTCTGGAGTTTGTTTGCATTTGCAGAAGACCCTGACACACCCATTTTCTTTGAAAATGTATGTAGATTTTCCCATGATCCCCTGTTGCTGCACATGAATGCTAGATGGTTGCACTACTTTTCTGTCTGGCTTTAGGTGGGTGCTGGGGAATTGAGCCGACTTGCAGGCTTTGGAAACAAGTGCCCTTAACACGTGAGCCATCTCCCCAGTGACTTTTTGGTTGTTCTGAGGTAGAGAATCACTCTAGCACAGGCTGACATTAAACTAGTTCTAGTCCCAGGATGGCCACCAAGCTCATGGACATGTGTATGTGTGTATGCTGTGCATATATGTTTATGCATGTTCACACGTGTGTAAGCATGTGTCGAGGTTGATATCAGGTGTCTTCCTTGATCGTCCTCTGCCTATCCACGTGTTGATTGAGTCAGAGTCTCTGGAACTCAGGGCTCACTGATTCCACTAGTTTCATTGGGGGTACTGTCTCCACAACCTGAGTGCTGGGTTCACAGGTGGACCTACACACTCACTCAACATTTACATGGGTGCCAGAGATTTGAAGTACATTTGGGCCTGTCATGGTGGGGCACGCCTTCAGTCCCAGCCTTCGGGAGACAGAGGTAGGAGGATGGCCGTGAGTTCAAGACCAGCCTGAGAATACATACTTCAAGGTCAGCCTGGGCTCAAGCATGACCCTACCTCCAAAAACAAAAACAAAAACAAAAAACAAAAAAAAACGGAAAAGAAAATAAAACACAAGTATGTTCAGGGCTGGAGAGATGTTTCAGCACTTAAGGTGCTTGCTGCAAAACATGGCCGTCCAGGTCCAGTTACCCAGTACTCACGTAAAGCCAAATGCACAAAGCGGAACATGTGTATGTGTGTATGGTGTGCATATGTGTTTATGCATGTTCACACGTGTGTAAGCGTGTGTCCTCTTTTATTTGTGAAAACCACAAAATCAGAACTCTCATAGTGTTTTAAGTAAGTTTAGATTTTGTGTTGTATTTGTAGCTGTTCTCTGGGCAGGTTGGACATGCCTGTCGCCCACCAAAGCATCTGGAACCTCCGGCGCAGCCTCGACACCGCAGCGCAGCGCCCGCGCGGGCTGAAGACCCCTGCGGACCCTCAGCTGCAGACCGGGGTTTGCGCAGCTCCTGCCCTTCCACCTGCGCTGCAGGGACTTCCTGGGCGGCCACAGCGGCTCCCTGGGCCTCTGCAACGCCCGCCCTGGCCCCTTGACCGGTTGTAACTCTGCTTTCAAATCCATTTTGTATTCTGTGGTTCTGGCTCGCTCTGACCCGCCTGCCTTGTAAGATCTGCCAGCACTGACTGTGACCCGGGCAACCCGGTAATAAATGACTCTGGGTTCAGACTTGCCAGGGAATTTGTTAGGTGACATCCAGCAAACAGATGCTGCCTTCGAGGGGTTGGAGTGGGGTGAGGGTGCCCTCCGTCCGGTCTTGGTGATGGCTCTGCAGACATACGCATCTCCTGGCCAGAGCAGCGAGGCAGCTTCCAGGCTGACCTGGAATTCCCTATGGAGTCTCAGGGTGGCCTCAAACTCACGGCCATGCTCCTACCTCTGCCTCCCGAGTGCTGGGATTAAAGGCGTGCACCACCACACCCGGCTTGGATTCAGTTTTCTGTTCAAATGGATCGAAGAACGTAGGTCCGGTGGCAAGGTGTCTACCCTGGTGGATGATATTGTGAATAACATGTCTTTGTCCACCAGGTCTGCTGGGCTCCGTTCTTGTTTGGAGGGGGTGGGGGATGCTGCCTCCCCACCCTTTCGGAAGTGAAAGTCAGGTAAGCAGGAGCGGGAGATAGACAGGTACCAAGGGTGGAGTGTGTTTACAGAAAACCTGTATCCGAAGGAATCTTGGTGTTTTTTTATTGAAGGGAACATCTGTGGTGAGGGTGTAGATTTCTCAGTCATTCTCCATGTTGCCTGATACTTGGGAGATACTTAGTGTGGTAGCTTGAATGGATGTCCCCCAACAGATTCAAGAGTTTTATTAAAACTTATAACTGGCTGTCACTGTGGGAAGATCCTAGGGTCCAGTCCTAAGGTGTGGGGGCAGACCTGGAATTCCAGGCTAAGCTGTGCAGAGTGCCTGAGCTCTGCCTGGGGCTCCTGGAGTGTGCTTGCTGGTGGTGGTGGTGGTGGTTGTTGCTTTTTGCCCTCTGATTGGATCTATGAAAGGGGTCAGCTTGTTCTGCCATTATGGAACTTCTCCTGGATCTGTAAGCTTCAAATAAATTCCATTCCTCCTATAAACTGTGTCTGGTATGAAGTACATTCCAGCAACTGAAGCTGACTTCAACACTTAGTACATAGTCTGACTTTACATGGGCACTGGGGATTCAAACTTGGCTTGGCAGGCTCCTCAGGCAAGCACCTTAACTCTAAGCCATTTCTCCAGCCTCAGAAGGGTGTGTGTGTGTGTGTGTGTGTGTGTGTGTGTGTGCTAGTTCCCTTTTTTTTTGGTGTTTTTGATTTTTTTTTTTTTCAGTGCTGAAGCCAAATCCAGGGCTTTGTGCTTGCCAGGCAAGCGCTCATCCACCGAGCTAAATCCCCAATCCTCAAATGGAGATTTATCCAGCCATAATAAAGAAAATAAAATCTTTTGTGTAAAAATGGGTAGGATGGGCCGGGCATGGCGGCGCACGCCTTTAATCCCAGCACTCGGGAGGCGAAGGTAGAAGGATCCCCACATATTTGAGGCAACCCTAAGACTACATAGTGAATTCTAGGTCAACCTGGGCAAGACCCTGCCTCAGGGGAAAAAAAAAAAAAAGATGGGATTGGAGATCATTGTGGTAAATTAACTAAACCTGACACAGTTAAGTCAAATATCACATTTTCCCTCTTATACAGAAAGATTTCAGAAGATAATGGGTAAAAATAAAAGAGAAGGAAATATCCTATGTCGTCTCTCCCATGTGGAGCCTAAATTTAATCTAACATTAAAGCAGGAAAAGGGCTTCTGGGGGAAGGAGATGAGGAGGTTGGCAACAGTGGTGAACGTAAGCAAAGCACGATCATACACATAATGTGCCCGTTGTGGTTTGAGTCAGTGTCCCCCTTAAACTTGGGTGTTCTGAATGCTGGGTTCCCAGCTGATGGAGAGTTGGAAATTAATGCGTCCTGGAGGGAGTGTATTGCTGGGGGCGGGCTTATGGGTCTTATAGCCAGCCTCCCCTTGTCAGAGTTCAGCCCACTCTCTAGTTGCCATTTCCATCTGCTGTGGCAGAGGTGATGTCCAGCTTCTCTTCATATCATGTTTTCCCCTGCCATTGTGAAGCTTCCGCTTGAGGCTGTAAGCCAAATAAGAAACTTATCTTCTTGTTAACAAATACCCAGCCAAACTCAGCTTACAGAAGAAAACTTCAGCACCACGTTAAGTTTTATAATGCTGTAGTCTCTTTCAAATATTGACATTCTTAAATGTTTCATAAGTCTATCAAATGAGTCATTTAGATAATATAATATTATCAAAGTTCTTATAAGGCCAGGGAAGATGGATATGTCATAATAATCAGACACTTGGGGACATTCATGTATATGAATTGCAATCAGAGAGTTAGTAGAAAAGAATGAAGATGAGTGGAAGTAATGCACAGGTGGCCCTGATAGACCCCTGGATTACTTGTGTGTGAATGGTGCTGGGACTTTGCACTTTGATGCAGGCACTGCTGGTGCTGCAATTCATGGAGCTGGCCTTTGAAGTTGTAGCCAGCATCGCCCATGTTATTCATGGGTTTACCCCAGATGCCCCTAGGTAGGCATTGGAATTTTAGCTTCTCATAGTTATTCAGTTGCCACACTGCAGGCCCCTCTTTTTCTCACTATCACCCTTTTCAAAGCCCCCTGCTACATCTCTGTTCCTCAGACTGTAGATAAGAGGGTTTAACAACGGGGTCAGGATGGTATAGAAGGCAGAAAAGACCTTATCTTTGAGCGGGGTGTGGTAAGACTGGGGAAGCATGTAGGTGTATAAGGCAGCCCCGTAGAACAATGTCACAATGAGCACATGGGATGAGCAGGTGGCAAAGGCCTTCCTCTTCCCTTCGGCTGATTTCATCCGGTGCACCGTGACGAGGATCTGGGCATAAGATGCAATCACCACGGAGAAGGGGACCAACAGCATCGCCACGCAGCAGATGTACATCACCATCTCATAGGCCGCCTTGTCACCGCAGGCCAGCCGCAGCATGGTGGGGGCCTCACAGAAGAAGTGGTTGATCTTGTGGGAGGCACAGAATGGGAGGCTCATGGTGATGGGAGTGAGGAGGAAACTGTCCAAAGCACCCCCAAACCAAGAGCTGGCCAAGATCACCCAGCAGACGCGCCGACTCATGAGGATCGGGGTAGCGGAGAGGGTTGCAGATGGCCACGTAGCGGTCATAGGCCATAAGTCCCAGCAGGAAGAACTCGGCTCCCACAAAGCCCATGTACAGAAAGTACTGGGCTGTACAGGCAGCAAAGGAGATGGTCCTCTTTCCCGCTAGATAATCGGTCAGCATCTTGGGCACAATGGTGGAGATATACATCATGTCGATGAAGGAGAGGTGGCTGAGGAGGAAGTACATGGGTGTGTGTAGGTGAACATCCACGTGGATGAGAAAGATCATGACTCCGTTGGCCATCATGGCCATAAAGAATATGACACAGATAACACTGAAAATGACGCCTGAGGCTTTGCTGTGAGTGAAGAGCCCCACAAGGGTGAAGTCACTGGGGAAGGATTTGTTCCCATCCATAGTATGATGGTTCAGCTGCATAAAGAGAAAAGTAGGAGTTGAGAAAAATCATAAAAAAAAAACAAAAGGCCATCATTACAAATGTCTGAATAAGATCATAAATTAAAATCATTCAACTAATTTCAAGCGCATTGTTGGCAGGTTCTCTCTTGTCCACTTCTTGTTTAAGAGTATTCTGAAGTTAGGGTCTCGTGGCAATGAAACTATGAACATGATTGGCACAAGATAGTTGATACAATATGGTTAAATTATTATTGAACAATGTTAAGGTCCCACAGAGGAGTCTTTCCTTAGAGTGGACTCTGTCTATTTACAGTATGAATTCAACTGCAGAATATTTTAATGATTATTTATCAATTTATATAGTCAAATAATTCAGTAAGGCATTTGAGCAGATTGAGAATTTTCTTCATAGTTATAAAGCTAACCATACACATTAAAGGACTGACCCATACCATCTAGAAATAACCACAAAGTTATAGGCACATTTGATAACTATAATGAGTTGTAGTGAACAGGTTGACAATATTTCTCATCTGATTATTGGTCATAGTTGTTAGTTCCTAACTTGATTTGTCAACTCATTCACTCATTGACATATGTCATCTATGAAGAGGGTCCTATGCAATATTCCTAGTGTAATGATACCATAGTAAAAACATACAATATGAGTCATGTGCCTTTATTTTTGTCATTGGAGAACAACAGGGGAAATGCCTTCAGATAATGCAAATGAGTGTGAGGTGGAAAGCATTACCAAGGCACTTAAATTTTGAATGTGAGTGGTACTATAGAATAAAAAAAAGTACATCCTGGGCTGGGGAGATGGCTTAGTGGTTAAGCGCTTGCCTGTGAAGCCCCAGGACCCACGTTAGCCAGATGCACAAGGGGGCGCACGCATCTGGAGTTTGTTTGCAGTGGCTGGAGGCCCTGGCGTGCCCATTCTCTCTCTCTCTCTCTCTCTATCTGCCTCTTTCTCTCTCTCTGTCTGTCGCTCTCAAATAAATAAATTTTAAAAAATGTACATCCCTAAAGCATAATGAAGCTCAGAATAGTGAGGAACTAAAAGATAATTCAGGAATCGAGTTGATAATGAAGGAACCTGAGACTCTGTCTCAGTGATAGAGCACTTTTTTTTAAATCATGCATGAGGCCCTGGGTGCAATCTCCATGTCACAGATAAATAAATGGATGGATGGACTGATGTATAGATAGACAGAGACAGACAGATTATAGATGACAGATGGATGATAGATGAGAGGGCATTTAATAGATAAGGGCCCTTTTAACGCATATGGGTCAAGATGAGGTGCTCAAATGACTTTTAAAATATTAACAGTGGAACTCGTTGCAGTTCAGTTGTAACAAATTGTACAACATTTAACATGTTTAGTCTTATCTTTTAAGAAATTGGCAATTTATTGAGCCGATTATTCTCTTTGCTTACTTATATTGTTGACATACAGAGATTTTTAGTTGGCATACATTGATTTCTGGCACTTTCAAATACAGTTTGCTTCTGTTGATTCCCAACCCCATTCTGTTCCCAAATACCTGTCCCCCACAATTCCACCCCTGCCCAGTATCTTCACTTCTTCTGTTCTTTAAGGGTAGAACCCGTAACCAAAGATGAACAGATAGGTTTTTTCCAATAATTTTATTTTGCTCTTACATTTCCATGGGCCATGAAGTTTCATAAGAGGAAAACACACATCTGCCATTAGACAGTGGTGGTCCAGGTTGCGCCTTTGTGCCTTTGATTCTGGCGTCCCCAATCCAGCTCAAGTTTTATTGACCCACTTTTGCTATGAGAAGTTTCTTGATTTGATGAGTCAGGTCTGTTATTAGAGATGGTGACTGAATGAAAACACTGAAGGATGGATCTTGTAGCCTACAAGGCAGAAGAAAACCACACAGGGTCTGAGAGAGAGTGAGAGAGAGCGAGAGAGAGAGAGAGAGTGAGAGAGAGAGAGGGAATGGACAAGGCTTCATTGCCATCACAGGAACACTCACATCTTGAATATATAATGAAAATAAAAGAATCCTTTGAAAAACATTCCTGACTGAACAAAAATGTGCGTATTACCTCAGAAACACAAGTGAAGCAACAAAAGATAGACAAAAGGGATTGAATTTTAAAAGCCTGCATGGTGGAGGTGTAGTTCCATGCTGCAGTTTTCCTGACATGTGCAAAACCCTCAGTTTTATCCCTGGTGCCATAAAATAAATGAATAAATCAATAAGTAAGCACATAAGTAAATACCTTATACCGAACAAAGGATGCATTCAACAGTGAAAGACCTCTACAGCATGAAAAACGTATCTATGGCCACATCACCCTGAACGTGTCCAATCTCATCTGATCTTGGAAGTTAAGCAGGGTCGGTCTTCGTTATTAATTGGATGGGAGAATGGGAAAAAAAAAACTTTGAAAAATATTCATCTTAAAAGGGGTTGATATCTAGAGTACATAAACAACCCAAACCACCCAACAGAAAAATGATACAAATAAATAATCAAGTAAAAGTGGGCAAAAGACAGAGATTTGGGGTGTAGCAGTATTAGAGGACATGCCTAGTGTATTAGGTACTTCTCTCAAATACCTGACAAGAAGCATCTTAAGAAAGGACTTACTTTAGCTCACGGTTTGAGGGCGCAGTCCGTCGTGCTGCAGAAGGCATTGCAGTGGGAGCAGATTACACTTGTGGCTGTGGTCCTAGCACAAATATGCAGATCAGGAAGTGGAGACGGGATAAAAAGCACAGCTTTGTGCATCTGGCTTACGCGGGTTCTGGGGAATTGAACCTGGGTCCTTTGGCTTTGCAGGCAAGCACCTTAACTGCTCAGCCATCTCTTCAGCCCCCAATATACATATTTTTAATGTAATGATGGAAAACAAAATAAAACCTATAATACTGGAAGCATTTCAGTTGTCAGTAGTGTAGTAATCAGAAGGAAGATATTCTGAGATACTTTGGGGGAACTGACAAAATAAGCTTTAGTGTTTGTCCAGAAGCAGTATTTTTTTTTATTTTTGCAAAACAAAATTAAGTAAGAAGAGAGAAAGAAACTGTAAGATGTTACTATTAGGTAATCTTGAATTCATTCACAATTTATACATTTGACAATAATATAAATGTTACTGGCAAAATTCTATGGAATTATAAAAACAATTTGAACAATGATATATGAATATGTAGACATACAATGCTTGAAAGTGAGATGTTAGTAATCTAGATAAATTCAGATTTCATTTGTACAATCTAGATTAAATTATAGAATTTATCTAGATGTTATAAAGTACTAGAAAGTGGTTTTTAGATATTAATCATTTAACTACTCATGGTGACCCAGTCCTTTATTGGGCATTGTTGTGAGGACAGCATACACTGTATCTTTTTCCTCCCACATAACTGATGCTGTAAAAATTCACAGCAACAATTTTAAAAACTAACATTTAGGGCTGGAAAGATGGCTTAGTGGTTAGGGCATTTGCCTGCAAAGCCTAAGGACCCATGTTCAATCTTTCTCCAGATCCCAAGTTAGCCAAACACACAAAGGTGAGGCAAGTACAAGGTCGCACATGCCCACTAGGTAGTGCAAGTGTCTGGAGTTTGATTGCAGTGGCTGAGGCCCTGGTGTGCCAATTCTCTCTCCGTCCCTCTTTCTCTCTCACTCTCACTTAAAAAAAAAAAAAAGAAAACTAACATTTTTATCTCTGTTAACAAGTCAGATAGATTTTACTATGGCACCAAGAAAAACACAACCACATGGAATATAATTTGAAAACCCCTAGAACCAGGTAATACTGTTAAGATAGAACATAAGGATGTGTGTAATCTAAAATATTGGAAAATCTGAAAGAAACAATGTAACTTACAATAGTAGGAGGTTTAGAAAAGCATATCATAGTGTGGTTAGATAGAAAACAACCATATAATCTAAAGCTACAGTAATCTGCAGGTAAATGTCCCGTTTATCAAGAGAGAGTTTACTCTTTAAAGAAAGAAAACAACAATGAACAAACAATAGTAGGTGCAAAATTGAAAAGATAAGATTGACAAAAGAAATTTAAACAAATACAGAACTTAAGAGCATAATTGTTCAACTTAAAATTTAAATACAAGCATATTATTTACTTTAATATCTATATTATATAAAAGTGTTTTACAACTTCAAAATAAAAGGTAGATTTTACCTAAGTGATATACTGCTGCATTTACACATATGTCTAAAATACTACTTAGTACAAAAACTTTAAACTCACAGTAAAGTTTAGGGTGGAAGCTTGCAGAAGGTACATGGACCAGTTGTACTTACCTGAAGGGATCAAAGTCAGCCAATGCTAGATATTCACGCATCCATCTTTTGTACTGTACTAGTCACAAGAACCAAGTCATGGAATAAACTTTGGTGCCTATGAGTAGTTGAATGGATGCAGAAAATGTGGACCATATACACAACAGAGGTTTCTTCCTAACTTTTTTCCTGTGCTAAGAACCAATCAGCTCAGGGACTTGCACATGCCAGGCAAGTTCTCTGCAATTGCAGAACAGCCCCTAGACCCCACTGATGGAGTTTAATTCAGCCTGAAGAAAGAGTGAAATCATGGAAGTGAGATAATCCTGCTAATAATCCCGACTCGGCAAGACAAGTATTGGGTGCCTCCCTCATGTGCAAACTATGTGAGCATGGAGAGAAAGGAAGACATAAATGTGAAGGAGAACTGTCTGAGGAGAGGAAGGGGACCAAGGGAGAGTGGCGGAGAGAAGAAAGGAAGGTACTTAGGGAGGTTGATGTGATCAAAGTATGTTATGTGATGGATGAAATGTCACAATGAAACCCATTATTCAATAGCGTTAACATACACTAATAAAGTACAACAAATTCAAATAAAAGGTTTCAAAGAAAATTTCAATTTTGTTTCTTTTTTTTTTACACTCCTTATGCCCTTCTATACTCCATATCAAATTTTGGCATGTAGAAAGATGTGTAATTAATTCTCGTTTATTTTGGAACCATCCCGAACCATAAACCAACCTCATATATATGTATATGTACACATATACATATTTCTAAATGAGTATCAGACATGTTCATGTAGAGCCATCCCATCTTAACACCCTTAAAACATTCTGCAATGATTATGAGCTACAGGTAAAGACCTGAGTGTGGTTTGTACGCTGCTGAAAACTGGGTCTCAAGGCTTTCTGCTCTCCGGTGCTGATAATCCCAGACACTTGGATCAGGGAAACAGCCTAACTGAGGAGCCTGCCCAGCATACCTCTTCCTCCATCTGGACGAGCAGCCCCAGATCTGGGATCATATATACTCACTTCAGCAACCCTCTCTTGGGTCGGTAACTGTGTCAATTTCCCCACCATATTCCACCATGCTTTTTGTTATGAGAACACAAACTATCAGCAAAATATTGTTATATAATAATAATGAAATGATGACATTGTTACTAAACCTGAAGATTATTATAAAACTAGTAAAGTGTAGTCTTAAAATATGAACAGGAACTCTCCTATGTTGACAAAATGTTCTAAATTCTATATGAAAGAATGAGAATGAATTTATTGTCTAGTAGAAATTTAAGAATTTACTACAACCCTGTGTAAGATACAGAAAACAATGTAACAGAAAATCAGAGTACCTCATGCTCTACATAAAAGGTACAAAAACTCCATAATGAATACGTGAGTTCTGTACACACGTAAGGCAAGAATTCAAATGATGTATTTTAAAAATAGAGACAAAATTTTCAACTTAAAGATAAGAATGAGGGCTGGAGAGATGGCTTAGCAGTTAAGGCATTTGCCTGCAAAGCCAAAGGACCTCTGTTCAATTCCCCAGGACCCACATAAGCCAGATGTACAAGGGGCACACGCATCTGGAGTTCATTTGCAGTGGCTGGAAGGCTTGGCGCGCCCATTCTCTCTCTCTCTCTCAAATAAATAAATAAAAATAAAATATAAAAAAGGATAAAGAATGAGACTTTCAAGAACAAAAAATAAATGCATTTCTTTAAGACAACTGTTCTGAGTTATTTGACAAAGACATATGCTATTTTGTAGGCAGAATATAAATTTATATATTTAATCACAGTATTATTTAAGATTTTTAAAGTGAGGAAAGTAGAAAATATGATTTATTGCCACTGTGAGTAAAATAATTTATTTTTGTGGGATTATTTTACAAAATTTATGAAACATATTTGCAAAACCAGTTTAGCCACTTTTATGAATTTATTTTAAAGAATACATCTATTATTTTAATTAATTCATTATTTATTTTTATTTATCTAAAAATAAATTACATAGTATGAAGATATGACATACAAAGATGTTATGTATATCATTACTATTGATGTTGAAAATTAACCAAAAAAATCTAAATAACCAATATTTCCAGGTTGATTAAATCAACCACAACTCAAATCACATTGAGCCCAGCAGGATAATGATGAGCATTAGTTGTCATTTGAATATGTGCAAGCAGACAAATAGAAAGTTATACTTATCTGTATTTGGCCTAGCAGATATTAAAATAGAATAGAAATGAAGTCAAAATTGTTTCACAAGTAGGCGAGAGCATGTTATGTACATAAAACAACAGAAAACTTATCATCCTTTCTATCCACTGTTATTTACATTCCACTACTGACTGATTGCAAATATTTCACTGTTATCATAAAGCATACATACTTAGTGAGTTAAATACTATTTTTAGGATTAAGAACTAACTAGCGTTGTTTTTACTGTATTTAATTCGGACAAAATAATTTACCTATGCACCCCTGGATGTTTTACCTGTTTCCCATACCAATCAGTACAATACAAAAAAGTCATACTTCCTAGTATATTCAATTTGATTCTTCTCTTATTTTTCCTAAATCCTCGTGTTTCATAATTAGAAGTACAAAGTATGTATATGATCTTAAACTTTTTCCTTTTCCAAACGTCTACATAAACATGATCCAAGGGGAAAATGATGCCAGTGGATTACTTATGCTTAAACCATATCTATAAAGAAGAATATTATTAAATCAAAATTGGTTATGGATACCTTCCACAAGAGGTAAGATGTTAGGAACCGAGGAAATAAGAGAGTTCCCTTGGTCTTTCTGTCCCCGTGTTAGCCTGTTTCTTTCCTTGACAAGATGAGTGAGGTCTAGGTTGAAAGGCAGAAACTACCAAGACAGCTACAGTATTTGAAGATGACCACTTACCTACCGGAGCCTCTGACGTCCCACTCGATTGCTACACAGACTTGGAAGACACAGCACTGGGGAACCAAGGAGGGGAAACTTTAAGTCACCTAGAAAGTGACGTCACAACCATCCTGAGATTTCTGAAGAAAACAAAAATGTCCAAGAATGTGTTGGGGGTTGCTGTTAATTAAAGTGGCTCTGGTTGGAAGTGAAAACTTTACTCAGAATGTCTAAGTAGCAGGAAAAGATGGGCTCTGAAACAAGGGATATCGGTCCATCTTCTCAGAAACTTCTTTTCTTTTAATTAACAGCTTGAGAATAACTGTTCATTAGATGTTTCATTGCCAGCATCCTTATGTCTTTCATATCCCTAGAGTTTAAATTAATAATGTTGGGAATGTTGCCAAAAAAGCAAATGTTTCATATGGTCATTTAATTTCAAATTCAGCATCAATCACGAACTCTTATCCCTCCTTCTCTTCTATAAAGCATCTTCCCAGCAAATGTCACTCATCAACTAAAAAGAAAAGTGAGATAAGGTTTTTGTAATGACCAATTCAGTAAAGACATTGAATAGTCTTCAAGGACACTACAGCAGGCAGGTGTTTGTTTGTTTTTTTCCTGAAAGTTTAATAAATGTAAAAATTTGATTTATGGTAAGTGTTGCCATTAAATCCTTCTGAATACATGATTAGATTTATCAAGGGTTCTCATTTTTAGCAATAACACACCACTTCAAAATAAGAAATTTCTTTATTTTTTAAAAGTACAATTCATTTTAGAGTAATTGAAAACTCCTTGTCACATGACTGTAATTCAAATGAAAACTTGTAGACCTTCATATTCCCATTTGCTCTGTGAAGATGTTAGATGCAGAGTTCTAGTGTAAAACTTTTTACAACTTCCTGAAATTGAAGTAAAAGTGACTCTGATTACCAATGCCATACCATCCCACCAATCTTAAATTGAGTGTTAAAACATGAGTTATATGTGGCGCCACATTATTAACTATATTCACTTCTTTTTCACATTGTAATGTATCATAACTGATTCCACACTTCTACAAATTGTTTGTTTTTTTTTTTTGATTTTCCGAGGTAGGGTCTCACTCTAGCTCAGGCTGACCTGGAATTCACTATGGAGTCTCAGGGTGGCCTCAAACTCATGGCGATCCTCCTATCTCTGCCTCCCAAGTGAAGGTGTGTGCGACTACGCCCGGCTTACAGCATTATTTTAATAGTGGTATAGTAAATGCTAATATAAATACAATCATTTTGATTAGTTCTTATACGAGCCATTTTAGACATCAGTATAGTAGAAATGGATAACTATGATCACATCTTGGAAAGCTTTCTGAAGGTAGATTCCACCACAAAGGGCAGAAATCCACAAGGTCAATGAACTACTAGATGAATTTTCTAGCATTTTCTTTTTTCTCCCTAGTTAGGGTCTCTTTCTCAGAAGTACAGATGTGTGTGTGTGTGTGTGTTTACTTCTACACACACACACAGTACTGAACTACTAAAATAGATGTGTCAATCACACCATAATTATTACTTTCATTATCACATACTAAACATCAATGTATTTTTGTCAGAAATTGCATATATTGAGTTATGACAGCTTTATTGTATAATGGTACACCCCCGTTATAATGCCAGCCAACTATAAAAAGTAGTTTTCTGGTAGCATCATGCTCTGAGGTCTAAGATTATTGCATCATTGTGCTGGTGGCAAAGAAGTAAATGAATGTCAATTGAATATCAGATAAGATAAAAATCCATCATTTTACATAAAGAAATTGAGGATACTACTCTCAAAAATTTCTTTCAATCACAAAGTAAATTTTCTTTTCTTTTTCTTTTGGTTTTTCGAAGTAGGGTCTCATTCTAGCCGAGGCTGACCTGAGATTAACTACATAGTCTCAAGGTGGCCTCGAACTCACAGTGATCCTCCCACCTCTGCCTCCCGAGTGCTAGGATTAAAGGTGTGCACCACCATGCCCGGCTAAAAAAGTAAAATTTCTAGCAAGCACCTTTAAATGTTGAGCCAGCTTCCTGAGTTCCTGACTGTTGCATTCATGACCTTACAGTGAACACCAGCAACCCCCACTGAGAATGGAGAGGGTAGAGGAGAGGGGACATAAATGTGCAACATGATGGGAATGTGAGCAATATGTTCATACAGTAAAGTCCATAACAGTAAAAACTAATTAAAAATAAAAATAACCCCAAAATAAATTTCACTGGCCACTAAGTGTTCGAGTCTGAGAGCTCTCTCATTCCCTTCTTAGTCCCAGCCCTACCAACCTGTCCATGTTAACTCTAGGACTGTCTCCTGCTGTGGTAATTGAGTATGGCGTTCTGGGATAAGAGGAGAGGAGGGGAAACCACCATGCCCTCAGCCCACATCTCTGCCCACCACCCAAGGCAGCTCCCTAACAGAGCAATTTTTCCTCTCTTCCCATCAGACCCTCTCCCCGGCCCATCATCACTCTCTTTTTGGCTCTCCTGCTACAGGTGCATGCAACCCCCTTTATCTCCTCCTCTCTGTTGGACTCACCCCCTTTCTCCCTTCCCTTCCCCTCCCCTGCCTTGCCTCCCCTCCCACTTATGCCCTCCCCTCCCCTTCCGTTCTCTTCTCTTCTTTTTCTTGGCCCCCCATGTGAACCCTACAGTCTAACACTAAGTGTCAAACATTTTTTTTTTTATTTTAAGCAGAAGCATACTAGTAAATAAAATAGAAACCACTTATAGTTACCTAGAGCTAAGACTAGAATGCTGGTGAGGATTGCATAGATAAAACTGGGTTAGAGAAACAGATAATGAACATTTCTGAACACAGAAAATAAGAAGCACCAGAGGTCACAAAAAAGAAGGTATGAGGGGAAAAAACAAATCAGGGGCAATTAGGGAGGTTTTGAGGCAAAGAGGAGCAGGTTGCCCAAGGCTGCAGTCCTGACCTCCTGCAGCCACGGTTCTCACCCTAAGCTCGGGTGGGGGGTTAGTTTGACAGCTCACCAGCGAGGAAATCTGTTTTTATTTTCACTCTGCAGTTGGGGCGTGCTTGAACTGGAACCTATTCTGAGAGGACTTCTGTTGTTTCTGACTGAGACTTGCGGGGATCTGGAAACAAGGAACATTCTCAAGGCAGGACACCGGCGACACTCAGCAGGAGTTTCTAGGCCAGAAACGACCAGGTGAGGCACTAGTGGAGAGGAGAGGGGAGGGCAGGTGACACGAGGCTCTTCCTTAGAACATACAGTAGTTGGTGGTCGGTGGCCCTATCTCGTGTAGAACACCACAAACCCCATAACCTGAGGAAACCTGGAGTCTTGTAGATGCTAAACTCTTAATCAGTGGATTCTTCAGCCTCTGGTCAGCTGTGGTCCCCCGTGGTTTGGAGATGGTGAGGTTGTGATAACGGACCTGAGTCACCAGCTGTAAAGCTAAGCTCAGCCATCAGAGATCCTGCTGTAAAAGAAGAGACGCTCCTCATAGTGGGAAAGATAAAGTATTTCATCTCTTAGCTACTCCTCCCTCCACCTGACTCAACTTCTTACTTCCATATCCATCTATTTCTTTCTGTCTTTCTCCCCCCTCCCCTTGTTTTCTTTTTTTTTAAAATTTATTTTTATTTATTTATTTATTTGGCAGAGAAAGTGGGGGAGGGGAGAAAGAATGGGCACACCAGGGCCTCCAGCCACTGCAAATGAATTCCAGACGTGTACATCTGGCTAACATGGGTCCTGGGGAATCGAACCTGGGTCTTTTGGCTTTGCAGGCAAATGCCTTAACCACTAAGCCATCCCTCCAGACCCCCTTGTTTTCTTTATTTATTTTTTCTTTCTGCCCTTTGGGGTGTTCCTGAAATACAGGGACTTTTAGTATGTATCATTTGTATTTCATCTTCTTTGTTTAGAAGGCATTTATGTTTGTGATTCTGTTTCTCACATTTGTCTATTTTCTTCACATATTTTATGTACAACCAGAGTTTTTACTCTCTGGTTTCTCTGTTTCTTCCTTTCTTCTTCTTTTTCCTTTATCTAAATTAACCTTACGTTTCTTATCTGCTCCTTCTTTTCATCCACCTCTCTTTATTTTGTTCAATAGTTATTTCTTCTCTGACCTTAAATTTTAACTTCATGAGCCCCCCAACACCTCATCACTGAAGCAGACCCAACATGGCTCAGGGAAATTTTGCGGAAGAGGGGGCGGAAAGAATGTCAGAGCCACATGTTGGGTCATGATATGCAGAGACATTTAGCTTACCCATAACTGTGGGCTAACTCCACAATGCATGACCCGTATACCTCAACAAGGAGGGGCTAAGGGGAGGGGTAGGTCATGGATGAGCCTAATAATGGTACCAAACTGACTGTAATAAAAATAAAAATGAAAAAAAAAATTTAACTTCATAATATCCTCTACATGATTTGGACTCTTGTCAACTCCATCTAGATTTTAACTGTGCATCTATATCAGGTTTGGAGTAGAGTTGTTGACATTACACTAATTTGTTTTCCCCTTTTTGGAGCCCTCAAGAAGAGAAGACACATCAAGAAGAGTCCCATATAAAACCAGAAGATATTGCTATCCCAAAGATGCGTCAATCATAATTTGAGCACAAACAGATGAAATATGAAAATGCAAGGTAATATGACTCCTTCAAAAGATCACAACTTCTCAACAATCAAATTCAATGGCATTAAACTGGGCAAAATGCCAGACTAAAGTTCAAAACTTTAGTCATAAAAATGATCAATGATGAACAAAATGAGAAGGTCAACTCAAGACCTAAATAAGAAAGTGGGCAACACTGATGAGAAACCCAGCAATATGGGGGTGAAATTTAGCAAAGAAATTAAGCTTTGGCAAATAATCAAATAAAAACAATGGAAAGTGAAACCAATAGATTAAGTCAGCCAGAAGAAGTTATATCAAGGATTGAAGAATTTATACATTCAATTTATACATTCATGCATTAATAAAAATTAAACATAGGGGCTGGAGAGATGGCTTAGCGGTTAAGCCTGCAAAGCTAAAGGACCCAGGTTCAACTCCCCAGGACTCATGTAAGCCAGATACACAAGGGGACTAACGCATCTGGAGTTCGTTTGCAGTGGCTGGAGGCCCTGGTGCATCCATTCTCTCTCTCCCTGCCTATTTCTGTATAGATCTCTCTGTCAAATAAATAAATAAAAATAAAATATTTAAAAAATTAAACATAGGTGCTGAAGAGATCACTCAGTGATTAGAGTGCTTGCTTGCAAAGCAACACTTGGCCTGGGTTTGATTCCTCATTACTCATATAAACCCAGACGCACAAAGTGGCACATATGACCAGAATGCATTTGCAGTGGCAAGAGGCCTTGGCATGCCCCCTCTCTGCTTGCAAATAAATAAAAATATTTAAAAATAAAAATATTAAACATAAATATAACTTGAAACCAGACCTATCCAAGAAACAGAGATGAAAATTAACAGTATAAAAACATTATTCAATGGAACTATAGCAGAAATTTTCTCAAACTTATGATTAACAATTAGAGTTTTAGTGGTAAAAGCCATATATAATCTGAAGTAGATTTGAACAGAATAGTTCTCCATGAAACATAGTTACAATGCTAAGAGCAAAGATCAAATAGTTGGTAACAAAAACTGCAAGAGAAAAATGTCAACTCACATAGAAAGGTAATCTCATAATATCAGACCTCTCAGCAGAAACAAACAAAAAAGCCAGGAAGACATGAACAGTGTATTTAAAAAGGTGAAATTAGCCATGTGTGATGGCGCATGCCTTTAATCCCAGCACTTGGGAGGCAGAGGTAGGAGGATCATCGTGAGTTCAAGGCCACTCTGAGGCTATATAGTGAATTCCAGGTCAGCCTGGACTAGAGCTAGACCCTACCTTGAAAAACCAAAACAAACAAACAAAAAAATAAAAATAAAAACAGGTGAAATTACATAATGTCATACAAAATTATGTTGTACAGCAAAGATATCCTTCAAAATTGAGTAAAGGTAATAATCTGTGTCTAGCCAACACTTCCTCATTTTAATAAATTCAGCAACCACTTTTGGCAAAGTCATGCAGGATGGTAGATGCCAGGCATGACCCCAGGAGGACAGGTGTGTATTGCATTTCTAATTCCATAGGCTAATGTTTCTTACTTGCTCTGGATAATACTGGAGGGATTTTTAAGCATCTGATTTCTCCCCATTATGAAGAGTAAGAATAATCTCATCACACATTTATGTCTTTATCATGGGCAACAGAAATTAAAATTAAACCCCATTTTCATGTGGTATGTGCTAAGGAAAATAGCTCACCGGTGAGAAGGGATTATAGGTATAAAAATGGAACCACCGACAGGCTGACTGGCATGAGCAAAGCTGCCTAGTGTGAAGGATGGGTGCACATTCGGGAGAGTAGGTGTAAGTTGCAGAACAGCTATTGACAATTACTTCCAAGCATCCCAGAGCCTCTCTGTAGTAATATTTCATAGGTTTTTAAAAACCAAGTAAGAACTTTGCATTCTCTTTTATGACACTTACTGAGAACAGCCCGTCTATGAGCCTTTTCATACACAGATCCAAATTATCCTGAGAAATATGGCTATAAAATTTAAAAATATGGAGCTAGAGAGATAGTTCAGCAGTTAAGGCTGCTTGCCTGCAAAGACTAGTGACCCGAGTTTGTGTTTTCCCAGTACCCACATAAAGCCAGATGCATAATCTCTCTCTCTCTCTCTCCACTGTCTCTCTCTCTCGATGCAAATAAATAAAATATTTAAAAAATATCAATTAGTAATGTATCAACAATAGTCATAAAACAGAAAATAATAAAACTACGTAGGGGCTGGAGAGATGGCTTAGCAGTTCAGGCACTTGCCAATAAAGTCTAAAGACCCAGGTTCGATTCCCCAGTACCCACGTAAGCCAGATGCATAAGGTGGTACACGTGTCTGGAGTTTGTTTGCAGTGGCTAGAGGCACTGGTATGCCTATTGTGTCTTTTCTATCTGTCTTTTTCTCTCTCTCTCTCAAATGTTGGAGAAGCATAACCAGGGGGACCTGGGAGGAGGCCCTGAGATTACAGCACATGCGCGACTGTGAGCTAAACTAAACCCCGCCTAAATACACGGACACCGCTGACGCAGGAAACGAGCCACTGAAAAAGGGACAACACAATGCCAAACAACAAAAGGACCAGTGGGAAGCAGGGAAGGGGTATACGAAAGGACCAATGGGAAGCGGGGATATATAGAGATGTCTGTTTTCCTCTCAGCTTCTCACCTGACCCCCTGAGTCTGTGTTGTTGACTCTGCACCTTCTTACCCCCACCCCCAAGGGCTGTTGTGGGCGGGGGTGGGGTGGGGGGGAATCCAACAACACTCAAATAAATAAATAAAAACAAAAAATTTAAAACTATGTAGAGTATGATATGAATTTAAAAATTAGAGTAAAAATAGAATTCTTGAATGGATAAAATGAAAGGGCAAAGGATTAAAAAAAAAAAGAATGATTTCCCAGTAATGAAGGGAAAGGAAAAGAAGCCATAAAAGCATTTTTATTGATTGTTTATTTGAGAGATAGATAGATAAATAGATAGATAGATGAGTAGGGGTGTCCCAGACCTTCCGGCACTGTCATTGCAAACGAATTCCAGACATCTGGACCATTTTTTGCATCTGGTTTTATGTGGGTGCTGGGAATCAAACACAGAGCATGAGGCATTGCAAAATAGCGCCTTTAACTGCTGATACATGTCTCCAGCCAATAAAAGCTTTTTTTTTAAAGCAATAACATAATGAGTTCAATGCCATCTTGGCATACATAATATGTTCTAAAAAAAATCCCAACAAAACAAACAAACTAACATACAACAATAAAACCCAGTTATTCCAAAGTGTAAACAAAATTACATGTGTATGACAGAAAATAAAAACCAAAGCATGAAACCTTTTTAATATGATAAAGTAACAATATTATTAAAAGTAAAGAAAGACAGGGCTGGAGAGATGGCTTAGCGGTTAAGGTGCTTGCCTGCAAAGCCAAAGTACCTCGGTTTGATTCCCCAGGACTTACGTAAGCCAGATGCACAAGGTGGCACATGCATCTGGAATTCCTTTGCAGTGGCTGGAAGCCCTGGCGTGCCCATTCTCCCTCTCTCTCTCTCTCTCTCTCTCTCTTTCTCTCTCAAATAAGTAAATAAAACAAAATAAAAAAGTAAAGAAATGCATAAGAAATACAAGAGGCAAAGAAAAACATTTAAAAGATCAAGATGAAGTGGTTTCTTTACGGCTCATTAAAAGTTAAACATGTCCATACACAGGAGGAAAAGTCAGTTGAATTTGTGGACTATTTATTGTCTTTTCTATAAAGTTGTGGACTTGGATCCACAAATGTTGGATGCCTGCCAGTGCAGGCAAGTGTTTTCTATGAAATTTTGGACTGTTTTCTTTGCTATGAATATGTGGACTACTGCCTTTTTATGTTTTGCTTTTTCTTCTTCTTTTTTTTTGGGGGGGGGGGAAAGGATCTCAGTGTAGCCCACGCTGACCTGGCACTCTGTAATCCAGACTGGCCTGAACTCACAGCAGTCCTTCTACCTCTGCCTCCTAAATGCTGTGATTAAAGGCGTGGTGCTGCTAATGAGTGTATAATACTGGACAAGGGTCTGCTGTGGGCCAGAGCTGTCTTCAGTCTACTTACTTCCCAACCGTGCACTCTAGCGGCCTCTGCTGGCCACTCTTGTCTTGGCACGCTGTGGGCTTCCACCTCCCAGGACTTCCCAGTTTGTACTTCTGCGGTCGCTAATGTTTTAGCTGCAGGGTGTCCCAAGTAACTTGGGAGTGGGAAAAGCAGCCGCAGCACTGAAACCTATACAGGCACGACTATCTTCATACCTTCAAAACTCATTAAGCGGGCTGGAGAGATGGCTTAGCGGTTAAGGCATTTGCCTGCAAAGTCAAAGGACCCAGGTTCAATTCCCCAGTACCCATGCAAGCCAGATGTACAAGGTGGCACGTGCATATGGAGTTTGTTTGCAGTGGCCAGAGACCCTAGTGTGCCCATTCTCTCTCTCTCTATCTGCCTCTTCTCCCTCTCTCTGGCAAATAAATATATATTTTTAAAATTAACCATTTGTAAAGTGGAAAATCTAGGCCAGTCACCCAGTTGTGAAGGTGCCACATTTCTAAGCATCACCCTAATCTAGACCAGCTGCTTTTGCTTCCCTAGTCACAGTCTTCATCAAAGACTGATCTGCTTTGGCATGCTAGCTTCTTCTTACGCATATTTCATATCAGTGGAATCTTAACCATTCATTGACTTTTTATCTGGTTTCCATGAGTTCTCACTTATGTGTGCTGGGCTGGGCTTTTATGTCAGCAACCCCTCTCCCTGTTCTATAAATAACCCCAATAAATTTATTGATCATCTGACCAAACATCTGTTTGCATCTCCCAGGGACAAAGTTTCTCGTGACAGTGATGAATGCCGGTGCTTAGCCAGGTCTCTCATTTTCCTACACCCAGGACCCTGGGCCCTGAAACAGGGCTGCACACAGTTAAGGTAGTTCTTCCCACATCTATTAACATAATCAAGACCATCCCTTGCAGATCTACCCAGAGACTAACATGTTCTGTATTATCTTCCATAATCAATATAAACTATCACAACATGTTTCTGCTGAGTATGTCAAAGGCTGTTATATATGTTTATGGTATGTTTGTAATGGCATCTGTATCCACATCACTGTGGTAGAGACCCAGCTCATGATGGTTGGTATCATCAAATCTTATATTCTGCTTTCTGGAGGTCTCTGTTTAATGTTGCTTCATCTAGTGAGGCTAAACTTAATTTCACATTTTAAGTGCTACATAGCATAAAATTGTACACGAAAGTGGGAAAGAATGTTAAAAGGCATGAATACTTTGTGTCGTGTTTAAAACAGGTCAAACATACCTATGCCCTCAAACATTGTTTCTTTATGGGAAAAACTAAAAGATCATTTTTTTGAGGGGGGGGGTTCGAGGTAAGGTTTCACCCTAGTCCAGGCTAACCTGGAATTCACTATGTAGTCTTAGGGTAGCCTCGAACTCGTGGTGATCCTCCTACCTCTGCCTCCTGAGTGCTGGGATTAAAAGCGTGTACCACCAAGCTCAGCTCCTCTCTGGCTCTTTGAAATGTATAGAATACTATTATTATCTATAGTAAATTTTTCTGTCACTTGGTACACATGCTTAAGTATTCTCTTCCATCTCCTTACTTTTCCTAGCCTCTAGTAACCACCATTCTAGTCTCAACTCCTATGAGATAATTTTTTTTAGACTACATATGAATGAGATTATGTTACTTATCATTTGGGCCTGTCTTAGTTCACAGTGGTTTCTAATTCCACTCATGCTGGCACCACTACAGAATTCACGTTTGAAGTGAAATAATGTGCTGTGTATATGTTTCCCATCTTTATCCATTCGCCAAATGATGTAAACTTGGGTTGCCTACGTGTGTGGGCTGTTGTGAGTCCTACTGCAATGGAAAAGGCAGAGCAATATCATATTGATTAGATTAAAAATGTCATTCCCTGTGAATACCTAAATACTCAGCCATGAGATATCTGACTAATGTACTACTTCTATCTCTTAAGGTTTTGTGGTTGTTTTTAAATTAAGAAACTTCCCTGCTACTTTCTATAATTGTACTGATGAACAAGCAGTGTGGTAAGAGTTCCCTTTCCTCTTCAACACTCGCGGCCCTAATCACAGCCTGGTGATGTAGCCTTTATGACAGGGTGAAAGTCATACTTTCTTGTGGCTCTGATATGCCTTCTTCTAGGGAATGTTTGTTAACCTATTGAGATCTGTGAGCCATTTAAAAATTTTTTTTTTCTGTCAAATTTTTAGAGTTCCTAATATTTTCTTAGCATCAACTCCTTCCCGATACAGTTTTAGAATATTTTGTCCTAGTCACAGGGTTGTCTCTTTACTGACTGTGTTGAATGTTTCTTTTGCCATATAAAAATTTTTATCCCCGGGTGTGGTGGCGCACGCCTTTAATCCCAGCACTTGGGAGGCAGAGGTAGGAGGATCGCCGTGAGTTCGAGGCCACCCCGAGGCTCCATAGTGAATTCCAGGTCAGCCTGAGCTAGAGTGAGACACCCTACCTCGGGAAAAAAAAAAAAAAAAAAACCTTTTATCCTGGGCTGGGGAGATGGCTTAGCAGTTAAGGCACTTGCCTGTGAAGCCTAAGGACCCAAGTTTGATTCTCCAGGTCCCACGTAAGCCAGATGCACATGGTGGCACATGTATCTGGAGTTCGTTTGTGGTTGCTGGATGCCCTGGCATGCCTATTCTCTCTGTCTCTCTCTCTCATGTTGTTGATGTGCTATGTCATTGTGATAAAAAAAAAAAAATCTTTCTCATGAGCTGTTGGATTGAGTTTGCTGGGAGTTTGTTTTGGATTTTAGATTTATCAGAATATTGAATGATACTTTTGTGCTCTTAGATGATTTTTATATTAGAGTACTGGCAGCCTCAAAGGAAGTTTGGAGGAATCCCTCCCTTTTCTGTGTTTTGGAATAACTCAATCATAATTAGTGCTATTTCTTCTTTAAATGTTTAAAGCCATGTGATACTGAGGGCATTTTTTCCTTTGATGGTAAATATTTCATTATTAATGCAGCATCATTATTTAGCTTTAGTTTAGCTTGTGTAGCAGTTTTTATGAGAGAGAGAGAGAGAGAATTGGCATGATAGGACCTCCAGCCGTTGAAATTTAATTCCTCCAGACATGTGCACCACCGTGTGTGAATGCATGACCTTGCGCATGTATCACCTCACGCATCTGGCTTATGTGGGATCTGAGGAGTCAAACATGGGTCCTTAGGCTTTGCAGACAAGTGCCTTAACTGCTAAGCCATCTCTCTAGCTCTTGTGTAGGCTTTTAATATCTTCATAATTCAATCCTAGTAAGGTGCATGTGTCCAAGAATTTATCTTTTCTAGATTATAGAATCTTCATGTCTATGGTTATTAATAATAATCCATATTGACTCTGTATTCCTGTGGTATTAATTGTAAAGTTTCCTATTTTATTAGTGTAGCTAAGAGTTTGCTTATTTTTTTCATGACCATCAAGCCCTGGCAATTCTCCAGTCTCTAATCCCCCACAGGGCTGGGGTTATCAGTAGACAGGCCCATAAGCAAATTTTTAAATTTTTTTTAAATTTTGTTTGGTTTTTCAAGGTAGGGTCTCACTCTAGCCCAGGCTGACCTGTAATTCACTATGGAGTCTCAGGGTGGCCTTGAACTCACGGTGATCCTCCTACCTCTGCCTCCTGAGTGCTGGGATTAAAGGTGTGTGCCACTGCGCCTGGCAAATTTTTGAAAACTGCAGTATTATCTTTTGTGAAAAGTATAATGAAAATATAAGTTAATATGAAGAAAAGCTTTGTAAACAATACAAAAACATGAACACCAAACAACATGAATCTATATAGTCCTGGGAAATGGCTCAGTGGTTGAAGGAGAATTGCCCAGGCTTAATGGTCAATGATAAAGCCATTCCAACCAATAAACAGCAGCTCCGGGTTCAATGAGAGATACCACCCTTTTAAAATTTAAATTTTGGGCTGGAGAGATGGCTTAGTGGTTAAGGAGCTTGCCTGCAAAGCCAAAGGACCAAGGATCAATTCCCCAGGACCCCCGTAAGCCAGATGCACAAGGTAGCACATGTGTCTGGAGTTCATTTGCAGTGGCTGGAGGCCCTGGAGCAACGATTCTCAATCTCTCTGTCATTCTATGTGCCTCTTGCTCTCTTTCTCCCTTCCTCTCATAAATAAATAAATATTTTTTTAAAAATTTAATTTTTTATCTGATTAAATGGCTGCTCCTCAATTTTGAAATCCCTTCATCTGCAATCTTTTATTATATGTCTTCACTTTCAACCTATACATTTCCTTAAGAGATAAAGTATGTTTCTTTTAAGCAAAAAGCAGTTGGATCTTTTCATTTATCCCTTTGCTGGTACAAAGCACATGGCCAAAAGCAGCTGATGGGAGGAAAGTTATTTATTTTGGCTTACAGTCTCTAGAGGACGCTCCACGATGGCAGGGGAAAGATGGCAGAGAGACTGGACGTCACCTCCTTGCCACACCAGGTAGAAAACAGCAGCAGGAGAGTGAGCCAGGCTCCAGCAAAGGGAAGCTGGCTATAATGTTCCTAAACCAGCCACCACCAACACCCCTTCCTCCACCTCCCAAAGTGCCATGGGGGGCACCCAACTCAAATCATTACAATAACACTATTTCTTTTCACTGGAGAATCTGACTTATTTACATTTATGGTAATTATCAACAGGCTATGCTAGTTACTACAGCTACAGATGACTTGCTTCCAAGTTTTATTGAGGTTTCTTGTCATTTTCTTGTAGTTCTTCTTTGTGATTAAGTCATTTACCCTGATATTTTCTTCTAATTCCCTGCTTATATTATAGGTTTTGCTATTGTAGTTTCTTTTGTATTCTTGGGAATAAAAGAATATTTTAATGATTACAAGCTGTTTTTATATAGTAAAATGACACAAATCAAATAGGCACAAAAGGAATGGTATACTAAGAGAATTTTACAATTGCACTCCACTCTTCCTTATAATTTTAATATCTCAATTTAAATCTTCTTATATTGCCAATTCTCTAACATATCTGTGTAGTTATTATCATTGCTACTTTTAGTCTTCATGCTGAAGATGAATGACCAAATTGAAATATTAAAGCATTCTGATTTTTTTTTTTTTTTTTTTTTTTTTTTTTTTTGGTTTTTCAAGGTAGGGTCTCACTCTAGCCCAGGCTGACCTGGAATTCACCATGGAGTCTCAGGGTGGCCTCGAACTCACGGCGATCCTCCTACCTCTGCCTCCCGAGTGCTGGGATTAAAGGCGTGCGCCACCACGCCCGGCTTTTCCTGATTTTAAGTATATAAATATACTTCCAGTAAGTTTTATGCCTGTCGTGTTTTCTCCTTGCTGTGCAATGGCTCTTCCTTTAAGGTTGATCAACATTCTTGGGCATTTCTTACAGGAGTGTTCTGAAGGAGATCTAGTCTTTCAGGCTTTGTGTGTAAGATGTTTATTCGACCTCCATTTCTAAAGAACATTCTTGGGCATTTCTTACAGTTCTCTGAAGGAGATCTAGTCTTTCAGGCTTTGTGTGTAAGATGTTTATTCGACCCCCATTTCTAAAGAATAGGGTTTCTGTGTATACCAGTTTCAGTTGGAAGGTTCATTTCTTTCATTACTATAAAAATCTCACAATCCTTTCTCCTATAAGGTTTCTGCTGAAAAGCCAACTTGATTATTTTTTAAATATATTTTATTTATTTATTCTAGAAAGAGGTAGAGAGAGAGAGAGAGAGAGAGTGAGAACGAACGCACCAGGGTCTCCAGCCACTGCAAACGAACTATAGATGCATGCGCCTCCTTGTGCATCTGGCTTACGTGGGTCCTGGGGAATCAAACCGGGGACCTTTGGCTTTGCAGGCACTTGGGAGGCAGAGGTAGGAGGATCACTGTGAGTTCGAGGCCACCCTGAGACTACAGAGTAAATTCTAGCTCAGGGTGGGCTGGAGTGAGACCCTACCTCAAAAACAAACAAAAAAAAGATATGATAACAGAAAAGTCCTTGAACATAGAACAATATATAAGTCACACTTGTGAGATCAAAGGTCACTAGGCAGATTCAACTCAAACAAGACTATACTGAGAAATATTTAAATATTTTATTTATTTACTTATTTGAGAGTGAGAAGGAGGTAGATAGAGAGAGCATGGACATGCCAGGGTCTCCAGCCACTGCAAAAGAATTCCGGATGCATGTGCTACTATGTACATCTGGCTTATATGGCTACTAGGGAATTAAAGCTGGGTCCTAAGGATTAACAGGCAAGCACCTTAACTGCTTGGCTCAGCCCCTGAGAAACATTTTAACTTTATAGGAGAAAGGATCATGAGATTTTGCTCTAACTTGCCTCAAAACAATCAAGTAGGGGGCTGGAGAAGATGGCTTAGCAGTTAAGGTGCTTGCCTGTTAATCCTTAGGACCCAGCTTTAATTCCCTAGTAGCCATGTAAACCAGATCTTGTAGGGACTATATACTTAGATAGTGTTTTCAATCCAGCCACTAAAACCTTTTCATTAGTCAATTTAACCCATTTATTTGGAAGGTAATTCTGACGGGTTAGAATTTATTAGCATCATCTTGTTGATTTCCTATTTTTATCTTCTATGTTTTTTGTTTTTGTTTTGCTCTTTTTTATTTAGTTGAGACAGAAAGAAACAGAGAGAGAAAAAGGCAGAGAGAGAAAGAATGGGCTCTGCAGGGTCTTCAGCTGCTGCAAGGAACTCCAGATGTGTTCGCCCCTTGTGCGCATGTGACATTGCATGCTTGCATCAATGTGTGCCTGGCATACATGGGACCTGGAGATTAGAACATTAGTTCTTAGGCTTTGCAGGCAAGTGCTTTAACTACTGAGTGATCTTCCAGCCCTGTTTTGCTCTTGTTTTTATTTATTTGCAAGGAGAGAGAGATAGAGAAAAGAAACACAGACAGAGAGAATGTGCATGCCATGGTCTACAGCTGTTGCAAATGAACACCAGATGCATGTGCCACGCTGTGATCTGGCTTTACATGGGTACTGGGGAATTGAACCTGGGTCCTTAGGATTTGCAAGCAAAGCACCTTAACTGCTGAGCCATCTCTCCAGCCCCTGTTTTGCTCTATTGTTTCCTGTGATTACATGAGTGTTTTCCTTAGTCTTGTTTGCAGTAGTCATAGGCATTACTTGACATACCTGGTAAGTATAGCTAGCTATATTGAGTGAAAAGAAATGAATTTGATTACATAAAAATACACTTCCCCTTATTTTGTGCTTGACATTACACATACATATTATACAGCTGTGAACAAATTATTGTGAGCTGGAGAGATGGTTGTGTGGTTAAGGCACTTGTCTGTGAAGCCTAAGCACCCATGTTCAACTCTCCAAGTCCCACATAAGCCAGACGCACAAGGTGACAGAAGCATGCAAGTTTGCACATGTGCAAAAGGTGGCACACACATCTGGAGTTTGATTACAGTGGCTGGAGGCCCTGGCAAGCCAATTCTCTCTCATTCTCTCTCTTTCTGTCTCTCTGCCTGTCTCTCTGTCATAAAAAGAAAGGCCAGTCTGTTGCGTTTGTCTCAAAAAAGATTGAGGGCTTCATGGGATTTTGCTTCATGGCTTGAGAGAGCTGCTGACGTTAGGTAATGCATGGCAGGGTTAGCTTCCCGCAAGGCAGTCCTGAGAGGCCTTTGTGTGAAGATGTGAAGATAAGCCCAGGTTGCAGTAATGACCCAAGGACATCGGAGATGCTGGGACCATGGGATACCTGCTAAGGAAAACAGTGGGCTGGGAGTGGATTATACTCAAGAGAGTGGCTATGTGATGTGCACTGCAGGAACAGAGATGGAAGGTTGGAAGCCTTTCAGAGCTCACATGATTTCGTTATGACTCCCAGGTATGGGTATGAAGCTGTAGGTTGGTATTTGTTCTGCTGATGTCAGTCTTGCTTTAGTCTAATGTTTACTTGGTACGCCTTATTCCTCTCTTTTGAAATGGGCTATCATATGTTTTCTTTTATTTTATGAAGGTGTTGAATGTAAAATATCCTCCATATATTTGGTCCTCAGCTGGTGGGACTGTTTGGGAAGTTAGTGGAAGCTTTAGGAAATTGAACATTGCTGGAGAAATTAGCTTACTGGGAATTGAGCCTGAAGGTTTTATGACTTGGCCTCACTTCTGCTCATCTCTGCTTCCTAGCTCTAATGTGACAAGCCAGCTTCCCTGCCTCCTCTGCCACAGAAATTGCTCTCAATAGTGTAAGTCAAAAAAAAAAAATTCTCACTCTGAATTCCTTCCTATCACAGAAACAAGAAGGTAACTAATAGATAAGCATTAATGTCTTTATTAATTCTATTACTTGGCAGTAGTGATTAGTAATAAATAAGCACAGGAGGTCATATTTGTTTTGATATGTTATGTTATGGTAATGGGAGAGAAGGATTATATTGCATGATCATATATTTTTATTTATTTATTTGAGAGAGATACAGAAATACGGAGAGGGAAAGAGAGAGAGAGAGAGAGAGAAAGAATGAGAATAGGCATGCCAGGGCCTCTAGCCACTGCACTCCAGATGCATGCGTCCCCTTGTGTATCTGGTTCACATGAGTCCTGGGGAATAGAACCTGGGTCCTTTGGCTTTGCAGGTAAGCACCTTAACTGCTAGGCCAGTCTCTCCAGCCCCTTCAGATATTTTTATTCCTATTTCTTCAGCTCTATTTGTTACTATTGTTATTTTCATTAAAGGTATTTTGACTATACCCAATCATTATAATGAATATTTAATGGCTATTTGTATATCCCCTTTTATAGTTGCCTATTTCAATCATTTCCCATTTTAATTAGGTAATTTTGTTGATGTTGTCTGTGCTTTGATATTTTGCCAGACATTTTCTTCATGGGTCAATGTTGGCAAATATTTCCCTTTTGTACAAAAATGTACTCAAAATCTATAAAGCATCTATATGTAGGATATTAATCTTAAACTGGCAGAAAATATAGTGAGAGATCAGTGCATAGTCTCATTCTCCTGAACAGGGATAAATAGATGGCCAACACCTTTTACTGAAGAGAATGCCACTTTCCAATGAATGTTTCAAGAGCCCTTGTTAGAAATTAGTGGATAACAAATCTATGGATTTACTTCTGTATTTTGCATTTTATTCCTTTGGTGTGTGTGTGTGTTTTGAGGGCTAGTACCATACTTTTTGTTGTTGTTTTAGATTTATAGAACATTTTGAACTCATGTCTTGTGATGCCTCCACTTTTGTTCTTTTCCCTCTGGGGTTTAAAAAAAAATTAAAATTTTATTAGAGAGAGAGAGAAAGACAGAGAGAGAGAGAGAGAGGCAGATAGCCTTCAGCTGCTGCAAACAAACTCCAGAAACATGCCTCACCTGTGCATCTAGCTTATGTGGGTCCTAGGAATCAAACCTGGGTCCTGCGGCTTTGTAGACAAGTGCCTTAACCACTAAGTAATCTCTGCAGCCCTTCAAATTTTAAGAAATTTATTTATTTGAGAGAAAGAGGCAGATAGAGAGGATGGTCCTTTTTAATTTTTTAAAATTTTATTCATTTGTTCTTTTATCAAGGATATTTTGTGGCTTTCATATGAGTTTGATATTATTGATTCTGTAAATCTCTTTCAGTAGTATACACATAATAACATGTTAAGTATCCAATAATAAATTATTATGAATATCAGATTTATTTCTATTTTTTTCCTTTTCAATATAATCAATAAATGATTTGCAGCTTTATGTTAGAGAGCATTTTCCATCTTCTCAACTGAACTTATTTCTATATCTATCTATCTATCTATCTATCTATATATATATATATATATATTTTTTTTTTTTGGTTTTTCGAGGTAGGGTCTCACTCTAGCCCAGGCTGACCTGGAATTCACTATGGAGTCTCAGGGTGGCCTCGAACTCACGGCAATCCTTCTACCTCTGCCTCCCGAGTGCTGGGATTAAAGGCGTGTGCCACCACGCCCGGCTTATTTCTATATATTTTATTGTTATTTAAATATTTTATTTTATTTATTTCCAAGCAGAGAGAGAGAGGGAGGGAGAGAAAGAGAAAGAGGGAGAAAGAGACAGAGAGAATGGATGCACCAGGGCTTCTAGCCACTGCAAACAACTCTAGATACATGCACCAATTTGTGCATCTGGCTAACCTGGGTAGTGAGGAACCAAAACCTGGTTGTTAGGCTTTGCAGGCAAGTGCCTTAACTGTTAAGCCATCTCTGCAGCCCTGTATTTTATTATTTAAGAAACAACTATGAATAGTATTTTTTCAATTCTTTTCTTAGTGAGCTCATTATCATATGTAAAAATGCTACTGATGTTTGAGTATTGATATTCTGATCTGTAACAGTAAAGTTACCATTGATATACTCTTATGCTAAAGTTTTACATACATGTATGTGTGTATGTATATGATCATGTTTGCCAAGTTGGGAAAATTAAAGTCCCTCTGCTCAAATTTTGAGTCTGCTTTCATTATTTTTTTTCCCCTCTCTTTTCTCATTGTTCTATCATAGGTCTTCTAGTAGTTTATTGAGTAAGCACATTGGATTTTAACATCCTTATCTTATAATAGATTTTAGAAAAAATATTTTCAACTTTTTTCTGTTTAGTGTATTATTAGAACTGTAAGTATGTAAAATATGACCCTAACTGTGTTTCTATACCTAACTTATTGAGAATATTTATCAATAAGCTTTGTCAAACTTTTTCAAATGTTTTGTGTACATACTGAGATGATAACATCATTTTTTTTCTTTGTTCTATTAATATAATAAATCATCCTATTACTGGATGAGGAGGATGGTTTCCCAGGAGGTGAATAATAGGTGTTTCATATTTTGGACAAAGAATTTAGCAAGACACAGGCAAGCAGTAGCGAGTGCAGAGACTTATGGCAAGTGAAAGTAAAAGCACAAGGTGCGCTCTACGGGCTGAGGAGACGTCTCAGCAGCTACAGACGCTTGTTTGCCAAGCCTGCCAGCCCAGGATCAATTCCCCAGTACCCACATAAAGGCTAGATGCACAAAGTGGTTCATGCTTCTGTAGTTTTTCTTTTGCAGTGGCAGGAGGCCCTGGTATGCCTATACTCTCGTTTTGTCTTTCTTTTCTTCCCCAACTCTCACAAATAAATAGAAAAATAAAAGTTAGGAAAAGTACCCTCCATATTGCAGAAGCAGGCTCAAGCAAGCATGAAGTGTAAATGGCCTCTCATCCCCGGACACCAGGGTTTTCTTCTATAAAAGGGAAATGTTGGGTTCTCTGAAAAGGGTGGATCTTGCTTTGACTAATGTAGGAGATTGATTTTGTGTGCCGGCCTGCGGCACGAAAGTCGAAACAGGCCTCGAAGGAGGGAGTGGGAATGAATCTGAGACAAGAACACAAGGAATGGAGACAAGACAAGTTCTGATCAAGGCTCCGGTTTATTCAGGCAGACATACGCTTATATACAGAAGATAGAACTTTTTGGACAATGCCTACATGACTAAGGTCAGCTTCACCAGGGTCGTATGTTAATCCCTCTGTTTCTGACGCCCACCCCACCTAGGCTGTATACTAAACAATGCCTTAGCATCAGACACCCACTCCACCTCAGCTGTATACTAAACAATGCCTTAGTATCAGGCGCCTTATCCTTATCGATAAGGCCTTTGTGTTAAGAGATTAGAGACCACCCTTAGCTTCCAAGGTCAAAGAGCAGCTGCAGCTCCCGACAATTTTGGAGAGTGTATAATTCTTTGTGTGGTTTGGGGCAATCTAAAGGATGGTCTGCCTCTTTTGTTAGGTCTAAAAGTTGGTTTCATAAATCACAGACATGTATCTATGACCCTACTTTCCTGTATCATTTACCCCTAAGCAGACATAATCTCCACACTTCTTTTTCTTTATTTATTTGAGTGACAGAGAGAGAGAGAGAGAGAAAATATGCAGGGACAGAGAGAGAGAGAAAGAGAGAGAATAGGTGTGCCAGGGCCTCTAGCTGCTGTAAATGAACTTCAGATGTGTGTGCCCACTTGTGCATCTGGCTTACGTGGGTCCTGGGAATTGAATCTGGGTCCTTTGGCTTTGCAGGCAAGCACCTTAACCACTAAGCCATTTCTCCAACCCTCCACACAATCTTTTACAAGAGGTTAATAGACAATATTTGTCTATAGGGCCAGAAGGAGAATCAGAAAGGGTCCTGATAATGGAAGCAGCCAAAATAAACATCAAGTACCAAATTTCAGACCATCGGCCTCATTATTGTGATAGCTTCTGTCACTTCTATCTATTTCTCTGAAATATAACAAATTATGGGAAACCTTCTTCAATTCACTCGGATAATAGGAAGTGTACTTTGAGAGAAAAACCCCAACCCATTGAAAGTCTCAACTTGTAAAAGAGAAGCTTGAAAGAAAAGAACCTGAACTTAAAATGCTGCTGAAAGACTTCCTGACAAAAAACCAACGTCCTAGAAAAGTGTTTCCGTAGGGTCGTCTTGAAAGACACACAGAGAGCTGAACAATGATGGTCCAAGGGGGCCAGGCTACATACAGCTCAAGATGACAGCACTTGCCAGCACTGTCACGTGGTACTGGTTTTACGGGTATGATACGTAGAAGAGTGAAAGGATCACGGAGGTGTGCGCCAAGACATCAGAAATCCATGGAGGCGAAGCTTGAGTTTCTTACAGGGGGGCCGCGAGAAGTGATTGAGTGAGTCTGTAAAAGTGAAGCCTAAACTGTAATTGTCAGAGATGCCAGGACCATGGGACAACGCAACTTCAAGTACAGTGTGCTGGCCCAATAAGGCTTTGTTAACTGGAGGTTGCATAACAGCAGGGGTGAGACTACCCAGGCCCTTTGTAACTCAGACAATATGGTCCTGAGCTCCGCATGCCTGCATGGAGCTGCAAGATTTGGAGTTCTACTAGAGGGTTTCAGTCTCGTTTTTCTTTTTTTTAATTTTATTTTTATTTATTTATTAGAGACACAGAGAGAGAATGGAGATGCCAGTGCAAAAGAACTCCAGATTCATGTGCTACCATGTACATCTGGCTTACTGTGTGACCCAGAGAATCAAGCATGGGTCCTTAGGCTTTGCAGGCATGTGCCTTAACCACTAAGCCATCTCACCAGCCCCTCAGTCTTGTTTTTGTTCTGGTATTTCCTTGCTGTGCTCTCATTACTCCCATTTAGAATGGCAATGTTTCTCCTTACCATCGTCTGTGGGAACTGTGTTGTCTTTTTTGATGTTATATAGTCTCACATTTAAGAGCTTGCCTAAGTCTCAGAAGAAACTACACTTACACATTTGAATCTTGTTGGAACTATTAAAGACTATGGAAAAATTTTGAAGCTTTACTGAAGGCATTATGACATGGCTACAAGCCTATGAAGAAAAGTGTTGGATTCTTATGATTTGAAAGTGATATGTTTTAGTGTCAGTGTAGCAAAGAGGTAACTTGCAAGGGTTAATATTCATTGCCAACTTGACAAGACCTAGAATCACTCAGGAAAAATCTTCTGGGCATGTTTGTGAAGGTTTTGAGAGATGGAGTTGAAATGAGAGGAACCACACTGTGGGCAGAACCATTCCCTGGGCTAAGGTACTTAACTGAATAAAATGGAAAGAAAGAAAGAGAGAGAGAGACAGACAGAGAGATAGAGAGAAGGAAGGAAAGAAGGAAAGAGTGAAATAAAGAAATAGAAAAGCAAGCAGAGTATTGGCGTTCATCTCTTGCTGCTAAACAGACCCCTCACCTTTCCTGCCATAATAAATTGTATCTCTGCATGACATGATTCTATACATAAAGGACCCTAAAGACTCTACCAGCAAACTGTTAGACCTGATAAATACCTATAGCCATGTAGCAGGATACAAAATTAATACACAGAAATCAGTAGCCTTCCTATATGCTAACAAGAAATACACAGAGGATGAAATCAGAGAATCACTCCCATTCACAACTGCATAAAAAAATAATAAAGTACCTTGGACTAAACCTAACAAAGTGAGTGAAGGATCTCTACAATGAAAACGTTAAAACACTCAAGCAAGAAATTGCAGAAGACACTAGGAAATGGAAAAACATCCCTTGTTCCTGGATCAGAAGAATCAATATTGTGAAAATGGCAATCTTACCAAGAGCAATCTACACATTTAATGCAATCCTCATCAAAATTCCAATGGCATTCTTCATGGAAATAGAAAAAAAACAATCCAAAAATTCATTTGGAATCACAAAAAATCTTGAATATCTAAAACAATACTGAGCAACAAAACTAAGGCTGGTGGTATCACCATAACTGATTTTAACCTATACTACAGAGGCATAGTAACAAAAACAGCATGGTACTGGCACAAAAGCAGACATGTAGATCAGTGGAACAGAATAGAGGACCCAGATGTAAGTCCAGGTACCTATGACCACCTGATAGTTGATAAAAATGCCAAAAATACTGGAGAGATGGCTTAGCAGTTAAGTGCTTGCCTGTGAAGCCTAAGGACCCCAGTTTGAGGCTCAGTTCCCCAGGATCCACGTTAGCCAGATGCACAAGGGGGCACACATGTCTGGAGTTCGTTTGCAGTGGCTGGAGGCACTGGCATGCCCATTCTCTCTCTCTCTCTCTCTCTCTCTCTCTCTGCCTCTTTCTCTCTATGTCTGTCACTCTCAAATATAAATGAATAAACATTTTTTTTAAATGCCAAAAATACTCACTGGAGAAAAGATAGCCTCTTCAGCAAATGGTGCTGGGAAAACTGGATTTGTATCTGTAGAAGGATGAAAAGCGATTCTTCTCTCTCTCCATGCACAAGAATTAAGTCCAGATGGATTCAAGACCTTAACATCAGACCTGAAACTCTGAAACTGCTAGAGGAAAAAGTAGGGGAAACCCTTCAACATATTGGTCTTGGCAAAGATGTTCTGAATATAACCCCAATTGCTCAGACAATAAAACCACAGATTAACCACTGGGACCTCATGAAATTACAAAGATTTTGTATGGCAAAGGACACTGTGAATAAAGCAAAGAGGCAACCTACAGAATGGGAAAAAGTCTTTGCCAGCTATACATCTGATACAGAATTAATATCTAGTATATACAAAGAACTCAAAAAATTAAATAATAAGAAATCAAACAAGCCAATTAAAAAATGGGCTATGGAACTAAATAGAGAGTTCTCAAAAGAAGAAATATGGATGGCATATAAACATCTAAAAAAATGTTCTACATCCCTACTCATCAGGGAAATGCAGATTAAAACTACGTTGAGATTCCATCTCACTCCTGTCAGATTGGCTACCATTATGAAAATAAATGACCATAAATGCTGGCAAGGATGTGGGAAAAGAGGAACCCTTCTACACTGTTGGTGGGAATGCAATCTGGTCCAGACATTGTGGAAATCAGTGTGGAGTTTCCTAAGACAGCTAAAAAGAGATCTACCATATGACCCAGCTATAGCACTCCTAGGCATATATCTAAGGACTCACCTCATTACCTTAGAGATACTTGCTCAACCATGTTTATTGCTGCTCAGTTCACAATAGCTGGGAAATGGAACCAGCCTATATGTCTCTCAACTGATGAGTGGATAATGAAGATATGGCACATTTATACAATGGAGTTCTACTCAGCAGTAAAGAAAAATGAAGTTATGAAATTTGCCAGAGAATGGATGGATCTGGAAATGATTATGCTAAGTGTGGTAACCCAGGCCCAGAAAGCCAAGTGTCACATGTTCTCTCTCATATGTGGATCCTAAGTACAGATGATTGGACTTATGTGTGAGTAGGAAGAAAACTCAGTAGCAAAGGCCAGTAAACTAGAAAAGAGATATAAAGGGAAGAGAAAGGAAAGGAGGGAGGTACTTAATAGGATGGTATTGTATATATGTAAGTAGAAGAATAGATTAATGGGGGTGAAAAGGCCCAAGGTGAGGTCAGGGGAAGAGTTTGAGTAAAGGAAAGGTGGAGGGAGGGCTAATCAAAATCTAAGAGGATATAAATAAATCATATGGAATCCTCCATTTTTGGACAATGGAACACTCAGGAGCCAGTAGATTGTTGCTAGAAAATTTTCAGTGTCAGGGATGGGATACTTTCCAGTGAGTTGTTGGTCAGGGAGGTCCCTGATGCCCCCAAAACATTATAGGCCATTGTCGAGACACTTGGTTTTCCACCAGGAATAGATGGTAAGACCCTATTGCTGAAGACTCCACATACTTGGGCTGCAACGCCACTGAGAAATCCTGCTGGAACTGAGCTGATAACCTCCTCCATGTAGACCAGCTGACAGACAGCTGGAAGAAGCCATTCTTCATGCAGTTCAATGGGAGAAAGAGAAATCACAAGTAAAGATACTCAACAGTGGACACTGCAAGCTTATAATGGGCCAGCCAGGCCAAATGAGCCAATGGGTGCAACAGTGGCACGTCTACCATGGTGGAAATCAACTCTCCTCTAATCGGACTGGAGGCCCTCCCCCGCTCCATGGGAGGAAATACATCCCTGATACTGAAAACTTAAAACAGGGGTAATCATGAGCCCTAAGGGTGTAACGTCTGATGCTGTCTGGCTGAATGTGTATACTATGCTCACCAAACTGCCCAGTAAGCACTTCTCTTAATGTTCATACCCTTATATGAATGCTACTCTCACTTTTGGTAGAGAATCTTCTCTTTTCAGATGGCAGTGACCTTGTGATGACTCAGAAGACATCATGGTGCTAAAAAGAAGTGACAGGAGTGCTCAGTATTGCAATATCTCTATCACACCTTCCAAGGCTCAGGGTCTATTGTGGAAGAGATGGTAGAAAGACTGTAATAGCCAAAGGAAGGGTAGGAATCCTTACAACATGCTCCCCCCAGACACAAAATGGCCTGGATATCCATGACCTCACAGTGCCTGACACTACCTACACAAGACAATCATAATAGGAGGAAAAGATCATGACATCAACATAAAAGAGAGACTGATTGAGACGAGGAGGGGATATGATGGAGAGTGGAGTTTCAAAGGGGAAAGTGGTGGGGGGAGGGCATTACCATGAAATATTTTTTATAATCATTGAAGTTGTTAATAAAAAAATTGAAAAAAAATTGTATCTCTGTAAACTAAAAGCTAAAACAAACCCGTTCCTCCCTAAGTTGGTTTTGTCAGGTATTTGATCACGACAGTGATAAAAATAATGTTATATCACATACACTTTTTTTCTCTTTACAATGAAATACAGCCTGGTCTGGGTGACCTGTTCTGTGACCTTTTTTCTCAGATGTTTAGAGGGGAGGTAAGTTTGTAGCCAGCAGCTCAGAAGCTCAGAGAAAATGCTTTATACTTTAGGCTTTTGCCAGATATACCTCATTTCCCTATACCTTCTCATTTCCTAATACTCTGGCCTGACTGTTGATTGGTCTCCCATCATTTGGAACCAGAATCCAGAGAAGTACCAGCAGAAAGAATATATAACTTAGTCCCTGTCCATCTCTAAAATTCAACACTTATAGTCCCGTTTATGTAACCTGAGCCTATCACCTGTGATCCCTTTTTCTTGAAATAAGAGATCTGAGGAGTGCTGGATTCTGATCATATCACACATGATTCATATCTTTTTGCTGTCCTTTTTGCCGTCACTACTGCTCACTGATTCAGGTCTACAATGAATAATAACAATAAAAAAGCTTGAATGCTTTCTGTGTTGAGATTTCTTCTTCCAAACACATTCTTCTATGACTTGAATTCAGCCTCATATAACTCCTTAGGACATAGTGAAAATGCAGCAAGACTCTTTAATATACTAAAATACAAATGGCCTGTAGAACAGTTACTAGTAGAGTCTCATGAGTTGGACCTCCACTGACAATAGTTCTTTTGACATTCCGTTCTTCCAAACAGCCACCAAGATAGACCCTTAGCTTCTGCTTACAGCATGCTGATGCTTTTCTAGATCAAAGCTCAGAACTCTTCCGCGTTTCTTCCACAAGCCCATCCTTGCGGAGAACCACGTGGTCAGCTTTATAATTGTAATGGTGTTTCTCGGTTCTGTCATCAAATACCCAACAAAGGCAACTTAAGGGAGGAAAAGTGTATTGTTTCTTGAAGTTTGAGGGAATATATTTTCTCACTACAGGAAAGGTGAAGTCGCCAGCCACATGACCTCAATGGTCATGAAGCAGAGAGAAGAGATTAATTCTAGTTCTTTGCTTGCTTTCTTTACTTTTTAAGTCTGGAAGTCTAGCTGATAGAATGGTTCTGCCCATCGTTGCAGAGTGGTGGTGGGCGGGGGGGGGCGGTCTCTTCTTACCTCAATTAGCCAAATCTAGAAACTCATTCATAGAAATGCCAGGAGGTTTGTCTCCTAGGTGAGTCTAGACTTGTAAAGTTGACAATGAATATTGACCATCACACACAACAAATTGGTTGAGTGATACCACCAAAGTTTCAAAAAGCAAAGCCTTAGAATTAAATTTTCATGAAGCAACATCTCTGCTCCTTCACCTTGCCCAAGACAGACCCCTGGGGCCTCACTGCTGAGCTTGCCTGCAATTTTTTTTTTTTTTTTTCGTTATCCAAGTTAGGGTCTCACTCTAGCCCAGGCTGACCTGGAATTCACTATGTAGCCTCAGGGTGGCCTCGAACTCATGACAATCCCCCTACCTCTGCCTCCCAAGTGCTGGGATTAAAGGTGTGTGCTATCACGCCTGGCTTTGCCTGCAAATTTTGGTAAAAAGTACATAGCAGAAACAAAGTATGGTTTGAAAATTCTCTAATCTCTAATTTGCATAGCAATGAATAAAAATTGATCTTTCAAAAGAATCTCTTTGCCTAGCATGGAAAACTGTGTTAGTTTTCTTAGAGAGACCTTCCAAATATGGAGCCATGGAAAACCAGACTGGGAAAGTGAGGCTCCCAGTCTTTGTATCAGTGCCTTCATGAATCTGAAAATGTGAGCAATGCCCTAAAGCTTTTAGAGAAAAGAAAGATATCAAAAATAAAATGGCTTGGGCTGGAGAGATGGCTTAGTGGTTAAATGCTTGCCTGTGAAGTCTAAGGACCCGGGTTCGAGGCTCAATTCCCCAGGACCCACGTTAGCCAGATGCACAAGGGGTGCATGCATCTGGAGTTTGTTTGCAGTGGCTGGAAGCCCTGGCGCACCCATTCTCTCTCTCTCTCTCTGCATCCTTCTCTCTGTCTGTCGCTCTCAAATAAATAAATAAAAATAAACAACAAAAAATTTTAAAAAATAAAATAAAATGGCTCAACCTTTCACACCACACAACTGAAGATGATTGGCTCAAAATCATCTAATTTAGTATTCTTAAATCTTTGTATGTGACCATGTTAAGATGCAAAATAAGACTGCAAATAACAGCACTTCACCATGTTTCTTGTTTCGAGAGTTTGTTACGCAACCTCTCTCAACTGCTGAGTTACCCTTATAATATAATTGATACATATATATTTTAATTTATATTCATCCATAATGGTTGAGACAGATTGTATAGTCTTCTATTCTTTAGGACAAGTTGAAGTACATAGCTGACTGGAAACCTAGAGAACCATCAGTTGTCATTAATTTTTTATATTGAACTCCATGGGGATAGAGATATTCACTAACAAAGACAGTAAGGCAGTAATCCAAGGAAAATATGCTCCCTGCATAAGCAATCAGAAGGAAAATCCTTAATTGGAAGAGTATTTTTCAGGGACTCATTAGGACACGCTTCTGGGATTGTGGTGGAAAACTTTTAATGAGTTGGCAAAGTTGAGTACTCACTGAGTTTTGTTAAATAGCCTTCCAATTAGCAAGAGTCAGAACTTCCTTTTATTCTCCTGTGACTTATGGCTAATTGGAGCCTTGGTATATTAAAGGAATGAGGTGTATTTCCCTGAAGCAATACAGATCATTTATTAGGAAATTTAAAAGATTAAAAACTTGTATGTTTGCTATAGTGGCACTTGACAGACACCAAATACCAAGCCAATGACCTACTGCTTGCCTCCGATTAGTATTCTATAATCACCAGTTACATGATGAGTTTTTAACATTAAATTACTGCCTCCTGGTGTCCTTATACAAAAGCATAATTTCACAATACACATACATATATTATGTACATGTGGTAAAATAAACTTCTTAAAAATATGCTGAGGAAGGATACTTAATCATTTCACTTTATAAAGGATCATTGCACACTTATTTGAAAAATTATTTGGGGGCTCTTTAAATCTAAGAATCCCACAGGATACTGACTTCATTTCCAGGACTTTTTTAAAATCAATTTCAATGATTAAATAAAAAAATTATGCTTGTTTATTGAAAAAAAATCTTAAATTACACCTTGAGATATTTTAGGTATATAGACAAGAGAGTGAAAAATACAATGGACATGCAGATAATTGACTCATTGGTCTATTTTAAAATATTTTATTTATTCATTTATTATTTGAGAGAGATAGAGAGAGGGGAGAGAGAGAAAGACAGAGAGAGAGAGAGACAGAGAGACAGAGAGGGAGAGAATGAGCATGCCAGGGCTTCCAGCCACTACAAACAAATTTCCACACCCATGTGCCACCTTGTGCATCTGGCTTATGCGGGTTCTATGGAATCAAACCTGGGTCTTTAGGCTTTCTAGGCTGGGGTCCTTACCACTAAGCTATTCCTCCAGCCCTCATTGTTATTTTTAAGATTAAATGTTGACCCCAATTAAAAAATGAAATATGGGGCTGGAGGGATGGCTTAGCAGTTAAGGCGTTTGCCTGCAAAGCCAAAGGACCCAGGTTTGAATCCCCAGCACCCACACTAGCCAGATGCACAAGGGGACACACACATCTGGAGTTCATTTGCAGTGGCTGGAGGCCCTGGTGCACTCATTCTCTCTCTCCCTCCCTCTTTTTCTGTCAAATAAATAAATAAATAAAATATATGTTTTAAATTGAAGTATGTAATACAGGAATACAGGTAGAAATAAAGTTTGTGCTTTTACTTATTTTGTTTTCTTGTTACATCCTTCATTATTATGCCATTAACCACATGTGGAACACTATAGATCTTTTAAATCATGTTATTTAACCATTATTCTATACAAAATGTGTGTGTGTGTGTGTGTGTGTGTGTGTGTGTATTGTGTGTACATACTCAAAGTATGTTACTGGAGGGAGAAGTCTCCTATGACATTATGTCCACATTCTTTGCATCTCAAAAATGAATTAAGTAGGACACAACAAAAGCATAGGCTTATGCTGGGGCTTCAGTGGAGGGGAGAACCTTATTTAGACTGATGTAGGTAGCTGATGTTTTCTATTTGTTGGAGGGGGTTACATAATACTTGAGATAGTCTAGTGAAAACTATGGTCTGTAGCAGTCCTAATAATTGTCTTCTTTTTAATTTTTTGGTTGCTAGGTTCTGAAGTTAACCTTCTAATGACTCAGTCATACACACATCTGACTCTACCTTCTTACCTCATTTCCCAGTGAGATACATGACTCCATAGGTCTTTATGGGAAGTCTGGGGGAAGAAGATCTAATCTTCCACAATCCCTTTCATCTAGCAATAAAGAATCCATAGTCATAGCTATAGGGATCACAGAACTCTTGACTGATATGATCCAGTAGAAACAATGGAATTTCTGTGTCTTGTTCCAAAATTGGTCTGAAGCTTTGTTGAAATGCCAGTTGGAGTTTGATGGCTTCAGAAACAAGTTTTGTTAAGAGGTTAAGTGGGCGATGCTGGAAGAGTAGGAGAAGGAGCATCAGCAAGGGACCTGCTTAGGGAAGCAACCAAGAAATCCAGTGCCAGATTTTGCACAATGAGCCCCACGATTCAGATAGCTGCTGGTGCATTTTTCAGGCACTGTCTGCTAATGTTAACATAGTTTCACTACTAATCCAGATTGGTTAATATAAAATCAACATCACTGCTCGAGGAAGAAACATAATCTATTTCAGCACTTACACTTGTTTGGTTCTAAAGGGTAGCAATGCTCTGTTCTTTTAAGTTATCAGAGAGGTTTTTAGCTAGATACTGGACTGTTATGGGAAGATGTCACACCTCCACACTGCTGTACGCATCCCAGTGTCAATTCCCAGTGCTTTGAGAAGAGAAATGCGGTGAATAGGCCACTCAGTGCCTGTAGTCACTGCAGTAAATGAGGGTGAAGAGTCCTGTCTAGGTGGCCAGGAGACATAGAGAAGACCTTGGCCTCACAAAAAGAAAATTCTCTGAGTTTTGAAAAATAGTCTTTCATGGTGAACATGTGGGTGAGTTTATCATTTTGCTTTTCCTAGCTAAATAATGTTTCTGTGGGTATAGAACCAGAGAAACATTGTAAAGTGTTAGGGAGGTTGTAAAGTGTTGGAATTTAAAGTTGAACTTTTTGTTTTGTTTTGTTTTTTTTCGAGCGAGGGTCTCACTGTAGCTCAGGCTGACCTGGAAGTCACTATGTAGTCTCAGGGTGGCCTCGAACTCATGGCAATCCTCTTACCTCTGCCTCCCAAGTGCTGGGATTAAAGGCGTGAACCACCATGCCTGGCCAAAGTTGAACTTTTAATCCATTCTGCACCTGCCTTATTGGCACAGTGTTAATCCCTAGCAGTACATAATTTCATTAATTGCATATATGCTGACATCATATATTCTATGCTATTGTTTTCATTTGACGTTGACATGTCAGCTACCTTATCAATGGACATCATTCTGCCAAAATTTCACACCACACCAGAAAATCATCTCTCTTTCATCTCCAAGTTCCATTGATTAGTCTTTATTTTTATTTTTTAAGATTTTATTTTAATTAATTAATTAATTAATTTGAGACAGAGAAAGGGAGAGAGGGCAAGAGAGAATGAGAATGGGCATACAAGGGCCTACAGCCACTGCAAACAAACTCCAGATGCATGTGCCACCATGTGCATCTGGCTTATATGGGGCCTGGAAAATTGAACCTGGGTCCTTAGGCTTCACAGGCATGTGCCTTAACCGCTAAGCCATCTCTCCAGCCCTGACTAGCCTTTATGAAACTAGATGTGTTCTCTTTATGTATCTTAGTTACCTATTACTTAAACTTTTTACCTACAAATTTGACAAATAAATAGATGTACTTTCCCTAATAAAAGATGAACTCCCCTTTCAGCTGTGTTGACCTCCAGTGAGATTTCTCCCTGTGAGGTCTCAGTACAAACTTTCTTCATCTGAGATTACATTTTTGTGTCACTGTGCCATAACTCACTCTGGGTATATGCCAGGAGTCCTTATTATACATTAAAGGGCACTGTGAGACAGCCTGTATCAGCTTGTCTTATTTTCCCAATGTATAGTTTCTTTTTGTGTCCACTAGAATCCATTTAGTTAATTTTTAGGTGGGTACTAGTAGTCTGTAGTTTCAGGGTTAGACTAGTCCTCCCAGAAGAAATAAACAAGAACATTGTTTGAGGAAAACAAGGTATTTTTTTTTTTTTTGTAGATTCATCAGCTGAAACAGGAAGCCCCTCCCGATATTTATGTTAAAATAATCAAGAACATAATATGAGGGAAACAGGGTTTTTTGTTTTGTTTTGTTTTGTTTTTTGAGGTAGAGTCTCACTCTAGCCCAGGCTGACCTGGAATTCACTATGTAGTCTTAGGGTGGCCACAGACTCATGGTGATCCTCCTACCTCTGCCTCCCAAGTACTGGGTTTAAATGTGTGTGCCACCACACCCAGCCAGGAAACAGTTATTTTAAGTAATTAAAATCATGTACTTAAATCTATGTTGATGGTATATTTCCCTATGTATCTATAGTTATTTTTTCTCTATGAAATATTTTATTTTATACTTAGAGGTTTTTTTAAAAATTTTTTTTGTTTATTATTTATATCAGAGTGACAGAAGGAGGCGGGAGAGTAGAGTTTTTGAATTAATTTGTTATCTTTTTACTTTAATGTTTTATGGCTGTAATCTCATGAGAAGTGCCCAATTCTAATTTCAGTAAAGATTTGTTTTTAATATACAAACTATTGCAAGTTTTATTCGTATATAATAATTTGATTTGCCCTATTACCTTGGTATTGTACCAGCTTTTAGTTTGGGGCAGTAAATGGAATGAAACCAAATAAATGAAATGAGTCCAAGTGAATCCAAACAACAATGTAGTATAATTTAAACTTACTTTCCACAAAATTGGCTTTTCTCATATGCCAAATAACTACAAGTGACAAGAGAGAAACAAGAAGTCAGACTTTTCAGAAATCAGGACTTCGTAGATTTTTTTAAAGTATAACCAAATATTGTTTATTATTTTATATCCAGATAGGAAAATGGGACTATAATAGCAGTTACTTTATAGTAGTGTCCATTTTACTTTTCACTGGTGAAATATTCATATTATTTATTTTTAATACTGGCTAACTAGACAATATAAGTCCTTATGTATTATTTAGTTAAGAAATATGGGATCTAAATTTATAAATGCAACATGAGAGTTATCACTGGGACTTTTTTAATTTGGAAAAATACTCAATGTTGTTAGAGTTAAGTATGTCTGAATTTGTGATGGGGCTTCTAAGAATCTTTAATTTGATGTATCCTAACATTTATTATATCACAGGTAACATTGTAATCTAATATGTTGGACCCAGTTTATGTTCTTCACTTCTTCATAGTAGAGAGAATTTTATCTGTTTTGGGCTCTGATAATTTGGATTTAAAATAAAGCTGTCTCTATGATGTAGCCCCTTGGTTGATTTGAAGTAAGTGTTTGTCAGTTTCACACTTAGATTTAGAGAGGGGAGCAGGAGAGAACACACTGGTAGAAGGTCAGAGGGGAGCAGGACTACCTGCCACTATGAGACTGGGCTGGGCACTATGTCTGTGGACCAGGGAGGGATCAACCCAGGGGAAGGTTAGTGGTGAGCAACCAGCCAACATGGGTTCTACTTATCACACCCACCTTGCAAACCCCCCAAATTATTTGAAGAAGGGCTAAAGCAGAGGGCAGCTGTGACTGGAAGAGCAGTGTCCATCTTGGACATCAGGTGAGGAGGACTCTCACTAAAGGAAGACTGCAACAACAGGATATTAAAATCATAAACTTACATGCACCAAAAACAGGGGCACTAAATTATATAAATCAAAATTTACTAGACAATAAAACGGACAAGACAACATGAATCAGTTCTATAGAACCTTCATTCTGGCTATTCTACAAGATATAACCTCCAATAAAGAAGGAAGGGGGACAGTCCGGACAGAAAGGGAAAAAGTTTAACCTTAATGCCATGGACTCTGGCCAGTAAATTCCAGGCCCAGAATTGGATTGCCCACCACAGTGAGCTGTCATCCAGACAGAAGGTCCCCAAAACAATGTAGACCATTGCCAAAACTTGATTACCTGCCAGAGCTAAAAGGCAAGACCCTATTGCTAAAGACACCATAGGATGTGGTCATGGGACATCAGAATATCATGCTGGAACTGAAAGGGAGACTAGCTCCATTGTGGCTAGCCCTCAGTGATGGAAAGGCCTCTGGGAGCTGATGGAGGACAATAGCCACCAACAGCACAAATAAGAAGGGGACCCTACAGACTACTAAATCCACCAACCAACCAAATGGACAAGAAACACACGCTTGTGCAATGATGCAACCTCTGTGAGTTATCCAATAACCCTTCTCTGATCTCTAGAAAGGGGAGATTTCAAGGGCAGATTTCAGGACATTTCTGATGTTTACTTTTGGGGTCCTTTCACTCTAAACTACTTAACAAATCTACCTGGCTCCCACTCACCCTCTAAAATATAAGCTGAAATAAACCCTTTTCTCCAGTGTGCTGGTTCTGGTAGGTCTGGGAGAGGACTTTCCCTATGTTTTTTTCATTGTATCAGTCCAACTTGAGGAGTCCCAGGTAACTTATTCCAGTAGCACAATCCACCCTAGATTTCCTGGTTGATCACTGACTCCCTATTTTCTGTATTACCTTTTCTTCCAGGTCCTCTGATCTAGCCTTGCAACCATCTTGGGCATATTGGGCCCATCCCTGACAAAGTTTTGTACATGGCTCCTTGCCTGCTCCTAGGGAAACAGCCTCTTTCATCAGTCATGATGGTTCCAGAAACCCCAGCCATATTATTTCAGAGAGATATCCTTTCCAGCCCAGGTGACTCCCTGTTGCATAAAGCATTTTATCCTGGGAGACATGAGCACGCCTCTATTTAACCCAGTTAAGGCACACACAACAAACTAAAGCACAATTTGCTCCCAAATCCAATTCTGGTGGACCAATGAGCTTACTGAGGTTACTTAAAGAACATGGGTGAAAATGCTGTCGGCATGGACCATGGAGAGACCTGGTTGGAATCTGGAGGAGAGACCTGGTTGGAATCCTGAGGAGAGCCAGTTGTCAGGTAATTAGCTCATCTAGTACTGGAAGGCACTACATGAGCTACCAGGGGAAAGTGGCCAACATCTGTCCAAGCAACTCAAAGTCTAAGTGATTCAGAAGCAAACAACCTGATGGGACATAAGCAAGAATGCTGCTCTCTTAGTTAAGCTGATATCAGCACAAGAGTGATGGAGAAAGATACTGAGGACACTCAACACCTACCAAACCAGACATCTCGATGCTCCTAAGTGCTCATCACTGAAGTAGATGTAAATGCCCCCAGCGTGGCCCAGGGAATTTTGTGGAAGAGGGGGCGGAAAGATTGTTAGAGACACAAGTTGGGACATTTTGCACAGAGACATTGCCTCTCCCCCATAACCAACTGCTGTCCCCATAATGCATGACCCACAATCCCCATGGGGTTGACCTGCATCCCCAATGAGGAGGTCCTCTTCAGAAAAGGGACAGGGGGGAGGGAAAGGATGGTACCAACATGTGATGTTTACATACAAAATATGTCCATATCTAACAATATAAATAAATAAATAAAAACAACAAAAAAAAGAACATGGGTGAGGGGTTACTTTCCGGAGCACTGACAATTCAAAAGCATCACCAAAAAGCCCACCTCAGCACCGGTGCTGACTCGCAGAAGCTGCATCTCTGGAGCATGCTGTACCCCTCGCAGGCACTTCAGCTGGGCTGAAGGTTTCCGCACCCCCATCCATGGTTTATTGGTTCTATAACCTTGGGGAGGAATCTTGTGACATTATATGTTTGAGTTTTCTCAGTGTCCTGAGCCTTCCTCCTCTCTCCAAAAGGGAATGTTTCATTTCAGAGGAAATCGCTATATAATGCTCCACTGGTGAAAGTGAATCATAACTGATGGCCCAAGGGAACAAACTATTAATGCAAGGATACATTTATTACTGGAAAGCGAATAAAATTTAGTGTATTCTGGAGCCAAATATGAGTGACCATGCCCTGGGAACACAGATTTAGGTTCCCACATGGTAGCAGTTTCATAAAGCTTTTTAGTAACAGATGAAGGCAGTCATGAATCAACACACTCTACTTGGTGTGGACATCAGGTAGGTAGGTGGGTTACAGCAAAGCAGGGCGATCTCTGTTACAGGCTTCACATGCACTCTGATGACAGTCTTAGCATTTAGGCTGATTGAATAACAGAAGCATGATGGTAATGGGGCTGTGACTCCCCCTGGAAGAGAGGCGGACCTCTGAGAAATGGATCATCCACAATGTCAGGGTGAGCAAGGGTGAAGTCTCTTTCCTTCTGGGATTCCTGGGCATATTTTCAAATTGAGGGGTCTTTTCTGCTCTCTCTCTCTCTCTCTCTCTCTCTCTCTGTGTGTGTGTGTATGTGTGTGTACACATATGTGTGTGATACATGCACCTAAGAGGAGGACAGTGAGTCACTCTTCTGCGTTACTTCCTTGAGACAGGGTCACTCAGAGAAACTAACTCACATCACCTTTCAGCTAGAAGGCTGACCAGCAAGCACCAGCTATACTACTATTTCTACTGTCCTCAGCCACACCCAGATTTTTTTTTTATTAAGTAGAAATTTTGTATGGACACATCATGTATTAGTACCATCATTTCCCTCCTCCCTGCCCCCATTCCACTGAAGAAGACCCTCCTCAGTGGGACTGCTGGTGTTCCGTCTGGGGTTACAGGTTATGAGATGTGAAACAGCAGACAGTCAACACACCCAGATTTATTTATTTATTTATTTATTTTTGATTTTTTGAGGTAGGGTCTCACTCTAGCCCAGGCTGGCCTGGAATTCACTATGGAGTCTCAGGGTGGCCTCGAACTCACGGCGATCCTCCTACCTCTCCCTCCCGAGTGCTGGGATTAAAGGCGTGTGCCACCACGCCCGGCTCACACCCAGATTTTTATGGGCACTTTGAGACTTGAACTTAGGTCCTCATACTTGGGCAGCAAGTTCTCATACCCACTAAGCAATGTCCCCAGCCTCAAACGAAGAGATCTCCATGAACAGGCATAAGAAGCTATGTGTGTGGCACCTCTGACCATTTCCCTCTTTCACAAAATAAGCCTAGCCATACTCTGATATTATAATTAAGGCTGTTACTAAGTAACCATCACTTTTGGTCACCCAACTTAAATTGTGGTCAGGGTGTACTGCGAAAGAGGTGCTTCCTGTAAGTTATGGCTCAAATTGTTTCCAATAGTTGAGGATTTACTCAAGTGGAGATTCCAGCAGGATTGAAGGAGTATTTCCTAAGATATTCTAAAAAGAAAAAAGTACCATGGAGATGTAAGGACAAGGAGAATAGGGTCCTTAGAAGTCCAAATGTCCCTCTGGAGACAGGTCTCTAAACTATATGGACCTTAGTTGGAGTCCTTTCAGGTGCCCCTCTCAATGATTCAGCCTTAGACTTTGAGACATTTATGTCTAATAGTAGAGCCACTTAGAAAGAAACCACTTGATCATGTAAAACATTACCCATCATGATCCAGGTCTGGTTTTCTGGTTTTTTGTTTTTGTTGTTGTTGTTGTTGTTGTTTGTTTGTTTGTTTTGTTTCGTTTTCAGAGGTAGGGTCTTGCTCTAGCTCAGGCTGACCTGGAATTCACTAGTCTCGGGATGACCTCAAACTCTGCCATCCTCCTACCTCTGCCTCCCAAGTGCTGGGATTAAAGGCATGCGCCACCATGCCCAGCTTGTTTTTATGATCTGTACCAGACACAGCATTTAAATGCAACACATAAAACCAGTATTATACCTAAAGTTAAAATGATTAAATTCACACCATAGCCTAACTATCTATAGGTAGCAGGTGAAGGAAGAAAGCATGCCAAACCATAGAATCCTCTGCATCTGTCCTCATATGCCAGAACCTTACTCCTATTGGTTTACTTAGTCATGTCAGCTTTAAGTTTCAGCCCTCACATCCTATTTTCAATGCACTCTCATCTTCTACCATTTGTTTGCTTTTCCTTCTGGAACAATTCTTTTACCATAGGACAAAATCTCTACACAAAATCACTTCTTCATCTAAAAGTGTTGCCTTTTCCTGTAATATGAAAAGCACTGGGGTGCATTATTATCAAAAATACACTGTAGGGCTGGAGAGATGGCTTAGTGGTTAAGGTGCTTGCCTGCAAAGCCCGAGGACCCAGGTTCGATTCCCCAGAACCCACATGTCAGATGCACTAGGTGGCACATGCGACTAGAGTTCATTTGAGATGGCTAGAGTCCTTGCCACACCCATTCTCTCCCTCCCTCCCTCTCTGTCTCTCTTGCTCTCTCTCTCTCTCTCTCTTTCTCAAATAAATAGATTTTAAAAATACATTGTAAAACAGAAACTGAAATTGTAATATAATGAAATACATTAAGATCATGTTCGTATATAGTGACAGAACAAAGAATGTCAGATACCAAGGTACTTTTAAACATGCATTGATGGAAATAGCAGACAGACAGGTTACTTTAGGGAGACAGTGGTAAGGAGGGGTTGTGAGTTCTCCTTTGAAATATGTGGACCTCTCAGGAGTAGATCATCTAAGTAATCTAGGTTTTCCTTGGATTTCACAGAAGAGATCTAAATTAAGAATGTTACAGGGGCTAGGGAAATGGTCCCATGATTGAAGATGCTTGCGTACAAAGCCTGCATGTCTAGGTTCAATTCTCAAGGCACCTACATAAGACAGATGTCTAAAGTGGTGTAAGCCTCTGTGGTTTTTAAAAAATATTTTATTTTTATTTGAAAGAGAGGAAGAGAGAGAGAATGAGCACACCAGGGCCTCTAGCCACTGAAAACAAACCCCAGATACATGGGCCACCTTGTGCAACTGGCTTATGTGGGTCCTGGGGAATTTAACCCAGGTCCTTTGGATTTTCAGGCAAGCACCTTAAATGCTAAGCCATCTCTCCAGCCCCATTTTTTTAAATTTTTATTTTTATTTACTTATGAGAGAAAGGAGAGAGAGAGAATGGGTGCTGGGCTTGTCAGGGCCTCTAGCAACTGCAAATGAATTCCAGATGCATGCACCAGCATATGCATCTGGCTTATGTGGGCTCTGGGGAGTTGAACCTAGGACCTTAGGCTCCACAGGTGAGTGCCTTAACCATGAAGCCATCTCTCCAGCCCTTCTATGTGTTTTTATTTTTGAAGCAACTGGTGTTCGTTTACAGCACCAAGAGGCCTGGAACACGTGCATGTGCAAACACACACATGGACTCACACAAATAAATAAATTAATACAATTCTTTAAAAATATTCATTTATTTATTTTAGTTTGAGGCTGACATTCTGAAACTCTCCACCTCAGGCTGGTATTGGTGTCAAGACGTGGTACAGTAAAATATGGTACATCTTGAGATTGTCTGAATCAACCTTGTGCAATGATTATGGATACATCTGAGGTGGATTGGTATTGTCCTGTAATGACCCTCCACAAAAAGGAAGGAAAAGTGGAGAATTGCTGACATGAATCACCCCCAAAATTTCTCCTTGAAGGGGGAAGAACAAGGTGATGTGTGGATCCCGCACTTTCCTCCTGCAAAATTCCTCCTTAGGATTCCAAATGTCTTCCACCTCAGTTTAGATGGACATGTCTCTTTCCCTGAGCCTTAGACCTATAACTGAGATCCTCCATAATCTAGGTCCTCTTTTTAGATGTACCCATAGAGGTAAGCAATGGCTTTTCCCCACCCTTCAGTTGGAGTACCTGGTCTCCTGCTAGTGAGTATTTGCAAAAGTTGCTGACACATATGTTAGGTCACTGCTTGAATTAGAGTTGGAGGAAAAGTTGTTTGTATAGCCAAGTCTAGTGGTCTATTACATTCATTATAAGAATAGGGTCCTAGCATAACATATGTGAATCAAGTAAGTCAAGAAAATGTCATGACCTGAAAGTGCCAGTTTCCTTGAGGTCTTGATAGGAAATGGGAAAGGGACAATTAAGATGTCTTAAAAACTTAATTAAATTTAGAAGCTATTCTTCCCTAGCTAAAGAGGGAGAATTTTGCCCTTGGACCTAGAGATTGTATTAGAATGGGGCATAAATCCCCCTACAGTTTAGTAATGAGATGTTTAAAAGAAGACACAAGAAGGCTTGCATGGTGGGTCATATCTTTAATCCCAGCACTTGGGAGGCTGAGGTAGGAGGATCCCTGTGAGTTCAAGGTCAGCCTAGGCTACAGAGTGAGTTTCATGTCATCCTTAACTAGAGTGGGACACTGTTTCATGCCACCCTCAAAAACAAAGTCACATGAAGTTAATCCAGTGAAAGGAAGATAAAAATCATACATGTTTCAAGGGCAAAGTCAGCAAACAAAAGTAGTGGAAAGAACTGTCCCTGATTGAGGGAGGAGTTTGTCTCCTAGTTGGGTAGAAGTGTGGTATTTCAACCTTCAGCTTGTATCTTTCATTTTCTTTTTGCTTCCTTTTTGCCTCTGCAGGCAAGTTCAATGGCCACTTAAGCATAGCAAATGCATAGAAACATTGTTGTCTAGTAGGACCTAGCCGAACTACAGTGAACACAAGTTAAACCAGTGAAAAAAGCATGAAAAGAAGGGAAAATGAAACTTTCAAAAGTTAAATGAGGACTGGAGAGATGGATTAGTGGATAAGGCACTTGCCTGCAAAGCCTAAGGACCCAGGTTCAATTCCCCAGTATCCATGTGAGCCAGATGCACAAGGTGGCACATGCATCTGGAGTTTGTTTGCAGTGGCTAGAGGCCCTGGTGCACCCATTCATTCTCTCTCATAAATAAATAAAAATAAATAAATAAAATACTAATACAAGTTAAATGGCTAAAAGTAGACCTATATTCTGTCTCTAGAGGCAGAAAAAATACTAAAGTAAGGCAAGGGAAAAGAGGATCTTACCTTTTGCCAGTGACCCTCTCTATTTTTGCCCCATGTGAAGCTCTGGTGGAGAGACCTATTATAATCACGCTCTGCCCCTTGTAGGTTAGGCATAGGAAGGAGGAGCCACACTTCATGGCCCCTGGAAAAACCCGGTCAGGTCTGTTGGCCAACAGCCATAGATATCAGAATGAAAAGGTAAAAAAGGACTGGAGAGTAGTGAGCTTGTCAAGAAACAAAGAAGTTTTGAAACATTTAGTGGTTAAGTTAAAGTTCTTAATTGTTTAATCATAACCTCAGGAAGCTAAGCCAGGGTCAAGAGTAACATGTTATCTCATGTTAAAGTTCTCAATGATTTGCCATGAAATATGTTACTGGTGATCTTTGAATATTTCTAGGTTCTCACAGCCTATTTTATTTATTTTTATTTATTTATTTGAGAGAGACAGACAGAGTGAAAAAGGCAAAGAGAGAGAGAGAAAGAGAGAGAGAGAGAATGGGCGCGCCAGGGCCTCCAGCCACTGCAAACGAACTCCAGATGCATGTGCCACCTTGTGCATCTGGCTAATGTGGGTCCTGGGGAATAGAGCCTTAAACCAGGGTCCTTAAGCTTCACAGACAAGTGCTTAACTGCTAAGCCATCTCTCCAGCCCTCACGGCCTATTTTAAAAATTGAAGAAGAGCCAGGCGTGGTGGTGCATGACTTTAATTCCAACACTCAGGAGGCAGAGGTAGGAGGATCACATGAGTTCAAGGCCACCCTGAGACTACATAGTGAATTCCAGGTAAGCCTGGACCAGAGGGAGACCCTACCTCAAAAAAAAAAAAAAAAAAAAAAAAAAAAAGGAAAAGACGCACAGAAAATAAAGTGGTAAGAAAATTAATAGCAAAGCAGCAGTGCACTGCCAAGAAGGGTAATGGGCTGTCTGAGTAGAAGAGTACCAGTGCCCCAGTTATTGCCCAGGGCTTCTTTTTAAGGAGTCCATGATAAAGGATTGGTTGTTAAAGGGCCTAGTTTGGGTAGTGCTCTGGCTTGACTGACAAGTTTGAGTGACACTTCCTTTTCTCTACTGCATATTTCCTGTACTACAGTGCATCCAATTTTAATCATATTACTACCCAGTTATCTATAGGCATAAGGTGGTAAATAGGGGCTTTTCCTCAAAAGTTCATGTAGTGGACATGACTGAACTTAGTGTGAATGTACCCAAGACCCAATTCAGGTTGGATGCCCCTCTGCCGTTTTGATCACAGATATATCTAAGAACATATTTGAATAGAAACTAATCACAAACAATGGTCACTTGGGGAGGCTAAGCTATTTCACTGTTTTGAATGGAATTCACATGTAGCTAGGTGCAGGTGGATACCAAGTTGCCAACGGTTTACTCCAGTGTTTCGTAAGGAAAGTGGTGTATTCACTACCCAAATCAGTAGCCTTCTTATATAACAATAGCAAACATACTCAGAAAGAAATTAGGGAGACAATTCCATTCGCAACAATTAAATACTTCAGAATATCCCTAACCAGGAAAGTGAAAGGCTGCTACAATTCAAACTTTAGAGCACTGAAGAAAGAAATCAAGAAAGACTCCATAAGGTAGAAATATCTCCTATGCTCAAGGATTGAAAGAAATGATATCATAAAAATGGCCACCCTACCAAAAGCTATTAACTGATTCAGTGTAATTCCAATCAAAATACCCTCGCTAGTTTTCAAAGAAATAGAAAAAGATAATTAAAAAATTATGGTGTGAGTTCACTGACTCATACCATGGGGCAAAATAGCCAACAATGGTCTGAGAAAGCAGAGGTCTAAGCTACTCAGAAGCAAACACCCTGACACAATGGACACGCCAGTGCAATAGTGGCACACAGCCTCAGTGGGTGACCAGTAGATTTCTGATTGGCTAAGAGATCAGCTCAGTGTAAAGGAGCCCATATCTGGAATTGGGAACCAGATCAGAATGCGATATAGACAAAGATTATGTCCTCCAGTGTCAAGCTCTCACTAGCCTTTGGCTAAAAGAGGAGTTACATATATTAAATCCTCCCTAAATTAATAGTGCTCATCCCATTTAAACTATGCTGACTTCACTCTCCTTTGGAGAATTTGTTCTTCTTTTTCAGAAGGCAGTGAGACTGGAGGAGATAAACTACCCCCTAAATTTCAGCCAAGCCACAGCTGAATCCACAGAGAAACTGGGGAGATGAGCAAGAGTGCTGCTTCCATGGTGAACCTGATAATCAGCACCAGGGTGTAGGAGACAGACCCTGAGGACACTCAACACCTACCAAAGCAGAGATCCAGAGGCTCCTAAGAGCTCATCACTGAAGTAGACTTAAAACTCACCCTTCATGGATTAGGGAATTTTGTGGAAGAGGGGGCAAAAAGATTGTAAGAAACACTGGTTAAGACATCATGCCCAGAGGCATTCCCTCCCCTGCAAAAAAAATAACTGTCTTCTGCTCCCACAACATAACCCACAACCCCATGGGGAATACCTGCAACCCCACTAAAGAGCATCTCCAACAGACTGGGGGCAGGGATAAGGAAAAGAGGGTACCAACACATGATGTATCCATATAATACATCTTACTACTACTACTACTAATAATACAGCCAAAAATGTCTTTATCCACAAAAATACTACTAGAGGTATCATCATAACTGATTCAAGCTACACTACAGAACCATAATAATAAAAATAGCATGGTACTGAGACAAAAAAAATTGGACATATCTAGATCTTTTATTCTAGTCTATTGATATATGTGTCTGTTTTGTTGTTGTTGTTGTTTGTTTGTTTTTGTTAACTACAGCCACTGGATTTTTGAGAAAGAAACCAAAAACACACGGGAGAAAAATTAGCATTTTTTTAACAAATGGTGCTGACAAACTGGATATTTACATGTAGATGAGTGAATCTAGACCCTTATCTCTCACGATGCATAAAATAAACTCCAAATGAATTGAAGAGGTTAATGTAAAACCTGAATCCTTGAAGTGACTAGAGGAAAAGGTAGGGAAAACACTTCTAAATATAGGCAGATGGAAGGACTTTTGAATAGGACTTCAGTAGCCCAGAGAACAAGGCAAACAATTAACAAATGGGATCCCATGAAATCATAAGGCTATTTTACAGCCAAGGAAACTATCAACTGAGTGATGATAGCCTATAGATTGGGGGGAAATATTCGCCTGCTATATATCTGACAGTTTTAATACCTAGAATATACAAATAAGCAATAAATAATGAAACAACTCAATCAAAAATGGCCCATAGAACTGAAAGAAGAGTTATCAAAAGAAGAAATACAGGGCTTGAGAGATGGCTTAGCAGTTGGGGCACTTGCCTGCAAAGCCAAAGGACCCAGGTTCTATTCCCCAGTACCTATGTAAGCAACATGCACAAAGTGGGGCATGCATCTGGAGTTTGTTTGCAGCAGCTGGAGGTCCTGGAGCTCACATTCTCTCATTCTCTCTCTTTCTCTCTCTCTCTCTTTCTCTCTTTCAAATAAATAAATAACAATTAAAAAAGAAGAAATACAAAGGACTAATAAATATTTTTTTAAATGTTCATCATATTTAGGTATCAAGGAAATGAAAATTAAAGCTACTTTGAGATTCCATTTCACCCCAGTCAGAATGGCTGTCATCAAAAAGTTGAATAGCAGGGCTGGAGAGATAGCTTAGTGGTTAAAGTGCTTACCTGCAAACCCTAATGACCTGGGTTCAATTTCCCAGTGCCCATGTAAAGCCAGATGCACAAAGTGGTGCATGCATTTGGGGTTCATTTGCAGTGATTGTAGGCCCTGGTGTTCTCATTCTCTCTGCATGTCTCTCTTCTGTCTCTGCTTGCAAATAAATATATAAAATTAAAATGATACATTTGAGCTGGAAAGATTGCTCAGTGGTTAAGGGGCTTGCCTGCAAAGTCTAATGATCTGGGTTCAATTCCCCTGTACCCATGTAAAGCCAGATACACAAATAGGCACATGCATCTGGAGTTTGTTTGCAGTGGCTGGAGGCCCTGGTATGCTCATTTTCTCTGTCTCCCTTGTCTCTATATCCAATTCCCTCTTTATCTCTCCAATTGCAAATAAATAAAAATGTTTTAAAAATCAAATGGCAACAAAAGATGTGGAAAAATAGGGACACTTATTCACTATTTGTGGGAGTAAACTGGAACAGCCACTGTGAAGACCAGGATGGAGGTGTCTCGAAGCCTAAAAATAAATCTACAACATGACCCAGCTATATCAATCCTGGGCATATGCCATAACGCCTCTTCAGCTTTACTTCAGAGATACCTACCTGCTCAGTCAAGTTTGTTGCTGATCTTGGAATAAATGAAATCTTCCTATATGTCTATCAATGGGTGGATGAATGATGAAGATGTGGTACATATACAAAATAAGATATTTATTCTGCTACAAAAAGGAATAAAACTGGAAATTACAGGAAAATGGAAGGATCTGAAAAATATTTATGTTGTGAGGTAACTCTGACTCAGAAAGACAGATGCTGCATAGTCTCTCTCATATGCAGATACTAACTTTGAATGTTTAGATGTGTATACAAGGTGAAGTGAGAGTTAGTAGTACGTGTCAGGAAGCTGGAAAGAGGCCTAGAGAGAAATGTTGTGAGGGGAGGGCTTAGGGGAGGGTATGGTAAATATGTAAGCATAGGAACAGAATACATGGTGTGGGAAAACCTAAGTAGCATTAGGGGAGGAGGAAGAGAGCAGGGAGAATAGGGTGGTGGAAGAGTTCCATGGAGACATTATGAATAAACCATATTGAAACTTTTTTGTCACCTAATTAAAGCATAACTTAAGAACAAATCTGTAGCCGGGCATGGTAGCGCATGCCTTTAACCCCAGCACTCAGGAGGCAGAGGTAGGAGGATCACTATGAGTTCAAGGCCACCCTGAGACTACATAGTGAATTCCAGGTCAGCCTGGACTACAGTGAAACCCTACAAGAAAGAAAGAAAGAAAGAAAGAAAGAAAGAAAGAAAGAAAGAAAGAAAGAAAGAAAGAGAGAGGGAGAAAGAAAGAGAGAGAGAGAGAGAAGAAGAAGAAGGAAGGAAGGAAGGAAAAAAGAAAAAAGAAAGAAAGAAAGAAAGAAGGAAAGGAAGAAAGAAAGAAAGAAAGAAAGAAAGAAAGAAAAAAGAAAGAAAGAAAGAAAAAAGAAAGAAAGAAAGAAGGAAAGAAAGAAAGGAATTTGAGCAGAAGTACCATGCTGGGCTAGGAAACATTATGTCCAAAAGCCATAGGTGGTTACATGAAAACCTCAGTGCTAGGACTGGGATCCTCCCCCACTGAGTTGCAGGTCAGGGAGGCCATGAGGCCCCCATAACAATATTGGCTACAACAGTGCTGCTGGTTACTCGCCAGAACTACATACTGAGACTCCATTGCTGAAGACACATGCTTTGGTTTCAGAACATTGATAAATCGAGCTAGAACTGAGCCTGAGGCCTCCTCCCTGCTGGCTAGCTGTCATGATGCTGGCAAGTACTATGTATGCTATTTGGAGAGAACAGACATCAATAGTCTTTGGCATGTAAAATCCACTGCTGGTTCGCAACTGAGCAGCCAGGCAAGATATACACACTAGAGGAATAGTGAGGGTTGGGCAAAAGAAGAGAATGGGAGGAGAATTTGACCAGATTAGAGTATGTTCATGTAATAAGGTTCTCAATTAAATGAATGGCTTAAGATGAAGCCAAATACTTTTCATCCTTTCCATCATGACAATTGGAAAGATGCTTTGAGGCATGTCAGGAATTGAGTGGACTACATACCCCTTACAAGCTCAAGAGTGTAGAGGTTTAAATTCCTGAAGGAGTTTGTTTGGAGAAGGCTCTATATAGTGATGCTGGAAGGAGGGTTTTCCTAAACCAGCCATCAAAGCACGCAGGGACCGTTACTGGTGCCCATGTGTAAGCAGGCACTGCTTGAGCTAGCAGCTGATCTTGGTCTTATTCACATGATGCTGGTTTTCCTTTGTTTGTTTAGAAATGCAGAATGCATGAGTTACAGGGTCAAGGAAGAGTCCTGTGTTGTAGTCATCTTTGTGTCGATGAGTCAAAACACCCAATCAAAAGCAACTGATTCAAGGAAAAGCTTTAAGGACCCAGAGAGTGAGCTGATCTCTGGCAAAGGGGAATTGGGTTATAACACTCCAAGGCCCTCCCCCAACAATACACCTCCTTCAGCCAGTCCCCACCTTCAAAACGGCTACCAACTGGGGACCAATCTGTTTCAAACTAACATATCCCATTCCTAGCCCCTATAAGCTCATGACCACCTCATGATGTAAAATGCATTCATTGCAACTGTGAAAGTCACCATAGTTTTTTTTTTTACAATTGTTTAAAAGTCCAAAATCTCATCTGAAACAGTCTTTCAACTGTAAGTTTGTAAGATCAAATCACAAGTTACTTACGTATAATTGCACAGAATAAACATTCCTACTGCAAAAGAAGACATAAAAAGAAAAGATTGGCCGGGCATGGTGGCACATGTCTTTAATCCCAGTACTCGGGAGGCAGAGGTAAGGAGGATTGCCATGAGTTCGAGGTCACCCTGAGACTACATAGTGAATTCCAGGTCAGCCTTGACTAGAGCAAGATCCTGCCTCAAAATAAATAAATAAATAAATAAATAAATAAATAAATAAGGAAAATATTGAACCAATACAAGATCTAAAACAATCAAAGCAAATATCAAGTCTTGTAACCTCATGGAGCCTGTGCTGAAGTCTCTGGGCTACAGTTCCACCCTTTCAGCTGTTTTATTTGTAGACCTTTGCAAAACTGCAACCCAAGCCAGAACCTCTCCTTTGTGGCCATGCCATGGTGCTGGTATCTCCAAAATCCTAGTGTTTCCACTGTAACCACATGTTATCTATCCCACAGCCCCTATGTCTTTAATCAAGGCACTCCAACCCTGCTCCACATCTCCTTGGGACCACCTCCAAAACTTTTTTGCAAATTCAATGACCCTCTCTTTTCTGCCTTTGTCTTGTTTCCAAAACCATGAGCAGGCAGGCTGGGTTGCCACAATTTGTTAATCCAGGGAGGAACCAGGGAGGAATAAAGCTGGCTCTGAGGAGCAGAACACTCCTTGAGCATTCTTCCTTCTGTCCCAGTGCAAACCAGATCAAGCGGCAATGGTGGCGATCTCTAAAACAACTGCAGCTGAACCAGGCTGCAGTCACTGCAATGAAACTGTCATTTCTTCCTGTGCTCTGTCCTTCTGGCTCGTGCCAGTCCATTTCTTCTAAATTCAGCCTTGCTCAAGTTCTCAAGACATGGGCAGAACTCAACTAGTCCCTCACATAAAATCTCTCTAGTCCAGTCTGAACAAAGCTCTTTTTCCTCTCATAAGTCAAGCCTCAGTCTACAGTTCTTTTTGCATTTAGGTTTCTGACTCTCACAAGAACCCACCAAGCTCTGCTTACAATACTGCAAGGTGTCTCTTACTCCAAAGTTTCAAAATACTTCCACATTTCTTCCAAAACTGAGTTGCAAAAGACCAAAAGACACACAGTCAGGTTTATAGCAGTATTGAACCCACTCTTCTGATACCAATTTCCTGTTGCAGTTCCCTGTTGCTGAGACAAAAAAAAAAAAAAAAAAAAAATTGGCCAAAAACAGCTGATGGGAAGAAAGACTTTATTTTGCTTGTGATCTTAAGGAGAAGCTTCATGATGATAGAGAAGATTCTAGAGCAGAGGCTGGACATCACTTCTGCCCCAGCAGGTAGAAAGCAGCGACGGAGGAGTGAGCTGAGCTGGCAAAGGGGAACTGGCTATAATACCCCAAGCCCAGCAACACACCTCCTTCATCAAGAGTCCATCTTACAAATGCCACCAGCTGGGGACCAGGCATTGGAAACACATGAGTTTACGAAGAACATTTCATTCAAACCATCCTACCCTGCGTGCATCCCACGACAGGGCAGTACGTGAAGCTGAAGACACAGTGGAGATCGCAGCAAGTTGAAGGATCTGCAGTGGAGAACATCTTCCAAGCACAGCAGCAGACAATGAGCAGAGCCCAAAATAGAGACCCTGAGGTTTACGTCCAGTAAAACCGTAGGGGTGGAGCATGCCAATCTTTTTGGTATTCACATCCTACGACTAGCTTTCTTGCATACTTATCATGGGACTACAGGTGTCAATGTTTTCCTTGCTGAGTTGTGGTCTTGTTTTGGCACCATTCATCTTATCTATGTTACCATTACTTCCTTTTTTTGAGGTAGGGTCTCACTCTAGCCCAGGCTGACCTGGAATTCACTATGTAGACTCAGGGTGGCCTCAAACTCATGATGATCCTCCTACCCTTGCCTCCTGAGTTCTGGGATTAAAGGCATGTGCCACCAGGCCTGACTTTTTACTTCCTTTTTGAAATGGGAATGTTTGTACTTTTCCATTGAATGTTGTAAGTACGTAATCTTCCTTTAAATTTTTTCATAGGCCCACAAAGAACAGTGTGCCTTGAGTCTAAGGAGAGACTATGTACATAGACTGACCTTTGGTCAGGGCTGGAACTGTTAGACTAAGGGAGCTCTTGGAGATGAATGAAATGCATTTGTACATTGAAAATTTGACATGACATTCCACCCCTGATCCTCCAAACTGCTAAATCTTTAGGAAATATGTTAGAGGTTGAATTTACAAGGGAATGTGATTGCTCACCGTGCCTGCCAATGGAATTGGATAGATGAGTGGCTAGGAGACTAGTAAATCATAGTTTGGGAAGTGTCTATAAAGATGTGTCCTGAAAGCACTAACCAAGAGGGCCAGATCTCATAACCGGGAGTCCAAATGCAATACAAGAGGAAAGGAGTAAGTAAGCCCTTTAATTCAGGCACTTTCTTCCTCTTCTCTCTCTTTTTCTTGTCTGTCATAATATACACTGTTGTGCTTTCCGTGCCCTCTATACCATGATAGACCTAAAAACTAAAACCATGAGCCAACATAAAATGCCCTCTATTAAAAAAAAAAAGCCAATACATTAAAATAGTTTAACTTCATTCAAGCAGTTCAGTTGAGTCTAGTTACTTTAGATGAGAATTCTAGAAAATCCCTATTTAATTTATTCACTTTCTGTTTTTATCTTATTTTAATTTTCTCCTTTTAGTTATACTTCACCAGAAATAATTATGAGATGCATCAGTGAAATGGAGACTGTAAATTTAAACCCAAAACCTTTACATATATTTACATAAATTAACTTAAGAGTTGTAATTGAAGACATTAGGAAGGAAACATTTTATGTTATACTCTCAAACTTAGGTTTAAAGGATGTTTATCAGCACATGATTTCATACCACAAATTAAAATGATATATATGTTGAAGATAGATCATTTAATAAAATACTGTTGCTTCCATGAGGCACAAGGATCTGTGAACATAATGTGTCACATAAAGAAACAGTTATATCAGGGTACTTTGAATGTGTTTTAAGAACACCACATGTGGTCAGTTATATGAAAACACACAGACACATCATATACAGAGGCACCTACACATGTGTACACACACATATTGGTATTAGTGTGGATACACTTAAAGGCACACAAAATCTATAGATGTAAGAGGAGGTTTTGTAAGAATAGCTAACTGATATTCTGATGACTATTTCTGGGATCATTTTATGCTTTTCTCATATTTTTTCCAGTGGATATTCATTAACTTAATACTTAGACAGACATAACAGAAAATAGGTTATTTCAATGCTTTTCTGTATTTTTGTGTGAGAAAGGGCTGCTCAAGAAACTTTCTGATGAAATACTCAGGAAACTGTATTTTGACCCTTTGAAGCCAGCATCAGAAATCCCTTTCTCAATGCCCATGTGACACTAAGATCCTCTCCATCCTCACTGAACTCTCCTGAGACCTATAGAGAGGAGACCTACTCTGTCTGCTCTTGTCCTCTCAGAATACATAAAAGTCCTGCCTCTTCTCACTGTGGGCATTCCCTGCCTTTCCAGGGATCTCAAATTTAGGAAATCCAGATGAATTCAGCTTTCTTCAATGGTATGAAGTTTTGTCTGTAAAAGAAAGTTAACATGACATGAGCACACAGATGGACCAGTTGTAGACCCTCATTGTTGTGAATGACTGTGTATTTTACTCACAATATGAACTGGAAGAGAAATTAAGTCCACCAGATGCAATATTTTCTCTTCCAAGAACACAATACTGTCCACTCTGTTCATTCTTTAACTCTTGTCTAGTAATATAAAGTTCTTAAAGGTTGCTAGAAAGTTGTAGTTTTCTTAAATTATGTATGACTATCACCATCTTTGAAGGATGCCTTGGTTCTGAATGGATATTGGAGAGACTTCACCTCTAAGTAAGTGTTAGATGTTATCTACTTTTAGTTGGAATGCAATTTGTGGCTAACTGGGTCTTTTGGATATCTTTATATCAGTGATTTACGCCCCTTTCCCTAACATCCAGTACAGGATGTGTGTGCCAGGATGTATTTGATAGCCAACATTTGGAGTGCCGGGACAATAAAAAAATATGAGGAATGTGATGTAATATAGGAAGAAATAGGTAAATTATTGTGAAGCTTTTTGAATTCAAATTATTTGATGAATAAGTTAAGCTGTGTATAAATAATAAAAAAATAGGCTGAAATTTAACAATTCAGTAAACCATCTAGGAGTTTCTCTACTATACTTTGACTAAGTTTTTGTTGATTCCATGCTTCCTGTTCCCATAATGAAAGGCAGTTTTGTTGAAATGACCAAAGGCTGATAACCTCAGACCATCTCCTCGTGCTGTTATTTCGATGACATAGCATATGAGCCCACGACTGATCTGCCACAGTATCCACAACAGTCACTTTGGATTTACCTTCCCTGTGTGATTTAAACAAAACTTACCCAAGCGGGATTTGAAGAATCTGATACTAGATTATCTCTGCTGCTCCTTAGATGTATATCCAATGCACACATTCAATTAAGGAATGATTGAAGCATACCTCCCACTTAGAGATGCAAAATGCTTTGACAAGCAGATCGCCTATTGGCACATCTGTGGTAGATGTTGAAAATTTCATGTAAATACAAAAGCACAAAGAATTACCTTCTGAAAAAAAAACGTTTATATGTCTATGTATTCCATTCCAGTACACTCTATTCTCCTTTTAAAAGTTAACAAAACTTAGTTTTGTAAATTAGAGTTGTTCAACACAATACTACCTGAAAGTCCCAGATAAAGTGCATGTGACGCCTGCTCTGCATCTCTGCGGTATTGGCTGAGTCTTCTTGAGTTCCAGTGTGGTGAACAGTCCTTTGCTCTCATCCTCATTCCCTAGGCACAGATCCAGAACTGAAGGTGCTTTACGGCGCTAGCACAAGCAGCTTAGTTTTGAAGGTGAGAAAACTTATAAATAAATAATTTTTTTTACAATTATTGCAAAGGAGGTGTATAAACCTGCATTTGTCAGATCCACACTGCTAGTGATTGGCACACAGTTTTAATGTCCATCACGGCTAGACATGGAATTCACATCAACAAGTGACAGAAGATTGTCTAGACGCATGGTTCTTTCTCCCATTGTTCTTACAGATCCTGGAAGGATAGATGGAATAAGGCTTCACTATGGAATGTGGTTCTGCATAATTCCTAAATCATTGCAGTACATTAGCATTTAGTTGTCTAATAATTTTATAATTCCCATTTCAATTTGAATATCTTTTAATCATATCAATTTTTAAGAATTCTGAGCAAGATTTATGAACCCCCTAATCAATCACATATGTTTTCTCATTTAGTTTCAAAATTGCAAAGTTATGTACTGACTTGATCTGAAAGCCTCTTGTGAAGAAATAGGAAGTGTAGTTGTAATGTATTCATAATGAGTCAACAGTGGGATATGTTTGTTATAAAAACAGAAAAGAAACATCCTTCGTATCAAGTGCTGGAAAGACCACACATAATCTGTTCAGGCTGAGATAGTGCACTTTAACGTGTCCCTCACAAAGGCTATCCTTAGTAAGTATGTGGTACTTGTGGTAATATCTTAGCAAAGAACTCATAGATTAATGCACACAAGAATTGAGAAGCAAAGCCTGGCCCAGATGCAGGTGAAGGAAGACATTATAGTCATACTAATATTATGAAGAGTTTAGTATTGCAAAGGGGAAAGGGCTTCTGAGCACATAGAGATCACAGGAAGTTGGAACACACGGGGCAGTTTCTAACCAAAACCAGTCCAGAGCTCTCTTGACGTCAGTCGGCTATGTTGAGGAACACAGCATGTGCCCTTTCATTAGGAAGAAAGTCCATTTGTGGTCATATCGAAGCAGGTGAAGGGTGAAGGTTAAAATCTACAATATAGAGAACACATTGCCACTGTATTTAAAGACTAGGCTTTGAGATCATAGACCCAGGTAAGAATTACAGTCTTTCTATCTTCATATTTGTAGCAATGTTGAGAGGAAGAAATTTGCAACCAGGTATGTTTAACTGAGCATGGACCTCTTAGGGAAAAAAAGAGAAGGATATTTGCAAAGGATACTGTCTTTATCACTGTATATCATAAAACAGAATGTAATTTAAATAAGCCTGATTAAGAACCTTACCAATAAAATCTTGTTTATTTTACCCCCAATTTTCTATTATAGTCTCTTAATTTTTAGGCCAAGCATATGTATTCTCTTCAAAGACAGATTTTTTTTTTTTTTTTTGCAGGCAATACTTACATTTTTTCAAGGAATTTCCACTAAATACAATTCCTTTCAGCCCAAAAATATTTGAAGAAGGAGATACAGAGTTTCACTGCCAAAATATTTTTAACCCTGGGTTTTCACATCTGAAGAGCAAGAGGTATTTTTGATTCAAATTGTTGGTTGTTTCCATTGCTTCAGGTAAATATTAGGAATTCTCATACATTTTGCAATAGTTTCACAAAACATTGCTATTTCATTTACACTTAATAAAATGTATCTTCCTATAACTGTTGATTTCTTATTTAATCCTTAAAGCAACCCTTAATGTTTCATTAGTTCAACCTAAACAGACATTAAGGCATGACCAGGAAAATAACTCAGTTCATCCAATTTCAAATTTTGTTTTAAAGTGTGTCTACTATATCACTTCATAAGCAAATTTTCCTGAGAAAGAAAAAAAATTATTCTGAATATTTTCTGATTATATCTTTGCACACTAGACCATGGCAAACTGATATAATCTGTGCCCAGAAGGAAGTCAACAAGCAATATTGAGCCAGTGGATAATAAATTTATCCAGATAGTTTCTCTTTGACAAATTAGACCTTTTCCATGAAAACAAGGAGGAAAGGGTTGGTAAGCTGTGATAAAGAACAGTCTTAGCCGGGCGTGGTGGCGCACGCCTTTAATCCCAGCACTCGGGAGGCAGAGGTAGGAGGATCGCCATGAGTTCGAGGCCACCCTGAGACTCCATAGTGAATTCCAGGTCAGCCTAGGCTAGAGTGAAACCCTACCTCAAAAAAACAAAACAAAACAAAAAAAAAAAAAAAAAGAACAGTCTTATTTTTAGTCTTCTTAGTGTTAAGACTATAAAGCTAGCCAGCCACAGCAAAATGTTGGACAGCAGAAAATTAAATATATACATACATACATATATATATATAGATGTAGAGTATGAACAGAGTAGAAAAAGACGCTTAAATGTGTAAAACATATGGTTATCCTTTATGGGGGTCAGAAGGCATGACAGAAGTTAGACCCAGACTGTATGAAACAAATGATAACTAAATCTTATGTGATATCAGGGAAAGTTAGGAAACTTGACACTAACAATTCTGATATTGGCAAATGATGTATTGTAAACATAGCACTGTAAAAAAAAAAAAGTAGCACTTCTGATTTAACGAGTTATGCACTCTCTCACTTACAAATGCTTTTTACTAATCAAATGAAAAATTACAGCTAGATAAAACTGTAACAAGCCGGGCGTGGTGGTGCACGCCTTTAATCCCAGCACTCGGGAGGCAGAGGTAGGAGGATTGCCGTGAGTTCGAGGCCACCCTGAGACTCCATAGTGAATTCCAGGTCAGCCTGGGCTAGAGTGAGACCCTACCTCGAAAAAACAAAAAAAAAAATAAAAAAATAAAAAAATAAATAGATAAAACTGTAACAAATGTACATGAGTGACAAGTAATTGATAATCATAAGAAAATGTCTGTTGCTAAGGCTAAGTCTCGGGCCACTAACAGACTGCTGAGCATTGACGCTGAGTCTTGCTACATGAGAAAAAAGGGCTTCATTGCCCTTTATCTCTCAGCTAATTGTAAAGAGAACCAGTCAATGGACATGAAGAACTTGAGACTGTGAACTCTTCATAATGCCATCACCATGATTTCAATAGTTATTTAAGAATGTCTACATAAGCAATAGATAAGTGCAAATTTAACTCACAAATGGTTTGGTTAAAAGTCTTATACCTATTTAGCCATAAAGTGCATGAAAGATCATCCTTGGCTTTCATAAACTTTGTTGTGGTTATTTTTTCCTTATCAAAATCTAAAATTATTTGGGATTCAGACACTAGCTTTTTCTTTTTTTAAAATTTTTTTGTTGTTATTTTTATTTATTTATTTGAGAGCGACAGACAGAGAGAGAAAGAGGCAGATAGAGAGAAGGAGAGAGAATGGGCGCGCCAGGGCCTCCAGCCACTATAAACGAACTCCAGACGCGTGCGCCCCCTTGTGCATCTGGCTAACGTGGGTCCTGGGGAGTCGAGCCTCGAACTGGGGTGCTTAGGCTTCACAGGCAAGTGCTTAACCGCTAAGCCATCTCTCCAGCCCAGACACTAGCTTTTTAAAAATTAAAGAAAATTATAAAACTCCAACTTCCAGGGCTGGAGAGATGACTCAGCGGTTAAGGCAATGGTCTGCAAAGTCTAAAGACCTGGGTTCAATTTCCCAGTACCCAAAGAAAGCCAGACACACAAGGTGGCACATGTGTCTGGAGTTTGTTTGCAGTGGCTAGAGGCCCTGGCACACCCCATCTCTCTGTCTGTCTTTCTCTCTCTCAAACAAACAAATAAATAAAATATTGTTAAAAATTCCAACTTCCAGTTATAGGTGGCTAATAGGTCAAGATGTATTTTTAAATATCTTCCTGTGCTGTTTCTCTGAATCCTAACTGGTAACCTTAATTTTTAATGTTTATGATAATCCTAATCCTAGACCCAATTGCACATCATCCTAAAATTCAAATGTTTTTCTTAAAAATAAGTAAGAATGAGCAGCGCGTGGTGGCGCACACCTTTAATCCCAGCACCTGGGAGGCAGAGGTAGGAGGATCGCCTTGAGTTCGAGGCTACCCTGAGACTACATAGTCAATTCCAGGTCAGCCTGGGCTAGAGTGAGACCCTGCCTCAAAAAAACGAACCAACAAAAAGTAAGAATAATATTTGAGCAGTAATATCTTCTTGCAATATATGGCCCTTTTATGTCTAAATTTGCAAGATCCATTTTCACTTATCAGTGCATTTACCCTTACACGTGGATGAACTGAAATTAGGATGCTGTCATAATTACTCACCCTAAAAGCAATGAGCTAATGCCTAGGTAGGACTTAGACTACTCATAGCTATGGTCAGGAATATTTTAAAAATTGTCCTTCACAATTCACTTCAAAAATTCACTTAATAACAATACTGATTTATTTTTTAATATTTTATTTATTTGTTTGTTTGTTTGTTTGTTTGTTTGTTTCAGAGAGTGAGAGGAAAAAAGAGGCAAAGAAAGAATGAGAATGGGCACACCAGGGCCTCTAGCCACTGCAAACAAACTCCAGATGCATGCACCACTTTGTGCATCGGGCTTTACATGGGTAGTAGGAATTTGAACTTGGGACCTTGGGCTTTGCGAGTCCCTTAACTGCTGAGCCATCTCTCCAGGACAACAACACCAATTTAAATCCTTCTAATATAGTATGAAACTTATCAACCTTATACACATTGGTTCATGGCGCAGTAGTATATTTCTTTAAGTAATGTTCTGAGTATTATTGTGGTAAAATAACATCTACTGACATCTTACCCAATGTACTTAAAGAATTATTGATTAACTAATGATAAAAGTTCCTTAAAATTGGTAGAGATAATTCTAGTTAGTTGCTTTAGATCAGTTCTAAAACCCTAATAAACATTTAAAATGTTTTGTTCCACCTCATCCATAGGTTGTTATCTTAACTCCTTTCAAACCTTCCTTTTATCTGGAAGGTTTGTGTTCTATCAGCAACATCATAGGATCATGGAAAGATATAATATGTCCTCTACAGACTTCACCTTCATGGGGCTGTTCAACAATGAAGAGATTTCGGACCTTATCTTTGCCATCATCTCATTCATCTTCCTCACAGCCCTGGTGGCCAATGGGCTCATGATCTTCCTGATCCACACAGATGCTCATCTCCAAACTCCCATGTACTTCCTCCTCAGCCACCTGTCCTTCATTGACATGACGTACATTTCCACCATCGTGCCCAAGATGCTGGTGGACCATCTGCTCGGGCAAAGGACTATTTCTTTTGTGGGGTGCACAGCTCAACATTTCCTCTACCTCACCTTTGTGGGAGCCGAGTTCTTCCTCCTGGGCCTCATGGCCTATGATCGCTACGTGGCCATTTGTAACCCACTGAGGTACCCTGCGCTCATGAGCCGCCGGGTCTGTTGGATCATCATAGCAGGCTCCTGGTTTGGGGGATCTCTGGATGGATTTCTTCTCACACCAATCACCATGAGTTTCCCCTTCTGCAGTTCAAGAGAGATCAACCACTTCTTCTGTGAGGCGCCTGCAGTGCTCAGGCTGGCCTGCGCGACACAGCCCTCTACGAGATGGTGATGTACGTGTGCTGCGTGCTGATGCTGCTGGTCCCGTGCTCCGTGGTGGTTGCTTCCTACGCACGCATCCTGGCCACCGTGTACCGCATGAGCTCGGCGGAGGGCAGAAGGAAGGCCGTTTGCCACCTGCTCGTCTCACATGACCGTGGTCACCTTGTTCTACGGGGCTGCCATATACACCTACATGGTGCCGCACTCTCACCACACGCCCACCCAGGACAAAGTGTTTTCTGCGTTCTACACCATCCTCACCCCCATGCTGAACCCCCTCATCTACAGTTTGAGGAACAAGGACGTGGCTGGGGCACTGAAAAGGTCTCTGGGAAGACTCAAGAGTTCTCAGCGAGTGTCGGAGGAGACTTTTGACACTTGTTTACTTTTCACGTGGGTGGGAAATGAGAGTTTGTCCGCAGTGTGGCCACACTGGGACTGAAGGATTACCTGGAAAGGTCTGGATGAGCACGAAGAAGAATTTAACATAAAAATATGACTCTCAATTCTTCCTTTAAATGTCACCTCTTAATCTCTTGTTTCTATATTTTTATTTCTTTCTTCTTTTTACCCTTTTTTGTTTCGTTTTAATTTATTTACCTATGAGAGAAAGAGAGAGAAAAGAGAATGGTGTGTCAGGATCTTTTGCTTCTGCACATGAACTCCAGATGCATTTGACATCTGTGCATTTGTGCATCTGGTTTCAATGTGAGTGCTGGAGATCGAGCTCAGGTTGGCAGTCTTTGCAAGCAAGCACCTTTAACCCCTGAGCCATCTCCCCAGGCAAGGTTTTGTAATCTTGGCTGAGTTTGGCATTTGTTATGTAGCCAAGACAGGCGTAAACTCCTGCTAACTCTCTAGTGTCGACCTCCTGAGTGCTGGGATAACAGGCATATGCCATCGTGGTCAGCTTCTTTTCTCTCTTACACCATACTTTTCTTCTGCTCATGATTTCAAAATAAGTAGCCAGTGTCTTTCTGGAACACAAAGTAAGACACTTTCTCCTGAAGTTTTCCCTTGTGGGGGTAAAATAAGTCATAGAAAATGGCAAAGTCAGGGATGATGTTAAGGAGGACAAGAATAAGATGCCTCTGTGTAGAGCTTCACGTCAAGGCTGAGAGCAATGCTGTCTTTCAGTAGGAGTTGATGTAGCTGCCTTTGTGTTCCTCTCATCAGGTGGGAAACCCATCCTGCTCATCAGGAAGCAAGGGTTATTGAATACCATTTTCTCTAATAGTCATAGTCAACTCTACAACCGCTAAGCAATTGTTACTCAAACACAACTCAGTATTTAACTTTTTTTTTTGGTTTTTCGAGGTAGGGTTTCACTCTAGCCCAGGTTGACCTGGAATTCACTATGGAGTCTCAGGGTGGCCTCGAACTCACGGCGATCCTCCTACCTCTGCCTCTCGAGTGCTGGGATTAAAGGCGTGCACCACCACGCCCGGCTTAACTTTTTAGTGTCTACAACACATATGTGAAATCTATTTGGGGAGAAAGTTACAACTGGGGGAGTAAATCAAGGGTCACTGCACAGAGAAGACAGCACAGAGCACTATCTGATGGGGCTCTAAGACACTGAAAACCATGCAAAGTGTGGCATGGGAAATGAAGCCTTTTTCAGATGTGCCAAATAATAACCAAGGTGAAGCACAGTACAGTCAAGTCGGAGGGCTGAGCTCACCTTGCAAGTCTCTGTCTCAACTCACCCTACAATGGATCACAGAAAACACGTGGCAAAGCATTTTTTGACAATTAGTTTGATTTATTTAATTACCAACCTAATAGATTAAATATTATGGGACATTTCTGCTAAGCCAGAAAATAATCATAAAACTTGCTTTAGTAGATATAAAATTTGACCTAAAATGTTCACTGAGCCTAAGTAGAAATAACTCTTACTTTTACATTTTTTAGTTGAGAGCTTTAACATATGAATGTATTTCAATTTGGTCACAGTCCCATAACATTATACTGTATGTTCCTTCTCTCCCACCTCCATTCCATTGAGGGCCCTCCTAAGTGAGGTCATTGGTAATCACTCTGCGGGTCATAAATGCACCAGTTAGTCTTTGTCTGTGGGGAGAGTAATCCTTTAGAATACATCTTCCTACCCTGTGGCTCTCACATTATTTCTGTGCCCACTTTCACAATGTTCCCTGAGACTTGGAGGGCATATTCTATGTCTCCTTTAATGTGGAGCTCTCAGCGGTCTTTGATTTTTCTGCTTTGATGAGTTTTGAGTCTCCTCAGTATTTACGGCCATTTCCCTGGAGGAGGCTGTCATGCTAGCAGGAAGAACAGCACTCATATGTAATCCACCACTTCGGCAAAGTATTTTAAATATCCTTCTGCTGATATAAGGAATTTAATGAGGGAAGAAAGGGTGAATCTACTAAGTTTTAAAGTCACCATGTGAAAATTATTCTAGGAACTTATTTGTGACCATAGTCAATAGCATTTTGGATATTTCTCTTTAACATTTTACATTGAAAAAGTTCATGAAAAAAATTCTTTTTCAAATATTTTTATTAACAACTTCCATGATTATAAAAAATATCTCATCGTAATGCCCTCCCCACCCCCCCAAAATTTAATCACTTATTATGAGTTCTAATATATTTGTAAAAACAGTGGACCTCAAGTGAAGACATATTTGGGGGAGAACACAGATTTTTATACTAGACCCCAGGATTTAATAGAATATCAGGATGCTTATATCCATTAGATACAGCTTTCTTTTTAGTCATTCATTATGCACAGCACCTACACCCCCCAAAATTGTTTTGCAGCATGGAAAATATGATGGAAAGAATAAAACAAGAAAATCAAGTAGGAAACCAGCAAGCAACAAAAGTTAGCTTCCTTACCACCCTTTGCATGGTAGCAGTGACTAAGGGTGCCTGTGGCCAACCTGTCCATCCTGTTCATAACATGTACATATACTTCATGTTCACCAAAAGATATACAGTAGCAGATGAAATGTGAAGCATGTCCAAAGTCCACAGATAGTGAAGTGGATAAACACATTGCAACACTCATTAAAATAATAATAGTTACCTTAATACTACTTGAGACAACATGTATTTATGTCATAAACATTATGTTGAGCTAAAGAGGCCAGCAACAAAAATAGTGTCTTTGTATAAAGTAGTGATCAAGCAAAACCAATCAATGCTTTTTGAGGATCAGTTGCTGTTCATATACATAATCTGGTTTTCACAGCATCATTCATATTCATTTACTTTTTAAATTTTGTTTTAGTTTAGAGAGAGAGAAAGAGACACAGAGAGAGAATTGGCATGCCAGGGCCTTGGCCACTGCAATCGAACTTGAGATGCTTGCCCCACCTAGTGGGCATGTGTGACCTTGCGCTTGCTTCACCTTTGTGTGTCTGGCTTATGTGGGATCTGGAGAGAAAAATATTGGTCCTTAGGCTTCACAGGCAAGTGCGCTAACTGCTAAGCAATCTGTCCAGCCCTCGTTTTACTTCTTAATATATGTATGTACACTGCACATTCGTTTTACAATGCCAATCAAGCTCAAACCTTTTATGTGTTTACTACTTTTCTACATGGGCATTACCATCAGTAAAAAATCAAGCTGGGCATGGTGGCACATGCCTTTATATCTCAGCACTTGTGAGGCTAAGGTACAAGGGTCTTTTTGAGTTTAATGACACCCTGAGTGGTAATTCCAGGTCAGCCTGGGCTTGAGCAAGACCCTACTACAAGAAAGAAAGAAAGAAAGAAAGAAAGAAAGAAAGAAAGAAAGAAAGAAAGAAAGAAAGAAAGATCAAAATAAATTCATGAATGGAAACATCATAAAGGGTAGCAGAGGAGAGATGGAGGACTACTTAATAATTCAATGTGGCCTCCAACACAGAAGATGGTTGAGTTAGAAAGCATTCCAGGTAGTAAGACCAGCGGATGCTGACATAGTGGGATGGGGATGGCATGTTCAGAAAGCTGGAGAGTGCCACTGATCCAAACAAATGAACGGTAGGAATGACAAGTCTGGAAATGTGGACAGGGGGCTACTTTGCTTAATGGCCATTCACATGTGAAGGTCCTGCTCAAAGAGAAAATAGATGCTGACAAACATGCTGAGAAGGTTTTTCTTCCTATTTATAGATATGCACTGTTGGTACTATAATAAACCAGAAAGACCTAAAGAAGTTTTTGTTTGTAATGAATGGGGCCACTTGTCGCATGCATTGGAGTTACAGGCTCAGGTGATGAGCAGTAGGAAACCTTGAGTGTATTTTTTGAAGGCATAAGTAGCAAAAGATGATGAGATGGAGAACACATGTTGTGATGGAAAAGGTAGGGTAGACTCTATTAGAGCTCCCAGGTTTTGAGCTTCAGTAGTTAGTCTGATAGTGGATTAAATTATTGAAATGGAGCGAAGCAATTTTTAGAAATTTAATCTGTTCTATTTGCTTCTGTTGGGAAGAAATGTGCTGTAGTTCCATCAAGTTAAATGGGAGGAAGCAGGTATACAATGTGACCATTCTGCATTCAGAAGTATCTTGCTGGGTCTCCTGGGCATGCATGTTATGATGCAGCATTTAGAACAATTCTCACCAGAGGTTGACACAGTAGGAGCCACATCAATAAAACCAAAGGAGGGGCTGTGGAGATGGCTTAGCAGTTAGAGATGCTTGCTTGAAAAGTCTGCTAGCCTGGGTTCAATTCCACAGTAACCACAGAAAGCCAGATGCACAAAGTAGTGCATGTTTCTGGAGTTTGCTGGCCACGGCAAGAGGCCCTGGGCACACCCATTTTCTCTTTCTCTCTCTCCTCTCTCCATTCAAATAAGTAAAATTATTCAAAAATAAAACAGAGGAAAGACAAGTGGAAGAACAATAAGGCTCTTCCTCCAAGAGACGAGATTTGAAAATAAACTTATTAAGCTATAGGGGAGATCCTTGTGGAGAAGCAGAGGAGAATTGCTTCTAATCAGAGTGGATTTTCTTGCCTACCTGGAACCAATAAGAAGCACTTCTCCCCATATACACCATCCTGGAAAAACCAGCAGAACACTGGCAGAGAATGGGAACCAGCCGAGCTCCATGGGAACACCACAGACATCCTCCCACAACCACCCCGCCCCAGTGTGCCCGCATCAGCGACACTGAGCCTTCAGAGCGAGCCATAGGGTATATATAGTACTCTAGTTAGGAGTTGTTTACTTTCAGAGCCTGAAATATACCATTTCTGGCTTTTAGGGTCACTGATGAAAGATCAGAATTATTATTTCATTACTCTGTATTTTTGACATCTTGTCTATGATGAATTGTGGAGAAATTCTTTTCTCTGTGTGCTTGGGATTCTAAATGTCTCTTATATGTGCATGCCACGTTCTATCTCTAGATTTGGGAAATTTTCCACTAGGTATTCATTAAATAATATTTAATTCTGCCACATTTTATCTCAGCTCCTTCTTCTGCCCTGTGAATTCTAAGGTTTCTTCTCTTGAATGTATCCAGACTTCATGTAAATGTCATTTGTGTTCCTTAATTTTTCCCTTTATATGTGCCTCTGTGAATTATTGTCTCTTCCTTGTCTTCAGTCTCTGGAATTTGGTCTTCTGAATGGTCTTGCCTGTTGGTAATGCTCTGTGCAGTGTTTTTTAGTTGGACAATTATTTTTCTTTTCATTTGTAAAACTTCTGTTTTGTTCTTTTTCAGTGTGTAAATTTCCTTGCTGAACTTACCCTCCAGGTTTTGAAATTCTTTCTCTGACATCTGCTTCAGCCAGTATTTTTTGTCACTACTTTTCTTGAGTGTGTGTGTGTGTGTGTGTGTGTGTGTGAGAGAGAGAGAGAGAGAGAGAGAGAGAGAGAGAGGAGAATGAATATGAATAGTTGCACCAGGGCCTCTTGCTAAATGAACTTCAGATTCATCCATCACTTTGTGTATGTGCTTTACACGGATACTAGGGAGTCAAACCTGGGCTGGCAGGCTTTGCATACACCCACCTTCCAACGTTGAGCCATTTCCCGAGTCCCTCAGCAGTGTGGGCTTCCACTTACGGGAGTCAGAAGACTGGAGATGTGTCGTGGTAGGTTTATCTCTCATGGTCTTTGTGCTCCTGTGTTGTTGGTGCATGTTTGCATCTCATCCAGATTAGATTTAATTTCCCCCTCTCCAGTTTGGGGTTGTGGTTTTGTTTTGTTTTCTACAGGACCCCCTTCAGGCCACTTTATTATTAACTGTGTTCCTTGCACTTATCTGAACACAGTAGTGCTCACTGCTTAGTTATCGTTGATTCTTGTTATACCTGGCGATAGATGACCCTTTTGTATTACACTTGCAACCCTGGGGGAAGCTGACCACGTGTACGACTGGTGCTGGTTCAGTTCGGCACTGGGACCTGCCTTCCACAGGTTGCTCTGGCTGGGTGTCGCTTGTGTGTAGCTGCGCAGCCTGGCTTTGGGGGCCAGCTTTCCTCTGGTCACAATGGCTACATGCCTCCCATGTGGACGAGTGTGTGGAACCAGTTCAAGGGCCTACTTTCTTCATGGGCTGCACAGGTGTACCAGGTACTGGGGTCTGACTTCTGCTGGCTGCAATACTTGGATATCTCTAGTGTGGGCCATTTGGCGGGACAAGTGCCAGGGTTTGCCTGCCACTGGTTTCTCTGGCTGGATGTCTCCTGAGACCTGAGGTCTTTGGATCTTCTATAAGGCCATGTGTTGGCAAAACTGAGATGTAGGGTCACACAGGGCATAAATACTGTTATTCAACTTGACAGTTTAATGATGGAACTACACATAACAAGGCAATTTAATTTTGGATTAGTTGATCTAAGAGGTAAAGTGCTCTGGGTCATATGCCCACAATAGTAATAAAAACATCTCCCAGACGTAATAAACTCAAACCTAAGCTGCAAGGAAGTCTTAATCCACATTTGCCATCAATACAGAAGCAAGATAGTTCAATTTCTTTGGTTTTGGCATTTTCGTAACAAAATTTAAACCATTGAAATTGGAAAAGCGAAGCTGGCCCTGGTGATGCACACCTTTAATCCCAGCACCTAGGAGGTAGAGGCAGGAGGATCACTGTGAGGTTGAGGATAGCCTAGAACTAGAGTGAGTTCCAGATCAGCCTCAGCAAGAGTGAGACCCTACCTTGACAGAAACAAAACAAAACAAAACAAAACAAAAAACCAGGGCTTAAGAGATTGCTTAGTAATTAAGGCGCTTGCCTGAGAAGCCTAGGGACCCAGGTCTGATTCCCCAGTACCCACATAAGCCAGATAGCCAGATGCACAAGGTGGGACATGTGTCTGGTGTTTGTTTGCAGTGGCTGGAAGCCCTGGTACACCAAATCTTTCTCTCTCCTCTCTATCTCCTCTCTATCTGCCTTTTGTTCTCTCAAATACATAAAAAAGTAAGAAAATGGGAAAATGTACTCCAAAAACTTTGTGATCATAAGACAATCATTTGTTTATAAATGTAAATAATATGATGTTCACGAATCTTCAGTAAAAATAGATGATGTATATGGGATATGATAGCTTATTTTTGACATTCTTAGATATTTATTAGTAGAAAATAAAACTGACTTTATTCTTATCCTATGGTGTTACTGGGATGGAATGTAAAAATTAGGTGGTGGGGTTTAATGGAAGAAAACTAGATTATTAGAGCATGCCTTAAAGGCAACATTAGGATATATGTCCTTTTCTCCTCTTCACCATATTCCCCCTCTCTCCTCTTTTGATAGTTTCTATGATATGAATCATCCATCTTCCTCTTCCACATAAGCCAGCAATGACCTACTGAACCACCACAACCCAAACAGCGATGGAGTTGACTGACAATGGATTGAGATCGCTGAAAATGAATAAAACAGACCTACCCCTTTAGTTAGTTGTTTAAGACACATTCTTCCTTATGCCTTATGAACATTTTGTGGTCATTGACCTCCAATTGTCCTACTTAGATATCACAGTCCTCAAGTTTTGACCTTCTGCAAGGGCCAGTTTCTCATACACTTTAATGCACAGATGCACACCATCCTGTTAGTTTTCAAGGTTGGAGGTGACCACTGAGGACCTCAAAGCTCATCAGAGTGCTGAGAAGTTATTGTGTAGTGTTCAGCACTAAGCGAGACATCTCTATCACACCCTCCAAGGCTCAGGGACCTTTACAGAAGAGGTGGCAGAAAGAACATAGAGCCAGTGTCAGGGAGAAGTACTTTGAAATGCTATCTTCCAGACACAGAGCATCCATTGCATTCATGACTTCATGGTGGCTGTTTCTACGTGATTTCATATGTTGGGCAAAGAGAAGGATATCATCAAAATAGGAGGAAGACTAGTTGGAAGAAGACGGGATTCGGTGAAGGGGGTATAGGAGATGTGAAACAAAGGAATGTGAGGGAATTTTAATCAGGGTATATGTGTAAATGTATGAAGGTTGCAAACAAAGAGATTTTAGAATAAAAAACTACGGGTAGGTTTCATGGCTGCCACACTGAGACTGAGTCCTGGAATTGTACTTTGGTTGTTTGTGGAAAATAAGAACTGGTTCCCATAACCAAAGGTCAAGTGCTGCTCCATAGTCCCTGTGACTTGTCCATGACAGAAACAGTGTCCTTTCAACCACCATTGAGCCATGTCTCACTGACACTTGCCTTTAGGAGCTTTTTGTTGTTGTTGTTTTGAGGTAGCGTCTTGCTCTAGCCCAGGGTCACATGGAATTGACTGTGTATTCTCAGGCTGGCATTAAACTTACAGTGATCCTCCTGAGTGCTGGGATTAAAGGCGTGTGCCACCCCACTAGGGAGGGAGGGAGAGACAGAGAGAGATTATGGATGCACCAGGACTCTAGCCTCTATAGAGGAACTCCAAATGCATGTGCCACCTTGAGTATCTGGCTTTATATGAGTACTGGGGAACCAAGCTCGGGTCATTAGGCTTTATTGGCATGAGTCTTAACTGCTGAGCCATCTCCCCAGCCCAGGAGCATATTTTGTAAAGCACTGTTTGCGTGCCTGAAATTTCATTAGGGTTGATATCCCTGGAAACCCATGATGTAGGTAAACTGGATTTCCAGAAGCCCAATATTTACTTATTCTGCCCTTATTTCTCAGGCAGAAAAAATTAATGAGAACAAATACAATATTATATTATAATGGAACAATGCCATCACAAAAACATGTCAATGAATAAGAGTGGTTGGAAATGATTACATATAAAGTATTAGGCATAGTTATAAGATATCACACATTATAAAGTTTAAAACAAAGAAGCTGGGACTGGGGATATGGCTCAGTGTGTAATATCACTTGCCACACAACCATGAGGGCATGTGAGGTCTGATTCTCCTGAGTTTGATCCCAAGCACCCACATAAGTCATGGGCATGGCTATGCACACCTGGAACACCGGTCCTATGAGAAGCAAGACAGGAGAATCAGTAGTGCTTATGACCCAACACGACAGCTCCTGTTCAGTTAGAGACTTTGCCTCAAGGACACACCACAAATGAGCAATAGAAGAGGAGACCCTCATCCCGTTTGCTCAAGAGGTGTGTCACAACTCTATACACATGTGCACACAGCACACCACCAACACATACACCACACATATATCATACCACACATACTACACACATGTGTAAACAAACCAAGAGACTAAAGAGTCATTAGAAATTACAAATTGGGGGCTGGAGAGATGGCTTAGCAGTTAAGTTGCTTGCTTGCAAAGCCAAAGGACCCAGGTTTAATTTCCCAGGACCCACGTAAGCCAGATGCATAAGGGGGTGCATGCATCTAGAGCTTGTTTGCAGTGGCTGGAGGCCCTGGTGCACCCATTCTCTCTCTCCCTCACATAAATAAATAAAAATTAAATTAAAGAAATTACCAATTGGAATTTTTTAATCACATTAGATAAAATATTAATAGTTTTTCATATAATCAATGAACATGAATCATTTTATTAGGATGTTTATATAATTGTATATAGGAATCATAGGACAGCATTCTTTACTAACAAATACACACTGTACAGATCATTTACAAAACCAGACAAGAGTAAGTAAAATGGAAACATTTTAGGCCTAAAATTGGCAATGAATTTACAATAGCAGTATTCCGTCAGGGCCTATTTTATAGGCACTGTTAGAGACAGTACAAACCATTGACTACAATGTGACTAACAAGCGGTACCTAGCTAATGGCAAGTCTTATTTATGGCTCATTTAATTAACTGCTGTTTTAAGTAAAAAATTCGAAATGATTAAGCTGGGCATGGTGGCGCACGCCTTTAATCCCAGCACTTGGGAGGCAGAGGTAGGAGGATCACCATGAGTTCAAGGCCACCCTGAGACTCCATAGTGAATTCCAGGTCAGCCTGGGCTAGAGTGAGACCCTACCTTGAAAAACCAAAAAAAAAAAAAAAAAAAAAATTCAAACTGATTTTCTTTTTACAAATCAAGGAAATATTAATGAGGAGGTCTGGTGAATGAAGACAAAATACCCAAACTAGTAGAAATAATCCTGTCAGTATTAGTCTAATGATTTAGAAAAAATATATATCTCTTGCTTGCGTGTAGACACTATTTTTATGGAGTATTGTCATTTAAGAAATCAGAGCAAAGCATGCAAGTATATTCTAAGACTAATTCCACATAGGCTTATTCCCTTCTGGTATATTGGGGAATAAGCCATGAAAACTACCTAATTGTAGGACAAGTTAGAGGAGTAATTCAAAACAGCAATCAGACTAAGAATGCCTGTCCCAGATATATTTGACCTCAGTATACTAAAGCTTGTGGCCTGTCTAAATTTGCAAAAAGGCAAAGGCAAATACTAATCAACCGACTTAAGACATCTCAAACATCAGATATTGGGATATAGAAATACAAATCATTGTGCATCCAGAAAATCGAGGTACTAGGATATGAGTCAAGAAGAGAAATCCATTTGGATAAAGTTGAGATACAGGAATTATCTTCCAAAATGTTTCAGTGACAGTAGAGAGATCGCTCAGTGGTTAAGTGTACTTCCTACACAAGCATGGGGGCTTGAGGAAGCTTGAGTTCAAATGTCCAAATCCCAAGTAAAACAGCTGGGCATGGCCATTTGTGCCTGTAGCCCCAGCCCTGCGGGGATATTGATGGAGCCCTGCAAGCTCTGGAAACAAGAAAAAGAGACTCCAGCTCAAAACCAAGACCAGGCGGAAGAGTGATGGAGTGGGACACCTGACATTCCACTCTGGCCCCCTCAGCAGGTGAAGGACCTTTGCTGCAGGCGAGCTTGTGGGGTGCTGCAAGGGCACAAGCGTGCGCATGCAACACACACATATCACACAATATCGCATCACATCACACGCACACGATCGTGCCCAAATACACACAATCAAAACAAGTGCTTAAGTTAAAGTAGTGGAAAGAGGAAATCCAAAGTACTACAGAAAAAGTAGAAATCTACATGACTGGCAAGCAATATTTGTAAAAGGGCCAGAAAGAAAGCAAAACATTCCACATTGAATAGATAAAAATAATATACAGATGGGGGCTGGAGAGATGGCTTAGCGGTTAAGCACTTGCCTGTGAAGGCTAAGGACTCCGGTTCGAGGCTTGATTCCCCAGGACCCACGTTAGCCAGATGCACAAGGGGGCGCACACATCTGGAGTTCGTTTGCAGTGGCTGGAAGCCCTGGCGCGCCCATTCTCTATCTATCTGCCTCTCTCTCTCTCTCTCTCTCTCTCTCTCTCTGTCACTCTCAAATAAATAAATAAATAATGAACCAAAAAAATATACAGATGGTAATGGGAGGAGATTATGATGGAAATATATAACTGCATGTTTCATATTGTCAATAAATTTTTTTAATTATACACACATAAGTTGTGAAAAGGAATAGCAGGGAGCTTCAGTGTTTGCACAATAAAATAGACTTGTGAGTAAGACAAGACAGTCACAGTGCCAGAATACCATGAGAAGAACTGAAGAATATACAAAAATCATGAAGGCCATGATCAAAGAATTTCAATTCGGTCATCAGTTATAGTTCTTTGATTCTAAAGTCCATGCTCAGAAATACACAAGTGAAAGGAAATAGTAATCACACTGTATAACACCAAACATGACAGCAAATACTTCAAAATAGTTGGAGAGCAATACAGAGGAACCACTGATGAGGAAATTAAAATCTAAGGAGCTTGCTGACAGTGAGAAAACAGAAAAATTCATTAAGATTACAGAGGGAGCAGGATGTGGTGGCACACACCTTTAATCCCAACACTCGGGAGGCAGAGGTAGAAGGATCGTCATAAATTCGAGGCCACCCTCAGACTACATAGTTAATTCCAGGACAGCCTGAGCTAGAGCGAGACCCTACCTCAAAAAACCAAAAAAAAAAAAAAAAAAAAAAAAGATTACAGAGGGAAATGATTACAAATACAATTATAATAATAAACTATTGTTGGGTGTGGTAGCACACACCTTTAATCCCAGCACTTGGGAGGCAGAGGGAGGAGGATCGCCATGAGTTTGAGACCACCCTGAGACTACATAGTGAATTCCAAGTTAGCCTAGGCGACAGTGAGACTCTACCTCGTGCGGGGGGGGGGGGGGGGGGCGAGGACATTGAACTACCACGTGGATTGGCTTTTGTGGAGCCTAGAATTCCAGGACCTGTGGGCCAAGAGGTGGGTCACAAGTACAAGGTCAACAAGGGCTACATGGAGAGTTCAAGTCAAACCTGGACTATGAAGTGAGATTCTGTATCAAAAAAGTATGCCCAGCCGGGAGTGTTGGCGCACGCCTTTAATCCCAGCACACGGGAGACAGAAGTAGGAGGATTGCCATGAGTTCAAGGCCACCCTGAGACTACATAGTGAATTGCAGGTCAGCCTGGGCTAGAGTGAGACCCTACCTCAAAAAAAAAAAGTATGCCCATCAATCAAAAGACTCATACATTTTATTCAAAGTATAAAATCTCATGCATTTTCAATAATGTACCAGATGGCAGAATAATCCACATTAAGAAAAAAAAAATCCAGCATTATCTTCGAAAGCATGGACGGTACTTCCAGAGTAGAGTTTTCATGTTACCTTTTAGTCTTTTATGGCATGCAGTTTGTATTAAAGGACACACAGCGGCGTAGGCATTGAGGACAATGTTCTGCACGTTCAACAGGACTGGGCTATACGTCCACAGCAAGGTTGAGAAGGACGAGATGATGAGGTTCATCCAGTACATGGGCACAAAGACGCTCACCAGCAGCAGGATGGTCTGTGTGGCCCTTTGCTCTGGGGAGGCTCTGGGGGAGAGGCTGATGCCGTAAAGGTGCCGGGATCGCCTCTGGTGCCTGGACAAGACAAACACCATGTACGCACTGGAGAGCAGCATGAGACCTACAAAGAAGATGTCCCTGGACAATGTCAGCATGAGAAACAGTTCATTAACGCCAGCTTGCGCGGGAGAAATCAGGCAATATTTACTGATACTGAGTACACTGCTCCGATTCGTACCAGAATAAGCAATGGTATAGAAGATGATGTTACTATTGAATGTCAGATTGAGGGACCAGAAAAACAAGAAGACTTTAGTAATGTAATTTCTACATTTCTGTTGAATTCTCCCTACCATGGAGGTCCTGGGGCTTATGGTGATGGCCTGGAGCACACTCAGGAGGCACGTGAAGCAGATGGAAAGGCCCCTCATCACCCTGTGAGTGTAAAACAATGCCTTGCACTTGAAGTCTCTCTGTACGTTTAGTGACTCAGACAGGTTTGGAAATAGTAAGTCCAACATTATGAAGAGCATCACTGTGTGGACGAGAGCCAAGTGACAGGTGATCAGGTCAGTGGGTTTTGCTCTGCCATCTTGATGCATCATAGAGATATACAAAAGAAGAAGAAACATGTTGGCAGAGATTCCAATGCCAGCTTGGAAAGAACATACTTTTCTAATGATGACATGAGAGAAAATTGAGTCCATCTTCATGATAAAGAAGAGATATTTGTTATTTATTTTTAAACAAGAGAAGAGCATCTATCACTAATGCTCTTCCTTATAGGCCAAATTGTCAGAAAAATATTTTCTTTAGTTCACCAAGTTACAATATTGAAAAGTCCGAATTTTCTCATATTAATCCAGCCACTCTATTACATGTACTAAATAACTTTCATATACAAAACAGCCACAGTCACACCCCAAAATGAAATGGACCTTGTCTATTACTTACTTTGGCCTTCTCATTTTAGAAATCATGTGTCAAGTTTTTTTTTGCACTTTACATTTTTTATCTGTCACGAGAAAATCGTGAGCATGCAGAATTGCTTAACAGTATGTGGACAGTTTCATTTAAAAGAACTTTATTCAAATCACCCACACTAATAATTGAACAAATACCATCATGGTCTTTGTTAGCAATTTTAACTTTCTGTTCTCCATCTCTCATCCATGCTTTAGACCTTCCTGATTTTGCTGGACCCATGACGATAATTCATGATAGTATATATATGTTTAATTGATGGCCTAATATCTTCATTCCATAATGCCTCCTTGCTTTTTCTTTGCCAGAAAACATTACATAATCATAATATCAGAAAATTATGATAGGCACAATTTTAGGCAAGGTTACTCTGCTGATGAAAAACCTATTAACTGTACACCCTAAAGTCTTCCTAGCTCTTTCCCCATTTGTAACATCCCACTTTTCATCACCTCTGGAGAGAATTACCAGTTCTGAGCTCTCAGTAACCAAAAAGATAAACAATATATGAAAATCTTGAAACTGTATCAGTGTGGTCACATGACAACCTTTTCCTTCAGCTTGGACTTAGCATAGAGATCAATTTCCCTTCTCAAAACACAAGAAGAAAATAAAACTCGTGTCCCTAGATGATTCCACACAAGTTTGATCAGCATATTTCAAATATAAGAACAAGTTGGTAAATTTCACAAAATAATACTTGAGATACATGTACAATTATTTTATCAAGTTATTTCAGAACAATTCAGTACTAGATCACAGGAAAAATGAGATCAAATATAAACAATTATATGTGAATATGTCTCCATGATTTTTACACTCTAACCTTCTACCAAAAGGGTTAGACAAAACAATAATAAATTCCATACTTTTCACCCTAATAAATATTCACTCCACCTATTGTGTCATGTACTTCTCTCTGTAAATGACCATCATCCACTGAAAAAGACAGGAACTTTTGAAACATGAAATGTGGAAAAGACGGAAACTTTTGAAACATCAAATAGCATTTTCCTCAAATGTGGCATTTGAGATCTGTTGTGTGACTGTGAGCATTAAAAGACCTTGCCTACAGGCTGGAGAGATGCTTAGCTATTAAGTGCTTGCCTGTGAAGCCTAAGGACCCCGGTTCGAGGCTCGATTCCCCAGTACCCACATTAGCCAGATGCACAAGGGGGTGCATGCGTCTGGAGTTCGTTCACAGTGGCTGGAGACCCTGGCACGCCCATTATCTCCCTCTCCCTCTCTCTCTCTGTCTCTCTTTCTCTTTCTCCCTCTTTCTCTCTCTGTCACTCTCAAATAAATAAATAAAAATAAACAAAAATTAAAAAAAAAATAAAAAGACCTTGCTTACCACATATTAGAGTTGAAAGAAATGTATAATCATGTTCAATTTTACTTTTGGAAAATTCTCTTTGTTTTCAGAATTTAATAACCAATGGCTATAACAACATGAATATGCATTCAAAAATTTATTATTCTTGGGAGGCAGAGATAGTAAGATTGCTGTGAGTTTGAGGCCACCCTGATACTGCATAATGAATTCCAAGTCAACCTGAGCTAGAGTGAGACCCTACCTCGAAAAAATATATATATATATTGTTTATTTGAATTTTAATGTAAATTTTACATTTGGTATATTTGTATTTTTGAAAAGAAAAAAAAAGTTTGTTAGAACTTTTTTGTCATGTCCATCACAAAACAACTTGAAAGTGTTATTTACTGAATGACAAATGTGTCATTTTATGAATAATGCAGAATTGGTCTTTATAGGTCACAGGGAACAACTTAATAAAACATGCTGTGTTTACAGTTATCACCTTTGTATCAAAATATGTCCAGACTGGGCTGGAGAGATGTCTTAGTGGTTAAGGTGCTTGCTTGCAAAGCCTAAGGACTAAGGTTCAATTCCCTAGTACCCACATAAGCCAGATGCATAAAGTGATACATGAGTCTGGAGTTCATTTGCAGTGGCTGGAAGCCCTGGTGCATCCATTCTCTATATATCTATCTGCACCTCTCTCTTTCTCATCTCTCTCAAATAAGTAAATAAATTATTTTTTAAAATATGTCCAAACTAATATCCTGACCAATAGAGTATCTTACTTTATGTATAAAATATTAAGTAACAACACTGAATTTATTTTCAAAAATATTTGAAATCTTGCTGATTATTTTTAGCTCACTTTCATATGAGGTAAGCATTAACTTTATAAAATTACTAGCAAAAGTTTTATTTCCAGATGGTTTTATGGCAACCAAAATTACCTTAATACTTATTACTATAACAGAGAGTGCACAAAAACTTTTGTGGTTGTCTGTAAACCTGTCACTATCATACAGTATAAGAACATCTTGTTTTCTAATGGCACATTAATATAGCTTTTAAAAGTAAATTGTCTCTTCAGATTTGGTGTCTCTTACCTGAAGAAATCCACACCGATGCACATAGTAAAATAAATGGAAAAACAAAAGTACAATTTAAAACGATCAGAAACTATAAAACCCTTTCCCAAGCTTACAAATTCATAGATATATGCATTTCATGAAATTGCCATTTTCGTATCTGGAAATATCTGTATTTACTAGTGAATCAGTAAGATATTAGATGAAAATTTGCTCAGAAAAATGTTCTCCCTACACTGGAAAATATTCTGCTTCACCCCACCTCTGCCCTGTGTCTCAAGTACTCACAATTAATGAAGTACAAAAATGAGCACGCACCTTGCTGGAAGTGTAGAAAACTGAGATGTGATGCTGAAGTAGGATTATAAGATGTGCTCCAGCTGCTCATCTCCCACTAGGTCTGTAATCATCTTGTCCTGCTATACAGAGAGAGAGAGAGAGAGAGACAGCCAAAACACTGGAAAGATTAGAAATGGGAGTCACTAGAGGGAAAACTGAAGTTATCTAGTTCCTGAAAAACAAGAGCTAGGATCACCTGGGTCCAAACTTTTCCCTGAGAGAACTCACTTTGGCATGGAGATTTTGTGGGACGGTTACTAGTTTTATTTCTCCATGGAAACAGGTTTACCAGATATCCTCATTGCTTCAAAAGTTTCCTGGCGGCCTCCACATTAATTCTTACGTGGCTTAAGTTTCTCAGCAGAAGATAAGGTTCACTTGCGCACGTTAGAAAAATTTCCCTCCTCCAAACACGTTTAGGAAAAGCAACCTGAAGACTTGCAGAAAGTGAGTCTGCAAATTCTTTTTTCAGTTATTAATTATTAAGTGTATTGAGGGGGAAATGACAAATTGTGGGGTTTATTTAAGGGAGATGTGGATCTAGGAAGGAAACCTAGAACGGATTCATAAACACGTGGGAAGTAGGAATCTAGAAGCTTATGTAGGGAGACATAAGAGAAACTGGCATGGCATCTGTCATGTGTTCTTAGAGAAGTTAAGAGGACAAACAGTGAGGCTCAAGGAAAAATGAGAAGGCAAATCTCAAAGCAGAGACCAACAGATTTCAGAGGAGAAATGAGTAATGGTTATTAGTTAATCCAAATTTAAAGAAATTAAACAGGTAGCAAGCCTAGAGTTGAGGAGAGAACCCACGTGGCAGATCTGGAGTGTGAGAAAAATACGCACATGGTAGATTCAGAAATCAGAGGAAAATCATGTACGTAATCAAAGGGAGACATTACCCCAAACTATGGAGCAGATACAAGCAGAAAATGTTCCCCCAGGACAAAGAAACAGTTTTATACTCTCTGCCCACCCTGGGTGAGGGGGACATCAGACTCATGTGTGTCCCTGTGGCTCGAACAAAGAGGCAGCTCGAAAAGAGGCCTAGTCCGCAGATTCTTATCAGGACTGGCAGGTGCAGGTCATGGGAAAGCCAGCCAGGTCTCCGCAGATTCCAACATCTTGTCTACTCTTGTTAGATGTTAACAACTTAAGTCCTTGCAGATGTTCTATTTGTGCGCATCCCTGTATCACAGCTGGAGAGTGTAATACGATGTGCCCCATGACCACTCACAGCCAAAGATGTTTGATTTAAAGGAAACAAATGCTGGGCTGGAGAGATGGCCTGCAAAACCTAAGGACCCAAGTTTGGTTCTCCAGGCCCCCCGTTAGCCAGATGCACATTGCAGCACATGCATCTGGAGTTCGTTTTCAGTGGCTAGAGGCCCTGGCGCGCTCATTTTCTCTCTCTCCCTCTGTATCAAATAAATAAATAAATAAAACAATATAGGAAACAAATGCTCTTTTCCCCCTGTCTAACCCTAATGTTTCTCTCTTTCTCTTCTCTTTAGCCACTCTCTCTGTCTTAATAACTTCAATCTCTATCATAACCAAAATTTCCAAATGCTTCTGCTCTCTCCACCCAGTAGAACAGGAAATATTCAGCATAATGGGGCAGAGGTGTACTGAATAATAGGTTTCTACCAAAATGGCCTTTTCTCAAAGAGAAGGCTTTGGATTGTTGGATTTATATACCACTGCAGCGCTGCAGACCAACGACCTCTCATCAGTACAAATGTTTTTCTCATAGGCAACGATGGCCTGCACAGGAGCCACAGTAAAATAGCAGCCAGTCTCATTTTCCCACTTTCTTTCATGAGCTCTCACTATGAGACGGAGTTGAGATTTGTTTGTTGTTTGCTTGTTTGCTCTTACTTGCGTGTGTCTATAAGAGAATGTTCATCTGGTCTTATGTGTGTGGCTAGGGAATAGAACCTGGGCTACCAGGCTTTGCAAGCAAGTACCTTTAATTGATAAGCCATCTGCCCAACCCCTCCAATCGTTCTTTGAAAGAGAAATTACGTGTAAGAATATGGCGGGCTTCCTTTACACCACACATAAGATGAGGAACAGAGGGCTGAAGAGATGGCTTAGCAGTTAAGGTGCTTGCCTGCGAAGCCTAAGGGCCTTGTTCAACTCTCCAGATCCCATGTAAGCCAGACACACAAAGGTGAGGCCTTAACCACTGAGGTATCTCTCCAGCCCTCACCCATAGACTTTTGACTAGTTTTCCATAAACAATCATGTTCTTTTGCTGAAACAACTAGCGTACATGATTGAAAACTTCTTTTTATCATCTTCTTAGCTTCCCAGGATCTATTTGTACTTGTTTGGAGCAACAAAGGTAGGGTCCTGCCCACCAGCTGACAAAAGGGGATGTATTGTATCATACTATCCTTTGGTGGTCTTACTGATTAGAAAAACTCCTTGACTATCAAGGAGTTTAATTTTAAGAAACCTGCATGTCTGGAAAAGGAACTCCAAGAAGTGATGAATTACGTTGTTGAATAAAATCCTAATGTCACGGTTGAGGAAATGGCTTGGCACTTAAGGGTACTGGCTTGCAAAGCCTGGTGGTCTGGATTCAACTCCCCAGTGCTCATGTAAATTCAGAGGCACATGCACCTGGAGTTTGGTTGGAGTGGCAAGAGGCCCTGGTGTACCCATTCCCTCTCTCCCTCTCTCTCTCTCTCTCTCTTGTTCTTTCATTCTCTTTCTCTGCTTGCAAATAAATAAATAACTTAAGTCCTAGTGTCAAGGTATGCTCCTCCCTACAATGTCTCTGAGGTACCACAAACTATAAAGTTTATCATAATTTCTGTTACTAGGGCTCCAGAACTATATTTGAAATGTGAGGACAATTTTTTTTTGGTTTATTTATTTATTTGTTTGAGAGTGACATACAGAGAGAGAAAGAGGCAGAGAGAGAGAGAATGGGTGTGCTAGGGCTTCCAGCCACTGCAAACGAACTCCAGATGCGTGTGCCCCTTTGTGCATCTGGCTAACGTGGGTCCTGGGGAATCGAGCCTCGAACCGGGGTCCTTAGGCTTCACAGGCAAGCACTGAACCGCTAAGCCATTTCTCCAGCCCAAGACAAATTTTTTTACAGGACATGAAGAAATCAAGCTGGAAATGAGTTGGAAGCTCCCTCCCTATTAGCTAGCTTTTGTAATGTTCAAAGGCACCATGCATAACGCAAAAGTGGAATTGTTGTGCCAGTCCAGCTTGCGTATAGACCCTGCTATACTACCAAGATGTCAGACAAGATAAGCCCACTGGTGTAATAGTGGCAACTCATTGATCTTCATTGATCTTCAGTTGAGTTTATGGCCCACTCCATAAAAGGAAACTCATGTTTGTTAATGTTTGATAGGATAGAGAGGTAATAGAACCCAGTGTTTTGTGACCGTCAAATTTTCTTCTACACGTTTGTGTTTATACCCGTATATTACTGCCTCTGTCTGCCTTCTTCATGGGAGGAAACTTCTTTTTTGCAATGGGAGGTAGCTAATTCATAGTTTCATTACTTTGATTTTACTTATTTATTTATTTAAGAGAGAAAGAGATAGATAGATAGATAGATAGATAGATAGATAGATAGATAGGCAAAGAGAGTGAGAGGGAGAATGAATGGGCATGCCAGGGCCTTTAGCAACTGCAAATGAACTCCATACACGTGCACCACCTTGTGTATCTGGCTTTACATTGGATATTGAGGAACTGAACCTGGGTCCTTTGACTTTGCCAGTAAATGCCTTAACTGCTAAGCTATCTCTCCAACCCCATCTCTTCCATTTTGTTTAAATTTAAGATAGCATTTCTTCCATCTTAAGTATAAATTGTAACCATCTGTATATGTGCCACCTTTAAATTAAGACAAATAAATAAATAAATTTGAAACAATAATAAATTAGTAAGTTATCATAGGTATATGCATAAACTTGTATTAATACTTTGAATATTGTGATTAATGATGAATAAAGTATTGCAAATGTCTTTCCAGGATACCAATATTGGTTTTTTTGAAATATATAGAGGAGTGGTATTGAAAGAAAATAAAGTAACTTTTGGACAATATCTTCCTAACTCTAGTTCTGAGGATACTTTTCCATTTTCATGTGATATTCAACAATTTAAATTCCCACAACAAAGTTTCCTTCTTCCACATCTTTCCAGAAACTTATATATATATATATATATATATATATATATATATATATATATATTTTTTTTTTGTTTTGTTTTGTTTTTCGAGGTAGGGTCTCACTCTAGCTCAGGCTGACCCAGAATTCACTATGGAGTCTCAGGGTGGCCTCGAACTCACAGCGATCCTCCTACCTCTGCCTCCCTAGTGCTGGGATTAAAAGCGTATGCCACCACACCCAGCAGAAACATATTTTGATAATAGATATTTTAGTAGGTGATAAGTGACCTCTCATTATGGTATTAATTTGCATTGCTCAAATGATTGAGGTTTCTAGCAATTTTCATATAAGTTTGCCATTTCCATAACTTCTTTTGAAAAACGTTTACTCAAGTCTTTTGATAATTTAAATAACAATGTTATAGCTATTGAGTTATTTGGGTTCCTTGTATGTCATATACATTTACATCTTGTTAGATATGTATAGTTTGAAATGATTTCCATCCACCTTGTAGGATGTAATTGACCTCTGATAATTGTTTCCTTTGCTTGTCAATTTTTTTCTGTTGTCTGTACTTTTTCTGTCTTGTTTAAATGATTCTTTGGGACTTTTCTCACATAGTGTCTCTTTTGCAGCTTTTTAGTTTCTGATCTTCCTTTTAATTGCTTTTTGTGTGTGCGGGGAGAGCTTTTTCAAGGAAGCAACTCACTTTAATGTTGGCTGACCTGAAACTTACTCTGTAACCCAAATTGGCTTCGACCTCACAGTGATCCTCCTCCTCATCCTCCTGAGTGCTGGGACTAAAGGCATGTGTTACCACACCAGGATAATCCTTAATACATTTTGACTCTATGTATACTTAGTAATTCTTAGTTACATTTTTCATGTACTACTCTCAAAAGCACAGTTAAATGTAGAAACTGTCTTTTCCATAATGTGTGTCACCTCTATGGTTAATCATAAATGTGGACGTTTGCTTGCAGGATCTTCTGTTCTACTCTACTAGTCCCTGTATCTGTATTATGCCAGTAACATGTGTTTTGGCTACTATAGCTTTGTGTAGTATGGACATTAAAAGAGTATTATTTTCCAGCCTTTGAATATAAAATACCTTTTTGAAAAAAAAATGTATTTTTAAAATATAACACCCACATCTTAAAATAATGATCATGGCTGCTGTGGTGGTTTGATTCAGGTGTCCCCCATAAACTTGGGTGTTCTGAATGCTAGGTTTCCAGCTCATGGAGATTTGGGAATTAATGCCTCCTGGTGGCAGTGTATTACTGGTGGTGGGCTTATGGGTGTTATAGCCAGTTTCCCCCTGCCAGTGTTTGGCACACTCTCCTGTTGCTATTGTCCACCTGATGTTGGCCAGGGGGTGATGTCCACCCTCTGCTCATGCCATCGTTTTCCCTGCCATCATGGAGCTTCCCCTCGAGCCCGTAAGCTAAAATAAACCTCTTTTTTTTTTCCCACAAGCTGTTCTTAGTTGGGTGATTTCTACCAGTAATGAACCTGACTGCAACAGCTGCTCATACCTGTAACCCCAGTGGCGAGGTGAGTAGAGACAGGAATATCACTAAGACTCACTGATCAGATAGTCTTGCCAAAATATAGGGATTTCTAGGTTTGGTGAGAGATTTGGTCTCAGAGAAATAAGGCAGAAAAGCAAAGTAGAACATCTGACCCACAGATGGCACAGATATATGCAAGCACCACACACGCAACGTACACACAAACACCACCTAATGCACACCTGCAAAAGAAAAAATAAAATAAAATCAGTTGAGTTGTTTTCACAAAATTAGTTGAAATAAAACATACCTAATTCTCTTTGTTAGGATTCGTACTTTGCTTCATGAGAAACATGCCATAAGACACTTTATGCACTTTGTGATTTAACACCGCCTAGTTCTGTTCTGTTACAACAAATGAAATGCCGGATGGTGCTGGTGGATTTTCTGGGTTTCCTTCCAAGGACAGAGGCATTATGGAGCTCAATGTCACTTATTCCTGTTCAGAATGGCCATCATCATGAAGCCTCAAAGCCACACCAGAGGGCATACACTGGAAGATTCAAGGCTAACCTTCTGATTGTTTTGAAGTAATTATGAAAATCGGGTGCTTCTCAAGCCTGGGAATCCATCAATGAGTGAATCTAGGCCACCTTCCAGTGTGCATAGATAAGCCCTGCATTGCTGTGATTTACATGTGGCTCTGCATATTTTTTGCTGAGTAGAAAGTATATTTTTAGCAAATTGGAAAAAAAAAAACATGTTCCCTTCAATATATTTCTTTTTTTTTTTCTTTGACTTTTATTTATTTGTCTATTCATTTTTTTTTTTTACTTTTTTTTTTTTTATTAGTCAGTTCTGTATTCAGCAAATACAGTCAGTTTGGCACCATTATTAGGCTCATCCGTGACCTACCCCCTCCCCTTGGCCCCTCCTTGTTGAGGTATACGGGTCATGCATTGTGGAGTTAGCCCACGGCTCTCATCCTTCTCTCCCAGTCTAATAACAAATATATATTCATAAAAAATAGATATACTTCATTCCTTCTATAATAATGTCCAATATTGATGACCATGGTTTTAAAAATTTTGGAATAATTGGTCCTTTGAGAATCCTTGTAGCTCTGATGGTAAATGAAGTAACTCCTGTGGAGAAAATATCCTTTCTGACTGAGGAAAGTATGTTCTTTATTTGGTATTATTCCCAGGGTATTCCTTAACTCAATGACAGTCATTTTAAAACAGAAAGAATATGGGAATCAGTCCATAAGTCTATGACAACTGCATGAGATCATGATCTGTAGCTGAGAAAACTCATTGAAGGTCACATCATTCTTGCTTATAACTTGATTCTGGTGTCTACTGCCTTTTGTACCCGAGCCAGATCTCTTTATTTCTGTAAGTGCCTTTAATTTGTGCTAATAGATTTGCTCTGAAGTTCAGAAGAGACAATGTTAGTTAGGTGGACAGAATAAGACTGGTATAATTGGCAGAGATCTCCGGGTTTTTTTCCCCCCACTGTTTCCTTTAAAATAAGTCTTTTGCTAAGAAGGAGAGTTCTGTGTCACTGTTTCAAAAGGTTTTTTATGAAGGCATTTTGGATACAACTCAGTCTGTCTGAAAATTGTGGAATGAGATCATTTATGTTCAAATCCTGCTTCCATCCACATGTAACCTGGAGCTAATAGTGTATCCGTCCCACAGGCTGGACGCCTTCTTCTTATATAACACAGATATAAGTTATAATATGTCATGACTGGAAAAATCTTAGGCTGTGACTCATACAGCTTAGTTCAGGATGTGGCTCATACAGCTAAGTCAGGGATCTCAATTTCCTAAAAACAGTGAATTTCTCAAATAAAATCATTCCTGCTTTTGAAAAACCTGGCAGAACAGACTTTCCTGGGTGCTCTTTGTTGATCCTCACAATTTTTGACACATCCCTCTTCACATAATCCAGAGATTTAACACCTTAAGTATTCAAAATAAAAGGGCAGAAAATTTACTCTAAAATTGTTTGGGAGCCTGAAAATATTTTCAGAGGTTTACAAAAGTGTAAGAAGCTTCCACTTCATTTACATTTGGATTTACTTTCACTGGTTTATCTGAACTGATGTGATTTTGTAAAATCCTAATATGCTGTCAGGGTCAAAGACAGTAAAGACATTACCATAGTTCCTAAGTGGTATCTTCCTGCTTTATACTATGACCAATGAAGATACGCATGGACAATGTATAATCTTAATGGGTCTTTCTAAACAATGTACAATAAGAATATGTCCTTGCCGGGTGTGGTGGCACACGCTTTTAATCCCAGCACTTGGGAGTCAGAGGTAGTAGTATCACCGAGAGTTCAAGGCCACCCTGAGACTACATAGTTAATTCCAGGTCAGCCTGGACCAGAGTGAGACCTTCCCTCGAAAAACCAAAAAAAAAAAAAAAGAACATGTTTTCACCCTCTTTGAACTACTTACATATCCTACAGGTCTTTCTTTCCATGTCTTTAGGATTCTTCAATACTGGGGTCTGGGATACATCTAGGTCTAATCAAGGTGAGCCACAGTGGGAAAAGATAGCAGATGTAGGTATTGGACTATATGCATTCTGTCTCCCTCACAGCTTGGGAACAAAGACAGAAAAATTTATTCCCACACCATGTATCTAGAAGCTCAGTCTAATCTTGATTCTACCTTTATTCATTTAATAATATTTAAATCTTCCACATACCTCCCTTCTCAATTTATTTGTGTTTTCTTTCTCTTTTATGCTGGGGCCACTTGACTCAAATCTTCTTCCAAGAATTCATATGTGTACTAGTGAAATGGCATCCCGTGTGTTTCCAAGCTTCAGAAGCGACCTTATGTGTTCAAGTTGCTAAATTCAACATACACATTTCAGGACAGTCACCTTTATGCTATCTTTGTGAGCTTGTTGTGGCTCAACAGATTTATTGAGATACATTTCACAAAACTTTAAGAAATATTTTATTTATTGATTGAGAGGGGGACAGACAGGACGAGAGGGGGGCACATACCAGGGTCTCTTACCACTGCAAACAAACTCCAGATGAATGTGTCACTGAGTGCATCTGAAGAGAAGCCTGTTGGCAGGCTTTGCAAGTAGGCACCTTTAACCACTGAGCCATCTCCCCATCCCTCACAAAACTCTTTCAAAGTATAAGATTCCGTAGTTTCAGGACATACACAGGACTATGCAACCACTGCCTGTGAAGTATTGTTGTTACCTCAAAAGGAAATCTGTTACCAATCTGTGCCCCTCTCCCCAGTCCCTAGCAAGCCCTAATATAATTTCTACCTCTATAGTTGCCTGTTCTACACATTTTTATGTAAATGGAATCAAATTCATGATTATTTGTGGCCTTTGTGACTAGCTGTTTTTGTGCTTTTGCATGATAATTTCATAGTTCATTCATGTTTCAGTCTGCGTCATAACATACATTCTGGCAAACACACATTTTGTTTATCCCACGTGCCCACATGCTACTTTCTTCCCTTTTTATTATTAAGTAATAACTTTTTATGGACACATCATATGTTGGTACCATCATTTCCCTCACCCCTACCCCCACTCCACTGAGGGCCAACCTTAGTGTGATCACTGGTATTCACCATGGAGTTGTAGGCTATGAGTTGTGAGAGCAGCAGTCACTGTGGGGAGAGCTAAGGCTAAGTCTCTGGATATTCCTTCCCACCCTGTGGCTCTTACATTCTTTCCACGCCCTCTTCTGCAAACTTCGCTGAGCTGTGGTGGGTGTGCTTTAAGTCTGCTTTAGTATTGAGCTCTGAGCAGCTTCTGGATTTCTGCCTTGGTGCGTCTTGAGTATCTTCAGTGTCTGTCTGCATCACCCTGGCCCAGGTGATCAGGTTCGCTGTGGAAGCAGCTGGTTTGTTCGTCTTGCTAGTTCCTCTGTGGTGTCACCTGGGCCCTGGCTGCTGTGTGAGCCGTGGTCCATCTCCTGTCAGGGAGTCAGCTATGTATTCCTGTCTTGTTGGCAGATTATGGTTGTCAAGTGCGGAAGTGTACTTTGCTGTCAGAAAGAGGGTAGTGAAAGTTGAACCCCTCATCCCATTGCACATAATCTCCAGCTCCACCCCCATCCAAGTGCCACCTTTCAAACCTTTGCTGCAGAGGATCAGCTTTTGCCCCGCAGGGTGCTGAGATCCGCAGTGCTCACATGGTTCCTCTGCAAGATCTATTTTCCTCCCATTAGTTATGTCTGCTTTCTAAGATGTAGTCATTTTATTTCCAACATTTCATTATCATTTCTACTTGGACTTGCTCAGCTCCTCTGAAGCACTTGGTGCCTTCCTTTCATTTTTTCGGGTAGACCATATAGGATGAATGATAAATGCATGGTGGGAAACTATTGGCTCAGAATTTGAGAATACTTAAAACACAAATTCAGAGTACTGTTTTGAAAAAAGTAACTAGATATAAAAAAGAAAGCTGAAGTTGTTGCTAAGAACTTGTTTTCATGTCTAGAAAGTTATAAATTTGACCCAAGAGATAAAACAGTAGGAAAATCAACAGTAACTGGAGGGAGCAAACACTATTAAGAGAAAAATGCAAACTATATCCAGTGAACTAGACTGCCATCAGACATTAGCTTTCAAATTCTAGCTTGTATCAGAATTCCCTAGCATGGTGGTTAAAAGGCATCTCTTTGGGGCCCACTCCCAGAGATTCTGGTTTATAGTTCAAGGAGGGGTCCAAACATAGCGTTTCCAGCAAGCTTCCAAATGAGGCTGGTTCTTCTGTGTCCAGGGTCACAAAATAAGAACCAATGATGAACCTGGAAAGAGAAAATTGTATGAGAAATCACCTATTTGCTCAAAGTACCAGTGGGAATTGACTAAAAGGAGAGAATACAGGTCATTCATGTTGGTTAATAGAAAATTATTTGTAAAGCCAGGCATGGTGGCACACGCCTTTAATCCCAGCACTCAGGAGGCAGAGGTAGGAGGATCGCCATGAGTCTGAGGCCACTCTCTAGATAGTGAACTCCAGGTCAGCCTGAACTAGAGTGAAACCCTATCTAAAAAAAAAAAAAAGAAGAAGAAAAAGAAGAAAAGACAAGAAAGAAAGTTATTTGTAAAATACTGGTTGTTTTGTTTGGTGATCTGTCATTTGTTTGGTTTCATGGGAACAAGGTGGACTTATGTAGATTGAAAGGTAGCATGCAACTAACGCCCACTTAGGAAGTCTGAAGTTTATGGAAGGACAAATCAGAATAATGTCCAGATAAGGATAAGGCCATGAGAAATGCTTCTGGGAATAAGAAATCAATGTTGATCATTGCTCTACATATAATGGATTTAGAAAAGGTAATTTTCACTTGCATTCTACAGTGCTACTATGCCCCTTGTCAAACAATGCACATTATATATTTATTTAATCATAGATAATCATCTCCAAGTAGAATCTGAGCTGCCAGTATCTTTTCCTCAGAGCATATGCACTTTTTACATAATACCATATTATTAATAATTGTGTGTATAATTTGAACAATGAAATTCAAGCTTCAGGAGAGGAAAGGAAAACAAGAAACCCTTGGATTAAGAAGTTCTATCAAGGATAAGAAAAATGTTTAGCTCAAATGATCAAAAGGTATTTCAGTAAAAACATTGTTAACATTTACTGTGCACCTAGTTACTAGATGATGAATTGAAAGCACAGGGGCAAATTCTGAATTAAATTATAGAGGGATCCCAGATAAGTCCTCTGCTTATAATGGCATTTATAACATGAAACATGTTTTACCAGGGCTCACCAAGGACGCCCAACCTGTCATACTGCATGAGAACTTCAAGAAGGAAACTGTTTTTCTACTAGGACAAAAGACAAGGAACAGGAAAAGGGGAAAGGAATAGGAAATCACTAAGAAGAGAGCAGCTATGTGGAGAAATGCTGGGGACACATGGTTCCATCCATGTAATTGATGTGACAGCTCACAGGGAATAGGAAGGACAGGGCACTGGGAATCCTCAGGACACCTACATGAAATTCCAGAAGGGCTCTTCCTGGGAACTGTGTACCAACTGGAAGCTGTTGCCTTAATTACATTGTTTGCCTAAAACCCCATGATTCAATGGGGCAGTTCCTACCATGTGACAGAACTAAAACAGGAATTTTCTCAGATTATTAACTCTTCAGATTTACAAGACATGAGCTTAAATGTTATGACACACAATTCATACGGATCATTCCTATCTTTTCCTGTGTCTTGGATAAATTATCTAATTTTTCTAAGATTTATAAGTTCTTCTCATAAAGTTTAAGTGTAAGTTATCAGTGTTTGCTATCCATTTCAGGTACTAAAGGTTTGTTTTTGTTTTTGTTTTTGAAAGAGGATAAGGCCGTGACTTTCATATAAATATGGTCTATGTGTATTCTGAACTAGTTTTCCCTGTCGAGCCATGCATTTGTGCCCATCTAACCCCTTTCTATCTCTTCCCTTCCCAGAGTCTATTACTCACATTTTTTGAGGTAGAATCTCACTCTAGCCCCCCCCCCCTTTTTTTTGAGGAAAGACATTGCTCTAGGGGATTTTTTTTTTTTTTTGAGGTGGGATCTCACTCTAGTCTCAGAGTGGCCTTGAATAAAGGTGTGCACTACCACACCCAGCTTATTACATTTCTACTATCTTCTATGACATTTTCTTTGGTTTTCATAACCATGAGATAACAGGCTATTTGCCTTTCTATGTCTGGCAAGGTGACTGTATAAAAGCCTACACATTAATTCAAAATAACCACACAATATATATATATCAAAATGTTCTCAATCCATAGAACTGTTTGCAGAAATGCATGTCATCATTGTGTTTGATCATTATATACTTTATAGACAAAGCCTTATTTATCATATTCTACCTATATGAACGTACAGATGTCATGCCCCAATAAAAAGCACATGGACCAATGAGTTTATTTAAATCTTCAGTTACTAAGGTAACTGGAAATGTATTACAAATGGTTCAGGTAAGAAATCAAGGTATCACACATACACGGGCAGCTAAAAAGAGGATGAAATTTACAAACACGTGTATGATGAGACTGCAGAAGAACAAGTCAACTATTACAGGAAAATATAACTAACATATATTCTGTGAATAAGTGTAGCTTTCATTAACACTATTTAAGCAAATTCCAGAACTGTAAAGTAGCTCAAGAAAATAAAATGCAAGTTATGTAAGATACTATTTTTCCACAGATTATGTTGGGTACTATTTTCTAAATGGGGCTGGGTGTTGAACCAGAGCCTCATGCATGGTAAATACTCATATGACCATGGATGTACATTTACCCTCAGTCTCACGTTTCATATTTTGTATGAATTATTTAATTGAATTGCAATAATGATCAGATGGAAAAGCTCATTACATAAGTTGAGAAAACTGATACTTAGATAGTTTATCCAGGTTATAAACTTAATGAATGCCTCAGCTAGGATTTTGATTTGGAACTGATAGCTCAAAAAGTACAACTTTTCTCTTATATATTTTAATACACGCTATAAAAAACTTTATTTGGAACAGGAATATATTGGGCTTTAATGTAGGTAAAACTTTCAGGTAGAATATTTGGACTGAACTGGTATACACAGAGTGATCACCAGGATTAAATAACTTCGTAGTCATTTATGCATCCCGATATTAGTTGCACGTGATTACAAATTTTCTGACAGAAATATATGTAAATGAGAGAATAAGCAGCTAAGCAAATGGGACCATCAGAGGATGGAGTAAGAGAGAATAATGGGAAGAATGAACACGTGCAAACTGCAATGATATGCATGTGTGAAAATTCATAAGGAGGCCAGTTTAATATTGGTATGATAATAACAACAATATTAGCAAACTAATATAATTTTCTCTGGAAGGAAAAGAGACCAGCACAGAACATTAAAGCATTTTGGGAAAGTTCCCGTTGCTTCCTTCATCTTTTAGAGTAACTGAATAAATGTCTAGAAAAATGGGTAACATCACCCCTGAGAGCTCCTTCTTCCTCATGGGCTTCTCGGATACCCAAGAGGGTCGGATCATGCATGCCCTGCTCTTCTCAGCGGTTTACCTGATGTCCCTCCTGGGAAACCTGCTCATCATCATTCTCACCGTCGTGGATCGGCAGCTGCACACACCCATGTACTTCTTTCTGAAGAACTTATCCTTGCTTGACCTGTGCCTAATTTCCGTCACTGTTCCCAAGTCTATCACAAACTCTCTGCTGAATAGCAACACCATTTCATTCTCTGGATGTGTTTCCCAGGTTTTTCTCTTCTTTTTCTCAGCCACTACAGAAGTAGCTCTACTCACAGTCGTGTCCTATGACCGCTATGTTGCCATCTTCCATCCGCTCAGGTATGACGTCATCATGAGCCACCAAGCCTGCATGCAGATGGCTGCCTCCTCATGGGCCAGTGGATGGGTCAATGCAATTCTACACACAGCTGCCACATTTTCTGTCCCAATGTGTGAGTTTCCTGACATTCACCAGTTCTTCTGTGATGTCCCACAGCTACTTTCCCTTGCCTGTTCTTATAACTTAGGAGAATTCATAGTCATTGGGCTCAGCCTGGCGTTGGATTTTGTTTGTTTTGTGTTCATTGATATTTCTTACGTCCACATCTTCTCTGCTGTGCTAAAGATGCCTTCGAGGGAAAGCAGGGCCAAAGCTTTCTCCACGTGTCTCCCTCACCTCACTGTTGTGACTCTTTTTCTCTCGTCTGGATTTTTTGCCTATTTACATCCACTTCCGAAATCTCCATCAACTATGAGTTTGCTAGTTTCAGTCTTCTACACCGTGGTTCCACCTACCATGAATCCCCTCATTTACAGCCTGAGAAATAAGGATGTGAAGATGGCGCTAAGGAGACTGGGAGTGAGTACGTGTTGTTCTTCAGGTTAGAACTGCTCTCACACTCTGAGGGCATGAGCTATCAGCTGACTGGATGTGGTGATACTGCCTATATAGTAATAATTAGATGGTATAGTATAATATATAGTAAAATATATAGCAATAATTTTCATGAAATTTCTGGTTGTGCTTGTTAAGGTGTAATCAGAAGAATGTGGTTAAGGGCTAGAGAGATGGCTTAGCAGTTAAGGTGTTTGCCTGCAAAGTCAAATGATCCTGGTTCGATTCTCCAGGACCCACGAAAGCCAGATGTACAAGGGCATGCATCTGGAGTTCATTTGTAGTGGCTGGAGGTCCTGGCATGGCCATTCTCTCTCTCTCTCTTTCTCTCTTTCACCCTCCTCTCTCAAGTAAATAAACAAAATATATTTTAAAAAAAGAAAAATAATGTGGTTAAAATGATTTTATATTATATAAATTTTTCCCTACAAGTAAATCAAAAATATTACATTTTTGGCTGTAAATCGTTTTCATTTGTTCCCCAAACATACTGTATGATGTGTTTTTCTGCATGTATGTACATGTGTATGCACGTGTGTGATATGCACTCATGCATGCATGTGGAGGTCAGAGAACACTGGGTGTTATTCCTCCAGAACAGTACATTATTTGAGATAGAGTCTCACATTGCCCTGGAGCCTGCCAATTAGACTAGAATGACTGGCCAGAGAGCCTTAGCTTGTCTCCAGTTCCCCAAAGTCTAGCTTTTTGGCATTGATTCTTAAAATTGAACCCAGGTCCTTGTGTTTACAAAGCACGCATTTTGCTGAGTTATCTCCCAGCCCTACTATATGGATTTTTCTGGCACAGTGTGTAAATAAAAAGAGAGAAATATGTTCAAGTGCAATATTTCTATATGAAATAAAATCAAAAAGCCGGGCGTGGTGGCGCACGCCTTTAATCCCAGCACTCAGGAGGCAGAGGTAGGAGGATCGCTGTGCATTTGAGACCACCCTGAGACTCCATAGTGAATTCCAGGTCAGCCTGGGCTAGAGTGAGACCCTACCTCGAAAAACCAAAAAAAAAAAAAAAAAAAAAAAACAAAAACAAAACAAAAAAAAATCAAAACAAAAAAATCACCAATATTTCCATATGAAATAAAAATCATTGAACACAGTTGACTTCATAATGACTGTGGTTACGGATAGACAATGTAGTTGTTTTTAAAAGGGAATACCTAAGCTTTACATTAAGGGATGAAAAAGATTGTTGTGGTCAGCTCCAAGTTACTAGGATGAACATCTAACCAGATACAGTTTAAAGGGGTTTGTTTCAAGCTTACAAATCCATGGGAAGTTCCATCAATAGAGGAAGAAGCTGGCTTCCGTTCACAGATCCAAGCAGACAGGGAAAAAAAAAAAAAAAAAACAGCCAGCAAACACCCAAAACAAGTAATCAGCATGAATGCCAAAATTCAAACTCCTTTCCACACACCTTTGAGCAAAAATTCAGATCCACCCCCAGTGACACACCGCTTGTAGCAGAAATCTGCCTTCTAGGGGCTGGAGTTGCAAACTCCATTTTAATAAAACACTCAGTTTTTTGGGCCATAATTCACAACTACCACAAGGATAAATAACAAAGTATTCTGAAAGCTGGGTGTGGTGGCACATGCCTTTAATCCCAGGGTTTGGGAGGCTAAGGTGGGAGAATCACCATAAGTTTGAGGTCAGCCTGGGGCTACAGAGTGAATTCCAGGTCAGACTGGGCTAGTGAGGTCCTGCTTTGGAAAAGAAAAAGTATGGTGAAAGAAGTGGCAGGGTAAAGGACAAAAACATGGAAAACAAAATCCAGCAAAGACAAGGAGAATATAGTGGGGGTGGTTTCTAACCAATATCATTATTGCAAAACACAGCTCTTGCTCCCAAGGAAATTAAAGGTACTTTATTCTAAGCCAAATATGAATATTAATTAGTTATGGGGGCTAGAGTGATGGCTCAACAGTTAAAGACACTGCTAGCAAAGCCTGAAAGCACAGGTTTGATTCCCATATACTCACGCATAAAGCCAGATGCACAAAGTGGCACATGTGTATGGAGTTCATTTGAAATGGCAAAAGTCCCTGGTGTACCAACACTCACTCTGCTTTCTTTCAAATAAAAATATCAGAACGAAAACATTGGGCTGGAGAGATGGCTTAGTGGTTAAGGCAAATGCCTGTGAAGCCTAAGAACTCATGCTTAAATTCCCAGGTCCCACATAGCCAGATGCACAATGACACAAGCATGCAATGTCGCATATGCACCATAAGGGGATGCACATATTTGACCTTCATTCTCAGCGGGCTGAAGGTTCTGGCATACCCATTCTCTCTGCCCCATCTCAAAAATAAAGAAAAGTAAATATTATGGCTCACAAAAGTAAACATAGCAGATGAAGGAAATATGTATCCTAATCAACAAAAATCTCCTGCTTGCATCATCATATTATGTTTCCCCTGGTGTCTACAGCCATGCATATCCTATGAAACAATTAATTTATATTTGGAGTATTTGAAATAAATTATCTTTCAATTTTGGTTTTGCTTTTGAGAACTTTGATTCTAGAGCTATAACCTCATATGAAATGAATAGTTTCAATTTTTTGAAAGACTGGTCTTTAATGTCCAAATTATTTTAATTCTTATTTGTAGCTAATTTTGTTTACTTTTATTGTGACTTTTTACCACATTTTAGTTTGAAGAAGTAAATGGATAGTCACATCAGAGAAGAAATCAGATAACCCCATGGTATCATTTCAAATCTCTTCCCAAGAAAGTCATCCTTGACCTATATAGTAAACATTATTAGGGTTAGGAGTAGAAGCAAGAGAATAGACTTGAGAGAAAAAGGATCACATAAATTCATAAAAATATGACTTTGTATTTCCTAATCAGAAAGAGAAACAGGACTCTAATAGGAGTCATTTTATAATATTAACCACCTACTTCTCATTTGTGAATAAATTTCTAGTCCAATACATATACACCCAGTGAAATCACTTTTTCATATATTCCCCTTGTTTTCTTTGAAGCAGTAGTATGGCCAAATAAGAAAGAAAAAGAATACTGAGGCAAAACTCTCTGCCTTGTAGTCTTAGATATGCTCACTTACTTACACATAAATAGACAGATGCTGTAGCTACCTTTTCACTGATGGGGTAAAGCACCTGACCAAAAGCAGCTATTGGAGGAAAGTTTTTATTTTGTCTTACAGTCTCTCAAGGGGAAGTTTCCTGATGTCATCCAAAAGCATAGCATGAACAAAAGCTGGAAATCACCTGTGCCACAGCAGGTGGAAGACAGTAGCAGGAGAGTGAGTTGATGTCTGCAAGGGGAGCTGGCTAAAGCACCTCCGAGCCTGCCCCAAACAACACACCTCCAATCAAGGTTCCATCTCAAAAAGTACCACCAGCTTGGGACCAAGCATCCAAAACAACACCACAACATATAGCACACATAGTTACAAAGCAATATACACAAGCTAAGAGCTAGGCCAACAGACAAAAGGACACATAAACAATTACAAAAAAATCCAATTATCATTAACACAGACTTACAGGAAAATTAATGAACACATGACCCAATGACATTAGTCAGAGTGCAACCTTAGTAATACGTGGTACAAAATTTATAGCTCTGGGCTGGAGGGATGGCTTAGCAGTTAGGGCGTTTGCCTGCAAAGCCAAAGGACCTTGGTTCAATTCTCCAGAACCCACATAAGCCAGATGCACAAGGGGGTGCATGCGTCTGGAGTTCGGTTGCAGTGGCTGGAGGCCCTGGCACACCCATTCTCTCTCTCCCTCCCTCTCTCTGACTCTTTCTCTCTCTCAAATAAATAAATAAAATAAAGTTAAAAAATTTTACAGCTCTAAAGCACAGAGCTCAGGGTGAAGGGATGGCTAAATGGTCAAAAGATGAAGCTTATTATGTAGACATAAGTTATATATTTCCTATTTCAAGAGCCAAGCAATGGAGGAGATATCTTTGCAAATGGAAATTTCTCTAACAATGCCAATTTTATGTCCATAATTCTCCAGTTTATAGTGAGGTCAAACTTCTGTGATCCACTCTGTAGTGAAAAGGGGGAAAAAAAGGGAAAGGAAAGAAGAGTGAAAAACTTGATGCACAAATACTGTTTCCAAACTCATCCATACACCACTGTCTGTCCTGTATTGCCCTTAGTACTAGGGGCTGTGCCTTTCCTGTGGCTTTTTTATATTTCATTTATTTGTTTGAGAGAGAAAGAGAAGACAGTTAGAGAGAGAATGGGCATACCAGGGCCTCCACCAATGCAAACGAACTCCACATGCCTGCACCACTTTGTGCATCTGGTTTAGTGGGTACTAGGGAATTGAACCTGGGTCAAAAGGCTTCACAGGCAAGCACTTTAACAGCTAAGCCATCTCTCCAGCCCTGCCCCCATGTGTTTTTAGTAGCCCATCATAAATGCCAAATTTAACAAGTCAACACTTCTGTAATCCTGAAAATTCTCAGAAGAGTCATACACACACACACACACACACACACACACACACACAATTTTAAACCTGAAAAGAAGTCAGGAACAGTTTTTCATTTTACATTTCTGTATTTTCATTCTATTGGTAACTCATGGGAATATTTTTGGTGAGACAACCCAGGGACGGTTGTCCAGATTTTCTGTAGGCATTATGAGCATTATCATTTATTTTGTTAATGTTCTTTCTAAGCCTGGGCTTGGAGTTGTGTTAAGTATAGAGTCTTGTTAGCAGAAGGCTTGGAGACTTCACCACAGCTGGGCCCATAAGAGTGACTTTCCCGTCATGTTCAAAGTAAAGCAGAGCACCTCTTCTGTTTTAAAGGAAAGAGAAGTACATTCTTCCTTCCTTTGAACAACATAACCTCATGTTTTGATCCATCTGCTTGGGCTCACTAGACAGCTGCTGATGAAGTGGTTAGGACCTGATAGTGGAGGACGATGTGTACCACGTGGTGTGGCTAGTCAGGCATTCAGTACATCAAAACAAAAGAAAATTGTAATGGTAAAATAATGGTAGTGTGAGTGCAAAGACCACCAGGATGGTTTTGTGATGTGGGTGACTGGTGCATCTCTAGATTATGGAAGAAAGGTGGCAGGGGTATCAAGAAGTAACAAGTGTAACAAGGAGAAGCAAGTGTTATGTAAGTGGCACGTGGCTGGAATATTGTTTCACACCAGTAATACCCAAGCCAACCAATAAACAGCAGAAATATCTCCAATATCTTAAAATTCAGGCCATGAATAGTGAAGACAGAAAACAAAATAAAAGAAATGAACAGATATTTCTTAAATGTTAAGTACAAGCGGCCAGTAAAACTATGAAGACCGTTCAACATCAGCAACCACGATTGTGAGTCCATCTCATCCAAGTTACAGTGGCAGAAATTAAGGATAAAATAACTACAAATGCTGGTTAGGATATGAACGGAAGGCAACCCTTGTTCACTGCTGGTGGGAGTGTAAACTAGTCCCACCTGAATGGAAACAGTACAGCAGTTCCTCAAAAAGAAAAAAAAAAAAAGACTAAAACTAGTTCTACTTTATATTATAACCCAGCTATATCACTTCTGGATATTTACCAGAAAGATTTAGGCCAACATATCACAGAGATATTTCCACATCAATTTTTTTTTTTTTTGTTTTTCAAGGTAGGGTGTCACTCTAGTCCAGGCTGACCTGGAATTCACTATGTAGTCTCAAGGTGGCCTCGAACTCACAATGATCCCCCTACCTCTGCCTCCCAAGTGCTGGGATTAAAGGTGTGCGCCACCATGCCCAGCACTTCAATGTTTATTGCAGCATTACTCACAATAACTAAGTTATGGAACCAACAGCCTAGGTGTCCATCAACAGAGATAGTTTATATACCTAATGGAATATTTCAGTCACAAAAATGAAGAGAATTATATTATTTACATGAGAATGTCTGCAACTGGAGATAATCGCAATAACCAAATTTAAGTCAGTCCAAGAAATACAAATATCACAGATTTTCTCTCATTTGTAGTTTGTAGACTTTATATACACATAAAATCATGTGTTAATACGTGACAGGAAAATAGAAGTGAAATAACGGTAAATTATAGGAGCTTTACCAGAAATCTGAACCAGATGACTCAAGGATTCAAGAATAATGAAAATGATACAAACTGGCACAGCAAAGTAGAGTAACTCAGGCACAGAAGAACCAATGGTGTGCCTGAAGAATTTAGGGTCACTCCTAGTGAGGTAAGCCAGTGCTTTTTTTTTTTTTTTTTGGTTTTTTTGGTTTTTCAAGGTAGGGTCTCACTCTAGCCCAGGCTGACCTGGAATTCACTATGGGGCCTCATGGTGGCCTCGAACTCACGGCCATCCTCCTACCTCTGCCTCCCGAGTGCTGGGATTAAAGGCGTGCATCACCACACCCAGCTCTACCAATGGTTTTTAATATAATACTGGACAAGGGTGGTAGGCTCCTCATTCTACAGCTGACCCATATGATATATGAAAATCTAACACAGATAATATATGAACCATAGCACTAAATGCTTTTCTACCTAAGTTCTAGTGGAGTACTGAGCCATCTTTACATACATATAAAGAAAATGTTCATTTTATTAGGTAAAACTGCAAATGACAAACCACTTCTAAAATGTATTCTATACCTACTTTTATTATGAAAACCTATATGGTCTATTTGATATCATAGATCAGTTGTTGGAAGAGCTAAACTGTCTTTCCTAATTATCGCTTTATTGAGACCTGTATTTTTCCTTGGAATTAAGCTTTCTTGTGTTTGTATATATTCATTCATTCTTTCTCTTTTTTAATTTTTTTGTTTATTTTTATTTGAGAGCGAAAGGCAGAGAGAGAGAGAGAGAGAGAGAGAATGGGCACGCCAGGGCCTCCAGCCACTGCAAACGAACTCCAGGTGCATATGCTACCTTGTACATCTGGCTTATGTGGGTCCTGGGAAATTGAGCCTCGAACCAAGGTCCTTAGGTTTCACAGGTAAGCACTTAACTGCTAAGCCATGTCTCTATACCTATATTCATTCTTTCTTAAGGAGTGTATGTAGTTTTACAAGGGTTACAAGTCTACTTTACGTGTTTACTTGAGCATTTACAGAGAGCAAAAACAAGCGTTTTGATGATTAAGCAGGCACACACCATCTTCAGGGAATTAGGAATGTCTGACTGCTCCGAATATAGTCAGCCAAAGTTTCACACTGAGCTTACACAACCTCCCATATAATCCTTTTAGCATGTGGTAGTATATTATCATAAAAGCAGGATGAAACAAAACTCATGGGCTTGGGAGTGAGGCTTCTTCTGGAAGGAGGTTAGTGTTTTCTCCACATGAAAAACACAAAAAGATACAGATTTCTTCCTTCCTCCTCAAATGTAGACTATGCTGGGAGCACTCCTGGAAGAAGAGCAACTACCCAGCCTTATGAAGACGGGGGACGGGGCTCTGAGTGAACAGCGATCTTCCTCTCTGCCAGAGACGGATTAAGAACATACAGGATAAGGACATGGGACCTCAGAATGAAAACATTCACTGCACGTCATGTGTGAACAGAGTAAAGGAAAACATAAATCATTTAAAGTTGGAATAAGCTATTTGAACATTTCATTGGGACACACACTTCAAAATGTGAGGAGGTATTAGAACCTGAGCTCTGTAGTTCCAAATCTGAGTTCGGAGGTAGTAAAGTTTGGAGAAAGGGTCTGAATTTGCAGCATTTGAAAATTTATTGCAGACTTACATCTCATCCCTAAGGCCTATTTATACTGGTGTCAGGGACTCATCCTATACAAACTGGCTATCTATATCCAGGGTTCATATTGATTTATTTTATTTATTTATTTGAGAGAGACAGACAGAGAGAGAGAGAAAGAGGGAGTGAGAGGGAGAGAGGGGGGGAAGAGAATGGGTACTTCAGGGCCTCCAGCCACTGCAAACGAACTCCAGATGCATGCCCCACCTTGTGCATCTGGCTTACGTGGGTATTGGGGAATCAAGCCTTGAACCAGGTCCTTAGGCTTCACAGGCAAGTGCTTAACAGCTAAGCCATCTCTCCAACCCAAGGGTTCATATTTTTAACCAGAGTTCAACTAGCAATTTCTAGCACCGAGATGATATTGACTTGAGAGTGGTTTTGCTTAATACACTCATTGTGTGACCACGTAGGATTCTCATTGCCCAGCTAGCATTATTCAATCCAGTTAATGATGTCCTTATCCTGCTGAAAGGTGGTCCTCTTCCAAACCATACTCTGAAGTGCTCTCTTCTTATCTCTGCTCCTGAGACTGTAGACGAGAGGATTTAGCATTGGCATTACCATTGTATACATGTTAGCTGACAGGGTGGCCCCGTCATCAGTATGGGAAGGAGAAGGGCTGAAGTGGACACTAATGGCTGTGCCATCAAACAACACCGCCATGGACAGGTGGCAGCCACAGGTGAGCAAGGCTTTCTGCTTGCCATGAGTAGATGAGCTTCCGAAAGGTGGAGAAGATAAGGACATAGGATATGAGGGTGCAGATGATGGGTGAGAGAGCCAAAAAAAATCTTCCCACTGTGCAGATCATGATCACATTGAGAAAAGCATCAGGACAAGAGAGCTGCAGCAGAGGGTTGAGGTCACAGAAGAAGTGATGGATGACATTGGGTCCACAGAAGGTCAGAAGTCCCATGAGGACAGTGTGGATGCGAGCCCAGCCACAAGCTGTATGCACAGACAAGGACTCAGCAAGTCGTTATAACGTAAAGGTCGGCAAATTACCACATATTTGTCATATGCCATCACACAGAGAAACAGGCTATCCATGTTAACAAAGGAAATAAAGAAAAATAGCTGGACGAGACAGCCTTCAAAAGAGCTGAGTTGGCTGTCAGTAAAGATGTTCATGGTCATCTTGGGGTTGTAGTGGAAGAAAAGAAGATGTCAACAAAAGCCAAATTACCGAGGAAAAAAATACATTGGGGAATGGAGGAGAGAGTCAGTGCCCATGATGATGAGCGGATTCCCCACCAGGGTGACAAGGTACATGGAGAGGAACAGCAAGGCCAGGCGGTGCTGCTCTGTGGGGCTGGGTAATCCCAGGAAGACAAATGTCCTGAAGACATTTATTTTTATCTTGCTGCTGAGTCTAGAAGAAAATATTAAATTGTGGAGACCAATAATACCAAACCCTCATTTCAAGAACACATGTATATGCATACATGTGTGTGTCTGTGTTTAAGTTCAATCTCTTTCAAGAAAGAATGGTTTTGATCTCCAAAATGAAAATGTTAATTGTGTAAATAATGGCCTTTCTAACTGGGTATCTGTCTTCATTTGCCCACATAAATCACATGCACATATTTATTTATGTATTTGAGTAGCCACGGATTTACCCTGACTCAGTAGATTTCTTGATCTTTACTGAGCGTTTTCCCCATCAACCCAACCATGTATCAACCACAATACAGCTGTCTTCACTTTGTAAGAATTAGCTGATAGAAATAATCCCACCCCTGTCCCTGAGGTCATCTGTTACCCCTTTCTTTCTGCAGGTACATGTGACTTAGGTGCTGTGGTGAGGCCTTCACAGCTCAGTGTTACTTTCTATAGTGCAGGTGGCAGAGCCCCTCCACAGACGGCCTTGCTGCTTGCAGCCCCTCACTCCAATCAAGTTCCCACACTGGCATCATTCCCACCTAAGCCTCCTTTCCTCTTGTAAATAGTATCAACATACAGTGATAACAACCAACACTTTACTTCTGCAAACATGTACAGAAAGCTTCTGCGATCCAGGCTTTGTGCACAGTCGATCTCTGGATTTCCTAAATATTCTGATGTGTACTGAATCAGTTTTAACATCTGGGGCTCCTTGAATATTTTCAAAACCTACGCATTGAGTTTATGTTGTTTTAAATCACGTTTTCTATCTTGGCTTTAAAGAAACCACAGGGACATCAAGCAAAGAAAGGCCTTGTGGAAAGTTGGAAGCGGTCATTTTAGTGCAAATGTTACTTTCTCATAGTGCTCCATGATCTACCTACGGCTTTTAAGTTGTGGTTTTTAAGGTACTAATTTTTGCAGTGAGGATCCTAACAAAGTTATTAAAATTTCTTCTTTAAAAAACACTTGAGGACCAGAGAGATGGATCAGCAGTTAAGGCACTTGCCTGTAAAGCCTAATGACCAGGTTCAACTACAGCACCCACATAAAGCCAGACACACAAAGCAGAAGATGCATCGAGAGTACATTTTCAGTAACACTGTGCCCTGGTGTGGCCATATTTTCTTCTCTGTCTCTCTCTCTCTCTCTCTCTCTCTCTCTCTCTCTCTTCTTGCAAATAAATTTTTAAAAAAAAAATTTTAAACTTGGATGCATTGCTTGAAGCTTTTGTAGATTCCAAATATCCTCTTGAATTCACAATTAATCATTGTTTTTATAGGTTCAGTAGAATATACCTCTGAATTATTGTATTTCACCAAATATACATATAAAACAGACTCACAGAAAACATTCAGAACAAGGAGGCAACACAAATGCCTTCCAGGATGTGGTGCAAAGTGCCTCATATCCTTTCTTTCCTCCTCTTTCCTGACATGGAATAACCTGCCTTAGCAGCATGGGAAATATTCCTGCCGGCTCTGTGTTAAGACACCTGATTGATTCCACAAAACACAGTGTATCACCCTTCATTCTGTTCTGATGATTTAAATCCCTACTTCTTAAGAACATCCTTAACAATATGTTTTCATCTTCTGAGTTCTGACCACTCTAGTCATTTCCTTGCATCTCCATTTTTCCCAACCTTCAGTGTGTTGGGATTAAAGAGGAGAAGCATCAAACACTCCTGAAGATGCATGTCTTTTATTTACTTTTTTTTTTTTATTTATTGGGAGAGGATTTCTCTAGGTAGTCCAGGCCAGCCTTGACTGGAGATCTTTGGGCTCAGCTTCCTGAGCAGTGAAGGGGTGTGCTGCCACGCCCGGCTGCAAACGTCCTCTGAGTGGAGAGCGCTTTGCAGAGGCGGCTTCCTCTGCTGCAGGCAGCAGGACTTAGGCTATTGTTTTGACACCTACAGTCACCCTGTGTTGCCCCTTTCATTGTATGAATAACAACTGATATTTTTGTTCAGCTCATTGTGGCCAGGGACCTGTGATAGGAAGGATTTTGAAAGATGATGTTGTAGCTGGAGAATATAATGGATGTCTGCACGTGGTTTCCACAAAATTGGTACAAACAGTGTTGATGGAAACCATAAATGAATGAAAAGCTCTGAAAGATACAATTTTATTGTGCAAAAAATGCATTTCATTTTGGCAATTGCCTATTCACTATTATTTTTCCTTTCATTTATTCCACTGTATTGAACTGTATTAAAACTTAATAACAGGGCTGGAGAGATGGCTTAATGGTTAAGCGCTTACCTGTGAAGCCTAAGGATCCCAGTTTGAGGCTCGATTCTCCAGGACCAACGTTAGCCAGATGCACAAGGGGGGCACGTGTCTGGAGTTCGTTTGCAATGGCTGGAGGCCATGGCGCGCCCATCCTCTCTCTCTCTTTCTATCTGCCTCTTTTTATCTCTGTCTGTTGCTCTCAAATAAATAAATAAAAATGAACAAAAAAATTAAAAAAAGAATAGTCTACATTTTTTAAAAACTTAATAACATAAAAATCAATATTATACACAAAATATTTTAATATTTAGCAGTTTCATTAAAATACTTTATGTGAACCAGGTATGGTGGCACATGCCTTTAACCCCAGCACTTGGGAGGCAGCGGTAGAAGGATTGGTGTGAGTTCAAGGCCAGTCTGGGGCTACAGAGTGAGTTCTAGGTTACCCTGGGCTAGATTGAGACCCTACCTCAAAAAAAAAAAACTTTGTGTTTTGATTCAACAAATTATATATCAGATATGTCACTCATAAAACAAAGAATTATGTTTTTAAGAACTTTCCTACCTGTACTTGTTCTTGTCTCTGAATATCCAATCAGAAGAATGTAGGTATGTCTGTGCATTGATTCAGATTCGTAGTTTAGAATAACAGAGGTGAGTGAGCGGTTGGTAAATATGTTCCTCTCTTGGAAGAATGGCATTATACCACAGGGGACATTTGCTCTTACTTATTTTCACAATACAAAGGGACAAGTCTTGAACATAACAGTCTCCTCTTGAGCTCAGCACCCAGGAGACTACAGTGAGGTCTAAACGAACTTCTGATGGCTCGTCTCTTGCTTATGAGTTGTTTTCTCTCATTTTGAAGAACAGGTGAATGCAGGGTGAAACACCATGTGAGGAAAAGCTTAAAAGCCCATGCAAGATTTAACATAAACAGTTCTAACCCTTTAAAAGTTTGAGCAGTTATTAAAAAATTTATAAGTTAGGATTTAAGTCTGTGTTCATCATACACCAAAGTTGGTCACTTATATCCTGGAATTTCTGATTGTGTGTGTGTGTGTGTATGTGTGTGTGTGTATACGCGTGCATGCATGCGTGTGTGTTTACTAGCAGCATGTGGGCTGGAAGCATCGTGACTGTGGTTTTGGAGATGGAAGAAGCACATTTGTAAGTTGCTTCATTCCACTGTTCAACTCTTCCTTTTACCCATTCTCTCAAGCTGTATTTGAACTCAGTAAAACTTTAGAAAGGAAAATGACTTAGGCTTTAAAAAATCAAGGGCTGGGGAGATGGCACAGTGGCTAAAGGTAGTTGCTTGCAAAGCTTTACAGACTGAGTTTGATTCCCTGGTAACCACGTAGAGCTAGATGCACAAAGTTGTGCATGTATCTTGTATCTGGCATTTGTTTGTAGCAGCAAGAGGCCCTGACATGTTCTTTGGTGCTCTTTCTATCTCCCCTCTAACAAATAAATAAATAAACACACAAGTAAATAAATATTAAGAAAATAATCCTATTTATGGTATAGAAAAAAAATGAAATCTTGTGGTATAAATTTAGCAACTAATGTGGGTGAAAGATTTTTTTTTTCCATTGGATGCAGGAAAGTATTGGTGAAATAAATTGAAGAAGATATATATAAAGGAAAGATATTCCATGTTTATGAGCCAGAATTAATATTGCTAAAAGGTCCATACTACCCAAAAACACGTAGATTCTATGTAATCTCTGTGACATGCCATTATTTACAAGGAAAAATGCACTAAAATCTTTATGGATCCACAAAAGATTTTAAATAGCAATTAAACTTTTGAGAAAGTAATTCAGATTTGAAAGTATCACACTTCTGAATTTAGCATTATACTACAAAACTATAGGAGTAACAACAGTACAGTAATGAAATTAAAGTGAACAAATAAAACACAATTATATTCTCTTCATTAAGTGTTGTAATAAAATGAGATTTGCACAAGGAAAAGATAAAGTTTGACCCCTAAACATATACCATGCATAAAATATTGAGCCAAATATGGATAAAATATCCAAAATTAGTAAGAACTCGGGCTGGAGAGATGGCTTAGTGATTAGAGTGCTTGCCTGTGAAGCCTAGGGACTCATGTTTGACTCTCCAAATCCCACGTAAGCCAGATGCACAAAGGTGAGGCATGTGCAAGGTCACACATGCTCACTAGGTGGCACAAGTATCTGGAATTCTATTTCAGTGGCTGAGACCCTAGTATGTCAATTTTCTCTCTCTCTCTCTCTCTCTCTATCTCTCTCTCTCTCTCTCTCTCTCTCTCTCTCTCTCTCACTCTCACTCCCACTCTCTCTAAAATAAAAAAAAAAATAGTAAAGAACTCATACAAAATCAAAAGCAGAAAAAGAAGCAACCCAGTTGATAAAGGTGTAATGTACTTGAATAGAACTTTTTCTTTTTCTTTTTCTTTTTTTTTAATATGGAACACTTCACGAATTTGCATGTTCCTTGCACAGGGGCCATGCTAATCTTCTCTGAATTATTCCAATTTTAGTGTATGTGCTGCCGAAGCGAGCACTGAACAGAATTTTTTCTAAGGGGACATACTTATGTCCAGCTGGTATATGCAAAGGTAATTAATGTCAGAATTGTCAGGGAAATGAAAACCTTGAAGGAACTTTCCTAATACTTGTTGGATCTCTAGCATCAAAAAAGTTCAATGACAGCAAATGTTGGCATGGGTGTGAGTCAGAAACTCTCCCACAAAAGATATCTCACTAATATTTTCTAATACTAAGCTTTAATCTGTGTTTTAAGATTTATAAGCAGAATTTAGCAGCATTATTATGGATTAAGCAAAATATAAGTGGGAAACTACATCACTAAGTGAACAGTTAAAACTGATTTTAATTCAGCAATTCTTCTCAGTTGTAGGATTTCTGAAACATCCTAAAATGAGGAGAGATATCAAACATTGCACGTATCCCGCCATTGTTATTCTTTTTTGTTTCTTTAAGCATATTTTTATTGACAATTTCTATAAATACAAACAGTATATCATGACACTCATCCCTCCTATTATGCACCTTCCTCCCATCCCACATGCCCCTTCTGCTGAATCCCTCCTTCTTTCAAACTAGTCTTCTATGTTGATGTCACCATTTTTTCCCCAATACTAAGCAAGGCTTGTGTAGGTAGCATCAGCCTATAGTAGGTTATGGATATCAGGCTACTTTGTGTCTGGGAGACAGTATAGCAACCACTCTTCCCCTACCTTTGGTGCTAGCATTCTTTTTCACTACCTCTTCCACAATGGCCCATGAGACTTGGAGAGTGTGATAGAGATGCCTCATTTAGTACTAAACACTCCACTGTCACTTCTCAGCACTTTGGTGAGTTTTGAGTTACCCCAGTGGTCACCACCATCTGAAATGAAAACCTCTAACCAAAAGTCAGAGTAGCATTACTATATGGGCATAAACGTAAGTACATCGAGGACAGTTTGGTAGGCAGAATGGATCTATTCAACCAGATAGCCATAGTAGTCAGGGTGGTCATAAACCCTATGTGGAAAACTACTTATTAGATTTTCAGTACCAGACATGAATTCCCTTCTGTGGAACGGTCCTCAAATCCAATCAGTGAATAATTGGTATCCCCCTTAACAGACATGTCACCATTCCGCCTGCTGATACATTTATCCTGGCTGGCCAACTGTAGAGCTTATAGGGTCCACTGCTGATTAATACCATCAATGACTTTTCTTCCCCAATAGGCTGCATAGGTCTTCTGAGCATCCTGACTGCTAGTAATTTTTATACTTATATAATGTATATTGATCAAAATCTTCTGCCATTACTTTCTCTTGTCCACCACTCCCCACCACCTTGTACTGAACCCTCCCTGTGTTCTAAGTAGACCTCTTCTACTTTGATTTCTTATTTTTTCTATGTATTTGTGTGATCTACTGAGCTTGATTTGGGTTACCTGCATGAAAGTGGGTGGTTCATTATTTCAGAGCACATGTAATTTACAAGTGGCTAGACCAATGCAGAAAATATCCCCCCCCCCCGTTCACAGCAGCCAGGTTATTATCAGCTACTCATACCTCATTAATATTTTGGAACACTTATATACCACATTTCTTCCTATAGCTTTCTGGACCACCTACAGTTCCCTAAAACATTTCCTCAACCCATGCTCTGCACTTTCAAATAACTTTAAAATCATACATAAAATGAAACTATCTGGCATGTATCACCAATTATTGAATGATTTTAGAGAAGAGTAGTATTGAGTGTTATGATTGGGAGTCTCAATTTATTGATTCTTATGCTTTCAATATTTCTTTTATTAGGAAAATCCTAAAAGGTGCCATTTATTTTTCTATTTTGTGAAAGATTTTTACATTAGACTATTTAATTTATATCTTTGTGATCCTTTGAAAGATTTTGGCTTCTATTGCACAGAAAATTGGCAGAACTTGAGAGATGGCTTAGCAGTTAAGGCATTTGACTACATAGACTAATGAGCTGGGTTCAATTCCCCAGAACCCACATAAAGCCAGATGCACAAAGTGGTGCATTTGTCTGGAGTTCATTTTCAGTGACTAAGTCCCTGGCATGCCCATTCTCTCTTCTGTCTCTCTCTCTCTCTCTCTCTCTCTCTCTCTCTCTCACACACACACACACACACACACACACACACTCACTCACTCACTCTCTCTTGAAAATAAATAAATAAAAATATTTAAAAACAAAAATTGGCAGGAAAGGTCTCAGAGTGGATATACTTTGACCAAAAATTAATAGAAGTGTATATGACCTGAAGCATAGGACATAACATTGCAGATGATGGTCTTCAAAACACACCGGTCCCTAAGGGATCAGAAATAATGAGTCTCAAAGTCCCTTTGACTTAGGTCATTATAGGCATATTGGCCTGGGCAAAAATAACACTTCTATCAAAGCCATAGTAGTGGTGGATTGCAGACAAGCACCTCGTGAAGGATGTGGTCTACTGCAGTGCTCCTTTGAGGACTGAGTTGTCCAAAATCCTTAGTGGTTCTCTGAAAGGCTTACTAAGTTATCTTTAGTAAGCCATGCTCTCATGAGTATTTATGTGACCAGTATTTCTTCTTGCCTGGGGATTGAGACCTGAGGCTATTGAGTGGGGGACTCATGGGTGATTAGCAAAAGAACAGCTGTATGACTTACAAGTCCCACAACAAGATGAAAAGATAGTGTCCCTTTTCCCTAAAGTAGGAAAGTTGCAGTCAAGGCACACTTTAAGGAAAACTTAATTAAACCCTTGAGATTGGCCCTACTTTATCTGCTTTCACTTGACTTGCTTTAAGTTGACTGCAAAAATCACACTTTTAAAAGTCAAGTAGCTAAGTGATAAACTATTAGACTCTCACTAGCTCAGATACAGATAACAAACAACTCTGACAGGAGAGCAGTGACAGTAATGACCAAAGTTGTTCCTAGGGACTTTAGGCCACTTTTGACTATCTCAAACCAGTTGAAACCACTGACCTTCCATTTACACATGCAAAAGTGTCCTGCTTAAGTATAGCCTACATAGCCACTTTCTTGGACTGGTTTTTCTCACTCCTGGCAGTGTGCTTTGGCAAACATTCCACATACCTTGAAATTTCCATTTCCTTGTATCTCTATTGCACTGTGGGCATCACACTCACAGTTTTATGCATTAAACCTTGGGGTGGGGGGAATCTGAGGGCTGAAAACCCTGATCTCAATCACGGTAACATTTCTGAACAGACCTGCTATGAAGAGTCATGTGGCTTGATTACACATGTACAAACCATTGATATGACTTTGCCTTACCTCCAATCATATGTCCCCTTGTCTTAGACACCATGCTTCTTTGTCCATGAACAACCCTAAATAATATAGTCAGGGAAGCATATTTGAGACTTGGTGTCCTATCTTATTACTTAGTTCCTCATGAATAAAATCTACTTTTCACAAAACACTGTTTCAGTGATTGTCATTCACAATGAATAAACAACTCAGGTTCAATAAGAAAGGTTCTAATTTAGGGCTGGTCATGCTAGATCCAGCAGAATTGAAGGAACCATCTAGATATCTCATGGACAACTGCACAGATCCAGATAAACACCAGAACTCCAAGGCCCTCAGCTACTTCTATAGACCCAAAGATGTGGGTATAAACTCGGGAGCTCTGCATATATCTGGGCTCCAACCCAAGGTTGAAGCCCATTACTACTAAGACACTAAAGTCTTAAGACACATCTTACTCCAGACATGTGAGACAAACCTTGCACTCTTCCAATTCTAAGAAGGTACTTTCTTTTTTTTTTTTTTTTTTTTTTTTTTTGGTTTTTCGAGGTAGGGTCTCACTCTAGCCCAGGCTGACCTGGAATTCACTATGGAGTCTCAGGCTGGCCTCGAACTCACGGCGATCCTCCTACCTCTGCCTCCCGAGTGCTGGGATTAAAGGCATGCGCCACTACGCCCGGCTCTAAGAAGGTACTTTCTGATGTCAAGTCTTCATTTCATATCTGATTTTCCTTGACAAGGTAGATACGCTAATGACATGCATATTTTAACTCAAACTTTGTATTGTTCTATCACTAATAAACTATCCCCAATATGTTTATCCACAGGCACAGAAATAAAAGTCTCTATAATTAATGAAATCATTCCTGATATGGGCATCCACGGGCACAGAGATAAAAGGAAAGTCAGTCAGTCTTCTGGGGCAATATGAAATGATGCTGCTTCCAGATTTATGAAGAAAATCATAGAGGAACAACTCACGAAATGTTCTTGTCTAAGTGCTTCATTGGTTTCAGAAAAAAAATCAACATGACAGAAAGAATCATTATTTTTCCTTTTAAACAAACTATCAACAAATTAGAAATAAGACTGTCCTTTCTCTAGTGCTTTTGCCAAATTCACTGAGTTATAGATGTGTGAATTTTTTAGGAACTATCCTTTTGCATTGGTCTGTGTCTTGTTTTCTAATACCTTGATTTTGGTCACTATCATTCTCTCTTTTGTCTTAAACTCATGCATGATAATCCATCCCACTATCTGATTTTGTTCAATATTATTCTGTATATTTATGATATTTTGTGCTTCCACATGAATTTTCACGTTACATTTCTTTGAAAAATATCATTGCAATATTAATTGTATAAAATGAAATAAAAAAGCCGGGCGTGGTGGCGCACGCCTTTAATCCCAGCACCTGGGAGGCAGAGGTAAGAGGATCGCCATGAGTTCAAGGCCACCCTGAGACTACATAGTGAATTCCAGGTCAGCCTGGGCTAGAGTGAGACCTTACCTCGAAAAACTAAAAAAAAAAAAAAAAAAAAGAAATAAGAAAACACAAAAATGGAAAGCTGTGGACAGTGAAAACTAATAAAACCTCACAATCACTTAAATAGACCCATAACAAGTATGGAGATCCAAGCAGTTATCAAAAATCTCCCAACTAAAAAAAGTCCAGGCCCAGATGGATTTACTGGTGAATTTTACCAGACCTTCAGGGAAGAACTAAAACCATTGCTTCTTAAGCTTTTCCATAAAATAGAAAAAGAAGGAATCTTACTAAACTCCTTCTACGAAGCCAGCATCACCCTGATACCAAAACCAGGCAAAGATAAAAAAAAAAAAAAAAAAGAAAATTACAGACCAATCTCCCTCATGAACATAGATGCAAAAATTCTCAACAAAATATTGGCAAACAGAATACAAGAATATATCAGAAGGATCATTCACCCCAACCAAGTAGGCCTTATCCGAGAGATGCAGGGAAGGTTCAACATACTCAAATTGATAAATGTAATACATTATATAAATGGACTGAAGGACAAAAATCACATGATCATCTCATTAGATGCAGAGAAAAAATTTGACAAAATCCAACATCCCTTCATGATAAAAGTCCTACAGAAACTGGGAACAGAAGGAACATATCTCAATATAATAAAGGCTATTTATGACAAGCCAACAGCCAACATATTACTAAATGGGGAAAATCTAGAAGCTTTTCCACTAAAAACAGGAACAAGACAAGGGTGTCCACTGTCCCCACTTTTATTTAATATACTACTGGAAGTCTTAGCCATAGCAATAAGGCAAGGGACACACATAAAAGGAATACAAATTGGAAAGGAAGAGATCAAGTTATCAATATTTGCAGATGACATGATTCTATACATAAAGGATCCTAAAGACTCTACCAGCAAACTGTTAGAGCTGATAAACACCTACAGCCATGTAGCAGGATACAAAATAAATACACAGAAATCAGTATCATTCCTATATGCTAACAACAAACACACAGAGGATGAAATCAGAGAGTCACTCCCATTCACAATTGCATCCAAAAAAAATAAATAAATAAATAAAGTACCGTGGAATAAACCTAACCAAGTGAGTGAAGGATCTCTACAATGAAAATGTTAAAACACTCAAGCAAGATATTGCAGAAGACACTAGGAAATGGAAAAACATCCCTTGATCCTGGATCGAAAGAATCAATATTGTGAAAATGGCAATCTTACCAAAAGCAATCTACACATTTAACGCAATACCCATTAAAATTCCAATGGCATTCTTCACGGAAATAGAAAACACAATCCAAAAATTTATTTGGAATCACAAAAAATCTCAAATACTTAAAACAATACTGAGCAACAAAAATAAGGCTGGTGGTATCACCATACCTGACTTTAACCTATACTACAGAACCATAGTAGCAAAAACAGCATGGTACTGGCACAAAAGGAGACATGTAGATCAATGGAACAGAATAGAGGACCCAGATGTAAGTCCGGGGACCTATAGCCACCTGATATTTGATTAAAATGCCAAAAATACTCACTGGAGAAAAGACAGCCTCTTCAGCAAATGGTGCTGGGAAAACTGGATATGTATCTGTAGAAGGATGAAAATAGATTCTCTCCATGCACAAAAATTAAGTCCAGATGGATTCAAGACCTTAACATCAGACCTGAAACTCTGAAACTGCTAGAGGAAAAAGTAGGGGAAACCCTTAAACACATTGGTCTTAGCAAAGACTTCCTGACTATAACCCCAATTGCTCAGGCAATAAAAACACAGATTAATTGTTGAGACCTCATGAAATTACAAGGATGTTGTATGGCAAAAGACACTGTGAATAAAGCAAAGAGGCAACCTACAGAATGGGAAAAGATCTTTATCAGCTATACATCTGATAAAAGATTAATGTCTAGGATATACAAAGAACTCAAAAAATTAAATAATAAGAAATCAAACAAGCCAATTAAAAAATGGGCTATGGAACTAAATAGAGAGTTCTGAAAAGAAGAAATACAGATGGCATATAAGCATCTAAAAAATGTTTACATCCCTAGTCATCAGGGAAACAGATTAAAACTACATTGAGATTCCATCTCACTCCTGTCAGATTGGCTACCATCATGAAAACAAATGACCATAAATGCTGGTGAGGATGTGGAAAAAGAGGAACCCTTCTACACTGTTGGTGGGAATGCAATCTGGTCCAGACATTGTGGAAATCAGTGGGGAGGTTCCTAAGATAGCTAAAAAGAGATCTACCATATGATCGAGCTATAGCACTCCAAGGCATATATCCTAAAAACTCATCTCATTACCTTAGAGATACTTGCTCAACCATGTTTATTGCTGCTCAATTCACAATAGCTGGGAAATGGAACCAGCCTAGATGTCCCTCAACTGATGAGTGCATAGTGAAGATGTGTCACATTTATACAATGGAGCTCTACTCAGCAGTAAAGAAAAATGAAGTTATGAAATTTGCCAGAGAATGGATGGATCTGGAAAGGATTATACTAAGTGAAGTAACCCAGGCCCAGAAAGCCAAGCATCGCATGTTCTCTCTCATATGTGGATCCTAGCTACAGATGATTGGACTTCTGTGTGAGTAGGAAGAAAACTCAGTAGCAAAGGCCAGTAAGCTAGAAAAGAGATATAAAGGGAAGAGAAAGGAAGGGAGAGGTGCACTCAATAGGATGGTATTGTATATATGTAAATAGAAGAATAGATTAATGGGGGTGAAAAGGCTCAAGTGAGGTCAAAGGAAGAGATTGAATAAAGGAAAGGTGGAGGGAGGGCTAATCAAAATCTAAGAGGATATAAATAAATCATATGGAAACCTACTTTTTTGGACAATAGAGCACTCAGGAGCCATAGATTTTTGCTAGAAAATTTTCAGTGCCAGGGAAAACATTATTGGCCATTGACAAGGCCCTTGGTTTCCCACCAGGAATAGATGGTAAGACCCTATTGCTGAAGACTCCACATACTTGGGCTGCAAGGCCACTGAGAAATCCTGCTGAAACTGAGCTGATAACCTCCTACATGTAGACCAGTTGACAGAAAGCTGGAAGAAGCCATTCTGCATGCAGTTCAATGGAAGAAAGAGAAAACACCAGTGAAGATACTCAACTGTGGACACTGCAAACCTTCTATTTGGCCAGCCAGGCCAAATGAGCCAATGGGTGCAATAGTGGCATGTCTGTCATGGTAGAAACCAACTGCCCTCTAATTGGACTGGAGACCTGCTCCATGGGAGGGAATACATTCCTGATACTGAAAACTTAAAACAGGGGTAGTCATGAGCCCTGGGGGTGTAACATCTGCTACTGTCTGGCTAAATGTATAAACTATGCTTATCAAACTGCCCAGTAAGCACTTCTCTTAATGTTCATGCCCTTATATTAATGCTACTCTCACTTTTGATAGAGAATCTTCTCTTTTCAGATGGCAGTGACCTTGTGATGACTCAAAAGGCATCATGGTGCTGGAAAGAAGTGACAGGAGTGCTCAGTATTGCAATATCTCTATCACACCTTCCAAGGCCCAGGGTCTATTGTGGAAGAGGTGGCAGAAAGCATGTAAGAGCCAAAGGAAGGGTAGGACTTCTTACAACGTGCTCCCCCAGACACAAAATGGCCTGGATATCCATGACCTCATAGTGCCTGATACTACGTACATAAGACCATCATAATAGGAGTAAAAGATCATGACATCAAAATAAGAGAGAGACTGATTGAGAAGGGGAGGGGATATGATGGAGAATGGAGTTTCAAAGGGGAAAGTGGGGGAAGGGAGAGTATTATCATGGGATATGTTTTATAATCGTGGAAGTTGTTAATAAAAAAATTGACAAAAGAAAAAACTCACAGAAAATAATTAACAAATTATCAAACAAATACACAAGTATTCTTTTGTGGTTGTGGTTACTCCGTGTGATTAGGAGATGATTATACCAAAATTGAGAGCTCCCTAATACCCATATGGAGGCCCTTCCCTACCTCGGCCCAGCATGCCTGATGTGGACTGAAAGCTGTGTCCTGTTCGTTTCATCCTAGCATGTTTACTCCAGGTCTTATGACCAGGCAATAAGAGCATCATCAATTGGCAGGCTGATCAGTGAACACAGTGGAAATGTGCAGGAATGTGAGTCCAGAGTGAAGACAGATTTGCATGAGCAGTGGCTACTCTTGGAGGCCAGAGAGTAGGGGGATAAGATACAGTTCACCGTGGTTATGAAGCTACTCTTCTCTTACTGCATGGTGGGGAACAGGCCTTTCTGTAGCTCCCCAGAACCAGTGACTGGTGTCTGCAGTCCTCTCCCCACATGAGCTCACCCAGAAGACGTCCCCCTCTGCCTTTCCTGGAGTATCTGCTAGACTTTGTAGCACCCTCAGCCATGGAGTCGGTGTTAGGGTCTGTGGTTCATCCTGGTTCCAGGAAAAGCCAGATTTCTCCTGGGTACCTCAGAGAAGCACAAGGGTTCCCAGGACCACCGTTGCCTCTGTGACTCCCGAAATGCCTCAGCTGATGGAGGGCTTCTCTCACTCTTGAGGATTTCCTGAAGAATGAGATCATAGGGAAGTGAGATAAAAGTCCCTGCAATCCCAGACTTTGGCCTGAGTACCTCTTCATGGAAAATCGTTTATGGGAACACTTGTCTAGCGGAATTTCCTGTAACTAAAATCCTCCATAAATAGAAGAATAAGCAGATAATTTCTGTTTGTAACAGATTTCTACATCCCAGGAATGTATAGATAGGTGAAAGGATACAGTGTGTGGTTATATGGTGATTTAAATCAGTTGTCCTCCATAAACTCATGTTTTTAAAATGTTTGGTCCCCCGCTGGTGGTAATTCAAGAGGTGGTGCCTAGATGGAGGAGGTGTTTCACTGAAGGCGGGCTTTGGTGTGTAGTGGTCCAACTTACCCCTTGCCAGAGGTCAGCTCATTCCGTCTTGCTGCTATTTTACACTTGCTGTGGCAAAAGCTGATATCCTGCCTCTTGTTCCAGTCCATCTTTCCCTGCCGCCATCAAGCGCTCCCTCACGACTGTAAGCGAAAATAAACTCTTTCCTCACATCGGCTGATTTTGGCCAGGTGTATTGGCCAGGCAATGTGAAAAGAAGGCTGCAACAGGCTACGTACGCATCCTGCTGCATTAGGCTGACAAGAAACACTACTGTCAGCTACAGAAAATTCCTACTGGTACAGCCATGTTCGCTGTGGTATTGACTTCAGGGTTGAATTTCCATTAGCAAATAATAATTTTGTAGAATAAGTCTGGACTCCTTCTCTAGAATAATTCTAAAACATCAGGTCAAGGAAAAGCTTAGGAGTACCATACAGAATGGGCTGGGTGATATTTAAGTATCTCCCTGAGACGGAGATGGCAAACCCTGAATGAAGGTGGCCAGAACATTGCAAGCTTGAGACAAAATATTCAAACATAACATACGACCTGAGAATGAACTATGCAAGGTTTTACTAAATGAAGAAATTCTAAATCAATGTTTTAGAAAAATTAGTGCTAAAATCTCCATGAGATAGTATATAAAGATGGGGTAAAATATAGGGCATTTGTTTACTGGCATTCAGCTTTATTTTAGTTACTATAAAATTTTCTGCCATTTGTGCCTATTTATATAGCCAAAATGGAGAATTGATACTTTGAAGAAAAAAAATTAATCATCCCCATGTGGTTGAAGGAAGCAATGGCCCATTATTTTAGTATACAATGGCATTCACTTGAACTTTTATTATGTACTAATTAAACTATTATATCTATACTCTATGCATCTAAAACTATAATTGTGAGGAGTTAACTTGGAGTTAAAACAAATAATAATGCAATAATGATGCCAAGTTTCATTTAAGCCAAATGACAGTAGATCATTTCATGGCATGAAGAGAAGGAAATATATTGAGTTTTTAGCAAATCATTTCCAAACAAAATTAACTATTTTCAGACAGAGAATTGGAATGACCCACTCCACTCCAAGCTTTGACTTTATGATCTCTTTTATTTGTATTTGAATGATTGCACAATGCCTCCATCTTCATTATCAAGGATGTCATTCTCCAAAGGTCTCTGCTGTTTGGGAAGAAATTACTGAGGACATCAGCAGCAGCTCTTAAAAACTAAAATATCAACTAACTCCCCCAAATTATTTTTACCTCTAATCCCAAAGTCCCCATCTTGAAGTTGCCCATGATGTATACTATTGTGTCATGACAGCAGCCCAACACTTTTCAAATTCTCCCATCTCTTTGCATATTTCCAGTTCTCAGTAAGTTTCAATTTTATCTTTCTCCCTCCAAGATACGGTCAAAAATTGCAAATGCCATGCTTGCTTACATACTTAAGCAGCAAATAACATATGCTACATATATTTCTAAGCTAGTTTTCACTAAAGTTACACACATTAGATCTGTGCAAATGAAAGGTGGTTACTTTAGACAGAACTTGCCACCATGGGAACTGTACCAAATCAATGTGCCATTAAGACTAAGTATACCACATGATAGAGATCATGACAAAGCTTCTTGTGGTAGTTTGAATGTAAAGTGCCACACCCTCCATATTCTCCTGTGTTTGAACATTGGTCCCTAGCAAAATGGCTATTTGAAAAGGCTGTGGAGTCTTGCAGGAGGAAGTGTGTCACTGGGGGAGTGGACATTGAGGTGTTATAACCTGGCCTCAATTGTTGCTTTCTCTCTCTCTCTCTCTCTCTCTCTCTCTCCCTCTCCCTCTCTCTCTCTCTCCTTTTTCCCTGCTGATGTGAGGATGTTACACTGGCTTCCTGCTTTGCCAGGCTTTGCCCAACATGATGGACTGCTCCCTCTGGAACTGTAACCTGAAATAAACACTTTACTTCCCCCAGAACATAGAAAGCCCCTACAGCCAAGCCATTTCTGAGGGAAAAGAACAAAACAAAACAAAAAAACAGGCATCACAATATACGAATTCAATACTATAATACTATAGGTAAACCTATACCCCTGTCTCTCACAATGTACAAACATAAATCAAAATGGATAAGGCACATTATTAAGTGTATGATCAAAAATTCAAACTAGAAGAAAAAATGGGAGGGTGTTTCAAAACATTGAGCCCATGTGGACACTTTGCAGGGGGGGGGAGGTATCATACCAAAATCACAGTCAACATCAATGGAATTATCTAACTGAAAATGAGGAGGGTAAGGTAGAAGAAAGTTCAGTGTATGAAATACTTTACACTCATGCAGACCTGAGGTTGATCCCCAGCACCCTTATATATATAAAATGCCAGGTGTTTGGTGCTTCCCGGTAATCCCAGCAAAAGGGAGGTGGGCAAAGGAGGATCCCTAGGTCTCTCTAGCCACCCAGTCTAGCCTGACTGGTGAGGTCTATGGGGAGGGGGGAAGAAGGGATGATGAGGTGTGAATATGATAAAATCACTGATTGATAATGCTGAGAGTTCACTGCCTTCAACCTAGTCCATAAGTGATGCTTGGTAAGGCATGATTTTATTGATTGATAATTTTACATTGTTAGAATGACATTGAGCAATTTTCAGAGACCAAGAGAGTATTTTTCTGGAAAGGCTGTGTCATTGGCCCAACCTGCTTGTGTTGAGCGCTATCGTTCTAGGATTTTCCAGTCACAACTCTCACTTGGATTCTGTGGAAGGAGGTATGTCTGCCCAGAACTTTCCTGAGAGCAGCAGCCACATCTCTGTTTCTCAGACTGTAAATGAGTGGGTTCAGCATGGGAGTGAGGATTGTGTAGAAGGCTGATACAACCTTATCTTTCTCTGGTGTGTGGTAGGAATGAGGCAGCACATTGGTGTAGAAAGCTGCCCCGTAGAAAATGCTCACAACCATAATGTGGGAGGAGCACGTGGCGAAGGCTTTATGCCGGCCCTCGGCTGAGCTCATCCGGTGGACCGTGATGAGAATGCGCGTGTAAGAGATGGAGATGATGGCTATTGGGATAAGCAGCATCAGCACACAGCATGCATACATCAAGGTCTCATAGAGCGATGTGTCTGTGCAGGACAGCTTCAGCACAGCTGGAATCTCACAGAAAAAGTGATTGATGTCTCGAGACCCACAGTAGGGGAAACTCATGGTGACAGGTGTTAGCATGAGTCCATCCAAGGAGCCACCAGCCCAGGAACCCAGCACCATAAGCACACAAACCCTATGGCTCATGAGGACTGGGTACCGCAGAGGGTTGCACACAGCCACATACCGGTCATAGGCCATGAGGCCAAGCAGGAAGAATTCACCCCCAACCAAGGTCAGGTACAGAAATATTTGCAGCGCACATCCCACAAAGGAAATGGTCTTTTCTTTGGACAGAAGGTCTTGCAGCATCTTGGGAACAGTAATACAAATGTAGATTGTATCCATGATGGACAATTGGCTGAGCAAGAAGTACATAGGAGTGTGGAGATGGGAGTCTATATGAATGAGCATGATCATAGCCACATTGGCTGTGACAGCCACCACAAAGATGGAAAAGATCACTGCAAATACCAGGCCTGGAGACTTCAGATGGGTGATGAGGCCCAGAAGGACAAAGTCAGTGGAGTTCTGCAGAATGGCCTCCATGTCCAAGTGCATGGCAACTCCTTGGGCTGTAAAGGGAGAACATTGGTGGGTTAAGTAATTGCCCTACGCTTACAAGTGCTCACCACTAACAGTGTGTCAGAAGCAATGCATGATAAAGGAAAGAATGTTAACCTCAGAGTCCTCTTGACTGTTGGCCTTAACATGAATGATAAGACATTATACAAACTAATATCTAACCTCAAGTGCATCATTTATGAAAGATCATCATAGATATAAACTCTAGAGGCTAGATGAGAAGTAAATGTGTAACAATCTTTAAAATACTTCTTATAGTTTCAGAGTTATTCTGATCTTGAACCATCTTTTACATACTGTTTGTAATCTTATTACTCCAGGTTGAAAGTCCTCTGATAAACCACTGTGCCCACTTCTTGTAATCCGTGAACATTGCTTCATTTGCTTAAAATTTCTGTCTGCTGCTAAGATAACAGCATTGTTAAGGTTGCACAAACATCCATTTGTGATTTAAATTGCTATAAAATGAACATGTATATAAGTTTTGTAGATAAATTTCATTTTTTGGTGACTGGTATTATTAAACATTTTTGTGTAGGTTAAGATATCAAAGGTTGACAAGGCAATGCGCACTTCAAGGGAAAGTTACCCCCATGCTGTCCCATAGTTAGATGTTTGCCCCAAAGAAAGGTAAGGTCTGTTTGTCCTCACAGGAAAATTTGGAATCAGCATTTTCATATGAGGCTAACCATGAACGCTGCTTAGCAAACAGTGCTTTGGATTCTGCAGTATGGAGGTTTTTCTGACTGATATGAAGTCAGCTGAAATTTCATGACTAAAGATTATATTTTCACACTCAATGATAACCTACACTTCTTTAAATTAGTATCCATGAAAAATATTCATAGGTTTCCCTAGTAGAATAGTATTCCACATAAATTAGAATGTGCTATGCAGAATCCATTCCTAGCAGGTTTTTCAAAGGTACTTTATTATTTCACTCTACTCTTGATCCATGTTTATAAATAAAAATAACTTCAGATGATGACAAAATTCCTAAATCTAAAGTAAGGTATGCAAAAAGGCATTAAAACTTTCTTGAGTTATTCGGATGGATTCTTATGTTTTACTTTTCCCTTGAGTAATGTGAATGTGTAATTCTTCAATATACAGAGGACACTGAGGTATGAAGTGCTAATTTTTATTATTAGACCATAATGTATTTCTCTCCATGGCAATGGCAGAATTTTTCAAAAGGCCTATTTCTGCAAAATGAGTTAGAAACTTGTACTATTAATATATATTCATTATTTGGTCCTACAGTAGTCAACTACAGAGTCCCTGAAGCATCAAGAAGAAATAAATTTCCTTTAGGTTGAGACAAAAGATGAATAATAGCATCAGTACAGAAATACTTTTTCTTAGTATTTATCAAAATAAAGATTTGTTATTCATAATATTACAAATAAATGAGTAAAATTAGAAAGGCAGAAAATAAAATGAGTTTTTATGTTATTCTCTGATATAATCTAAATTTTTTGTACAGTGTCAGTTGAGGAAGGGAAAACATTCTCTGAGCATTAAACATTAATTCATGATAAGGTTTTTGTTGATAAAAATTGGCTCCTTTTGCCTTCTTTTATATGTGCACACAGCTCTAAACCAAATTACATAATAAATTATATTTAAAGGTATTCTAAACTGAACTGAATTTCCATTTACAGGGTTAGTGTAATAACTGGTTGGAAATCAAAATATCCATGCAAGCAGACAGTAACTTTGTTTTGGCCAATAATATTTGTTTTTCACTTGGATAAACTATAAATTTTATATATTAATTACTGATAGTATTAAATCATCTAATCACCCCTTAAAACATACTTTGAAGTACTGAAATAAGCAAGTTATGAGTTATGAGTCGTTTAAAATTACCTAGGAAAATATTAAATTGCTTTTGAGGAAATACCAATTAGAGAGTCTTATTTCACTTAAATACTTATACATCTCACAGAATCTAGGAGGGCCCTGGTTCTTTTGAATATTGTCTTAAATGCTTGTAGTAGCATACTTGCTTAGGATGCACAAGGTCCAGGTTTCAATCCCTAATACCAAAAGTTAAAAAAGAAAAGGGAAAACTGAAGGTATATAAAGCTATGATTTAAGTTACCTTTACTTTTTAACAACTAGAGGCTTGGTGCATAAAAGAAGCAAAAATTAAATCCAGTTTACTTGCATACAAGTTGTGCATCTGTACAATGTGTTCACATGTGTGGCAATTGTGTGGTATGTATATTGCGCATGAATGTTCTTGTGTGCATGCATATTTGTGTGGTGTGTGTGTGTTGAATGCTGTTTATTGAATGTTGAGTATGAGCATAAAGAACACATATTTGTAAGGATCTGCACACTAAACTACTTAGCACCAAAGAGTAATGTATGAAAAAAAAGAGTAATGTATGTATTCCAATCATTGAAATGTTCCAAACCAAAGTTGAAATGTGTTTAAGCACATAATTCATATTGCTTTGTTTGTTGGGATATTGGTTCATACAAGTCAGGAGAGCAGGCTAAGCCTGGTCTGAGTCATTCTAGGTTGTAAAACACCAGCAGCTTCAGGATGTGCTCTGCCCTGAACGACTCCATTTGTATGTTTTGTGACTTAAAGCCATTAAAATTGATGTAACTGGTGGATTTCTTTCATTTAGTAAATTTTGACCTTGTGAAAGACACAAATTTGTCTATGTTACTGACATAGCTTGCTGAAGACAACAAACATTTAAATGTGAAGTTGAGAAGCCAGCATGGTGGTGCACACCTTTAATCCCAGCACTTGTGAGGCAGAAGTAGGAGGGTCACTGTGCGTTTGGGCCACCCTGAGACTACATAGTGAATTCCAGGTCAGCCTGGACCAGAGTGAAACCATACCTCAAAAAAACTAAAAGAAAAAAAAAGGAAAGAAAGAGAAGTTGAATTGATAGACAAGATGTTCATGGCTAGCATAATTAACATGTGGTGAGCCTGACACACAGACACTGGCAGGCATGTATAGGGGGATGTGGAGAGGAGGGTCACATTCAGAATGGATAGATTACCTTGGAGAACTACAGAACATGAAGAGGAGAAGTTCAAAGGATAGGAGACAGTGTCAAAATACCTAGAAACAGTGTACATATGAGTTATTCCTACAGAAAATGACATAGCTACTTAGGTTAGACATATCTGATAGCCTTATAGTCTAGAAAACAGTAGCATTGGTATTAAGTACCACAAATTAGTGTTCTGTAGACACATGGGTTATATCCACCTATCATTTCTTCTCCTTTTACCTTTGCTTCTGTGCCTATATTCCTTTGGTTCTGTGTATAAATTAGGAAGCCATGTGGATACTGTTTCTACATTAAATAATCATATTTGATCTCCCTTTCTTTATGAAAATTTACTACCTGATTTTTACTTTATGAAAATTTATGAAATTATCTTTATGAAAATTTACTGCTGATGTGAGTTGGTGTCTTTCATATTATCTCTAATTTTCATGATTGTAAATTTTCAGAGATATTTTCACCTCTATTCATTGTGTGCAACCATTTCTCTACTTTTCCTCACAACTCTTGCTATTTGGAAATTGTCAAAATAGAAAATTTAAGCATAAAAAAGACAGAAGATACTTGCTTTGCTTTTTGAAAGTATTTTAGTGGTATGTGGATACTACTTAATTGGCCAGGAATTAGACCAATTAGAAGGTTATAGGTTTTAGTATCCAATGCCAATTTACCTAAAAATATCAATGAACTGAAGAAAAAAAAGGAACCTCTGAGATCCTGGAGCATTGAGAAAAGGATCTAGATTCCAAACTACCACTTTCAAAGTGCCAGAAATTTGGCTATCATATTGTTCCACAGAGACAAATGCTAAGCAGTGCTGTCAGTCTGCATGGTGGCAAATAGAAATCAAAGGATGTGATATGTGGTCAAGCTATCCCTCCCAAATAATGACATGGCAAAGGAAATGGAAGGTGAGAGGGAAGAAACTATTTCATAATAATAGTAATGAGGATTTAGATGCAAAGCAGAGACCTAGTATTCCACAGTACTGTGCCATCTTTGCAAACTACAATTTAAACTTCCAGCCTGTAGCCACCACCCTGTTCTACTTCATTACTCAGTCTAATTGGTTTCTATACACCATGCCAGGATGCCTTCTCGGGATTTCTTTGTATCACAACATGTTTGATCTTGAGCCGTGTGGATATGCCACATAGAGTAAGAAAATAAAAGGAGGTATAAAAATTAACCAAAATGAAAAAAAAGACAGCATTCAACATCTGCATTTCCTCTTGATACTAATTTCTTCCCCATAGCTAGTCACATACAAAGAAGACAGCACTCTCACTACAATTACTCAAATGCACATGCTGCTGTATAATAAATACTAATTTTGCCATCTGTTTATTATCATCTGAAAATTATCTATAATGAATCCTGTTTACTCTATTAAATGTAACCTCTTAGGGCTGGAAAGATGGCTTAGCAATTAAGGCATTTGCCTGAGAAGCCAAAGCACCCAGGTTCAATTTCCCAGAGCCCATGTAAGCCAGATGCACAAGGTGGCACATGTGTCTGGAGTTGGTTTACAGTGGCTGAAGGTCCTGGTGTGCCTATTCTCTATCTCTCTCTCTCTGAAATAAATAAAAAATTTTAAATGTAAGCTCTTATATCTACTTTCCTTTTCAGTAAATCTATGTATGCCATTATTCTAGCTTCCTTTGATCTCAATTTCAAACTAAATATGACTTTTGCAATGGTCTGATTGCCAAAGATTTTGTACGTATTAACTCTGCTCAATCTGAACAGGCCTCAGTTGTCATCAGGTAAAGTTACCCACAAGTGACCTTAGAGAATTTGGCCTAAAGATGGAATGCCCCGTGTTTTGGTCATCCTCTTTATATTTTCCATAAAAATCTAAGATCCTACCTCAGATGTGTTGAGCCCAGCCCTTAGTAAGACAGCACTTGGGTGAACACTCGTTAAATGCCTGGCTATGGAGAGAAGGCTAAGTCAAAACAAAACCTGCCATTATAGTGGATTTCCACCAACCCCATGAGGAAGCTCTGTGTTATTAATCAATTCAGGTTTACTTGGTTGACCCTATACACTGGAGAGAGCTTTTCTCCACCTGCCAGAAGGTTATTCATTTCCCAAGTGAAAGGCTGGAGTTATTTCTCAGTATTTCATCACATAACTTATTAAGTAATTCTGACATTTCTCTAGCATATTGAACTGAGGGTGAGACACAGTAAATTACTAATTTTGAAATTAAGTATTTTTAATTTTCTAGATTCAAATACAATTAAGTGAGAAATCTCTTACTTCCAAGTCATTGGCCCATGTTCCTTGGGAGAAATTATACTTTGAAATATGTCTGAGTATAGTTTTGTCCCAATATCATCCTTTCTCATTTGGATTTCATTTGGTACTCGTTCTCATTTCTATAATTTATTTACTTAAAAAGTTTATTATCAGGAGGCAGAGGTAGGAGGATCGCCATGAGTTCGAGGCCACCCTGAAATTACCTAGTAAATTCCAGCCTGGGCTACAGTGAGACCCTACCTCGAACCCTCCCCCCAAAAAATTATTAATTGATTTGCAAGCAGAGAGAGAGAGAGAAAGAGACAGAGAGACAGCCATAGAGAGAGAATGGGAGTACCAGGGCCTCTATCCTCTGCAAAAGAACTCCAGATGTACGCCCAAGTTTGTGCATCTGGCTTTACATAGGTACTGGAGAATTAAACCCGGGTTGTTAGGCTTTGCAGGCAAGTGCCTTAACCCCTGAGCAATCTCTCCAGCCCTCATTCCCATAATTTGTTTGGGCTTCTTTTATTGTTACAATCTCTTTGCTGAATTTTGCTTATATATTCATGACCTTTTCCTTCAACTTCTCTGTGTCATTTACTTTAGAGACCCTCCTGTCCAGGCTTTGAATATTTCTTTACATCAATCATCTGATTAGTTGACTTGTTTATTATGGTCATTAATTGTTGTTCTCTTTTTTTGGATGTAGGATTCTAAGTTTATTCTCTAGCAGTTTAGCTATCTCATTTTCACCTCACATTATGGGGGAGTTAGGAGGTTGGGAGCACCATGATGTCATGGTTTGTTGTGTTTTGGATGTGTGTGGAACTAATGTTTTCCAATTTTATTCATTCCTTTTTTTCCATTTCTATTTGGTTGTCTGGTTGTGTGTAAGTCTCTGGGACAGTTGTCTGCACTAGGGCGTGAATGTGAGGCTTACATAAGTTCAGAGCTTTTCAGAATTACTCATCTCCCAGAAATGCAGAACAACATCAAGCTTGGTCAGAAAAGAAGAAGGCAAAAGAATCTTTCTTCATTTTCTTCACATGAATGTATTGAGATGTAACTCTAGAAATATTGAACTCTTATATTTATGCTTTTTTTCTAAATGGAAAATAAAACAGATGCCCTTATTGGGAATAGAGCAACTTCGAACAACAACATGATTGAATAAATTTCATCCACTCAGCCTGGCAATAGGTATATTACTAACATTATTTCTAGTCATTGAAAATCCATCAGACACAGACCTTCTAACTTATACCCCTGTATTATAGACAATATGTCTTCTTCAAAAACCACAAATCCCATAGTAATAGTTACATAGTAATTTTTCCTTGAAGAATGAGAAATACAATTCAGTGGCAGGCTCTTAAAAAATTTATTACATGGTCGTCCTAACAAAGAAGTTCATAGTTTTTATAATTTTCAACAGATATCTAAATAAAATCTAAATTGTTAAACTTAATATGAAAACTCAACCTAAATAAAATTATATACTAATGGCCTACCTATATGGGTACTAATTTTTCCAATGAATTGAATACAAGGTAAAACAATAAATGAATTAAGTAAAGTTATATTTGTTAGTCTTGGTAAAATAGTTTCATAAAATATGGTACACAAAATGTTCTTGTTTCATAGACAGAACATGACAGTCTTGAGAGATTCCTACAGAGATGAGTAAAAGAAGCCAAAAGCAGGCTTGTTTTACAACATCATAGTCATTCATAGCAAGCAGTTTAGACATGCAAAGTATATTTTCCAGGGGTATAATCTTGGAAATCCCCCTAAAGACATTTATTTCACACTAGAGTTAGGACAATCTCAATAGCTGGATCTGTGGGCAAATTATTGGGGGTGTTTAGAGAAATAAGTAGGCAGAATATATGATGGAACAAGACTGCTCCATTTTGAAGAGGAGCTTGAGGTCACCTCTGGCTCAGTGTCATACAGTCTGTGAACAGCTAGGGTATTGGTCAGGGTTCTCTAGAGGAACAAAACTGCTAGAATGATTTTTTTTTTTGGGGGGGGGTTCAAGGTAGGGTCTCACTCTAGCTCAGGATGATCTGGAAATCACTATGTAGTCTCAGGCTGGCCTCAAACTCACAGCGATCCTCCTACCTCTGACTCCCCAGTGCTGGAATTAAAGGCGTGCACCACCACACCCGCCTTAGAATGAATTATTTTAAAAAGGGAATTTATTGGATTAGCATAAGGTAGCCCAATAGCAGTTGCAAGCTGGAGAATCAAGGAACCTGGTAGCAGCTCAGTCCACGTGGCCAGATGCCTCAGGAGTCCTGATCAGGCACCTCAGATGGCGCCAGAAGGCCTGGAGGCTTCCTGAGGAGCCGCTGGGTTTCGATCCACGATCCATGATCCACGCGGGTCTTCAGTCCGCCCTGGTCTTCAGTCCACGCTGGAAGGCAGCAGGCAGCTCCCGGGGCCACCTGCTCTAGGGGAAGGGCTCACTCTGGGGGAAGGACTTCCTCCTTCAATTAATCCTTCCTGGAAGCAACCTCCCAGACCCACCTGAAAGGGATTTCTGTGGATTACTAAACAGATCAAGTTGACAATACCTTAACTATCACAGCTAGTATATTGACACCTCATCCCATTGGCAAATTCGGTGTGGAGCTGAGCTTGAGTGTAGACAGATGGACCCGTGATAGGAACTCTGAAAGTTTAATTGTAGTGGAAGTGCTGAAATTAACTTGAAACTGTCCTTTAGAAGGGTGCTGAAGGAATTGTGTTTGTCCTCATAGGTCCTTAAGTAGAGCTGGATCCCTGAATTTTTAAATCTGGGGAATATTGTGGGGGCATGTTCCTAGCCAGCTCTAAAGAGGGTAGACTGGTTTTCAATGGAGGGCACTGGATCATGGGGATGTTTGAACATCATTAGGATTGATAAAAACTATGGGGACTTTTAAAGATGAACTGAACTTATTGTATTTTACATTAGTTTATGGGAGCTAGGGGCGGAATGTGGTGGTTTGATTCAGGCGTCCCCCATAAACTTAGGTGTTCTGAATGCTAGGTTCCAAGATGATGGAGATTTGGGAATTAACACCTCCTGGAGGGAGTGTATTGTTGGGGGTGGGCTTATGGGTGTTACAGCCAGTATCCCCTTGCCAGTGTTTGGCACACTCTCCTGTTGCTATTGTCCACCTTATGTTGGCCAGGGGTTGATATCCACCCTCTGTCCATGCCATCGTTTTCCCTGCCATCATGGAGCGTCCCCTCGAGCCTATAAGCCAAAATATCCCCTTTTTCCCCAAAAGCTGCTCTTGGTCGGGTGATTTCTGCCAGCAATGCAAACCTGACTGCAACAGTTATAATTGTCTCCATTGTGTGGATGCAAAATTCAGGCTTAATATCTCCAGTACCCTCTATAGCATCCTGGTAAGAGTGTGAGTGAAAGGCGAGCTTGAAGTCTGTTCCCCAAAGTAACTAGTCCCAGGCAGGGGTCAATTAGAGGGCTGAACTTAGAGGCTGAGCAGACCCGGGCTTCCTGGAAGGTTGGTGTGGTGGTTGGTAGGTCAGAGCCACCCACTCAGCTGAGCAGTCACTCAGTGGATGGTCACCAAGCTCCTTGGAGCCAAGAGGAAATAAGATGTGCCCAGAACCTAGCTCTGACAAAGAGTTTTTCCTGCCATTCCTTGGGGTCTCTGGATATGTCCTATGGAAAATGTCACTGTCTCAGATCTGTCACCTGGAACTTCAGCCTGGACAGATGGAGGCTAGTGGGGATGTTCTCCCAGTACTTGCTCCTGGAGAACAGAGGATTAGAATCTGGGACCCTTTCTGAGCATGAGGTTGAATTTTGGATGAGAATAAAGCAGGCTGGGGAAGAGAAGAGGATGTGAGGATGGCATCATGCAGCTGGACTTGTATCACCAGTCAGAAACTTTGGGAGGCAGCTTCATCATGGGTATCTCTCTCTCTCTCCTTTCTCTCTCTCTCTCTCTCTCCCCCCCCCATATATATATGGCGTGTATGTGAACATACCTGCATGAGATATCACACACACATTACCCACACAAGCACAAGCTAAAAAACTTAGACACTTATGTAATGAACATCAGATCCTACAATGTCTTCACCCAAAATTAACCTGTTTGGGGCTGCAGAGAGGGCTTAGTGGTTAAGGTGCCGGCCTGCAAAGCCTAAAGACACAGGTTCAATTCCCCAGTACCCACATAAGACAGATGCACATGATGGCACATATATCTGGAGTTTGTTTACAATGGTTAGAGGCCCTGACACACCATTCTTTCTGCCTCCCTCCCTCTCTCCCGCTCTAGCTCTCCCTCAAATCAATAAATAAAAATAAAATATTTTTAAAAATTAACCTGTCCCAGCTGAGCCTGAGTTTCCTTGCCTATGAAATGGAGCCAAATCTAAGACAGTTCTGGGCAAGAGATCTCAGAATGAGGTGTGGCATTTTTCTTCTTTTTTTATGTAAATCCCACTTCTTTCCCTTACAAAAAAAATAATAAAAACAGAATGATTGGAACATGGTACACCTATGCCTTCTGATTCCCTAATTGTGAAAACTAGGGCACTTCTGTTTCATCTCCTCTTTCTCTGTGTGTCTATCACACTTGTTTGTATGCAGCGTTCCCTGAACCACTTGAAATCCACCTCAGACACCCTGAAATTTAGTTTGCATTAAGACAATACATTCTCCTGTACAGCTGAAACATTTTCTCATTTAGAAAAAACTTTTAAAATATTCAGTATCTAAGACAGGACAGGATAACAACCTGATCCAATACCCAGTTTTAGAACAGATTAGAGGGTGGATGCCTGTGACCAAAGAGGGCAAGGCAGGTACACCCACTGCCCAATGTCCCTGAGCACCAAGAACCTAAACAGTATTTCAGCATGCAGTCTCCTCACCACTGGTTTGCAGCTATGCCTTAAACTCCCAATTCATATTTTATTCACTTAACTGCTGCTACAAATTATGTTCATACCCTCTTCCCCCCCCCCTTTTTTTAAGAGAAACAGGGACTCAAGTACCATAGGGTGAAGATGGCCTTGAACTTTTGATCCCCCTGCCTCCACCTTCACCAGTTCTTGATTAAAGGCATGCACCATCATGCCACCAGCCAGGTTTTTGCAGTGTTGAGAATCTAGTGCAGGGATTTGTTTGGGTGGCAAGGACTCTTGCAACTGAGCTACATCCAACCACAATAGCTCCAATAGCCTCTGTGTCACTATCAATCAATCAATCATCAGTCATGTACTGAGTTTTTAGGCAGTGCTTCGTATTGCCCACGTTGGCTTTAAACTTGCTATGTAGGGCTGGATCAATGGCTGAGCAGTTAAAAGTGACTGTTGGCAAAGTCTGATAGTCTGAGTTCAATTTCCTAGTACCCATGTAAAGCCAGATACACCAAGTGGTACGTGAATCTGGAGTTCTTTTGCAGAGGCAGGTGTCCTTGGTGCACCCATCCATCCTCTCTCTCTCACACACACACACTCTCTCTCTTTCTCTCTGTGTGTATTTCAAGTTTTTAAAAAATATTTTATCACATATTTGTAAGCACACAGAGAGGGAGAGAGAGAATGGGCATGCTAGATAGGGTCTCCTGTCACTGCAAACAAATTGCAGACACATGCACTATCCTGTGCATCTGGTTTCATATGTGTACTGTGGAATCATTCAGGCTTTGCAAGCAAGCGCCTTCAATTGCTGAGTGATCACTTCAGCCCAAACAAATCTTTTTTTAAAAGCTTGCTATATAGCCAAGGATGGCCTTAAAGTCCTGAACCTCCTATCTTCACATCCCAGGACTGCACCACCACCAGGCTTGCTTTATTTATTTGTTTGTTTGTTTTGTTTTGTTCGAGATTGGATGGCACTCTACTCCGTGCTGACTTGGAACTCATCTGTAGTTCCAGGCTGGCCTAGAAATCACAGGATCCTCCTATCTCTGCCTCCCAAGTGCTGTGATTAAGGGCGTGCACCACCACGCCCTGCTCCTTTATATATTTATTTATTAACCCAGGATGCAGTTCCCACGCTGCATGTGGCTGTTTTGATCTTCTGTAGGAGGGCCCAGAAAGAGCGCTGGGTAATGGACCCTGGGTTGAGAGCCCGCACCGCACCCCAGAGCCCATCCCATGCGCGAAAGCAAAGAGCACAGGGAAGGGAACCAAAGCACACGTCCGGGGGCAGGTGCAGTCCGGAGCGGTTTGCGGCCGGAAGTCCCCGCCCAGCGCCCCGATGGTCCCGCCCCTCGCAACCGCTCCTTGTCCCCTAGAGACCGCGCGGCCTGGAGGCGCTGCTTGGAGGAGACGCAGGTCGTGAGGCGGCGGACTGCGGCGGCGACCCGGCCTCGAGGACGCCGCCTGCCAGGCCCGCCTTGGTCTGAGTACCGCCGAGCCGTGGCCAAGAGCGCAGGAGGCTTTATGCTGCCTTGAGGTTAAGTGCTGAACTTAGCCCACCTTTGGGGGGAAATCCTTCCCCCTCGCAGAGAATGAAACTCGACCTCCTCCTCGTCCTCCCTCCCTCCTCCTCGTCCTCCCTCCCTCCTCCTCGTCCTCCCTCCCTCCTCCTCGTCCTCCCTCCCTCCTCCTCGTCCTCCCTCCCTCCTCCTCGTCCTCCCTCCCTCCTCCTCGTCCTCCCTCCCTCCTCCTCGTCCTCCCTCCCTCCCTTTCTCCCACCCTCCCTCCCTTTCTCCCACCCTCCCTCCCTCCCTTCCTCCCTTCTTTCCTCCCACCCTCCCTCCCTCCCTTCCTCCCTTCTTTCCTCTCACCCTCCCTCCCTCCCTTCCTCCCACCCTCCCTCCCTTCCTCCCTCCCACCCTTCCTCCCTTCTTTCCTCCCTCCCTCCCTTCCTTCCTTTTCCCCCTCCACCTGAAGGAAAGAGCAGGAACCTGCTCTTCATCTGCCCCCCATTCTCTCTCCGTATCTGGTTCACAGAGCTGTGACAGAGACCAACCCCGTTCCTTCCTTTACCATCTGTCTGTCATTTATCAGTTGTTCACACAATGATTCAACAAGTGCATTCGGGGCACCCGCTGTGTGCCAAGCCCACTGCCCCAGAGGTCAATGGCACTTGAAAAATTCCTGCCCAGAGGGGCAGAGGAGACAAACGTGCAGACATCACTCCAGATGCTCAGAGTGGTAGGAAGATGCGGGAACAAAGGCAGTCTTCTGCAGGTGATGCACCCAAGGGTAGGGAGAACACCACCTACAGGACTGTCTGTCTGGTAGTCCCCGCAGAAGCTGACACTTCCAAATCCCTTGAAGTCACAGACCCGTTTGTCACGAGAGAACTCACACAGTACCCTGGGGTCTGTGAAACAAGCGCAAGGTCCTCTTGGAATCGGGGTAGGTAGGTGACTTGGAAGCGCCCTTGCTGGGCTCACCCTCAGGCCCCCACGTTGCAAACATCTCCCGAGTCGTCCGTAAGCTTCGGTGGAGCTGAGTTTCCTTGCTTGTAAACTGCGAAGGGCAGCAGTGCATGTCATGAGGACCGCAGGCCCCTGCTCGTCTCTGCATTCAGCCCAGTGTTCAGCCCCGTGGGGATGACTGTCAGCGACTCTTGGAGCCAGGACAGTAGCACACTTTTGTATCCAGGCACTCAGAAGGTTGAGGCAGGAGTGCCACAAGTTTTAGGTCAACCTGGGCTACAGAACAAGTACAAGGTCAGCGAGGCACATAGGGCAAGACCTTGTCTCAGAAAAGGAAAATTTGGCTCCAATTCCAGGTGTGACTCTGGGTGTCTATGTAACCTTGGCCAGTGTGGAGAGGAGATGGAAAAATGAGATAAGGTGGAGAAGTAAGACTTGCTGGCTCATATCCGTATTTCCTTTTAAGTTGTCTTCCTTCTTCTTATGCAGTTTTTTTTTGTAAAATTTTTATTTTTCTTTATTTATTTGCAAATAGAGAGAGAGGAGACAGACAGAGAGAGAATGGGCCCACCAGAGTCCCTAGCCACTGCAAATGAGCTCCAGATGCATCCACCCCCTTGTGCATCTGGCTTATGTGGGTACTGGGGAATCGAACCTGGGTCCTCTGGCTTCGCAGGCATGTACCTTAACCATTAAGCCATCTCTCCAGCCCCTTTATGTAGTTTTTGAGGTAGTTGCAACTTCCATTTTGTTTTACATGAAAACCTTGTCTTCCCATACTTCTGTCTGGTTTCTGGTAATATTTTGCCCTAGGATTTCCCCTGATAATAAGGTTTTTTAATTATTTTTTGATTTTTATTTATTTCCTAGAGAGGGGGATTGGCATGCCAGGGTATCCAGCTACTACAAACAAACTCCAGATGCATACACCACCATGTGCATCTGGCTTATGTGGGTACTGGGGACTCAAACCTGGATCCTTAGGCTTCGCAGGCAAGCACCTTAACTGATAAGCCATCTCTGCAGCCTCTGATAATGTTTTAAGGTAGCTTAAAGCAGCAGTGGGTCACCAAGGATTTACAAGTAAATAACTCACAAACCCATAACCTCAAGGTGGTGGAGGTATATGTTTGTGAAGACAGAAAGGTTTATATTCTCTGAGCTGGGCTGACCCTTGGAACCAGGGTGCTGGAATGCCACTTTGTAACTGGTAGGCAGGTCTGCGGGCCAATGAAGAATCAGGCTTGGGGTTTCCTTGAGAAGCCATTTTGTCCTCTGGCTCCTGGGGTGTAACGTGTGGAGCCAGCAAGCACGAAAAGCTCGTAGCCTTGTGCCCACATGAGAGAGAGGCAGGCGGGCACAGCAGGCTGTCTAGGGCACTGCATTTACTTCTGGCTGAAAGCCTTTAGGGGAAAGTTCACTAAGTGAGCAAGCTGCAGACCTCCCTCCACCATCTTCCCTCGCCAAGAAGCCTTGCTGACTGAAGGAGGAACAGGAGTGGTCAGGTCAGGAGGTGCTGGCGTGGCAGAATCTACAGAGTGAGCTTTCCTTACGTGGCCCACGATTCCATAGGGCTTGTTTCACACATGGGGCATACAGGGAAGGCCACTGTCTCTAGTGGGACTTCTAGCACTGTCTGTTATGTTATCTGTAGGTCATGGGCTAGAACTTGATGTGGGGAGGCAGCCTAGCCTTCCATGAATCATGGTGCTCCAGGGGCTGAGACAGAGGCTGGAAATGGCCTGAGTGACCCATGTCTTCTCCTAGAATCTCTTCTGAGACAGTTCTAAGGAACAGCATGGAGCAGCAGGATAAAGAAGAACCAGGAGGGAGCCCTGAGGACACAGAATGCTGCCCAGCAAAGATCGCTAGAAACCAAGAGTGTAACCAGGAGAGAAGAGTCTACAGACCAGATTATCATATGGGGAGACTTCTTCCAGGCCTTGACCCCAAGCCCTCACCTTCATCTCTGGCCCAACCCTCAGATTTAGGGCAGCCCCAGAAGTCATTTCTGACAGGCCCTGATAAGAAGTACCCACAAATAAAGCAGCGTGGGTTCTACTCAGATATCCTCAGCCCTGGAACCTTGGATCAGCTTGGGGTGAGTATGGCAGCTGTCCTCTACCAGGCTCAATGTCATTGTATCTGTTCATTTAGCATGTGTCTGTACATCTATCCATCTGTCTGGCTATCCACATAAGCCTCCCAACCACCCTTATCAATGCATTTAGCTGTCCTTCCCTCTGTCCATTAATTTTTAATCCATTACTGAGCCCTGCTGTGTACCAGGTTCCAGATTTAGCACTGAAAACACAGCAAAGATGAACCATCCATGTCCCTGCTATGGTGGGGAGATGGCTTTTGGGAGAAGTCTCTTCTCCCCAGTTTTGTTAAGGAAGGATCTGTGGATAAGATGCCATAGTGCTGGTGTTGAAGAGGTAGATATGCTTTTGTGTGGTAATGTAGGGCCTGGGAGGTGGACGTATGTCAGGGCAGGGGAGCAGCATGTGCAAAGGCCCTGGAGCCCTGAGAGAGCATCTGGACCATGTAAAGAATACAGGTAGGTTATGAGGGGAGGTCAAGGGATGAGGCTGGAGAGGGTGGGGAAAAATTCAAAGATCCTGTGGGTCCCAGGAAGCCTTAGGAAGGTTTCTGGCACAGGAAGGACTAAGACATGGCAAGAACACAGTGGGGTCTCCAGCCCACCCTTGAGAGAGGAGCTACACCTAGAGACCCCTGCTGGCTCTGCGGTACATGCGCAGGAGCACTCTCTGGAAGGAAAGGAGATGTGTTAGACCCAAACCAGGCAGGGAGAGGCATCCTGGGGAGTCTCAGCCTATCATCCACCATGGCCTTTGAGCAAAGTAAAGTACATTGTACATGTTTCTGTCTCACCCTATACGCCTGAGGTGCTCACTGGCAATCCCTGGTTTGGGAGTCCCTCCACACTCTGACTGCCCCTAGGATGCTTATTCATACTCAGGGCTTTGGGTCTTGGTTTCAGAATGTCTGCCGTGGCCCCTGCACAACCCGGAACTTGATGCGTCAAGCTGACCTCAATAAGTTCACACCCAAAGGTCAGTGCCAGGAGGATGGGGCGGGTGGCCCTTGTGAACATTCAGACTCCTCCAGTCTCCAGGGGATGCACTCTTACTAACAGGAAACCTCAGTTGCCTCATGTATTCAATGATGCTAGTAAGAGATGAGGAACTTGAGCTAGGCACATGGCTCAGCATGTAAGGGCACTTGTTGCAAAAGCATGAGGACCTGCGTTCGCTCCTCAGCACCCATGTAAAAATCCACATGTGGTCACACACGCCTATATCCCCAGTGCTGAGGGGTGCAGACAGAAGGATGCCTGGTAAGCCAGTCTAGCAAAAACCAGCGAGCTCTAGGTCCAATGAAGGTCCCTGTATCAAGGAAAAACTGCAGAAGAGCAATAGAGATCTGCACGGACCCACACACATCACAAATGTGCACGTGCACACACAAGAAAGCGGGGAGGAACCTTGCGGAGGCCCAGCTCACAGAGGTGCTTGGTCAGAATCCTCAGCAGAGCTGTGCCAGGGTGCCACTAAGATATGCCGTCTCTCCGTTGGTCTGGGCTCATTGCAGTGTGCACTTTCTGCCTCTCCTGGAATGTGGCCTTGAGAGAGGCCAGGGCTGTGTCTGAGCTGCTCTCTTCTGGGGCAAGGACCTGGCACAGGACCTGGCAGGGGAGGTGCTCAGGAGAGCTCTGCTGAAGAAGGAAGCAAGGGCACCAGATCATGACTGGGAGGAAGGACTGGGGCAGGTCTGCAAGCTGGGACAGACCTGAGGCAGAGAGAATAGATGGTTTCAGCACAACCCCAGGTAGTGAGGAGGAAGCTGGCCTCACAGCCCTCCTCCTTTAGCAGACAGGGTGCCCCATTCATCAGGACCAGAAGTCCCATTGTCACAGCTGTCTACCCTCATGTTCAACCCAGGAAAGGCCCAGCTCCTTCCTGGTATGGCTCACAGGAACCCTGTCAGATCTCAAGTCTGTAGAACCCTAAACTGCAAAGAAAATATCACAACTATGTAATCTGTATATCTGTGTAATTATGCAAGGGTGTGACTTTTTCTCAGCAACCTCACAATTACCTATGACCCAGGAAATAGTAAGAGACCACAGATTTCAGTCTGTGGGGATGAGGGGAATGGTGTCCTACAACCCATGGCATAGACCGTGGGGAAGGTCGCCAGCTTAACAGCCCTCCCCCAGGAGGGTGAGCGGGGTCAGCGGGCCACAGGATGATCTGCTGAAGGTAGAAGGTCTCTTCAGAACCTCCAGTGCCCTTCCAGACTTCTGTGGGGCTCTAAAGGGCACTCCTACAGAGGGAGGCCCCAGGAGGGGGTCACCAAAGCCTCCTGGAGCCCTTGGAATTCTTTGAACCCTTCCCCCCAGCAGGAGAAAGAAGGGTGCACCCAGTGCCCAGTTAGACAATGGGGAAAGTGAAGAGTGGCATTGTGCGGTATAGTCCCACAACCCCTTTCCCCACCGGTCTTAGTTCACCTTGGACTTTCCGCTGAGCACCCCATGTCCCAGGATTCTCTCATCTGGGCCAGCTGGGATGCTAGGTCAGCCTGTCTGAGGCTCTCCTCTCATCATTGCCCCCAGATCTGGAATGGAAGCCTCTGTATCACGTTACCTAAGTGGTGGCAAGCATTCATCCCCACCCACTCCTACTCTATCAAGGATATCTCAAGCCAGAAAATAACCCAGAGAATGGGTGGGGTTCAGACTTTCATACACTGTGGGTATCTGGCAGGAAAGCATTCCACTTCCACAGCCTGTCCCTCTGTGACCCTCACCAGTATGATTTCAGCAACCAGCCTGAGCAATGGCCACTGGTGCCGGTGTGATTGGTGGCTTGAGAAGGAATGGTCAAGCATGCTGGACAGGCAGGGCAGCACCCCTTGGCACCTAGTCTCTCATCTCTCTTCTCCCTGACCTATCTAGCCACAGGCAGGTCTGAGCATCCCGACATGAAGAGCATCCCACCTTGTTCCTACCTGGCCGCATGCCCTATGGGATGACTGGGGTGGGGTTGTTGGCCCTGGTCTGAGCTCTGTGCCACCTGCCTCTGACTTTCCCTGCAGTCGAAACCTTCAAGATTCCTGAGGACTTCCAGGAGCATGTGCAGCAGCAGTGCATTGGCTCCACCACAAAGCAGCTCTCCCAGACTGACTTCCCGCTGCAGGCCTATGAGCCCAAGGTGCAGGTGCCCTTCCAGGTGCTGCCAGGCCAGTGCCCCCGCAAGACTGAAATTGAGAGGTACACTGGGAAGGCTGAAGGGGCAGGGACTGTCCCAATGAGGCAATGTCTGCCAGACTCAAGGGCAAGGGACTGCACACGATGAGGTGACAAGCCTCAGGGCAGAAAGTACTGATGCCCTGTCTGCTCCTCTAGCCCTTTGGTCTCGGGATAGGAGCACATGGCTTTCTTTGCTGCGGAGTTAAGAAGGTGGCATTTGGGTCAGCGAAGTGGGACAGGCTAGGACAGAGGGAAGTTTAGGGCTCTGGTCCCGTGATGACACCCACACAGCCACCTCATGAGCCCTTGTCCTAATATGCCTCCTTGCCTGGCCAGGAGGAAGCGACAGTACTTGAGCCTGGACATTGAACAGCTGTTGGCCAATGAGGGCATCGACTCCAACAAGCTCATGCCCAGACACCCAGACCTGAAGCACCCCCAAACCATTGAACAGGGCCATGACCCACTCTTCCCCATCTATCTTCCACTGAAGGTGAGCCACACTGCATGGATCGCTGATGGACAGGGGGTGGTCACAGCTGAGGCTCAGAAGTCAGACTCCAAAGGCACCTCTACATCACTCACAAGCACTCTGGTCAGACAGGACAGTGGAAGAACAAGAACCCACCCTAGATACCTTGGGCATCCTGGGTTGGAGCAGGAGGAGTCACTTTAAGTGCTGGTTTCTGCTTGTTGCCTAGAGGCCTGGGCAGCCTGCATGCCTGCTCACTGTCCTCGCCCCAGCCACAGACATCGAGAAGCGGCCAGTCCAGACTGTGGAGAAGTGGACAGACACCCTGACCACAGCCTGCCTGTGGGTGGAGAGCTGCTTCTGGGCTCATGTAATAGGGAGGCCAAGGAAGGAGGTTCAAAGAGAATCTGTCTGAGGACGAGCAGACATGGGCTGTGTCTTCCACTGTCTTCTTACTTCCTCTCTGTGGTCCTTCTGCTTGGCCATACCTGTGAGAGGCCAAGTTGAATCAGTTGAGCGTCACCTTGTTAAGGGTGATGCTGATTCTGAGTCTTAATTGTTTCCCACATGGTATGGGGTACTGAGGAAATGCCTGAGCCAACTGTCCCCTTGAGCCTGAGCTGGCTGTTTCCCTGTAGTAGGCAAGAAAGCCCATATATACCCTCCTCTGAGACCCTGCATAACTCTTAGCCTGAACCTTGGGTGGGTTGGCTGGACAAGGGCTCAGGGTGGCCCCTCTTTCAGATTCTCTGGGTTCTTGGCAATAGTCTAGTCCAGGCTGCAGCCCGTCTTCTGGAGAGAGTGCTACTGAAGCCTCTGACACGCTCCACAGTGCCTGGCCATAGGACAGCTGTTCCTCCAATAGCTGTCTGCTTTCTCCCAGGTGTTTGACAATGAAGACTTTGACTGCCGGACTCCCAGAGAATGGCTCAACATGGGCTTAGAGCCAGAATCTCAGAACCGGAAACCTGTACCTGGAAAAGCTCTTCTGCCCACTGATGACTTCCTGGGGCATGGTGAGCAGGGCTGCCCTTGGGTGGGAGCACCATCTTGTCCCAGCAGTAGCCTGGTCAGAACCCTGAGGCTCCCTGAGACCTGGCAGCTATGGGAGGGAATAGATCTTTTGAGATCCCCAGCTAGCATGGAGACAAAGGAGCTGGCCACACAGAGGCAGGAAAGAAATGTGGAGACCTGGGACAACATTGTCAGAGAGGCAGGACATGCAGGGACCAAGGATGGCATTGTGAGTAGGGCTGGGAACAGGACAGCTAGATTTTTTTTAAGTTTTTTAAGGTAGGGTTTCGCTGTAGCCCAGGCTGGCCTTGAACTCACAGCGATCCTCCTATGTCAGCCTCCTGAGTGCTGAGATTAAGTGCCACCACACCCAGCATACAGCTAGATATTTTTCTGGTGTTCTTTTTTTTTTTTTGAAACTGCTTTACTGGTAATAAAATCATATGTGCAGGCTAGGAGATGGTTCAGTAAATAAAGTGCTTGCTACACAAGCATGAGTACTTGAGTTTTGATCCCCAGTACTCAAGCAAAATGCCTGGCTTAGTGGCACATACTGTAATCCATACACTGGGAGGCAGAGACTGGAGATCCCTAGGGTTCGCTGGCTGGCTGTTCTAGCAGAATCAGTGAGCTCTAGGTTCAGAGAGAGACCCTGTCTCATAGAACCAGGTGAAGAGAGATTTAGAAAGACACCCAATGTCACCTTCAGGCCTCCATACACATACTCTCACACCCACACATATAAACATATATCAACACATGCATGTATACCATACACACTTATATATGCAAAATGTGTATATATGTGTATGTGTGCTTATTGGAAATGTTCAGAGGTATTCAAGGGCACAATTGGAGACCAGACTTCATCCTACACCCAGAAGTCACATTGCTCCGGCTGTCATGTGACCTCTCAGCTCTTGCGCTTGCAGGAACGGCACACACTGTCACACATTTACTTGCTCACAGACATACAGATATGCACCTTGTCACATTTCCACACACATTCACAATCACACACCACCCCAGTTGCTACCCAGTTGGCATGTCTTGTCCTCCCTTACGTCTGTCCACAGAGTTCTCGTGGCCCCTCCTTTGGCCTGCGGTGTTCCCTGATGGCCGTGGAGGCTCTTTCCAGTTGTCTTCTGTCTGTTAACTAAACTGATCCCAGTTCTCCTATTCCTGGCAATAAGGCCAGAAGGGTTGGGATTGTGCTGACTTTGAGAGCACTGAGTGCCAGCCTTCCTGCTTTACCTGGGTCAGGCCTTGGGCAGATCACCTGCCACACGTCTCTTGTTTTCTTCTGCTGGCTTCTTGTGACATCTTTTTTATGTAAGTGGAGCCAAGATGAGGTCAGCATTTTCAAGAGGAAACTTCCTTGGGAGGGAAGGGAAAAGTAAATCAGAACCAAAACAGGGGTGGTCTGAAACAGCGACCTCCTTTACTCGCCTGACAGCTGCATATAGGGGCCACTTCCCTGGAATTCTAGCCCTTCCTCAACCCACTCTGTAGAACCCACCAGCCTATGTGGTCACTGCGTGTTAAGGCCTCCTTTGCTGGGCACTGTGTGTGCATTTTCCTTCTTCAACACTTTACTGTACACCTGCTATGCACCAGTGTCCACACTGTGACCAAAATAAGTCCCTTGTGTAAAATGGTGGAGTGTTTGGCAGAACCTCCCCACAACCTCCCAGATTATTTGCTTTTAGATCACTTATAATACCTAATAGTATTTGTGCTACGAAGATATTTGCTATAGTGTATTACTTATGGGAGTGGGTGGCAAGGAAAAAAGTCTGTGCCTTGATCGTGCCATCCTCCTGTCTCTGCTCCTGAGTGACTGGAATTGTAGATGTGCACCACCAGGCCAGGCTCCTAGCCAGTTTCTTATTTGCTTCTGGCTTTCATGCCTCCTGCCCCAGCCCCCATGGCAAGAGACACACTCTTGTCTGCCCTGGTGGAGGTCATGTGGGGAGTCTGGGTCCTTCTAGGTCTTCCTATGGCAGGACTTCCTAGGAGGCCAGCTCAGCTGGGAAGAAGCAACGTCCTTTGGTGGAGCCAGAGGGAGTGTCCTCGAGTCATGGAGGGGGAACACCAACCCTGTGACCTTTAAGGCTGATTCCAAGTACCTGGTGCCACACTCAGAGAACCCCCCTACCCCATGGCAGAGAGCACTGATGGGATTTCCCCTCCTGTTTTAGAGGACCCCAAGAGTCCAGAACTTGACTATAAGTGGTGTGAGGTTGGTGTCCTCGACTATGATGAGGAGAAGAAGCTGTACCTGGTACACAAAACAGACAAGAGAGGCCTGGTGCGAGATGAGATGGGGATGCCCATTCTGAGTGGAGGGGCCACCACCCAAGGTACAAACTCTAGGCACCAAGCTCAAGTCTGTCCAAGCCTGTGACTAAGGCCACCCTCCCCAAGGACACCGCCAGCTCACTTCTGAATTCTACCCTATTCAAGTCCCCTGACCACTAAGATTCAGAAGCCCTGAGAGAGAAGGTGGCCATTGTTGGGCATGTCAGCTGTATACACTTGATACTGAAATCCTGAGGCCCATGGATTAATGATGTTCCCCCTTGCAGATGCATGGAGGGTGGGCACCTGGACAACCAACTCTGTGACTCTAATCTGCACTCTCACACCACCCGTGGCACCGTGGGCAGAGGGGGAAAGCCTTGTCCATATGGGGAGAGGCCAATCACAGCGACATATTCAGGCCGCCATGCCTCCATGCAGCTGACCAGGTGTTCCAGCCCAGAGAGCCTGACTTTAACCTCTTTCTTCCCCCATCCTGTTCCCAGAAAGGCCACCCCTTCTGATCTTTCAGTACTGGGTGCCACGAATCCAGCTGCTCTTCTGTGCCGAGGACCCTCGAGTATTCACACAGCGTGTGGTCCAGGCCAGTGCCCTGCGCAAGAACACAGAGGCGCTGCTGCTGTACAACTTGTATGTGGACTGCATGCCCTCCGAGGGCCAGCAGCTCGTCAGTGAACAGAGCCTCAACAGGATCAAGCAGTGGGCCCTGAGCACACCCCGCATGCGCAGGGGACCACAGTGAGTCCAGGCCCTCTGCCTCCAGGGGACCTTTCTATGGAGTGGTGCTGCCAGGGTTTGGAGCACCCTCGGGTGACTTGCCTGCTGCATAGGGACTTGGGCCCCAATCATTGTCTCATTGATCTCCAGATATCTGTTAGCAAGACAGACATGGGTTCTTGCTTTGTTAAAAGGCCTACAATATGTAACTGCTGTGTTTTGTTGTTGTTGTTTTGTTTTGTTTTGTTTTTTGATGCTCCAAATTGTCCAATAGAGGCCTCTTCAAGCTAATTCCCGTGTCTTTCTGCCATGTTTCCATTGTTCTCTCTTCCTAGCACAGCAAGAATTATCAGTCTTGTGTTATACTTTCCCAGAGCCTGCCTCCAACTCAGCTTTCCTCCAAGCATCCCTGGCTGCTTCCTATGGGAAATTTAAAAGCCAGGGTTTGGGCTTTAGATGGCATATTGAGACTTTAGGTATCCATGACAGGCGGAACATCTCCAGTGGCAGATCCCAAAATGTCACACACCAACACACCATGCTGACTTATCTGCCTGCATCTGGGTGAGTCCTTGAAGTTAGTTCACCAAAGCTGGAGACCTTGATGCCAAGAGCTCAACCTGGCAGATCTCTGTGTCTCCCTTACTCTGTGTGCTCCTGTCCCCTTGTTCCAGAACTTCAGTGATTTTTCTGAACTATATGGGAAAGATCTCTGGGACTCAGTAAACATAAAAGGGCTTTTCTTCCATAATTGTCATTGATTATATTAGGCAAGTCACCAAGCTTTCACATGATTATCAGCTTCACAAGCTTATATCATCAATATAATCAAATGCCACCACCAAAACCAAGTGGAAGTATTAGCCATTGGTCACCTCTTTAACATAAGTCTTCAGTGTTTTCACAGTCACTTTCCTGTCCTTGGGCATGCCGTGCCACAGGTAATGCATGGCCACTCTGGTGCATCATGTGTGTGTGTGTGACAAGAATACCACCACTTTGCAGATGGCTCCAGTTAGTTCTGGTCTGAGTTTGGGGAGTGTGTAGGTTAAAAGGTCCAAGAATATTTTATGGACCAAGAAGTTCTTAGGACAGCTTCCTTTTGGCCATGGGAGTGAGATTCTATTTGATTTTACCCACAATAAGCTCTACTTTTCCTGCTGTGCCCGTAACACTTTGCCCAGAGTTGGATGACCTGCTGACTTGTACAGCGGAATGTGTTCCCTTGGAGCGCCTCTGCCACCACGTTGCTGTGCTTCTGCATGCCGCCGCCTTCTCCTCACTCTGATTACGTCTAAATCCTGCTCTACTTCCACACTTTTCCTAGGATATCTGGCTGTACTTAACTCAACCAGATTATCTCTCAGTTCTTCAAAGGCCTGTTTTCTGTTCTTCATTGTCATGATGAACAAAACACTGAATCAGGTTTGTAGAGTCCTGTGTGGTACTTTAATTTTCCCTTGCATCAACTTCTGCAAGTCGCTTATCAACTTCAGTCTTTCTCTTTGTCATAATCTTTGCTTCCTAAACTGTGCTTTGCTCCAAGGCACTGTCAACATCGGTCTGCCAGGGAGCTGCCTGCCCTGCTCCAGCTCTTTTTGTCTTGTTGACGTCACCCTATTAAGGCTTCTGGGCTGCTGATTCATCAGCTTTGCTGTCTGGATGGGATTTTTCTCTTCCTGTTGAATTTATTTGCCTACTGCAATTTGTTCTTCCATTCTTTGTCCCCTTGTTGCACATTTTTGAACTGTTTTATTCCCTTTTGTCTGGTTTTGTAATATTTTGCTGAGAGTTCTTAGATGTGACTTTTGGGTTGATGTTCCTTAACATCGACCACTGTGAGGTCATAAATATCAAGGCCATTTTGTGTCTGGGAGACAGCATTGTAAGCACTCCTCCCTTCCCTTGGCTCTTACATTCTTTTCGCCACCTCTTCCACAATGGCCCCTGAGCCTTGGAGAGTGTGACAGAGATCACTCATGTAGTGCTAAACACTCCACTGTCAGGACTTCTCAGCACTATGGTGACATTTGAGTCACCCCTGTGCTCTTCATCATCTGAAAAGAGAAGCTTCTCTAATCAAAAGTGAGAGTAGCATTAACATATGGGCATAAACATGACTGTTTAGAGGACAGTTTGGTGGACATACTACATACATTTAGTGAGACAACAGTAGTCGTTACTCCCTTAGGGCTTATGATCTCCCAGCCATAGGCTTTTGAGTAAGTTTTCAGTACCAGGCATGTATTCCTTCTTATAGAACAGGCCTCTACTCCAGAAAACAGTTGGTTTCTCCTATTACAGACATGCCATTATTGCACCAGTTGGCAGATTTGGCTTGGCTAGCCAGCCATAAGGCTTGCAGGGTCTACTGCTGTTTTACACTGTTGGTGACTTCTCTATCCCAAAAGTCTTTTCCTACTTTTAACACACCCTCTCGTGACTCTGTCTACTTCTTTCTTTTTATCCCTTCAATTCTCTTGGTTGTATTCCTGCCTCTCTTCAGTGTACTTTACAACATTTTATTTTCACTCTTTCCTGCTCCCTAGTGAGTAATACATTTCAAAGAACATCATCTTGAATTGCTTGTGCTTCTGCCCACCTGGTAGGAAGTCCTGTGACCTGTCCAGATGTTTCTGCAGTTTTTCTTGGGCTGCCCCTGTTCTCCATGAAAACTGGAAACAGGAGTGTGAAAAATAGACCACAGGATTGAGACTGAGTTTTCTACCTAAAGAAGATTTGAAACTTGGGCATTTTATCAGTTATTTTCATTGCTGAGACAAAGTACCTGACCAGAAGCAGCTTAAGGAAGGAATGGCTTCATTTTTACCTTACAGTTTCAAGGAAAGTCTGTCATTGACAAGTGGGAAGCTAGCACCAGAGAGAGAGTTCTGCTTACAGAGTGTTGCAGTATTTCTACAGATTTCTACATTGCTGGTAGAAATCGCCCAACCAAGAGCAGCTTGTGGGGAAAAGAGGTTCATTTTGGCTTACAGGCTCAAGGGGAAGCTCCACGATGGCAGGGGAAAACAACGACATGAATAGAGGGTGGACATCACCCCCTTGCCAACATAAGGTGGACAATAGCAACAGGAGAGTGTACCAAACACTGGCATGGGGAAACTGGCTATAATACCCATAAGCCCACCCCCAACAATACACTGCCTCCAGGAGATGTTAATTCCCAAATCTCCATCAGCTGGGAACCTAGCATTCAGAACACCTAAGTTTATGGGGGACACCTGAATCAAATCACCACATTCCACCCCCTGGCCCCCATAAACTGTATGGTTATACAGGATGTAAAATGCAATGCAGTTATCCAACTTTGAAAGCCCCCATACTTTTTGTCAGTTCCAGTGACGTTCATACATCTCCATAGTTCAAGATCTTTTAACTGAGCTATAATACCAAAAAATCCCCCCAAAACCCATAGTGGCATAGAATAAACACACTACAAAAGGTGGCATTGGGCATAGCAAAGAAATACTCAAGCAATACATGATTTAAACAGGGCAAACACCAAACTCTGTAGCTCCAACTCCAACAACTCTAGCCAGTGACAAGTCTCCAAGTCCAGTAATTCTGACAAGCAACTCCAGAGAATTCCAATTCTGCCCCTCCAGCTAGGCTACTCACAGTCCTGGAAAACTTCATCCAGGGCCAGTAGCTGTCCTTGGCAGCCATCTCGTGGTCCCAGTATCTCCACTGGGTCTCCACTGCAATCCGCAGTTCATCCTCATGGTCCCATGGGGTCTCCATGCAGGCAACCAGCAAACCTGCTTTACACTGCCCATGGCCATTTTCAAAACACAAAACCATGTTGAAAATTCAGTAACCCTCTCTTTCCTGCATTTCTTATACTCCACAATACCAGGTAGGGTGCCAATTTAATAATCCGGGGGGGGGGAATAAAGCAGGCTTTGAAGAACAGGACACCCCTCGAGCACTCAGGCCCCTTCAAAAGAGTCTGCATTCTTCCTGTTGCCCCAATGCAGGTCAGCTGGCTCAATCTCAAAGGTTGAATCTCTCAATTACAGCTGAATAGGCAGCAGTTCACTCAAAGATTTTTTTTTTCTGTGCCATATCCCTCTGCTCACACCAGTTCATTTCTATACAAACTTCTCAGGACACGGGCATAACAGCAAGCTTCTCACACAAACTGCTAGCCCAGTCCAGGCAAAGCTCTTTCTCACCTTCATAAGCCAAACCTCACAGTCCATAGTTCTTACTGCATTCAGGTCTTTCAACTCTGACCAGAATAGTCCATCAAGCTGTACTTACAGCACTGCAAGGCATCTCTTAGGCCAGGGTTTCAAATCCTTCCACATTCCTCTTGAAAATCAGCTCCAAAAGGCCAAAGTCCCACAGTCAGGTGTCTAGCAGCAGCCCCACTTCTGGTACCACTTTACTGTTGCAGTCATGTTCACATTGCTGTTAGAAATCACCCAACCAAGAGGAGCTTGTGGGAAAAAGAGGCTTATTTTGGCTTATAGGCTCAAGAGGAAGCACCACGATGGCAGGGGAAAATGATGGCATGAGCAGAGTGGACATCACCTCCTGGCCAACATAAGATGGAAAAAAGCAACAGGAGAGTGTGCCAAACACTGGCTATAATACCCACAAGCCCACCACAACAATACACTGCCTTCAGGAGACATTAATTCCCAAATCTCCATCAGCTGAGAACCTAGCGTTCAGAACACCTAAGTTTATGGGTGACAGCTGAATCAAACCACCACATGGAGCATTTGCTGTGCAAGCAGGAGGACCTGAGTTTATTCCCAGAACATATGTACAAAGCCTGTAATTCCAGTGCTGAGGGGATAGAGACAGATGGATCACTGGTACTCCCTGGTAGCCTATTTAACCAGAAAACATGGAGTTCGAGACTCAATGAGAGACTCTTTCTCAGGGAAATAAGACAGAAGAGGAAAAAAAGTACCTGAAGTCTTCCTTCTGTGTACACACACATGTGCGTGCACACTCACCACATATGTGTGCACTAGTGTGTGCACACATACAGAGGAGTGGAAAGTCAAATGTCAGGAAGCTATGAAAAGAGCAAGGACAGGGTGAAGGTTGGCTCAGAGCCAATAGGTGCCCATGGGTCCAGCATGGCAGCAGAGTTGTGGAGCCCCAACTCTTGGTCTCTCTCTCCTTGGGCAGGGTCCTGGAGCACGTCAGCAACCTGTCCAGAGAAGTGAATCTGGACTATGAACGAAGCATGAACAAGATCAACTTTGACCACATTGTATCATCCAAACCTGATACATTCTCCTATGTGACTCTTCCCGAGAAAGAGGAAGAAAAGGTGCCCGAGTTTGGTAAGTGTTGTTGGACCATGACTGCCTTCATGGCTGGCTCCCTCACCCATCTTCATCCTTATTTCTAGGATTGTCTGTCCAGCTGCTGTGGGCCTCATAACCCTGCCTCTCCCCTGTGCCCATCATGTCCTTGGCATTGGATGAATTTGCTAGCTCCCTAGAAAGCTCTAATCAGGGAAGCAGGAGGAGATTTCTTTTAAAATATATATTTTAGGGATGGAGAGTTATCAGTTAAGGCACTTACCTGTAAAACCTAAAAACTCAAGTTCGAATCTCCAGGTCCCGTGTAAACCAGATGCACAGTGACACAAGTGCACAATGTCACACATGCACACAAGGGGGTGCATGTGTCTGGAGTTTGTTTGCAGTGACTGAAGGCCTTGACATGCCCTTTCTTTCTCTCTCTCTGTCTCTCAAATTATACAAATATATATATATATATATATATATATATATATATATATATAGAGAGAGAGAGAGAGAGAGAGAGAGAGATTGATATATATATATATCCCAGCAATGCAGAAGTCAGGAGGTAAATATGTGTAAGGCAAACAGGGACCCTGATATTTAGGCTTCAAGAACATACAGGCCTTTCTTCCTTCAGTACAAAGCACCAAGTTGGCATTGATGCAGCCATATACGTACACATGGAAGGCCAAGACTTGGAGAAGGACCCTTGGTCCCCAAATCTCTCCTTGCTTTGATCCCACTGATACATGCTAAGTTCACTTCCTGGCCATATGTGGGCTATGCCCAGGACATAAGCTGGGGTGTGCACAGCAGGCATTCTGGAGCCTACATCTTCCTTCTTGGCTCCAGGGCTGCTCCAGGCTGACCTCAGGCTTTGTGTATTATGAACAGAAAATAGAGGCAGGTCCCATAGGGGACAGTCACAAGAGATCCTAGGGGGAATCCCTTTACCCATCCTTGAGCAGGCCACTCACTATGGGACTTGGGGATACTCTAGAAGGCTGTAGGAGTAAAAATAGGGGTTCTGGACATGAGGCTATCTCTTTTGGGAGAAAGCAGTTGTTTCCCTCCATCAGACACCTTATAGACACATCTTGACCCCTGGTGTGTCCCAAGCATGTCTGACACTGACTCTTGACCGACCCCCCACCCCCCTGCAGGACTGGTGAGTGTCCCTAAGTACCCCTTCCGGGAGCAAAAGGAGGATTTCACCTTTGTGTCCCTGCTCACACGGTCAGAAGTCATCACAGCCCTGAGCAAGGTGCGGGCTGAATGTAACAAGGTGACCTCCATGTCGCTGTTCCACTCAAGCCTCTCCAAGTACAGCCGCCTGGAAGAATTTGAGCAGATCCAGTCACAGACCTTCTCCCAGGTGCCTAGGCATCGGGGCATGGAGGATAGCACACCAAGCCCTTGGACTGACAGGCACATGCCCTGCTGGAGCATGGGGTGGGGCAAGAGTGGGGTTCATCTTGCAGGGCAAAAGAGAGTTAGGTAGGCTCCCTTTCCACTCACTCCATGCCAGCCATGATTGCCTAGGGGCAGACCACTTGTCTTAGAAAGAGGAACAAGAGCCCCATATGCATATTAACCTGAGGATCAGGGTGTGAGGAGGTGGGTTGCAGCCTCTGTCCACTCCATTCTGTCTCTGATTCCTGAGCTCCCTTCTGCCCATCTTCATCTTGTTCTTTCTTTTTCTCCTCTGTGTCTCTTTCTCCCATGGCTGCTTTTGAACCCCATTTTCCTTCCCTCCTCTCTGAGCAGCCCTGGGCTAAGAGGTCACATGAATATTGGCTGGAAAAGCTTGATAGTAAGTTGTGATGGGGGAGGTCCTTCCATAGTCACATGAGTCCTGAGGTGGCCACATCAAGAACCCTAGTCCACAGTCCTCACGTTCAGCAGCTGCAGATGATGGGCCCCAGGAGTGGCTACATGATACCTGTGTCAACTCCAGGTACAGATGTTCCTCAAGGACAGCTGGGTCAGCACACTGAAGGTGGCCATGCGCAGCAGCCTTCGTGACATGAGTAAAGGCTGGTATAACCTCTACGAGACCAACTGGGAGGTGTACCTCATGTCAAAGCTGCGCAAGCTGATGGAGCTGATCAAGTACATGCTCCAGGACACACTGCGCTTCCTGGTGCAGGACTCACTGGCCAGCTTCTCACAGTTCATCGGTGATGCCTGCTACAGCGTGCTCGACTGCACTGATGACATGGTCTGGGGTGACGACTTAATCAACAGTCCCTACAGGTGGACTTGGCTGGGCAGAGGCAGCTGATCCTAGACATCCCTAGTAGCTGGGTTGGGGCAGCCAGGGTCAGTGTGTCCAGCACCACCAGATCCACAAGAGCAGGAAGAACCTGGATGGCACTTGGATGCTTGCCAGTGTCCCCTCCAGCTCTGTCTTCTGTTCTGTGACCTATCCCTCAATCAGACCTTGATTACTCATCCAATAATACTGAGCCCCTGCCATCAGGAGGCATGGTTCTTTTGGAGTCTGATACAGTTCTTGCTATCATCAGGTTGCAGACACAAGCCATTAACTAGGCACTGTCATTGCTGATTTGGTGAGGGACTGTGATAGAGACTGGGCATAGACCTTTGCCATGGGGGCAGGGAGGAAGTAGCATCTGATGCAGGAGAAGACACCAGTCATGGATAGACCACTAGGAGGAGGGACAAAGCTGGGCAGAAACACCAAGGTGGAAAGGACTTGGAGTAAGGAAAAGACTTGAGGTAGCACAGGAAGGGCAGGCTGGCAGATACGGGTAGTGGGCAGGTCAGGGAGGTTTGGTCAGGATGTAGAGGGAGTGGTCAGAGAACCCATTCGAGATCACCAAAGTCCTCCTGGGGTCATGACTGGAGGGCTGGATCTATTATAAGTGAGTCAGAAGCCATCAGTCAGGGGTCCCAGCTAGGCTCCATATTTGGACGTAATTGATATACCCCTAAGGCTCATGACCTCCCCTGCCATAGGCTTTTGATTAGTTTTTCAGTACCAGGCATGTATTCCCTCCCATAGAGCGGGCCTCCAGTCCAATTAGAAATTGGTTTCCCTCAGAGCAAACATACCACTATTGGACTCGTTCAGTCATTTGGCCTGTCTGGCCAAATTTGAGGTTTCCAGTGTCCACTGTTTTCACTGCTGATGACTTCTGTCTCCCATAAGACTGCATACAGTGCAGCTTTTTCCAGCTTTCAGTTGGCTGGGCTATAGGGAGAAGGTTTTCTGCTCAGCACCAACTTGATTTCTCAGTGACTTTGCCTCTCAGGCATGTGAAGTCTTCAGCAATAGAGTCTTACCATCTCTTTCTCACGGAGAACCAAGGGTCTTGGCAATAGCCTATAATGTTTTGAAGGCAACAGGGACCTCCCTGGCCAATGACTCACTGGAAGGTATCCCATCCCTGGCACTGAAAATTTTCTAGTAACAATCTATGGCTTCTCGATGTGCCATTATTTCAAGAAAGTAGATTTTCATATGTCTTATTCAGAATATCTTGAATTTTGATTGACCAACACCCCCCCCCCACCCTTCTTTTATATAATCTCTTCCCCTGCCAGCATTCAGCCCAGTTGTTGTCCTGCAGGCCCCGGAAAAATGCCCTGTTCATCATAGACTTGGTGCTTGACAGCTCAGGGGTACACTATAGCATGCCACTGGAGAATTTCGAGGTGACTTTGCTCAACCTCTTCGATAAGGGCATCTTGGCCACCCATGCTGTGCCCCAGCTGGAGAAGGTATGTACTTCAGTCTGGTCAGGACCAGAGCATCTGCTGCCATGACCTCTGAGAACTACAGCAGGCTGTCACAAACACCAGAGCAGCTGAACTTCATCATGGGCCTTCCACTTGTGGGCAGTAGGCTTGGCCCCCTCTAATTCTAATATCTTCTTTAACCCTTAACACCTCTGCCTTGCAGACGTGGAGAAGTTAAGCCATGAGACTGCTAAATGTAAGGCTGGCAAGTTGAATCTTGGGCTTGCTGTACAATCTTGTTAGAGACACATCTGTCCTGTATCCTACCCCTGAGCCCATCCAGCTCCTGGCTCCTCCCTCCATATCAAGAGCAGACACATGCTGATGTCCACATACAGCTAGTGTCCAAGGCCCCAATAAATTGCTACTAGTACATTCATAAGCTGTGCTTCACCCACTCCCCAGTCCCAAGGGCCTTGACAGGTGAAATTCTTTCTTGACAACCTCCACTGCTGGTCTGTCAGAGACATCTGAAGCCTGGTTGTCCCAGCAGCTCCTTTCCTTGGCACTGGGCTGAGTCGGGCCAGGCAGAGAGGGCATTATCTTTCAGTGGCTTTTACCTTTATATTAGTCCATAGTCTCTTCTAAGAATGTCACTGAAGCCCTTCCTTCACCCTCATGCTGGCTCTGCTTGGCCTCATTGCTACTTAGTCTTCAGACTCTCTCCCCTCCTCACCCTCATAGCCTGCTCCCTGAGAGGGCACTCCCATCTCCAACCCTCTCCCTACCCTCCCCGTACCTCATCTAGCTTGGCCCTTCCCATCTCTTCCCTCTAAGCTGGTAATGGAAGACATCTTCATCAGCGGTGACCCCCTACTGGAGTCAGTGGGGCTTCATGAACCACTGGTGGAGGAGCTACGGGCTATTATCACAAATGCTGTGCACAAAGCCATGATCCCACTGCAGGCCTATGCTAAGGAGTACAGAAAGTACCTGGAGCTGAACAACAATGATATTGCCACCTTCCTCAAGTATGTTTAGGCACATCTGTGTGTGTGTCTGTCTGTCTAGTCTGAACATGTTTGTGCATACATCCCTACTCACCATCCTCTATTCCTGCATATGCACGCTGTCCTCAGGGCCTACCAGACACAGTGTCCCTCAGCAACAGAGGTACGAGAGGTGGTGCTTACCCATCTGAAAGAGAAAAATATCCTCGACAACTCATTGCCTGGCAGCATCATAATTGGGCCCTTCTACATCAACATTGACAATGTCAAGCAGAGCCTGTCCAAAAAGCGCAAGACCTTGGCCACTTCCATGCTAGATGTCCTAGCCAAGAACCTGCATAAGGAAGTGAACAGTGTAAGTGCCCATCCACCTGGAACCAGTAACAATGGCCAGACGCAAGCAACCTTACACAAACTGTATATTCCCACTAGCAGGATGCACCGGGCAAGGTTGGAGGTACTTCACACACCCATGGAAGGGCACAGCAGTCACTCTGCCTGCTCCCTGTCTGCCTGAAGGGAATGCCCCAATGAAAGGCTGATGCTTCTATCTCTGGATTTCAGAGATCTGGGAAGCCCTCATAAATGGCGCCCTTGGATAGACTGTCCTGCAGAGCTGAGGGTGTGCGAATGTGTGCCTCAGAAATGTTGAATGTGGGCTGGAGAGATGGCTTAGTGTGTAAGGCACCTGCCTGTGAAGCCTAAAGACCCATGTTTGACTCTCCAGGTCCCATATAAGCCAGACACACAAGGTAACACAAGCACACAAGGTCACACATGTGCACAAGGTGGTTCACACATTTGGAGTTCAATTACAGTAGCTAAGGCCCTGGCATACCAATTGTCTCTCTTTCACTGTCTCACATAAAGGCCAGTCTGTTGGGCTTGCCCCCCCCAAAAAAAAGTGTTGAGTGTATGAGTACCCTCTCAGAGGAGGCTGAGAGGGTACAGCATACTGGGTGACACCTTTGTCTCAGGAGAGACCTCAGCATCCCAAGGAGCCTTCATGGAGCATCCCTCTTGGAAAACATGGGAGGGTGTGGTCATGGTGGGACAATTACCTGTTAGGAGGCCCTGGGGGCTTTTAAGGAGATACAAGCAAGGCAGGGCACACAGCCATCCCCAGCCCATGGCTCAACCCTACCCCCCACTAGATCTGTGAGGAATTTCGCAGCATCAGCCGCAAGATCTACGAAAAGCCCAATAGCATCGAGGAGCTGGCCGAGCTGCGAGAGTGGATGAAGGGAATCCCTGAGAAGCTGGTCATACTGGAAGTAAGGAAGGCACACAGGCACTGGGGGCCAGTGTCCAGGAGCATGAGAGGACACATGGGGTGTTGGGGACTAGAGAACACTAGTGTCCAGAGACTGAGGGCTTAGACCAACAGTGGCTGGAAGATAAGAGCCAGGAGGTGAGGTAAGGCAGATGCCCTGAGGACTTGTGGAGGCAGGGGATTATGGGCTGGGAGCTTAGCAGAGAATTGGACCCGTGTTCTTTGGGAGGTCAAGAGGATGGATTTAAGGTAGAGATCAGGGGACTGGAGACCAGAGGTGTGGTGACCATGGGCTGTGGAGTGTCAAGTCTGCTGCCTCCTTGAAGCCAGCTGAGGCTTCTCTTGGGAGAAAGCAGCCCTCTCTACACCCCGGCCACTTCAGAGGGACTGATCCTGGTAAGTCTCACCTGCACAGCCTTCATCACTGCCTGCCCATGCAGGAGCGGATTGTGAAGGTCATGGATGACTACGAGGTCATGGAAGAATTCTTTTACAACCTCAGCACAGATGACTTCAATGACAAGTGAGTGGGAAGATTGTCCCCACACTGGACAGTGGGTGGTAAGAAGAATGTGGGAGAGTGGGTGCTGAGCTGTGGAGACTGTCAGATGTCCTAGAGATTACAAGCTATGAAATATCACCAGAAATGCCCTGTCAAGATGCCATAAGCCATGCTCCACACAGGAGCCCAGACTAGGCAGGACCAGGTGGTCAATAGGTAGAAAGAAATCATGTGGGAACAAACTCTTAGCCTAGGACTTAAGTGCATCTCTGACCTTGCCTCTGTCCTGTCCATGTTATGATACACACATTTGTTCTAGACATAGTAAGACTCTGTAGTTAGGGAGTGGAAAGATAGGACAAAGCTAGCCTATAGGCAGCCCCTGGACCACTGGGAGCCCCTTCCCTAGTCCTGCCTCATAGATAGGGGTATTATACCATCAGGGGTCTTCCCAGGGTCCCGAACACACCAACCTGAGAAGGCATTCTGCTTAGGAGGGGCCTCCCCCAAGCATGGCACCCCTAAGGCCAGCTGCAAGCAGAAGTGTCATATTCTTGTGACACCCTGTGTCATCCAGCATAAACAGTTGGTTTGATATGAAGAAAGCTCACCTGGTGACACTAGTCAGCCACCAAGGTTATACAGGCAAGAGACTTGCTTTGGCTCATCTGAAGTCCCTGGTGGCTTAGGGAAAATGTGGCATCACTCTCCCCTCACCAGTGTGCCTGACATTCATGGACATACTGGAGCTGCATTTCACTGGATGTTGACTACAGGCCCAGAGGACAGGGGGCGACTCCCCACGGGTGGCAGTGCCTGCCTCCCAACTTACTCATACTTCCCAGGTGCTCAGTTCCCACTGGCATCAGTTACCATCTCTATTCCCCATCACACTCCCAACCCCGTGTGCTCCCTACCTGTCCAGGTGCTGGCCTGGGCGCCTGGCCTTTCCACCCCATCATTTCACTTTCAGTGTTTCCCCCAATCCCAACCCCCATCCCTGGCAGGTGGGCTGCCAGCAACTGGCCATCTAAGATCCTTGGGCAGATAGAGATGGTGCGGCAGCTGCATACTGAAGAAGAGGAAAAGTTCCGTAAAATCCAGATCATGGACCAGAATAACTTCCAGGAGAAGCTGGAAGGGCTGCAGGTGAAGCTTGGCCAAGGGCTTTGTTAGGACCCACTCCTTCCACACATGCGCAGTGCTGCTAATCTGGGCTTGAGACTTGCATTCAGGGGGTGCCACGTCAGTGTGTGATGCGTGAGTGGACAGAAAAATGTAAAAAATGGCTGAAAACATTGAACTGAAGACTAGAGAGATGGATTAGCAGTTAAGGCACTTGCCTGCCAGATGCACAGGGTGACATATGCGCAAGGTCATGCATGTGCACCAGATGGCACACGCATCTAGAGTTTGAATGCAGTGGCTGGAGTCCCTGGCATGCCAATTTCTCTCTCTCTCTCTCAAGAAAATTAACTGAAAGGCCAAAGAGATGCCTAGACAGAATATTCCAGAAAAACTAAGAATAGTGGACCCAACTCTTCTGTTGGGTCCTGGTGGGCAGTGAGCACAGTGTTTGTGGGCATCCTGAGGCTTGGGGGCATCTGACCCTTGATATTTGGCCCACAGCTGGTGGTAGCTGGCTTCTCTACCCATGTGGATATTTTGCGAGCACACGAAATTGCCAATGAGGTGCGGCGGGTCAAGAAGCAACTGAAGGATTGTCAGCAGCTGGCGATGCTCTACAACAACCGCGAGCGCATCTTTGGCTCAGCTGTCACGAATGTATGCTCCTTGCGGGCAGCCTGCCCTCTTACTTCCAAGGAATGAGGAAGCAGTTTGGGTCTGCAGCCACGTTGGGGCCCAGCTACTGGGTGGCAGTGCTCAGGCCTCTTGGGGGCATAATTGAGCCAGCAGCAGAGTAGAGATAATTTGCCTTGAGTCTCAGGCTGAGGAGGCCAATAGAAACAACCAAGAAGCTTCTGAGGATAAGCCTAGACCTTATTTAGAAACTTACTGCCTGGGTAGGGCAGGAAGAAGGCAGTCCAGGCCTGGGTCAATTTGGGACAGGAACAGGAATAGTGGCCAGGAGGGGGAGAGGACCTGTGTTGCAGTTATCTTCTCATTTATGTGACAAAACACCCAACCAGAAGCAGCTGATGAGAGGAGAGGCTTGATTTCAGATTGAACTGTTGAAGGGAAGTTTCATCATAGCAGGGAGAGTGTGGCAGGGCAGGGAGCCGGCCCTCATCTCAGCAGCAGGAGGAGCCCCATATGCTGGGCTGATGAACCTCAAGGCCTCACCTCTTCCACCAAGCCTTCAGCTGCCAAAAGCTCCACAACTTGCCCAAACTGCCACCAGTTTGTGTCCCAAGTATTGAAACCACATGAGGCTATACAGGACACTTCACATTCACACCATCACAACCTAGCCCAAGGAGGGTCAGTGTAGAGATAGCCGAGGGAGCATCCCAAGAGCCCCAGCCTAGCCCTTTGTTGCTGCAGTACGACAAGCTCTCAAGGATGGTGAAGGAATTCCAGCCCTACCTGGACCTGTGGACCACAGCCTCTGACTGGCTGCGCTGGTCTGAGAGCTGGATGAACGACCCCCTGTCAGCCATTGATGCCGAGCAGCTGGAAAAGAATGTCATTGAGTCCTTCAAGACGATGCATAAGTGTGTAAAGCAGTTCAAGGACATCCCAGGTAGCTGAGAGTATTTGCCACTGGGACCCACTTGAAGGTCATGGCCCAGCAGGGTCTATTCTTCTCTGGTCAATGCTGGCCAGGCAGCATAATAATCAGTCCTTCCCAAAGCCTTTCCCTCCTTCCCTCCATGAACAAATTGCTTCTCATGTCCTTCTGCCTACCCGGCAGCTTGCCAGGACGTGGCCTTAGACATCCGAGCCCGCATCGAGGAGTTCAAGCCATACATCCCACTGATCCAGGGGCTGCGCAATCCTGGCATGCGGAACCGGCACTGGGAGATACTATCTAATGAGATCAACATCAATGTCAGGCCCAAGGCCAACCTGACCTTTGCCCGCTGCCTTGAGATGAACCTGCAGGACCACATTGAAAGCATCAGCAAGGTGGCTGAAGTGGCTGGCAAGGAGTATGCTATTGAGCAGGTGGGTAGTGACTAGCAAGCCTGCCGCGCCCTTTCTCTCCCTGCTGCTCAGCCTGATCTCCAGCCCCTACAATGATAGCTGCTTGGGAGAATCAAAGTAATGGCTCCTCCTGGGGTTAGGCTGTCCAGGGAGCAGGGGGCTGAGGGACATTCTGCTACCTGAGTTGATGACATAAGTAAACTGGCCTAGTGTGAACCATTACTGTCAGTCCTCAGTTGCCCCTCTAGGACCCAAGCAAAGAGCTAATAGCATTTCTATCATTCAGTGGATGTGTATAGGACCTAAGAGTGTCAACATAGGACTTGACTTGATCTAAGACTATGGGTTTGATCCCCTGCACTACAAAATAAATTAACCCCTTAAAAAGATGAGCTGCAGCCGGGCGTGGTGGCGCACGCCTTTAATCCCAGCACTCGGGAGGCAGAGGTAGGAGGATCACCATGAGTTCGAGGCCACCCTGAGACCACAGAGTGAATTCCAGGTCAGCCTGAGCTAGAGTGAAACGCTACCTCAAAAAAACAAAAAAAATCAATAAATAAATTAAAAAGATGAGCTACAGAGTGAGTGCCATGTCAGCCTGGGCTAGATTGAGACCCTATGTCAAAACAAAACAAAAAAGATGTTTAGCTTAAGGCTCAGGGAGGTTCAGCTGTGTCCAAGGTGACATGTTCAGTAAGTGTGAGAGCTGGGAACAGCCCACACACTCCTAGGTGGCACCTGGCTACCTCACAGTGTATATGTTGTACATGTGCAGGACATGTATGAGAGTGAACAGCCTGGCATTTAGACAGGCCAATGAGGGACTTGCTGACTAGCAAGCTGAAAGAATTTGCCAGTGGGACCAGCCCAGGCAAATATTATGGCTTGTTAGGCTCTGTGCTTCCCTGCTGGTCAAACAGAATGAGAGACAGCCCTTTCCCGGGATCCAGCCTTGACTGTTCCCCACCACAGGCCCTAGACAAGATGGAGAAGGAATGGGCAACCATCCTATTCAATGTGCTGCCCTACAAGGAGACAGACACCTACATCCTCAAGAGCCCAGATGAAGCCTCACAGTTGCTTGATGACCACATCGTCACAACCCAGAGCATGTCCTTCTCGCCCTACAAAAAGCCCTTTGAGCAACGCATCACATCCTGGGAGAACAAACTAAAGCTGACCCAGGTAGGTCTTCCTCCTCCTCTCTTGCCTTCCCCCTTCCCTGCCCTCAGAATCTCGGTCTTAAAAATGGCACTGTGTCTGTGTGGGATTCAAAGCATGGAGTGCCTTGCATCTGTTCACCAAGCTGCTAGCTCTCTGACAGGCCTCCATCCGTAAGAAGGTAGCCAGCTTGGATGTGGCCATCCAAATAAGAGGTCTAGCTAAAGAGACAGTTAGAACTGTGGGTGGAGAGGGTGGTATTTAGTTCCAAAATGTTTCTGTCAAGTTTGGGACAGTTCAAGTATTGAAGCTTTGTGGGCTGGATACTCCAAGGCACCTCAGTACCCTTCCCCACCCTGTCCTGAGATTCTATTCCCATTTCATTTGGCACTGCCTTGGGGAGATGGCCATGAAGCTTGGAAGTGCTGCTGTCTCAGGCTCTCTCAAGGCTAGAGGCAGGGGATGCCCACAGAGCCTGGGAAGATAGGCCTAAAGGTGTATCCAAAATACCCTTCCTTGTGCTCTTGGGTGCTATACACAGACCAGCGAATGCCAGGGGTCAGGTGAGAAGGGCTTCTCTGTACGCCCCTGGGCCAGGCAGAGATGCTTGTTGTAGATAGCATTATCCCTGGACCTTCCTCATTTGCTCAGACTGGCTGTTCCCTTCACATGAGGTCTAACTCCATTTCCCATTTCCCATTTCCCTTCAAGGCTCAGCATAGGCACTTTGTCAACTCCCTTATACTTTTCTAGGAGGTTTTCCACTGAGGCCTTTGGTCAGTGACTCTTACAGAAGATATCACACAGGTTGGAACCTTAGTGATCCAGGGTATAACAGCCCCTAGTAGTGTGTTGTGGGTTCCTTGAGGGAAGAATCCATGGCCTCTGTTCTTTCTATGCCATTGTGGGCCTGGCACAGGCCTGTTGCAGAGCTAACCACTACCCATCTCACAAGCAGAGATGAATGAATGAATTTGCATTGATAAAGATGAAATAAATCCTCCATGGGGAATTGGAAGGTAGAAGGGAAATGATTCAGTTTTAAGATGTCTTACCATTGAACTAGATTTCAGAGAACATTTTAGGTCCCACTGAACCTCAGAGACTGGAGGCAGTAATCCTTTCCAGGAAGAGGAAACTGGTCTACTCCCCCACAAGCCATGTGGCTTCTCTGTTACCTCCAGGTTTGCCTCTCAAGGAAGAGCATCGTGGCCCTTCTAAAGGCATGGGTGTCTGGGCATCTTATAGGGAGGTGCCATTTTTCATGGGCACGGGCATCCCTGCTCTTCTGTCTGCCCTGGCATTCTCAGATGAGAACCATCTGGAGTTCCCTGGGGACACTGGCTGTGCTACCGGTGCTCAGCCCGCCCTACACTCTGCTAGCATGAAGCGTCTCCATCATGGAGGCCCCACTTTGTGCCCTGGGCTCTGACAGACTGTGCCCTGCCTTGCCTGCCCAGGAGGTGCTAGAAGAGTGGCTGAACTGCCAGAGAGCCTGGTTGTACCTGGAGCCCATCTTTAGTTCAGAGGACATTACCCGGCAGCTGCCTGTGGAGAGCAAGCGCTACCAGACCATGGAGCGGATCTGGAGAAAGATCATGAAGAATGCTTACGAGAACCGGGAGGCAAGTTTGTGGGGATGGGAGGTCAGTTGGGTCCCCAAGGGGCTGGGGACCTCCTGGTCTCTAATCTCCCTCAATAGAAAATATTGGAAAATAAACCCAAGGCTTTGGATGTGGCCCATGTTGTTAAGAATGGGACTCCTGAGGGTAGGACTCCTTACAACGTGCTCCCTCCAGACATAAAATGGCCTGGATATCCATGACCTCATAGTGCCTGACACTACCTACACAAGACCATCATAAGAGGAGGAAAAGATCATGACATCAAAATGAAAGAGAGACTGATTGAGATGGGAGGGGATATGATGGAGAATGGAATTTCAAAGGGGAAAGTGGGGGAGGGAGGGTAGCACCATGGGATATTTTTTATAATCATGGAAAATGTTAATAAAAATTGAGAAAAAAAAAAAAGAATGGGACTCCTGGTTCCAATGGTGCTCCTCAGAAACAGAACAGTTGTTTTTTCTAATAGATGTCTACAGTCCAAAGTAGCATTTTAAAATACTTTATTTATTAGAAAGAGAATGGGTGCACCAGGGCCTCTAGGCTCTGCAAACCAATTACAAACTCATACACTACCTTGTGCATCTGGCTTTACATGGGTACTGGGGAATTGAATCAGGAACCTTAGGCCTTTCAGGCAAATACCTTAATCACTGAGCCATCTCTCCAGCCTCAACTTAGCACTTTAGAGTTCCCGGTAAGTCCTATTGCAAAGCAAAGTCCTCAGCCTCGTGTGTGTGCATACATGCATGCACAAGTATGTAGAGGCCAGAGAACAGCCTGGAGTGTTATTCTTCAGGTGTTGTTTGCCTGTTTTCAGTTGGGACCTCTCACTGGCATGTACTGTTTACCTGTTTTGAGATGGGGCCTCTCACTGGCATGTACTGTTTACCTGTTTTGAGATGGGGCCTCTTACTGGCATGTACTGTGTACCTGTTTTTTTTTTTTGTTTTTTTTTTTATTTTATTTATTTATTTGAGAGTGACAGACAGAGAAACAGGCAGGGAGAGAGAGAATGGGCGCCCCATGGCCTCCAGCCACTGCAAACGAACTCTAGACGTGTGTGCCCCCTTGTGCATCTGGCTGTTTGCCTGTTTGAGATGGGACCTCTCACTGGCATATACTGTTTGCCTGTTTTGAGATAGAGCCTCTCACTGGCATGGAACTTGCCAGGTTTGGCTATGCTGGCTGGCCTGCACACCCCAGGGATCTTGCCTGTCTCTGCCTCCCCAGTCCTGGAATTACAAGTGTGCCAACACACCTGGCTTTATTTATTTTTCACATGGTTTTTGTGGTTTGAGCTAGAAGCTTATAGCTTGTTAGTCAAGCACTTTACCAACGGGGGTATTTCCTCAGCTCTTAACCCTCTTTTGACCATAGAGTTGGTTCTGTGGGCTTGGCAGGGCTGATGGAGGCAGTCACTGACTCAGGGACAGTTTGCTGCCTCCTCCTTCCCAGGGCTCACTGAAGGTCTCTAACGGGCATGCTTGCTATCTGGCGAGCCTTCCTACCACCTCACAGTTGGCCCACACTTACTCCTGCTTTGTGTCCCTGGCCTGGTCCCTACAGGTGATCAATGTGTGTGCTGACCAGAGACTTCTGGACAGCCTACGGGACTGCAACAAGCTGCTGGACCTGGTGCAGAAGGGCCTCAGCGAGTACCTGGAAACCAAGAGGAGTGCCTTCCCCAGGTGGGCACTAGAGACTCTGGCTCCCTGCCGGCCTAGGGCTCAAGCCATGTCAGTGGTATCGGGGCTGCTGGTGAGCAAGCTTACTAACCTGCTCCCTCAACCACTGGCAGATTCTACTTCCTATCTGATGATGAACTGCTAGAGATCTTGTCACAGACAAAGGACCCTACCGCTGTGCAGCCTCACCTACGCAAGTGCTTCGAGAATATTGCTCGGGTGGGTGACCGGGCTAAAGCTTAGGGCTAGGCACTGGGGCACAGCCTAGGAAAGAGGGCATCTCTCCCCTCATGCCATGCCTTCCTGGTAGAGATGAGGTGGTAGGTGATACTCCTGGTCCTCAGGACACCCCCTGGGACTGGCAAGAGAAAGGTCAGCTATAGAAGCTCCTCCCCTGAGCGCTGGGCACCTTGGGCTCCTAACTCATCCAGGAGCTCCTGTCCCCTCAACATACTGAGGCATTGGTTAGGTAGAGATATATGACCCTCCTGATCTTACCTCACCCACAAAAGAGGTCATACAAGTCTGTGGAGGGCCACAACACACACAGGCTTAGCTTCTTCCCCAAGGTCTGATTCAAGCTAAGCCTGGTTAGGGACAGGCCTCATCAGGGAGGAGGCACCTCCTGGTGAACTGCAGTCAGGAAAGGCCCAGGGAAGGCTGATACTGAAGTGCTCCACAGTGGTGCTAGCTCCTGCTAGGGTAGAGGGCTAGCTGGGCCAGCCTGTAGCTAGGGGCAGGCTCTGTGACACACCAGAGTAACCCTCTTCTGTCCCCACTGCCCACAGCTGCTGTTCCAGGAGAACCTGGAGATCACACACATGTATTCAGCAGAGGGTGAGGAGGTGAAGCTGTCCTTCTCCATCTACCCCACCAGCAACGTGGAGGAATGGCTGCTGGAGGTGGAGCGCAGCATGAGGGCCAGTGTGCGCGACATCATTGAGAAGGCCATCCAGGCCTACCCCACGGTGAGCTCGGCCTTCCCGCTCGGCCTCCACTGTGCTTCCTCCTCACCCCTCCTCACGCTGTCCTGCCCACCTTCAAAAGGCCCAGCACTCAATGGCTACGTGTGTGTGGGTGTGCGCGCACATATGTGCAGATGTGCACACACCATGCTCACACATGTGGAGGACAAAGACATGAAGTGTCCTCTGTAGCTTTTCTGCCTTTTTTCTCTGAGATGGTCTCTCAGTGCACCTGGAGCTCAGTTTCTTGGTACAGTGGCTATCTGGTGAAGCCCAGTAGTCCTCCTGTCTCTACCTTCCTTGGTGCTGGTTTGCAGGCATGCCCAGCTTTTTATGCGTGTGCTGAATATCAGACTCAGGTCCTCGCTCTTGTACAACAAACACTTACCCACTGAGCCATCTTCTGGCCCCTGGCTGCTCTCCTTCTGAGGAAATGCTGAAGAGTGTGAAAGGCCAAAGCAACATGATGTTCAAGGGCAGAAGATAAGGTCAGAGCTGGCAACACCTTGGTCAGCCTACCCATGTTGTCTTCCCAGATGCCCAGGACCCAGTGGGTTCTGAACTGGCCAGGCCAGGTCACCATCGCTGGCTGCCAGACATACTGGACCCTGGAGGTTTCCAACGCTCTGGAGGCTAACAACCTCAGTTCCGAGCTGTTCCCCCAACTCTCCCAGCAGGTAGGAGTACCCTATACCCCAGTGCCTCCACCCTGGAAGATCCCAGTTCTCCCAGGAACTTTTTCCTGCACTGAGCATGGAAGATGCCAGGAGTCAGGTCCAAAGAATAAAGTCAGGCTCCCTGCAATGAATGTCTCGTAACAGCCACCAGAAAGAGGGCCCTGAGTCCCTAAGGATGGCTCTGGGTCTAGGCAGATGTCCCTTTCCCAAAAGTGAGGTGGGTCCCTCCTGTGCTATCCCTTGAATACCCTTGTTCCTCATTTCTCCCCACATTCAAACCTCCAGCAACTGGCCAACTCCATATCTAGCCCTGAAGGCTCAATGACAATCTACACTGAAAAGACAGATGCCTTGTGTGTGTCTTCATATGCACTTCTTCCCTTTGTCCAATGTCCCCACTCCCATCCCAACAGCTCACTGACCTGGTGGCCTTGGTACGGGGACAGCTGTCCCGCATGCAGCGGGCAGTGCTATCAGCACTCATTGTCATTGAGGTCCATGCCAAGGACGTGGTACAAAACCTGGTCAAGGAGGGTGTGGTCAGTGTGAATGACTTCGAGTGGATCTCACAGCTCAGGTGAGGATAGGAGGAGCCACCCCAAGACCAAAGTGCTCACCAGGATGGGGCAGAGGAGGGGGGATAGTGCAAACTAGTCTGGCCCCTGTGCTAAAAAAAAAAAGTGAGACACGGGCTGGAGAGATAGCTTAGCAGTTAAGGCCCTTGCCTGTGAAGCCTAAGGACCCAGGTTCAATTCCCCAGTACCCATGTAACCCTGATGCACAAGGTGGCACATACATCTGGAGTTCATTTGCAGTGGCTGGAGGCCCTGACACACCCATTCTGTCTCTCTATATCTGTCTCTCTCTGTCTCTCTCTTTCTCAAATTAAATAAATAAATAAATAAAATATTTTTTTCAATGAGAAACTGGGAAGAGGTACTTCTGGGCTTTCATTCCCCAAATGAACCCCTCTTCTCAGCTCCCTCCCTGCCCAGTGGCCTGTGGTCCCACAGCCAGAACCCTGTGTCCCTGCCCTGCCAGGTACTACTGGACAAACCATGACCTGTACATCCGTGCTGTGAACGCTGAGTTCATCTATGGCTATGAATACCTAGGCAACAGCGGGAGGCTGGTAATCACGCCCCTCACTGACAGGTGAAGGTCTCCCCAGCTGGGCTTGGACTAAGGAAAGTGGATCGCCCTGTGCGTTCCTAAGCAAAGCTCCAAAGGGCCACAAAGTGAGACGGGAGGATCACTAGGCAGGTAGCCATGGGCTCTAACCCTGAATCTAGCAGTCAGGGTTTAGAGGGGAACATGGAAGAGCATGTCCCCATGCCCCAAGAGGCTACTTCCCCCCAAGAACTGCGGAAAAGCCCATGAAGGGGAGCACCCAGGATGCATGTGGCTCATGCCTACCTCCTCATTCCCTCAGGTGCTACCTGACCCTGACTGGAGCCTTGCACCTCAAGTTCGGAGGTGCCCCAGCTGGCCCAGCTGGCACAGGGAAAACAGAGACCACCAAGGACCTTGGCAAGGCCTTGGCCATACAAACAGTTGTGTTCAACTGCTCTGACCAGCTTGACTTCATGGCCATGGGCAAGTTCTTCAAGGGCCTAGCCAGGTGAGGCCGGGTATGACAGTGGAACAGGACAGTAGGGGGAGGCTGAGCTCTTCTGCCAGGGAAGGACTAGCCAAGAAGAGTCTCACAGGATCATCAAGGGGACAGGGTGAAATGACAGGAGTGAAAGGTGTGCCCCCAGTGGGCACTGAGTTGCAGGGGAGGCGTGGGATTGTGGTTGAGTTTGTGAGGATTGCCTTCAATAGCTTCCTCCACAGTGATGTTAGACAGCCCTTGGTGGGAGGCACCAGGTAGGCTGTGAGTGTGTGTCCCTACCCATGTCTGATCTTGCTTAGTTCTGGGGCCTGGGCCTGCTTCGACGAGTTCAATCGCATTGACATTGAGGTGCTGTCCGTGGTGGCGCAGCAGATCACCACCATCCAGAAGGCTCAGCAGCAGCGGGTGAGTCTTAGGTGCCCCACACTTCCAGGACACCCCCTGTACACTCTCTTACCCCAGCCACAGCTCCATTACCCTAGACTCCCACACTGCAGGGAGACATGGGCACTTTAGCCTGACTGGGCCAGGCATGGTGCTGCCCCCATGCATTCACAAAGCCGTATCTAGAGGGCTCTTGTGGTCAGTCTGACATCCCACATCCTTACCTTGTGGGCAGCTCCTAGCCAAGCTGTGACTGATTAGGGGACCCCTTTCTATAACCTGGGTCTTAATCAAAGCCCGAGGCACTAGTCCTCTCCCCAAGCTTGTTCAAAGTAGCCAGGCATCTCGTGTCAGGTAGAGGAGCTGAGAGGCTGGCAGATCCCACCCAGAGTAGAGCCCTGGGTCCTTGTCAGATGAGATTCTGTGTAATTCTTTGAAGTCTGAGTCAGGAGCTAGAGACAAAGGGAGTTGGAGACCCCCCCCCTCAAGGACAAGAGCTAAGAGCTGGGACCCCATGGGTGCTCATGGGGACCTGAAGTATTAGGCCACATGTGGAGAGGACCCAACCCAATATTAGGGGTCCAGGCTGGCTGACCTCTTTTGCCATAGCAGAGCATGAAGGAGCCCATTCAAAGAAGGTGACAGGTCTAGGCATCTCCTATCCAAAGTAAGACAACCCCCATTCCACACACAGGTGGAACGCTTTGTGTTTGAGGGCGTTGAGATCCCCCTTGTGCCATCCTGTGCTGTGTTCATCACCATGAACCCAGGATATGCTGGCCGCACAGAGCTACCTGACAACCTGAAGGTAAGTTCAGGCCCAGGGTGACCAGAAAGGGACAGAGCTCTAGCCTGGGCTAAATCACTGGTTCAAGGACACACAGTTCCCTGACATCAGAAACTGAGATTCCCTGCAAAGTGTTCCTAAGCCCCACTTCCAGCCACACAGGAGAGGCCCCAGGCTTGTCCTCAGGGAAAAGGAGAAGTCTGGGGTGTGCACGTGTGGAAGATGGGAGGCCCGTCTGATAGGAGCTGTAGGATGGGCCTGCAGGAAATGGGAAGACAGGGGCTGAGGAAGGCTATCTTCTGGGAGGTACATGGGGGCAGGTTCAGATGAACACCGAGGACCTGTTTCTAATGTCCAGAGCTGTCTAGCCACAGAGGAGTGGAGGTCTCAGCATTAGCTAAGGGTCAGCTATTCTGGAGAGTACCCTGGACAAGAGTATGGTTTACCTCCCACTCACATGCATGTCGTGTGCCTAGGCTCTCTTCAGGCCCGTGGCCATGATGGTCCCAGATTATGCCATGATTGCTGAGATCTCCCTCTACTCTTTTGGCTTCAATGAGGCCAATGTTCTGGCTAAGAAGATCACCACCACCTTCAAGCTGTCCTCAGAGCAGCTCAGTTCCCAGGTGAGGCCCCAGCTAGTTTCCACAGTCTCAGGTCTGAGCACTGCCATTTGCCTCTGCCTCCAAAGCTGCTCCCAGGTCACCTCCTATGAGCAAGCACAGCTTATTCAATAGGCACACCTAGAACCTGGAGTTGGGAGGGTGACAGGAAAGGTGCTAAAACTGCCAAAAAGAGGGACAGCTAGAGAGTGCAGTTGCATAGTCACAGAAAGCCTGCAAGGGTGACACTCCAGCTGCAAACCGGGTGATGAGGCATGTGTGGTCAGCTACCAAGTGGAAGGCAGTGTCCAGCAGACAGAGCCCACACATGTAGCCTCCTGCATGGTGTCTGCAGGATCACTACGACTTTGGGATGAGAGCTGTGAAGACTGTGATCTCAGCTGCAGGGAACCTCAAGAGAGAGAACCCCAGCATGAGTGAGGTGAGTGCCACCTGAAGGGCTTTGGATGCAAGGGACTCACAAGAGGCTAGGTGCTGCAGAGGTTCCTGCAGAGGCCCACTGCCCTGAAGCCCTTGCTGGCCCCTGCTACAGGAATTGATCTGCCTCAGAGCCATCAGGGATGTGAATGTCCCCAAGTTCCTCCAGGAGGACCTCAAGCTCTTCTCGGGGATTGTGTCTGACCTGTTCCCCACCATCAAGGAGGAGGAAACTGACTATGGTATCCTGGACCAGGCTATCCGTAAAGCCTGTGAGAAGAGCAACCTCAAAGATGTGGAGGGTGAGGTGCCAGCCCCAGATTCCTGCAGACCCATAGTGTCCCAATCTAAAGAGGGACTGGCCCAACCACCTTGGAGCCCAGGGTTGGAGACAGGGACAAGGGCAGTGCTGTCTGAGGTTCCCTCTCACTAAGATGCTACTGGGATCCCCTTTCTGAGGCCTCAAAGTTGAGGTCGTCCTACCCACCTAAGGAGTCATCTCAGCCCATGGTCCCCTCTCCAGCTTCACTTCATCTGGTGCTGGCTCCTTGCTGATGGAAATCACCATCTCCTGTCCTCACCTACGTAGAGCCTGGTCAAAGAGGAGGACCTCAGCCTGGGCACACACATCCATGCATCTTGGGCTCTCGTCCCCATAGTCCCTGGCCCAGCTGCCACCTCCTCCCTTCTCAGTCCCTCCCAGCAGATCCTCTGGGGTGGGGGTTCCCCCAGGAAGTTGTGTCTGGTCACATAGGCCCTCCTCTGGATCTGAGCAGTTGATGCAAGGCCTCCCACGCTCGCCATTCCATGTGTGGCTCTAATACTCCCTTCTCCGGCCACCTCCACTTCCTGGTCCCAGCAGCCTCCTCCCTGTCCCACAGCCTTAGGTCACTTTTTCCATCTCTGGCTAATTGTACTCTGTCCCTTTGGCAAGGACCCCTAGGCCTACAGGGCCAGAGCCGCCCCACTTCACCCGCTTGAGCCACAGCAATGCACCACTTCCTTCCGTATGAGCCCTGAAGCTCCTGGCTGACCAGCGCTTGCTCGGGCTAGTGCTGTCAGGAGCCTGAGCAGTAGCTTTCATGACAAGCTTGATTCTGGGGCCTGTGACAGCTGACCAGAAGGTGTTAAGGAACAGTGGTCACAATAGGAACACTGGCTGGCACCTAGAGAGTTCCTATTCTGTGCCAAACTCTGTGTAGAGCTTCACCTTCCCTACCTATGAGATAGGTACTACTGCCATCCCCATTTTACAGATGAGGAAACTGAGGTTCAGAGTGTCAAGTGTCATCCAAGGTCACATAAGCTAGTGGCAAGCCAGGACACAAGCCCATGCTCTGGCCTGATTTCCTCTGCCTTGTCTGCAGGCTTCCTAACAAAGTGCATCCAGTTGTATGAGACCACAGTGGTGCGCCACGGCCTCATGCTCGTTGGCCCCACAGGCTCTGGCAAGAGTAAGGTAAGTGGAGCCAAGGGAGGTGGCCCAGAGCCACCTAGACAGTTTCCTGAGGGGCTTTGCATCGCTATCACACCCATCAGCCTCCATTTGTACATCCCTGGCCTCTTGAATGTCCTTCCCACTTGATGTGACCCCAGCCCTCTAGAGCCTTGCTCTCCATGGAGGAAGTAGGAGAGTCACTGTGAGGTGGCGTCTCCCCAGTGTTACAGAGTCCTGGCAGCCGCCATGACGATGCTGAAAGGACAGCCGTCCATCAGCGGTGGTGTGTATGAGGCCGTCAACTACTACGTTCTTAACCCCAAGTCCATCACGATGGGCCAGCTGTATGGGGAATTTGACCTGCTCACCCACGAGTGGTGAGTGGCCCCTGAGTCTCTCCAGTGACCACTGTGCTACCAGATCTCTGGTGCTTATGTGGGGGCCATGGCACCTCATGCTCTCAGCCCAAAGCCTGAGATCTACCCACCATTCCACCTTCCACGGGAAGGTGTCAGTATATATGAAATCATTAAGAGGAAATGCTAAGGAAGGTTCTAGCTAAACTAACCTCACAGGATTCTTGCTGAACCTCTGGAGTCTAAGCCTTTCTGTGGCACAACCAGGCTTCCTCCAGCTCCTTCCACTTTCCAAAGCTGTGTATGCCTCCACCTCTGTCGTGGCCTCCTCCCCTGCCTTCTGTCCTCCTAAATACCACCATCATCTTCCTTTTGTGTACCCTCTGTGGCAATTCAGGAAAAAGAATATAAATCTGTTCTCATTATTCCATGTTACACCACAACTTCCAACTTTTCTTAGTATAATTATTAAACAAATGAAGACACTGAAAGAGCAGCGAAGATGGGAGCCGCTAGCTCTCTCTGCTCTGGTGGCTACAGGACAGATGGAATTTTCTCCTCCCTCATCCGGGCCGGGGCCATTGCCACTGATACCAACAAGAAATGGTACATGTTTGACGGACCAGTGGATGCCGTCTGGATCGAGAACATGAACACGGTGCTGGACGACAACAAGAAACTGTGCCTCAGCTCTGGAGAGATTATAAAACTCACAGAGGTGAGCCGTCTGTCCTGCCTGCCCACGCTTTTCCATAGCTAGTTGAGTCTGAAGGCTGCACTAAGCTGGCCAGGCCATGTCCCACTCCACCCCTGCTTCACCACAGCCCACCCATGGGCCTGTCAGATGGCAGGAACTTGAGCACAACCCCCAGCACCCTCCCAGGCCCAGTTTCCCTCCCCTAGACAGCTATGCAGAACTGTCCTTCCAACAACCCACTTCTTGTGACTCCCCAAGCCCAGGGCCAGGGCAATTGCCTGGCTGATGGAGCCTTGTGAATCCCAGACCTTTTTTTTTTTTTTTTTTTTTTTGGCTATTTCAGCCCAGTCCTGGCAATGTACCCAGAGTCTCGGAATAGGGACACAAACCCGGCCACGGGAACATGCTGGGTATGGGTGTTCTTGAGAAAGAGATCTGCAACCTGGACACAAGAGCGGATCACAGAATGTACACTGTGCTAGACATGGGAGAACACCCAGCAGTCAGTGTAGACCCTGTGTGCATGGCTGGGGCTTTGGAGCAGAGTACACAGTTCCTGTCAGAGTTCCCAGACCTCCAGGGAGTCCTGGCCAGGGAGTTTCAGGAGTCTTCTGACTGCAGCTCTTCCACAGGGTTCCCGGGGGGGTGGGGCATATTATCAGCTGAGGGCCCAAGGTCCTCATCACCCCACCCTAGCCCTACTCTACCCCATCGACACTCACAGATCCTTCTTGTAGGACAGACAGACCCTCCCTGTGACCCCACTGCGCTTTCTCTGGCTGGGGGCTTGCAGATGGCATACTTACATGGTACATTTTGGTGCCAGGCAATGACCATGATGTTTGAGGTGCAGGACCTGGCAGTGGCCTCACCAGCCACAGTGTCTCGCTGTGGCATGGTGTACCTGGAGCCCAGCATCCTGGGACTCATGCCTTTCGTTGAGTGCTGGCTGAAAAAAATCCCTGCCTTTCTGAAGCCCCATGAGGAACATCTCAAGATCCTCTTTGTCCGGTTTCTGGAGGTAAGCAAGGCCACCGGTACACCTGGGCAGCAGAATACAGTTACCATCAGCCTTGAGAGCTGGACGCTTGCTTCCCACAGAGCTCCCTCGACTTTGTTCGTGCCTCAGTGAAAGAGGTGATCGCCTCAACAAATAGCAACCTGACCATGAGCTTCCTCAAGCTGCTTGACTGCTTCTTCAAGCCCTTCCTGCCCAGAGAGGTACAGCCCGAGCAGAGGCTGGAGGCCTGGTGTGCTCCCTCCTACTCCCTGCTCTCCTTGTCTGCACTCATACCTCCGCATTGTCTCCCTGTGGGGTCATGGACCCACCCTATGTAATCCGCTACAAGGAAACAAAGCTTGTGCCCAGCCTGCTTCCTCAGACCACCCAGTCCTGCCTCTAGCTTAGCCCTGCTGTTTCCTCTGTCTCCAGGGCCTCAAGAAGTCATCCTCTGAGAAGCTGAGTCGCATCCCAGAGCTGATTGAGCCCTGGTTCATTTTCTCCCTGGTCTGGAGTATAGGCGCCACTGGGGATAGCAGCAGCCGCACCAACTTCAGCCATTGGCTAAGGATGAAGATGATGTTGGAAAAGGTGAGAGGAGGCAGCACCAGGCCAGGCATCGAGGGCCAATGGTATGTAAGCCTCCTGAACCTTACCAGCTGCTTCTCCCGCCCCAACAGCTCACTCTGCCCTTCCCTGAAGAGGGTCTGGTGTTCGATTACAGGCTGGATGACGCTGGGATCAGCAACACAGAGGATGATGAAGATGAAGAGGAGGAGGGAAAGCAGGTGGTCACAGGCCTGGAGGGTAGAACCCACTGGGCAGTGGATAGTCTCAACAGAAAATGGCCACCAAGAGAAGGCCACATTGATGGTCACTAGGTCTCAGGCTGAGGTTTTTGACCTCACCTCATGGATCCTCACAGCCCTGCTGGGTGGTTATTATGATGCCCGTCTTAGAGACAAGGAAATTGAGGCACAAGGCTGTCTTAGTCAGCTAGACAGTGGTAGAAATGGACTTATATTTGAGCTCAGAGGCATCAGAATACCTCCCTTCCCAAACATGTGCTTCCTGTGTGTGTGTGCTGGACCCAGGGACGAGCTGCCTCTGTTCTGTTCAGCCCCATTTGCCCTGGGACACAGCTCCCTAAGGAGTATCCTTACCACGCTACCCAGCAGCAAGAGCTCCATTAACCCACCCTGATCCAGGGTCAGGACCCCAGCCCAGGAGGAGGAGACAGAGAAGGTTTATAGGACCTCTGCCACCATGTAGAGTACTACTGAGGGTAAATTTTGGTCTGATAGTGATCACTGCCCCTGTGGGACATGGATCTGTCATGTGTGAGCCCTTCTTCAGAGGAGTTCTGCAAGCTGGGCCAGGGGTATGGTGGAGGGATTCATGCAGGCAAGGATGGTGGGAACACAGTGCCAGGTAGCCTCTTGGCATCTAGATGATACCAGCTGCCTCACACTTCTTGGTTAGGCTAAAATTGAACAGCAGGCACCTCTGCATTCTGCATTTTCCAATTCCCAGAAAGCCGGGACTGCCAGTCTCTGGAGTGCCCTCTCTCAAGACACCTGTGTAGGGAAGCCCTACCTCAACAGAGGTGCACTGTTCCTGGTGGTTTGTGCTGGGATTCTCCTACTCCGTGCAGAGAGCAGGCCACAGGATTCCCGTCTGTCAGAATTAGCCCCTCCCCTGGACGCTCTGGCCCAGGCGCAGCAGTGCAGTTCCTCCCCCGCTGCTGGGCCTGGGAGCAGGACAACACGCAGGAGTCGGGTGAGGAGGGCTCTGGGCCCACGGTGAGCCAGCTGTGATTCCAGGTTGCCTGGGTGAAGTGGATGGACTCGTCAGCCCCATTCACCATGGTGCCAGACACCAACTACTGCAGCATCATTGTACCCACCATGGACACAGTGCAGATGTCCTACCTGCTGGGCATGCTGCTCACCAACAACAAGCCTGTGAGTGCCCCCCACCTGACACTTCCCCAGCCTGCCCAAGGCCCAAGTTGAGGCGCGACTAGCCTCTCACATGCACTGGGCTCTTCCAGGTGCTGTGTGTTGGACCAACAGGCACAGGGAAGACACTGACCGTGGCAGACAAGCTCCTGAAGAACCTGCCACTGGAGTACATCAGCCACTTCCTCACCTTCTCAGCCCGCACCTCAGCCAACCAGACCCAGGACCTCATTGACAGCAAGCTGGACAAGAGGCAGGGTTCCCAACTCCTCCCTCAGCACCAGTGTCCCCAGCCTAGCTAACCCTTGTCCCCACCAAATTACACTCCTGTCTTTGCCCAAAGCCTTGCAGGGGGCACTGAATGCCCCTTGGAAGGGCCCGGGTTCCCTCGCAGATGCCCCAGAGCCTTCCTTCCATTCATTATTCCTCCAGAGCATTTCAGTGGGCTTTTCCTACACTGGTCATGCAGGCAGGTTTCTGGCTGTGTCCTGGAAATGACTGTTGTCCATTTCTCTGGAAGGCAAGGTTTCTTTAAGAGAGCCCAGATATGGATTAGCAAGTCTCAGATGTGCCGACACAGAGGTGACCTTGAGGCCTAGCAATTTGGAGGTGGCTGAAATTGAATGAAGTGCCATCCAGTTATCCCTAGACTCTGAGAGGGTCTAGTACCCATGGGTGCTAGGCTCACACTGCTCCTCCTGCAGGCGGAAGGGTGTATTTGGGCCACCACTGGGGCGCTACTTCATCTTCTTCATTGATGACCTAAACATGCCAGCCCTGGAGACATACGGCGCCCAGCCACCCATAGAGCTGCTACGCCAGTGGATGGACCATGGCGGCTGGTATGACCGCAAGATTATTGGTGCGTGCCAGCCTGGGCCAGTAGGGAGCGGGCTGTATGTAGCGAGTGGGGGTACAGTTGAACCAGGACAGAACGCCCTACTGCACTTTTAGAAGCCCATAAAAATGCTTCAATTTCTCCTAATACTGGAGAAAATGAAATTTTAGGTCAAATAAATATTTCTATGTCTGTTAACACATTTATATAGCATTACATATTCACTATATAACACATTATCTTTATAATAATACTGTTATGATTTCTAATATATTTTCTTTTCATGGGCAAAGAGCCCACAGAAATTATAATGCAGTTCTGGGCAGTGTCCATCCTGATTTCCTCCCCACTCAGGAGCCTTCAAGAACCTGGTGGACATCAACTTTGTCTGTGCCATGGGCCCCCCAGGGGGAGGTAGGAATGCCATCACCCCAAGACTGACTCGTCACTTCAACTATTTGTCCTTCATTGAGATGGATGAGGTCAGCAAAAAACACATCTTCTCCACCATCCTGAGATGTTGGATGGGTGAGTACCGCATGGAGGCAGGAGAGGCCACGGGCAAAATCAGAGACCCCAGCTACAGCAGGGCAGCCAGACAGGAGCAAGTGGCTGAACTACAGCTGTAACCCTAGCTTCTCCCCTTACTCAGCTGGCAAGCTCATGAACCTCTCTGGGGCTCAGTTTCTTCTTCTGTGTAACAGGTGCTAATATTAGGATGCACCACTCCAAGTCTTGATGTTAAGTAAGATATGGCATACGGAACGCCTAGAATCAAGTCTATAGATAAAGAAGATATATTTCCGCAGGTGTGCGTTTACCCCATAAACAGTCACACACACATTAGGTGCGCCTAGCCATTAGAGTGCAATGATGCTGCTTTCGTAGACCTGAAAAGGCAAGCAAGATAAATTAGTCCTCCCCTTCCTGAGGCTTAGGAAGTGCCCACCCAGGTCTCTGTTCCCAGCAGCCCACCTTGCACCTGCATCAGCACTCTCTGCCCTTGGAACTTTGCTTGGCACTGTGCCAGGTGAAGAGTAACAGAGGTCAAATCTTCCTTCCTGTGGCCTGACCCACCTGCCAGGGCCCCAGACGTTCCTTCATGTGTTGTTGAGTTTCTCTGAGGAAGGGCAGGAGGTAGATGCTCGAGGAGCTTCTCAGCTGGGCATAGCTGGTCAAGGTGGACAGCAAGAGGTCATCTAACTGAGCTCTGTGTCTCCCTCAACCCTCCAGATGGACTCCTTGGAGAAAGAAGTTACCGAGAGCCTGTACGTAAGTATGACCTGGGCAGGAATCTGGAACAACCTGGGAGGAAAGGAATCCTGGTCCCCTGGGTGCATCAGACTAGAGTTGTGCTTAGGTGTGCTGAGGCTAGGGAAAGGGGCCACAGCAAGCCCTCTTGGGACACACATGGGCTGGAAAACAAGTCGGCACCAGCACTGAGTTCTCTCCTAGGCTCCTGTACCCACTCTTAGAGCCAGTCTGTCCCTTGGTGCCTGGGTCAGGGTCACACTGATAGTAGACATTGTAGGAAATACAAGGTAACTGGATAAGGAAGAGAACCCAACAAATCCTCCCTCTATGAAGATCATGGCTCAAAAGAGCTGGCCTTCTCTGAGGAGCGGGTGTGAGCCGGGGAACCAGGAGGCAGCATCTCTCTAAATCTGTCAGTCATCACCACGTCAGGCTCTGTCCTCTCCTCATGCCCGCTTCTTCTGTTCCCTCTCCCAGCTGGAAGAGCATCAGACTCCCCCTTTTGGGCCTCCACACCTCTGTCTCCAGGCATGGCCCTGTCTTCTAGTCTTAACTGGGAAGGTACTTCCTGCTCCAGGGCAGGCCAGGCTCATGCTCGTGAGCCTGCTAGAGAATGGGGTCCTTGTCTCCCCAAACATCAGTGCTCCTGCTCCACAGGGCCACTCCATCTGCATATAATACAGAAAGCCCCTGCTCTCCTCACTCCACTCACCTTGATAGCAAAACTCCTTACAAATGGCACAAATCTCACCCCTTAAGTTGCACCTCCCCCACCTTGTTGCCAGTGGCCTCATATGGCCATATCAGTGGTCAGTTATTAGTCTTCATTGGCCCTACACATGGCTCCTCCTTCCAAACACTCCTCCCATCCTGGGTGAATTAGCTTGATTCTTGATAAAAACAACTTAGGAGCCAGGGAATGGGGATGTAAGTGAAGGGCTTGCAGAGCAGAAGAGTCCTCCTATGAGGTGGGAGCCTCAGGAAGGCCTTGCAGAAGATCAAGCATGTGAGAAGGGGCTAAGAGGTGAGTGGAATCCAAGCCTGAGCTGGGGAAAGGGCATTGGGGAGAACTCCACAGGAGCCAAAGCAACAAGAGGAGGACCTGAGGAGACTGCACGGGAGCTTGCTGCCTGTGTGACTAAAGCCACTCTCACGTCCCCACAGCTGGGTCCCCCAACATCACCCAATTCAATGAGCCCCTCGTGGAAGCCACCATCAAAGTGTATGCCACTATCACCTCCCAGCTGCTTCCCACTCCAGCCAAGTCCCACTATACCTTCAACCTAAGGGACCTCTCCAAGGTCTTCCAGGGCATTCTCATGGCTGACCCAGCCAAAGTTGAGGTGAGGATCTGGCAGGCCTTCTCCCCGATGCCCTCACTTGCCCTTTCACCCTCCCCTCCCGGGTCCCTCTCCACTTTGTGCCTTCCTGCCTCAATACTCCCTAGTCTCCAGTCAGGTTCCTGGGGAGACTAAGACATACAGGTGTCAGGCCCCTAAGAGCCTGGCCTTTGTGCCACTGGGCCCATCTTGTGAGTCAAAATCATGCCAAAAATAGTGGCCACGGTGTGTGTCATACATAAGAGAGAGACAGGGGATGACAGGGAAGCAACAGTGTCTGTAGTGGAGGCCTTGGATTATACACAAGAGGGAGTCAGAGAAGACAAGAGAACAGTAGTGTTTCTAGTGGAGGTCCTGTATGTGAGAAGACTTGGGTTGGGAATGAATAGGGTGTTTTGAGAACCAAATATGCCTTGACAGAAGGACCAAGAAGTGGAGTGGGTAGTGGGATGCTAGGTACACAGGAAAACAATGTAGCCAGACTGTGCAGCCTGCGGACTCTAGCAAGAAGGGTGATGGGGAACCTCGTGGTACCACTAACTAGACAGCCAGTGTACAGACAGCCCAGGGGAGTGGTGTGGACAGGACAGAAGTCAGCCCTGGTATGGCCAGGCTCATAGCCAGTGAGTCGAGTGAAAAGCCTGGCTCTTCTTGAGGGTAACCCTATCATTCTAGGACAAGAAGGGGAGCTAGAAGAGGGGAAGCAGGGCCAGTACAAGTGGGGCAGATTCAGTGATGGCAGAGCTTGCCAAGTTATACTTCAGTGTCTGGACAGTGTGAGGAAAAGATGACCTAATTCCAGGCCTGGGGTTGGAAGTTAAAAGAGATGGAAGTGAGGGCCACTCCTGACTACCTAGTGGTGCTGGATGCCTGGTGGCCACTGCAGTGGGCTAAAGAGAGCCAGGCAGCACTTAGCAGTTCACTCAGCCCTCAGTCAGCCAACAGGCACACCTCCCAGCAAACCGTGCATGTAGTCCTGGCTCTGGGTCAAGGGAGGAGAGCTGATCCCAGGAGCTGCGGTTTCTTCTCTCCCCACCACTTTCCACCCCTGATGCTTAGAGAAGCAGTTAAGGGCCTGGGGCAAGGCTGGCGCTGATGCCAGCTGCCCACAGGACCAGGTGCAGCTGCTTCAACTGTGGTACCACGAGAACTGCCGCGTGTTTCGTGACCGACTGGTGAATGAGGAGGACCGCAGCTGGTTTGATGAACTCCTTGAAAGCCACATAGAGCCATGGGAGGTATCCCTCAGCAAAGTCTGCCCCTTCCAGCCCATTCTTTATGGGGACTTCATGGCACCTGGCTCAGACGTGAAGTCCTATGAGCTTATCACCAGTGAGACCAAGGTGAGCTGGTGTCTTACCCTTCTGGGTCCTCTTCAGTCTACTTTCTGGGATCCAAGGGACCCAGGTTCAAGGCCTAATGATTCTGCAAGTCTCTCTGTTGATGAAAGGAAGACTTAAGTCCCTTCCCCATCACCACTAATAGGCTACAACATTAGTCAGGACATTCAGGCAAGTTTTTAGCCTCGCTGAGTCTCCACACCCACCCCATCTTCTTTCCCACCCCACCCCTCACACACACCCACAGGTTCATCTGAGTGGCCTGTCTCTGAGAACAAGCCTAGGGTTCAGTTGAGATAGACCCTACAAACAGTGGTACATCAGGCCCATTTGTGGGGCTGTCATTCCCAGCACAGAAAAGCAGAGGGACTCTGGGGCCATAGCTCAGTTAGGACCCCAGGAAGAAGGGTAGAGGCCACCATCAATGACCTCAGAGCTTTGTGGCTGTGGCTGCAATGAGCCCCCTGACAGTTTTATTCACCTACACACTCCTAGTGTTCCTAACAGGTGTTTTAACACCGGGGTCCAAGGGTCACTACAACCTGGCAAATCCCTTGAGGCCTGGTGTGTCTCATGGGTCAGGACTCTTGCAGGCAGACCACCAGCGTCCCTCCATAAGCAGGAGGAACAGAGCTGGCTGCAGTGAGTGAGCCCCTGTCAAGGAGGGCCTGGAACTCATGTAACCCATAAAGCACACGAATAAAGTCACCACAAAAGCAATGGCAGGACCTTCTTATGAGGATCTGCCTCAAACTGCCCAAGTTGGAGCTGGCTGGGGCCAGAGAAGGGAGCAGTAGGTGCCTGAGTGAAAGCCAGAAGCGGATGCCAGAGACCTTACTTACAGGACTAAAGCGTTTTTTGAATTTTACAGTATGAGGAGATATTGTAGTATGTCCACAACTGCGGGGGGTGATGGAGTTAATGAGAGTATGAGGACTTGGCTAGGAGCAGACCTAGCTTGTGCATGGGACTCTTTTCAGCACGTTACATAGCAACCTAAGCCAGCTTACCAGCCCCTGAGAATGGCCGAGACCCCCGAGGAAAACCTGCAGCTGGGCAGCTCACACTCCCAGTTTCTGGGTCTGGACAGAAAAGGGGGGTGGGGAACTGGGAGAGTTCACCATGGGCAGGGCCCACCGTTCCCACGCTCCTACTTGTAGATGATGCACGTGATTCAGGAGTACATGGAGGACTACAACCAGATAAACACAGCCAAGCTGAAGCTGGTCCTCTTTGTGGATGCCATGAGCCACATCTGCCGCATCAGCCGCATCCTGCGCCAGGCGCTGGGCAATGCGCTCCTCCTGGGTGTAGGTGGCAGTGGCCGCAGCTCCCTCACCCGGCTCGCCTCACACATGTAAGGGGGAATGGTGGGCAGTGAGCGGCAAGTGGCAGGCTGAGTGTGATGCTTTTCCACCCTCGCAGAACCCTGGGTTAGCCTCACGGGGGAGCTGGGCATGAAAAGCTGGCAATGGGACCTGGGCCCAGAGGCGAGGCAGGGGTGGGACCCTCCATGGCTGTGGGGAAGAAGGCTAGAGGCAGGCACCCAAAGAGTTGGCTAGGAGAGGTGTCCATGGGCCTGCTGCCAGAATCGGAGCTGAGAAGGTGGAAGGGCAGGAGCTCCAAGTAAAGGATCCACATCAGCGAACGTCAGGGGGCAAGAGAACTGGTTCCAGGCCTAGAGTGTGTGCAAGTCCTCCTGAGGTGGGAGGCGTCTATGGGCCCTGGGCGTTGCATCTGCACCCACAGGACTGGGAAGTGTAAGCCCCGCCCCTGTCGGTGCCCGGCCCCAGGCCTGAGCCCAGCTCTGCCCCCAGGGCTGAGTACGAGTGCTTCCAGATCGAGCTGTCCAAGAACTACGGCATGTCTGAGTGGCGTGAAGATGTCAAGAAGGTTCTGCTCAAGGCCGGCCTGCAGAACCTGCCCATCACCTTCCTGTTCTCAGACACCCAGGTGCCACCACATAGCAGTAGGCAGGGCTCAGGGTGGGCTACACACAGCACTGGCCCCAGGTAGCACCCTGGAAGTGGCCATTCAAATATGCACAGCTCCCTGGAGTCCGTCAAAACCAGGTAGAGTCGCACATGAATTAGTCACGTGTATGGGGCCAAACACACCTTTCAGCTTTCAGGAATAATGAGACTAAAATCACTACTCAGGCTCCAAGAGCAAAGCATGTTCTTGAGACAATAGCACACCAAGGGCTTCCAACCTTAAGGACCACAGAATATCTGGCCTTTATCCCCATAAGGCCTCCCTCTCTCTCCCTCCCTTCCTCCCTCCCTCCCTCTCTCTCTCTCTTTCACACATACACACACACACACCAGTCCTCTGAATGAAGGCGAAGCCATTGCACTGAGGCCACAAAACAACTGTGCAGCACTTAAACCTGGATGGTGACCCCCAAGAATCTAAGCTAAGGCCCTAGATGGTGCCTCAAATCTAGATAAGGACCCCTTGGCTCCCAGAACTGCCCCACCCCTCCAGTAGTCACTGAGTCAGTCCAGTGCTGTGAGTAAACTATGGCCTGGAGGCAGTCTCAAAGATGGCAAGGAGCCAGAGAGATGGCTCAGTATTAAGGTGCTTGCCTGCAAAGCCTAAGGACCCAGGTTCAATTCTACAGTACCCATGGAAAGCCAGATGCACATGGTAGCACATGTGTCTGGAGTTCGTTTGCAGTTCTCTCTCTCTCTCTCTCCCTCTCTCTCTCTCTCTCTCTCTCTCTCTTTCCCTCAAATAAATAAAAAGAGAGAGCAGGAATATGTAACATACCCCTACCCTGAAACCAGGGCTGCACCACAGCTCAGAGATTATGTTCAGAGCCCTCACAGTGGGGCAGACCTGGGTACAAGTCCTGGGCTATGATTTATAGGACCACTTTTGTAGTTACTTGAGTGACCACAGGATTCTCTGACCAGTTCTATAAATGGCTGTGTTGTGAAGGTCCATGGAGACTGCCTGTTCCTGGCCTCCAACAGATGAATGAACCCTCACAAAAGCTTAGCTCCCCACCCCTTGTCCTTCTCCAGATCAAGAATGAGTCCTTCCTGGAGGACATCAACAATGTCTTGAACTCGGGTGACATCCCCAACCTCTACAATGCTGAAGAACAGGACCAGATTATCAACACCATGCGGCCCTACATCCAAGAGCAGGGACTGCAGCCCACCAAGGCCAATCTCATGGCTGCCTACACAGGGCGTGTGCGTAGCAACATCCACATGGTGCTGTGCATGAGGTATTGGCAGCCATTGCCAGGCCAAGCTGGGGCCCCAGGGATGCTAGAAGCATGCCTGAGATGAGACATGTCCCCAGCCCTACCCACCATGCCACTGCAACCAAGCGACTGAATAGTTGCCATGCCACAGGGCTATGGGAGGGCTCTGGGTCCTAGCATCCTCAGTGAGTATACCTGGGCCTCATGTAGACCCCTGTCCTCCAGCCCAATTGGAGAGATCTTCCGAGCTCGCCTGAGGCAGTTCCCCTCCCTCGTCAACTGCTGCACCATTGACTGGTTTAACGAGTGGCCAGCCGAAGCCCTGCAGTCTGTGGCCACCATGTTCCTGAACGAGATCCCAGAACTGGAGTCTTCCTCTGAAATAATCGAAGGACTGGTAAGTGTCTTCAGTTAGCTCTCAGGGAGAGCTGTTTTGCTATGAGCATGGGCTCAGGGTCACTGAGGCTTGGGTAGGAGCTCACCATCAGTGACAAATGTTTGGTGAGATAGCTTTATCCTGTCTATGCCTCAGTTTCTCCACCTGTGAAGGGGCAGTGACACTGGCCATTCAGTGGCAAGGAATGATCTACATACACATGGCCACTATCTCCCTATTGCCTGAAGGTTTCATGCCAGGTTTCTTCCAAGAGCCCCTGACATCTCTCTGAATGAGGCAGACAGGATGGGCCAGTGTCAGAAAGTGATGTCCTCTAGCATGAATCCGACACTTCCCTGCCCCACTCTGCTCAGGCCTTGTATATATCCTCTCCCTAGACCCAGTCTCTGTGTGGTGGGGGGATAGTACCTCAAGACTGTCAGAGAGAAGCAGTTTAGGGGACCTGTGACAAGGAAACAGGGTCACAGCTGGGAAACAGCTGTATCTTGACTCATCTTGACTTCTGTGGGCCTTGGGCTTTTCGTCTGCAGAAGAGGTAACCTTGCCAGGTATGGTAGCACATGCCTTTAATCCCAGTACTTGGGAGGCAGAGGTAGGAGGATTGCTGTGAGTTCAAGGCCACCCTAAGACTACATAGTGGATTCCAGGTAAGCCTGAGCTACAGTGAGATCCTACATCGAAAAACCAAAAAAAAAAAAAAAAGACCTGACCTTGATGTTAGGGAGCAGTGAGCCCGAGTTATGGAGACTGTGCCATGGCCTCTCGTCACAACCAGGCTGCAGTGTCTTTGTGGGTGCCCGGTGTCTGGTCTTTGCTAGGCGTGCCACAAGACCAGCATCTGTGTTCTTCCTCCTCATAGATTCAGATTTGTGTATACATCCACCAGTCAGTTGCCAAGAAGTGTATCGAGTACCTGGCAGAGCTAGCCCGCCACAACTATGTCACCCCCAAGAGCTACTTGGAGCTACTCAATATTTTCTCCATCCTCATTGAGCGTAAAAAACAGGAACTGAAAACTGCCAAAAATCGCATGAAGAGTGGTCTTGACAAGGTAGTCCTGGGAGAGGCCTTGTGGACAGGAGCTGGCTACCTGTGGTTCTGCCTGCTGGGAGGAAACGTTCTTAGATGCCATGGGGAACTAGCATTTCACCCTGCAGCCGGGGGTGCTGAAAAGAATGACTTCCTCCCTTAGTGGAAGAATAAAAGTTAGCCATCAAAGAAGGGTACCCCAGAGATCCTCAAGAGACTAGGCCTCCTCCTTCTCTGTTGTCCACTGAGCAACCTGGGAGGCACAGATGAGGGCAGCCCAAAAGGGCCCTTTCCTCAGCGCCCTACAGGCGTTGCCTCCCTCTAGTCCCTGACCTATCTGTTTTATTCTCTGGGACTCCCAACCCCCAGCTGCTACGCACTTCTGAGGATGTGGCCAAGATGCAGGAGGAGCTGGAGGTTATGCGTCCCCTGCTGGAGGAGGCTGCCAAGGACACCATGCTCACTATGGACCAAATCAAGGTGGGGCTGCTCTAAGACCCTTTCCTAGGTGGCAGATATCTGAGGATGCTCAGCATCTCCAGACTTCAAATCTCTACTTACCTGGGCCTCACTAGCCTCTGTGTGCCTCACTTCCCTCTTTCAGCAATCATTCATTCATTTGACAAATGTTTGGGCAGAACTACTTTTAAGCCAGGCACTTGCTAGCCAGGGGATCCATGAAGAGCAAGACAGATAATTCAAAGAGCCCAATCGCCAACAGTCATAAGCCAGACTAAGTGGCAGGATGGATGCAAGCACGTATTCAGCTTCTTTTTGATATTTTTATTGATTTATTTGAGAGAGAAAGAGACAGACAGAAAGAGAATGATTATGGGCATACGAGGGCCTTGTGCCACTGCAAACAGAGTGCAAACGCACGCACCGCTTTATGTGTCTGGCTTTACATGGGTCCTGGGGAATCAAACCCAGGCTGTCAGGCTTTGCAAGCAAGAGATTTTAATTGCTGAGACATCGCTCCAGCTTGAGGACCCACCCATGAGAGCCTTGTCCTTCCAGCATACACCCCAGAGTTGCATGTTCATTATGACAGCTTTTGGCAGAAGTAGTCAAGAGTCCTGGTTTCCAGGGTCAGGGCATTGCAAATGTCCCTAGACAAAATGGAGAGGAACACCTCTGTGCCATGCACAGGTGGCCATGTGGATTTGGGGCTCTGTCCTGTTGGGTAGGAATGCTCGAACCTGGAAGCCGTGTGGTGGGAACTCGGGATATGGAGGGAGCTTCTGGTCTGTGGCCTGTTACAACTGGGAGAGCCCTTAAAGAATGGAAGATCCCAACCTTCATCTCCTTCCTTCTGAGGAGACGGAGGTTCAGAAGGGACAAGGGAAGATGGCTCCCTGTCTCTGCCACTGGCCACCAGCTGTGCCCTCCCCATCTCCGATCCCCAGGTGGACACGACGATAGCCGAGGAGACCCGAAAGTCAGTGCAGGCAGAAGAGAACAAGGCCAATGAGAAGGCCAGGAAGGCTCAAGCTATTGCTGATGATGCTCAAAAAGATCTGGATGAGGCCCTGCCAGCCCTGGACGCAGCCCTGGCAAGCCTGCGTAATCTCAACAAGAACGATGTGACAGAGGTGGGCAGCTCGGCTCATCCTGGCACTCACTCATGTTTCTTTCTGGTGTCTACTTGTGTCCTAGACCCTCCCTCTGCCCATATTTATTGACCATATGCCAAGACGTGAGAGTAGAACTAGGGTTAGACCCTAGCTCCCTGCCCACCCTCCTTGTGCCAGTCCCCAAGGAGCCCTAAGAAGGTTAAGGCCCAACCTCAGAGATAGTGAAGATGCCCTGAGTCCTGTGGCAGTAAGAACGTGGTTGAGCCAAGCATGGTAATGCACACCATTATTCCCAACACTTGGGAGGCTGAGGTAGAAGGATCACCATGAGTTCAAGGGCAGCCAGGGTTAGAGTGAGACCCTGCCTCGAAAAAGAGAAAACCTTGGTTGACAGGGCCCACCCTTCCTAAGAACAGACACTCAGTGATGGACCTCACGGCCTGGCCCACAGGTGCGCGCCATGCAGCGCCCTCCCCCGGGTGTGAAACTGGTCATCGAAGCCGTGTGCATCATGAAGGGCATCAAGCCCAAGAAGGTGCCTGGAGAGAAGCCAGGCTCCAAGGTGGATGATTACTGGGAACCAGGCAAGGGCTTGCTGCAGGACCCAGGTCGCTTCCTCGAGAGCCTGTTCAAGTTTGACAAAGTAAGCATGCAGGCACTGGGCCAGCTGGTGATGAAGGGTAGGACCCAGCGGCACGGTTGCTGGGGAGGCGCCTGCCGCAGCCCATGGGCAGGTGCAGTGGTTCCCGTCCTACCATCAACAGAAGCACGCGCGGCCCTGTGGGGACCATGAGGCACAGGCCTGACCCAAGGAGCTTTCTGGTAGGATGATAGCGCCCCCACAGGCGAGAGTTGAGGAAAACAGGGCCAGGATAATTTCCTATGCCCACAAGATGCCACCCACAATCACTCCAAGGCTACGCAGCCTGGAGAGTCTCACACTGGCCTTGGCCAAGATGCCCACCTTGCATTCTTTACCTCATTCAGCCTTAGTCCCTGAGGTGGAGCTTCCCCCGAGTGTGTCTTGGATTTCTTTTTTTGTCAGTTTATCCATCTGGGGTTCTCAGTGTCTGCAGACATACATTTCTGGGATTGTACGTCATGTTTAAGTCAGCCTGATGCCCGCAGCCCCTTCAGGTGACCCCTCTCCATCCCAGAAGTTGGACGAGAGGCAGATGCCTGTCCCCCATGGGCCACTTCTGTCAACATGTGTCAGTGTCAGGAGCTAGACACCTCCCCCTGATGAGCTGAGAGTGGGAACAGTGGCTGGTCTCAGAAGCCTCTGAACCCCTCTGCGCTTCCCTATCTCCTGCTCCTTGTAGTTAACTAGTAACACCCTTCTGAGGAGCCACTCCAGCCAGGAGGGCTCAGGGCCTGTGCTCAGGCTCCCCCAGGCCCTCCTCAGCTGTGACCTCTGGGAGCTTGCTAGCAGTGCAGCTTCTCAGGCCTTTCACTTACAGCAGGGTTGGACTCTGTGGTAGAGAGGACCTGGGGGCGTGGTAGACTGTCACACAGCACAGAAGCAGAATCAGGGTACCCCCCGCCAGAGGCCACAAATACCTAACCCCATCGGAAAGCAGTGTGCAGAGAGCCATGGTTCCTACCCCAGGACAACATTGGCGAGGCAGTGATCAAAGCCATCCAGCCATACATCGACAATGAGGAGTTCCAGCCAGCTGCTATCGCCAAGGTGTCCAAGGCCTGCACATCTATCTGCCAGTGGGTGCGCGCCATGCACAAGTACCACTTCGTGGCCAAAGCTGTGGAGCCCAAGCGGGTGAGGACTGGTAGAGCTGGTGGGAGCAAGCTTCCTTCCCCAAGTACTGGCTGCAAGCTGGACCTCCTTCTGCCTGCAGCAAGCCCTGCGAGAGGCCCAGGACGACCTGGAGGTGACACAGAGGATCTTGGAGGAGGCAAAGCAGCACCTGCAGGAGGTGGAGGACGGCATCACCACGATGCAGGCCAAGTACCGGGAGTGCATCGCCAAGAAGGAGGAGCTGGAGCTGAAGTGCCAGCAGTGTGAGCAGCGCCTGGGCCGCGCTGACAAGGTGGGCCCTCTCCACAGGCCCCGCAGGCAGGCCGCCCAAAGGAATGAAGGAAGGGGGTGGTTCTGGGCTGGCTCTCCATACCCCTCCATAACAACCTCAAGGGTCCCTAGTGGGCAGGACCAGCCCCAGCCCCCAGCCCGGCCTCCCAGAGCCCACTCCATGAGCCTACCCCTACAGCTCATCAACGGGCTGTCCGATGAGAAAGTGCGCTGGCAGGAGACAGTGGAGAACCTGGAGAACATGCTTGACAACATCTCCGGTGACGTGTTGCTGGCGTCAGGCTTTGTAGCCTACCTGGGGCCCCTTCACAGTAAGTGTCTCCCACACCGCTCCCAACCACTTCACCCCACAGAGGGCCTTCCTGGAGGCCTCCCCTCCTCAAGGGCATCCTGCAGGGCACTTCCTCTGTCCCTCCCTCCCTCCCTCCTCCAGTAAGCATGCCTCAGGTCCTCAGTGATCAGGTTGAGGAAGGCAGTGCACACAGCAGTGACCTGACAGCCCAGAAGAGTCACACTTGGGAGTATATGAGAGCTGATACTTATGCACTTGTGCAGACACATCTCTAAATGTCTCCTTATGTATCCTGTTTAATCCCTACAGCCATCCTACAGGCAAACATTGTTACATGATCCTTGTTTCACAGACCAGGGCCTGAGGGTCATAGACTAGGCAGTTCAACTGAAGTGGCAGTAAGAGTACAGGCATCTGGCTCCACATATGAGCTGTGACTAATGTGTGCAGCCACCAAACGGATGTGTGGCAGGAGGTGGAAAGGGCACTGCACGGACCTGGTGTGGTGGCCTTAAGTCTTGCATCTCTCCAGGGCCAGTACCGCACAGCACTCTATGACCAGTGGGTCGCCCAGCTCACCATCCACCATGTTCCACACACCTTGAAGCCCACACTAATCGGGACACTGGGAAACCCCGTGAAGATCCGCTCGTGGCAGGTACCTACTCCAGAAACAGGAGAGACCAAGATGTACTGCAGTGTGGTCCAGGCTGTGCTCAGAGCTTCCTGCCTCTTTGCTGCCCATTTCTTTCTGCAGAGTAGCTTACAAATGGCTTCCCTAAACCCTGCTGGGCATAGCTAGAGGGTATGAAAGGAGGGAGCTGGGTGAGCTTGGCACAGATGCTAGATAAATGTGGAAAGAGGGCTTAGAGGGGTTCCTCTAAGAATATGAATTAGGAGGGCTGGAGAGATGGCACACCACTTACGGCACTTGCTTGCAAAGCCTGAAGACCTGGGTTCAGTTTGCTAGGACCCACATTAAAGCCAGTTGCACAAAGCGGTGCATTCATCTAGAGTTTGTTTACAGTAGCTGGAGGCCCGGGCATGCTCATTTTCTCTCCCCCCCCCCACACACACACTTGATCTTAGCCAAAAGGCCAAGAAACAACCCCCCAAACTCTTCTTGCAAATAAATAAATTTTTTTTAGTTATTAAGCTGAGCATGGTGGCACACACCTTTAATCCCAGTGCTCAGGGAAGCTGAGGTAGGAGGATCACCATAACTTCACGGGCAATCTGAGACCACATAGTGAATTCCAGGTCAGCCTGGGCTACAGTGAGACCCTACCTTGTGAAACCAAAAAAAAAAAAAAAAATTAAAATAAGATGATGTAGGGGAGAGAACCAGTGTCCAGAGTGAAGGCTAGGCAAGGTTTCCTAAAGAAGTCATGTCTAAGCAAGGTTCCAAAGGTTAAGGAGAGAATGGAGATGATAGGCAGAGGCCCATGCATTAGGGGTACTGTCAAGGTAGTGTCACCAAGCAAGGACTCAGTAAGCAGAAGTGCCCAGCAGAAGACAGCATCAGAATCCCATCCAGGTGCAAGAAGGAGGCACAAGACCTTACCCACACTGCCACCTGCTCCTCCATCCAAAGGGTGCTGAAGCATGAGTTTGGAAGTAGCTAATGCCCAGATGTCCCTGGTCAGAGGAGAGCCCTGACCTAGCATGGCACATGCCCACAGATCGCGGGCCTCCCCAATGACACGCTGTCAGTGGAGAATGGGGTTATCAACCAGTACTCCCAACGCTGGACCCACTTCATCGACCCCCAGGGTCAGGCCAACAAATGGATCAAGAACATGGTAAGCCTGCCAGTGCTGCCCCTACCGTGGCCAGCTTCAGATGTCAGGGAGCGGCTGGCCTCAAGATGCTCTCAGCTCCCACAGTACCCTCTCCCTACAGGAGAAGGACAATGGGCTGGATGTGTTCAAGCTGAGTGACCGTGACTTCCTACGCAGCATGGAGAATGCCATACGCTTTGGCAAGCCATGCCTTCTGGAAAATGTAGGGGAGGAGCTGGACCCAGCCTTGGAGCCTGTGTTGCTCAAGCAGGTGGGCCTGTCAGGGAACGGGGTAGCCACGGGCTATGGGCGTGGACAGGGAGCTGTTCAAACAACCCTAAGCCCTTCCTGCCCACCAGACTTACAAGCAGCAGGGGAACACGGTGCTGAAGTTGGGAGACACAGTGATCCCCTACCATGAAGACTTCAGGATGTATATCACCACCAAGCTGCCCAACCCACACTACACACCTGAGGTCTCCACCAAGCTCACGCTTATCAACTTCACGCTGTCACCCAGGTAAACCTTCAGCCCAGGGACCCTACACATCAGTTGCCCCCCCCCTTTTTTAACAGCTATCCTTTAGCCATTCTTGAGTTGAAGGGATGTCTTTTCCTGTCCAGCAGCTTGCACCCAGCCACTCTGCATCCCAGAGCTTTCTGGTCCATCCATGGTCTCCTCTTAACCTACCTCTTCATCCACCTCAGAACCCTCCCCCCCCACACACACACACAGGTCTGCTCCATGCTAAGGCCACCATTTCAGTGGCCACAAGCGAGGAAGAGAGGAGACACATATGCTTGAAATGTCCCACTGTGTCACTCACAGCTCCTTCCTGCTAAAGAATTGCTCAGAGACCTCAGCATCTAGCTGACCAGCCCTTGCTTGAATTCCAGGCTGCCATCCAAGGTCTCATTGAGACCCTGTGTTGTGAAGGCAGACCCTGCACCAGCTCTACAGCTTAAGGCAGAGACCAGGCCTCCCAGACTGACACTAGCGAGGAACATAGGCCCTTGATACATAAGTGTGCAGGCTCAACATGGGCCCCTAAGGTTCCCCAGGTATTGCAAACAGGGTGTCTCCCACCCTGGCAGTGGACTAGAGGACCAGCTACTGGGTCAGGTCGTGGCTGAGGAACGACCAGACCTGGAAGAAGCTAAGAACCAGCTGATTGTCAGTAATGCCAAGATGCGTCAGGAGCTGAAGGACATTGAGGACCAGATCCTGCACCGCCTCAGCTCCTCGGAGGGCAACCCCGTGGATGACATGGAGCTCATCAAGGTGCTGGAGGCTTCCAAGATGAAGGCTGCCGAGATCCAGGTTGGTCATACGTGCCCCTATCTGCTTCAAGGCCTGCTCTCCTCCACCTGTGCCCGAACTCTTCCACCACCCTGGCTCTGACACTGCTCCACGGTCTGCTCTTCCAGACCAAAGTCAGGATTGCAGAGCAGACAGAGAAGGACATTGACCTCACACGCATGGAGTACATACCTGTGGCTGTCCGCACCCAGATCCTCTTCTTCTGTGTGTCTGACCTGGCCAACGTGGACCCCATGTACCAGTATTCCCTCGAGTGGTTCCTCAACATCTTCCTCTCTGGCATCGCCAACTCCGAGAGGGCAGGTAGCCCTGGCACATAGGCACAACACACCCACTCGGGCATGGATGGAACACACGTGGGCACATCTCCACATGGGGCACACACATGAACTCACATGTAGGTTCATTGGCACATAGTCTCACATCAGATTCATGATGCCTAACAACACACTCCTACACTCCTCAGAGCCCTCAGAACACCAGCTGTCTGCTTTGATGGCTGCTGGGAAACTGGGTAGGCTGAGCTAGACCCCAGATCTTCTCCTCCCCTCTTCCTGTGCCCACTATCACCTTTCCACTCTGCAGACAACCTGAAGAAGCGGATCACCAATATCAACCGATACCTGACCTACAGTCTCTACAGCAACGTGTGCCGCAGCCTCTTTGAGAAGCACAAGCTGATGTTTGCCTTCCTGCTGTGCGTCCGCATCATGATGAATGAGGACAAGATCAATCAGGTGCAGGAGCAGGAGGATGGGGGGGTGGGGGCTCTCCTAGTGGTTACTCTACTGCAGGCCTGTGAGGACAGAGTGGATGGCAAGGAAAAGCCAGACACACGGCACAGCACAGGCAAAGGGACAGAGGCCTGTGGAAACACAGTTCCCTGGTTAAACACAGCAGGAGACATTGAGTTAATATAGCTCAACTGATGCTGTGAGCAGTTCTGAGGCTTGAATATGCTGCCAGTTTGGCCCAGGGACAGAATTTTCTAAGCTTTTCACACCTATTTTTGCCCATATCTAAAAGGGCAGAGCAGGGATAATAACCAAATTGTATGTTACTTTTTTAATAAAATTTTTTAAACATTTTTATTTATTTATTTATTTATTTATTTGAGGGAGAGAAAGATACAGGCAGAGAGAGAATGGGTATGCCAGAGCCTCCAGCCGCTGTAAATAAACTCCAGTTGCAAGTGCCACCTTGTGCATCTGGCTTACGTGGGTCCTGGGAATTGAATTTGGGTCCTTCCGCTTTGCAGGTAATTGCCTTAATCACTGAGCCACCTCTCCAGCCCTATTAGTTACTTTTCTTATTGCTTGGACAAAATACTTAATAAGGGCTGGAGAGATTGCTCAGTGGTTAAGGTATTTGCCTACAAAGCCTAACAACCCAAGTTTGATTCCCCACTACCCACATAAAGCCAGATGCACAAAGTGGTACATGCATATGCAGTGCATTTGCAGCAGCCTGAGACCCTGATGTACCCATTCTCTCTCTCCCTCTCTGTCTCTCTCCCCCGCCCCCAGTGTGCCCAGCATTTGGGAGGCTGAGGTAGGAGGATCACTGTGAGTTCAAGGCCAGCCTAAGACCATATAGTGAATTCCAGGTCAGCTTGGACTATAGCCAGACCCTTCTTCCAAAAAAAACAAATATAAAACAAAACAAAACAAAAAAACTAATAAAAGCAACTTAAGGAAGAATTTATTTTGGCCCACAGTTTGAGGACACATCATGGCAGGGGGATGTGGTGGCAAGAGCTTTAGGCAGCTAGTCCCGTTGCATGCACAGAAGGCAGAAAGAAATGAAAGCTAGCACCAGCTCAGTTTTTTGTTTTTTTGTTTTGTTTTGTTTTGTTTTTTTGAGGTAGGGTTTCACTCTAGTCCAGGATGACCTGGAATTCACTATGTAGTCTCAAGGTGGCCTCAATCTCATGGTGATCCTCCTACCTCTGCCTCCCAAGTGCTGGGATTAAAGGAGTGCATCACCACGCCCGGCTTTTTTTGTTCATTTTTATTTATTTATTTGAGTGAGAGTGAGAGTGAGAGAGAGAGAGAGAGACAGAGAGAATGGGCACGCCAGGGCTTCCAGCCACTGCAAACGAACTCCAGGCGTGTACGCCCCCTTATGCATCTGGCTAACATGGGTCCTGGGGAATAGAGCCTCGAACCAGGGTCCTTAGGCTTCACAGGCAAGCGCTTAACCGCTAAGCCATCTCCCCAGACCAACCCAGCCTTTTTTGAGGTAGGGTCTCCCTCTAGCCCAGGCTGACCTGGAATTCACTATATAGTCTCAGGCTGGTCTCAGACTCACAGTGATCCTCCTACCTCTGCCTCCTGAGTGCTAGGATTAAAGGTGTGTGCCACCATACCTGGCATTTTCTCGTTAAAAAATTTTAATATTTTATTTTTATTTATTTACTTGAGAGAAAGTGAGAGAAAATGGGTGCACCAGGGCTTCCAGCCACTGCAAACAAACTCCAGACACATGTGCCCCACCCCCAGTCTTGTGCATCTGGTTTATGTGGGTCCTAGGGAATTGAACCTGGCTCCTTTAGCTTTGCAGGCAATTGCCTTAACCACTAAGCCATCTCTCCAGCCCACTTTCTCCTTTTTATTCCGTTCAGGACTCCTGCCCATGGAATGGTGCTGCCCACATTTAGGATGTGTCTTAACACATTAATCTAATCTAGAAACTCCCTTAAAAGCATGTAAGATTTGTTTCCATGGTGATTTTAACCCTGTCAAGTTGACTGCCAAAATTAACTATCACACATGCTTGAGAGATGGCCCCAAGTGACCACAGGGCACTCACCTGGCCTGGCCTGTTCCAGGGTGAGTGGCGCTACCTCCTGTCTGGGGGCTCCATCCAGCTCATGAGTGAGAACCCTGCACCAAACTGGCTATCAGATCGAGCCTGGCGAGACATCCTGGCACTTTCCAACTTGCCGGCCTTTGCTTCCTTCTCTTCTGACTTCAAGAATCACCTCTCACAGTTCCGGGTCATCTTTGACAGCCCTGAGCCTCACCGGTGAGCTGAGTCCCAGAGTATGGCAGGAAGTGGGGGACATGAAGATGTGATCCTTGGAAGAGGCCCTCCCAGAGGCTCTCTCTGAGAGACTACCCAGGATTGCCCTAGATCTGTAGCCACAGCTCCTGTGCCCCCATTCCTTGCATTCCACCCTCTCCCTGGCCTCTCATGGGCTGGCTGTCAGGGAGATGTGGGCACTGTTTCAGGGAGCCTTTACCTGGCATCTGGGACAAATACTTGGACCAGTTTCAGAAGCTGCTTGTCCTCCGCTGCCTGCGTGGGGACAAGGTGACCAATGCTATGCAGGACTTTGTGAGCAATAACCTGGAGCCCCGCTTTATTGAGCCCCAGGTAAGCTCTAGTCTCCAGGTAGAGCTAGCACCCTGGGTCTCAGATGGCTGGCTGCCTTGAATAAGCTACCTTGTAGCTTTGGCCAGGTCAGAACCCCTACCCAGTCCTAAAGGATCTGGGAGATTGCAGGCCCCAGAAGAAAGCCTTCCTAGGACGGCTACCAGAGCCCCAGGAGCCACTCCCCCTGCCCTGGACCATCGCTTCTCAGCCTCATGTGCTCACAGTATGTCTCCCATCCTTGTAGACAGCCAACCTGTCTGCAGTATTCAAAGAATCCAACTCCACCACCCCCCTCATCTTTGTGCTGTCCCCTGGCACCGACCCTGCTGCTGACCTCTACAAATTTGCTGAAGAGATGAAGTTCTCCAAGAAGCTCTCGGCCATCTCCCTGGGCCAGGGGCAGGTAAGAGTGAAGGAAAAACAAACAAACCAAATAATGAAGAAGGGGGCAGGCAAAAGAGATAGGCAGTGCCCCCCCACAATACCAAGTGTTCCTTCTCCCACAGGGCCCTCGGGCAGAAGCCATGATGCGCAGTTCCATAGAGAGGGGCAAGTGGGTCTTCTTCCAGAATTGTCACCTGGCACCAAGCTGGATGCCAGCCCTGGAGCGCCTCATCGAGCATATCAACCCTGACAAGGTGTGCCATGCTGCCTGATCCAGACTCATTGGGTCCTCCTCTGTCAAGGGACCAATGAAGCAGGCTTATGGGACACAACCCTACAAAGCATGTGGCTCAACCTCACATATGGCGGGTTTTCAGTAACTGACATGTATACTGTGAGACAGCTATCTTCTCAATAATCCCCAGAGTTTCTGGGTCTCACAGGCTGGTGACTCAATCATGAACTGGTGACCCTGAGACTTACCAACCCCTATTCTTAACCATGTTGTCCATGCAGCCTCCCCTGGCCCACTCAGGCAGAGTAAACTTGACCCCTTAGCAGGAGGGAGCCTGGGCCTAGGTCTTGAAACTCATGAGGCACCATGGCCACCAGGTACACCGGGACTTCCGCCTGTGGCTCACCAGCCTACCCAGCAACAAGTTCCCAGTATCCATCCTGCAAAATGGCTCCAAGATGACCATTGAGCCACCACGTGGTGTCAAAGCCAACCTGCTGAAGTCTTACAACAGCCTCAGCGATGATTTCCTCCACTCCTGTAACAAGGTGAGACTCATCCAAAGCTCCCACCTACTTTCCCTATTCCTGACCCTCAAGCCCATCCATCCTATAGGTGCTAGAGTTCAAGTCCCTGCTCCTGTCTCTGTGCCTGTTTCATGGGAACGCACTGGAACGCCGCAAGTTTGGACCCCTGGGCTTTAACATCCCCTACGAGTTCACAGATGGAGACCTGCGCATCTGCATCAGCCAGCTCAAGATGTTCCTAGATGAGTATGATGACATCCCCTACAAGGTAGGTCAGTGACAAGCTGGGGGCCAGCAGTTTGGGCACCTATGGGGGACCTCACTCACCCATCTCATAGGTTCTCAAGTACACGGCTGGGGAGATCAACTACGGAGGCCGTGTCACTGATGACTGGGACCGCCGATGTGTCATGAACATCCTGGAGGACTTCTACAACCCTGATGTGCTCTCCCCGGAGCACAGTTACAGCGCCTCGGGGGTCTATCATCAGATCCTGCCCACCTATGACCTCAATGTGAGGCCACTTCCAAGGGCCAACAGAAAGGGGCCTACTAGGGAAGGTCCTAGAGTCCCATGGACACCTTGATGCTGGGGAACAGGAGGCCTGGCCCTGCCCTCTAGGCTGCCTTTCTAATGAGAAATCTGCCTAACAATGAGGGGTAGCACAAGTCACATTCTGTAACCCTGCCTCTCCCATTTCCTGTGTATAATCACTCAGTGTGATGACAGTGATGGACCCAGGCTATGGGGAAGGGGGTGTTCCCTGGAGATACTTCTGTACATACTGTACAACAGATACATACTTCTGCTGGAATGTGGGAGGAGAATCCTGAGCCAAGGCTGGTTTGGATAGGTGCCAGTGCAGGGGGACGTGGCAGGAGGCATGTCAGGTGTGGGCAGCAGCACAGAGGAACAGGAGCTGGATGACAATAAGGAGGGGCTAGAACTAGGAGGGAAGCAAGAGCCACAGCACACAGCAGAGGCCACTGCAGTGACAGGAAGACACACTGGGGAGGGAAAAGCAAGGCTTGCAGTTCCACCCTCCTGCCTCCTAGGGCTACCTCTCATACATCAAGGGGCTTCCACTCAACGACATGCCTGAGCTCTTTGGTCTGCATGATAATGCCAATATCACCTTCGCCCAGAATGAAACTTTTGCCCTGCTCAATGCCATAATCCAGCTACAGCCCAAGTCTTCCTCTGTGGGTGACCAGAGCCGGGAGGAGGTAGGTGGGAGCATGCCATACCATCCTGCTTGCCCACTTTGGGTAGGATTCTTCATGTGGAAACTAACAGGAGGCCAAGAGTGGCCAGCCATGTCCCCCAATTTTTTTTAACCCCTGCAGATAGTGGAAGATGTGGCTGAGAACATTTTGCTGCAAGTGCCTGAGCCTGTCAACTTGCCCATGGTCATGGCCAAATACCCTGTGCTGTATGAGGAATCAATGAACACAGTGCTGGTACAGGAGGTCATTAGGTAATTCCGCTGTCAAACTGTACAGTAGAGAATTGACCACAGGAATTACTACTATGGGCCAGCTGTCATATCAAGTGCTGAACATCTATCCTCTAGCTCAATCACATATTCTCATTTTATAGATGAATAAAATGAGGTCCCGAGGTTGTGACTTTCTTAGGTCATATATTTGATAAGGGCCAGAGCTAGGATAATACCCAGGCTGCCAGACCTAGCTCTGAATCTGTATTCAGCCTGTGTTCTATCATTGTCTACAGCCCCAGATGGAAGTCACACAACCTCAGCCCACTCCTACTTCCTTGCCACTGACCCCATAGGTACAACCGGCTGCTACAGGTGATCACACAGACACTAAGAGACTTGCTCAAGGCACTGAAGGGGCTAGTGGTGATGTCCTTGCAGCTGGAGCTGATGGCTACCAGCCTATACAACAACACTGTGCCTGAGCTCTGGAATGCCAAGGCCTACCCGTCACTCAAGCCACTGGCCTCATGGATCATGGATCTGCTAGAGCGCCTGGACTTCGTGGAGACCTGGATCCAAGAGGGCATTCCGTCTGTCTTCTGGATCAGTGGTTTCTTCTTCCCGCAGGCTTTCCTCACAGGCACACTGCAGAACTTTGCCCGGAAGTTCGTCATCTCAATCGACACGATCAGCTTTGATTTCAAGGTCTGGGCACAGTCAGGTCAGGTCAGGTAACAGGCGGGGTTAAGATTGGGCAAAAGGGGCATTGTGATAATTGCTTGGACAATGGGGCAGCCACGAGCAGGAGAGTGGGAAGATCTGGCCCAGGACAGGCCAGGAGCCCCAGAGAAATTCACAGGGGTAAGGTGCAGACTGCAGGCCACTGGCTAAAATGGAAGGTAAGTGATGGGCAGGCAGCAGCTCTCAACAGGGAGTTTGTGCCTCCTGACCAAAATCATAACCTGGATGCCAGTGCAGGTGTGTCTGTGTGCCCACTACAGGTCATGGCCCAGTCAACATCAGAACTCAACCAAAGGCCTGATGTAGGGTGTTATATCCATGGACTGTTCCTGGAAGGTGCCCGCTGGGACCCAGTAGACTTCCAGCTGGCTGAGTCTCGACCCAAGGAGCTGTACACAGAGATGGCTGTCATCTGGCTCTTGCCAGTACCCAATCGCAAGGCTGAGCACCAGAACTTCTATCTGTGTCCCATCTACAAGACACTGACCCGTGCTGGTACAACAGCCAGGACAGGAAGCCTACACTATGGGTGGGGGTCCAGACTAGCTGACCAGGAAGGCTGATGGAAGTCTGGAAGAGCCCAGAGCCAAACCAGCAAGTTCACAGCCAAGGGTGGACTCCCTGCCTGCTTGCCTCCCTGAGAGGATGCAGTGTGTGTCCTGAGAGCCTGGGTCTCCCACCTGTCACTGGAGTTGCACAAAGGCACAGACAAAACAGGGATGGGTTGGAGCGGGACCCATCAAATAAGCAATGGCACTGGCTCTCCTACCTCATCTCCAGGCTCCAGTATCGTAACTCTGGACAACCCTGAGCCTTGGCCACACCTACTCACTAGGCAGGCAGCCTCGGGCCAGGATCCCTCCCTGCTCCCAGCTGCCTGCCAAACTCCCAGAACTTGCCCTTGCCCTGCCCTGCTCCAGTGTGACAGGGCACAACCTAACCCATGCCTTCCTTGCCTGTTTCAGGGACACTATCAACCACAGGCCACTCCACCAACTATGTCATTGCTGTGGAGATCCCCACCACCAAGCCTCAGCGACACTGGATAAAGCGTGGCGTGGCCCTCATCTGTGCGCTGGACTACTAGACTCTGACAGGCCAGAGCCATTAAAGTTATGTTTTCAAGTCACTCCAGCTGTGGCCTTGGTTCTTGCACATAGCCTCCTCTGCAGGGCCACTACTAGCGTGCAGATGTGGGGCTGCAGCAGCCTCAGCGGAGAACGAAGTCCACAGAGGGTATGGGGGCAGAGCTCTGACCTGCTACACCTGCCCAGATTCAACAAGGACCAGACCAGTGCTCCTTCAGGGAGAATGCACCAGGCAGGACTAGAGGCAGCTGATTTCCTTGAGCCAGCCAGGAAACCTCCAGGTTGCAAAGCCACCAATTCTGATGGACGCCAACTTCCTTCCCCTCAGTACACCTTGTCCAAAGCACATCTTAGGCACCACCACTGGGGTCCTAAATCCCAGGCCATGTCCCATCCCATCTGTGGCTCACAAGGCAACACCCCAGGAACATATCCTTGCCAGCTGCTAGAGCCTGGATCCAGGTCTACTAGATCCCTCACTCCCACCACAGTCCACCCAGCAAGCACAGGAGGGCTCATTTCTTAGCAGTTTTATTCAGTCACTGATCCAGTATTTACAGGAGCTGGAGGTTATGCTCAGCCTAAAGGCAGCTGCCATACTTGCCAGCCTTCCCCACCCCCAGTCATTATGTACAGATAAGGGACCTGCTTGGAACACCTTCAAAGCCCTCTGAGAAGGCCACAGGGCTGTTTCAGGCTAGAGCTTCAATCAATGCTGAGCCCATTACCCCCTTGGCATAAAAACCCTCTGGGAACAGGTTGTCTTGACCCTGCCATCCTCAACCCTGAGTACCTCACAAAAGGCCAAGGAAGCTATCCTACCAGGGAGAGCTGAAGTGGTGCCAGCTTCCTGCAAGCAGCCCTGTCTCCACTATCCTTAAAGAGACACGGTAATACTGAGGGGCTGGGAAGAGGCTCCTCTGAGCCCCAGGGACAGACAGGAACCCAAGGCAGGCCCACAGCTAGGGCCACAACACTGAAGGCAAAGAGCCCCAGAGCCTCACTGAGGGCAGCAGCTGACAAGGCTGGCTGGACCTAGACCGTCTACATGTTCCCACACAGTTCAAACTTTTCTTCCGCTCAGGCTGCGGGACCCCAGCAGGCAGGATAACCCCCTGCCCATTCAAGCACAGCAGCCAGATCCCTGAGTTTGGCGCTGTACCAAGAGGAATGAAGAGTAGGCCTGACTTCTTCATAGCAGAGACAGGCTGATGGCTGGCCCAATGCCCTCTTGAGTCCCCAGTTGGGACCCTGGCATGACACAAGGACCTGGTCTCACCATGACACCTGCTAGGGGAGAAACCGAGTCAGGAAGCTGGCCATGTTAATACAGTGGCAAGATAAGTTGGAACCCAGAAAAATAGACTTCTCTGATAGGTAAAATATGCATCTTGCTGCCCAAGCAGCAGGGTCAGGTTCTGCTGCTCCACAGCCAGCTGTGGAAGCCACAGCGCACTGCTATGGCCCAACTCCAGCTGCTTCCTGAGCACTAAGGGGCTAACTTGTCAGGCCCCAGAGCATGATTCAGGGAATGCAGTCCACTGCCACTCCCAGGACCTGGGCTCTGGCTGGAACTATCAGTAATACTGGGAAAAGAGGAGTGAGGCAGAGCGGGGCCCTGGTGAGGGCCTTGTGGCAAGAGGAGGCTTCAGAATCAGAGCCAGCCGTCCTCACTGGCGCTTGGCCTTGTAGGGGCGGGAGCGTTTCCGCCGGTCAGGTTTCCTCTGCTTGTGAAGACGGCCGATGCTGACCCCTTGGCGCCGCCGCACTGATATATTCTGCTCCACGAGATTGGCCAGCATGCCTGTAGAAAGCACCAATTCTCAAGGACCTGGCTGGATGCCAGTCTCAGGCTAGAAACAAAGTCTCTCACAGCCCTCCCTGTGCTCCAGAAAGGGACATGACCCTTAGCAGGATATAGCAATTAAGACACAACTGGGAGCCCCTCACCTTCCTGAGCCAGCATGGAGATAAAGGTGCAGATAAACTCATCATAGTTGTGGGTCCTTCTCTGGTCATCAACCTGTAGAAGAGAGGACAAGTTGAGGACAGCACAGCCCATGTCCTTGGGAGAGGACAGAGGACAGGACCAGAACAGAGGTTGCTCACCTTGAACTTCTTTCTTTTCTCCACTTCCTCCTTGAGACAAGCCTCACAGTTTGCAATCTCAGCCTCCACACACTTGAGCAGTGCCAGCAGCTCCTGCCGGAACCCAGCATTGCACCTTAGAGGTCTGGCTGGCACCAAAGCTCCACTACCAAGAGGCAGCTAGAGGCAAGGGTGAAGAGCCAGAGTCCATGGGGCTAACTGTGGCCTGTGCCACCATAGGGGACCCCCACAAGGCACCTGGCTCCAGTCACCTCCTTTCACAACAAAGTTCCAACCAACAACCCACATCTGGAAATAGTGCTAGGCCCTCCCCTCTGCCAGAAAGGAGGCTTACCTTGGGCGAGTACTTCTCCCCACTCAAGGGCTCAGTTGGCCTGACCAGCCCAGTCTTCTCTCTGCTGTCCACGGCTTCTACCACCTCCTTTTCCTCCAGGCTGGTGGATCCCTGGTTGCCTTGGCCTGATCGGATGGAAGGCGAAGACCCCTTCCCACCATCTGAGAGAGATATCAAAAGATACATCACAGTACAGAACACTTTGTAGTTACCTGGCCACCTCCCTCCTGAGGTCACCAAGTGGCCAGTGAGGCAAGCCCAAGGCCCACCTGTGAGTGCCAGGGGACTCAGTACACCATCCTCAGCAAGGTGCAGAAGGCCAGTGCTGATGACAGGGCCCAAGTCCCGGACAGCACGGTTGTAGCGTATACAATCAACACGCAGCAGGCTGTCATCCTCTCCAAAAAGCACCTTGGAGATGTGGGAGGTGACAGGACTAGAGGGCCGAGTTGGGTTGGCCGAGCGGATGGGTGAGCGGAGCGGCGAGTTGAAAGCACTGCCAATCTCAGACGCAGTGTCCGTGCTCTCGTTGCTGGGGGTGGGTGAGGGCTGCGAGTGTGCGGGCACGGCCACAGCCGGACTCCCAGCCCCACTGCCAGTTTTGATGGACAGAGGAATTGAGAGGTCTTTCTGGGACTCTTGAAGCTTCTCAGCCAAGACATTAATGGTGTTGGGCTGCAGCACTGACAGCTGCCCATCTGCAGAACTGCTCAGCAATCCTGACTTCCCTGTCCCTTTCCGCTTGTATCTGTGGGATCCAAGAGTAAGTGAGCAGAGAACGTGCCAGGTGACCATACCCAGCAGTGTCCAGAATGGCCTGAACACACCCCACTCTTCCCTGACCAATCCAGAAGCTCCTGACACCTGGTTCAAGCAGCCGGACCCACCCAGGCCATCCTAAAGGCCATGATGCAGCCAGGCAGCCTCAAAGGTCCTCTTTTCTTGCTACCTCGTTTCTGACCTCCTTCTAATGCCATATCCTCAGGCACAACTGCTATCCTACCATGATGACCCCATCCCTCCAAACTCTTGCTTTCTTTCCCAACTAATCCTTTGAGGTCTAGCTGAAAGATCACCTCCAACAGAACAGGTCTTGATACACTAAGATGCTCACCATCCTACAAGCTAAAACCTTATTCCCTCAGCCAGCCTCCCCCAGTGCCCTGCAGTCTGGAGGGCATCCAGTGCTCTCCATGGAAAGGTCTTCTTAGATATGGTGTGGAATATCAGGACAGGATCTGAGGGGCCCAGAGTCTGCTAGACTGACAGAGCTGGGACTGACCTGATGGCAGGGTTGGTGCTCTGCATGTCATCCTCATCGTCGTCCTCATAGTCATCCTCGTCCTCAGAGTACTGCTGCGGTGGGCGGACTGGAACTCGGTTGCGGCCCACACCTGCTGCTAGGTCTTCCTCCTCCTAGGGCAGAAACCAAGGTGGTTATGAGCAAAGGAAGCCTATCCAAGCTGGGTGTGTCACTCACAGCCAAAGCTAGGAAAAAGCAACATGGCTCTCCCAATTGAGTCCACTGAGCTCCTCTATTGCTCCCTCTGCATCCTAAGGAGGCTGCCAACCACTGATGGTGCATAAAAGTTACAGAGGATTTCTAAGAGAAACTACCCCACCACATGCCTTCATTACCAGCAGAACCCAGTCAATAGTGGTACCAAAGAGTAGGTCCTATAGCTTGACAGCCATGTGACTACATTTAAAATCAGAGGAACTCTCCTGGCCCCTTAGGTCCCTGTTCTTGTGCTACTGCAGGGCCTCTGGGTATTAGAGGAGCATGACCATCCAGGCCCAAGCAGGGAGTACCTACTGAGGAACCACACAGGGACCCCACCCCTGTGACCTTCCAGACACCTCGGAGGAAATCCTGCCAGGGGCCTCTCAGCTTACCTGCATGGGAGACTTAGCATAGTTGTGATTGTCTAGAAAGGCTGGCAGCCGCTGGACAATGGGGGTAGGATTGGAGGGAACCCCGTTGAGGCTGCTCCCTGGAGGTTTCACCACCAGCTTGGGTTTGCTGGGAGGACTGTGGGTCACAGCTTGTGAGCATGAGCCTGCCACCTCCTCTGTACCATCTAAGACAGAACAAGGAGTACGGGAGAACCTCCAGTCAGATCCTCAAGAAAAACGCATAATCTCCCCAATTCTGTGACAGTACTGCTCCCCTCCTTTCCCCAAGAAGAGCGGCCAAGGCAGCTGACAGCAAGCTCTAAGTGACGGTCCCCCAATGAGAATGGGAAGAGGAAAAGATAGTTTTGAAAAGAAAAAAAGGGGGGCAACATCAAAAACAAAAAGGGGGACAACAAAAAGGCTTCTAGAGAAAAGAAGAGAGACATGATAAAGGACTCAGAGCTGGTTGAGCAGCAGACCTTTGAGGGAAGCGAACTCTCCTCTACGTTTTGATGGCGGAGCTAGAGATCCTGGGCTGTCAGGTCTCTTACAAGAGCCCCTGCACCACTGCCCAAGAACATGAACTGCTTAGGCCTCCCCTGTTAAGCTATGCAAGATGGCTCTGAGGCCCATAAGAAGACCCAGCTCCTGTACCTGTGTGGGTGCCCTCAGATGCCACCGGGGCCCTGCCAGCCTCCAGCACAAGGGTGGACTTGCCGCTGGCTGGTTTGCTCTCATCAGGCAGCTGTGATTCTTGAGACTTGTGGGTCTGAATCAGTTCTGGCTGTGTTACTCTAATCAGCTGAAAATAGAACTTAAAACTCAGAGGAGACAGGGTGGAGCCTGGCTTCCACCTTAGACAGTAAGGTCTAAGCGGCTTCCACCCACTCACTGTTCACAGGGAAGGAAGATAAAACCACAGCTTCTTTTGAGAAGCTGTTCCCACCCACACCCAGCGTCACCTTCCCCATAAAGGAAACAAAGGAGAGAAGTGTTTTCTCGATCCAGAGCCACAGGAGACTGGGATTTGGGAATCAGAGACAGACACTGCAGTGTAGGTGAGTGAGCTGGGCAGACAGGAGGGCCTACCTGCTGCAGGGCCTCCAGGACTGTCTGTCGGTTCACCTTCAGCACATGTAGCCTGGCCTCGTACTTGATCCTGCGGTCAGGCACCACTGCCATCAGGTTGAAGCGGATGTCGTGGTAGGGCTCCCTGCAGTCACAGCCCCAGCTGTGAGAGCAGCTCCCACCCTAACCCACCACCAGGATGAGGCAGAGCTCTGGTAGGGTTCCCTACAGTTACACCTGCAACTGTAAAGATAGGTCCCACCCCAACAGGCAGGCAGAAGCTAACAAGGGCTTTGCCTTCCCATAAGCGAGCCAGCACACCTAGACCACCAAGGGCTGCCCCTCCCGCAGCCCTGCCCAGAGCAGGCCACAGGCAACCCAGGCAGAAAGTAGGACAAGAGGTGGAAGCCCAAGACTTTAGCTTGATTATGTCAAATTCACCACGTGGCCCTGAAATTTATGCATCACCTGGCCTCTATGTCTTTCCCAGTGCTATACAAACTAAACAGCTCCAGAAGGACAGGGTAGAGCAAACTGAGGGCTCTTACCCAGCAGTGGCAAGTCCAATACGTTCCATGATTACTCGCCGGGCCTTGTCTGTCCACTCCTCATCCTCCCCCCAGGGCCCTAGGGGAGACCAAAATGAGGAATCAGCAGGTAGAAAACCTTGCAGTGGGGCAGCCAGACACAGGATGGAAAACAGAGAAGTGTAGGTGAACCAGGGACTCATGAGTTGGTGAAGAATGCAGTAAAAGGTGAAATCCATACCCATATATTAATGCTACTCTCACTTTTGGTTAGAGAGCTTCTCTTTTCAGATGGCAGTGACCTTGGGATGACTCAGAAGGCACCATGGTGCTGAGAAGAAGTGGCAGAGGAGTGCTCAGCACTGAAATATCTCTATCACACCTTCCAAAGCTCAGGGTCCATTGCGGAAGAGCCAAAGGAAGGGTAGGACTCCTTACAATGTGCTCCTCCAGACACAAAATGGCCTGGATATCCATGACCTCACCATGCCTAACACTACCTAAGGAAGACCATCATAATAGGAGGAAAAGATTAAGACATCAAAATAAAAGATCGGGCTGGGCGTGGTGGCGCACGCCTTTAATCCCAGCACTTGGGAGGCAGAGGCAGGAGGATCACAGTGAGTTCGAGGCCACCCTGAGACTACATAGTGAATTCCAGGTCAGCCTGGGCTAGAGTGAGACTCTACCTCGAAAAACCAAAATAATAATAATAATAAATAAATAAAGATTGACTGATTGTGAGGGGGCGGGGATATAATAGAAAGTGGAGTTTCAAAGGGGAAAGTGGGGGGAGGGAGGGAATTACCATGGGATATTGTTTACAATTATGGAAGTGATCAATAAAAAAAATATAGGCTGGGCGTGGTGGTACACACCTTTAATCCCAGCACTCGGGAGGCAGAGGTAGGAGGATCACTGTGAGTTCGAGATCACCCTGAGACTACATAGTGAATTCCAGGTCAGCCTGGGCCAGAGTGAGTCCCTACCTCAAAAAACCAAACAATAAATAAAATAAATATATATATATATAATAAAAAAATTTAAATGTGAAATCCAGGCCAGAGTAAGATGTCCTCCAAATCCCCTGCATCCCATGCCACGCCACTGGATCCCAAGCACCTAAAGGCTCTGAATCCCAGACACCCAGAAGAAAACAGAAAAACCCAACAGTCCCCTCCTCAGGGTGCTTACCATGATCAATGGGGTAGACCTTCAGTCCATCCAGCTCAAAGAGCCGTCCTGTGATAGGCACATAGCTGACAAAGTGAAACGCCTCCATAGTCCGCACTGCACTAAGGCCATTCTGCTTCTCAGGGAGGTGGCGCGGCTCTGGCCTGGGGAAGGACAAAGTCAAGATCCAAAAACGACACTCTTCCCCACCCCACCCCATGTCAGGAAGCACACAGCCCACGTACCTGGCATGGCTGTTATGTGCCTTCGCCAGTTCTGGGGCATTGCCAATTGCATATCCTTTGCTCTAAGTGGAAGAAAATACAGCTACATGACAACAGCTTCTCAGATGAGCCTCTGGGTGGGGGACAGAGGTCTAGAGAGCAGATCTGGAGGCATTCTCGGAGCCTAAGCAGCACATCTGAACTTTTCTGAAGGGCTAACACAGACAGAAGAGGGCTCTGGAACCTACAGAGATATGGGCTGTACTCCCCTTGCACTGTAATCAATAGATACTAGGCAACAACATGGCCTGATAGAAAAAGTCCCAACAGACAGAGTTCTGACATGGTGTGACTTAAGTCTCTTCCTTTCCTAAGTCTATCATCTCCTTTCCTAATATCTGACCCTAAAACCAACTACCTTCCACATTAGTTACAAGTGAATATTAATGATCATTTGAAAAGAAACAAACACTAGCAAATGCCATGTGCTGGCAGCCCTGATGATCACATCTGCCAGTCAACTGTGAGCCAGAATTAAGGCCCTGCAGCATACCTCAGGGCTGAAGCCTTTGGTAAAATCCTTCATGCGACTCAGGGTGGGCCCCAGGTCCACATTACTGCAGTTCAGGAGCACGCTCAGCAAGGCATGAGTGGCGCAAGAGTTAGGGATCAGCTATAAAATCAAGAATAATCGTTTGTTTACACACAGCATCCTTTACCCAAGCTTCCCCACATCCACGCTTATTGGGAATGGGGATCAAAACAGAGTTAACAATTCTCATCAATTCCCCTCATCTTTCGTGTTTATTGAATGTGCACTAAGTATCTACCAAGTGTCTGGGGACATGGAGAATGAACTGAGACAGCACCCTACTCCAAAGATGTTTCCTTTAATGAAAATAGAGCTAGGGAGCCAGGCGTGGTGGCGCACTCCTTTAATCCCAGCACTCGGGAGGCAGAGGTAGGAGGATTGCCATGAGTTGGAGGCCACCCTCAGACTACATAGTGAATTCCAGGTCAGCCTGAGCTAGAGTGAAATCCTACCTCGAAAAAAAAGAAAAGAAAAAATAGCTAGGGGGCTAGAGCGATGACTCAGTAGTTAAAAGCACTTGCTTGCAAAGCCTGATAGCTTGGGTTTGATTCCCCAGTACCCCATGTAAAGCCAGATGCACAAAGTGGCACAGGCATGTGGAGTTCATTTGCAGAAGGAGGCCCTGGTATGCCCACTCTCATTCTCTCTCTCTCCTTGCAAATGAATGAACATTTTTAAGATTTTTTTTTTTTTTGAGGTAGGGTCTCACTCTGGCTCAGGCTGACCTGGAATTCACTATGTAGTCTCAAGGTGGCCTTGAACTCATGACGATCCTCCTACCTCTGACTCCCAAGTGTTGGGATTAAAGACGTGCACCACCAAGCCTGGCTTAAGATTTTTTTTTAATTTTTATTTATTTATTAGACACGGGGAGGGGGGAGGAATGGGCACACCAGGGCTTCCAGCCACAGTAAATGAACTTCAGACGCAGGTGCCACCATGTGCATCTGGCTTATGTAGGACCTGGGAGTATCAAACCTGGATCCTTAGGCTTCGCAGGCAAGCACCTTAACCACTAAGCCATCTCTCCAGCCCTTAATGAGATTTATTTATTTATTTTTATTTACTAGAGACAGAGAGAGGGAGGGAGAGTGAGACAGAGTGAAAGGGCGCACCAGGGCCTCCAGCCACTGCAAACGAACTCCAGATGCATGTGCCACCATGTGCATCTGGCTTATGTGAGACCTGGAGAATCAAACCTGGGTCCTTAGGCTTTGTAGGCATGCGCCTTAACAGCTAAGCCATCTCTCCAGCCCCTGAATGAACGTTTTTTAAAAAGCTAGGTTCCCTGCATCATAGGGTTTCTGTAACACCACACCACCTTTGGTACCTATCTCCTCCTCCTCCTGCTTACCTCACTTTCACTTCCCAAGGGGCGGGGAGGAGCCAGCATCCCACCCTCCAAACAAGCACAGAGCCCAGCAGACCTGGTGGGCAAAGAACATGTTATTCACAATATCATCATCAATCACAGACGTATCATCCACCAATGTAGACACCTTGCGACGGGACCTGCGTTCTTCGATCCATTTGAACAGAAAGATGAATCCATACACAGGACTAGGGAAAGAAGAGGCAAAAAGCAATCAGCACCCACTTTTTCTCTGACCATCCTTCTGCACTGTGTCATTACTGGGGCGCTCTTGCCATGATGCCCTTGGCTTTTCTCAAAACTATATCCAATGTTCTGAGTCTTCACACCCACAGGCCTATCACAGTCAGAGTCAGGCATTAGCTATGGTGGTCCGGAAGTCCACCCAGTCCCCTTATGAACCACAGTCAAACCAGGAAAGCACATGAACAAGCAAACTGGTCCCCTCTTTCCCAGTAAATGGAAGCATACTTCTTGGTCAGTAACACAGCAGTCTCCCTAACCTCTACACTACAGATGGCCAGGGCAGGAGCCTGAGTTTTGCCTCCTCGGAGGGGCCTTGCCATACCAACCAATCAACTCAAGACAACCTCTACGTGGGGTTAAAGGCACAGCACACATGGTCATGTAACTAGTGGATTACACGGATGCACAAAAAGCACTGTGTGTGACCTGGGGCTTTCTCCTGCAAATCCGGAAAAAGGACAAGTGATTGGGTGGGGGGAGAATAGTGTAATTAGGAGGGCACCAAGAAGGAGTGCTGCTTTCTTATGTGACATTTTACAACTTGGGTTTTGCGCTACTGCCTTCCTTGAGGAGCACTCGCCCACAGCCCTCCCGGGGTAAGGGGCGGCCGGGCCACTCACCCTTGGCATTTGCTCTGAAGGTCATAGATCTCCTCCACCTGCACCCCTTTGACACCTGCGATCAGGAAGGAAAACGGTGAGGAAGGGCAGGGCAGCCCCCGGCCCTACCTACGGCCAGGAAACGGGCACGGGGCCCCCACAGCCCGAGGGCGGCAGGCAGGGGCAGCTCTTACCGAAATCTTCCACCAGGAGGGTGAAGAGGCCTGGGTGGGGCGACAAGGGGAGGGGGCATTGTCAGGCAGGCGCGTCCCGGGCCCATCCGGCCTCCCCAGCCCTGGCCCGCCGGGTCCCCGTCCTCACCCGGGTCGCTCTCCAGCTCCAGCCAGCCTTTATTCATCTTCCCGCGGGGCGGCCCCTCAGCGCCATGTCCAGGCCCTTGCGACCCCGCGCCCCCCCCAAGGCCGGCCACCCCCGGGGTCTCTCAGCCCTGCACACAGACAACGGGCCGCGCCACGTCACCCGCGCGCGCCGCGGGCATTACGTCATCGCCGCGCGACGGCCCGCTCCCGCCCCCAACCCCAGGGGCGGTGAACTTCCGCTCGCGGGACTGCGGGCGCGCGCTCGGAGGGCGCACGCGCTCCTGGCTGGAGGCGAGCGCGCCTGCGCGGAAGGCGGCTCGAGCGCGCCTGCGCGGAGGGCGTCGTTGTGAGCGCCGCCCCTCGTCACAATACGCGTGGCCCGGCCCCCGGTCTGCACGCTGGCCTGCTTTGACGGCGCAGTCATCGCGCGGGGCGGCCGCCCGTGAGGTAGCGACCACGGCTTGTGACAACGACTAAAGCCCCGGGAGCGCAGCGCCGAAAGCGGCGACGCGCAGCACCGTGAGCCCTGGGCGGAGACAGCTCGGGCCCGCCCCGCCCCGCCCCGGCCCGGCCCGGCCCCCGCGACATGAGCTTGGGCTGCCGCCCGCCCGCCACCCCTTGAGCCCACCCCGTCGTCTCATCTGGCTGTGACCTCCGTGGGGGGACGGTGGTGGCCACACCAGCACGTATTTTCCAAATAAGTCGTTTATTCTTGCGGCGACGGCGGGACCGAACACGTTAATTTTTTATTTTTCGTTTTCCCAGCAAACATTTTAGCCAACACGCCTTAGCGTTCCGAGGGAGCATCCGCCGGGTTTTAGAAAGTCACGGGCTGAGCAGCTTGCATTGGCCACGTCCCCTCCTCAAATGGTTTGAAGATCGTCGCCTCTTGTAAGCACCAGTGTGCACAGAATCCCAATCAAGGGACGTCGTGGTCCAGCGATGCAAAGAACTGAAGTCCCAAGGTCTATTTCTATTGTAAGATGGTCGGGTTAGCTGCCCCTCGGGACAGCAGTTAGGGCCAGCCCGTCCCCAGTTTCTCCAGCCTGTACAAATTTCACACAACCACTCCCCAAGGATACTTTTATTTGATTTACTTGAGAGAGAAAGAAGCAGACAGAAAAAAATAGGTGCTCCAGGGCCTCCAGCCGTTGCAAACATACTCCCATACACATGCGCCACCATGTGGCTTACATGGGTCCTGGGGGAATCGAACCTGTGTCCTTAGGCTTTGCAGGCAAATGCCTTAACTGCTAAGCCATCTCCCAGCTCCCAGATGCTTTTATTGAGTAAGAAAGCAGCTGGTGTCAACTCATTAAATTTCATCTCCTGGGTTGTAAGACACTGGCTAGTTTTTGAGTCACTGAGTGACTTCTAGTACGTGTATTCGTGCTGAATAGTTGAAAGTCCTTGAGATTTATACACTATGTATATACACTATGTTAGGAGTGGCCTAACTCAACTCTCCTAAGAAATGCTGCCCTCCTTCCCCTAAATAGACAAAGTCCTTCCTTCATGGGGATTTGGTCCTTTTTTTGTCCCTATTCCCTTTCAGAGACTTACCACTGGGTAAATTTGAACCCCCCCCAAAAAAAAAACACGCATAGTGGTGCACGCCTTTAATCCCAGCACAGAGGTAGGAGAATTGCTGTGAGTACAAAGCCACATTGACTACATAGTGAATTCCAGGTCAGCCTGGGCTAGAGTTTGACCCTACCTCAAAAAAAAAAAAAAAAAAAAAGGTAAATTTGTCATCTGCTTACATTAGGGGCAGGAGGAGTGGCGAGGTGTCTTCATTTTACTTTGCTCAAATCAAGACAAGTGGGAAAGGCTTAAACCTCAGTGGCCATCTGAGTCTGGTAAAAAGTCATTTGCCCTCTTGTCTCTCACCAGAGGGAGGTGTCGCTTTTAAATAGGCCAGATCTTTCAAGCTGCCTTATTTAATGGAGTAGAATGGAGGCACCCACACTTGGATACACAAGCTGACATGTCTCCTGAGTTCCATGTACTTAGTAGACACAAAGAAATAGTCATTTGACTGTGTCAAGCAGAGTTTCCAAGGTCTTAAATAGTAATAGAGCAACATGAGGGCTAATGTTGGCCTCTGGAAGAGGACAACTTGGCTTCAACTCCCACCTTGTATCACCGACTCTAGCCTTGGCCAAGGTGTTTACCTCTCCCTGCCTTAGTCTCTTCATCTTGAGATCCCCCCCCCCCGGGGGAGGGGGCGGGGTTTGAGGTGGAGTCTCACTGTAGCCCAGGCTGACCTGGAACTCACTCTAGTCCCATGCTGGCCTCAAACTCACAGTGATCCTTTTACCTTTGCTAGGATTAAAGGCTACTGCTAGGATTAAAGATGTACATCACCACTTCCAGCTCTGAGTTTTTTGTTGTATTTGTCTTTGCTGGGGGTTGTTTTGTTTTTCTAGGTAGGGTCTTACTAACCCGAGCTGACCTAGAACTTAATTTTTGTAGTCTCAGGCTGGCCTCAAACTGATGGTGATCCTCATACTCAGCCTCCTGAGTGCTGGGATTAAAGGCCTTCATTACCACACCCAGTCTCAGTCTCCTCATCTGGAAAATGGAGCAATTAATTGTACTTGCCACATGGGAGAGTTATGTGTTAACAGTTCTTGGTACAATTTAATAATTATGCCTACTACTAGCATTGATGTGGAGTACATTCCTTTTAGCCTGTCACATGCATTGAGAGGTAAAGTGTATTGTTCCCTTGACCGTGTAGAGTATTACAACCACATGTAAAATTAGACTGCTGACTCACCTTCTTTACATTTATAACAGGAAGAGCCTGTATTGTCCTCACCATAGAACAGAAGAATTCTAGCTAGAAAAGACAGACAGCAGCAAATGAAGACGATAAAAGAAAAGAAGAAAAGACACCCAAGATTGAGGTAGACTAGGTGACTGACTGGAAGAGTCGGGAGAGACCGTACAGTGGCCTGTGGTAGTTGATGCGGGTTTTGCTCCCTCTGGCTTGCTTGCAGGGGCTGGAGTTGGACAGTGTCAAAGGAAGCTGCCCTTCCTGTCTGCCCAGCACCATCCCTAGTAGCACCATGCTCGTGCTTGTTGTGGAACTTCACTGCCTAAGTCCATCTTGTGCCTCTGCCACTTGATAACTGCGTGACCCCGGGACAAGTGGTTGATGCCTGGAAAATATGCATAATACTCACTCACTTCTTTCTGTTTATTTGTTTTAGTTTTGCAAGGTTGGGTCTCTTGTCGAGGCTAACCAGGAATTCATTCTGTAGCTCCAGGCTGACCTCAGACTCACAGTGATCCTACTACTTTAACCTTTCAAGTGCTGGTATTAAAGGCATGTGCCACCATGCCCCACAGGACTCACTTTTTATTTAGTAGTCTGTAGACTCTTTGAGCTAATGTAAAGAATAGTGCAATGGGCATGCTCAGTCATCCAGAGTATGACTTTAGTGTGCTTTGGGGAGGTTGTACCCCTGAGATTCTGAGAGTTGGAAGATGAAAGTCAAAGGGGGTTTGCTCTTGCGTACATTCAATACAGGCAGCAGAGGAACTAAGAACAAAGACTGTTCTACTTTCAAATACTTAGTGAGTATGAGGAGTGTGTGTGTGTGTGTGTGTGTGGTGTATGCACATGTATGTGCCCATGCAGTGCCCTGTGCACTTCCATCAGGGATGTGCTTGCCTGCATCTGCCCGAGAGGAATGTTAGGTGTGTCACTCGGTACCTATTCTGCCCATTCTTACTCAAGCTGGATGGAGTCTCTTACTGATCCTGGAGTTTGCTATTTTTTCACAAGCCCTGGAAATTCTCCAGTCTTTGTTCACCATGGTGGCAGGTTAGAAGATCGTGACCACACCCAATTTATGTGGGTCCTGGAGATTAAGCTCTGGCCTCCTTAGGACAGGAGATTCTCTTAACCACTGAGCCATCTCTCCAATCCAGTGGGTGTGTTTTATACTGTCAAAAACATGAAGGGCCTTTAAAGGTCCTTCATCAGATATGTGACCAGCATTTAAGGGAATGTTGTAAGGATTGTCACAGGTCCTCAAAGACTACTTTGTCCTTTTCTTCTCTCATATAGAAAATGTGCCAGGACTAAAAGGGAAACCCAGAGGAAGCCAACAGGGCCTGGTAAGAAAGATGAGGTTGTGTTCAACTGCCATTGAAAGCCACCTGTGTGATTCAGTAAACTTGCTTGTCTCACTGACAACCCTACTTCCTTCCCAAAATCTCTTAAGATTCCCCCCCCCCAAAAAATCAGTGACTGTAGTTTTAAATTTTCATGCCTGAAGTTCAAGAAAGAACTTAAAGGCTGGCTGATACCAAGAAATATGAAGTGTGTGGTTGCAGCCTTTGATGTGACCAAAATTCTGTCAAGACCTGCTACCCAATAAGACCTTCATCCTTGCCAAAATGACCCTCTTCCTGATATGGAAGCTCCCTGACTCAAAATGCTTAGATTTATTTTTGTTTTGAGATGATGTAAGCTGGACATGGTGGTTGTCCACTTTTAATCCCAGCACTGGGGAGGCAGAGGTAAGAGGATCACTGTGAGTTCAAAGCAGACCTGGGACTACAGAATGAGTTCCAATTCAGCCTGGGCTAGAGTGTGACCCTATCTCCAAATCCCCACCCCACCCCCCAAAAAAAGATGATGTAAAAGCATACAATAGGAAACCTGAGTTAAAAATAGAGTTTTGCAGTGGTTAAGTGCTTGCCTACAAAGCCCAACAACCCAGGTTTGATTCCCTAGTACCCACATAAAGCCAGACACACAAAGTGTCACATGCATCTGGAGTTTGTTTGCAGTAGCTGGGAGACCTGGTGCACCCATTGGCTTAGATAGTAAGTCTAGATGCCCCTGGGCTCCTTCCTGTTCTTAGGTAGCTGCTCCTCTTCCATTCTTTTTGTTTATTTATTCATCTATTTGAGAGAAAGAGACAGTGAATATGTGCCTCCTACTAATGCAAACAAACGAGATGCACATGCTGGATTGTACAGCTGGTTTTATATGGGAACTGGGAATTGAACCAAGGCTGGTGGGCTTTTGCAAGCAAGCACCTTTAACTACTGAGCCATCTCCCTAGCCCCTCCTCTTCATTTTGTTTGTTTTGAGGTAGGATCTCACTCTAGCCAGGCTGACCAGGAACTCACTGTAATCCAGGCTGGCCTCCAACTCACAGTGCTCCTCTTACCTCAGCCTTCCTAGTGCTAGGATTAAAGGCTTGTATCACCACACCTGGCTCTACTCCTCATCCATTCTTTTATTTATTTATTTATTTTTGGTTTGTTTTTTTGAGGTAGGGTTTCACTCTATCCCAGACTGACCTAGAATTCACTGTGTACTCTCATAGTGGCCTTGAACTCATGGTGATTCTCCTACCTCTGCCTCCCAAGTGCTGGGACTAAAGGTGTGTGCGACTATGCCTGGCTCCTCTTCCATTCTTAATGGTCAGTCAACCTGAGCCAAGCCTGTAGTTACGTCTCTTTTCTTTTTTAAATTTTTATTTATTTATTCATTTGCAAAGAGAGAGGGTGGGGGAGGGGGGAGATAATGGGTGTGCCAGGGCCTCTGACCACTGCAAACGAACTCCAGATGCATGCATCATTTTGTGCATTTGGCTTTACATGGGTACTGGGGAATCAAACCCTGGTTATTAGGCATTGTAGGCAAGTGCCTTAACCATTGAGCCATCTTTCCAGCCCTGTAGTTAATTCTTAATGTTCATTCTTCCAGTTTGCCAACTATGCCTTCAAGAACCTGGGGATCCTGAAAAGCTAGGAGACTTTCTTCAGAAACACAATATCAGTGTGCATTATTTCTGTCTTGTGAGTATAAGGCCTTCATTGCTTTGAATGTCTTTTGCCTATGGCTATACAGACTGTTCCTGTACCAAACCTCAATTTTATATCCCTGTTCATTTCTCTTCATTTTTTTTTTTTTGTTGTTGTTGTTGCTGTTGTTTTGTTTTTCGAGGTAGGGTCTAGCTCAGGCTGACCTGGAATTCACTATGGAGTCCCAGGGTGGCCTCGAACTCATGGCGATCCTCCTACCTATGCCTCCTGAGTGCTGGGATTAAAGGCGTGTGCTACCACGCCTGGCTTATAATTTTTTCCTTTAAAACTTATTTTTAAAAAATCAATATATGGGGCTGGGGAGATGGCTCAACAATTAAAGGTACTTGCTTACAAAGACTTAACTGCCCCAGTTCGATTCCCCAGTGTCCACATAAAGCCAGATGCACAAAGTGGTATTTGTGTCTGGAGTTCATTTGCAGTGACTGGAGGCCCTGGTGCACCCATACTCACTCTCCTCTCAAATATTTTCTAAAACCTTTAAAAAAAAATGGGCTGGAGAGATAGCATAGCAGTTAAGGTACTTGCCTGTGAAGCCTAAAGACCCAGGTTTGTCTACCCAGAACCCACATAAGCCAGATGTACAAGGTGGCACATGCGTCTGGAGTCCATTTGCAGTGGCTAGAGGCCTTGTCACGCACATTCTCCCTCTCTTTCTCTCATAAATAAATAAATATAATTATTTTTTAATATTTTTAATTTTTTTATTTATGTATTTGAGAGGCAGAGAGAGAGAATGGGTAACACCAGGGCCGCTAGCCACTCCAATATACTCCAGCCACATGCGCCACCTCATACATCTGGCTTCCATGGGTACTGTGGAGTTGAACCTGATTGCTTAGACTTCGCAGGCAAGCACCTTAACTGCTAAGCTATCTCTCCAGCACTGCCCCCCAAATTAAAAAATTGAAAAGCCAGGCATGGTGGAGCACACCTTTAATCACAGCGCTTGGGACAGGAATAGGGTGATCACTGTGAGTTTGAGGCCAGCCTGAGACTACATAGTGAATTCCAGGTCAACCTGGGATAGAGTAAGATCCTACCTTGAAAAAAACCAAAAAACTTAAAAATAAAAAGTTGATAATGTATGACATATTATAAAATCCTAGCTGGTTGAAGCAAGAATTAAAAGCCCTATCCCGAAATAACATTCCTTATCTTTCTTCCTCTCCCTTGAAACAAATGTTGTCAACACTTGGAATGTCTTTCCAGTTATTTTCTTCCCAACGAACTGTTTTTAAAAATATTTTATTTATTTATTTGAGAGAGAAAGAGGCAGAGAGAGAGAGAATGGACACACCAGGACCTCCATCCCACTGCAAATGAACTCCAGACACATGCACCGCCTTGTGTATTTGGTTTACATGGGTACTGGGGAATTGAACCTAGGTCCTTAAGCTTCGCAGGCAAGTACCTTAACTGCTAAGCCATCTTTCCAGCCTCTAACATGCTTTTTATTAGGTATAATTTGTATACTAGAAAATGTAGGGCTGGAGAGATGGCTTAGTGGTTAAGGAGCTTGCCTGAGAAGCCTAAGGACCCACGTTCAACTCTCCAGGTCCCACGTAAGCCAGATGCACAAGATAACGTAAATGTGCAAGGTTGCACATGTGCACAAGGTGGTGCGTGCCTCTGGAGTTTGGTTACAGTGGCTGGAGGCCCTGGAATACCAATTCTCTCTCACTTGCTCCTGCATAAAAAAGTATACAATTCTAAGTGTGCAGTTTGATAAGTTTTAATAAATTATATAACCCCATGTAATCACATCCCAATAAAATTAAATAGATTCCCATCATCTCAGAAAGTTAACTTTCCTGCCTCCTTTGAGTCAGTCCCACTAGAGTAATCACTGTTAGTCAATAGACTACTTTTTTTAAAATTTTTTTTGTTTATTCTTATTTATTTGAGAGTGACAGAGAGAGAAAAGAGGCAGAGAGAGTGAGAGAGAGAGAGAGAGAATGGGCACGCCAGGGCCTCCAGCCACTGCAAACGAACTCCAGACACGTGTGCCCCCATGTGCATCTGGCTAACGTGGGTCCTGGGGAATCAAGCCTCGAACCAGGGTCCTTAGGCTTCACAGGCAAGCACTTAACTGCTAAGCCATCTCTCCAGCCCTCAATAGACTACTTTTGCCTATTATTTTACTTCATGTAAAGTGAACTATACAATTATACTCCTTCTTATCTTTTTCCCTAAAACAATATTTTGGAGATTCATTCATGGTTTTTGTTGTTGTTGTTGTTGTTGTTGTTTTTTGGTTTTTCGAGGTAGGGTCTCACTCTAGCCCAGGCTGACCTGGAATTCACTATGGAGTCTCAGGGTGGCCTCAAACTCACGGCAATCCTCCTACCTCTGCCTCCCGAGTGCTGGGATTAAAGGCGTGCGCCACCACGCCCGGCTCATTCATGTTGTTTTATGCATCCATACCGTGTGTGTCTATTGCCAAAACTAGTCTGTTGCATGGCTTGTTAAAGTTGCTCATCTCTTCTCCTGTTGGTGGACATTTGAATTGTTTCCATTTGAGGACTATTATGAATAAAATTACTATGAACATTCAGTACAAGGCTTTTTGCAACATGCATTTTTACTTGTCTTGGGCAGATGCCTAGGAGTGAAATTAATTGTTGTATACTAAGTAAATATTTATGTGCAGTTCTCAAATCATTTTCCAAAGTTCTACCAGTTTACACTCCTGTAGCCGACAGCTTCAGGTTCACTGAGATGAACTTGCAGACCAGGCACAGTTATGGAGGAAGGGATGTTTATTGAAGCTTACAGATCCACGGGAAGTTCCATAAATGGCAGAGGAAGCTGGCCTGCCTTCTCAGGACCAAGCAGAGAGAGAGAAGCACAAGCCTAAAGCCAAAAGCCACAGCACACTTCAGGAACTCCTGTTAAGCACACTTTGCATATCTTTAGATTGAAATCTGAAACCCACCACCACACCTAAAGATCCACCCAGTGACACTGCCTCCAGTCAGGTGGCTAAAGATGCAAACTACAAACAAATAAACAACTGAATATATTGGGGGCCATCAATTCTATTCAAACCACCACAACTCCCATAAGCAATTTATTCAAGTTTCAGTTGTACAATTTTGTTGCAAAACTTGGTATTGTCAATGTTTATAATTGTATCCATTCTGCTGTATGTTTATTGGAATTTTATTATGGTTTTAATTTGTACTTCTCTGAAAACTAAAGATACTAAGCTTTTTCCATCCTTATTCACATATTTTTGTTTCTGTATAAATATTTTTATATGTGTTTAAAACTAGACTGCCTTGTTTTATTGATGTAAGAATTGCTTATATATTTGAATACAAATTATTTTTCAGGCACATACTATATATTTTTTTCCCTAGTTTTTTTGAGGAGGGGTGGTTTCAAGGTAGGGTCTCACTCTAGACCAGGCTGACCTGGAACTCTGTAGCTCCAACTCACAGCCATCCTCCTACCGCTTCCCCACGAGTGCTGGGATTAAAGGAATGTGCCACTGTACCCAGAAAAATTATTTGCAAGCAGAGAGAAACAGAAAAGAAAGAATGGGCATGACAGGGCCTCTAGCCACTGTAAACAGACTCCAGATGCATGCACTGCTTTGTCGATATGGCTTTACATGGGTACTGAGGAAGCAAACCTGGGTCATTAGGCTCTGCAGGCAAGCACTTTAACTGCTGAGCTATCTCTCCAGCCCCTAGTGTTTCTTTTTTTTGGGGGGGGGTTGTTTGTTTCTTTTATTTTTTTCAAGGTAGGATCTCATTCTAGCCTGGGCTGATCTGGAATTCACTCTGTAATCGAGGGTGGCCTAGAACTCATGGCAGTTTTCCTACCTGACCTCCCAAGTGCTGGGATTAATTTATTTGAGAAAGAGAGGGCGAGAGAATGGGCTTGCCAGGGCCTCTAGCCACTGCACATGATCTCCAGATGCAAGTGCCACCATGTGCATCAGACTTTATGTGTGTTCTGGGGAGTCGAATCTGGATCCTTAGAGTTTGCAGGCAAGCATCTTAACCACTAAGCCATCTCTCCAACTCTAAGAATAAGTTTTTATTATTGTTGTTGTTGTTCGTGGTTTTTTGGTTTTCCAAGGTAGGGTCTCACTCTAGCCCAGGCTGACCTGGAATTCACTATGTAGTCTCAGGGTGGACTCAAACTCATAGCAATCCTCCTACCTCTGCCTCCCGAGTGCTGGGATTAAAGCCACCATGCCCGGTTTAAGAATAAGTTTTTATTTTGATAAGATTGTGTTCATCAGTATCTTTCTTTTATGTTTACCACTTTTCATGTGTCCTAAGGGTCCTTTAGGACCTTTGAGTTACTTAGGTGCCTTTATCCAAATACAGGTCTGTGATCTAGATGGTCTGTTTATATCACTGATCTGTATGTACCTATCCATACACCAGTACTACACTGTCTTAATTAATGTGGTTTTACAGTGTCTTAAATACAGTGGGTCTGGAAGGATAGCTTAGTGGTTAAGATGCTTGTCTACAAAGCCTAATAACTCAGGTTCGATTCCCCAGAACTCATATAAGCCAGATGCACATGGTGGCGCATGCATCTAGAGTTCGTTTGCAGTGGCTAGAGGCCCCGGCATGCCCATTTTCTCACTCCTCCCCCGCCCCACTCACTCAGTCTCATAAATAAGTAATTTAAAAAATTTTTTTTTTATGAGAGAGTGAGAGAATTGGCACGCCAGAGCTTCTAGCCACTGCAATTGAACTCCAGATATGCATGCCACCTAGTACACATGTGCACCCTTATACACTTGCATCACCTTGTGCAGCTGGCTTACAATGGACCTAGAGAGTCAAACACGGGTCATTAGGCTGCACAGGCAAGTGCCTTAACTGCTAAGCCATCTTTCCAGCCCATAAAAAATTTAAAACAAAATTAAATATGGTAAGCTTTATAGTCTTTCCAAGATTATTTTGGCTATCTGTTCCTTTCTTTCCTTTTGTAAATTTTTATTAAGGTTATCAACTTTTCCTTTTTTAAAAAATACCTACAGGGCCGGGTGTGTGGGCGCATACCTTTAATCCCGGCACTCATGTGGCATAGGTAGGAGGATCCCTGTGAGTTCCAAATCAGCCTGGGCTAGAGTGAGACCCTACCGTGGGGGGGGGGGGGGGGTCGCAAAATGACCTACAGGGATTGTAATCAGGTTGTGCTGACTTAACATTTCAATCTGAGAAGTGTTGATAGAATCTGGAATCCACTGATGTGTGATTTCTCCACTTATTTAATCTTTTAAAATTTCTCAGCAATGTTACATAGTTTTGGGGGTTTTTGTTTGTTTGTTTGTTTGTTTGTTTTATATTAATTTATTTGAGAGGGAGAGAGAGAGAACGGCCACACCAGGGCCTCTAACCACTGCAAGTGAACTCTAGATGCATGAGCCACCTTCTGCATCTGGCTTACATGGGAACTGGGGAATCGAACCTGGGTCCTAAGAACTCTTAGATATTTTGGTTAAATGTTTTCCTAAATATTTTGTGGTTATTCTGTTGTTGCAAATGATATTTTTAAATTTCATTTTCAATTTTGTTGCTGGCATATAGACATGCAATTATTTTTGTATGTTGACTGACTTTGAATCCTGCAACCCTAAATCCACTTATTAGTTCAGTGGTTGTATTTGTTTTTTAGGACTCTCTTGTGTCCAAAGTCCTGGCATGTGAAAAAAGACAATTCTACTTCCTTTCCACTTTTTGGTGCTCTCTCTCATTCTTTCTTCCTCTCACTCTTTATTTCACTCATTCATTCTGTTTATCTCTCTGTAGCTCTTTGCATATGATTGTCTTTCTCTTTGATTTTTTGGTATTTTATATATATATATTTTTTTTATTTGAGAGAGGCAGAGAGAGAGAGGAGATTGAGAATGGTATAACAGGGCCTCCAGCCACTGCAAATGAACTCCAGACACCTGCACAACCTTGTATATCTAATTTACATGGGTCCTGGGGAATCGAACTTGGATCCTTTGGCCTTGCAGTCAAGTGCCTTAACCGCTAAGCCATCTCTCTAGCCCCTGTCTTTCTCTTTGAGACAGAGCCTCACGCAGCCCAGGCTGACCTCAAACTCGCTATGCAGCCAAGGTGACCTCAAACTTCTGATTTTCTTGCCTCAAGTTCCTAATTGGTGGGATGATAAGTGTCCACCACTGTGCCTAGTTTTTTAAAATTTAGCGTGTCTGTGGACGTGCCAGTGTCTCTAGCTCCTACTTACACCACGTTTTGCATCCGGCTTTATGTGGGTACTTGGGAAGTTGAACTCAGGCCAGCAGGCTTGGCAGACAAGCACGTTCAATTACCGAGCCACATTCTCAACCCTGATGTCCAGGTTGGTTTATTATTTATTTATTTATTGAGGTAGGTTCTCACTCTGGCCAGGCTGACCTGAAATTCACTATGTAGCCTCACTCAGGGTGGCCTTGAATTCACGGCCATCCTCCTACCTCTGCCTCCCCAGTGCTGGGATTAAAGGCATGTGCCACCATGCCCAGCCTGATGTCCAGGTTTTATGAGGTGCTGGGATCAAACCTAGGGCCTCATGCTGTCTACCACTCTACATCCCCACTTGTTGTATTGGCTAGGACCTTTAACCTAATGTTCAACAGAAGTATTGTAAGTAGTCATCCATGCCTTGTTCCCATATTCAATGACAGCATCCAATTTCTCACCATTATAAATGACACTTGCTTTTAATTTTGGGGGGTTTTTAAATTTTTTCTATTTTTTTATTAACAACTTCCATGATTATAAAAAATATCCCATGGTAATGCCCTCCCTCCCCCCCCTTTCCCCTTTGAAACTCCATTCTCCATCATATCCCCTCCCACTCTCAATCAGTCTCTCTTTTATTTTGATGTCATAACCTTTTCCTCCTATTAAGATGGTCTTATGTAAGTAGTGTCAGGCACTGTGAGATCATGGATATCCAGGCCATTTTGTGTCTGGGGGGAGCATGTTGTAAGGAGTCCTACCCTTCCTTTGGCTCTTACATTCGTTCTGCCACCTCTTCTGCGATAGAACCTGAGCCTTGGAAGGTGTGATAGAGATATTGCGGTACTGAGCACTCCTGTCACTTCTTTCCAGCACTATGATGCCTTCTGAGTCATCCCAAGGTCACTGCCATCTGAAAAGAGAAGATTCTCTACCAAAAGTGAGAGTAGCATTAATATAAGGGTATGAACATTAAGAAAAGTGCTTACTGGGCAGTTTAATAAGCATACTATATACATTTAACCAGACAGCAGCAGACATTACACCCCCTAGGGCTCATGACTACCTCTGTTGTAGGTGTTCAGTATCAGGGATGTATTCCCTCCCATGGAGCAGGTCTCCAGTCCAATTGGAGGGCAGTTGGTTTCCACCATGACACATGTGCCACTATTGCACCCGTTGGCTAATTTGGCCTGGCTGGCAAAATATAAGGCTTGCAGAGTCCACTGTTGAGTATCTTCACTGGTGAACTGCATGCAGAATGGCTTCTTCCAGCTTTCTGTCAGCTGGATCTACATGGAGGAGGTTATCAGCTCAGTTCCAGCAGGATTTTTCAGTGGCCTTGCAGCCCAAGTATGTGGAGTCTTCAGCAATAGGGTTTTGTTTTATTTTTAAGGTTTCTTTCTTTCTTTTTTTTCTTTTTTTTTTTTTTTGAGGTAGGGTCTTGCTTTAGCCCAGGCTGACCTGGAATTCACTATGAAGTCTCAGGGTGGCCTCAAACTCACGGTGATCCTCCTACCTCTGCCTCCCAAGTGCTGGGATTAAAGGAGTGCGCCACCACCCCCGGCCTTATTTTTAAGTTTTTAAAGGTAGGGTCTTGCTCTAGCCCAGGCTGACCTGGAATTCACTCTGTAGTCTCAGGGTGGCATTGAACTCATGGCGATCCTTCTACCTCTGCCTCCTGAGTGCTGGGATTAAAGAGGCATGCGCCACACGCCTGGCTACATTAGCTTTTTTGTGTGTGTGTGTGTGCTGTGTTGCATCTTTGGACTTTGTCAATAAAAGAAAGTGAAAGAGAAAACCTCAGAGAACCCTTTCAAAAAAATAAATAAAAAACAGCTGGGCATGGTGGCACACTCCTTTAATCCCAGCACTCAGGAAGCAGAGATAGGAGGATCTCGGAGAGTTCAAGGCCACCCTAAGACTTCATAGTGAATTCCAGATCAGCCTGAGCTAGTGTGAGACCCTACCTCAGAAAACCAAAAATAAATATTCAGGGGCTGGTAAGATGGCTTAGCGGTTAAGGGGCTTGTCTGTGAAGCATAAGGATCCAGGTTCAATTCCCCAGTACCCACGTAAGCATATGCACAAGGTACACCTGTGTCTGGAATTTGTTTGTAGTGGCTAGAGGCCCTGGCATACCTATTCTTTCTCTCTGTCTCTCTCTCTCGCGCGCGCCTCTTTCTCTCTGTCTCACTCAAATAAACAAATAACTAAAAAATTGTTTTAAAAAATATATGCAAAGGGACGGAGTGATGACTTAGCGCCTAAGATGCTTGCCTGCCAAGCCTAAGGACACAGGTTCGATTCCCCAGGACCCAGGTAAGCCAGATGCACAAAAGGTGGTGCATTCATCTGGAGTTCATTTGCAGTGGCTAGAGGCCCTGATGCCCATTCTCTATCTGCCCCCCCTCAAATAAATAAAAATAAAAATGTTAGCCAGGCTTGGTGGTGCATGCCTTTAATTCCAGCACTCAGGAGGCAGAGGTAGGAGGATTGTCATGAGTTCAAGGCCACCCTGAGACTGCATAGTTAATTCCAGGTCAGCCTGGGCTAGAGTGAGACCCTACCTTAAAAAGAAAGTTTTTAAAAAAATATGCAAGGGCTGGAGAGATGACTTATCAGTTAAGGAGCTTGCCTGCAAAGCCTGAGGATTCAGGTTCACTGCCCCAGTATCCACATAAGCCAGAAGCACTAGGTGGCACATGAGTCTGGAGTTCATTTACAGTGGCTGGAGGCCCTGATGCCCATTCTATATATGCTCCCCCACTTTCTGTCTCTCTCTCAAATAAATACATATTGAAAAAGAATACTCAAGCCAAGCGTAGTGACACACACCTTTAATCCCAGCATGGGGAGGTAGAGGTAGGAGGATTGCTATGAGTTTGAAGACACCCTGAGACTGCATAGTGAATTCCAGATCAGCCTGGGCTACAGCAAGACCTTACCTCAAAAAACCAAGATAAATAATTAAATATTCACTATTTTTCTCATTACACATTTAATTGAACTACTGCAAGAAGCCCACCACATTTCCCAGAAACAAAAGGCCCTTTAAAATCTGTTTTAAAAGAAAAGTACAACTTTTCCCCCCCTTCTATTAATGCACAATGGCCATGGAGGATTTAAAAATCCTCTTTAACTTGCTATAATAAAACTGAGAAAAAATACTGTGTACTAAAGTGAGATTGCTCAGTGGGTAGAGTGCTTTCCACACAACTCAAGAGCACCCGAGATCAGATCCCATATTTTAAAAAAGCTTGCAGTGGGGTGGAGGAATGGCTTAGCGGTTAAGGCGCCCCCTTGTGGCGCATGTGCAACATTATGTGCTCGTGTCTCCTGGAGATTCAAACATGAGTTCTTAGGCTTCGCAGAGAAACACCTTAGCTGCTAAGCCATCTCTCCAGCCCACAATATTTTTTCCAAAACATTTTTAATTGAAATGGAGCTGGGTGTGATGGCATGCCCCTTTTATCCCAGCACTTGGGAAGCAGAGGTAGGAGGATCACCATGAGTTCATGGTCACCCTGAGACTATATAGTGAATTCCAGGTCAGCCTGGGCTAGAACGAGACCCTCCCTTGAAAACAACAACAACAACAACAAATCTTAGAAGTAAAGAGCAGTGCAGCAAAAGGGATAAGAATGTGGGTTTTGTAGGCCCAAATGTGGAGGCCGGCTCTGCTCCTTCTGGCCATGTGAGCCCACTGGCCATGTCACTAGCCGCACAACCCCAGTGGTCTGTGAGATAAGGGTCACAGTAGCTTCAGCGTCAGAGCTCTTGTGAGCGCTAAATGAGTAGAGAGGGAGCATGCCCCCATGTTCTCTTTTAGCTCCTCACCCTCACCCTCCACACTGTTTTCACTAATAATAAACATTGACAGCTTGGTTCTGCTGCTCTCCCAGATCCTATCTAGCAAGCTGCCTCAGAGGGGCCAATCCAACAAGGGTTTCCATGGATTCCTACCAGAAGACATCAAAAAGGAGACAACCCGGGCTTCTAAAAAGGTTAGAATCCCTTGAAATGGCACTTTGGAATAAGCTTCTCAAACACTTTCACAGTCCTTGGGTTTTGTTTTTGTTAATTTTTATTTATTTATTTGCAAGGAGAGAGAGAGAATGGACACACCAGAACCTCTTGCCACTGCAAATGAACTCCAGATGCATGTGCATCTGGCTTATGTGGCTACTGGGGAATTGAACCCAGGCCGTCAGGCCTTGCAAGCAAGCACCTTAACCACTGAGCAATCTCTCCAGCCCTCACTATCCTTGTTTTTGTTCCTTCCCTAGCCACTAGTTTAGAAGTCAAATGATTTTTGGATTTCTCAACTGGTCTATTGGTTTTTGAGATTTTATTTTTGTGGCTCTGGGAGTCAAACCCAAGGCCTGCACATGCTAAGCTAGTGCTGTCCCGCTGGGCTTTACACCCAACTCTGGTCTCTCCATAAGGCCCATTTCCTCTGGGATGCAGTGTCCTAGGTGAGGAGAGGAAACAACACCCTGGGAAACAGCAGTGCTGTGGAAGCTCTGCTCCCCTCCGGGCCCTGCAGCTCCCAGGACTGCTGGGGAGAGGGATGCCTGTGGCTTCACTGCATTTCCAGCCCATAGAAGATGAGCCACAGTGTGTCTGCTTATCTTTCTCGGTCACAGAACATTGTTATCTCATTTGCAGAACTGCTTTGTGTGCAAGAAAAGGGGAGCTGCTATCAAGTGCCAGGAGGATCATTGCGTCAGAAACTTCCATCTGCCTTGTGGCCAAGAAAGGGGTTGCCTTTCACAGTTTTTTGGAGAGTATAAGTGAGTAAGGAAGGAGAAAGTCGGGCTGTCCTTGCAACTTGCTACTTAGCCGCTAATGACATCAGAACCCAGTTCTCACGGGCTTGTTTTGATTCACCAGCAGAGCTCTCCCTCCATTCAATAGTGGGAAACAGTGTCTTGACTTGGAAATTTCACAGGGGTTTCTTCTTGCTTCCCATCCCCTTCTTCAATTACAAACAGCTGGGGTTCTTCGACAGCTGCTCAGAACTGAGTAGGGCTTTCAGGAGTGGGGGGCTACAGAGACGGTCCCAGGAGCTTTGCTCAGTAGGAGAGCAGCCATGAGAAGGCATGACCGTGCTTCACCACGCTTCTCCCAAGAGTGTGGACGTTCACTGAGCACCAAGCAGATGGCGGTTGACCTTCCTAGGCTAGGCAGTTGGGAGTTGGCATCAGAGATAAGCCAGAAACCAAGTCTGTTTACCCACCACAGATCATTTTGTGAAAAACATCGCCCAACACAGGACATCCAGCAGAGGAATGTGAGGGAGAAAAGCTGCATCCTGTGTTGTGAAGACTTATCCCAAGCGAGTGTTGAGAATATCCAGAGCCCATGTTGTAGTCAAGCTGTCTACCACCGCAAGTGCATCCAGGTGGAGCCTTCTCTGCCCTGGGGGACCTCCACAAATGCCCTGCTTCTGCACCTGCAATCAGGGCACCCAGGAAAGCTCAAGCATGTCTTGAGCTTCAGCACTCCACTGTGGGCCTGTATGCAGGACCACTTCTGATTCTGTAAGAGGGCCACCATCCCAGTCTCTGGTCATTCTTGGCCTATCACACCTCATTTGTATAAGATTTAGACTGGGGCCAGGTATGGTGGCCCACATCTCTGACCCCAGCTCTCGGGAGGCAGAGGCAGGAGGATCTGCTGTGAGCTTGAGGCCACCCTGAGACTACATAGTGAATTCCAGGTCAGCCTGGGCTAGAGCAAGACCATACCTTGCAAAAAAGAAAACAGATATGGACTGGGGAAAAATCTTGAGAATTGCCAGAGCAAATGGGAACATCCCAGAATAAGTCTAGGATCCTCAAAATAAGCCTCATGTCTGGGATGAAAGTAAAAGGGATCTTGACCCCAGAGATAGCAGCTGAGGCACTCCTGAGAACTCCAGCACCTTTTGCTCCCAGGCCTGACACCTGCCTTTGTAGTACTCATCCCACATAAACTGCCCAAGTTGAGTGGGATTGGGAAGAAGGTGGTTCATGTTTTCACAAACACAAAGCTTTTCGTGTTTCCCTTGCAGAAATATGCCCACACGTCAGCAAAGCATTTCTTCAAGTGTCCCCAGTGTAACAACAGAGAAGAATTTCCTAAAGAAATGCTAAGAATGGGAATTCATATTCCAGACAGGTAGTGGACGCCACAGCAGGAACTGAGCCAGGGAGTGGGTTGTGTAGGTTGTAGGTAGGAGGTAAGCAAGAAGGTACTTGGGAGAACTCTTGATAGGCAGTGAAGAGGGAGGCTGGGGAAGTGCCTCTCCATTGTCAAAGAAGAGGGAGAGGGAGACAGGCAGCAGGCATGTTCTCGAAGAGGTGCGTGGAGGACCAGAATTCCCTGGGCGTGGATTCTTGAATTCCAGCGTGGAAGTAAGGAACCACTTGCCCAGCCTTGTGGGCAGGCAGCCTGTGAGCCCTCTGTGCTTAGCCTGGCTTCTTCCTAGTTCCCCTCAGTAGACGGAGGCTCCATGCACAGGTTATGTGTCTCTCACCGTTTCTTTTCCCACTGCAGAGATGCTGCCTGGGAACTCGAGCCAGGGGCTTTCTCAGAGTTGTATCAGCGCTATCAGCACTGCGACGCTTCCACTTGCCTGTATGAACAAGGCAGAGACAGCTTTGAGGATGAAGGGTAGGAAGAAGCTTCCTGTTAGAAAGCTCTTGTCAGTGCCATCTTAAACATAGACAGTTATTAGTGGCAAGAAGTCCACTCTTGTCTGCAGCTCACAGGGTAACTCAACTACCAAGTCCCATTCTTGACGAGCCCTGGCTCATGTGCAAGCGGGCAGGCCTCTTCTGCAAGGTCTGCTACTTGTGCCCAGTGGATAGACAGGGCCAGTTCCTTTACAAATCCATCATGCCAGGGGCTGTGCCTGCTTACATGTTCTTGGGTTCAGCACACAGCATCTTGGAGCCATAAATATGTGATGGGTGATATCTATAATTAAAAAAAATACCCAGGAAGCCCTCCCATGTGACTGAGACCGACCCACAGAGCTGACATCCCAGAGTGGCACTTAATGTCCTGCTTCTCCCTACATCACTCCTTGGCTCTTCCACAGGAGGTGGCGACTTATTCTCTGTGCTACATGCGGGTCCCGTGGAACCCATAGGGACTGCTCCTCTCTTAGATCAAACAGCAAGAAATGGGAGTGTGAGGAGTGTTACGACTGCTTCAACCACAGGTGTGGACAGAGGGCTGGGCCAAGACCTGGGGTGGGCCTGGGAGATTTGTCATGCCACGGAGGGGAACTGTAGGTGGATTCCTTAGCTTTGGAAGCAAAGTGGCTAAGGAGCTTAAGGACTTGCCCCCAGGAGAAAGGACTGAATTTTTCTTTCACCACAGATCCCATCCCTGAAAACTCAAGTGACAGCCCCTGTTCCAGCACCTTCTACCCCCAGGACCATTTCTGCAGGACCACCAGCATGGAAGAAAATCCAAGATCTTCTTGGACTGATTGTCCAGGACCTTCCCTATTAGAAAACCCAGGAGTCCTCTGGTGGCCAGAGGGGCCACTTACAGCAGTCCTTGGGAGTCAGGCTCACCAGGAGCTACAGGAAATCCAAACAATTCCCAGCCCAAGGGGCTGAAACGGTGCTCCTCCACCTCTTCGGGAAGATAGCGCTTTGGGACAGTGACACAAGGAAAGAGCCAGCAGGGAGACTGCAAGCCAAGTAAGTCTCAGGGAAGGGTGAGAAGCCATGGAGTCCACATGCCCGCAGCCCAGCATGAGGGCACCTTTGCGCTCTCTCCTCAGTTCTCTCTTCCACCAAGACTCTTCCACCTTCCATCTGGTTCTCATATGTCTCTTCTTACTTCACTCATTTTGTACTTTGCAAATAAAGGCTTTCTCTCCACTGGTGGCCCCTTGTGAATTCACTCTGGAGATTGGTCTACTAAAGAATCTGGAGGGTTTCCAAGGCTCAGGGTCCATTGCGGAAGAGGTGGCAGAAAAAATGTAAGAGTCAAAAGAAAAAAAAGAACATAAGAACCAAAGGAAGGGTACAACTCCTTACAATGCAAGTGTCCAGACAGAATTTGGCCTCAATATCCATGACCTCACAGTGCCTCGTAATACCTTCACAAGACCCTCATAATAGGAGAAAAAGATGATGACATCAAAAAATAGACTAATGGAGAGAGGGAGGGGATATGATGGACAGCAGAGTTGTGAAGGGGAAAGTGGAGAGAAGGGAATTATGGTTTATTGTCTGTAAGTATAGAAGTTGTCAACAAAAAAATTGTACATTAAAAAAGAGAATCTGGGGCTGGAGGGATGGCTTAAGGCATTTGCCTGCAAAACCAAAAGACCCAGGTTCAATTCCCCAGGACCCACGCTAGCCAGATGCACAAGAGGGCACATGTGTCTATAGTTTGCAGTGGCTGGAGGATCTGGCACGCCCATTCTCTCCCTCCCTCCCTCCCTCTCTCTCTCTCTCTCCTTCTTTCTCTGTTGAATAAATAAAATATAATATTAAAAAATTCTGGAGGGTAGACTGAGGGACTAAGAAAACTTGTCTTCTGATCCATAAAATGTAGTCACTGTTGAACTTTTAACATAGTACAGAGATGTGTTTTGGGAAGGGAATTGGCTTGCAAGGAAATTGGCACTCCAGAAGTATAGAGCGTCATCCTCATGCAAATAAGTATACAAGTGCCCATCAGGGAGGGGAGCCAGCATAGCAGTCCACTGTGGACGGAAGGTGCCCTGGTGGCAAGGCTGGGAGTCTTGGACTGGAACATGCCAGAGACCGCCATGTTCACGTGGGGCAGAAGAGACTCCACTCCCTCCGAGCATTGGGCTTACTCCAGTCCTCATAGCCCGGGCCTAAGGGCTTCTGTACAGAGTAACTGAATTTTCATCCCAGGATATTCTCATTAGGCAAGGCAAGCTGGAATAGGAATCTGGCAAGAAGCCTGGGAAGAAATTGAATAGAGTCTGTCTTACATTTGTATGTTTCTAATGATTTCATGGGATTTGGGATAGTGGGCGAGACGCAGACCACAGCCACAGTGAGTCATTGTCACTAGTGGCAGAGGACAATGTTCTTCCAAGTATTGCTGAGTCCCGCAGTCTTACATCTAAATGTGTATGGTGATTTGACTAGATTCACTTGGATCTGAGTGGAGGCTATCAGTACTGTTTTTTTTTTAAACTTTTTATTGACCATTTCCATAATCGTGGATAATATCCCCTGTTAACTCCCTCTCTTCTCCCACTTCCCCTTTGAAACTCCACTCTCCATCGTATCCCCTCCCCCTCTCAACCAGTCTCTTTTATTTTGATGTCATGATCTTTTCCTCCTGTTATGATGGTCTTCTGTAGGTAGTGTTAGGCACTGTCAGGCTAAAGGAATATTTTAAGACAAAACCAGCTCTGAAAATACTTGAAAGGATCCTCCATGCTGAAGAGAAAGAAAAGCATACATATAAGGAATCCAGAAAAAACAAACCATACTCAAATACTAGGAATACAAGAGAGCAAAAGTAAAAGAAGAACTACAAGAAAAAAATTTTTTTGAGGTAGGGTCTCACTCTAGCCCAAACTGACCTGGAATTCACTATGTACTCTCAGGGTGGCCTCAAACTCATGGTAATCCTCCTACCTCTGCCTCCCGAGGGCTGGGATTAAAGGTGTGCACCACCATGCCCAGCTCTGTTTTATGTTGTTGTGTGTGTGTGTTTTAAAATGTCAAAGTATATAAGCAAAATAATAGTTTTTGTTTGTTTGTTTCCTTCTTAAATTTTTTAATATATATATTTTTATTGACAACTTATATACTTACAGACAACAAACCATGATATTTCCCTCCCCTCTCCCACTTTTCCCTTCATAACTCTGTTCTCCGTCATATCCCCTCCCTCTCTCCATTAGTCTCTCTTTTATTTGATGTCATCATCTTTTTCTCTTGTTATGACAGTATTGTGTAGGTAGGGCTAGGCACTGTGAGGTTATGGACATCGAGGCCAATTTCTGGCTGGACGATTAGTTGCATGTAAGGAGTGGTACCCTTCCTTTGGCTCTTACATTCTTTCCGTCACCTGTTCCACAATGGACCCTGAGCCTTGGAGGGTATGATAGAGATGTTTCAGTGCTGGACACTCCTCTGTCCCTTCTTCTCAGCACCATTGCCTTTTGGGTCATCCCAGTGGTCATCGCCATCTGAAAAGAGAAGCTTCTCTAACCCGAAGTGAGAGTAGCATTAATATATGAATATGAACATTAAGTGTAATGCTTTCAGGAAAATTTGGTGAGAATAATATATGCATTTATCCAGACAAGAGCAGGCTTTATACCCCTAAGGCTCATGACCTCTCCTGGCTTTTGATTGGGTTTTCAGTACCAGGCATGTATTCCCTCCCATACAGCGGGCCTTCAGTCCAATTAGAGAGCAGTTGGTTTTCCCCAGAGCAGACATGCCACTATTGTACTAGTTCAGTCATTTGGCCTGTCTGGCCAAACTTGAGGTTTCCAGTGTCTACTGTTTTCACTGCTGATGACGTCTGTCTCCTATAGGGCTGCATGCAGTACAGCTTTTTCCAGCTTTCAGTTGGCTGGGCTACAGGGAGAAGGAGTGACTTTGCCAGTCAGGCATGTGAAGTCTTCAGCAATAGCGTCTTACTCTCTTTCTCAAGGGAAACCAAGGGCCTTGGCAATAGCCTGTAATGTTTTGGAGGCAACAGGGACCTCCCTGGCCAACAACTAACTGGAAGGTATCCCATCGCTGGCCTTGAAAATTTCTAGTAACAATCTATGGCTTCTGGATGGGCCATTATTCAAAAAAGTAGGTTTTCATATGTCTTATTCAGAATATCTTGAATTTCTTTTGCATCAGGCTTTTTTCTTTTCTTTTTTTATTATTTTTTATTAACAACATCCATGATTATAAACAATACCCCATGGTAATACCCTCCCTGTCCCCACTTTCCCCTTTGAAACTCCATTCTCCATCCCCTCCTTCTCTCAATCAGCCTCTCTTTTGTTTTGATGTCATGATCTCTCCCTCCTATTATGATGGTCTTATGTAGGTAGTGTCAGGCACTGTGAGGTCATGGATATTCAGGCCGTTTTGTGTCTAGAGGAGCACATGGTAAGGAGTCCTAACCTTCCTTTTACTCTTATAGTCTTTCTGCCACCTCTTCCTCAATGGACCTTGAACCTTGGAAGGTGTGACAGAGATATTGCAGTGCTGAGCACTCCTCTGTCACTTCTTCTCTGCACCATGGTGCCTTCTGAGTCATCCCAAGGTCACTGCCATCTGAAAAGGGAAGATTCTCTAACCAAAAGTGAGAGTAGCATTAATATATGGGTATGAACATTAAGAGAAGTGCTTACCAGGCAGTTTGGTGAGCATAGTATATACATTTAGCCAGGCACCATCAGACATTACACCCCTAGGGCTCATGGCTACCCCTGTTGTAGGTTTTCAGTGTCAGGGATGTATTCCCTCCCATGGAGCAGGCCTCGTAGGCAAGAATCTTAACCATAGAGCCATCTCTCCAGGATGCCCCCCCCCTTTATTTTATTTTATTTTTTTTTGAGGTAGAGTGTCGCTCTAGCCCTGGCTGACCTGAAATTCACTATGTAGTCTCAGGCTGGCCTTGAACTCATGGTAGTCCTCCTACCTCTGCCTCCCAAGTGCTGGGATTAAAGGCATGGACAGAGAGAAAGAGAGAGAGAGAATGGATGCGTCCATCACCTCTTGCCACTGCATAGGAACTCTAGGTGCATGTGCCACTTTGTGCATGTGGCTTGACGTGGGTGCTGAGGAATTGAACTCCGATTGTTAGTCTTTAAGGGCAAGCACCTTAACTGCTGAGCCATTTCTCCACGAACCCCCCTTTATTTTCAAGGTAGAGTTTCACTCTAGCCCAGGCTGACCTGGAATTCACTATGTAGTTTCAGGGTGACCTCAAACTCATGGCGATCCTCCTACCTCTGCCTCCCAAGTGCTAAAGGCATATGCCACTATGCCTAGCTCCTTTTTTGTTTTCGGGGGTAGGGTCCCACTCTAGCCTAGCTGACCTGGGATTCACTATGTAGTCACAGGCTGACCTTGAACTCACCTTGATCCCCCTACCTCCGCTTTTCAGGTGCTGGGATTAAAGGTGTGCGCCACCACACTCAGGTTTATTAAACTTAAAAAATATATTTTATTTACTTATTTGAGAGAGAGAGGCAAATAGAGAAAGAGTGGGTACATCAGGGCCTCCAGCCACTGCAAATGAACTCCAGACACACGCACCACGTTGTTTGTATATCTGGCTTACGTGGGTGCTGGGGAATCCAACTCAGGTCCTTAGGCTTCACAGGCAAGTGCCTTAACCACTGAGTCATCTCTCCTGCCCCAAACCTTTTCTTTTCTTTTCTTTTTTTTTTTTTTTAATGTGGTTGAGATAGGGTCTTAACCACTAAGTCATCTCTCCAACTCTAACTTTTTTTTTCAAGGTAGGGTCTCACTCTGGCCCAGGCTGACCTGGAATTCACTATGGAGTCTCAGGGTGGCCTTGAATTCATGGCGATCCTCCTACCTCTGCCACCCGAGTGCTGGGATTAAAGGTGTGTGCCACCACTCCAGGCTTCATATATATTTTAATTTATTTGCAAGGAGGCAGAAAATGAGAATGGACACACCAGAGCCTCTTGCCACTGCAAACAAACTCCAGATGCATGCAGCACTCTGTACATCTGGCTTTACATGGGTGCTGGGGAATTGAACCCAGGCCGTAAGAACTGATAAGCAAGCACCTTTGACTACTGAACCATCTCCCCAACCCCTCTCCTATTATTAATGTCTTACATAATATGGTAAGTTTCTCACAACAAATGAACCAATATTGATACATCATTATTTTTAAGTATTTTATTTATTTATTTAATGGAGAGAGAGAGAAGCAAAGGCAGATAGAGAGAGAATGGGTGTATCAGGGCCTCCTAGCCACTGCAAATGAACTCCAGATACTTGTGCCACCTTGTGCATCTGGCGTTAAGTGGGTACTGGGGAATCTAACCTGGGTCCTTTGGCTTTGCTAGCAAGTGCCTTGACTGCTAAGCCATCTCTCCAGCCCTGATACATAATTATTAACTAAAGCCTATTCTATATTCAGTTTTTCTTAAGTTCTTTACATTTTTCTTAATTTTTTTTGTTTTGTTTCATTTCAAAATTCCATGTAGCTGGCCATGGTGGAGCACACCTTTAATCCTAGCCCTCGGGAGGCAGAGGTAGGAGGTCGCTGTGAGCTCCAGGCCACCCTGAGACCACATAGTGAATTCCAGGTCAGCCTGAGCTAGAGTGAGACCCTACCTTGAAAAACAAACAAAACAAAAAAACAATCCATCTAGTATAGCACATTGCAGTGGACCATTCTCTTTCTTTAAATTCCTTATGGAGGTAACTGTCAGACTTGCCTTGTTTGTGATGAACTTGACAGTTTTGAAGATTACTGGTATTTTGTCGACTGCCCTTTAATTGGGATTTGTCTGATATTTTTCTCATAATAGACAGGAGTTACAGGTTTAGGGGAGCAAGACCACAGATGTAAAGTACCATTTTCTTCACATCAAGTCACACACTATCAACATGATCACATGACCTTTCATTATTACTATTATTATTATCATTGGTTTTTCAAGGTAGGGTCTCGCTCTAGCCCAGACTGACCTGGAATTCACTATGTAGTCAGGGTGGCCTTGAACTCATGGCAATCCTCCTACCTCTGCCCCCGAGTGCTGGGATTAAAGGCGTGCATGCCCGGCACCCCTCATTATTCCTGTTAATTTGATCACCTGGCTCAGGTAGTGTTTGTTGGTTACTCCCCTTTTCATTTCTGTAGCTTGGGCAGGAAGTAACTATATACAGCTCACAGCTAAGGCAAACAGGGATATGCATCCCCTCTAAGAATAGGCTGTCTGGGACTGGAGAGATAGCTTAATGATTAAGGCATTTGCCTGCAAAGCCTAAGAACCCATGTTCAATTCCCAAGTACCCATGTAAGCCAGATACAAAAGGTGACACATGTGTTTGGAGTTTGCTTACAGCAGCTGGAGGCCCTGGCATGCCCATTCTCTCCCCCATCAAATAAATAAATATTTTTTTAAAAAAGAATAGGTTATCTGGGGGCTGGAGAGATGGCTTAGTGGTTAAGGCACTTGCCTACAAAGCCAAAGGACCCATGTTCAATTCCCCAGGACTCACATAAGCCAAATGCACAAGGTGGCACATGCATCTGGAGTTTGTTTGCAGTGGCTGGAGGCCCTGACACACCCATATTCATTCTCTCTCTTTACTTGCCTCTTTCATTCTCAAATAAATATAAAATATTTTTAAAAGAATAGGTTATCGGGCTGGAGGAATGGCTTAGCAGTTAAGGTGTTTGCCTGCAAAGCCAAAGGACCCAGGTTTGATTCCCCAGGACCCACATTAGCCAGATGCACAAAGGGGTGCACGTGTCTGGAGTTTGTCTGCAGTGGCTGGAGGCCTTGGCATGCCCATTCTCTCTCTCTCCCTCCCTCCCTCTTTCTCTATTAAATAAATAATTTTTAAACTAAAAAATGGGTTATCTGTATAAAATATTTCAAATTCTAATTTTTTCTTGTTTTGGTTTTTCTAGGTAGGGTCTTGCTCTAGCCCATCCTGACCTGGAATTCACTATGTAGTCTCAGGGTGGCCTCGAACTCACAGCGATCTTCCTACCTCTGTCTCCCAAGTGCTGGGATTAAAGACATCCGCCACCATGCCCAACTATTTGGAATTCTTCTGCATGGAAAATTTACCTGTTCCCACTTATTTATTCAATCATGTGTATATGTCGGATGAACTTATACATATGTATATATCTTGGGTTTCCAATACAACTAGTATTGGGTAATTTCTGTTTCTACTGGGTATAGAGATGAGTATAAAAGCTACTAATTGGTGCTGGAGAGATGGCTCAGTGGTTGAAGGCACTTGCTTGCAAAGCCTGATGGTCTGGTTCAGGTCCCTAATACCTACATAAAGCTAGACGCGCAAAGTGGCGTGTGCATCTGGAGTTGGTTTATAGCAGCAGGGGCCCTGGCGTGCTCATGCTCTATCTTTTGCTCTCTAATAAATATTTTTTTAAAGTTACTAATTAGGCTTCCAACCAAATACAGCTTCACTCATTTTGGTATTAAATTGTTCCAGCTTTGTCCATTTGCTGTTCCTAGGTCATTTGCACTCATCTCTATCACTGTGTGTTTTGTTTTGTTTCTGAGCATATCCTTAATTTCTGGCACTTTAAGATGTCCCAAGCTGGGCTGGAGAGATGGCGCAACAGTTAAAGGCGCTTGCTTGAAAGCCTGACAGCTTGGGTTCTATTCCCCAGTAACCACATAAAGCCAGATGCACAAAGTGAAGCATGCATCTGGTGTTCATTTGCAATAAAAAGAGGCCCTGATGTGCCTATCCTCTCTCTCTCTCTCTCCTTGCAAATAATTTTTTTTAATTTTTTGTTTATTTATTTATTTGAGAGCGACAGACAGAAAGAGGCAGATAGAGAGAATGGGCGCACCAGGGCCTCCAGCCACTGCAAACGAACTCCAGGCGTGTGCCCCCCCTTGTGCATCTGGCTAACGTGGGTCCTGCGGAATCGAGCCTCTAACTGGGGTCCTTAGGCTTCACAGGCAGTGCTTAACAGCTAAACCATCTCTCCAGCCCCAAATAATTTTTAAAATGTACATTTTTTTTATTTATTTGAGAGAGAGAGGACGATTCAGATAGAGAGAATGACACACCTGGGCCTCTAGCCGCTGCAAACGAACTCCAGATGCATGTGCCACCTTGTCATCTGGCTTATGTGGATAGTGAGGTATTGAACCTGGGTCCTTAGGCTTTGCAGGCAAGCTCCTTAACTGCCACGCCATCTCTTCAGTCTCCCCCCCCCCAAAGTATACATTTGAAATACCTGTTTTCAGTTGGGTGTGGTGGCACACGCCTTTAATCCCAGCATTCAGAAGGCTGAGGTAGGATCACTGTGAGTTTGAGGCCAGCTTGGAGCTACAGAATGAGTTCCTGGTCAGCCTGGGCTAGAGTGATGCCCTACCACAAAAAAACAAAACAAAAACAAAAACCTAAAATAAATAAATAAATACCTGTTTTCATCATGGATTGTCCCTGGAACAAATTACCACTTCAAAATAGACATGTGTCAGGGCTGGAGAGATGGCTTAGCAGCTAAGGCATTTCCCTGCAAAGCCAAAGGACCTTGGTTCGATTCCCCAAGACCCACATAAGCCAGATGCACAAGGTGGCACATGTGTCTGGAGCTCGTTTGCAGTGGCTGGAGGCCCTGGTGTGCCCATTTTCTCTCTCTCTCTCTCTCTCCCTCTCCTCCTTCTTTCTCTCTCATTGTCTTAAATAAATAAAATAGATGTGTAACAATTAGAATTAATTACTTTTCCTAACTTAGGGCCTGAACAAATGGATCACCTGGGGAAAATAGAAATAAATGTTTCATGAAATTCTTAAAAGCTCCTGCTCCTCTCTGATCCTTGCCTTTGCTGGAGCCATAAGCTAAAGCCAGAGCCCTCACAACTTCTTTCTTTCCTCCCTTATCAAGTACCCTCATCCTCCCAATCTGTCAAATGTTGTAGCAAAAGCCTGGGTCTGTGTGGTTCCCTGTGTCCGCATCACTGGTACTCTTCCCTTGTGCCAGTTACTACAAAACAGCGCTAGCTTTTTGCTTAGGAACGGCATCTGCAGCCTTCTGAAAACAGGGGCTGGCATATGACATCCCACCCACGAGCATTCTTCCCTCTCTTCCCTAAAATATTGGGCCCTGGTCCTGGAGGGCCTTTTACCATCCAATCTCAGCCGACTGAGCCCGGCATAACAGCCGCTCCCTGGGCACTCTCTTCTGACATCTGCCCATGCTCCTCCAACCTGTGTCACTTTATGTCCGTCTCACCATTGTAGGTCTGTTTTTTTTTTTTTTTTTTTTTTTGCTAGACTGGAAAGAAGGAATCTGTCTTATTGGCCATTCTTCCCCCCAGGAATCTAGTTTAGATAGAATCCCACTATAGTAATTTGACATCTACTGACTCCTGTTCATGATCATGTTGTTCTGCTACTAAACACCAGAGGGCGCTGTCATCCTGTCAAGGAAAGAGATCATGAGCACCTGGATGGTTTGCTCCTGAGATTGCATAAGCATTTACGGATCCCATTTGTTCCAGACATTCATTCAAGTTTATTTAGAAGTCTATTTGTGTTGGGCTTAGAGGTAACTATAAAAGCCACTAATGATACTGCCATTGAAATCAAGTCCTCAAGACTGTCCTTAGAATGCTGCAGACTCAGTGGTCTAACTAGCCCTGCTGCCCTTCCCCACCCCACCAGAAGTGGTGACTTCCAGTTCCCAGGGAAATATGTGATGTGGTTCTAGTCCTCCTCTTCCTCCCTGCCTTACCAAGGGGATGTGTGCTCTCTGGTGACTAAGGAAGGAATCCCCGTCCTAAAGGATCAGACTCCTTGAAAATGTTTGAAGCCATGTATATATCTTTTTAAAGCCTAAGTGCAGCTGGAGGTCATAATCTGAAGAGCTGATGTTCTCTGCTCACATGCGCATGAGCGCACACTTTTTAGCAAACCCTTTCTAACTCTGGATCCCAGAGCAGTGAGACAGCATGAGGCCCCTCCCCCGTGACCCTGCCCAGCCTGTGCCCCGATAAACAGGAAAGTATCTACCCCACTGGTGTCCATCGTCTGGGCCATCAAAGCCATCCCTAGCCCTCAGGAGCATAGTGAAGGGAACCGTGGCCTCAAGGAAACGATCCCCCATTGTGTTCCACCTATTGGAAATGGTGGATTCGTAAACAGGCCCTTACATTTAGGCCTGGCTTTGTGCTTGGGTGTTGTTTTTTCTTGCCCGAACAATGTCCTTTCCAGTGGGGCCAGCCGTTCACACCATTGTCTGAGACCCTTGGACTACAGGAAACAGCACCAGATTCTTATCAGCTGAGGCAAGTGGAGGTGGTGTGGACAATGCGATCGTGCCTATAACGCAAGCCGCTGTTTTGACGCGTCATTCCTCTCTGCCTTTATCTGTGAGTGCAGAGCCCCTTGTCCTCCCAGCAGGCCAATCCGGACTTCAGGGGTCTCTAACACAGGCTACTCCATTTGGACTCTGCTTCAGGCCTCTGTAGATTCATCTTGGAATCCTATTCACTGGGCCCAGTTGTCCCTGTCTGCTGAATGAGTTGCTGTGGGCTAGTGGGAGGAAAGCCTGGCCTCCCTTATAAAGATCCTGGAAGACTTTGCAGCAGCTCCCATCCCCAGTGGGAATCGATTGTTTGTAAGGCTACATTAAGGAACTAAACATTTCCTTAATGAAACTTCAGCAGAGAAAGTGAAAGGCTTCATTAGTACGCAGCCTCTAAGGGAAAGGGGCCCAGCATGGCCAAGGTGGGTGAGGGCTGGGCAGTGGCAAGTGGGCACCAAGCCACTGCTGCCTTCCACATCTTCCACACACCAGAGGAGTGGGTGAGTCCGGAAAAGGAGCCAGGGTGGGGGCCCAACAATCCCAAAGCTCCTTATCAGCTATTGTGTCCAAGTCTGGCCCTGCTCACCCCTTTCTCTCCAAGTTTGTAGTCTTGGGAAAGACTTGTTCTTGGTGTGTGTTGAACTTTCTCCTCATGAAACCTTCTGCAGCCCAGAGCTCGGATGAGGCTAGAGTGGATCCTCCGCTCAGATTGAAATAGGACCACTTCTAAGATGGGCAAAGAAGCCTCAATTTTCACCTTGCTGGACTGGCAGAGCCGTGCGAGCTGGTCCTCCAGGGTCTATATGTAGCTTACGTAGCTGCAGCAGGGCCCCTGCCAGCCTACAGAGAAGACAGCCAGGCTCCTGGTGGCATCGGGATTTGGGATGCCTAGGACCTGACTCAGGTGAATGGATGAAAGGGAAGCACTGAGGCCCTCTGAGAAAGTTAAAAGGGCTGTTCTCAAGCCAGGCGTGGCGGCACACGCCTTTAACCCCAGCGCTTGGGAGGCAGACATAGGAGGAATGCTATGAGTTTGATGCCACCCTGAGAGTACACAGTGAATTCCAGGTCAGCCTGGGCTAGAGCAAGACCCTACCTTGAACCCCCCCCCAAAGGGGGGAGGGGCTGTTCTCTTGACCCCTCCCTCAACTTCACTCTTCCTAATCAATTGGACTATCCAATTTTTAATATTTTAAAAATTATTTTATTTTTTTATTTATAAGAGAGAGACAGAAGGACAGACAGACAGGATGGGCGTGCCAGGGAGTCCAGACACTGCAAACAAACTCCAAACACATGTGCCATCATGTGTATGTGGTTTACATGGGTTCTGGAGAATCAAACCTGGGTCCTTAGGCTTCACAGGCAAACATCTTAAATGCTAAGCCATCTCTCCAGCCACAGACTATTCAATTTGAGGACAGCCACTGGCTTGGGGTGAATCCTAGCTACCAGCACCCACTATATATATATATATATATATATACAGATGACCTTGTCAAACACTGGAGGAGCCAGAAAGAATGTGGGAGGATAGGAGCCCGAGGCAAGAAAGACTGCAGGCCCAAGTGTCAGCAGACCGGTGGCTTGGCAGCCTTACCCCTAGGGTGGTAGGGAAGGCCCTACCACGTGGATGTTGATTGACATCTGGTATTCAGGGCCTCCAGTGTTTACAAACTTGGGAGGCAAAGATGAACAAATTAATCTCATGTGTTAAGGGAAAGAATTAATCTAATCAGCATTTTCCAAAGGCTCTTCAAAACACCAGAAACACAAGTTCTTAACTGCCCTGTGGAAACAAAACAAGACACAAAGGCCCAAATGTTCTGGAGAATCACAGAGCGCACAGTAGGCATGCAGGTAAGCGTTCAGCGCCCTCACCCAATCCACCAGTACCGGTCATGGAGGGGCCAAGAAATCCTGGAATCTGCCAAACATAGAGACCGGGAGCTCATGGACGGTCTCCTGGGATTACCAGTTCACAGGACACCATTTTGGAAATAGGTGACTTGTCTCTTTGTCCAAGCCCCTTCCCATTTTGAAACTGGTCTGGGAAATCCTGAAGCAGAGGCCCTGAGATCAGGGGAAGTATGAGACTTAACGGAAAAAGCTGCAAGAGGAAGATAGAGAGAGAGTGAAATTGCTGAGGCAGGAAGTAGGGCTCAAGATGGAAGGTGGTTCAGGGAGGGGAAGGAGGAAGAAGGCTGGGCGAGCGGGTCCCTGGGAACATGGTGGCAGTGGCAGCTGGCAGCACAAGGAAGGGAACAGTGGGGCTGTGTTTGCCAGTACCAAGTGGGTACAATGGCTATGCCTGTCAGTGATGATGGTGGCTTGGGTTGGAGTGACGGGGCTTCAGAGTCTTTCAGGCTGGGTGTTTGTGGGGGGGGGGGGCAGTAAAAGGAGGATGCCAGTTCCAGGCCCAAGCCTACAAGACGGAACCAACGACTGACTTGTTAAGTCCCCCTCCCAAGGACGTACCCAAGCAAGAAGCCTGCTGTCTCTCTCGTCTTTAAAGTGTGCTGTGGTTTTTTTTTTTTTTTTTTCATCTCTCTCCAGCACCAGTGAGTATGCTCTTTGAGCAGGGGGCATGATGTCACTGAAGCACTGGGGGGTGGACGATGTCAGAGGCCTTCTGAGCATGCCCAGTGACTCTCAGGGCCTCCCTTCCTCCCCAGAAGCTGCAGCCCCCACAACCCAGCCCAGCCTAGGCATGAGCTCAGTGGCCTTAATATACATTGGCATGTGGCTCAGGATGAAGGCTGGCACTGTTACAAATGTCAAGTGCTGTAAAAAAGAAACAGAACTGCCTCCATGCCTGCGTGCCCTTTGCCACGATACCCTGCCCCCCTCAAGATCCTTCTGAATTTCCAAGAAGGTCAGCTTTGCTAGCTAGCCCTCAGGACAGGATTTTCCTAATTCACTGAGCAATCTCAGTTTCATAGGCAAAGCCCTCTGACTCCTTCCTTCCCATGTTAACTGACCATTGATCTCCCCGTTAGAAAACACCACGTAGGGTGACCTCCTGATCTCAGGAAACACATGGGGCAGACTGTTCCTTCCCAGTTCACATACCTCACACTGATCATTTGAGTATAGAAACATAGACACAAGCCAGGTATAGTGGTGCACATCTTTAATCCCAGCACTCAGGAGGCAGACAGGGAGGATCGCCCTGAGTTAGAGGCCACCCTGAGACAACATAGTGAATTCCAGGTCAGCCTGGGCTACAGTGAAACCCTACCTCAAAAAAAAAGAAAGAAAGAAAGAAAGAAAGAAAGAAAGAAAGAAAGAAAGAAAGAAAGAAAGAAACACACAGATACAATAATGACATAATTATGTGATGTAAATATTAACTTTATCCCTTTCCTTGTAGGCTCTGCTTTCCTCACCAGAGCTTAGGGGCAGTAAATAACAATAAAAACAGCAACAGCGATTTCAGGAAGTATGCTTAGAAGACAAGAGAAACCACAAAGCCTATCTCAAAACAGTAACACAATTCGCACATAAAGACATTTCCAGGAGCTAGTAACACAGTACCATGGGGAGCCTACAGTGGGCAGGAGCTATCTGTATGTTCCTAAGCGCAGGCAGGTATTGTTCAGAATCCTGAACTCCTCCGTTTTCCAGGGCCACCTTCCCAGAGGACCCTGCCTGGAACTTAACAAACCCAGGAGTCGAGGTTAAAGGCGGGGGTGTCGCGTTCTGGCTACTCAGGGTCTCCTACACCTCCTTCATTTCCTCTGCCTCCCCTTCCCTTCTTTCCTCCAGCTCCTACCTGCTCCTCCCCTCCTCTGCTTTTACCTGTCAATATACCAAGCAGAAGGATTGTCAGAGTTTATCTTCTTTTTTTTCTCTCCGTTCTTCCTTCCTCTGATTTTTCAAAGGAAAGCATCTCATACTTGCTCTTGTCTCCCTCCGTCCATCTCGCGCGTCACTAACTCTGTCAGCCACTGGCTGGGAACAACTTTTCATTGAGTTGCCCTGCTTGCCCTTTGTGCCCACCAGCTGGAGAACCGCTGGTGGCAAAATGCCTTCCCTGCCACCCAGGAAAAATGTGTCCTTGCCACCCAGCCTCAGCGCGAGAGTCCAGGATTTGTAGCTCTTAACAGCATTCTTCTCTGTATTTTTTCCCATAAAAAAAAAAAGAGGGCTGAAGAAGTAGCTCAGTGGTAGAGCACTTGCCTAGCATGCATGGGGCCTGGGTTCAATTCCCCCCTCAAAAAATAAGGTAGGGGAGAAAGGCAGGGTGGGGAGGGGAGAAGGCTTTGTAAATGAATAATTATGGCTAACCTTTGTACACCAGAAAATATTGGTTCCAGGACTGGGAACATCCGACCATCCCAACGGCTCCTGAACCTACGGATGCCACCTTGAGTCTTACGGACACCTGCTCCTGGGCCCGTGGCCCTACTCTGTTAATTTCCCTGTGGCCCTGGATGAAAGGCCTGGACACTGAGCCTGCTGCAGCTCCCAGCCCACACTCTTACTGTCCCAAGGCTGGGGGTGCCCAGGAAAGGCAGTCCGTGCCTCGCACACCCATCCTCAGCTCCCCTCTCCACCTCTCCAGTCCACAGATGACGGCTGACGTCTCCTGCCCCTCAGCATGGGGCTCAGATGGTGACGTGCTGTTAGTCCTGGAAATCTGGCCTAACAGTGTGGGACCTAGGGAAGGGGCATCATGCTTCGAGAGCTCTCCCTGGCTTATAATGTGGTCCAGACCCCACCCCCAGATCCCAGCAACCTCTGATCTGTAATTTTGAGGTGCAGAAGACATAGCAGGCCGAGGCAGTGAACCATCTAGATAACAGAGCATCAAGGGAGAGGTATAGTTTGACCTTCTCCATTCCTCCCCCTTCCCTTCTGCCTCAGTTGAGGCTGGCTCTGTTTGATAGGCTCTAGCTTGGGAGGCTGCTTCTGTCTCCCTCCGGCAGCCTGAGGGTCTCTGCCAAGAGACCCCCTTAGAGCCACCCACACACCCATTCTGAGGCTCAACTCAGAATGGCCATTGTTCTGCAAGCTGGGAAAGAACCACCCAACCCTCTTGCCTCCTGGCAAACCGGAAATAGGCTCCGGAAGCCAGGACATCAGTGAGCAAACAGCAGGCCCCTTGGGGTTACTGGTGACCAGAGGGTGACAGCTCCAGGCTGGGACTGAGAACACAAAGGACAGGGAACTGGCTGGGGCCTAGGACCCCTCCCTCAGCCCCCCAGTCTTTCCTGTAGGTGGTAGAGACTTCCATGTCTAAGAGGCCATCAGGCATTATGGTCCCCTTTGCCCTAACTGAGTAGGAGGGAGATGCTGAGGGCTGCTGGTGAGTTCCCCAGCCCAACCTGACCACCCCCTCCTCAGCCCTTTCCTACTACGTGGCCTCCACTTCCCGGGGTGTCCGATTGCGCTCGGCCTGCGCCCGGCTCTTGACTTTCTTGCCCAGCTCCAGCCCTGCCCAGCTCTTGCCCTTGGCCTGCCCTTGCTTTCCCCTGCTCCGGAAGGCCCCAGTGCTCCTGCACCACACGCGCTCGCAGTACTCGTCCACCCGGGGCAGGTTGGCAAAGCCGATGAGTTGCAGGATGTCCTTATACCAAGCCTTGGGTGGGGCAGGAGCCCGGCGTCCCCAGGCTGAGGGCTCCTGCAACCTTGGCTCCTGAGGGAACAAGCTGTCCAGCTGAGCAGCCTCAATGACCTCCAGAGCCAGACGGACCACAGTCTGGGAGAAGCCATGCTCCAGCGTGGTGCACGTGTAGGTCCCGGCATCCAGGCTGCTGAGCCTGCGGAACAGCAGCCCCTGCTCGGTTTGCACAACTCGTTCGTCTGTCTTCACCTGCCAGGCAGATGGGAGGGCAACAAAGGCGTGAGGTGTGGGGCAGGATGCCGACCTCAGCTTCTCTGCTCCCTGCTTTTCCAAAAGGCCCAGAGCTCAGCCACATCTCCTTGCCCATTCTCTCCTTCCCAAAGGGGGCCCAGCAGCTTGCCAGACTCCAAGTCTAGACTGTGAGCTAATTTGCAGACAAGCCTTCACTTTCCCAAAAGCTCAGGACAAGGGCCTGCAAATGGGCTTTTCAAAGATTGAACAAAGATGGCTCAGCAGTTCAAGTGCTTGCCTGCAAAGCCAAAGGACCCAGGTTCGATTCCCCAGGACCCCATGTGAGCCAGATGCACAAGGTAGCACATGCATCTGGAGTTCATCTGCAGTAGCTGGAGGCCCTGGCGCACCCATTCTCTCGCCGTCCTTCTTTCTCTGTCTCCTAACTAAATAACTGAATGGTGTTCCAGTCTCAGCCTCCAAGTGCACCGGCACACATACCGAGGGAGCAGAGTGGCTACAAGCTTTCACTCTGAGGAAAACTTCCTCTGCCCCACACAAACACACACATGGCACACACGAACCAGTTACCGGACTTTCCCTGTCTTGGTCTGCCCTGTTCACGCCCCAGTGTGGGAAGGCCCACAGCCCAGGCCTAGGGTGAGTTAAATGCCCACTCAAAATGGGAGCCAGCTCTGAGCCCAAGCTGCCCCGCCCAACTGTCTGGGCTTCATTCTGTGCATCTGAAGGCTGAGGGAGAACTGCCTGGGTAGTGAGTATTGTGTAACTGCATCTTGCTGCTCCCCCTTACCCAAGGGAGTCTCCTCAGTGCCCAGCCCAACAGCTGGCCCCAGGCTGGCCTCCCCCAGTTCCCAGGCGAGAGGGAGAGCCGCTCCTCCAAACAAGTTCTTCCCTCCCTTCCTCCTTCTTGTGGGAGAATGGTTCCTTCACTCCGCCTGGTCCACACTCAGCCTCTTACCCCAGACTGAAGACATCTTAGGGGTTAACAGACCTCCTGGGGTCGGGGGAAGAGAGGGCCTTGGCAGAAAACTGCCCTCTGAGGAAAAAGTGCGGGGCCAGTGTGGGGATTGTCGAGTGGTCAGCGACGGGGGCTTGGGAAAGAGGAGACCCAGGAGGCCTTGGGGAGCTGAGGGACGACTTTCTTCCACCTCTCAGACTGGGGGAGTTCCGACCCCATCCAGCTTGAATATTCCCACAGGCAGAAACAGGGACAGCTCCTGTCTGTGCCCCAAGACCTTATCCACATTTTTCTTAGGTTAATCTCAGCCAATTCTCCCCCCTCCCAACACACACACACACACACACACACACACACAGCCTTCCTTGGGCTCAGGAACTGGGGCTCAGGGAGGCAGGGTCCTCACTCACCTGGTCAGGCCCCTCATCCTCTTGCCTCTGTAAAAACCAGCGCACAGCAGCCTGGGGAGACTTGGGCAGGCATTCAAGGAAGGTGCTATTGTGCTCCGTGCCAAAGACTCTGGTGGCTGTCTGTCCTGAAGCCTCCGCTGCAGAGAGGCCTAGGTTAGCTCAGCTTGCAACTGAGGGGACCCAGGACCCTGAGGATCACCAACTGACTCCCATATGTGATAAGGACCTAGGCATCCATCAATCCACAAGCTAGTCTCAGGTGCGCGGGATGGTGAGCCTGTGCGCATGCACTTAAGCAGCAGCCGAAATAGGGAGACTTCCTCCAGAACCCATCTAAGGCTTTGCTTCATTGGAACAGGGGCCCGCTTAGTGACGGACATCCATCCCCTGCCCACCACTTACTACCTGGGCTCTGGGTCTGGCCCGGACACTGCACCGCAGGGTTGCCATGCCGGATGTCCTGGCGACGAAAGCGACGCTTGCCCGGGCTGGGCCGGTAGCGGGTGCAGGAAGCGCCGTCCCAGGCACAGTACGGGTCCCGGGCCAGGCAGCACTCGGCGCAGGCACTGCCGTAGGTCTCGCAGTGGTGCAGCCGCAGCCGGGCCACACCCAGCTGAGAGCCCACGTACAACATTTGCTGGGGAGGGACACGGGCAGAGACCGCAGTGAGCTTTGCTTTGCAAGGCTCTCGGCTCCTAGGGTTTCTTGAGATCCCTGTCCAGTTTCTAGAAGTCTTCCAGAAGTTTCTGGATTCGGTCACGAAAATAAAGATGTTCTCTGCACTCCTGCTCTATGCCAGATTGTGTGCTAAACTGTGAGGAGGTGAGGTGAACCTGACATGTTTTTTTTTTTTTTTTCCCTGAGACTTCTCCAAGCACCCTACTGCCAATTTTTGCCTTCTGCCTAACTCCAGTGACCTTTGACTTGCTATAAGCAATCCCAGTATAAAAGTTGAGATTTTTACCCAAAAATACGCTGAAGCAGAGCATTTGCTGTTAGTTACACGACACAAAAAAAGCAGACCCTGTTTGATTGAAAAATCTGGATTTTTTTTTTTTTTTTTTTTCGGTTTTTTGAGATAGGGTCTCACTCTAGCTCAGGCTGACCTGGCATTCATTCTGCATTCTCAGGGTGGCCTCGAACTCACAGCGATCCTCCTACCTCTGCCTCCCGAGTGCTGGGGTTAAAGGCGTGCGCCACCACGCCCGGCTGAAAATCTGGATTTTTGCTTCCAAGTCCTCCTATAGGAGACTTGGTCAGGACCTTGCCTCTGTGGCTCTCTCCTTATCTGAACATGGTCCCTCACCACCCACTGTTTTCCCTCAGGTCAAGCTCCATTCCCAGCTGGACTCGTGTTAACTGCAGGGCCTAAGCAGGCCTACCTTCCCAGCTGACTCCAGTGTTCAAGGGCTACAGACACCTGCAGGAGGAGAAGGGGCACAGGCGGGAGGAGGGGCAGCTCTTACCCTTTTGACAGAGATCTCCATCTCAGTGATGGGAACTGGCACCTGCGGAAGGGGTGGGGTGGACGCGTGAGTGGGGACAGGAGCCGGCCCTCCACAGCAGCCTGCCTTCAGCCTGCTCCAAGCCCTGAGTGGGAGCCCGTTGTCTCCTAGTTTAATGACTGCTTGACAACACAGGCTGGGCAGGAGCCAGGGAAGCTGGTGCATGTCTGTAATCCCAGCACTCAGTAGCTGCGACAGGAAGATGCACACTGCACGGCCAGCCTGGGCTATGTAGTGAGTTCCCAGCCAGCCTGAGCTACATAGTGAGGCTTTCCCAGACCTGGGATTACCAGAAATCTCCCCTCACCCTGGCTGGCCTCCAAGTGGGAGGCTTGGCACAGAGCTGCACTGTCAACTCCCACAACCCTGTTCCCCAGCAATGAAGCAGCTGTCCTAAGTCATTCATCCCATGTCCAGAGGCACAACTGTCCGCCAAACACAGACGACCCCTGCCAAAATACATAAAGGGGCCAAGGGAACTCTTAGAGACTTGGGGTCTCAGCCACTTCGTCGGCACGACTTCCTCCTGGCAAAGCTTGTCAAAGGTGCTCGTGTTGGCTGTACCTCCTGGGGGAGCCCTGGGCACTTTGAGCTCCAGGTCAGGTCCTGTGGGCATTCAGAAGCGTGCCACGGTCTCTTCAGCAGCACACTCGGAGCCCTGCCTGAGGCTCACTCAAACCTCTCAGAGCCTGCCCTGGGCTCAGGTATGGGGGCAGGGGGGGGGGGAATGGGGCCTCTCATCAGCCCTTGCTCACCTTAAACACTTGGAGCTCTTCCAGAACGACCTCCTCTGGCTCAGCAGAACCCCCAGCCTGGAGGGCGATAACTTTGAGCACAGAGCCTGAGTCTGGTGTAGGAGAGCAAAGGGGGTCAGTGTGAAGGAAGGGGTTGCCCCACCCTCACCCCCACAGCCTGGCTCAGCCCTCCTACCAGTCCCCAGGAAGAGGACGTCATAGGTCCCATCCTCAGCCTCCACGCGGTCCACCACAATCTGGCGCAGTTGTTGGCCTAAGGGAGTCTTGACAAGGACGGGGCGGCCACGCCGGGGCCGCACGGAATGGAACATGAGCGGGTGGGCTCGGACGAACTGCAGCACCTCATCCGGGTAGTCCTTGGTGGTGCCGAACGGCTGCCCTGGCTGTGCGGTCATCTTGCTGGGACACTGAAGCAAAGGGGCCACTTAATGTCCCTGAGATACACACACCCCCCCCAGTCTCTTTCCACCTTCAGGGGTCCACACACATACAGAAGACTCTCTTCTCTCATAATTCCCCCATATTTCCAGGCCTTCTGGAACCTTAAGCCAGCGCTGCTGTAGGCTGGGTGTCAATCCTGGGGCTATTCCACTGAGGAGCTAGCTGCCACCCACTTCGGCTGGCTTCTCCCTCCAGGCTCCAGGAAGCTACTTACCACACCAGGGCGAGGGAAGGGCACCTTGCCCCCATACGGCCCCCACTGGTGCTGAGGACCATCTCGGTGAGCAAAGGGCCCATTGAAGACCTCCCAGATGTCCACCATGTGGTACACGCAGACGGCAAAGCCCTGGAACACAGCACTGCCCGGGGCAGACAGGAACAATCAGGTCAAGGTGTCTCTCGTGGGCAGAAAGGGGCCCCCGGGTTGGCTCCAGGGGTGTGCTAGAGGGCGACAGTGTCTGCTGCAAGCAGGGACTAGAGAGCCGGGACACGAGGCAGAGACAAGACAGAGACACGGAAGACAGTCACTGAATCAGGAGAAAGCCGGGGACCCGTTACGAGTCTTGGCGTGAAGACAGCGGCCTAACAAGAGAGGCCCGGGGCGCAGAGACCGAACGAAGAGTGGCGGGGTGCAAGAAGGTGAGTGTGCCCACCTGACTGTACTGAACAGCGCATACACCTCTAGGCTCTTCCCCGCCTTGGGCCACAGCAGGAACACATCCTCTGGGACACAGAAGGGGACACAGACAGTATGGCTACTGACAGTGCCCTGACTGCCCGGTTCTGAACCATCCCCGCCTCCAGCACCCAGGGCTTCCTGGTCATGCCCTTACCCAGCTGATCAAAGTGGGTCTCAGCACCGCCGGGGCCGGGCACAGAGCAAACCAGCCTGGCCTTGAGGAAGGTGCTCCACTTGTTCACCAGCACACGCTGGCCCCCGACGTCGTTCTAGGAGATGGGAAGTCGCCCCGTGAGGAGGAGCCCCACCTCCCGCCCCTCCACCACTGTCACCGCAGTTTCTCTACTATGGAGGCAGTTTTGGAAAGGGGGGGGTTCACTGCAGAGGTCCCTAACCTCACCAGCCCTCCACAGCTCCCTCACCACGCAGACGCGGCCCACACGGCTGACGGTGACGTGGCCTGGGCCGCCATCGGGCGACGGGATGGTCTCCGAGAAGAAGAAGTACACCTTGTCATTGTCCTGATCAGAGTTGTCGGGGATCCGTGCGGCCATCACAAACCGGGGCTCTGGGTGGCGACAAGGTGATGCTGGGACAAGGGTCATGGAGCGTTACGGGGCAGGGGAGGGGGTGATGCTGAATACAAGGGGGAGAGGGAAACTGGCATCTCTGGGATTCCTGCAGCCTCTGCACCCTGTTCCTCTCCTTCCAGGAGGGAGAGGTCCCAGGTGGCCCTGACCTCTGGGGTCTCACCGTGCAGGAGGTTCTGGTCAGAGTCAGAACGCAAGGCTGGCCGGGGACCCCCACTCCGAAAGATCATGGCCTCGCGTCCCAGGAAGTCAGCGGTGAGGCCTGTGTACAGCTCCCCACCTGGGGGGGGGCGGGCAGAGTCAGCAAGGAGGACCAGGCCCAGCAGCTGGTGGCGTCCCTGTCAACTCCCGCTCTCCTGTCCTGTGCTGGCCCGGGATGGCCTACCTACAAAGGTGCTGGCGAAGGGCCGGCTGGGCTCATGTGGGCACCGTCCTCGCCCACTTTCCACACTGCCAGACTCCAAGCGAAGCACGTGCTGGGGGGGGGGGAGGGGGAAGAGAAGGGGAGGGGAAGGGGTGACCTGGAAAAGCATGTCCCCACAAGGGCAGGGGCCCTCGCATGCGGCTGGAGTGAGTGGGGCGGGGGAGGAGAATGGACAACACCCCCATTCGGGGCCGGTGTGGTAGGATCAGCATTCTGGCACCGAGGAACCTTTCAAGCCCCTGCCTCCTCTGCCCTACCCTGGCTCAACAAACAGCGGGGGGGGGGGGGATGTCAATTTCCCATTCCTTCGTGGGGCCAAGCCCAGGCTTACCTCCCCACGATGCCCAACTGTGACGAGGGCACAGGTGGGCTGGAAGGCCCCAGTGCCACAGACCAGCAAGTGGGTCCGGTTGTAGGGCTGCAGCACCCGCAGGAAGTTGGCACACTCCGTCTAAAGGAGAAGGAAGGAGCGGAGGGGTGAGGGGGAGAAGGCTGTCGTTTCCTTGGGTCCCAAGACTCAGCCTGCCTGGTGGGTCAGCTCTGGGGGAGTGGGTGGGCACGGCGGTCTTACCAGACCTCCAGAAGTACTCAGGGTGCGCTCCAAGTGAACCCCCCAGCATTGACACTTGGGGGAATGACCACAGGCCACCCTAGGGCCTAGGGGCTGGGCCTGGTGGAGTGGGGACAGGGAATGGCCCTCGCTGACAGTACTCACCAAAGGATCTCTCCCCTTTTGGACACATTCCTCCCTCTGTCCTGGCTGCGGTGGCCATAGGACCTGAAATATGGTTGATGACATTGGGAACTCCCCAAACCTCACAGCCTCCGTTTCTCCGTGTGGCCTCCCATCCGAAGGTGTCTTGCTCTTCCCTTATCAGTCCAACTCACCTCCCGAGAATCTGGCCACGCCTGATCCAGCCTCAGAGAGTAGAGGGCGTCGCTGCCCCCAAGAAACAGGCGGTCCCGATACTCATCCAAGTACATGGTCTGGAGGTCCATGGAGCCCCGGGGACCCAGAAAGATGGCAGAACGGTTAGCAGACAGGAGGTCTAGGAGGGAGCAAGGGAGGTGGCTCAGGACCTGCCGCTCAGCCTCCTTCCCAACCATGGGTTGGAGATATGTAGGGCCCCAGCTGTGCGTTCTGCCCACACGCACATCTGGAGAATGCTGGCATCCACAGGGATGGTGGAAAGGCTTTCAGGACATAGCTCCTGGGGCAAGTGGGACAGGAGGCTCTGAGCCCCTCCCTGCCCAGCCCTGCTTACCCTGGAGCCTGCTTCCAGTCCTCCAGTCTTTCTTTTTTTTAAAAAAATTAATTATTTATTTGTTTTGGTGTTAGAGATCAAGCCAAAGACTTCTCCCATGCTGAGCAACACTCTGTCCCCAAGCTAGGTCCCTGGCCTCCATCCTCTGTCCTTTAGCCCCTTGATCTCGCAAATCTTTCAGCTGGGAACTCCCTACTGTCCTTACCCAATCCGCAGGGGACTCCACTGACAGAACTTATAAAGCAAGCTCAGCAAAGAACTTGGAGATCAATAGAAAGATGGGTGAGTGTGCCAAAGCTGGTTTTACCGGGAAGGTTGACCGGCCGGGGGAAACTGCTCAGCAGAGGGAATGAATAACTGGCAGGGGCTAGGCACAGGGCAGGCCAGGCATGTCGAGGGGGAGCCTGAGGTCCAGTTCACAGTCATGGGCAAAGACTGCCCGCCACCCCCCCATAGATGCAGCCCATCTGAACTACAGAAACAGGAGGGGCACTCTGTCTGGAGTCAGAGGTCCCAAGAGTTGTGGATCTTGGTACAGTTCCTTGGAGTGTGACTGGGCATGTGGAAGTGATGGACCCCCCACAGTCCAGACAGTAGGATGTGATGAGAAAGCTGCTACCCTTGAGAAGACACAGAGTTCCTTTCCCTACACAGCACCCCAGCCCAGCCTCCACTCCAGTCCCAAACTCAGCCCTCCGTGGTTGATGGTCCCTGAGGGAACCTTCCCTATGAGAGGTTTGTTCTAGAAGTTGACCTCCCCGCAAAACCACAGCTCCCGAGACAGGACTCTTTTCCCCCTCAGACTGCCCAGCATGGAGCAATGTTCCCCTTCAGTCTCCACGGCAGGCTCCTGCTGTGTTTTACCCCCCCGAGACTGAGGGTCCCCTGGGGAAGGTGATTCTTCTCACAAATCCGCAGTGGAGCCTGTGTCTCGAACACCTTCTCATGAGCTATCAAGGAGGCAGTGCCACACTGCTGGAGGGCAGAAGACCTCCCTTCATTCCCCCCTCCCCCCCCCTGCCACACACACACACAACTAGGAGAGCAGAGGAAAGCAGAAATACTCCCTAGGCTGCAGATGGATGGAGGGATGGCAAAACAAACTTGGGGGGGGGGGAACGGGGGGAGCTTGCACAGTGGTTAAAGGCACTTGCCTGTGTCAGCCTGAGCTCAGTTCCCCAGAACCCACGTAAAGCTAGCTGCACAAGGGCTGGAGAGATGGCTTAGCGGTTAAGTGCTTGCCTGTGAAGCCTAAGGACCCCGGTTTGAGGCTTGATTCCCCAGGACCCACTTTAGCCAGATGCACAAGGGGGCGCACGCGTCTGGAGTTCGTTTGCAGTGGCTGGAGGCCCTGGGGCGCCCATTCTCTCTCTCTCTCTTTCTCTCTCTGTCTTTTTCTCTCTCTGTCTGTCGCTCTCAAATAAATAAATAAAAATAAACAAAAAATTAAAAAAAAAAAAGCTAGCTGCACAAAGTGGTACATGCATCTGGAGTTCATTAGTGGTGGCAAAAGGACTTGGCATGCCCCTGCTCACATGCACTCATTCTCTCTCTCTCTCTCTCTCTTCACAAATAAATACATTAAAACAAACAAACAAACAAAAAAACCAACTTTAGGGCTGGAGAGGTGGCTTGCCTGTGAAGCGTAAGGACCCAGGCACATGCGGTTGGAGTTCACTTGCAGTGGCTAGAGGCCCTAGCACACCCATTTTTTCCTCTCTATCTCTATTTGCCTCTTTATCTCTAATAAATAAATAAAATATTAAAAAAAAACAACTTTAAGCCCAGCATTCTGGAGGTTGAGGTAGGAAGATCTTTGTGAGTTCAAGGCCAAGGCCAGCCTGGAGCTACAGAGTAAGTTCCAGGTCAGCCTGGGCTAGAATGACACCCTACTTTAAAAAAGGTGGGGCTGGAGAGATGGCTTAGCAGTAGTTAAGGTGCATGCCTGCAAAGCCGAAGAACCCAGGTTCGATTCTCCAGGTCCCAAGTAAGCTAGATGCACATGGCGGCACATGCGTCTGGAGTTCGTTTGCAGTGGCTAGAAGCCCTGGCGTGCCCATTTCTCACTCTCTATCTCCCCCTTTCTCTGTCTCTAATAAATAAATAAAAATAAAATCTTTAAAAAGAAAAACAAACTACACAAACTTGGGGAATAGGCTGCAAGAAATAGGGCAATGTCTTCCTCGCCTTGTGGTTCAGGCTACTGCCCACTCCTCCATTGTCCACCCAGATCCTGCAGATCTGCCCTCCCTGTCTTAGCCCCACTGTCCAGCCCCTTTGTCCCCCTTCCATCTCTGAGCCCCATCCTCACTGAGGTGTCCCAGGCTTTCTCTGTGTCTCCCTTCTCAGTAGCACCCTTGGGTTTCCTCCCTTGTGTCCGTCTATCTGTCTTCCACCTCCCCGGCTCTCTGGTCACCCGCAACACAGTCCAAGATCCGATTTGGAAGCCCTTTTCCCAAGGGATGTGCAGAGCCTGGCTCCACCCCTCCCGCTGGCAGGCAGACCGTTCCCAGCTAGCTGAGGGGTGCTCCGGAGCCCCAAGCGTCCACGGACACGCAGGCAGCACTAGCCAGTACCTCGGTAGGAGAGCCGCAGGCGAGGCACGCTGGGGCTGGGGCTGGGACGAGGGTTGGGGCTGGCCCCCTGGAGCAGGAGACCCCCCAGGAAGCAGCAGATGGCCCAAGCCAAGGGGGCCATGCTGGGGAACGGGAATCGCCCTCCGGTGCCGCTGCTGGCTGCAGTGTATTCAGTTGCCACCCAGCCAGCCACTTATAAGGCGGCGGCTCCACCCCGAGCTGGGCGGGAAGGCAGGGGAGGGGCAGGGAGGAGCGCTCTTTAACGCGGCCGTCTACCTGACTTTTCCCCAGCTAAGGTCTACGTAGACAGTTCGCACAGAGTTGCTCACAGGGGCACGTCCCCAGGGTCCGGCAAAGTGACAAAAGGGCAAGATCGCCCAGAAGGGAAATCAGGAATCAGGGTGTCTGCTTTGCTCTCGGCCTCTCTAAGGTCCAGCGCCAGCCCTAGACGCTTTGGCCGCACTCCGCAGCTCCTCTGGCAGGGGCTAGGGTGCTGGGGGTACCACGGAGCTCCGTGTTCTGAGCAGGCGCTTAAGATCTGGCCTCATTTCACAGATTTGAGATAGGCAAGAAATGAGGACGTAGGCTTAGATGTGTTCCCATCTGGCCTCCAGATCCCACAGACCCTCCCCACATCCACCAGGCAAGTTCTCTAGTGGTGTCCTGGTGTAGAAGCCAGGGTCTACCCCATTCCTTCCCTTGGGCTCCAGATCTTGAGAGAACCAGGGTTCTTTTTTTTTTTTTTTTTTTGTCATTTTATTTTTTATTTTTATTTTTTCAAATTTTTATTAACAACTTCCATGATTATAAAAAAACATCCCATAGTAATTCCCTCCCTCCCCCCCCCCCCACTTTCCCCTTTGAAACTCCATTCTCCATCATATCCCCTCCCCATCTCAATCAGTCTCTCTTTTAATTTGATGCCATGATCTTTTCCTTCTCTTATGATGGTCTTGTGTAGGTAGTGTCAGGCACTGTGAGGTCATGGATATCCAGGCCATTTTGTGTCTGGGGGGAGCACGTTGTAAGGAGTCCTACCCTTCCTTTAGCTCTTACATTCTTTCCTCCACCTCTTCCACATTAGACCCTGAGCCTTGGAAAGTGTGATAGAGATATTGCAGTACTGAGCACTCCTGTCACTTCTTTCCAGCACCATGTTACCTTCTGAGTCATCCCAAGGTCACTGCCATCTGAAAAGAGTAGATTCTCTACCAAAAGTGAGAGTAGCATTAATATAAGGGTATGAACATTAAGAGAAGTGCTTACTGGGCAGTTTGATGAGTATAGTATATACATTTAGCCAGACATCAGCAGACGTTACACCCCTAGGGCTCATGACTACCCCTGTTTTAAGTTTTCAGTATCAGGGATGTATCCCCCCCCCCCATGGAGCGGGCCTCCAGTCCAATTAGAGGACAGTTGGTTTCCACCATGACAGACGTGCCACTATTGCACCCGTTGGCTCATTTGGCCTGGCTGGCCAAATATAAGGCTTGCAGTGTCCACTGGAGAACCAGGGTTTTTAGTACACTGAGTTCTTCTGACTCTACTGGGCCTAGGCACGGTGGTCCTACCAGATGTCACCTTCATGGGACATGAAATTGAAGGGCTGAGTCTTGGATAAATGGGGATCTCCCCATACTCCTGTCTAAGGGCAGCGCCCACCCCACAGCTCCCACCTCACTCCACTCTGCACCCCTCCTCCCAGGATCCAAGACCCTGGGCACTGTGATTCAGGCCTGAGTAGAGCTCCCAGGATCTTAGACAGGCCTACAGGCTGAAGGGCCCAGAGGGACTAGCCTGAGCTCTCAGGGGGCGGGCAGGCAGGAAACTTGGGGGGCTGTTCAGAGAGGAAAGGACTTAGCTCAGAGCACACAGAAGGGTGAGCACAAGCCTGGCTCAGCCTTGCTCTTTTCAGAGACTTTTTAAAAATATATATATTTTACTTTTATTTATTTATTTATTTTGACAGAGAGAAAGAGGGAGGGAGAGAGAGAGTAGAGAGAGAGAGAGAGAGAGAATGGGTGCACTAGGGCTTCCAGCTGCCGCAAACAAACTCCAGATGCATGAACCATCTTGTGCATTTGGCTTATGTGGGTCCTGGGGAATCGAACCTAGGTCCTTTGGCTTTGCAGCCAAGCACCTTGACTGCTAAGCCATCTCTCCAGCCCCTCTGAGACCTTTTTTGTTTGTTTGTTTGTTTGTTTTTGAGGCTCTTGGGCAGGGAAGGGGAGGGCCTGACACCCCACCTCCTCCCCTCCCCTCCAGGTGGAAAACAGCCTGGCCCTTGGCTCAGCATGAATGGGACCTAGGGGCCTACAACCCTATTGATCCCCCTGGCCCCCAGCACATACACGTAGGGGACCCTTGACCTGGAAGCAGGCCAGGGGTTGCTGAGAGAAGCCAGCAAACCACCTCTGCTTCTGCTGGAGAACCCTAGCCAAGGCCCTTAACCCCATTCGTCTGTCTTCTCCCTGGACCAGAGACTAGCCATCTTGAGTGTGATGGGACTTTAAGATTTTTGTTTTGTTTTATTTTTTGAGGTAGTGTCTCACTCTAATCCAGGCTGACCTGGGATTTACTATGGAGTCTCCGGGTGGCCTCCATCTCACGGCGATCCTCCAACCTCTGCCTCCTGAGTGCTGGGATTAGAGGCGCGCACCACCATGCCTGGCCCAAGATTTTTTTTTAATTTAATTTAATTTATTTATTTGAAAGAGAGAAACAGGCAGATAGAAAGAGAATGGGCACACCAGAGCCTCTAGCCACTGCAAAGGAACTCCAGACGCATGTGCCACCTTGTTCATCTGGCTTATGTGGGCACTGGGGAATCAAACCTGGATCCTTAAGCTTCACAGGCAAGTGCCTTAACCACTAAGCCACCTCTCCAGCCTGTGATGGGACTTTATAAACTAGAGAATGGTGCCGATAGTGGGTGGTCTGTATGAGGTAATTCTATCCCGGGGCTTCAGTAGGGCAGACCCCTCTGCTTCCACGGCCCTGCGAGGACATTTTGGCACTAGCACAGGTTGAGGGGCCAATATCTTGCTAAAGATTAAACTGGACAATCCTTCAGCCAACACGTGACCACCAACTGTGAGTGTGGGCAGGAGGCCAAACGACTCCTCAGTCTGCCAGCCTACCTTTGAGGGTCTCTCTGCTCAGCCGAGCCCCCAGTTGAGAGGTGAGGCTTGCATCTACTGGGACCAGTTGGGGAGGGGCATCTCACTCCACAGTGCAAATATAAGCCATGATAGAGCTTGAGGGACCGAACTCAAGTTGTATGTGTCAGAGTCTCGGAGCCCCCTCCCCATCCCCTTCTCCCTTACCTACCATCTGGCCAAAACGCAACAGGAAATCTAGCTAACCTGGTTCCTTCCCCCAGCATTAGTCCACACCTCCACAAGGTCCCTCCTTCCATTGGGCAAGTCACCACACCCTAAGGGCATGGTCATAAAAAACCCTCAGATGTCTTTTCTCTCCCTCTCTGTCTCTGTCTCTTTCCTGAAGCAAGGTACATGTATGTTTCTCCATCTCTTACCGTACTGGATCTCTCTCTATCTCTACCTCTCTCATTTCCTCTCTGTATCTCCTCTGTCTCTCTCTCTCTTTCTCTCTCTCTCTCTCTCCTCTTGATTCTTGGCTCACACTGTTTCCCTTCCCTCCTGAACCACCCAGCAACAGTGATCTGCACCAGCTGCACCCACCTAGCAGCAGATCAGTGTGTACCTGAGGCTTCTCTTGTCATTCCTGCCCCTTATCCCTCCTGTCCTAAAATTCCTGCTCTGAGTCCTAAATAAAATAATAATATTATGGGCTGGAGAGATGGCTTAGTGGTTAAGCGCTTGCCTGTGAAGCCTAAGGACCTCAGTTTGAGGCTCCATTCCCCAGGACCCACGTTAGCCAGATATACAAGGGGGCGCACGCATCTGGAGTTCATTTGCAGCGGCTGGAGGCCTGGCGTGCCCATTCATTCTCTCTCTCTCTCTCTCTCTCTCTCTCTGCCTATTTCTCCCTCTGGCTGTCACTCTCAAATAAATAAATTAAAATAAACAAAAAATTAAAATAATAATAATATCTTGGATTTTTAAAAATAATCTTTATTTATTTATTTGAGAGAGAGATGAGTGCACCAGGGCCTCCAGATGCTGTATGTGAACTCCAGACACATGTGCCATCTTGTGCATCTAGCTTATGTGGATTCTGGGGAATTAAATCTTGGTCCTTTGGCTCTGTAGGCAAGTACCTTCACCTCTGAGCCATCTCTCCAGCCCAGTTTTTTGTTTTGTTTTTTCGAAATAGGGTCTCACTCTAGCCCAAGCTGACCTGGAATTCACTATGTAATCTCAGGCTGGCCTTGAACTCACAGCCACCCTCCTGCCTTTGCCTCCTGAGTGCTGGGATTAAAGGCATGCCCCACCACTCCCGGCTCAAGGGGCAATAATAATAATAATAAAATAATAATAATGTCATTATTATTATCATATCCTGCTCCCAGGACCTCTGTTTTTGGACCTCTGTCAGTATGGAACCAATCAGGTCTATCTCTTTTTCTCTTTTGCCTCAGTTTCACAGTCTAGAGGGCAAGAACAGATAATTCCTAAAGGAGTCTGTCAGCTGCAGTTGGGAAACAGACGCACAGGCGCCCCAAGTCTCAGTGCTGGGTGCCATCTAGTGGTCATAACGGGAACTGCCCTTCTGTCAGGCCCTGCACTGAGCAGGGGGATCTACTAAAACCACAGCCGCTGGCAGAGACAAGCCACAGTACAAAGAGGCTACAGCAGCGGGAGATGCTCCAGTGGTTCTTTCTGATGGGAGAAATCGGTGGGGGGGGGCTTTGGAGAAAGCCTATCCAGGCACAGGGCAACACAATTCACCAGTGGAGAGGGCAGACATGCTATGAGCTGGGGGGAGCTGGGGAACCCTAGGCTCCCTGGTGTTATGTGTGTTTGTGCAGCAGGTTCCTTCAGGTGGGGTATGCGGCGGGTTGCAGCCCCACCATTCCCAGGTAGAATTCTGGGGTGGACATTCCTGGGAGGAATGGCTGCTCCCAGATCCTTCCTTCCCTGCCAAATTGGGTGGAACAGAAATATTAGCTCAATCCCATGAGGGTCCCCTCCCTCCCAAAGGGTGAGCCTTCCAGTCACCCTTCCTGCACAGGTCTTTCCCCCTCTCATGTCCCCCATGGTGTGTTCTAGAAGGTCTTCACATCAGCAGGGCCATCATCTCCTCCATCTCTCCTAGGACTGCCCCCTGCTCTAGAGTCAGCTGATGAAGGGGGACGGGGGGGGGGGACCAAATGCCCTCTCTTCTCCTGCTGCCCCTTTGGTACAGCCCTTGCTTCTCAACCCCAGACATATGGTCATTTGGGGCGGGGGGGGAGGGGAGGAGATCTGATAGGCAGAAAGGCAGCTGTCTAGAAGACCCATCTTCCTCTTCAACCCCACCAGCAGGAGTCCTTCTACTCAAGGTCACTCATCCTCTTCCCTTACTCCTACATGCACCTCAACCACTCACTCTTCAAATGGTCACCACAAAGGACACAGCCTTCTTTCTGCCTGTCTCACTGGAACATCTCTTCCCTGGGGCTCCACCTGCGGTCCTCAGAGTCCTGCACCACAGTCCTTCGCTCACCGAGGCGCTCCGCCTGCCCCTCGCTGTCGCAAGCTTTCTCTCCTCGCCCAGCTTAGACCTAGGCCCCAGTGCTCTGAGCCAGGCCCACAGCCACTGACCTGTGGCTGCTGCCGTGGCTGATCTGCCCTGCCTCTGTACCACCGCTCTCTTGCTTTCCTCGGTTGTTCCCCCTTAGCAAACCAGCCATTCCCCCTCCCCTCCACAAACACACCTCCCTGGACCCAGCTTGTGCTGAACCCCAGCTCATCCCCCTGTTTTCCTTACTGACATCCACTGTTGCCATTTCCACGGACCTCAGCTTACTTCCTTCAGGACCTTCCAATCTCTCGCCCCACTGCTCCTCTGAGACCCTCCTATCCAAATGGCCAAGTCATGAGGCCTCCAACTCCTAAACTCTGAGACCATGTGCTGTCACCCAGGCCTGCTTCTTTCATCCAGGATCTCTCACTCCACTGGCTACATGTTCTCCCCAACTGCTCATGGGGGTTGCCCTGTACCCACCCAGGCTCTTCCTCTTTCTCTGGGGACCCTCATTTATGCCACGCCTGGAAAGGGCTTTTTTCTCTGTTCACACCTATTCATAGCTCTTGCTCTGCCCTCCTCCTTTAGCTGCCATGTAGCTTTTGTAAGGAAAGTGTAAGAGAAAAGCAAAAGAGGGCTGGAGAGATGGCTTAGCAGTTAAGGCGCTTGCCTGCAAAGCCTAAGGACCCAGGTCCATTCTCCAGTACCCACGCAAACCAAATGCACATAGTGGCACATGTGTCTGGAGTTCGTCTGCAGTAACTACAGGCCCTGGAGCACCCATTCTCTCTCTCTCTCTCTCTCTAATAAGTTAATAAAATATTTTTTTAAATGCTGGAGAGAAGGCTTAGTGGTTAAGGTGCTTGCCTGCAAAGCCAAAGGACCTCAGTTCAACTCCCTAGGATCCACCTAAGGCAGATGCACAAGGTGGCACATGTATCTGGAGTTCGTTTGCAGTGGCTGGAGGGCTTGGCGCACCCATTCTCTCTCTCTGCCTCTCTTTCTCTTTCTCTCTGCCTCTCTCTCTCTCTCTCTCTCAAATAAATAAATAAAAATAAATTTAAAAAAGAAAGAAAGAAAAGCAAAAGAGAACACCGGACTTGATCTCTACAGACAGACTGTTTATTGAGAGGATCAGCAAGGGGCAGCAGCCTTCCTGCAGGATGGAGGCTGAAGCACTGAGCCAGGCTGGGGTTCAGACTTATAAGGAGGATTCTAAGAAACAGACTGTACCAGGTGCAGTTGATAAAAAAAATCATAGCTGTCTGTGTCCTTGTTCAGAATAGGCTTCTTCAGCCAGGAATGTCTAAGCGAGGACACTCAGGTGGTCCCTGGTCCTTCAAGGCCATGTAGGCTAAGGGGAGTACATCAATCAGGGGAGGTGTCAAACTTAATGAGGCCGAATACCTCTGTTGTTTCTTTATTGCCTGTGAGCTTTAGGGATAGTTATTAACTCTTTAGTTCCCTTTAGTTTTCAGGGAAGGGTATTAACCCTTCAGTCCAGACTCTGGAAGGATAAAAGAAACTGGGGGGCTGGAGAGATGGCTTAGCAGTTAAGCGTTTGCCTGTGAAGCCTAAGGACCCTGGTTCAAGGTTCGATTCCCCAGGACCCACGTTAGCCAGATGCACAAGGGGGTGCACGTGTCTGGAGTTCATTTTCAGTGGCTGGAGGCCCTGGCGCTCTCTCTCTCTCTCTCTCTCTCTCCCTCTGCCTCTTTCTCTCTCTGTCACTCTCAAATAAATAAAATAAAAATAAACAAAAAAAATTAAAAAAAAAGAAATTGGGGAGTACTGGGTGTGAGTGGGTCATTTTGGGGAGAACTGCATGGTCCAGAACAGGGGTGGCAAACTCATACTGCTTCCTGCTGGGGGGGGGGCAGTAGATCTCTCAGGGTGTCCCACACAGTCTTGTGGAGGTTGGATGTTCAGGGGCTGGTATTCAGTGGCCATGAAGAATTCAGTGGCTTGCGGTGAAGTGAAGGCATGTATTCTGTCCACGAGGAATTCAGTGAGGCATCTGAGTACGTAAGGACCAGAAGAGAGGGTGGACATTGTCATAATCAGGGAAATACAGTCCACGTCAGAGTCAGGGTAGGTTTAACTTGAAAGGAGCGAAAGTGTGAGATTTCTTAGCTTACAGCAATAGATGCCTTAGTTGGTCACAGAGAGCTGTCAGGTCACATGTAGAGAAATAATATTGTTGGCCATTAAAAAGGTTAATACAGCCCAAAATATTATTGGTTCTGGATTGGTAACATTTACCTCTCCACAATCATTGTAGTCCAGCATTGAGGTCTTAGTCACACAAGTGTGGCTTGGGGGAGTTTCAACTTTTAGTTTCCCATTTGCCAAACTTCATTTTGCAGTTTGTGCACATAATAGGCTATTACCCCACATCGATCTTATGAATAGGCAAGGAGGCAGCTCTTCAGGAGAATGATAGTTTTCAGAGCCATTAGGAAAGAAATGCCTAGATCATGTCAAATCCATTAGCCATTATGAACTGATTATTATCCATGTATGGGTTTTCTTGCATGTGACATGACATTTACAGGTGACATATACATTATACTTAAGGTAGAAAAAATAATAATATAGGAGATGGGTAAGAAAGGAGTTGTTAACTTGAATGTGAGGTTAATTGGAATTTGTAGAAACAGAAAGATTTGGTTTAGGTAAGGTAGGAAGTATGAGAGATTAGTATTAAAGCAATATTTTTTTCATTTTTGAAGCAATATTTGAAATATCTTAAATTATTTTAAATTTAAATATGATAGAGATTAGAAAGTTAACTAATTCTGAAATTTAGGTTTAAAGGTTTCTTTTTGTGTAAGTCTTTAATATTGAAGGTTCATGGTCTCTACTTACTTGGTCCAAAGATCAAAAAGTCTTATCTTTAGGAGAACTAACGAAAGTATGTTAGGCTGAAAGGCTAACACTTTGATTAGTCTTGATAATTTGTTATTTATTTTATAAACATAATGAAATTATGTTTAAATGATTATATTGGTTATATAATACAATGAAATATATTTTATATAATTAGGCCCAGTTTTATTTATTAGAATGAGTTTATAGCAAATAAATAAAAGTCTTACCCAATAGGAAAACACATAAGAGTATAGCATTTAAGAAACCTATAGTTGTAAACAGGTGTCCTATGTAACAAAATAAAGGCTTAGTTTTGATTCTTATGTCACATTCAGATAGAGCAGACAAAACTAGTTAGAATATCTTGTTAACCTTGATATTGATATGGGAAACTAAGGTTTACAGAACCAGCACCAGAAATGGAGTGGAGAATCAATTTATTTTTACATCAGCTTGAGTTTAGGGGGAATCTCTTCCAAACCCTGAAAAAATTGTTAATTAGTAGAGAGATATCCGTAGCCGTGTTATGGAGTTAAGAAGAAACACAAGATAACTTTAGTAGTGGCCAGAAGCTGCAATACAAACGATGGCCTTGAAACAGTACAGAAATTACAGTGTCACTACAAAAGACTATGTAGTATAGGACATAATTAGCATGGAAGTTTATTACAGTACAAGACATAACTTTGGGCCAGAGGCCTTTAACCTTTCTTTTATCATAATATGAGGTATGACATTATAAATAAACTTATCACCTTATTATGGAGAATTGATCCAAAACCACATCTCTTTCTGTAGAAGCAGGATTAAAATTTGGTATACAAATATGTCTGTTACTGTAGTAAGTATGAACAAGCACGTTGTCAAAAACACAGAGGTTAATTATTTTAAATATATTGTAAACCTGGTTTTAATAATTTAACATCATCTTAAGATATGTGAGCATCAGAACATTTAATGACCATAAGCATTGGAATAATTAATAACCATAAATTTAGTCATAGAACAGACTACATGCAACAGAACATATGACATGACATGGTTGGCCAAAATCAGACATGACAACATGAAACATGGAGAGACATCCTTTTAAAATTTTAGTAATGTTTTAAATTGGTGAGGAGGGCTGGAGAGATGGCTTAGGGGTTGAGGCGCATGCCTGCAAAGCCTAAGCACTCTGGTTTGATTCCCCAGGTCCCACATAAGCCAGATGCACAATGTGACACACGTGTCTGGAGTTCATTTGCAGTGGCTGGAGGCCCTGGCATGCCCATTCTCACTCTCTCTCTCTCTCTCCTGCTTTCTGTCTGTAATAAATAAATAAAAATAAAATCTTTAAAAAAAATTGGTGAGGACTTAATCTTAACAAGGCAACAGCCAATGGTTTCAATTTAAAGTTGACTTTTTTTTGGGGGGGTGGCTTGTAATGAAAAGGAGGAGGAAAGGGAAAAGAAAGGAAAAAAAATCCTAGAAGCTGTTTAGTGATTTTAGCATTTATCAAGGAGAGAAAAATTCGATATCCATATGTAGAAGAAGTTAAAAAGGCCCAGTAGAGACAGAGTTTCTTTAAGAGGGCAGAGTTTGTATTTGATTTAGTGAGATGGCTTGAATTTGGACTGAGAGGGAAAGACCCTGGCAAGTCAGAGCCAGGTGGCAGAATTGTATGTGAGAGATAAGAGTTTTAAAAGGGGCAGGATTTTAGAGGGATTTTGGTGACAGGAGAATTTGGTAGGTAGAACAAGAAGTCCAAAGGGAAGGGCAGGAACAGAGGGCAAAGAAGTCCTGTAGGTAAGGAACCTGGGACCACTTGCCATGTGTTCTGAGGAAGTTATGAAGATCAATAAGAACATTAAAATCAACAAAAGCCTACGGCAGGAGAGGTCATGAGCCTTAGGGGTATAAAGCCTGCTCTTGTCTGGCTAAATGCATATATTATTCTCACCAAACTGCCCTAAAAGCACTACACTTAATGTTCATACTCATATATTAATGCTACTCTCACTTCTGGTTAGAGGAGCTTCTCTTTTCAGATGGTGATGACCACTGGATGACCCAAAAGGCAACGGTGCTGAGAAGAAGGAACGAAGGAGTGTCCAGCACTGAAACATCTCGCACTCTCCAAGGCTCAGGGTCCATTGTGGAAGAGGTGGCAGAAAGATTGTAAGAGCCAAAGGAAGGATACCACTCCTTACATTCAACTGTCCAGACAGAATTTGGCCTTGATATCCAAGATCTCGCAGTGCCTAGCAATATCCACACAAGACCCTTGTAATAGGAGGAAAAGGTGATGACATCAAATTAAAAGAGAGACTAATGGAGAGAAGGAGGAGATATGACAGAGAGCAGAGTTATGAAGGAGAAAGTGGGAGAAGGGAGGGAAGAGGAGGGAAATACCATGGGTTGTTTTCTGTAAGTATAGAGGTTGTCAATAATAATATATATATGTATATACACATATATAAATATATGTATATATATGAATATTAAAATCAAAAGTACCAAATTCAGGCCAGTGGTGGCCATTATCTAAGAAATATTATGGCCAAATTTGAACAGAGAGCCAGAGTAATTTGGCAGGCAGGAACTCAGCAAGTTCAGGCTCCTTTAAATTAGCCTTGAGACATGCCAATGGAGTGTCTTTTGGAACAGATAATTTAGAGCTTATTTTAGAGGACAAGGACTAGAGTGGCCAATCCTGCCACCAGGGTGGTCTCTTCAGGCCTAGAGAGGGCAAACGAAACCCAAGGATTAGGAGGGAGCATCCCTGCACTCATAATGCTTGGGGTGTCTGGTGGAATGATATGTGGGAGACTCCCAGTGTCTCCAATCATCCACAGACCAAAAAGTGAGAAACTCTGGAGTTTCTAAGGTCCGGGACGGGGTGCCTCCACCACAGACCAAGAACAAATACCTTGTCCTGAAGTTGTAATTTGATGAGGGTGTGGATGCAGCAGATCGCATGGTGAGAGCCCTCTGGTCTGGAGTTCAGAAGTCTGGTGGGAGAGGGTGAAGAAAAAAGGAAGAAGCCCCCAACTATCAGGTCACAGGTGGCTGTTTAGTACACAGTAGTGAGCACAGTGAGATTTTGTGCCCCTGAGTGAGTGAACCATTGGCAGGGAGCTAGACAGGAGAGAGAAAGAGGAATGGAGGACATGGCCTGAAAGTCCCAGAGGGCTCTGATCTGAGACACGACACCAGAATGTAAGGAAAGCCTAAGAGAAAAGCAAAAGAGAAGACCTGACTTGACCTCTACAGACAAGACTGTTTATTGAGAGGAGCAGCGAGGGGCAGCAGCCTTCCTGCAGGATGGAGGCTGAAGCACTGAGCCAGGCTAGGGTTCAGACTTATAAGGAGGATCCTGAGGAACAGACTGTACCAAGTGCAGTTGATAAGAAAATTATAGCTGTTTGGGTCCTTGTTCAGAATAGGCTTCTTCAGCCAGGGATGTCTAAGCGAGGACACTCAGGTGGTCCCTGGTCCTTCAAGGCCATCTAGGCTAAGGGGAGTACATCAATCAGGGGAGGTGTCAAACTTAATGAGGCCAAATATCTCTGTTGCTTCTTTATTGCCCGTGAGCTTTAGGGATAGTTATTAACTCTTTAGTTCCCTTTAGTTTTCAGGGAGGGCTATTAACCCTTCAGTTTTCAGTTTCTGTCTACCCCAGCCTGTCTCAGCAGCACCTCAACTTTGATTTGCCATCTTTCTTACAATCAAGCAATCAAAAATGCCCTGCCTAGGGCTGGAGAGATGGCTTAATGGTTAAGGTGCTTGCCTGAGAAACCTAAGGACCCAGGCTCAACTCCCCAGAACCCACATAAGCTAGATGAACAAGGCAGCGCATGCATCTGGAGTTCATTTGCAGTGGCTAGAGGCCCTGGAGTGCCCATTCTCTTTTTCTCTAACAAATAAATAAATAAAAATTAAACAGTCCAGGTGTGGTGGTGCATGACTTTAGTCCCAGCACTTGGGAGGCAGAGGTAGAATGATCACTGTGCGTTCAAGGCCACCCTGAGTGTACAGAGCAAATTCCAGGCCAGCCTGGCTTAGAGCGAGACTCTACCTCAAAAAAAAACAAAAAGAAAAAGAAAAAAAGAAAGAACTGTTTTTAAGTGCCCTGCCTGAACCTCATCCTGAGGAAAGCCCAGGCAAACCTAACCTGAGTGAGTCTAATGAAAGAACTAGCCTTCACCCTTGCAAAGTGCCGAGGCCGTGAAGGGTGAGGGAAGACTGAGACATTGTCATAGACTAGTGGAGAGTACAGAGCTGATACGGCTAGGTCACACTGGGGTCATATTTGGGTGGCTGGTCCAAGAAGAGAAGCAAAAGCAGCAGCGTTGCGCCCATGCTAAGTTCCCGGTTTGAGCTTTGTGCTACGGCGACCTAAGACGTTAACTTCAAGCCGCTATGGTGGCTCTCACCTGTGTTCCCAGCATTCACGAGGCTGAGGCACTTGAGACCAGCCTGGCCTACACTATAAGACCCTATTTCAAAACAAAACAAAATTGAAGTTTGGGGAAGCTGGCTGAAGGATAAGTGGCAGTTCTTTGTACTATTTTTGCAACATGTTTTGCAAATCTGGATTTTTTTCAAAAACGATAAAACCAAAAACAAATACAAAATAACCGTGATTCCCCCAAACCCCTGGGTGAACCTTTGCCTCCTCAGGCCTTAATTATCTCAGAAAATAGCAGTGTGACTAAAAATCTAATGACCATCCTTGACTCTCGAGTTTCTCACATTCAGTCTTTCCACAATGTCTACCTACTCTAGTTCTGAAATACTCCTTGAGCCCGGTGTGGTGGCGCACGCCTTCAGTCCCAGCACTCGGGAGGCAGAGGTAGGAGGATCGCCGTGAGTTCAAGGCCACCCTGAGACTACATAGTGAATTCCAGGTCAGCCTGAGCTAGAGTGAGACCCTACCTCGAAAAACCAAAACTAAAATAAATAAAAATAAAATACTCCTTGAACCTATACATCCCCTTGTGCCCCTGTACTCCAGTGTCTCACTGGGCCGAGACCCCAGCCCTTCCCACAAGCCTCTGCAGGTCTCCTGGTCCCCTCACAGGCCCTTCTCCCTTCTGCTGCCCCAGAGTGCATTAGTCCTCACATGGGCTGAACCTTTCAGAGGGCATAGTGCTGCCCACGTCTCCTTGATGCGACTGGGGCTCAGCTTCCAGCCCAGCACTGCGTTCCTGCTCAAGACCCCTCTGAGCCTCTCCCCACACACCCCCATGGCTGGTTACCTGGCGTTCCTCCAGGTGTTGCTCAGTCACCTCCTCCAGGAAGCATTCCCGGATGTCTCTGTCAGGCCTGTTGCACCAGGCCACTTCCTCACTGAATTCTTTTCATCTTCCTGAGCTGACTAGAAATCCTATGGGGTTAGGTTCAAGGCCTCCCTGTGATGTGTCCCAGCATGCAGCCCTGTGCTAGAGACATGGTGTGTGAGTATACCACTGCATGACGTGTTGGCAGGTGAGCCATCCACTGTGGCCCCTCGTTCTTCCCTGGGATGTCATCCTTCCTGGGTCACTCTGGACGTCTGCAAGTTGTCCAGTTCCCAAGGATAGACCCGAAGGGATGCCTTTCCACTCTGCCCAGGTCTCCACAGGGACCTGGGCGGCTCCTGGCAGCCCTGGCCTCTGCCAGAGGCATCTACAGAATCCCAAGACTGTCTCTGGAATGTGCAGGCTGTCTGGAGAATGCCTGGGCTGGGGCACAGGTGCCGAGGTGGTAGGGGGGCAGGGTAGAGCGAGGACAGCTGGTCACATTCAGGGCTGGAGGCTGGGTGCCAATAGCAGCTGTCCCTCCTACAAGTGCTGCTACCAACACCTCCACTTCCTTACAACCCTCCCCTGCCCGCAGTTGCTATTCCGGCTGAAGCTCTGGCCTGGGTGCCAGGCCTTCATTTCCTATCAAGTAGGGAGACTGGGTGGCTGGCTGGACGGTACCCTTGGAGGGAAGGTTCACAGAATCTAGAAGTTAAGACCTGATCCATCAGACAGAGCCCACCAGCTGGCTGTTGAGCAGACGGGTTCTCCTGTACACTCACCAGGTGGCCTTGGCTCTCTGGGCTATCAGGTCCTCAACTGTGAAATGGGCTATGGGGTGCAGAGCAGCCCCTCAGAGGCTGGGAGTCGCTGTTGCTGGTGAGTGGGGAAGAGCGTTAGATCCGTGGGCCTGCTGGGTCCCACCACAAGGTCTAGCTTCTACCCAGTGACACCTGAGAGGTTGCTGGGGCGGCTGTGCTGAGGGTCATCCTTCACCTGCTGCGGCTAACTGTTCTCTCCAAGCAGGACACCTGTCAGGTGCCACGCTGGCCGGCTCATGCCCAGGAGCCCGTTGTTGCAGATGGGGCCCAGCTATCAGCAGGAAGGACGGAGAGCAGGGCATCTCTGATCTCATCGAACTTCTTCTGCAGAATGTAGGCAAGCACCCAAAGTCTAGGCTCTACAGCCAGACTGCCGGGGATAGGATTGTCAGGCAGGAAGAGACCCGGGGAAGCCCCAAGAAACATCAGAGCCAGACGCCAGGTCTCTGGGGAGCAAGGTTTTATTTGCATTCCCCAGGACAGGGGTGGGGAAGGAGTCAAGGAGGGCTAGGGTTCAAGGACACAAGCAGACTCAGGGCCTCAGGATCCCCGGCTCCGACCCCACCCCAGCGCAGAGCTGGAGTGGGAGAATGGAAATGGGCAGCTGTAAGCGAAGGTCAGTGTCTACTCCACACCCTTCATGAACTCCAGGAACTCTGTGGAGAAAAGGGCAGGAGTGGGTCAGAGGTGGGGGCTGGGCAGGGCAAGGGCAGCAGGGGATCTGGCCACCCAGCCACTCACCATCATAGTCAATGCGGCCGTCATTGTTCTTGTCACCATCCTTCATGAGCTCCTCAATGTCGTCCTCCGTGATGGTCTCACCGGTAGCCTGCAGCATTATCTTCAGTTCCTCCAGGTCGATGTAGCCATCAGCATTTCTGTAGGGAGGCCAGGGATGAGTCAGAGCCTAGGGTACCATGGAGGAGGGGAGGAGGCAGCACCCCACGGACTCCAGGAGGCAGGGCAAGGATACTGGGAGATGATGACCCCAGTGCACCGTCATACAGGATGAGGGACCCTGGCCGTGGGGTGCCCGTCTGGGATCTGAGACTGCGCCCTCTGCCCAGCTCTGTTTGGATCAGGGCTGGAAGCTGAGCACTGAGCACGTCCTCACTTGTCAAACATGCGGAAGAGGTCCGACAGCTCCTCCTCAGATTTCCCTTGCTGTCATCCTTCATGCACCGAACCATCATGACCAGGAACTCGTCGAAGTCCACTGTGCCACTGCCTGTGGGTGGGCAGCAGGGCCGCAGAGATGCCATAGTCAGCACCCTCTGCATTTCAACTCCTTGGGGCTAGTATATACACTCATGTCCCTGCTTTTGTTGTTTGTTTTTGTGTTTGTAATAGGATCTCACTATAACCCACACTGGCCTGGAATTCCTTAAGGAGCCCAGACTGGCCTCAAACTCCTGACAATCTACTGTGCCTGGTTATTTGCCCATTTTCTAGACGAGATGACTAAGGCTTGGATGACTTGGATGAGGACTAAGCCCCTGGGCACGCGAGCTCATGATGTTACATGCCTGGAGGCTAACGGGGACCTAGAGGAGCTCACCATCCTCATCCACTTCATCGATCATCTCCTGCAGCTCCTCGGGCGTGGGGATTCTGGCCCAGCATCCTCATCACCTTGCCCAGCTCCTTGGTGCTGATGCAGCCATCCTCAGCACCCAGCACAAAGATGTCAAAGGCGGCCTTGAACTCTGTGTCCGAGGGCAGAGTGGGGAGACAGAGTAGATAGACATCAACAGCCAAGATCCTGGAAAGCCAGATCCTTGGGGCTACCTACAAACTGCCACCCTCCTTCTTAAAGCTCCCAAGGTCACGGTGAAGAGGATCACCAGATTTTGGCTTCCACTCTGGGGTTGTCTTCCAGAAAGGGGTCCCCATGTTCCCTTGGCTCATTGTCCCAATGGGAGGCAGGGGCACTTACCATTTTTCTGCTCTTCTGTCAGCTGTTCTACCTAGAAAGGAAAAAAACGGGGGGAAAAGAAAAAAAAGGGGGGGGGGTTCTCAGAACCCAGACTTGAATCTTAGCTGCTGCTAAGGAAACCAGCCCATTCCACAGATGAGAAGACTGATGACAGGAGGCAGGCACTCACCTCACAGGGTCAAGAGCAGAGGACTCAGTCTTCCCTTCCTTCCCCTCAAACCCCTGAGCTAACCCAGCTGGCCTTCCAGAGGTTGGGCTCGGGGCCAGGGTGACAGGTGGACACACCCTTTCCAGGCCTAAGGTGACCCTGAGTAACAATATGCAGTGACCATCCCGTGCCCTTTAGGTCACTCTCATGAAATTTAAGCCTGCATGGTCTGAGGGACAGCTGTCCCTCAGGTTGGGACAATAAAACCAATATGGGGGTGAGCAAAGCCACTCGTGTAACCTGACCAGGGTGGCCACTGGGCTATTTTTAACGGGGGACAAAGTTAAACCTGGTGATTGTTCTGGGGACTTTGGTATGCAGGAGGTGGGGCAGTGTTATCTGGCCCCCTGGCCTGCTGGTGCTGCCTCAGGAGCCAAAATTAGTCCCCAGCCCTGCCTGGCCTTGTATGGGCACTGGGTGGAGGGCTGTCCCCACCCTCAACTTCACGGACTCCTACAGGATAAGCAGGGGCTCCCCAGGAGCCAGCTGTAACCCTTCCCTGCCCAGGAGTGGAGCTACAGTGTGGGAGCTGAGGCGTGATTTCCTGGGAACAGCTGTTTGCCGGTATCTGTTAGTCTGTGGGTGGGGACAGTTTCCATCTGAAGCCCCTCAGAGACTCCAGGAGACTACAGGGACTTGAGGTGACTGCTCTCCAGCCCTAACTCCACCCTCACCCCTACCTAAGCCTATGGGACCCCATGGGAGTTGCGGGGTCTCAGGTCTCTGCTCCTGTTCCCCCAGTTCTCTCCAGGCGTGGACCTTCAACACCTCTTCCTCGGGCCGGGGTTCAGTTTCTACAGCCCTTGTAATGCTCTCCCACCCTGTGAAGCATCTTTAGCCAGCTGGGGCTAGAGGAAGGTGGTAGTTCTAAGCATGTAAGAAACAGGCTGCAAGGGATAGAAATGAGAGCCGAGGACAGAGACAGCAACAGGGACTATGAGAGGCAGTGACGAAGGAACAAAGAGATGGAAAGCGACAGAAAGAGCAAAAGATCCAGAGATTGGAAACACAAACGCACCATGCCAAGGGACAGTGACACAGACCATGGGCACTTAAAAACAGAGGGAGACATGGTACCCTCAAAGCTGAGACCACCCTGACAGCCCCTCTCCAGACCCTGAACCCTCCCCACCTCTTCTGTGCCCTTGAACACAGGCCCCACCATTCCCTTGAGAGTCTGGGCTAAATATCTGTGCCATCTCTCTTGGGTCCCACGCCCATTCTGAGCTGAGCAACTACCCAATAGTCCTCCCCACCCTAGCCCCATCCAGATGTCCCTCACCGCCGCTTTGTAGATGTCATCCATGCTGGCTGCTGGGGTTGCCAGCCGGCCCTCAACCTCAGTTTAAATAGTCCTGCCCCTGCCCCACCAGCCAGCTGCATTCCCAGCCCAGCCCACCCCTTCACGGACTGTGTAGTATCCTCCACCCCCTCCCCTGGTCCTGGTGATCTCAGGCTGGCCGGAGTCCCTGAAACCTCTGCCCAGGGCAGGGAGCCATGAAGAACTGCAAGAACCAGGTCTCTTCCCCTCAGTTCCCACACCCCAGAGAATTCTTAGGAACTTTCTTTTTCTTTTTCAAACTTTATTTAATTATTTGCAAGCAGAGGGTGGGGGGAGGGGAGAGAATGGGTGCACCAGGGCCTCCAGCCACTGCAAACAAACTCTATATGTAAGCGCCACTTTGTGCATCTGGTGTTTTATTTATTTATTTATTTATTTATTTATGAGAGAGAGAGAAAGAGGGAGAGAGAGAGAGAGAGAGACAGACAGACAGACAGACAGAATGGGCACGTCACAGCCTCTGTCCACTGGAAATGAACTCCAGATGCATACACGACCTTGTGCATCCAGCTTACGTGGGTCCTGGAGAATCGAACAGAGGTCCTTTGGGTTTTCAGGCAAATGCCTTAACTGCTAAGCCATCTCTCCAGCCCCACTTTGTGCATCTGGCTTTACATGAGTACTGGGGAGTTGAACCCCGTTGTTAGGCATTGCAGGCAAGAGCCTTAGCTGCTGAGCCATCTCTCCAGCCCAGGAAAGGTTTCTTGAATGAGAATAAGCCCAGAGGGAAGCTACAAAGTAGTGGGCCCTAAGCCAGGCCCCTAATCACAGCTTAACCTTCTATCCAAGGAGCTATTGTTAATGGGGTTTTAGGGATGCAGGAAAAGTTTTTGAACTCCAAACCCTACCTACCTGACTCCCTCTCATTATTACTTTCAAGAGAAACATGAAGATGGAGTGAACTTGGGAGCTCTACATGCATGCTACACCTCTTGGGGGAGGGGGGAACCATGCAAAGACAGTGTAAGCCCAAACAAGAGAAGCCTCCCATGCTATAGCCAGAGCGTGGTGATTTGGAACTGGTGAGGGAGGAAGTCACTGACCACCTAGGGTAGGCTGGTCTGGAGCTTCCCCCCCCCCCCCGAGGTAGGGTCCCACAGGTAGAACCTGGAATTCAATATGTAGTCTCAGGCTGGCCTCGAACTCACGGCGATCCTCCTACCTCTGCCTCCCGAGTGCTAGGATTAAAGGCGTGTGCCACCATGCCCAGCAAGGTCTGGAGCTTTTCAGCTACATATACCCCAGAACTTCCATCTCCCATGGAGAGCAGGGCCAGCTACCCTCAACAAGCCTCCATTTCCAAGCCCTATCTATACCAGGATGTCTCCTTCCTCGCTGTCCAGTTGGGTGGTTACCAAACTCCACTTAGTCTTAAATCATGGTTAGTGTGTTTCCCCAATCCAGCGCTGAAGTCTTCGGTCCCCCGCAGGGGGTGCTGCGCCCAGTGGGCAGTCTACCCCTCCACCTGCACCCGTGCTTCACGGATTCCTCTTGATGGACACACCTGCTCCCTGCCTTGGTGCACAGCGGCGGCATGAGTCAACCCACTCCTCTCTCCAGGACCAGACAGCCCAGAACGCCGGAGAATCTCCGTGGCCCTGCTTGAGCTCCTATCTCCTTCAACTCGCTTCTGCTCCACTGGGAACAAATCCAAATCCAATGACAAGGCGAGGAGGAGCTATCTTTCTATTTATTTATTTAAGAGAGGAAAGGTGAGTGGGGGGGGGGCGGATAGAAGGGGCGCGCCAGGGCCTCCGGGCCCCTGCAAACGAACTCCAGACGCACGCACCACCCTGTGCATCTGGCTTTACGTGGGTCCTGGGGAATTGAACCTGGGTTCTTAGGCTTCGCAGGCAAGCGCCTCAACCGCTAAGCCATCTTTTTCCTTTTTTTTTTTTTTTTTTTTCACAGTGTAAACTATGGCCCTGGCTTCTGTCTTCCCTTTCTGAGGATCGAGAGGGCGATGGAGCAGAAGAGCAGCGGCGCTCCAGAGCTAAGCTGGGGAGGGGGGCGAGCGGTAAATGGAGCGACCCTGGCTACGCATGCGCGTCACACCAGAGGGGCGGGACGAAGGCCAAGAGGAGGCGCTGGCGGGGCGGGGCTAGCGCTGGCCCCGCCCCCTGCTGATGCTGCCGCCGGTCTACGCCGGGACTCGGCGGGGGCTGAGCCGGCAACATGGCGGCGGCGGCTGCGCGCGGCTTCGGGCCCGAGCGGGAGGCCGAGCCGGCCAAGGAGGCGCGCGTCGTGGGCTCGGAGCTCGTGGACACGTACACGGTGCGCCCGGGGCCGCGACCCCCCCCCGAAGCCGGAGCGGCAGCCGAAAGGATGCGGAGGCCGCGTCGGGGGCGGGGGCGCTGGGGAGGGGCTGTGGGTCCCCCGCGGGAGCGTGGGGGTCCTGGGGAAGGTGTACCGGGGCGACCCGAGCAGGGCTTGGGCCGGGGGACGGCGGCCAGGGAGGCGGACGCCCGGCGTCAGCGGAGGAGGGCAGCCCGCGCGGGGAGCGATGCCCCCGGGAGGCGGAGCGCGGGCGGACCGGGGAGGCCTAGGCCCCGGGAGGCGGCTCGGACATGGATGGAGCCGCGCGCGCGCGGCGCGGGGTCTAGGCCCCTCGCTCGGGTCGGGTCGGGTCGGGTCGAGTGGGGTCCAGATCAGCTCTGCGAAATGAGGGAGGAATTTGAAGAAATGGGCCCTGGGGAGGGGGGGGGGATCTAGCAGAGACGAGAACGGGGGTGGGGGAGGAAGAGATGGGTGGAGTCTCAGGTCTGAAAACCCCAGAGGGTTTCGTGTGGGGTTCAGGTAGGCAGCCAGCTGACCACCCTTGCAGAAGGCTTAGGAGGGAGACGGGACCGAAAACGGAGAGAAGTTTACAGCAATGGTGTTTGGAAGCCCTTCTGGGTCTGGGTGGGATTGGATGCCCGGACTCTGAGCCAATTGAAAACTTGCTCCACTGAGCACCTCCTGGGCTACTGTCCTTTGTTCCCCAGAGGGTAAGCCATGGATTGATCGGAGTCTTGGCCCTGCCTGTGCCCCACTCCCTTACTCAGCATCCTCATACCTGCTCCTGAGGGGGCCATTCCTCTGACTCTTCCGAGAAGCAGTCACAATGGAAGTAAGGCTCTGGGCGCATCCTGCAGCAACAGGCTGGCCCAGGAGAAATGGCCGCTCCTCAGAGCCAGAGGATTCAGCCCAGTTGACTATTCTCCTGCTCCTCTCCCCTGCTAGGGAAAGCGGTGGGGGAACTAGGACCAGGAGGCCTGCTTCATTTGAGGGGTGAGGTCATTCAGCTCTAGCTGGTTTCATCACCCATGAGCTGCACTCAGCTGGGGGATCATCTCCAAAAAGCTCTCCCTATTTGGGGGGGGGGCTTTGCCTCTCCTCCCAGGGGGCAAGGTGGTAATCCAGGCTAACCATCGTTGTTAGTCCCTTGGGTGTCCTGAACTGGAGATGATTAGCACATCTGTCTTTTGTTAGTTGTCAGACCTGCACGAAGCGTTTTCCTCCTTGCCGACCCTTAAACACAGGTTTTAAGATGGAGGAACTGAGGCCCCGAGAGGGCTTAGGCGCCCCGTCACTTACATAAGTGGCACATGAACCACACCCAGGAAATGGGAAAACTGGATTTTGAGCCCAAGGTTTTCTTGACCAGTAAGCCCTATTATCTCCTGTGAGGACTAACTGCCCACCGCTGCCGCCCCCAGCAGCTTGTTGCTTTGACTCCTGGTTCAGCAGTAGAAAGCAATCACAGCCAGTTGACAAGGATGAGAAAGAACTTATTTCCAGGAATGAGTCTGGGCACTTAGAGAGATAACAGGGCTGGAGAGACGGTTTAGCGGTTAAGGCATTTGCCTGCAAAGCTAATGACGTGGGCAACCAGGGTTCGATTTCCCAGTACCCATGTAAAGCCAGATGCACAAAGTGGTGCATGCATCTGGAGTTCATTTGCAGCAGCTGGAGGCCCTGGCACACCCATTCTCTCCCTCTCTCTCCCTCTCTCTCTCTCTCCTTGCAAATAAAATTTTAAAAAGGACGAGATGCCGGTTGTGGTGGCGCACACCTTTAATCCCAGCACTTGGGAGGCAGAAGTAGGAGGATAGCCTTGAGTTTGAGGCTACCCTCAGACCACATAGTGAATTCATTCCAGATCAGAGTGAGACCCTACCTTGAAAAAAAAAGGAAGAGATATAGCAGAGAATAAGTTGAGTCTACCTGACTTGACTCTGCTCTGCCTCCCTTGGGAAGGGTGGCCTTGCCTGTAACTCAAATTCGTGGTTTTTTAAAAAAATTATTTATTTATTTATTTATATACATGTGTGTGATGTGGCCCAGGGTCTCTTGCTGTTGCAAACATGCCTGCCAGGCTTTATGTTGGTGGCTGAGAAATTGATTCCAGGCTGGCAGGCTTTGCAAACAAGTGCCTTCAACAGCTGAGCTATCTCCCTAGCCCCTCCAGTTGGATTTTTTTTTTTTAATTTTGTTTTGTTTTTGTTCTTTTGTCGTAGGGTTTCATTCTAGCTCAGGCTGACCTGGAATTCACTATGTAGTCTCAGGGTGGCCTCGAACTCATGGCGATCCTCCTACCTCTGCCTCCCGACTGCTGGTTGATCAAAGGCGTGCGCCACCACACCTGCTTCCAGTTGGATTTTTAATTTCATGGAAGCTGTGAAAATCGCAGCATGTGCACTGTGGTGGTCACCCTTTCCATCCTTACTGATGGTTGAAGCCGTGCACTGTGGTGGTCACCCTTTCCATCCTTACTAATGGTTGAAGCCGCCGTCTTGTCCCATGTGCCGCCTTTGCTGCTCAGCAAGGGTTGGGTGCACATCTGCTGTCAAAGGGTGCCTGACTAGTGTCATTTGGGGCGTAGGGCGTCTGAATGAATGTCTTGTAAGTATGTGGTAGGCTGCTTCCCTTGCCACAAGGAGTCATTTTCCCCTTTTAGGTGTATATCATCCAGGTCACTGATGGCAACCACGAGTGGACGGTCAAACACCGCTACAGTGACTTCCATGACTTGCATGAAAAGGTAACCTTAGGGTCTGGGAGCCTGTGTCTCAAGAGTTTAGGGCTTTTGGGTCAAGTTCCCATTGTGTCACACGTTAGTTTTAGGATAAAATATCTCCACATCTGTAGTTTACTTCTTTAATAAACCAGTTTATTAGTGTAACTGGCAAAAGAACTGACAGATCTTAGGAGTTCAACCCTGGTTTATAGTAAATTTAAATTTTTACTTTAAAATTGCCATATGATTGTATATGAGACAATTTCCTGGAAAGGGGACAGGTTTGAGTTTGTTCTACCTTATATAGTATCTGACTATAATTTCATTTTCCCTTTGCACTTGGAGAGCCCTGCTTTACGTTGGTCATTTGCAGTGAGTGTGTTGTCTTAATAACAGACCTTTGCCTCCATAGCTGGCAACTTTAGGGCCTAGAAATATTGCTTTTCTGAATATCTCCAGTGTGAAGATGGATTCCTCACCAGGAATTGTATTAGTATGTGAAGAGGCCAAATCCCAGGAGGGACTGTGGAAATTGTGACATGTGTGTGTCCTCCTGATCTTACATAAGGAAAGAGCTGTGTGGTCTGTGTCTGATGTGTTTGTTTTCTTACAGCTTGTTGCAGAAAGAAAAATTGATAAAAATCTACTTCCACCCAAAAAGATAATTGGGAAAAACTCAAGAAGCTTGGTGGAGAAGAGGGAAAAGGACCTGGAGGTATACCTCCAGACCCTCCTGACCACCTTCCCTGGCGTGGCCCCCAGAGTACTGGCCCACTTCCTGCATTTTCACTTCTATGTAAGTTCCCCTTCTATGTAAGTTGCCTTCGCCTACAAACCCATGGCCACCAAAACTTGAGATAGCAATCTAATTAGATCTCAGCTTCAGGGAGAAGTAGGCTGGACTTTGACCCTGAGGTTAGAAGATAGAGGATTAGTGGCAGGTTTTCTAAAATCAGATTATGGACATAAGTTTTCTTCCGCTACTAGACATAAAGCAAAAATGAGCTGTGCATTAAAAAAAAAATTAAAATGGACTAGGGAGTTGACTTAATGGTTAAGGCACTTGCCTGCAAAGCCAAAGGATCCAGGTTCGATTCCCCAGGACCCACATAAGCCAGATGCAAAGGTGGCACATGCGCCTGGAGTTCATTTGCAGAGGGTGGAGGCCCTAGCACATCCATTCTCCCTCTTTCTATCTGCCTCTTTCAAATAAATGAAAAAAATGAGCTGTGCGTTTTAGGGTAGGTTTCTCTAAGTGCATGAAGATAGATTAGAGACAGCTGATACCTTACATAGGCTGTTGTTGAGTTGTCGGCTCGCTCGCACCTCAAGGCTAATTAAAAGACAAGTCATCCTGTGGGTGTGGTGTTGCCTGCCTTTAATCCCAGCACTTGAGGCAGAGGTGGGAGGATCGCTGTGAGTTCAAGGCTACCCTGAGACGACATAGTGAATTCCAGGTCAGCCTCAGCTAGCAACTAGACCCTCCCTTGAAAAACAAAGATAAATCATACTTAACGGGATTGCTATCATAAGGCTTGTGGTCAGGGTCTGAACTGCAAGTGTGCTGAAACTAAAAGTGGACAGCTTCCTCATGGGAGAGTGCACCATTGGACAGAGGACAGTCACGGTCCAAGTGTGCTGAATCTAAAGGTGGACAGCCTCCTCATGGGAGAGTGCACCATTGGACAAAGGACAGTCATGGTCCAAGTGTGCTGAATCTAAAGGTGGACAGTCTCCTCATGGGAGAGTGCACCATTGGACAGAAGACAGTCACAGTCCAAGTGTGCTGAATCTAAAGGTGGACAGCCTCCTCATGGGAGAGTGGACCATTGGACAGAAGACAGTCACAGCCCAAGTGTGCTGAATCTAAAGATGGACAGTCTCCTCATGGGAGAGTGGACCGTTGGACAGAGGACAGTCACGGTCCAAGTGTGCTGAATCTAAAGATGGACAGTCTCCTCATGGGAGAGTGGACCATTGGACAGAGGACAGTCACAGCCCAAGTGTGCTGAATCTAAAGGTGGACAGCCTCCTCATGGGAGAGTGGACCATTGGACAGAGGACAGTCACAGCCCAAGTGTGCTGAAACTAAAGGTGGACAGTCTCCTCATGGGAGAGTGGACCATTGGACAGAGGACAGTCACAGCCCAAGTGTGCTGAATCTAAAGGTGGACAGCCTCCTCATGGGAGAGTGCACCATTGGACAGAGGACAGTCACGGTCCAAGTGTGCTGAATCTAAAGGTAGACAATCTCCTCATGGGAGAGTGGACCATTGGACAGAGGACAGTCACGGTCCAAGTGTGCTGAATCTAAAGGTGGACAGTCTCCTCATGGGAGAGTGGACCATTGGACAGAGGACAGTCACGGTCCAAGTGTGCTGAATCTAAAGGTGGACAGTCTAATCATGGGAGAGTGGACCATTGGACAGAGGACAGTCACGGTCCAAGTGTGCTGAATCTAAAGGTGGACAGTCTCCTCATGGGAGAGTGGACCATTGGACAGAAGACAGTCACGGTCCAAGTGTGCTGAATCTAAAGGTGGACAGCCACCTCATGCGAGAGTGGACCATTGGACAGAGGACAGTCACAGTCCGCACCTGAAACCAGGCATGGTGGCACATGCACTTGGGAGGCTGAGCAGGAAAATCATGAGCTGGAGGCCAGCCAGGTCTACATAGCAAGACTCTGTCTATGAATGAATGAATGAGTGAATGAATGACTAAATCAATGAATGGTCAAACCTCAGGAAAGTCAGTTTGGCAGTGTGAAGCCAAACAATCAAAGCTACTAGCACATCTCCATTGGACAGTTTAAGGAAAAATGAAGCAATAGCAAACAAGATATATGAACAAAGAATCATTCCAAGATTTGTAGCAAGATACTGCAGGCAATCCAAAGTCCACTGGGAATGGGTTAAAAAAAGAATTCAAGCCAAGTCATGCATGATGCATATACCTGTAATTCCAGCTCTTGGAAGACTGAGGCAGGAGAATCCATTCAAGCTCGAAGCCAGCCTGGCTTACAAAGCAAAACCTTAATCTGAAAAAATTGTGTAAAACATAACAGCAGAAAGTGTTCAGCCATGTAATTGGCTATTATGCCACTGTAGATGTGGACCTACTGACAAAGGGAAATAATTATATGAAAAGACTGTGTCTTTAAACAGACTAGGGTATATAGATTAGGGTTCTACTTTTATGAGAAAAAATGTTACATGGGTCTGTTTGCTTAGGAAAATTCTAAGTTACATATCAAATTGCTAGGAGTGGTTTTCACTGGGAGATTTTATTTTTTTCTATTTCCAAACAGTGCCTATTTATGTCATAGTTTTCTAGATCAAAAATCTGACAAACTCAGCTGATTTCCCTGGTTACATAGGAGATAAGTTTTATGATGATTACTTTTCCCCTTAAGTGATGAGGATGGTCTTGCTGTAGGTAAAGGGACATGGAGACAATGCTCATGGAGGCTCAGTCTGTTAAGATACATTTTTCTGAAAGTCATTACAGAGTAAGACAACTGAACCTTTCTTGGACCACTAACTAGAGTTGGGAGATTTGGGATTTAGTGGTGGCACTAGCCTCTTGCTAAGCTGAAAGGGGTCGTGTATACATATAGCTACGATGTGGCTATATGCTCTGTATTTCATTTAGCATAGACCAGTAGCATATGTGGTTAACAGTGCTTTGCTGTTGTAAACATTTTAAGATATTCCTATTTCATCCTCCCGAGTGCTGGGAATAAGACCATGCACCACTACACCTAGTGCCCATTATATTAAAAAAAAAACCCACATTCCCTTTCAGGTAAATTTCATTAGTTAGCATTTTTGTTGTTGTTCTTGTTTTTTTTCAAGGTAGAGTCTCACTTTAGCCCATGCTGACCTGAAACTCACTCTGTAATCCTGGGTTGGCCTCAAACTCACAGTGATCCTTCTACCTCTGATTCCCAAGTGTTGGGATTAAAAGTGTGTACTACCACCCCAGTCCCCATGTAAAAGCCCAGTGTGAAAGGCATTGCAAGCACCTGGCAGCAAGAGACTCTGGCACGTACATGCACATGAGCACCCCCAAGTACATTAAAAAAAAAAAAAAACTGTCATTAGATGGAGTCAGAGTTTCTTAGCTGTGATTGTGATACTGCTGACATTCTTAACTGACTGGCCATCAGCAATGAGGAGCTGTCCAGCAATTGTTGGGCAGCACCCCTGTCCTCTACCTGCTGGATGACATAGTACTTTCCTTACCCACCTGTGATAACCAAAACTCTCTAGATAGTACCCAGCATCCAGGGGGCCAAAATCCTACCCAGTTGAGAACCGCCGGATCAGCTCTTCATTTGCGTGACTACTCTGCTGCCATTATGAACCTTTTCTGCAGGCGGGGCTCCTAGGGAACACTCCTCTTCACCTTTGTGCCGTCAGCGTCTTCCTCGGGGTTGTCCACTTGTCTTCACGTCTGTGTGTTGACGTTGGAGGAAGTAGACCTAGGGAAGTGAACTCTACTTGGCCTTGACGTGGGCAACTTGTGTTTTGATGGGGTCTCATAAAGCCCTTGCTAGCTTATAACTTGCTGCGCAGCCCAAACAGGCCTCAAGCTTGCGCGGATCCTGCTTCTGCCTCCCAAGTGCAAGGATTACAGGCACAAACCTCCATTTCCAGATTTTCTTTTATTTGGAGGGTTTTTTGTTTTGTTTTGTTATGTTTTTTGAGGTAGGGTCTCACTCTAGCCCAGGCTGGCCGTGAACTCACAGCAATCTTCCTACCTCTGCCTCCCAAGTGCTGGGATTAAAGGCGTGTGTCACCATGCCCTGCTTACAGCATGATTCTTTCTGTCTTTTTCTGATCGACATTATTTGGATATATTGTACAGGATGCCTCTTTTATGTGTCATTTTATTGTCCATGATTTCAATTGCCACAGGCAAGCATGGCTTGAAAATACTAAATGAAAAATTCCACGAGTAAACAGTTCTCAGAAACGGAATGGTACATTGTGTACCATTCTGAGTAGTGTGATGGAATCTCTCACTGTCCCTACTGGGACACAAATCAGCCCTTCGTCCAGTGTGTCTACACTGTACACACGTTACTTAGTAGCCCATTGGTCACTTCCAAGCCATCTTGGTTGACAAATCAATTAGATTTTCATAGTGCTGTGTTCAGATAACGGGCTTTACTTAATAGCCACAAAGCATCTGAGTGCGATGCTAGCAATTGAGATATGCCAAAGTATGTTTGTGAAGAGCTTCCTTTAAGTGAAAAGGTGAAAGTAGAAAGTATTCTAAGATAATCACATTTGCATGATTTTTATTACAGTGTGTGTGTGTGTGTGTGTGTGTGTGTGTATTTTTTTTTTTTTTTTTTTTTTTGGTTTTTCGAGGTAGGGTCTCACTCTAGCCCAGGCTAAGCTGGAATTCACTATACAGTCTCAGGGTAGCCTTGAACTCATGGCAATCCTCCTACCTCTGCCTCCCAAGTGCTGGGATCAAAGGTGTGCACCACAACGCCCAGCTTATTACAGTATATATATACATATATATATATATTTTTTTTTTTCAATGTAGGTGCTTGCTGTAGCCCAGGCTGACCTGGAATTCAATATGTAGTAATTGTTAGTGTTCTACTGTACCTTACTGTGGTGGTTTGAATGAATGCATGCCCTCATAGACGCAGGTGTTTTATTAAGCCTGTAACTTGGGTCTCCACTGGCCTGGCTGGAGGAGGTGCGTCTGGGGGCAGATCCAGGGATTCCAGTCCAAAGATTTACCGAGGGGTTTGAACTCCGGTGGGGCCCCTGCTTGCTACTTTTTGTTTTGTTTTGTTTTGGCTTGGTTTGGTTTTAGTTTTTCAGGGTAGGGTTTCACTCTAGCCTAGGCTGACCTGGAATTCACTCTGTAGTCTCAGGGTGGCCTTGAACTCACGGCAATCCTCCTACCTCTGCCTCCCAAGTGCTGGGATTAAAGGTGTGCACCATCATGCCCAGCTTACTTTTTGGTGTTTACTGGCTTTTTGGTGGCTTCCCTCTGCTTGGATCTATGCAAGGTGGTCAGCTTCTTCCACCATTGATACATTTGTAAGATGAAATAAATCCTTTTCTCCCAACATGAAACTGACTACAACACTATTTTTTGGTTTTTCAGAGTAGGGTTTTACTCTAGCCCAGGCTAACCTGAACTCACTCTGTAGTCCTGGCTGGCCTCAAACTCATGTCGATCCTCCTACCTCAGCCTCCTAAGTGCAGGGATTAAAAGCATGCACCACCATGCCTGGCTGTTGTTGTTTTGTTTATTTGTGTGTATGTTTCTGGTGTTTTGGCTTTTGGTTTTTCAAGATAGGGTCTCATTCTAGTCCAGGCCGACCTGGAATTCACTCTGTAGTAGTCTCAAGCTGGCCTTGAACTCACAGTAATCCTCCCACCTCTGCCTCCTGAGAGCTGGGATCAAAGGCAGCACCACCATGCCTGTCTCATGTGTGTGTGTGGGCGGGGTGGGGTGGGGTCGATGGAATTGTATTGTCTTGATTTTTTGTGCTTCTTGTGTTACAATGTAGAGGTGTTTGCATCTTGAGTTAATTTGACGCTTGGGTTTTCTAATTATCTGCAGTGTTCTTAGCCATGTAAACCTGACTTTATATATCTTCAGGGTAGGCATTTATGGTGCCAAGTATAGCTCTTATACTCCCTTCGAGGTAGGGTTTCACTCTAGTCTAGGCTGACCTGGAATTCACTATGTAGTCTCAGGGTGGCCTTGAACTCATGACAATCCTCCTGCCTCTGCCTCCAGAGTGCTGGGATTAAAGGTGTGTGCCACCACACCCAGCCTTCTCTGTGTGTGTTTTTTATTTTTTTTAATATTTTTATTTATTTATTTGAGAGAGAGATACATAAATAGGCAGGGAGAGAGAGAGAATGGGCAGGCCAGGGCCTCCAGCCACTGCAAACGAACTCCAGACACATGCGCCCTCTTATGTATCTGGCTTACATGGGTACTGGGGAATCGAACCTGGGTCCTTTTGCTTCACAGGCAAATGCCTTAACCACTAAGCCATCTCTCCAGCCCATCTGTGTGTGTTTTTAAATATATTTATTTATTTATTCACAAGCAGAGAGATACAGACACAGAGTGAGACTGGGCATACCAGGGCCTATAGCCACTGCAGACAAACTCCAGATGCATACACTATTTTGTGCATCTGGCTTACATGGGCACTGGAGAATTGAACCCAGGTTGTTCGGCTTTTTAGGCAAGTGCCTTAACCACTATGCCATGTTTCCAGCTCCTTGCCTTTGTGTGTGTGTGTGTGTGTGTGCATGTGGAGGTCAGAAGGCAGCTTTTCCTGGGGGTTATTTTTGTTTGGTTTGGTTTGTTGGTTTTTTGAGGTAGGGTCTTGCTGTAGCCCAAGCTGACCTGGAGTTCACTATGTAGTCGCAGGGTGGCCTCAAACTCACTGCGATCCTCCTACCTGTGCCTCCTGAGTGCTGAGATTAAAGGCATGCGGCACCAAGCCTGGCTTGTTTCCTTTCTGTTTTGGTCTTTTTTAGTCAGATGTGGCGCGCGCACGCCTTTAATCCCAGCACTCGGGAGGCACAGGTAGGAGGATCACAGTGAGTTCGAGGCCACCCTGTGACTACATAGGGAATTCCAGGTCAGCCTGGGCTAGAACGAGACCCTAAGTCAAAAAAACACAGAAAAAAATATTTTTTTAGTACTCTTCCACTAAACTAAATCCCCAGTCCGTGGAGGACAACTTTTGAGGTGTATGTGCTCCACCTTCTTGAGCCGGTCTCTTGGTGTTGCTTCAAACGTAGATGCATGTGCTACTTTGAGGCTGTTATGAGTAATGTGAACATTTATGTATGGTAGTCTCCACTTATCTGTGGAGAATACAAGACCCCAGGAGATGGTTAAAATCAGGGCAATATTGAGCCCTATCCATACTATGTTTCTTCCTACACAAGCATGCAAATCCATTGTTTTTTTTCTATCTTAACTAAGCACTTAACATGCATCATGGTCACAATGCCTGCACTTTGTATCACAGCAAACTAGCGTTTCACTTCTTCACAGTTTCCTGGATTAAAAATTCATTCTTAGCCAGGCGTGGTGGCACACACCTTTAATCCCAGCACTCGGGAGGCAGAGGTAGGAGGATTGCTGTGAGTTCAAGGCCACCCTGAGACAACATAGTTAATTCCAGGTCAGCCTGGACCAGAGTGAGACCCTACCTCGAAAAACAAAAACAAAAAACAAAACATTCTTACTGTAGGTCTCAGCAAATCACTTACGTTCTTAAGTCAGAAGCTCACCTTTTAACTTAAGGAACTACTGTGGCATATCTAGCATCACTGCTTCTGCATCTTGAGACTATTATAAATAAAACAGGTAGTAAGCACCTCCATAGTGTAATAACCAAGATGGCTACTAAGTGATGTGTACATAGCATAGATATGATGGACAGAGTGCTGATTCCTGTTTCAGGAAGGACAGAGGACAGCTTGAGATTTCATTATGACACTCAGAATGATGTGGAATTTAAAACTTAGGAATTATTTCTGTTATTTCTCTTTTTTAAAAAAAATATTTTTATTAATTTATTAGAGATCGGGAGAGAGAGAGAAACAGAGGGTGAGAATGGGCACGCCATGGCCTCTGGCCATTGCAAATGAACTCCATATGCATGCACCACCATGTGCATCTGGCTTACATGGGACCTGGAGAATCAAACCTGGGTCCTTAGGCTTCACAGGCATGTACCTTAAGTGCTAAGCAATCTCTCCAGCCCATTTCTGTTATTTTTCTATTTAACAATGTTGGACTGTTGATAATGAGTGACTAAAATCACAGAAAAGGAAACTGGATGAGAGGAAGAAGGAATTTCTGTATAACTTAATTTTTCTTTTTTCAAGGTAGGGTCCCAGTCTAGCCCAGGCTGACTGGAATTCACCCTGTAGTCCCAGGCTGGCTTTGAACACATGGCAATTCTCCTACCTCTGCCTCTGTAGTGCTGGAATTGAAGGCATGTGCCACCACACCCAGACTTACAGTCTTTTAAAATACTTAAATATTTTTATTTATTTATTTGCAAGGAGACAGAGGAGAGAGAATGGACATGCAATGGACTCTTGCTGCTGCAAACAAAACACTTTGTGCATCTGGCTTTATATTTGGTGCTGGGGAATTGAACCCAGTGCCTGAGAGGCCTGGGAGCCACTGCTGGAGATTGAGGTAGCTGCAGACTGGCAGCTCTTGGGCTCGCAACCGAGGTGGCTGGACTGTAGGGAGATTGGTAGGCAGGGCCTGGCTCTCAAAGCTGTGGGAAATACGGCTGTGGATCATTTCAAGCTCTTCATATATTTCAGATCTTCGCAGCTACTTAAGAGGTTGTAAGAGACACTGAAATTGAACTTCAGAGTGAACCCACAGCCTATCTCTCTTCTTGGTGGATCCCTGGTGCTCTGCTGACCTTTTACATTTGGACCTGTACCCTCTTAAAAACTGGACCACCCTGGTTTATTTTCACCTTCGCTCCCTCACTCGCTTGCTTGGTTTTTTTTTTTTTTTCTAGGTAGGGTCTCATGCTGATTTCACTATGTAGTCTCAGGGTGGCCTCGAACTCACAGTGATCCTCCTGTCTCTGCCCCCAAGAGCTGGGATTAAAGGTGTGCACCACCACACCCGGCTTTTTTTTTTTAAGGTAGGGTCTCACCCTAGTCCAGGCTGACTTGGAATTCACTATGTAGTCAGGGTGGCCTTGAACTCAATGGCAATTCTCTTACCTCTGCCTCCCAAATGCTGGGATTAAAGGTGTGCGCCAGCATGCCCGGCTCCCTTTGCCTTTTTGTACCATGAGGGATGAGATAGGAGAGAAGCACTTCTCACATTATGTGTAAACTGAATTTCAAGCAGGTTAAATAAAATTTTAAAAGTTCCTATTAAGGATCACAAGAAAATTAGGGGTATATTCTTTTTTACTTTAAGAGAAAATTGGCATGTCAGGGCCTCCAGCCACTGAAATTGAACTCCAGACGCATGAGCCATCTTGTGTGCATGTGTAACCTTGCACACTATGTCACCTTGTACGTCTGGCTTATTTGGGACCTGGAGAGTCAAACATGAGCCCTTATGCTTCACAGGCAAGCACCTTAACCACTAAGCCATCTCTCTAGCCCAGTAATATATTCTTATATGCTTGGGATGAAAGAAAAGAGCTTCAAAATGACAAAAAAAAAAAAAAAAGAATTATAGGTTATAAATAGAAATGAAAAACCTCACTATGTCAAGAAAACCACCCTGAACAAAGGAAAAAGGTATACATAGGTTGAGAAGAAACGCTTACAGCACATAAACAACTGTTAAAGTTGCTTTGGTGAACTAGGTGTGGTGATGCATGCCTGCAATCCCAGGTACTTGGGAGGCTGAGCAAAGAGAATCACAAGTTCAAAACCAGCACGGGCAACTTAGTGACCTTATGTTAAAATGCAAAGAAGTCTGATACTTTTGCTCAGTGATGGAGCATTTACCTAGTATGTATACGGCCCTGTGTAAAAGGCAGCTATGAGATAATAAGCTAACAAAGAGACAACGAAAGGGGAAAACAGAAAAAGGACACTGTGCTCTTGCAGCTTGGTGCCTCTCAAGTCCCATAAACACGTGAGCTGCGTGACCTGGTGGCAGTGTTGTTGCTATGACTTGTGAGACTGATCGGTAGCCTCCATCTGGACCAGTTTACAAAAAACCTGTGGGAGGTGGGGCTGAGGCCGGGGATGGCTCTGCCAAACCCAAAGTTGTGTTGAGTGCAGAAGCAGCTGGTTGTGTGAGAGGGGTGCTTGAATATGGCTCTGCTAGCTTCTAGCTGTTTAAAAGTAGAGGATGCCGGGCATGGTGGTGCACGCCTTTAATCCCAGCACTCAGGAGGCAGAGGTAGGAGGATTGCTGTTAAGTTTGAAGCCACCCTGAAACTACATAGTGAATTCCAGGTCAGCCTGGGCTAGAGTGAGACCCTACCTCAATCCTTCCCCCCCCCCCAAAAAAAAGTGAAGGGTTACCAAACCTCTTCACTGTGTTTGCTCATCTGTGTAATAGGATTCGTGCTAACAGCTTTTTATAGGGTGGTGGGGTGAGTCAGTGAGCCAGCACCTACTGAATCCTCAGGCATTGTCCAGCATGTACTTGTAAACAGGTCCAGATGAAGGCTACACGTCACCCTCACAGGGACACTGCTGCCATCAGGAGGCACAGCTCTTGTGGTTATGGAACTTAAAAGGTATCAGGCTACAGGAGACCTCCCGCATCACATCATTCAGAAAGGAAATCATTTCTTACCTCTTTCTAGTGACCCTGGGGCCTTGTTGTCCTCCTGAGTCTGGAAAGGGTAAGCACAGGGAGACGTGACATGGAAGATAGTAGAAGCAGTCATTCCTAAGGAGGGCTGGTCTGGGAGGTCCTGTACTCCACCTGAGTAATTAGGGCTTCTTTCTCAACAGAAACAGGATTTTTTTTCTCTGCCACACCCTATTCTAGGAACTCCAGAGCCCAACTGGGGAGCCACTGGCTTCCCAACAGCCCTTGCAAGTCATGCTGTGCTGGCCCCTTGGCTGTGCTGTACGTAGCTAGTGCTTGTGTGGACCTGGAGTTGCAGTACTAATGTGCGCTGTAGTGTCCTTCTTGGGGCTGGGATGAAACACCTGACTGAAAGCAGCCCATGGGAGGAAAGGGCTTATTTTGGCTCACAGACTCCAGGAGAAGCTTCGTGATGGCAGGGGAAGATGGTAGAGCAGAGGCTGGACATCACCTTCTTGCCAACACCAGGTGGACAACAGCAGTAGAAGAGTGAGCCGAACTGTAGCAAAGGGGAGCTGGCTGGAACGCCCCTTAGTTTCCCTTCTAGGCTCCTTGCTTCATCCTAGGTTCCCTTTTTTCTTGTGCTTGTTCACTGTCTAGAGTTGGCACTGCCACAGGATGGGTAGATGGCAGGAGTGTGCAGGTCCTAGTAACTTCGGTTTGTTTGTCTGCAGGAAATAAATGGCATCACTGCAGCATTGGCTGAAGAACTCTATGAAAAAGGTATGTGGCCTTTGGTCCTTTAAATGCTGTGCACAGTCTGCCTAGTTCTACAAGGTGGCTAGTGGCCCAGGATGGCACAAAATTGGGTCTATTAGGGCAAAGCCAGGTTCCACCTCTTTGAGGGTTTCCAAATCCATGACCCTGATCCCCATGAAGCCTGCCTACCTGCTTGCCCTGCTGGCGAGGGTCTGTGGTCCTTCACCCCAAGACTCTCGAGTCCCTGTGCTCAGGACTCAGCCTAGGTTCAGGATCTATCCCAGAGCTCTGTGGTAGGTGCTGCAAAGTGGCTGCATGCTGCAGTCTTGTTCCTGATTTGTCCTTGCCTTGAAGAGTCCAGATAAAATGGAAGCCAGCTTTGGGTTGCAGCCCTGCCTTAGAACATAGTAACCATAGCTAGCTGTAATGAGCACACCCTGTGTTCCTCATCCTACTGCCTTCCCCCAGGACCCATAGGTGGAGGTGAGGACATGGATGGTCAGAGGCCCTGCTTGAGGGCACATGGCCAGCAGGAGCAGAATGAGAACCAAATGCCAGTCACTTGGACACAGAACCAACTGCTCTCAGGCACCTGACCTCGCCGCCTGCATTTTGGAGGGCGTAGTATAGGTGTGCTGTCCAAAGTGCTGCCTCTCAGCCTCACTCTTCAGGGTGACTTCCCAGTTTCATAGTCCTCACAGCCCTTCCCTCCTATTATCATGTGTCCAGGGTTGCCCTGTGCCAGCATGAGCCCAGGAACACATGTGTTCCTGGATGCTTTAGGGCCATGGCTATGTACCGGCATGGTGGGTGCATGCAGTAGGTGCTTGCTCCATGCTTTATTGACTGTTAGCCTGGCAGACGTATGCTCTGGCTGTACAGCAGGCTGCGGCTGGAGCTGGACACTCATCCCTGGGGCTTGGCTGTTGCAGGAGAGCAGCTTCTGGGGGCTGGTGAGGTCTTTGCCATCAGGCCCCTGCAGCTCTACGCTGTCACGGAGCAACTGCAGCAGGGAAAGCCCACGTGCGCCAGCGGTGATGCCAAGACTGACCTTGGGCACATCCTGGACTTCACCTGTCGCCTTAAGTACCTTAAGGTAAAGATACAGCAGCTGAGTCATAGGATAGGAAGTCACTCAATTGGCCTTGGGGTCTGACTGCTCACTGGCTGCCAGTGTGTGGAGACCACATTAGGAGCTTTCAGGACCAGTCTGCCTGCTGTTCTTAGCATTGTGATTCTATCTTTGAGCACCAGGGGGCGTCATGGCCCCAGTGTCTTGATACTTTAGATCTCTGCCTTGGCTTGCTTTGTTCAAGGTAGAAGGGGTCAAAAGCTCTGGGGTTGTCACACTGACCCAACACTGCAGATGGGGGCTGTAGCAGCAACATCCCTAATTTAAGGCCCATTTTTGGCCTCAGGTTTCTGGCACAGAAGGACCTTTTGGGACCAGCAACATTCAGGAACAGTGCCTGCCTTTTGATCTGTCGATATTCAAGTCTCTGCATCAGGTGGAGGTAAGGCCCAGGGCCACTGGTGAGCGGGCAGGTCCGAGCACTGCACAGGCAACATCTTGCTCCAGCAGTCTGTGGCTAGGGAGCAGTGTGCTGTTTGGCGGTATGCAGCACATTCTGTCCAGGTAAGTGAAGTCCCCCTAAGGACAGAGAAAGGAACCCTCTTCTGTCCTCGGCTGGTCTGCATGTCTTTGCCCCTGCTGTAGGTAGCAGCAGAGCATGGCTCTATGTGGCCTCGTGTGAGATCAGGGCACATGCATTGTTTTGGTAGAAGTCATGTTTAGTCATGCTGAGTGTAACACAGCCAATTCCAGATCATGATTTCCCAAGTCAAAGGGCTTTGAGGTTCCTGCCCTCTGGCGCACCCACACCTAACAAGGAATCCTTTAATCACTTGCTACTGAACTTGTAAGTTCTCAAAACTAATTTCATTGCTTTTTTTTTTTTTTGAGGTAGGGTCTCGCTCTAGCCCAAGCTGACCTGGAATTCACTATGTAGTTTCAGGCTGGCCTCGAACTTATGGTGATCCTCCTACCTCTGCCTCCCGAGTGCTGGGATTAAAGGCGTGCGCCACAATGCCCAGTTTCATTGCCATTTTTTTAAAGAAAGGGAAGTCCGTAAAGAGCAAGCAATAAAAGCTTGCTCTCTGAACTTGCTTTTGTATTGAGCCTTGTGCCCTGTGTCAATATGTGCTCCTTAATCAATCCCCCCTCCCCCCCACACACTGTAGCCCTGTGACGTGGGTGCTTTCGCTCTTGGTTTATAGTTGGGCAAACTGAGGCTTGGGGCCAGTATCATTGAATTTGTTGGAGTTTGACTCCCGAATCCTGTTCCCACTAGCTCTTGCCCTGCAGTAAGACCTACCTCAAGTCTTTGGACCTCTCCCTTGAGGGAAATGGGATGTGGACCTTGAGCACTACAGGCGGAATAAGCCTGGAACTGAGAAGAAAGCCCAACCCAGCTTCAGTGTGCAGTGGGGGCCCTGTTGACCTGTGGGTACCCCTCTCCTAGCCACAGGTCAGCTGAGAGCACTGGAACAGGGTTGGCAAACAGGAGAGCTCCCACACTACATTCAACTCACTCTGGAGGTCACTCTCCCCTTTTTCTCCAGCACTGGCTTCCATGACCCACCTTTCAGTTCCTGCTTGCCCATCTTGTCCCAAGCAGCCCTTACCCAGAAAAAGGAATTTGTGGTTCCTTGTGAGTCTAGAGTGCAGATGCCTTTCTTACTTCAGAGAATGTTTAGTCATCACTCAGTAAAACGGACAAAAGAAGGCTTAGGGGTTGAGTCGCCTCCTGTCTAAGGGTTTGGGTTTGCCTCTTGTTGGGCTTCTTTTGTGCTTGTGGGTGAATGCTTACTTCCTGGGGCTTCTGATGGGGCTGTAATACCTTCTCTGAGACATAGCTGTTCTTTGTTCCAGATAAGTCACTGTGATGCTAAGCATATCCAAGGGCTAGTCACCTCAAAGCCAACCTTAGCCACAATGAGCTTCCGCTTTTCAGCAACCTCAATGAAGGTAAGCTGTGACTTGGTGTGTCTCCTGCCTGGGCCATGGCTCTATTAGTGAGCTTTATACACCTCTAAGTGTAGTGAGCCCTGGCCCAACAATCATTTCCACCCCATCCTTCACAGACTTGAAATAGAAGGTGAGGTGTATAAGTGCTGGGCCCTGTTTGCACATGAGCAACAGAAATGTCCCAATTGGGAATATAGGAGGTTTCTTTTACCATTTTATGACATCTTAGTGATGTTAAACCCTTCCTTGAGGGCTGGGGAGATGGCTTAGAGGTTGAGGCACTTGCCTGCGAAGCCAAAGGATCCAGGTTCAATTCCATTCCAGGATCCGTGTAAGCCAGATGCACAAGGTGGTGCTTGTGTCTGGAGTTCGTTTACAATGGCTAAAGGCCCTGGCATGCCCATACTCTTTCTCTATATCTCTCTTTAAAATAAATAAATATTTTTTTAGAAAAACAATCCTTCCCCGAACATAGAAAAGGCATATGGTGGCTAATTTTATGCTATAGACCATCTGATCAAAATATTGGTTTGGAAAAATCTTGCTCTTGAGGCTGCTGGCTGAAAGGAAGAAGCTATGGAGAAGCAAAACATGGGACTGCCTTGTCTGTCGGAAGGCACTCCTTGCTACCTGGCTGGAGGAGTCTCACACGCATCAAAAGTCAACCAAGGAGAACTGCCTCCTTCTCCATTGGTGATTGATGCTCTTTGCTGCTACTCTCAGCTTAGTGATGGTGTTTTCCCTGGGAAGTAATGGTTAAAGGGTCTGCTGTCCACATTAGGGACTGCTCTGAAAGGCCAGTTGCCTAGCAACATGATGCATTCAGCAGACCTCCAGCCTCTGAGAATTCAATGAGAATAGGCATGAGCAGAGGCCCATGGGGGCTTGACTGACATTTGTTCTTGCAGTCACAGGGTACAACATATTCCAAGCTGCCGTTATGTTGCTAAGCTTTTCAGTTATTTCACAATCGTTTAAAGACACATAAGCCAAGGCCCATTTTAATTAATGCAAGCTCACTTCCACATGCTAAATATGCTCCATCCCTTCCTTAAATTTTGCAACAAAAGTTTTCCACTTAGTATTGCGTGATGGCTCAAACATGTTGCTCAGCAGATGTTTTTATGCAGGAAGTCCTTGTTCCTGAAGCCTCAGAATTTGATGAGTGGGAGCCCGAAGGCACAGCCCTTGAAGGTCCTGTGACTGCCATCATCCCTACATGGCAAGCATTGACCACTCTTGACTTGAGCCACAACAGCATCTTTGAGATCGACGAGTCTGTGGTATGCTTACAGGCCTCTGGCCCAACCAGATCCTTGGGATGGATGTTAAATTTGATTTTTTTCTGAAGGACCACAGAAAATCTGAATCCTGTGCTTTATACATTGCTTTTAACTTTTAAGTTTCAAAATGAGAATATTTGAAATTGATGAGTTAACAGCAACTAAAGGCACTTTCTTACAAAGCCTGACAGCCCAAGTTTGATTCCCTATCAGCCATGTAAAGTCAGATGTACAAAGTGGCACATGTGTCTGAGTTGATTTGCAGTAATACAAGGCCCTAGCATGCTCATTCTTTCTCTATTTACATGCATATATATACATACACACACACATATATATGTATTGGGGGGGGGGGCGTTCAAGGTAGGATCTCCTTCAAGCCCAGGCTGACCTGGAATTCACTATGTAGTCTCAGAGTGGCCTCGAACTCATGGCAATCTATCTACCTCTGCCTCCCAAGTGCAGGGATTAAAGGAGTGTTCTACCATGCCTGGCATAACAACTTTTTTTTCCTGGTTTTTCAATGTAGGGGTCTCACTCTAGTCCAGGCTGACCTGGAATTCCCTATGTAGCCTTAGGGTGGCCTTGAACTCACAGTGATCCTTCTACCTCTGCCTTCCAAGTGCTGGAATTAAAGGCATGTACCACCATGCCCGGCTATAAATAATTTTTTTTAAATGGTGAAATGCTTAGAACCAAAGGAACTGCATGTACATTTGATATAACTGACCCATGGTAAGTGATGAGGCTTACTCCTTAAGGAGTTGAGCAGAAAATTCACTCCTTAGAGTACAGGTGTGCCTGTGTAAGAGGGATATCCTAGGGCCTTAACAGTAATAGTGTGACTGTCTGTGCTTCTCAGTGTGGGTGGGCAGAGTTAAAGAAAGGCAGGTGCCGTTACCTATCTGGGATGTTATCATTTGTTATTACCATAAGTCAGGTGATCTGCCAGCACTGGATAGTGCTCATCCGTAGAGTTCCTGTGTGTTCTTTCAGATGTGCTGCTAGGTGAGCAGTAGAAGGTGTCATGGCTGGTCAGCCACCAGGTATAAGGACTGTGTAGGGGCCAGCCTTCTTGAATAACATTGTGTTCTTTTTTGTTTGTTTGTTTGTTTGTTTTTCCACAAGAAACTAATTCCCAAGATTGAGTTCCTGGACCTGAGTCACAATGGAGTGCTGGTTGTGGATAACCTGCAGGTGAGTACCTGTGCCCCAAGGGGTCCAGACACCAGCCATAGCTTGTACCCACAGGTGGTGAGTGCAGGGCCGCTACCGTACCTCCATGCTTGCAGCAGGAGCGCGCCGGCTGCTGCTCTGTTTGCAAAGGGTTAGAAAGCAGAGCACATGCAGTCTGTGGTGGTGATCCATAACCCATCTGCAGGGAGTGCTTTGGGGTTGTGGCACATGCACAAAGAAAACAGGGGCTCCTTTCCCAGTAGCTGTTGGAGACACGGGCAGAACTGCCTTACTGAACTGCTCTGTTGGAGCTGCAAGGGTGCAGTGACCTCTTTGGAGGCTTGATCTGTACCCCCGCCCTGTTCTCCCTGCTGCCGTAGCACCTGTACAACCTTGTGCACCTTGACCTGTCCTACAACAAGCTGTCCTCCCTGGAAGGCGTTCACACTAAGCTGGGCAATGTCAAAACCCTGAACCTGGCAGGCAACCTCCTGGAGAGCCTAAGCGGCCTGCACAAGCTCTACTCTCTGGTCAACCTGGATCTCAGCAACAACAGAATTGAGCAGGTGAGCTCTGGAGGGCCTCCGGTCTCTGGGATTGATGGGCTTTGGTGGTTGTCACTTTAAAGAAGACCATGACAATTTCTTCCACTTAAAAACACCCATCAAGGGCTGGAGAGATGGCTCAGCAGTTAAGGCGCTTGCCTACAGAACCTGATGACCCGAGTTCGATTCCCCAGTACCCATGTAAAGCCAGACACACAAAGTGGTGCATGCATCTGGAGTCCATTTGCAGCAGTTGGAGGCCCTGTCATGTCCATTCTCTCTGTCTCTTTTCTATCTGTCTTTGCTTGCAAATACATAAATATTTTAAAAAGGGACAAAACAAAAACAGCCATCAAGCATGTGGTCATGTTGCTGAGGTATTAGAGAGGGCCAAAGGGAATGCCCAGCACTGATGTCTTTGTTGCAGATGGAAGAGGTTAGGAGCATAGGCAGCCTTCCGTGTCTGGAGCATGTGGCCCTGTTGAACAATCCTCTGAGCATCATCCCCGACTACCGGACCAAGGTGCTCGCCCAGTTTGGAGAACGGGCCTCAGAGGTAAGCCAGAGCATCACCCATGGAGCCTGGAGAGACTGGTGGGGTAGAGTCTGGGCCTAGCTGCATGAGCAGGACAAAGTGGAGCTGTCCACTGCTCTGCCTTTCAGATCTAGGAAGGTCCGCTACAGAAAGGGTCCTCATACCTCCCACTTCCTCTGGCAAAGTATGTGCCCCTCATCAGGCTTCCTGCGCATGTGCTGAAGCTTCAAGCCAGGACTCCCAGTAACACACAGCACAGACTCAGTGCGGCTTTCACTTTCCTAGACAGGGCAGAGATAAGATGCTTAAAATTATCAATTTCCTGGATAAGTTTTGTCCATAATACCCAAATACCAGTCCAAAAATGTTACCTTTCTTTACTGGGATAAAGCCCAGTGTGTTGCCTACTGACTGTGACTGTCCACTTGCAGCATGCGAACCGGGCAGACCCTTCCCCAGGTGTCCTCTCCCTCAGCTTCCAGCAGGCCTGGCTCTATTCAGTCACCCTCCGTGGAACCTACTTTGCTCGGATTCCATGCCAGAAGACTCCTTCCACTTCCAGCCCTTCTGCCCCCACTCCCAGTGCCATTTTGTCTCTACCATTCCCAAGACAGTCTTCACAAGATATTATCTCTCACCAGTGTGATTGATCTCACCTATAATTCCGGAACTCAGGGCCTGTGGCATTAAGATTGCCCATGATAAGTTCAAGCCCAGCCTGAGATACATAGGGAGTTCTGGCCCAGCCTGGGATATAAAGCAAGACCCTGTCTCAAAAACAACAATAAAGAGCCATATGTGCTGGCACACGCCTTTAATCCCAGCATTTGGGAGGCAGAGGTAGAAGGATCACTGTTGAGTTTGAGGCCAGCCTGAGAATACAGAGTAAAATCCATGTCAGCCTGGGCTAGAGCAAGACCCTATCTCAAAAAATCAAAAAAAAAAAAAAAAAAAAAAAAGCCCCTAGTTACATGGTGTCCATACCTATGCAGACCCTTGGGACCGTTTATCTTCCAGCCGCACTGCCTTTCCCCCGGCTGCCAGCCTACAACTCCTGCATGCCCAGATAAGGACCCCTGCCCTCTTCTGCTTACCATTTCTGTGCCTGATCCTTTGCCCAAAAGACCAAGGCAGTCGGTCACTCTGTTTGGTGTTAAAGAGGCCCTGCCTGCCAGTGGGCTAAGCTTCCCTTGGCACGTAGTGTCCTCTTCAGGCCTGGCCTATGAAGGTGTTTGTGCTCACACTTCAAAAGCCCCCTCCCCCCACATCTTCCTACCAAACTTGCCAGTCCCCATACTAAGAATCACTTTCTGGACTCTGTAGATCTGTCTGGATGGCACAGTGACCACAGAGAAGGAGCTAGACACCGTGGAAGTGCTGAAAGCAATTCAGAAAGCCAAAGATGTCAAGTCCAAACTGAGCAACACAGAGAAGAAGGTGGGCATTAGGAGAGGGGCGGAGCTGGTCAAGGACATAGCTGTTCATGGAGAAACTGGGCCATGGGGTTGTTTGGTGCCACTGAGTCCTGGCTGCAGTACCTCAGGCGGGTCATACCCTCACGTGTGCCATGGGTTAGTGAAGTACCTGGTGCTTAACTGTGCGAAGCCATCTTCAGCATCACCTGATTGGCAGATTGTTGAGCTCCTTCCTCCATGTCCCTGGCCTTGGCAGCTCTGTTCTTCCTTCTGGGCTGACTCAGCACTCCTCCTCAGGTTGGTGAGGACTCGCGGCTCTCAGCGACCCCCTGTGTCAGACCCAGTGGCTCCCCTTCCACTGCAGCTCCCACCTCAGCCTCCCTGCCTCAACCCATCCTCTCCAACCAAGGTAACCACGGAGGGGTTTTGCTCCTGGTTGAGGTACCCAGCTCTGCCCGGGCCCCAGGCTGGTCTGGGCTTAGGGAAGAAATGCTGGCGCCTGCTTCCTACAGGCTTGAGCCGAGAGGGTGGTGCCTCCTGCAGACTGGCTCCTTGGGTGGTACGTGGAGAGGAAGCTTCAGCACTGTTGTTTGCTTAGTGAGGACCCCCAGTTCCCTGACACCCACATCCATTCCTATAGGTTACCAAGGGTGTCAGGGAACCACTTGAGCAGGCTCAGGCTGTTGGCTCATGAGGACCTGTTCCCATGCAGCACTGAGTAGGTCAGCTTCTCGACAGCAGGAAGCCAGCCCTTGTTACTTGGCCCTGAATATGGAGCCTGTGATCCCTGTGTGGGAAGCTTGCTTTTATCATTGCTTGCTTCTGTGGCTCTCAAAGTGTGGCCCAGCCCCAAAACACTGCATTTGTGGGACCAAAATGGGCTGCCTGTGTCCTTGTGGACCCATGGAAAACCAATCCCTTTCATCTGCCCACTGTCATGGCGTTTTCAAAGGGCTTTCACCTCTGAACCCAGGCATCCTCGGAGATGAGTGAGTGAAGCAGGTGCCATGAGCGTGGCTGCTGGCCCGGCCCCGACGGAAGAGGGGCGGGTGTGCCGTCCCAAGTGGAGCTGAGGCTCGGGACACACAAGAAAGACCGCCGCCCGCCCGGGCTCCTGGAGACGCAGAACTTGGTGTGAGGTCTTGGGAAAACAGTTATATTCCTAGGTTTCAAGAGCCAGAAACACACCTCCACCCCTTGACCTGGTGACCCTACTGGAGACCTCTAGAGAGGGCTAAGATACTGGGGAAGGGGAAGTGCTCCCCACTAGGCTGTGCCCATGAACACCGAGGAAAGGAGGGAGCGGCAGCTGTGGCCCACAGCCTCTGCAGCAGTCCAGTCAGGGAGAGAAGACACAGAGAGAGGAGACCACTTGTCCATGTTAAGGCAAAAGCCCAACACAGAACAGTGCACTGACGTCATGACCGTGACGTGCAGAGGAGAACTCATGAACATGATTGGTGGGGTGAGGTGCCGGTACATTTGCCCATTTGGTTTTGTCAACTTGATAGAATTTTTAGTTGGATTTTTTTTTTTTTTTTTTACATAAAAGGGGAGAGGAGAACTTCAGTCTCTGTGCGGAAGTTTCCCTGACCCTGCCATCTGCTTGAAAGCCAAAACCCTCTTTAGGCCCCCACAGCACTGGTGACCCTGCAGAGAAAGCATGCATAGGCTTCTGGGGACAGGGAGGCGCCAGGGACAGCCTGTTCTCAGCGTTTGTCAGGTCAGTGAGTGTGTAGAACAAGCAAGTAGACAGCAAGCTGGGGTCGAGAGCAGCTCCTGAGTGGGCAGGAGGAATGGGTAGTGAAGCCTGTGTAGCAGCCTGGGGCACACCTCATCTGCTCCTTTCTCACTACCCTCTCACCCCAAGGCAGAGTGCTTTGTAGTCTGTTGTCCCCAGTCATTCGACATTGAGACATTGTCCCAGATTTGCACCTCTTGTAAATAAAACTGCAGTGGATGTCTTTGTGTGCACATCTCTTTCCTTTGAGTGAGAAATGACACAGGTCAAACCCCTGTCTGAGGACTCCTGGTTCCCCCATTCCATCTGCTGAATGGCCCTTTCTGACCACTTGTTTGTGCAGGCCATGGTCCAGGAAGGAAGTGGACAGACTGTCCCTGTCCACATTTCCTCACGTCCAAACAAGGATGGGGGGGTTTAGTGACAAGCAAATGTTTTTTGGTTTTTTTTTTCATGAATATGAAAGCCCCCCCCCCACACACACACACCCCACATAGGTATGTCTGGCTGTGTGTTACTGGAACTGACCTGGATGGACAGGGCTTTCTCTCTGTGAGAGCACTTTTGCTATTCACCCCTATGGCTCCTGGCCTGACCTAAAGAGGGGAGCATACTTGTGAAGAAACTGGGTGCTCAGAGTCTGCCTGAACAGGATATTATCCAGAAAACACCAAGCCTTTGGTCATCACAGAATATTTTAGGTAGCTCTCAGAGCCGTGGAGAATTGTGAGTGAGGGAGCAGTGTGAGGTGCCAGAGTTGACTCTGTGCGCTTGAGAGAAGACTAGAGGTGGTTAGGAGCAGGTGGCTGAGTTCCAGTCCATCTTTCTGGCCATGTGATCTCAAGCAGTTTGTAGCCTCTCTGAAGCAGTTTCTCAGCCATGAAGTGGACCCACTCTGCTTCATCCATTCTAAGATGCCCGTTTCTGCCCTATGACTCCTCTGAAATTGAGATGCGTCTGTCAGTCAGTGGCGTTCCCTAGTCGCTGTCAGCCAGCTGTTATTCCTGATGGGAGTCGTGGGAAAAACTTCCGTGGACACCTTCCGCAGTGACCAAGATGGCACCACATCCACGCATCTTAGATTTGATGAAATGTGGTAAATAATGAGAGGCACGCATGAACCAATGCTGGGGAGGCGCTTAGCACTGCTCTTGGCTCAACAGAATTGATCAGTAAGCGCTCACCCTGCATCCGTCCTGCGTGGGCATTTTAGGACAGTGCTTCTGAGGAATGTGGCAGTGTGGAGCCACCTGGGGAAATGAGCTGTATGTCTGAGGAAGAACAGGGCACAGTAGTTTGGGGGCGTTCCTAGAAGGTCTTCAGCAGGGGTGATGTCTGAGGTGAATCTCAAAAGCTGGGTTGGATTTGAACATGATAGTAGGAGGGCTGGATTCCAGGGGGATGGCAGCATAGGCAAAGCTGTGGGCATGCTTGGTGCATGGCTGTGTGTGTGCTGACCACCTTCCTGCCTCGCCACAGCTGCTGCTTAGCCTTGTGGGCGTGTCTGGCCCCTGCCTGCCTGCCCAGCCTTCTGCCAGAGTACCTGTGCTCTGTGAGTTACACCATGCTGGGTAGCAACCAAGCTGGACAAGGTTGTCAGCATGTGGCTCAGAGGGCTCAGTTGTTTTGTGAGGCCGTGGTGACTGTCGGTGGCAAAGCCTGGCTATGGAGGCAGGACCAGGCTCCTCCAGAGCATTAACTCTAGTTAGAGCACTTTTTCTTTTCTTTTTTTTTTTTTAAAAAGGCTTCCCTCTCAACCAGTCTGCAAACTGTCGGGAGTGAAGTAGCAGGTCCAGACAGGCTATATTCATCCAACAGCGTCAGTAAGGTTTAAACGCCTCATGCGTTTTCAGGGCACATGAGTCAGTACTGCTGTCCGTGGGAGATGGCCCAGGAGAGGCAACCAGGCATCCTGGAGGAGTCAGGCTGTGCTGCGGGCTCCAGCTGTGCTAGGCAAACCATGTCGGGTCCTAGGCTGTGGGATTCTTGTACCCTGCAGAAGTGTGAGATCAGGGCACTGAATTCATGTATAGCCCTTTCCTGAAACAGTGTTCCAACATGTTGAAGGCTGGGGATGAAAATACCATCAAACTGCTTAACACATGTGGGCCATCTCACACCCCAGCGGCCACCTCTGCCCAGACAGGCCGGGCCAGTCCACAGTCTAAGCTGCCATATGAGAAACAAGCTAGGCTACTTCACCTTGTCTTTTTGTGTGTGTTTTATATGTTATATCTATTGGCTCTTCTATGAAATGTCCGTGTTCTCTGGTTCTCTTTTGGGGTTTCCAACTCCTCCCCTCATTTTTGTAATGTATAAGAAGAGCTCCACAGGTTAAAGATACATCTTTGTTAAATATTGTAAGTACTTTTTTTGAGGCAAGCCCAACAAACTGCTTTTTTTTATGTGGGGCGGGAGAGTTATTGTGCGCCTGCGTCACTGTGCATCTGGCTTATGTGGGCCCTGGAGAGTCAAACATAAGTCCTTAGACTTTGCAGCAAGCACCTTAACCACTATGCAATCTCCAGCCCACAAGAACTTTTGTTTTCACGTTTGATTTGACTCTTCTCTTGGTACTTAAGGTGCATTGGCAGAGGCCTGGTCTTCATGAGTCCTCTTGTGTGTGTGCTCAGACATGAGAGAGCAGTCATTGACACCCCTAAGTGAGGGTTTCACCTTGGCATTTTCTTCTGTAACCTGTTTGATGGTTTGGGGTCTGGCTAGTGCCTGGCCATGCTGGTAGCCAAACGCCTCTTGTTGAATGGCTGCTCTTCCTGCCCACCTGCCCCTCCCCCCATCTCTGCAGGCATCATGTTTGTGCAGGAGGAGGCCCTGGCCAGCAGCCTCTCATCCACTGACAGTCTGCCTCCTGAGGACCAGCCCATTGCCCAGGGCTGCTCTGACTCCTTGGAGTCCATCCCCCCTGGACAGGTAACACCGCACCTGCTGTGGGAACCACTTCCTGTGCCATGCTGCTGCTGTCTGACAGGTTCCATGGTGGAGCCTGGTCTGACTGGAGTGTGGCAGGCTTTCCCTTGGATGTGTCTCTAGTTGTCTTCTTGACAGACCAAGTGGTTAAGGGTCTCTGTTCTGCCCACCCTGTGGGAACAGTCAGCACTGTTACTGGGCCTGAGGGGTGAGGGAAGCAGGCAGCGTTTGGGCACTCGTGAGCATGACTCCCTCAGGGAAAGCTTCTCTGCACCGTGGGGCCACCCTGCCCCTTCCTACCTCTCACCCTCGTGGTCTGGGACAATATGACTCCAGCATCATCTCTGTAGGTGCAGTCCAGGTTTGGGGAGCCATCCCTGTGTCTCTGAGAGAGAGGAAGAATGTTCAGTGCTCTGTGCTTGATGCCTGGGCCTCCATCCTCCATCCAGGGGCATAGTCATGGTCCTGTAACACTGGGGGAATTTGCAAGGCTTTGGCCCCAGCACTTCCTCCTGGGCTCACAGACCAAGAGGCTCCTGAGGCTGGTCTTGCTCGGTGTGCATAGAGCGTTAGGGGCTCTGATCATGCCGCTCTTCCTCTTGTGCGCGGCTGCCTGCGTAGGCTCAGACCACATTGGTAGGCCCTACATCAGGACCTTTGGGTAGGTTGAGGAGCCCACAGATGGCCAGACCCCACGTAGGCAAGCTCTGCTCCTAAGTTGGGAGTATGGGCTTGGGTCAGACAGGTGGGAATGCCAGCCTTGCTGTGTACTGGCAAGGTAACACGAGCAAATCCCTGGTCCCTAGAGCACACCTCAGAGTGGAGATGGGGAGGTGCCTCCACAGGCAGCTGAGTGCCCAGCACCCAGTGAGCGCCTGGAATGCCACAGTAGGTAGGGCTCACTGCATTTCCTCTCTGTCAGGCGGCCTCTGACGATTTAAGGGATGCGCCAGGAGCTGCTGGTGGTGCAAGGTAAGGAAGAGGCGGAGAAGGCATTGTGGGCTGGATGCAGTGCTTTCTGCATGCTCAGCCATAGACTGGGGAACCAGTTGGATTTTGTTAACCATTTATAGAAGTCCTAAAGACTGTTGCTTTAAACAAGTACAGGTGAATAGACTCCCATCTATTTTCCTTAAATTTCACCTGATTGATATAATCCTACACTAGTTAGCAGATCAAGGCTAGCTCAGTTTACAGTCTGTTTTGTACTGTCTTGTCTGTGAACCAAGAATGACTGTTATTTTATTTTTGCTTGTCTTTATTTTTGTTTGTTTGTTCGTTTGTGACATGCTACTACTCTGTAGCCTAAACTGGCCTCAAATCCTCCTACCTCAGCCCTAGAGTGCTGGGATTACAGGCGTGAGCCCCCACGCCTTGCAGACGAGGTTGATGGGGCGATAGCACCCATATCATGAAGTGCTAGCTCTAGACCCTCGGTAGAACCAGAGCTCCAGCTCTTGTTCATGGGAGGGTTGTAGAGGACAAGAGGAGCTAGAATTGAAATGTTAGGGATCTAGGACCCACTCAGTCCGATCTCCTGCCCTGACGGAAACCAATGGGTGCCCTTCAAGGAATCTCCTACACGGGGATCACACTCAGGAGCAGTGACTACTTCAAGCACACTTGGCAGCATCTGAATGACAGAAGTCGTATGGCACTTCTGTGTAGGAAGGTGTGTGGTCAGCAGAGTTGTACTGGACAGTGGTGGTCTAATTCAGATTAGCCACCTGGCCTTGTGTGTGCCAGTAACTTGGCTTTTTACCAGGCTTTGAGAACAGACTTAGCTGTGTTGGAAGCTCAGGAAACCCGTGGGTTGTTTGCTTGGGCTCAGGGTGCTTCTGCAGGCTTGGGGATGGTATGCCCCTCGTGTCCCTGACCCAGCCTCTCCCTGCACAGCCCAGAGCATGCGGAGCCGGAGGTGCAGGTGGTGCCCGGGTCTGGCCAGATCGTCTTCCTGCCCTTTACCTGCATTGGCTACACAGCCACCAATCAGGACTTCATCCAGCGCCTGAGCACGCTGATCCGCCAGGCCATCGAGCGGCAACTACCTGCCTGGATTGAGGCTGCTAACCAGCGAGAAGAGGCCCAGGGTGAGGAGGATGAAGAAGATGAGGAGGAGGAAGATGTTGCTGAAAACCGCTACTTTGAGATGGGACCTCCAGACACAGAGGAGGAGGAGGAGGAAGGCAGTGGCCAGGGGGAGGAGGAGGAGGAAGATGAGGAAGCTGAGGAGGAACGTTTGGCTCTAGAGTGGGCCCTGGGTGCAGACGAGGACTTCCTGCTGGAGCACATCCGCATCCTTAAGGTGCTGTGGTGCTTCCTGATCCACGTGCAGGGCAGCATCCGCCAGTTCGCGGCCTGCCTTGTGCTCACTGACTTCGGCATCGCTGTCTTCGAGATCCCTCACCAGGAGTCCCGAGGCAGCAGCCAGCACATCCTCTCCTCCTTGCGCTTTGTCTTCTGCTTCCCGCATGGCGACCTCACCGAGTTTGGCTTCCTCATGCCAGAGCTGTGCCTGGTGCTCAAGGTGCGACACAGTGAGAACACGCTCTTCATCATCTCCGATGCTGCCAACCTGCATGAGTTCCATGCTGACCTGCGCTCCTGTTTCGCACCGCAGCACATGGCGATGCTGTGCAGCCCCATCCTCTATGGCAGCCACACCAGCCTGCAGGAGTTCCTGCGCCAGCTGCTCACCTTCTACCAGGTAGCCGGGGGCTGTCAGGAGCGCAGCCAGGGCTGCTTCCCCGTCTACCTGGTCTACAGTGACAAGCGCATGGTCCAGACAGCTGCTGGGGACTACTCAGGCAACATCGAGTGGGCCAGCTGCACGCTGTGCTCCGCTGTGAGGCGCTCTTGCTGTGCACCCTCCGAAGCGGTCAAGTCTGCCGCCATCCCCTACTGGCTGCTGCTCACGCCCCAGCACCTCAATGTCATCAAGGCCGATTTCAATCCTATGCCTGACCGCGGCACCCACAACTGCCGCAACCGCAACAGCTTCAAGCTCAGCCGTGTGCCACTCTCCACCGTGCTGCTGGACCCCACGCGTAGCTGTACGCAGCCTCGTGGCGCCTTTGCCGATGGCCACGTGCTTGAGCTGCTCATTGGTTACCGCTTTGTCACCGCCATCTTCGTGCTACCCCATGAGAAGTTCCACTTTCTGCGCATCTATAATCAGCTGCGGGCCTCACTGCAGGACCTCAAGACTGTAGTCATTGCCAAGACCCCTGCTGCAGGGGCCAAGGCCCAGGGCCCCAGCATTGATGGCCAGCCTGCTGAGGGCAGAGCCAGGTGAGACTGCAGGATCTCAGGGCCCAGGGCCTGGGCGTCCCCTGGGTACGTGCACTTAGTGGGAGGCCTTTCCCTTTCCCTCCCCGGCTGCTTCTCATCCTGACTTACCCTTACCCCAGCGTTGCCCTTGACTCCCCGACTGAGTGCTTGACTGCTGCTTACCTCCAGAGCCTTAGAAACAGCCAGGCAAGCTGTCCCATACAGGACAGGTGAGGGAGCTGCCCCTCACCTTAACCTACTAACTCAGTGGAGAGCCACTGCTTCCTGGCATTCCATTCTCCGTCCACGTGCCTGCCTAAGCATGGCCTCTGGGCATCACCCGCCTCCCCTGCCAGGGATCTTTGCCAGCCAGGGACTACATTGGGACACTCCTCCCCACCTCATCCTCAAGGCCAGCTCCCAAGCCTACGCTATGGTGCACCAAACCCCTTCTCAGAAAGGATTGAGTTGTGTGGAACTGGGAGACCCTTTCCAAAGAACCTTTTGGGCTAAAAGCAGATTGGAGTGTCTGAGCTTGGTACATCAGCTCTTAGTAAGCCCTGTTTGGAGATACCAAGGAATTAAGAGGGTCTGCCCTCCATCTTCATTCAGCCTCCAACTGATGCTCCAGAGTGTCTTCTGCATCCTCTGTGCTGAATCTAGTACCCCTGACTCCTCCAGGCTGAACCTAGTGCCCCTGACTCCTCCCGCCTCCTCCAGGCTGAACCTAGTGCCCCTGACTCCCTGGTAGAGGTTGACCCTGTTTGGCTGAATCCTTATCTCCCCTCCTGTGTGCCTTCAGTGGGAGGCATGCAGGAGAGGTGCTCAGAGGCTTCATGTGGAGGTTGGCCAAATGCAGTGTCACAGCCCCTGGGGATTGTTCACACTGGGCTGGGTCTAGTAGAGAGGGTGACATCCAAAGGAACCCCCCCCCACACACAAAAGGTGCAGGTGCATGGGCTTGTTGCTGAGGACTCCTACCTTCCATGAGCTAAAGGTTCTGTGTATCGATCGGTTTCATGTCTAGGCAGACCAGTGATAGTCCAGTAAGGCCATATGCAATGGTGGTTGGGTGAGCCATCTAAGGACACCCCAAAGGTAAAGTAATGAGTGCATTGGTTCTCACCTCTATGTATCTACACACCCAGGTCCCAGCCTGGATGCCTGGGTCAGAGTTCTGGCAGTGTGTGTGCATGTGTGTGTCTGCTGTCCCTGTGTGTGGGTACATATGTGTGTATATTTATGTACATGTGGAAGCTAGAGGTCATTCTCAAGTGTCATTCCTCGGTCGCTGTCCACATTTTGTTTTATTTATTTGAGAGAGAGTGCACACACACCAGGGCCTCCAGGCCCTGAATTCCAAACGCATGTGCCACCTTGTGCATCTGGCTTACGTGGGTTCTGAAGAATAGAACCTGGGTCCTTAGACTTCGCAGGCAAGCACCTTAACAGCTAAGTCATATCTCCAGCCCACTATCCATAGTTTTTATTTTTATTTTTTTATGAGAGAATTGGCACACCAGGGCCTCCAGCCACTGCAATTGAATTCCAGACACACATCACCTTTGCATCACCTTGTGCATCTGTCTTATGTGGGACCTGGAAAGTTGAACATGGGTCCTTAGTTTTGCAGGCAAGTGCCTTAACTGCTAAGCCATCTCTCTAGACCTTTTTAATTTTTTTTAAATTTATTTTTTATACCTTTTTTTGAAACAAGGTTTCTCATTGGCCTGGAGTCACCCAATTAGACTAGACTGGCTAACCAGGAGGCCCCACGGGTCCTCCTGTCTCCACCTCCCCAGCACTGAGATTATAGGCAGGCACTACCATCCCCAGCTCTGTTTTTCTAATACGGGTTCTGGGAATCAAAACAGTCCTCCTCAGGCTTGCATGGCACTTTACCAACTGACTGACTTCCCAGCCTTGGAGTGGCATTCTGACACCTCTGGCCTTGGACCCAGGTCCCATTCCTGGGCTCCTGGGTCAGCTCTGTGGATTCTGGAGTGGCTTTTCTGACAACTTTGCTATGGTCTCAATATGAGCTTTTGTTCCCTGGCCAAATCCACTATAGAACCTGGGGTGATGAAAGTTACCTTATGACCCCAGGGGTGACATGCAGCAGCATGTAAATGGCCTTCACTCTTGAGGTTGTACATGTGAATCTCCATATGTTCATATGGCATTTCTTGGGGTATTGGGAGATGCAGTGATGAGCAGCGTTCCCAGGAGGCCCAAGCAGAGGCCCCAGCTCCAGCTCCAGCTCCAGTGGAAGCCCCGGCAGTGGCCCCAGCTCCAGTTCCAGTGGAAGCCCCGGCAGTGGCCCCAGCTCCAGCTCCAGTGGAAGCCCCGGCAGTGGCCCCAGCTCCAGCTCCAGTGGAAGCCCCGGCAGTGGCCCCAGCTCCAGCTCCAGTGGAAGCCCCGGCAGTGGCCCCAGCTCCAGTTCCAGTGGAAGCCCAGGCAGTGGCCCCAGCTCCAGCTCCAGTGGAAGCCCCGGCAGTGGCCCCAGCTCCTGTGGAAGCCCAGGCAGTGGCCCCAGCTCCAGCTCCAGTGGAAGCCTCGGCAGTGGCCCCAGCTCCAGTGGAAGCCCCGGCAGTGGCCCCAGCTCCAGCTCCAGCTCTAGTGGAAGCCCCGGCAGTGGCCCCAGCTCCAGCTCCAGCTCCAGTGGAAGCCCCGGCAGTGGCCCCGGCCCCAGCTCCAGCTCTAGTGGAAGCCCCGGCAGTGGCCCCGGCCCCAGCTCCAGCTCCAGTGGAAGCCTCGGCAGTGGCCCCAGCTCCAGCTCCAGCTCCAGTGGAAGCCCCGGCAGTGGCCCCGGCCCCAGCTCCAGCTCCAGTGGAAGCCTCGGCAGTGGCCCCAGCTCCAGCTCCAGCTCCAGTGGAAGCCCCGGCAGTGGCCCCAGCTCCAGATCTAGTGGAGGCCCCAGCAGATGTTCTGGCTCTGGCTGCAGTTGAAGCCCCATCTCTGGTTCCAACACAGGCCCCAGCTCCAGCTCTAGTGGAAGTCTCAGTGGAGGCATTGGCACAAGTCGAGGCCCCCACCCAGTACCCAAGCGAGCAGCTGATCCAGTCCACCTCTGAGGAGAATCAGATCCCCTCACACTTGCCTGTCTGCCCATCACTCCAGCACATTGCCAGCCTGCAGGGGAGTGCCATCGTCGAGCTCTTCCACAGCAGCATTGCTGAGGTAGCAGCCCTGGTGCTGGCTAGCACTTGTGTGGAGAGGTGTGGGTTCTGCAGTGGCACCAGGCAGTTTTAAGGGTAAGGCAGGGCTGTTGTGGGATCAGCTTTGGATCCTCAGGTTTCTCTGGCATCGCATGGTCCTCAGCTCCAGCTGCTCGCAGATTTGAGGATCTGACTACAGCCTCTGGCCCAGGCATATAATGTACCCAAATCCCACCTCCCACTCCTCACCTTCTCTCTGCTCTAAACTTACAGATCTGTTTATAGATGAGACGAGCTTTTTGCCTCCCCATTCAAAGCCATGAGCATGTCCCTAAAAGGCGGAAGTCACACATCAGGGCTGACAGGTGGGCGCGGTCTGGTCTGGGAAGCAGCAGGGTGTGCCCTGCCCAGCCCCACACACAGTACCTCTATGTCCAGGTTGAAAACGAGGAACTGAGACACCTCCTGTGGTCATCGGTGGTCTTCTACCAGACACCTGCGCTGGAGGTGACTGCCTGCGTGCTACTCTCCACCAAGGCCGTGTACTTCGTGCTGCATGATGGCCTCCGCCGTTACTTCTCAGAACCACTGCAGGGTAGGCGCCTGGGTCTGTGCGAGCATGCAGCAGGGGCTCAGAGTGGGCTGAAAGCCAACCATGGCCTCAGGCAGATCACCTCAGCTGCTCTGGGCCCGGAGTCTGCTATCTGAAGAAAGGGGTGACAACAGCATTTCCCTACTACAGCTACCATGAAGACCTAAGGCCACGTGTGAATGCACCACACCAGGGCCCAGCAAGTGCTTGGGAACCAGCAGGGACAAGCTGGATTGGGTAGCATCTGCCCCTCAGGGCCTCAATAGTGACTTCACTGAGCCAGGCGAGGCTTAGACCCACACTGAGGTGCATACGAGGCTGTATAAGTGGTGGTGGTTCCTCGCCACATTGGGCATGCACATGCTGACCCTCTTCCCCCTTGTCTCTGTCACAGATTTCTGGCATCAGAAAAACACTGACTACAACAACAGTCCTTTCCACATCTCTCAGTGCTTTGTGCTCAAACTCGGTGACCTGCAGTCTGTCAATGTTGGCCTTTTTGACCAGTACTTCCGGCTGACGGGTAAGTGATCCAGCTACGCTTTGCCCAGTGCGGGTGAAGGCCAGTGTCACCAGTGGGCTTCCGTCCTGCCGTGTGGGTGCGTTATCGTAGGCAGCCTTCTCTCGGCCTGCGAGCCAGCTGCACGGCAGAGGAAGCAGCTTCGGGAACTGCTGAGATTGCAGGGCTCAGCGCAGGAGGCGGGGCCTGCGGGAAGCAGCAGCCGAGCAGAGCGGGCCCTGTGCTCGCTCGGGGGCAGGATGCTTCTGACTCACACTTCCTGAAGAGAGAAAGCTAAGCTCTTTCCCTAACGCCTCTATCCCCTTCCAGAAAAATGTTTCAGCCCTTCCTGCCTAAGATAGGTTCACCTCCACAGAGCCCATGATGCTTCCCGTGGGGCTCGTCCTGGCTGCCTTCCGGGGGCAGAGACTGTGCAGGTGGGGAGTGGGGAACTGGGACTGTAAGCAGCCTCTTCTTGTGCAGGCTCCTCCCCGACACAGGTGGTCACGTGCTTGACTCGGGACAGCTACCTGACCCACTGCTTCCTCCAGCACCTCATGCTGGTGCTCTCCTCGCTGGAGCGCACGCCCTCACCTGAGCCCGCTGACAAGGACTTCTACTCAGAGTTTGGGAACAAGAGCACAGGTAGGTTGTCCAGTCCAGGCTTCAGACCAGCACCTGGGTGGACATCAAGGGACCCAGAGCCTTCTGCCTCTGTCTCGCATTTCCTCTCTCCTGCTTAGCTGGCCAGGCTTTTATGTGGGCCTCTTCCCAGCAGTCCTTCACCCAACCAGCAGACACAGCTCTTGGCCCTGGGCCACTGGCTTGGAGCACCATTATCTCCTCATGTGGGGTCTCGGGGTGGCATGGCTGCAGGTGCTTCCAGTCCCTCCACACGCCAACTCTAGGCTACAGGCCTGGTGGTATTTCTCTGCAGGAAAGATAGAGAACTACGAGCTGATTCATTCGAGCCATGTCAAGTTCACCTACCCCAGTGAGGAGGAGGTTGGAGACCTGACATCCATTGTGGCACAGAAGACAGCTGAGCCCGAGAAGGCACCTGACCTCAGCATCCTGCTCTATGTACAGGCCTTCCAGGTGGATATGCCCCCACCTGGGCGTGGCAGGGGCCCACTGCGCCCCAAGACACTCGTGCTCACTAACACTGAGCTCTTCCTCCTGGATGAGGACTACATCAACTACCCACTGCCTGAGTTTGCCAAAGAGCCACCACAGAGGGACAGGTACCGGCTGGATGATGGCCGCCGTGTCCGGGACCTAGACCGTGTGCTCATGGGCTACCAGCCCTATCCACAGGCCCTCACCCTTGTCTTTGACGACGTACAGGGCCACGACCTCATGGGCAACGTCACCCTGGACCACTTCGGCGAGGAGCCGGGCGCCCCTGGCAGGGCTGGCCAAGGCCGGGAGGTCCAGTGGCAGGTGTTTGTTCCTAGTGCTGAGAGCCGAGAGAAGCTCATCTCGCTGTTGGCACGGCAGTGGGAGGCCCTCTGTGGGCGGGAGCTGCCTGTAGAGCTCACCGGCTAGTGCACGCCACAGCCAGCCAGCCCTTGCCGCCTGTCACGTCCAGCCTACCCTGGCGTGTGCTCAGGGCAGAGAAGCGGGCTTTCTGTGTTCTCTTAAAGATGTTTTCTCCCCTCCCTTTGGTACTTTAATTTGACTGTCCTCACAGATAATGTGAACTTGTGTGTTCAATTAATTCTAATGCTGGTAAGGAGCACACTGGAGCCCACCAGAGTGTCTGTGCTGTCAGCCTCAGTGTTGCCTGTGTCCAGAGTGATGTGGCCAGGCACACCAGTGTCATGTCTGCTGTTGTGATGCCATTGTTAACATGTGGCACTGTGACTCTGATTGACTACACGTTCTGAACTGTCACGTCAAGTCTGTTGTTGCTGTTGCTGTTATTGTGGGCATTTTGCTGCTAATTATGAAGCTGGTAGCAGAATGCACATTGAAAGCTCCCACTCTATGCTTTTCCAAAATGGAGGCCTCCTCATGTCCCCACAAGTTGGGCGGTGTCCTGTGGGGGGTTCCCCAGGCCTTGGGGCCAAGAGGGGTGGAGGTAGGGGACCTAAAGCTGCCAGCGCCAAATGTGATTCCTGTTGCCTATCTTCTCTGCTTCAATAAAGCAGAATTTGACACAGTTGAAGGACACTGGGTGCTTCATTGGCATGGAGGAAATAGGGTGCCCTGGAGAAAGGAGAGGTAATGAGGGCACCTGGAAAGGGCCATGCCATGCTGTAATCAAACCAGAAGCCTAGCCAGGCGTGGTGGCGCACGCCTTTAGTCCCAGCACTCGGGAGGCAGAGGTAGGAAGATCGCCGTGAGTTCAAGGCCACCCTGAGACTACATAGTGAATTCCAGGTCAGCCTGGGCTAGAGTGAGACCCTACCTCGAAAAACCAAAACCAGACAAACCAGAAGCCTGGGGGAAGAAAGATAGCACAGAGCTCCACAGGGTACCCTGTCCATAGCAACTCCCTGTTCCTCTGCCACTTCCTCTGGCACCTGGGCCCAGAGGGATTCAGAAACTACAGCCTGTGGTGAGGATGAAGCCTAGAGTCTGGGATCACTGGTGTGTGGGGTCCACAGGTCTCACCCAGATGTGCTGTGAGTGACAACAAAGGAGGTGGACCCAGGGTGGTCGTGGCAAGAAGGGCGCTGCCTGTCCCTTGTGTTCATGCTGGAGGGCTGCCACAGGACCTGAGATTTCCTGGATAAGTCACCCCTGTGCTTGACCCTTCTCCTATCACCATGGTAGGGCCTTAGCACTCTGGGCCAGGTAGGGCTATAGAAAAAGTGAGTGGGGGGTTAGGGTGGCCTGGAAAGCCCCAAAGCCTGCTCTGCTGCTCCCAGTTTCCCCTTGGTGCCAGCCGAGTAGGAGGTACTGGCCTGGAGAACCTGCTGCTGTTGGGAAGGCTGTGGGAGTGGGGTGGGGAGCAAGAGGCAAAAGGAGTTCCCCAGGGAAGGGTCTCCCACCAGTAGTGCCCCCCACACACACCCAGGCAAACCTCAAAGGCCACTGACTCAGTGAGGCAACCCAAAGAGGAAAGCATGAGCCTTTGAGCTCCATTCCCAGAAACACCACCAAAAAAAAAGTGCGCACATACATAAAGGGATGATGTCATATGTCCACAACCCCTGCACTCAGGAGGCCGAGCAGGAGGATCACGAGATCCAGGCCAGTCTGGGCTGCACGGAAAAAAACCTATCTCAAATAAAAGAGATGGAGAGTCGGGCTGGAGAGATGGCTTAGCAGTTAAAGCGAAGGCCTGCAAAGCATAAGGACCCAGGTTCCATTCCCCAGGACCCACATAAGCGAGATGCACAAGGGGCACATGCGTCTGGAGTTTGCAGTGGCTATAGGCCATGGCGTGTCCATTCTCTCTCTGTCTTTCTTCTCTCTCTGCTTAAAAATAAATTATTAAAAAAAGAGAAACCGGGCGTGGTGGCGCACGCTTTTAATCCCAGCACTCGGGAGGCAGAGGTAGGAGGATCGCCATGAGTTTGAGGCCACCCTGACACTACATAGTGAATTCCAAGTCAGCCTGGGCTAGAGTGAGACCCTACCTCGAAAAATCAAAAAAAGAGAGAGAGAAGGAGAAAAAGAAGAGGAAGGAAGGTGAGAAAAGTCTGGACATGGTGGTGGCTCAGGCCTGTAGTCTCAGCCCTTGGGAGGGTGAGGCACGAAGATTACTGCAAGTTTGATGCCAGCCAGGACTACATTATAAGTTCCAGGTGAGCAGTGCTATAGACACCCTATCATAGCAAAGGAAACGAACCCATGACAAGCAGGACCCACCATGCTCAGCCCCCAGCCTGGATCCTCAGGACAACACCTGCTGAGGGAGGTGGTGTGAAGCACAGATTTAGCTGAATTTAGCGGAACCTGTGCTCACATCCACTGATGGAGATAGTAAACTAACCACCTGTTGTAGTTACCTTCTTGCTGGGACAAAATACCCCACCAAAAGCAGTTTATGGGAGGAAAGTATTTTAGGCTTACAGTCTCGAGGGGAAGCTCCATGACGGCAGGGGAAAGCATGGCATGAGCAGAGGCTGGACACCACCTCTGCCACAGCAGGTGGAAAACAGCAGCAGGAGAGTGAGCCAAACTAACCCTGGCAAGCTAGGGTTAATAAATCGTCAAGGTCCACCCCCATCAACACACCTCCTCCAGTAAGATTCCACCTTCCAAATTGCCATCAGCTGAGGATCAAGCGTTCAGAACATGGGCTGGGGGAAAGGCTTAGCTGTAAAAGGCACTTGCTTGCAAAGTCTGAAAGCCCAATAGCCTAGGTTCAATTCCCCAGTACCCACAGAAAGCCAGATACACAAAGCATCTGGAGTTCATTTGCAGTGGCAGGAGGCTCTGGCATGCCCATACTCACTCTATCTGCCTCTTTCAGTCTTTCAAACAAATTAAAAAAAAAAATAAAAAGGAATTAACTTCCTTAAAAAAAAAAAAAAAAAAAGCCAGGCATGGTGGCACACGCTTTTAGTCCCAGCACTCGGGAGGCAGAGGTAGGAGGATCACCATGAGATCGAGGCCACCCTGAGAATACATAGTGAATTCCAGGTCATGCTGGGCTAGAGTGAGACCCTACCTCGGGGAAAAAAAAAAAAAAAAAAAAAAAGAGCATTCAGAATACATGAGTTTATGGGGGACACCTAATTTAAACCACCATACCACCTTTATACAATATCCCTTCCACACATCTGTACCTAGTAACTGTCAGCCAGATGCCACCCCTCCCTGGTCTCCCACAGTTGACACTTCAGGGGGAGCCAGAAAATAAACTAGTTAGGTGGGGGCCAGTTCCAGAGGAAGCGAAATCAGGTTTTGGGTCACTTTAGGCCTGGGATCAGATTAGGAGAGTGCTCTAAGTCTCTGTTAAAAAGAAAAACATAGGGCTGGAGAGATGGCTTAGCAGTTAAGTGCTTGCCTGTGAAGCCTAAGGACCCTGGTTCGAGGCTTGATTCGCTAGAACCCACGTAAGCCAGATGCACAGGGTGACACATGCATCTGGAGTTCATTTGCAGTGGCTGGAGGCCCTGGCGCGCCCATTCTCTCTCTTATCTATCTGCCTCTTTCTCTCTTTGTCTGTCTGTCACTCTCAAATAAATAAATAAAAATAAACAGAAAAAAATTAAGAAAAGGAAAAACCTAGCTGGGTAAGGTGGTGCACGCCCTTAATCCCCACACTCAGGAGGCAGAAGTAGGAGGATCACTGTAAGTTTGAGGCCAGACTCTATCCCCAACAACAGTCACATCCACAAACACACTAATTCAGTGTGGTGGAGCTTATTTAAGTAAAGAAAACAAATATTTATTATTTATTTGAGAAAGAGAGAGAAAGGCAGAGAGATTGGGGGTTGGGGGAGAGAAAGAGAATGGTCGTGCCAGGGCCTTCAGCCACTGCAAACGAACTCCACTCCAGACGCATGTGCCACCTCGTGCAGCTGGCTTTCGTGGGTCCTGGGGAATCGAACCTGAGTCCTTTGGCTTTGCAGGCAAGCGTCTTAACTGCTAAGCTATCTCTCCAGCCCAGGAAACAATTCTTGAATCAGATAGCCCTCAGAACCAGAACATGTTCTGAGAACAACGACCCACAAAAATCAGGCTGCACTTGCTTGCAGGAGACAAGTGAGCACAGTGGAAAGCGGCGCGCACCTTTAATCCCAGCCCTCGGGAGGCAGAGGCAGGAGGATCGCCGTGAGATCGAGGCCACCCTGAGAATACATAGTGAATTCCAGGTCATGCTGGGCTAGAGTGAGACCCTACCTCAAAAAATAATAAATAAATAAATAAAAATTTTAAAAGCCTCCTACAAGTCATGGAAGTTTCACGCTGTGATTGAATGCCATGTCGGTGTGGTCTGCTGGTCCCAGTGCCCAGTGCCAGAGCTCAGTCCAAACCATTGGCTTTAATCCTGGTGACCTCACCTGCCGGTGAGCAGTGGTAACAGTGAGGGCCATCTTTGAAGGAAAAGGGAGCCCTGGTGGCTGGAGCACAGCGAGGGCTGTTGCAGAGGCCCAGTGCCGGTGTAGAGAGGCATGTGTGGTGGGCAGTGGCACGCAACCCCAAAGTGACTGTAGTGTGGAGGTTGGCTCAGATGGGGGTGCATGGAGGCCATGGGGGGGAGGTCAAAAGCAGTGGAGGCCAGTTGGCACACGCAGGAGAAGGGTCTGCTGCCCTAGCATGGTAACTGGACCCCTCACTTGGTGTTGGTGGGAAAGGCCCGGGTACGGGAAAGGCAGCTGGCCCAGGGGCTGCCCTTCCTCCCAGTGACCAGAACTCCAGAGCCTCTCAAAGAAAAGCCTTGTCTAAGCATATTGGGTAGGAATTGTTCATTTGCCTTTGAATTTGCTTCGTAACTTACCCTAGCACGCAGGCAGGTGGCTAATGGTGGGCTTCGCAGGCTATGGTTCTATAAGTGGGGTCTTGGAATGAGAAGCACTGAACTGGTCCCAGGTCGTCCATGCCGGGGGGTGGGGGGGGGGTCAGTGGCCAGCGCCTTCCCTTCCGCCTGCAGACTGCTGATATGCAGGAGGAAATCCTGGTGGGTTCCTGTGGGGGTGAGCTGACAGGGCTGCTTTTAAAAGCGACTGCCCACCCCATCCCGCCTGTCTGCTCGCCCGCCCCATGCCTGCCTTCTGGAGTTCATTCCCAAGCTGCGGAGACTTCTGCCCTGAACAGCGTGCCCGCCCGCCAGCCAGCCATGCTGGAGCTCCGGGGCCTTCTCTTGCTCTACCTCCTGGTCTTCTGCCTAACGGGTTTCAGCTTCGTCAGAGGGCAAAAGGTGAGTGTGAGCCGCCCATGGGGGTTTCAGTTCCCGGGCCTTGCTGGCCAGGGAAAGGAGAAACTTTGTGTGCATGGGTCTGGGGAGAACAGAGCCACTAGTGTCTGTGTGGCCCTTGAGGAGGAGGCTCAGATGGCCAGGCTGCTGTGCCCCCTCCCCAAGCTGAGGTCTGCGGCTGGTCGCTTGAGATATAGGCTAAATCAGGCTGCCCCCTCCTAACTCTGCCTGACTGGCCAGCCCCATGCTGTGGGCAGCCATCCCCAGTGTTCCCCCAGCCTGTGAGTGAAGAGGCTCTATTCTCCTGGCTTCCCTGCCCAGACCAAGGTCCAACACTGTGTGGTCCTCATGTGGGGATTGGAGCTGTGATCACCATTAACCCCTAATGGAATCCACAAACCAAGGGGCTCACGTGGAACATATATATGCACACGTGTTCCTGTGGCCAGCCCCAAGCCCGCCAGAAGGTGGAATGAGAGTCACCTATTCTCTTGCCACTGGATAGACAGCAGCCAAAGATAATGTTCTTAAGCATTAGAGCTATTAGAGCTGCCATGACCCAGACCTGGGCATGGCCCCTTGAGTGCTCTGTGCCACCCGTTGTTCTCCTGGTAAGGAGGTCATTTCCACTTGAGCTGTGAATCTCAGCAGTGGTGTATGATTCCCAAGCCAGCAAGCTCAGCAGACAGGAGCCCATGGGCAGTGGTGGTGTGGCACCTGAGGGAGGCCAGCATCACTAGGCTCCCTGGGCAACTCCCTGGTAGAGGTTTGGCTGTTGCTTGTTATTTGGGAAGAGACTTGAGTGTGGAGACTGTGTCCACCAGCTGAGACCTGCAGCCGGGCAAAGAAACTTCCCCTGTGAGGCCAAGTTCTGTTTATTGGGACCACTGAGGTCTAAAGAGAAAAAAGCCTCGTCCCAGGATCCACTGCCAGAGTTCTAGCATCACAGAAATCTAAGCCCTCTGCAGTCATTCGGTTCTTCTGTCTTTTTTTTTCTTTAATTTTTTTTGGCTTATTTTTATTTATTTATTTGAGAGGAACAGACGGAGAGAGAAAGAGGCAGAGAGAAAGAGGGAGAATGGGTGCCCCAGGGCCTCCAGCCACTGCAAACGAACTCCAGATGCATGCGCCACCTTGTGCATCTGGCTTACATGGGTACTGGGGAATCAAGCCTTGAACCGGGGTCCTTAGGCTTCACAGGCAAGCGCTTAACCGCTAAGACATCTCTCCAGTCCCGGTTCTTGTGTCTTAAGCTCCCTGTGGTCCGTTGGGAAGGTGGCATGGAGGATGGCCAGAGGTGGGAGGCTGAGAAAATGGGAGAGAGGGTGACAGACCAAGAGCTCAAGGACTGTGCTGAGCTCACAGGTGGGTCTCGACCTGCTTCCTGCCTCCTCCTCCTCCTCCCCCTCCCCCTCCTCCTCCTCCTCCTCCCTTGTACAGTGCCAGTGAATTTCACACCTTGTACCATTTTCTTGTAGACTGGGCAATGGGGACATGTCAGTGAAAAGCGTCAGGTTGGGGTTTTTTCTTTGTCAGAGACTTGTAGCTCTGAGCACCTGTCGTTCTGGGACTGGAGTCCAGCCATCCTGGGCCTCGCAAGGAAGAGGTTCTGAGACCCTTGAGGTGGGGGATGCAGCGATGTTGGCCTTATCTCCCATTCACAACCATCACCCTGTGTGACAACGAGACTCACTGCAACTGCTATGAAAGACATGTCCAGGGCGGAAGAGATGGCTCAGAGGTTAAGGCATTTGCCTGCAAAACCTAGTGACCTGAGTTTGATTCCCTAGTTCCCACCTAAAGACAGGTGCACAAAGTGGTGCATGCATCTGGAGTTCGTTTGTAGTGGCTAGAGGCCCTGGCATACCCAATCTGTTTATCTATCTACCTTCTATCTTTATCTATCTATCTATCTATCTATCTATCATCTATCATCTAACTTCTCTCTGTTTCTCTCTTTGTGTGCAAATAAATAAATAAAATATTTTTTAAGAGCTGGCATGGTGGCACACGCCTTTAATTCCAGCACCTTGGGAGGCACAGGTAGGAGAATGGCTGTGAGTTCGAGGCCACCCTGAGTTCACATGGTGAACTCCAGCTCAGCCTGGGCTAGAGTGAGACACTACCTTGAAAATAGCAAAACAAAAAAAAAAATTTTTTTAATGTCCAAAAAAAAAAAAAAAAAAAGGCCCTGTCGGGCATGGTGGTGCACACCTTTAATCCCAGCACTGGGGAGGCAGAGGTAGGAGGATTGCTGTGAGTTCAAGGCCACCCTGAGAATACATAGTGAATTCCAGGTCAGCCTGGACTAGAGAGAGACCCTACCTCGGAAAAAAAAAATAAAGAAATAAAGAAGAAGGACCAGTTTGGATCCCACAGCCTCGTAGGAAGGGCAGCAGCAGAGGGGGTGGCAGAGGCATAGAAGCTCTGTGCGGGACGGACTTGAGCCTTCTGCCCAGTGCCTACTCAGCGTTGGCTGCCACCATGGGGTCTGGCACTGTCACCTCTTGCTCTACTCCACGTGATGGGGAAGCTTCTTGGGAGGCCCTTACTGGATTTAGGGGGTTTGGGTCCTAGGCCATCAATCCCAGAAATTCCCCAGGAGCTTTATTTATTTGAGAGAGAGGGGTGCCCATAGTGAGTTATGTGGGTCTTGGGGAATTGAACCCGGGTCCTTTGGCTTTTCAGGCAAGCACTTTAACCTCTAAGCCATCCCTCCAGCCCTAGTCCCTAGCTTTTTACCCCTGGGCTTCCCCAGCAACACCTCTGTGGGAAACAGACATTATAAACTCAGCTCGGAAGGAGGAGGGGCGCGTCCTTTGGCTCTGGCTCTGTCTGGTCCCGAGTTGCTCCAGGAGGGAGGGAATCTGACTCAGCTCTCGGGCTGGGACCAGCCTCGCCCCACCCAGCTGTATCACCAGCAGGACTGGGGGTTCTGGATGGTGGCACTGCGGGGCAGACCTGGGCCTGATGCCGGCCTCAGGTGTGGTCCCTGGAGAAGAGCTGATTTGGCGGCTGCCTTGTCCACCCTTCACCACTTCACACGGAGTACCAACAAAGTCCCAGCTTTGTCCCAGCCCTCCTTCACCCTGAGTCTTACCCAGCTCTGGCCAACCATATGGGTGCCCAGCCGGAGTGGTGGCGCTGCGCTGCCAATTCTGTTTGCCTTTTCAGGAAGCCTTGAGGGGAATCTGCTTCATATGTGAATTACCCAATTTCCCAGGTGGCCCCTGGCTCATCAAAGAGGAGCCTCGGAGTGGGGAGGGGACCGCAATAGCCAGGGCCGCAGCCAGCCAGACCCCAGGCTGCGCCCAGCAACTTCCCTCTTCGCAGACCGCAGAGGCATGAGCGGAAAAAGCCAAATCACGACCCGCGAAGTCCCCAAGAAAGTGTCGGGGCACTGTTTCCTCCTTTTCTCTGGTTTAGGGAAACCAACATCTATAACTCGGTCTAGAGAAGGGCCGTTGTGGGCGCACACACCTTTTGAGCACTGTGTGCTCAGCGTTTTTCAAAATGAGAACAGTGTGCCTTCTACAGGTCATCCCCTTCAGCACTCCTTCATCAAAATGCGGGTCCCCCCCCCACCCCCGTCCCTTTCTCTCACAACCACGAGGGAGATTCTGCCCTCTAGGGCATAACACTATAGTTTCTGGAATTAAAAAAAAAAAATTTTTTTTTTTTTTTTTGAGGCAGGGTGTCTCTCTAGCCCAGGCTGAGCTGGAATTCGCTATGTAGTCTGAGACTGGCCTTGAGCTCACAGTGATCCTCCTGTCTCTGCCTCCCCAGTGCTGGGATTAAAGACATGTACCACCACTCACTGCTAAAAATATTTTTATTTATTTATTTGAGAGGGAGAGAGAGAGAGACAAAGAAGCAGACAGAGAGAATATGTGCAGGAGCTCCAGGGCCTCCTGCCACTCACTGCAAACAAACTACAGACACGTATGCCACTTAGTGCGTCTGGTTTTAAGCCGGTGCTGGGCACTCAAACCCCAGCCGTCACGCTTTGCAAGCGAGCGCTTTTAACGGCTGAGCCATCTCTCCAGCCCAATATTTGTCCCTGAAGATAGTCCCAGTTGGGGGATTCCAGGAGCTATGTCAGACCAGGGAGTAGGGCTATAGCCCACTAGGGTATTGGGCCCTTCCCCACAGCTCATCCTACAGCTTTGGCTCAGCCAAGCCGCTCCCAGGTGACAGGGAACGCTCTCTTCCACTCGCTCCACTCTGTTCTCCACACAGCAGCTAGGAGCCTATTTAAGGGGTTAACGAAAGCCAAGTGTGGTAGTGCAGTACTTGGGAGCTGTGGCAGGAGGATCAGAGACCCCTTGCTCTGCATAGTAAAGTTGAGGCTACTGTGGGCTACATGAGATTTTTGTCTCAAAAAAAAAGAAAAAAAAAAAAAAACCAAAAGCCCGGCCTAGTGGCACATACCTTTAATCCCAGCACTTGGGAGGCAGAGATCAGAGGATTGCCATGAGTTTGAGGCCACCCTGAAACGACATAGTGAATTCCACATCAGCCTGGGCTAGAGTAAGACTCTTAGCTCAGGAAAAAAAAAAAAAAAAGTTGGGCATGGTCACACACAACCTTAATCCCAGCATTCAGGAGGCTGAAGTAGACGGATCACTGTGAGTTTGAGGCCAGCCTGGGCTACAACAAAAACAGGACTATGAATCAAGTTCTGGGGGCTGCCCCTGGCTCTGCCTCCCCTAGACTTAGGAGGCTGTTGTCAGCTTGGCCAGCTGACCGCCTCCAAGCCTCACTAGGGCCCTTCTGTCCATCACACATAGCCATTTGCCCCTTTCCACTTCTGGTCTTTGGTTCTACCACCTCCTCCGGGAACTGCCCAGCCCAAGTGCGCCAGGCCAGACTCCCCCGAGGTCTCAGTCAATGGCTGGAAACTTGTGCCCTCTCCCTGGTGTCATGAATGGAGGATGAAATCCTGCTGTTCTTCCAAGCCGTGTCAGACTTGCCTTTGTTTGTATCTGAAAGGCAAGAATGGGCTCTAGGCTGTGAGTCTAGAGTCCATGGCCTGTTTTACCATGCCCGGGTAACTTTGGACAAGGGCCATGCTGGAACACCTCAGTTCCTGACCTGAAAAGGAAGTAACTCTTGTTTTGTTGGTGGGTGTAAACCTATAGGCTTTCCATCCTCTGGACACTGAGGCAGACTGTGGCATCAGCAACTGATGTCAGGGAGGTTCTCAGCCTTGTTGCAATCTGAATAGCGGGCTGGAGTGGGCTCCAGGGTTCTCACTCGACGCTCCGCACGCTGCCCAGGTGCGGTCCAAGCGCTGCGACGTGAAGACCAAGTTTATAACTCACTCCCCCTGCACCACATGCGCGGCCATCAAGAAGCGGGCGTGTCCCTCGGGCTGGCTCCGGTATTTCCCAGAGAAGATATCCCAAGATTGCCGGTATGGGCTGCCAACCCCATCCATCTTACCCACTTCCAAAAGCTCCCATGGGGTGGCAGGAGACCACGGGGAAGCCCCACAGGCCTGCGGAAAGAGGCCGCGGACTCACCTCTCCACATAGCTGCTCTGTACAGACAGGCCGGGAAGAAGCAGAGGATAGAAAGGGCAGATGGTGTTCATTGGGCACCATTGGGTGTGCCAGGCTCTGAGCTCAGCTGTGGGCCAGGTAGAGATGAAAGAGGTGGGCTGAGAGTCCTAGAATCCAATGCGAAAAGAGGAGGCTCTTTTCTCACCCTCCTACCAACCCTTTTCCTTAGCTATGAGATCCAACTAGGGGAGTCTTTGATGTCCTTGAGTGGCTGCAGCCGGGAGTGCTGGAAGGACGTGGTGCAGAAGGCCTGTTGCCCTGGCTACTGGGGGTCCCAGTGCTATGGTATGGAGGAGGGGCCCGCCTTGCTCTACCACCCTACCCCGACCCCAGGCTTCCTATCTGAGGGGCTATGTGCATCCCCCTTGGCATGTTCATCTGAGGCCTGGCCCCCAATCCCTGGCCATCCTGGGGGAGACCCTTGAGCTGGGACAAGGGGAGAGTTCTAGGGATACAGCGGAGTTATGTGGGGCGGTTCACAGAGTGCCCTGGGGGTGCTGAGAGCCCATGCAATGGCCACGGGACCTGCCTGGATGGCATGGCTGGCAACGGGACCTGTCTATGCCAGGTAAGGGTCAGGCAGGGGTGGGGTGGGGGCGCTGAAGGAGCCCCACTGACTTAGCGCATCCACAGGCAAACTTCAGTGGCTCGGCTTGCCAGGACTGCCAAGACCCCCAGAGATTCGGACCTGACTGTCAATCAGGTGAGCTCGCAGGACTGTCCTACCCCTCCCTCTGGCCGGCTCCCAGCCCTTCAGTCTTACCCGGCCCTCCAGGGATGCTGGTCTCAGATGCCTCCTCCAGAAAGCCCTCCATGATCCCATACCCACCCACTCACCTCCTGCCTTCTCTGGGCTTCCCTTTTTCCTTGTGGTTTCTCATCCCAGCTCTGGGTTCTCAATGTTATTCATGTCAGAGGACAGGAACCAAATGTCCTTCTTTTTTTTTTTTTTTTTTTTTTTCTTCCCCCCCCCCCGAGGTAGGGTTTCACTTGCCCAGGCTGACCTAGCATTCACTATGTAGTCTATGTAGTCTCAGGCTGGCCTTGAACTCACAGCGATCCTTCTACCTCTGCCTACCAAGTGCTGGGATTTAAAGGCGTGCACCACCACACCTGGTTCCAAATGTCCTTGTATGTGAGGATGAGGTCCCACATTATCCCCGTGTGTCCCTCCTAGAGTGTAGCTGTGTGCACTGGTGTGTGCGACCACGGGCCGCTGGGAAACGGGAAGTGCCATTGCTTTGCTGGATACACCGGCCCTCACTGTGACCAAGGTGAGGACTATAGCCAGGTTCTCTTTGGTCAGAGCAGAAGTCAGTTGGGTGACAGGGGAGGGCCTGAACCCCAGTAGAACCTCGGCCTGAGATCTGGTGGGGACGAGGCATCGTTCCAGACTTCTCCTTCGGGAGACTTAGAGAAGGGGAGGCACCTGCTCCGAGTCACACAGCAAGTGGAGCCGAGTGCCTGTGCTCGTCTCCAAACTGCATCTTTCTTCCTCTGTGCCCTCTCCAATCTGCTCAGAGCTCCCGGTCTGCAAGGCCCTGAACTGCCCCCAGAACTCCCAGTGCTCTGCAGAGGAGCCTACCTGCAAGTGCTTGTCGGGCTATACCCAGCAGGGCAATGTTTGCCTAGGTAAACCTGTGACCTGGAGGCAGGGGAACGCCAGTTGTTGGGGGAGGGGCATGAGCAGGGACCAGCAAGGCAATCTCTTTGTCCCAACGCATGTAGTCTGGGCATTTATTGAAAGAGAGAGCTGTCCTCAGAGGGAGCAGAAGGCCTCTCCTCGGGGCCTAGGCTACCCTGGTGGAGAATACTTCTAGGGCTTGACTCACTCGGGCTCTCTCTGCCCCCGCAGCTCCTGACCCCTGCAAGCCATCTCCCTGCTCGACACTGGCCCGATGCTTAGTGAGTCCCAAAGGTCAGGCTCAGTGTCAGTGCCCTGACAATTACCATGGTGATGGGAAGGTGTGTCTACCCCAGGACCCGTGCACCATCAATTTCGGGGGCTGCCCCAGCAATTCCACCTTGTGTCTGTACCAGAAGCCAGGCAAGGTGAGCAGGGGCACCTGCCCCGCAGGCTTCCCGCCCAGTCCGGGAGAGTCACGGACCCTCTGGGCACTTGTAAAAATGGGGGCAGCATGCCAGCCCTGTTCTCGGGAGGCAGATGGTGGGAGCCCAGCAGAGCTGTGTGAGGGAGGCGTGTGCCAGCGGTCCTTCTGAGTGCCCCTGGTGGGGTATCGATCCTCTCTTGCCCTTGTCTCTTGAGCAGGCCGTCTGCACGTGTCTGCCAGGCCTCCTCAGTGTTAACAACAACGCCTCTGCGGGCTGCTTTGCCTTCTGCTTACCCCATTCCTGTGACCAGTCAGCCACCTGCCAGGTGACCCCTGATGGGAAGACCAGGTGGGCACGGGGACCTGGGGGGGGCATGGGAACCAATCAGGAGGGTAGGCTGGGCAGCACACACACTCCTGTGCACCTTCACTCAGGACCCTGCAGGAAGAGCTGGAGGAGGACCAGGGAGAGAACTGGGAGACCAACCCATCCCCTTCCCTGACCAGTCTTCCCTGGGTCCACAGCTGTTTATGTAAAGAGGGTGAGGTGGGGGACGGACGTGCCTGCTACGGACACCTGCTTCACGAGGTGCAGAGGGCCAACCAGATAGGCCTGGTGTTCCTGCGGCTGAGAGTGGCCATCTCCATGCTGGGTGTGTGCCCCCTTGGCCTGCCTGAAACCCCACTCCTGGCACCAAAGATCTGGGAGGCAGGGATGGTTGGCCTCTACACAGGCTGTGGTTTCTGTGGTAACAGCAGAATGGTCTGGGAGGGGTCATGATGAGACTGAGAGCTGACTCCAGCCCTGTTGCACCCCCCCACCTACCCAACACCTAGATGCAAGGTCCTCACCCCTACTCTCCAGCTCCATTTTGAAGCTTCCTTTCCTGACCTTGCAGAACAGGGCTGCCAAGAGATCCTCACTTCATCAGGCCCGTTCACTGTGCTGGTGCCGTCCATCTTCTCTGTGTCCTCCATCTCCCCCAGGACCATGAATGTGAGCCCTCCCCATCTCAGAGCAGTCCATGTCCTCCCCCGGCCCCAGGCTGCCTGTGACACAGTCCTGGGTTGGCACCTACCCCATCCATTGCTTAGGCAGTGTTGGGACAAAGAGGGCTGACCTGTCAGGACTCACTGTGCACGCTGACCCTCTGCATTTAATAGGCAACACTTGCCCAGCAGCTCTGTAGACAGCACATCATCGCAGGACAGCACATCTTGGAGGACGTGGGGCCCCCAAATACACGCAGGTGGTGGACCCTGGCTGGACAAGAGATCACTGTCACTTTCAACCGCTTGGTAAGAGGGACCTGAGCCTTGGGGCCACAGGAATGGCAGGTGGAGGATACAGTCAGGGCACACATGTGGCAGTGGGCAGGGGCATCAGGACGGAGGGCTGGCACGTGGCTCCCCTGTGTCTGTCTTATCAGAGATACACCTATAAGTACAAAGACCAACCTCAGCAGACATTCACCATCCACAAGACCAACTACATAGCAGCCAATGGTGTTTTCCACGTGATCACCACCCTACGGTGGCAACCCCCGCCAGCACTCCCAGGGGACCCCAAGGTGAGTCAGCACCTCCTGTAGTCCTGGCAGGCAAAGGCCAGGCTGCTTCTCCCTGCGCTGAAGCAGTCTCACTGTGTCCTGCGGCCCTCACCCCATCTCTTCCTGCAGAAAACCATTGGTCAGATCCTTGCTTCTACTGAGGCCTTCAGCCGGTTTGAAACCATCCTAGAGGTGAGCTGGAGGGTGGGGGACAACAATAGTTCCAGACCCCAAACTCTGACTGAACCACCTTCTCAGAGCCTGCCCATCACCATTCTGAAGTTATGGGGTGGTATGGACCCACTGCCCATGTCCCCCACTTGAACTAGCGTGCGGGGGGATCTCTGCCATCAAAGGGTAGCAGGGTCCAGGAAGTAGTTTCAAATGGAGCCAACTGAGCTTCCCTCCTGTTGCCATAGAACTGTGGGCTTCCCTCCATGCTGGATGGGCCGGGGCCCTTCACAATCTTTGCCCCAAGCAATGAGGCTGTGGACAGCCTGCGAGACGGCCGTCTGATCTACCTCTTCACGGCAGTAAGCTTGAGGCGGGGAAGGGGCTGCAGGCCGGAGCACCATGCTCCACCTTCCCACACCAGTGCATGCCCAACAACCAATTTCTTCTTCCCTGGCAGGGCATTTCCAAACTGCAGGAACTGGTTCGATACCACATCTGTAGTCACGGCCAAGTGAGAGGACCTCTTCCTTCGTGAGGGCCCTTGCTGCGGGGTGGTGGGGACTGTCTATAGATTCTGATCTTACCTGCAGACCGCCTCTTTTTTTTAAAGTATTTATTTATTTATTTATTTATTTATGTAAGAGAGAGAGAGAGAGAGAAAGTCGGGCGTGGTGGCGCATGCCTTTAATCCAAGCACTGGGGAGGCAGAAGTAGGAGGATTATCATGAGTTCGAGGCCAGCCTGAGACTACATAGTGAATCCCAGGTCAGCCTGGGCTAGAGTGAGACCCGACCTCGAAAAAACAAACCAAAAAGAAAGAGAGAGGGAAGGGGAAGAGATAGAAAGAGAATAGGCACACCAGGGCCTCCAGCCACTGCAAACGAACTCCAGACGCATGATGCACCACCTTGTGCATCTGGCTTTACATGGGTCCTGGGAAATTGAGTCGGGGTCCTTTGGCTTTGGAGGCAAGTGCCTTAACTTCTAAGCTATCTCTCCAGCCCCAGACCGCCTTTCTTCTTCTCCTTTTCACTTCTATTTGGGGACCCAGAGGGTAATATTATTATATATCATCTGGAAAAGGCATGACTGAAACCACTGTCTCCTGACCCCAGCTGACAGTTGCGAAGCTCATCTCCAAAGGGCGAGTCCTCACCATGGCTAACCAGGTCCTGACTGTGAATGTCTCTGAGGAGGTAAGATGTGTGGGTGGCTAAACGCACAGGTCATTGCAAGGGCTGGTGATGGCTGGGTGTCAGTCAGCCCCATTCATGCACATCTGTGTGGTCTCGAGCCCCTGGAGCTAGGTCCTGGAAATGAGCATGAGCCGTACGGGGTGTGGCAGGGTGGGGGTGGAGGAGGTTCCTCAGAGGTAGAATAAGAACAGTAAGGGTCTGCCAAGGCCTCCTGGGCTTGGGGTGGCACACTGGGTCTGTTCTGCAGGGGCGTATTCTGCTAGGACCTGAGGGTGTCCCCGTACGGAGCGTCGACGTGCTGGCGTCCAATGGTGTGATCCACATGTTAGACGGCATCCTGCTGCCCCCAACCATCCTACCCATCCTGCCCAAGCACTGTGATGAGGAGCAGTACAAGATTGTGATGGTGAGCCACCCCTTGTATCTGCCTTGTGCCCAGTCCCTTGCCCCTAGCACACAGGCAGATGGTCATCTCCTGAGGGACAAAGAGGTTACAGAGCACAGGAAGAAGTGCCAGGCTCACTCTGCCACAACTCACTGTTGTGGTAACTAGCCCATTCTCAAGGGATGAATTTAATCCCTGTATGTTGGCCTCTGTGATTGGCTCTTTCTTTCTCTTTTTAAAATTATGTATGTATATATATATATTTGGTTTTTTTGAGGTAGGGTCTCACTCTAGCTCAGGCTGACCTGGAATTCACTCTGTAGTCTCAGGGTGGCCTTGAACTCTCAGCGATCCTCCTACCTTTGCCTCCCGAGTGCTGGGATTAAAGGCGTGCGCCACCACGCCCGGCTCTATATTTGGTTTTTCAAGGTAGGGTCTCATTCTAGCCTAGGCTGACCTGGAATTAACTGTATAGTCTCACGGTGGCCTCGAACTCACGGCGATCCTCCTACCTCTGCCTCCCCAGTGCTGGGATTAAAGGCGTGCGCCACCATGCCTGGCTTTTTTTTTCTTTTCAATTTTTTTTATTAACAACTTCCATGATTGTAAACTATTGCATATTATTGCATATTACATATGCCCGGCTTTTAAAATAATGTTTACATATTTTTATTTATTTGCTAGGTAGGGAAGGAAGGAGGTAGGGAGAGAGAATGGGTGTGCAAAGCCACTGCAAACGAACTCCAGATGCATGCCCCACTTTGTACATTTGGCTTTATGTGGGTCCTGGGGAAGCAAACCCAGGCCGTCAGGCTTCATAAGCAAGTGCCTTTAACTGCTGAGCCATCTCTCCAGCCCCCATGTTGGCTCTTTCTCACCCCTCCAATCTCTGCTCAGTATCACTTTCTTAGGGATGTTTAATAAGTAAATGCTGCCTGACCCTCTCCCTTCTCCCCTGTCACTGCCCTGCCCAGGGCTCCTGTGTGGACTGCCATGCTCTGAACACCAGTATGTGCCCTCCGAACAGTGTGAAGCTGGTAAGCACCCCTTGCCTGGCTCACAGGGTTCCCTCACTCCTACCAGCCCCCTCTGTTCCTGCCCTGGGTCGCAGTTGGGAGTAGGAGCTAAGAGGCTGGGCCATGCTTGGAAGCTCAGTGCTTCATGGTCCCCTGAGAAGGGGAGCGCTGGGGTCAGGGCTGCCTGGCAAAGGGTCGGGTCAGCGCTACTCTGCTGATGTGCGTGTCCCAGGATATCTTCCCCAAGGAGTGTGTCTACACCCACGACCCAGCTGGGCTCAACGTGCTGAAGAAGGGCTGTGCCTACTACTGCAACCAGACCATCACAGTAAGCTGGGTGGGCATGTGCTCCCTGGGGACCCTGGGCACTTACCGGTTGTCTAAGGTTCCTAAGTTGGGCTGAGGGGACTGTCTTTCTGTGGAATTGCCTCTTTTCCTTTCTTTTTCCTTTCCTTTCTTCTTCTCGTCTTTTCTCATCTCTTTTCTTTTTTCTTTCTTTCCTTCTTTCAAGATAGGGCCTCACTTTAGCCCAGGCTGATCTGGAAGTCACTCTGTATCCAGGTTGGCCTCAAACTCACAGTGATCCTCCTACCTCTGTCTCCCAAGTGCTGGGGATTAAAGGTGTGCGTCACCATGCCAGCTTCCCTCCTCCCTCCCTCCCCGCTTCCTTCCTTCCTTTCCTTTCCTTTCCTTTCTTTCCCTTCCTCTTTTCATTCCTTTCTTCCCTCCCTTCCTCTCTTCCTTCCTTCTTTCCTTTCTTCCTGACACCTCCTCCTCTGTCTTCTTTCTTGGCGCTGGGGCTGGAATAAGTGGAAAGGGTCCACTGGAGTCTTTACTCACTCTGGTGATGGAGAGGTGGAAGGGCAGGAAACATGAACAGCCTGGGTGGAGAGGGAGGCATGGTCTGGACTCTCAGGCACACTCTGTCTCTTACAGAAACGTGGCTGCTGCAAAGGGTTCTTTGGGCCTGACTGTACACAGTGTCCTGGGGGCTTCTCCAACCCCTGCTATGGCAAAGGCAATGTGAGTCTTCACCCTCTCTAACTATGGGGAAAGTGGGATCCTTCTCCAGCTGGGAATGTGTGTCCCTCTGGCCCTGGCTTCCTCACTTCTAGTGAAGGTAGGGTCTCGCTGTAGCCCAAGCTGACCTGCAATTCACGATGTAGTCTCAGGGTGGCCTCGAACTCACAGCAATTCTCCTACCTCTGCCTCCCAAGTGCTGGGATTAAAGACATGCCACCATGCTCAGCTTGACAGTTTTTTTTTTAATTTATTTATTTGAGAGAGAGAGAAAAAAATGGGTGTGCCAGGGCCTCCAGCCATTGCAAATGAACTCCAGATGCATGTGCCACCTTGTGCATCTGGCTTATGTGGGTCCTGGGAAATTGAACCTGGGTCCTTTGGCTTTGCAGCCAAACGCCTTAACCTGTAAGCCATCTCTCCAGCCCTACTTTGATAGTTTTTATATCTATTTTCCAAAAGACTAATTGCCAGTAGTCTTCTTTAGTGTTCTGCTTTCACCAAAGTGGGTGTTATGCATGACCAGGTTGCATATGAGACCTCCAGGGCCACCTGTCTTTCAGTGGCTACTGTGTTAGCATCGGTGACTTTGAAGGTCCCGTCCAGGGAGAGGTCCGGGGAGAAGCAGGAGCTTAGAGGCAGCCAGGGAGGAGGGTTCTGCGGAAGGTGAAGTGGTGACCATTTCCTGTGACTGATCACGTATCCTTCCCCTCTGCAGTGCAGCGATGGCATCCGGGGTAATGGGGCCTGCCTCTGCTTCCCGGACTACAAGGGCATCGCCTGCCATATCTGCTCCAACCCGAACAAGCATGGAGAGCAATGCCAGGAGGGTGAGTGGTCCTGGCCCAGGTCACCTTCCAGGGAAAAAGAAGGTCTGTGTGGAGTGGAGGCTGGGGGCTCCGAAGAAGACAGGAACAGGCCCTGTAGAGGAGGGGTACAGATGAGAGGCACTGGAGCCGGACTGGGGAACACAGACAGATGTTCTCTTCTTTAAAAAAGCAGGATCCAGGTCAGACACACTGAAAACTGCCTGATGGGGCTAGTTAGGGGCAGGGCAGCTAGAATTACTGAAAGCTCAGAATGCCCCCTGCCTGCCTCACATCCCTCTTGCCCGCCTGCCCACTGAATCTGGAATGACCTCTGATTCGGGGACCCTGAAGTTAAGTTTATTATGACTGTCCCATTCCCAAACACACTACCCTCACTTTGCAAAACCCACCCCGGCTCCAAACCAACCCTGGCTTCCACCTGCCTCAGTTTCTCTTTTCCCATCTCATCCCTACAGACTGCGGCTGTGTCCATGGTCTATGTGACAACCGTCCAGGCAGCAGGGGTGTGTGCCAGCATGGCACATGTGCCCCTGGCTTCCGAGGCAGCTTCTGCAATGAGTCTGTGGTGGATTGTGGGCCCACAGGGCTGGCCCAGCTCTGCCACCTGCATGCCCGCTGTGTTAGTCAGGGGGGCAGTGCCAGGTGAGGACACCAACTTTCCCTCAATCCAATCTGTGAGCACGTGTCAGTCTGTCCAGCCTCCAGCCTCTTCCTCAGGCTCAAGGAGGCCACTCTTCTCTGCTCCCAGGTGTCTCTGCCTCGATGGCTTTGAGGGGGACGGCTATTCATGCACACGCAGTAACCCCTGCTCCCACCCAGACCGTGGAGGCTGCTCAGAGAACGTCAGTTCCTCTTCCCTCTCCTTCCCTAACGTTTTAACCCCGGGGCAAGATGGGGCTCTATGGCCTCTCCCTGTAGCCATGCACTCTTGAGTCATTTATCCACAACCCAAATAGGCTGAATGTATCCCTGGGGACCTGGGGAACTACCACTGCGCTTGCCACAAAGGTTGGAGCGGGGACGGCCGTATCTGTGTGGCCATCGATGAGTGCGGGCTGGACACTCGAGGTGGCTGCCACGCCGACGCCCTCTGCAGCTACGTGGGCCCCGGACAGGTGAGGCACCCTCAGGTGGCTGGAGACCATCTGACTCCAGGAATACCCACTCCAGGCTCAAGCTAGGAGTCTGGAACTATAGAAGCAAATTCGGATTGCGCACCCAGGGCTGACTGGTCCCTCCGCATGCTCAGTGGATCCCCGTGTGTGATCAGGGTATCCAGTATTATAAGCTAGAGCCCATTCCAGACCAAAGAAATGTGATACTGAGCATAGTGGGCACCCCCGCCTGTTGGGGTGGTCTTCTCAAATCAGTAGCCTCGGGCAGAAATCTGATTCTGGAACTTGGCTGTCTCAGAGGCTTTTTGTGGGACCTTGAGATGCAGGCTCTCCATGGGAAGCATCTACGAGCCAGGGATTGACTAGTTAATTTTGGGGGGAGGGCACACCAAGGCCTTTTGCTGCTGCAAATGAATGCCAGATGCTCACACCACTGTTTTTTGTTTGTTTGTTTTTCGAGGTAGGGTCTCACTCTAGCTCAGGCTGACCTGGAATTTGCTCTGTAGTCTCAGGGTGGCCCCGAACTCACGGTGATCCTCCTACCTCTGCCTCCTAAGTGCTGGGATTAAAGGCGTGCCCCACCACACCCGGCTACACACCACTTAAAAAAACAAAAAACAGATTCTTATTTTTTAAATATTTTTATTTATTTGAGAGAGAGAAAAGGAGGAGAGAGGGAGGAAGCATGGACATGCCAGGGCCTTCTGCCACTGCAAATGAACTCTAGATGCATGCACCACTTTGTGCATCTGGTTCTATGTGGGAACGGGGGCGGGGGAACATTGAACCTGGCCCATCAGGCTTTTAAGCAAATGCCTTTAACCGCTGAACCACCTCTCCAGACCCCTTATGTCACTTTTTGCATCTGGCTTACTTGGGTGGCTTGAGATTTGAACCCTGGGCAGCAGGCTTTGCAAACAAGTGCCTTTAACCACTGAGTCTTCTTCCCAGCCCTAGGACCCAAATTCTGACAGGCATTTAAAAATATTGAATGTGCCACGTGGAGCTTGGGCCTGGCTGGCTCTGAGCCAGTTTCTGCGGGGTTCTGGCTTATGCAAGGACCCAAGGGACTCTGTGTCCTCCCAATTCTACCATGGTATCTGGGTCAGCAGCCCATAGGGTATTGGCAGTAAGACCAAGGGTATAAGGACTGGAGCACTGAACCCCACCAGAAGCTTTAGAACTCAGAAGGCCAGCACCCAGTACCAGGGAGGCAGAGGCAAGAAGGTCTCAAATTCGAGGCTGTTGGCCTGGGCTATTGCATCATGAGATTCTACCTCAAAAAGAAAACAAAAACTCAGGGCTGGAGAGATGGCTTAGCAGTAAAGGCCTTGCCTGCAAAGCCTAAGGACCCAAGTCCTATTCTCCAGGTCCCATGTAAGCCAGATGCACAAGGTGGCACATGCATCTGGAGTTCATTTGTAGTGACTAGACATCAAATAAAAACTCAGAAGTAGGCTAGGCATGGTGGTGCATGCCTTAAATCCCAGCACTTGGGAAGCAGAGGTAGGAGGATCACTGTGAGTTCAAGGCTACCCTGAGACTACATAGGGAATTCTAGGTCAGCCTGGACTGGAGCCAAGACACTACCTCAAAAAACAACAAAACAAAACAAAAACACCCTCAGAACTGAGGTTTTAAAACATATTTTATTATTTATTTGAGATAAAGAGAGAGGGAGAGAGTGGAGGATAGAGAGAATGGGCATGCCAGTGCCTCTAGCCACTTCAAACAAACTCCAGAGGCATGTGCCACCTTGTGCATCTGGCTTTTCGTGGGTACTGGGGAATCGAACCTGAGTACTTAAGCTTCGCAGGCAAGCACCTTACCCGCTAAGCCAGCTCTCCAGCCCAGAGCTGAGGTTTTGAATAAGTAGGTCTCGATCCCCAACACTGGAGGTCTTGGGGGGGGGGAGCGAGTTCCATTGCTTTGCTCATCTGCAAGCCAAAGGCATGGGTGGTATTAGTAGGACGGATCAGAGCTGCTCAGCGAGCTGCCAGGGTGGTGTAGGGACCCCAGTTGCCTTCCTTGGGGCTGGCCTGTGGCTCATTTGCCACAAGCTGCTGACCTCAATGGCCCGCGCAGGGCTCTGAGTGCAGGATGGCACCAAGTCTCCTCAGAAGTTTCCAGCCAGTGCCATCCCTTACCCAGCCCTACCTTGAGAGCTGGTCTCCCTCCCAAGGGTAGGGTGGGCAGGACCTCCTCTGAGGTGTGCGCAGCCTCCTGGGGAGCAGTGGGAGAGCCGGTGCCCATGGTGACATGAGGCCGTTGGTCTCCTGGCCTCTCCAGAGCCGATGCACCTGCAAACTGGGCTTTGCCGGGGATGGCTACGAGTGCAGCCCCATCGACCCCTGCCGGCTGGGCAACGGCGGCTGCCATGACCTGGTAAGAGGGCTTGAGAGTTCCGGTTCCTAAGGAGGCTCTTCCGGCAGGGCCTGCTGTAGTTCTCTCTGGGCATCTCTGACTCCTGTCAGCCCTGGTATCTTTCCAAACCCCAAATCACACCCGTCTTTCACATCACCACAGTATAAAGCCTCGTGCCACCTTATTAAGGCCACCTATCCTGAGAGAGCCAGTCCTAAATCAGGCCCAGACCCTCTCTCTGTTCCACTTCTTGTTTCTGTAGCCCCTCCAAGCTCCCACTGTCCCGTGACCTAACTCTCCGCTCATCTCCCTCTGTCCCCACGCCCCAGCATCCCCACCTCCCAGAGCCCTACCTCCAGCCTGGCTCCTCCTGTTTTTAGTTCAGGCTCCTAAGAGTCAGGATCACCCTTGCCCCTGCCCCTTATGTGATTTCTATGTGCCGTGTCCAGTGGTCTTGGGGAGCAGGGTTAGGCCCACTGAAGGAGCTCTGTGAATGTGGTCAGGATGCCTGAGGGGGAGGTGGAAGGGCTCAGTGGCTGCACAGGGGACAGATGACAAGGGGACAGCTGGTGCTCAGCTTGCCATTTGGTGCTGGATGGAGGAATGCCTCTATTTCTCTGCCCCCCACCCCCACCAGGCCACCTGCCAGGCGGTTGGGGGAGGTCAGCGGGTCTGCACGTGCCCCTCTCATTTTGGGGGTGATGGCTTCAGTTGCTATGGAGACATCTTGCGGGTAAGTGGTACAGACTTGCTCTCTTCACTGTGCCCGGGTAGGTGGGGTGGTGCTCAGGGCCTTGAGTCTGTCCTTAGTCCCATGACCTCGTCTTTCTCCTGACCCTTAGGAACTAGAGGCAAACGCCCACTTCTCTGCCTTCTCCCAGTGGTTTAAGGTAGGACCTGGGCAGAGTGCTGGGGTTGGGAGCCCAAATCCAAGAGGCCTTCCTGAACGCAGGGACACCACCTAGCATGTCCTAAGAGCCGCCTTTGTCAATCCGCTTCCGCAGACCGCTGGGATCACTCTTCCTGCCAACAGCAGAGTCACTGCCCTGGTGCCCTCTGAGTCTGCAATTCGCAGGCTGAGTCCTGAGGAGCGAGCCTTCTGGATGCAGCCGAAGACGCTGCCGCATCTGGTCAGGTGGGCTGGGTCAGGCAGGACCACCGGGCGAGGGCATTCTGGGAGGACCAGGACCCTTCCCAGACAGGCTGGGGAGGATCTGGCCCTTTGCCCCCCAGTCCTCCACCGATCGGGAAGGGCCGATGGCCAAGGGTCCACGTAGGTCACACTGACTTGGTTCAGTGCCTCCTCAACTCTGCTCCCACAGGGCCCATTTTCTCCAGGGTGCCTTCTCCGAGGAGGAGCTGGCTGGGCTCAGTGGGCAGGAAGTGACCACACTGAACTCCAAGACTCGCTGGGAGATTCGCAACATCAGCGGGGTACGAGGTGAACTCCAGGCAGAAGAGGGCACTGAGCAGGGCACAGGTGGGAGCTGGAGTGGTCTCACAGGCTCCTCCAGACCTGGCCTCCTAGGGGACAAGACTAGGGTCCTTTGGTTCTGCCCAGAGCCAGCTCACAGGTTGTCGGGGCACATAGCCGGTGGGAGGTCGCACGTCACCAGACTGGCAGCAGTTGCTTTGCTCGGGGGCCCGTGCCTGCACACGCATGCCCGTCCCTCTCACGTGGTCCTGGTGAGGGTCTGTGTGTCCACCTAGTAAAGCCTGATGCTGCGCGCCAGATTGGGCCTCTCTCACACGTGGCCACCTGAGCCGGGTTCCACTTGCTGTGTTCCAGAGGGTCTGGGTGCAGAACGCCAGCGTGGATGTGGCCGACCTCCTCGCCACCAATGGCGTCCTGCACATCCTCGGCCAGGTGGGGCCCGAGAAGGGGGTGCAGGGAACCCCCTAACCAACTGGGTCAGTTCAAAGGCAGTGACAAGCAACTCCTCCTGGCCCGTGCCAGGTCTTGCTGCCCCCGCGACAGGAAGCGCAGGCTGGGCCAGGTCTGCTACAGCAGCTAGATTCCGTGCCTGCTTTTCACCTGTTCCGGGAGCTGCTGCAGGTACGGGTAACTCAGGCTTGTTGGGGACCCGCTCAAGGGACAGCAGCGAGGCCTGAATGGCTGAGGACTGACGTGCCCATCCCTGCCCGCTTCCCTTGTCTCTAGCACCACAAGTTAGTGGCCCAGATTGAGGCTGCCACTGCCTGTACCATCTTTGTGCCTACAAACCACTCCCTGGAAGCCCAGGGCAACAGCAGCAGCCTGGTGAGACCCCGGGGGGGGGGCTGAGGGCAATGGAGGCACAGGAGGGAGCACAGAGGGCGAGCCTTCCAGGCCAAGGCAAGGGGCACGGAGGCAGGCGGACGCAATGATACCCGGGGTGCTCGGGAGTCTGGAAACCACTGAGACGCCCCCTCCTGGCAGGACATAGACACAGTGCGACACCACGTGATTCTGGGAGAAGCTCTTTCTGTGGAGGCCCTGCGGAAGGGGGGGCCACCGCAACTCCCTGCTGGGCCCGGCCCACTGGCTGGTCTTCTACAACCACAGCGGCCAGGTTTGAAGGGCAGGGAGCAGAAGCCCCTTCTCCAGGGACTCCGCTCTTAAAGACCCTTCCCTCTGAGCCTCTCCTACCTAGGAGCCCCCAGCCTTTGTCCCAGGGGGACCCTTTCCATCCTTGGAGGCACTTTCAGCCCCAGGCTTACCTAGTCTTGTTTTCAAGGGCTGAGGGTGGTGGCAGGTGGATTCAGCGTGCTGTCCCCCCTTCTCAGCCTGAGGTAAACCACGTGCCACTGGAGGGCCCCTTGATGGAGGCCCCTAGCTGCTCCCTGTTCGGCTTGTCTGGGATCCTGACGGTGGGCTCCAGCCGCTGCCTACACAGCCACGCAGAGGCCCTGCGGGTGAGAGGCTGGCACCAGAGGGTGGCAATGGGGCATTAAGAACTGAAGCTTGCTGGGTATGGTGGCACAGGCCTTTAATCCCAGCACTTTGGAGCCAGAGGTAGGAGGATTGTCATGAGTTCGAGGTCACCCTGAGACTACAGCCTGGTCTAGAGTGAGACCCTACCAGAGAGACAGAAGAGAGAGAGAGAGAAAACTGCAGCTGGGGCTAGGGAGATTGCTCAGTGGTTAAAGGTGCTTGTTCTGAGCCGGGTGGGGTGGCGCACGCCTTTAATCCCAGCACTCAGGAGGCAGAGGATCACAGGTGAATTTGAGGCCACCCTGAGCCTACATAGTGAATTCCAGGTCAGCCTGGGCGACAGTGAGACCCTACTTCAGATTAAAAAAAAAAAAAAGGTGCTTGTTTTGCAAAGGCTGCCAACCTGGTACCCAATTAAAGCCAGAGGCACAGAGTGGTGCATAAATGGAGTTCTTTCACAAGGGCAAGAGGCTCTGGTGAGCCTATACTCTCTCTCTCTCCTTGAAAATAGATATTTTTAAGAAAGAACTGAAGTTGCTGCAGGAAGAAACATTTGGCCAGCCTTGCCCTAGAGAAGGGAGGAAGGGCGGTGGGTTTGGAGGCCTCAAGTCCTGGACCACCTGACTCTCTGCCCTTCCTCCCCAGGAGAAATGTGTGAACTGTTCCCGGAAGTTCGCTGCACCCAGGGCTTTCAGCTGCAGGTGAGGCTGGGCTCCGCACACCTCTGCCCCTGCTTTGCTGCCCTCGCCGAACCCCTTGGCCGAGGCCTGCTTGGCCCATACGTGGGAACTAGCCTGGTGCGGGTAGCTGAGCCGCGTCAAGACTGAGGCCTGGGCCAGGCGTGGTGGCGCACGCCTTTAATCTCAGCACTTGGGAGGCTGAGGTAGGAGGGTTGCTGTGAGTTTGAGGCCAGCCTGAGACTGCATAGTGAATTCTGAGTCAGCCTGGGCTACAATGAGACCCTACCTTGAAAAACCAAAAAAAAAAAAAAAAAAAAGACTGGTCCCTGTGCTGCCCTGACCTCCTGTGACACTCATCTGCAGCCTGTTTGTCCGTCTCTCCATGCACTGCCCTGGCTGTGCCCAAGCTTCTAGCTGACCCTTTCTGTCTGTTTCTATTTCCAGGACACACCTAGGAAGAGCTGTGTCTACAGATCTGGCCTGTCCTTTTCCCGGGGCTGTTCCTACACGTGTGCCAAGAAGATCCAGGTTTGCTCTGAAGGGACCTACCTCTAAGGCTTTGGCAAGGGAGGGGGAAGAGGCAGTGGGACTCCTTTTGAGGAGCTCATACCAGATTTCAAGGGCCTCTGGTGAGGACAGCAAGACAAGGGAAGGAGACCTGAGGGATGTCCACAGTGACAGGTCCCGTGCTGGTTCTGTGCTCACTCCCAGGGAGGGGGATGGAGGGAGAAGGGTTCAGCCAACCCCGGGCTGGCACACATCAGCCAAGCCCCACATGGGGCCTCTCTGCTCTTCACTGTGTAATCCATGTGGTCACGGCCCTCCCCCTGCTCGAGGTCAGTTACCCTACCTCTACCAGAGGAGGGTTGTAGAAGGCATCTTCCTGCCTCTGTCATCTCTGGTCTACCATCCCCGGGCTGTATGGCTCTGTGGCCCTGAGATGCCCTCACCTCTCCCTGGCCAGTAACACCCATCCTGGCCTGTGCTGGGCCCCCCTCTCTGTCCCATTCCGCTTTCCCTGCAGGTACCCGACTGCTGCCCTGGCTTCTTTGGCACACTGTGTGAACCATGCCCAGGGGGCTTGGGTGGTGCGTGCTCGGACCACGGACAGTGCCAGGACAGGCTCCTGGGCAGTGGGGAGTGCCGCTGCCATGAGGGTTTCCACGGAACAGCCTGTGAAATGTGTGAGCTGGGTCGCTATGGGCCCGCCTGTGCTGGAGGTGAGGCGTGTGAGGGGCAGGCTGGCCGCGCCTTGAGGAGGAGGAGGGCAGACTGTGCATACCAGCAGGGTCAGGAAGGAAACAGTAGGTAAACTCTGGTCCTTCTGTGTCCCACTTCTAGTGTGTGACTGCGTCCATGGGCTGTGCCAGGAGGGACTTCGAGGAAATGGAAGCTGTGTCTGCAATGCGGGCTGGCAGGGCCCTCGCTGTGACCAGAGTGAGTAGCTTCCAGGGGGTCTGACAGTGAGGGAGGGAGTTCTGGTCTGAATGACTGAGCCTTCTCCCCACCCCTAGAGACCACTGACCTGCAGTGTCCCAAGAAGTGTGACCCTAATGCCAAGTAAGTAAACCCAACCTGGGGCAAGACGGGGGGGGTAAGTGATGGTGGGGGGCTGCTGGGGACGGAGCAGGGCAAGCCAGGCACAGGCTGAGTGGCTGCCATTCTTGCCAGCTGCGTGCAGGACTCGGCTGGAGTCCCCGCCTGTGTCTGTGCAGCAGGATACCTGGGCAACGGCAGCTACTGCTCAGGTTGGCGCATGCAGGCCTCGGGCCTCACTCTGAAATGCCGGGGGGGGGGGGGTTTGGCTATACCATCTTGAGGATCATCCCTCTCTCTGACCTTTTCCTTCTTGGCCGCCTCCCCCTCCTGCCCCCTCCTTCCGCACGCCTGCTTCTCACAACCTCTGCCCCTAGAGGTGGACCCCTGTGCCTCTGGCCATGGCGGCTGCTCACCCCATGCCAACTGCACCAAAGTGGCACCTGGCCAGCGGACATGCACCTGCCAGGATGGCTACGCAGGCGACGGGGAGCTGTGCCACGGTGAGGCTGGGACTCGCCTTTTGGGGGCTAGGGGCTCTGGGTTTTGTGATTTAAGGAAGGCTAGGGAGCGTTGAGGACACACGCAGTGCGGGGACTGGAGGTCCACAGAGGGAGAGGACAGGCACCTGGAGGTACTGGTGGACAGATGAATGGAGGGGCCACTGAGGCCCACCCCTTATGCCAGCGCCTCTTTCCCCAGAAATTAACAGCTGTCTTGTCCACCACGGAGGCTGCCACGCTCACGCTGAATGCATACCTACAGGCCCCCGGCAGGTCAGTGTGGCAGCATTAGTGCTGAGGCTGTGCCATTGCCAAGGGCGAGACCAGGCCAGGGGTGGGTGTGACCCAGGTCATCACTGCTTCCTGCAGTCCCACTGACCAGAATTTGGGACAGGTCTCCTGCAACTGCCGTGAGGGCTTCAGCGGCGACGGCGTTCGGACCTGTGCCCTTCTGGACCCTTGCTCCCAGGTCAGGCTCCTGTTTTGCAGGGAGAGGGACCTAGGCAGGTTAGAAGCCCTTCTTTATCCCCACGAGTCCCAAGGACCACCCTCCCCATAAGCTCGAGCCTGGCTTATTGATCAGAAATAGGGCTTTGATGGGCTGGAGAGATGGCTTAGCAGTTAAGGTGCTTGCCTGCGAAGCCTAAGGACCCAGGTTAAATTCTCCAGGTCCGGGCTGGAGAGATGGCTTAGCGGTTGAGCGCTTGCCTGTGAAGCCTAAGGACCCCGGTTCGAGGCTCAATTCCCCAGGACCCACGTTAGCCAGATGCACAAGGGGGCACACGCATCTGGAGTTTGTTTACAGAGGCTGGAAGCTCTGGCGCGCCCATTCTCTCTCTCTCTCTCTGCCTCCTTCTCTCTGTCACTCTCAAATAAATAAATAAACAAACAAAACAATTAAAAAAATTCTCCAGGTCCCATGTAAGCCAGATGCACAAGGTGGTGCATCTGGAGTTCATTTACAGTGGCTGGGGCCTGGTGTGCACATTCTCTCCCTCTCCCCTCTCTACTTTTGTCCCCCTGTCTCTAATAAATAAGAGAGAGAGAGAGAGAAACAGGGCTTTGAGGGTTGCACAGAGACTTTGGGGCCTCTTCCCCAGGGTGGGTTGGTATGACAGTGGAGAGCTCACCTCTCCCATCTCCTGTTTCCTCCCCGTCAGAACAACGGAGGCTGCAGTCCTTACGCGGTGTGCAAAAGCACAGGGGACGGCCAGAGGACATGCACCTGTGATGCAGCCCACACTGTGGGGGATGGCTTGACCTGTCGTGCCCGAGTTGGCCTGGTAATAATGCTAAGTCCAACCCCTGATCAGGTCTTGGCCATGCCTGAAAGATCATGGCTAAGGCCCCAGGTTTGGTCCTGACTTTGGCCTTGACCATGACCTTGACTCTTCCTGGGCTTGACCTCATCTGTGACAGATGAAACTAATCCTGACCCTAGCTCAGAACACCCCTCTTCCTGCTGGCTGCCCTTTTTGGTTTTTTTGAGGTAGGGTCTCACTCTAGCCCAGGCTGACCTGGAATTCACTATGTAGTCTCAGGGTGGCCTCGAACTCACCGTGATCCTCTGTCTCCCGAGTGCTGGGATTAAAGGCGTGCACCACCACGCCTGGCTCCTTTCCTCATTTCTGTCTTGGTCAGACCTTGGGCTCCAGGTGCCAGGACTGGTACCAGCCCCTGAACTGAGGTCACCCAAACTCTGAGCTGAACCTTGCTTCCCCAGGAGCTCCTACGGGACAAGTCTGCTTCATTCTTCAGTGTTCACCTCCTGGTGAGTAGCCAGCCTGGGCTCTGTGACCTGCAGGGCAGGCCTCGACTTTCTCTGTTCCCCATGATCCCATCTGGTTAGGGGGTGGGCTGGTCTGGTCTCCGAGAGTTCAAGTCTTTCCTAGAGGATCCATGGAGTCCCAAATTGATTCTAGGTTCTTCTGTTCAAGCTGTTCCCCTCTTCCCCAGGAATATAAGGAGCTCAAGGGCGACGGCCCTTTTACCGTCTTTGTGCCTCACGCAGATCTAATGACCAACCTGTCACAGGTACATGGCCCTGGGAGCAGGCTGATGAGGGATGGGCACTATGGTTTTGGACACTGGTGGGCAGAGGTGTTAATCAGTGGTACCCAGTACCCTTATGACTCTTCTAGGGAGAGCTGGCTAGGATTCGGGCACACCGCCACATGGTGTTTCGCTACCACGTGGTTGGCTGCCAGCAGTTGAAGAGCCAGGAGCTGCTGGACCAGGGGTATGCCACTGCACTTTCTGGACATACACTGCGCTTCAGTGAGAGGGAGGTGAGCCTGCCTAACACCATTCCGCCCATCTCTGCAGGATGCACCCTCAGGCCCAGGTCTCAGCTTCCCTCAAGTCCTCTCTTGCACCTATGCCTTGCCTCCACTCCAATACTCAGCCCATGGGTAGGTGACAGTGAGAGGAAGAAGAGTTCTGCCCAGATGATGCCCACAATCTTTTAAAAAATAAGTTATTAAGCTGGGTGTGGTGGCATACCCCTTTAATCTCAGCACTTGGGAGGCAGAGGTAGGAGGATCGCCGTGAGTTCAAGGCTACCCTGAGACTACATAGTGAATTCCAGGTCAGCCTGGACCAGAGTGAGACCCTACCTTGAAAAACCAAAAACGAAAAAAATACATATATATTGTTGGCTGGAGAGATGGCTTAGTGATTAAGGTGTTTGCCTGCAAAGCCAAAACACCCAGGTTCGATTCCCCAGGACCCATGTAAACCAGATGCACAAGGGGCACATGTGTCTGGAGTTTGTTTGCAGTGGTTATAGGCTGTGGCATGCCCATTCTCTCTCTGTCTGTCTCTCTTCTTTCTCTCTGCTTGCAAATAAATAAAAATATTTTATTTATTTGAGAGAGAGCGAGAGAGAGAGAGAATGGGTGCACCAGAGCCTCTAGCCACTGCAAATGAATTCCAGATGCTTGCATCACCTTGTGCACCTGGCTTACGTGGGTACTGAGGAATCGAACCTGGGTCCTTAGGCTTCATAGGCAAATGCCTTAACCACTCAGCCATCTCTCCATCCCAATGCCTACAATCTTGACCCCACCCACTACCTCAAGCCTGCCTCTAGACCCAGGATTCCCTGAGCCAAGCCGGCACCAGCGCCCTGTGTGGGCTTCTCTGAGGGGGGTATGAATCCCGCTCCTTCCTTGACTCTGTCCACCTTCACCTCAGTCCAAAACCCAGGACACTCTGCATGAAGACTGTCCTAATCCAGGCTTCTCCTCTGCCCAGGCCCCACCCATGGCTTCAAACAGCCCACTAACGCCCTTTACCCAACCCCATGCAACCCATACTTCACCCCCAGGGCAGCATATATCTCAATGACTTCGCACGTGTGGTTAGCAGTGACCACGAGGCAGTGAACGGTGTCCTGCACTTCATTGACCAAGTCTGCTGCCTCCAGACGTGCTTCACTGGGAGGCTGATACTACCCCGGTCCCTCGGGTATGGCTGGGTGCAGGCCTGAGCGTTGGTCATGTGGCTGAGGTGGGGGGAGGAGGAGGGCAGGATCCTCCCTTCTCGCTTGACTCATGAGTGTCTTTTCCCAGAGAAATATTACTACCGCTGCAGAGACCTTCGGGTACAAAATCTTCAGTCACCTTGTGACGGTACTGCTCTCATGCATATGGGGCTGATGGTGTGCACTGTGTGGATGCTTACTGGTTTCCGTGGGTGAACGTGCCTGTGTGTATAGGTCACATCTGTGTGCATGAGTCCCCCAATATGGGTAAGCAAATGTGAAGTCAAGGTGTACAGTCTTGTTACAGCAAATGTGCCCATATACAGTAGTTCCTCTGTGTGCTTTAAAAGAAAATACATTGAGCCCAGCATGGTAGCTCATGCCTTTAGTCCCAGCACTTGGGAGGCAAAGGTAGAAGAATCGCCATGTGTTTAAAGCCAGCCTGAGAGAATATAGTTAATTCCTGGTCAGCCTGGGTTAGAGTGAGACCCTACCTTGAAAAACCAAACAGAAAAATACTTTGAGAGAGAGAGTGAGTATGGCCTTTTGCTGCTGCAAATGAACTCCAGGTACATGCACCACTTTGTGTGTCTGGCTTTATGTGGATACCAGGGAATAGAACCTGGACAGCAGACTTTGCAAGCAAGCACTTTTAACTGCTGAGTCATGCCCCTGTGCTTTATTTACTTTCTGCTGTCTGAAAATATTAAATGGAAAAATCCCAGAAATAACTCATAAGTTATTTAAAGTTTTTTTAAAAATACTTATTTGCAAGCAGACAGAAAAAGAGGAATGGGCATGCTAGGGTCTCTTGCCACTGCAAACAAACTCCAAATGCATGTGCCACTTTGTGCATCTGGCTTTATGTGAGCCCTGGGGAATTGAACTTGGGCCATCAGACTTTGCAAGCAAATACCTTTAACCATTGAGCCATCTTTCCAGCTGAGCTCATAAGTTTAAAAAATATATTTTTGGGTCTGGAGAGATGGTTTAGCGGTTAAGCACTTGCCTATTAAGCCTAAGGACCCTGGTTCGAGGCTCAATTCCCCAGGACCTACGTTAGCCAGATGCACAAGGGGGGTGCATGCGTCTGGAGTTCGTTTGCAGTGGGTGGAAGCCCTGGCACGCCCATTCTCTCTCTCTGTCTCTCTCTCTGCCTCCTTCTCTCTGTCGTTCTGAAATAAATAAATAAAAATAAACAAAAAATTATAAAAAATATTTTTACTAATTTGCAAGTAGAGAGAGATGAGAGCAAGCGAGCAAGAGAGAGAAAGAGAGAGAGGTAGAGAGAGAGATCCTCCAGCACCTCTTGCCACTGCAAAAGAACTCCAGACCAAAGCATCACTTTGTTCATCTGGCTTTGCATGGGTACTGGGGAATTGAACCAGGGCCATTGGGTTTTGCAAGCATGTGCCTTAGCTGCTGAGCCACCTCTCAAGTCCCCAACTCACAAATGTTTAAAAATATTTTTATTGGGAGCCGGGCGAGGTGGTGCACGCCTTTAATCTCAGCACTTGGGAGCTCAAGGCCACCCTGAGACTGCTGAGTGAATTCCAGGTCAGCCTGGACTAGAGCGAGACCCACCTCGAAAAGCTGAAAAAAAAATTTCATTGGGCTGGAGAGATGAGTTCAGTTCCCCAGTACCCACATAAAGCCTGATGAACAAAGTGGCACATACATCTGGAGTTTGCAGCAGCTAGAGGCCCTGACATGTCCATACTCTCTTTATGTCTCTCTCTACTTGCAAATACATAAAAATATTTTTATTTATTTACAAGTATTTATTTGCAAGGAGGGAGGGAGGAGAGAGAGAAAGAGAGAGAATGGGCATGCTAGAACTTCTTGCCATTGCAAACAAACTCTAGATACATGTGTCACTTCATGCATCTGGTTTTATGTGGGTACTGGAGAATCAAATCCAGGCTGTAAGACTTTCCAAGCAAGTGCCTTTAACTGTTGAGCCATCTCTTCCAGCCCTAAAACTCACCAGTTTTAAGTAACCTTTATTACAGTATAATTGTTTTATTTCATTATTGTTAATCTCTTGCTGTGCTTAGTTTATGAATTAAACATTATCATAGTTACAGGAAAAACTGTACAGAGTTCAACTCTTCGTGGTTTCTGGCATCTTCCCCTGCATATAAAGGAGGACTACTGTTGGCCCAGGGTGGCTACAGATGAGCATGGCAGCTAGTGGAGGGTTGCCTGGGTCTCTGCGGCCCAGCCTCCAGTCTCTGACTGCCACACCTCTGTTCCAACACACCAGGTGGCCGGCCTCTTGCCCATGCTTCAAGATGCGTCCCACTGGCCCTTCACAATGCTGTGGCCCACAGATTCTGCCCTGCAAGCCTTACCTCCTGATCGGCAGGCCTGGTTATACCATGAAGACCACCGTGAGAAACTGGCAGCCATTCTTCGAGGACATATGGTCCGCAACATTGAGGTCAGTGCGCCCCCAGTCCTTGGTCCTGACTGCCTGTAGCCCAGCCTGCCTGTCTAACTCTAATTATGGCTCCATTGATCCAGGCCCTGGCATCTGACCTGCCCAACCTGGGCCCACTCCGAACCATGTATGGGACTCCCATCTCCTTCTCCTGCAGCCGTACCCGACCTGTGAGTGTGGGGAAGGGGCTCGAATGAGGGAAACAGGAGGTGGCAACGAGGGGCTGTGGTGCTCATGGACCTCCATATTCCCCCATTGCAGGGTGAGCTCATGGTGGGTGAAGACGATGCCCACATTGTGCAGAGGCACTTGCCTTTCGAAGGTGGCCTGGCCTATGGCATCGACCAGCTGCTAGAGCCACCTGGCCTTGGTGCCCGCTGTGACCGCTTTGAGACCCGGCCACTTCGAATGGTGAGGGAGGCCACAGGCTGCATGTGGATGGCAGGGGCTCAAGGTACCTGACCTGTCGTGTCCATCCACCTGACCTTGCGGTGTCGGCCTCCATCCTTTCCAGAAGACTTGCAGCATCTGTGGGCTGGAGCCGCCCTGCCCTCGGGGCTCACAGGAGCAGGTACAGGGCTGGAGGCTGAGCTGGAGGTTGGGCAGGGGCCAAGCCCCAGCAAGCTCAGGTTGGTTGTGGCCTGCCTCCTCTTGGTGCAGGGCAGCCCTAAAGTCTGCTGGCGCTACTACTCGAAGCTCTGGACAACCCCACCGCTGCATTCCCTGGCACTGGACAGCGTCTTGATGCGTTCTAGCCTCTGGGGCCAGCCCCAGCGCCTGGTCAAGGGCTGCCAGCGAAACTGTGTCGCCGTGGCCTGGAAGCCCAGCTGCTGCCCTGGTCATTACGGCAGTGAATGTCAAGGTGGGCACGCGGGGGTTGCAGACGCTCCAGCTGGATCCTGTAGCCCCCGAGGCAGCCAAGGACAGGCCCTGGTCATTGTCTTTGAGGAAGGATATCGGGGTACCCGGGGGTGGGGTTGGAGGAGCAGGCTTTACTAGAAGAATACTCAGAGGTGGAGGAAATTGCAGAGGGTACAGAACTTGGGGTGTACTGGAGGGGTCCGGGTGTTCTCTAGGCTCAGTAGGTTCTCCGTGGTGTGAGGACGTGCGGCTGGTGCTCCCTGAAGTCTTCACTGCCACGCTGCGTGTGTGCGCATGCAGGCTCCATGAGCCCCTGCCCCTACCTCACACCTACCCTTGCCGCCTAGCTTGCCCTGGTGGCCCCAGCAGCCCTTGCAGCAACCATGGTGTGTGCCTGGATGGCATGAGTGGCAGTGGGCAGTGTAGATGCCACTCAGGTTTTGCTGGGACAGCCTGTGAACTCTGTGCCCCTGGTGCCTTTGGACCTCATTGTCAAGGTAGGCCATCTCTGCCCTGCCCTGTTGTACTACTGTTCAGTACAGTTCCCTTGACCTGTACATCAGTCTTTTCTATCTTTGTATCTATGTATCTATCTATGTATCTATCTAGCTATGTGTCTATTTATGTATCTAGCTATGTATCTATCTATGTATCTTTATTTATTTATTTATGAGAGAGATACAGAAATAGGCAGGGAGGGAGAGAGAATGGGCGCGCCAGGGCCTCCAGCGACTGCAAACGAACTCCAGATGCGTGCGCCCCCTTGTGCATCTGGTTTACGTGGGTCCTGGGGAGTTGAACCTGGGTCCTCTGGCTTTGTAGGCAAGCGCCTTAACCACTAAGCCATGTCTCCAGCCCCAATCTTTTTTTTTTTTTTAATCTTCTTACCTGTCCCTTTCCGCAGCCTGCCGCTGCGCCCCCCACGGTCAATGTGACGAGGGCCTCGGGGGCTCTGGCTCCTGCTTCTGTGAGGAAGGCTGGACTGGGCCACGCTGTGAGGTGCAGCTCGGTGAGTGGCCCTTGAACTTGTGCCCATGTGGCACACTGCACACGCCAGCGCGTGCCCAAGCCCTGAGGGTGGACGGGCGTGGTGGTTGTCAGGAGGGCAGCTGCTGACCTGGTCATATGGGGCGGACCCCCGGGGACAGAGTTGCAGCCCGTGTGTACTCCACCCTGTGCACCTCAGGCCACGTGCCGCGCGGGCAACAGCTGTGAGTGCAGCCTGGGCTATGAAGGCGATGGCCGCGTTTGCACAGGTAGGTGACAGGCTGGGGACTCCGCCCCTCCACCCACCCCAGTCACTTTATTCAGTCACTACCCCCCCCCCCCCCCAGTGGCCGACCTGTGTCAGAAGGGGCACGGTGGCTGCAGCGAGCACGCCGACTGCAGCCAGGTGGGCACGGTGGTCACCTGCGCCTGCTTGCCTGACTACGAGGGCGACGGCTGGAGTTGCCGGGCCCGCAACCCGTGCCTGGAGGCCCAGCACGGGGGCTGCAGCGAGCACGCCGACTGCCTCAACACCGGCCCGGTAAGCAGGCGGGGGGCACCCGGGGGTCCCAACAGGGAAGCCGCACAGGGCTCCCTGTCCGGGTCTCTGCAGGGCGCTGCGTTCCCTTGCCACAGAATACCCGGCGCTGTGAATGCCGCGCGGGCTACGTGGGTGACGGACTGCAGTGCCTGGAGGAGCCTGAGCCCCCCGTGGACCGCTGCTTGGCCCAGCCATCCCCGTGTCACACAGATGCCGTGTGCACCGACCTACACTTCCAGGGTGTGCTTCCTCTGCCCACTCCTGACCCCTTCTTTGCCCCTGCGTGCCGGCTGCGCTGACCACACCCCGCGCGTTCCCTCCCGCAGAGAAACGAGCTGGCGTCTTCCACCTTCAAGCCCCCAGCGGCCCCAGGGGCCTGACCTTCTCGGAAGCTGAGTTGGCATGTGAGGCCCAGGGAGCAGAGCTGGCTTCACTGCCTCAGCTCTCTGCTGCTCAGCAGGTATATGGGACGCATGAGGAGTTGGAACCAACCACATTGGGGGCCCTCGAATTGGGTCTTGGTTTTCAGCAACCCCCTACTCAACAGCTGGGCTTCCACATCTGCCTCGTGGGCTGGCTGGCCAATGGCTCTGCTGCCCACCCGGTCGTCTTCCCCGCGGCAGACTGTGGCGACGGTCGTGTGGGCGTGATCAGCCTGGGCGTCCGGACGAACCTCTCAGAGCGCTGGGATGCCTACTGCTACCGCGAGCAAGGTGTATTCACCCACCAACCTCCACCTAATGCCCAGCCTGACCCCTTCCTGCCAATCTTCCAAGCCACTGACCCACCTTTCCTGCAGACGTGGCTTGCCAGTGTCGAGCTGGTTTCGTGGGCGACGGGATAAGCACGTGTAACGGAAAACTGCTCGACGTGCTGGCTGCCACCGCCAACTTCTCCACCTTCTATGGGGTACGCCGGGGGCCCCCACTTCAGGAGCGGGAGTGAGCACCTGGGATCCCCAGGAAGGGAGCTTGCCCACAGCTGTCTCCCCACCTTCCTAGATGCTGCTTGGCTATGCCAATGCCACCCAGCAGGGTCGAGACTTCCTGAACTTCCTGGAGGATGAGCTCACTTACAAGACACTCTTTGTCCCAGTCAACGAGGGCTTTGTGGACAATATGGTAACAGCACAGGGCTGGGTCTAGTCGGCTCCTTGGGGCTGGCCTAACCTAACGGGCGTCGCTCTGCTCACAGACACTGAGTGGCCCAGACCTAGAGCTGCATGCTTCCAATGCCACTTTCCTGAGTGCCAATGCCAGCCGGGGGACCCTGCTTCCTGCCCACTCAGGCCTCAGCCTCATCATCAGCGATGTGGGCCCCGACAACAGTTCTTGGACTCACGTGGTAAGTCTGGCTCTACCCTGACTCCTCTACCGGTTCACCTGTCAGGCCTGACTGTGCTCTCCCGGCAGGCCCCGGGGGCAGTTGTGGTCAGCCATGTCATCGTGTGGGACATCTTGGCCTTCAATGGCATCATCCACGTTCTGGCCAGCCCTCTCCTCACACCCCCACTGACTGTGAGTTCAGGGGAGGAGGAGGCAGAGCCCCAAGGGGTCAGGGGTCAGCTCTGGCCTTACCTTGATTCTTTTCTCTTTTGTTTGCAGGGGGAGGTGCTGGCCCCCGAGGCCCCACCTGTAGCAGCGAGTGTGGGGGCCGTGGTGGCTGCTGGCACACTGCTGGGACTGGTGGCTGGAGCCCTCTACCTGCGTGCCCGAGGCAAGCCCACGGGCTTTGGCTTCTCTGCTTTCCAGGTAGGGTGGTGTCAGGAGCCGGTGGGGGGGCGGGGGGCCGGCAGGGAACTTTTGCCTTGCGCGTGGCCCTCACTACTTAGCCCTCTTCTTCCAGGCGGAGGACGATGCTGATGATGACTTCTCTCCATGGCAAGAGGGGACGAGCCCGACCCTGGTTTCTATCCCCAACCCTGTCTTTGGCAGCAACGATGCCTTCTTTGAGCCTTTCGATGTGAGTGTGGGGAAGGGGAGGGTGGTGGCAGGGGCCCTGGGCGCAACTCTGCCTGGCTACACAAGGTTCCCCGTTCCCAGGACTCACTCCTGGAAGAGGACTTTCCTGACACCCAGAGGATCCTTACAGTCAAGTGACGAGCACACGGAAGGAAGATCACATTTATTACTTGTTTGTCTGGATGGATGGGAGGGCCTGGAGGGAATGTTAGTCTGTCCTGGACAATAAAAATGCCCTCAGCGGATATGGGCCATGTCACCGAGAAAGGGTGTCTTCATGCAGCCGGTACAGAGCTGGTCCATCCAGAGGGGTGCCTCGTGCTGCAGGGGTGTGCGGCGCGGGTAGAAGGTGAAGTCCACGCGGTAGTTGAGCAGACAGCTGAGGGAGGCCATGTAGAGGTCGGAGAAGCGCACAAGGCGCCGGGAGAAGTAGGTGGGGTTGTGGAAGGTACGGAAGATGCTCCCAAACTGAGCGTTGAACAGGGCCTTGGTGATGCATCTGTTGGGGGGGGGGGGAGACGGGGCACACTTCAGAGTGGGCACAGGAGAGGCTGGGGCGGGCTTTGCGTCTGGGCCCCGCCCCGCTCACCGCAGCTCTTGCCGCTCCTTCATCCAAGCAGCCAGCACTTGCCGCGACTCCGCGTCCTGGTAAGTCTGAGGAAACATCATGGGGAGTGACGTGCCCGGGACAGGGACAGAGCCCCAGCACCCCTCCACGGGAGCCCGCCACCCCTGCTGCCCGCACCTGCATGCGCTCCAGCAGCCCCGTGAGCGCCTGCTGCCAGGTCAGCGAGTGCATGTACTGCTCCGTGTTGATGATGCGGATCTCGCGCTCCAGCTCGGGGATGATGGCCCCCGTGCGCCAGCCGTGCCGCAGCATGAGATCCTGGACAGGGTGGTGGGACAGGCCTTAGCACCAGCTAGGAAGACCCCCGCCAACCTCCTCAGCCAAGCCCTGTGGCTCCCCTCACCGCTAGGTCACTGTAGAGGTGGTCTCCGAAGTAGAGTACACGTGGCCCTCGCCATTCTGTCAGGCGCAGAAAGTCAAACAGGTTTCCCTGGGGAGTGGAGGACCCCGATGAGTCAACTGTGCTCGTGTGGGGCTCTGGGAACCAAGCCTGCACTCCAGCCCGCCAAAACACCCAGAGGCAGCCAAAGCCAGCCGGATGTCTTGTTGCCCTTTCCCGTGGCCTTGCTGCTCTGCAGCCCTCACCCCCCACCCATCCACTTGGGAAGGGGGGGGTTCTGCTTGCAGCAGGAACATCTCTTGAAGGCGTGGCACGATTCCCAGAGCCAAAAGCAATTTGCTTCCCTCAGCTGCACCCCTCACCCCATGCCAAGGCCAGGGACTGAGTCTCTGTTTGTGAGAAACCACAAGGGCCCCGTGCCCTAGAGCAAAGGGCCCTGAAATTTTCACTGGCCACAACACAGGGACGCGCTGGACCAATGGTAGAGCTCACTGACAGGCCAAGCGCTTCCGCTCCAAAGCCAGGGTAAGATGAAGGCACTCAGCCAGATGTACACCTAGCCACAAGAGGCCAGCGCCCGCACTCCAGGTGTGAGTGCACACTCGTTCAGAGAGCAGTCTGCATCCACGAGTTCGGAAACGGAGGCAGTAAGGGGGCTGCTGAGGGTGTGCCCATGGATTAAGAATCTCGAGGAGGAGGAGGAGAGAAAGGGACTTTGGGTGAGGCTCTTGAGAACACAGAGGGTCCAATGCACACGGTGTACGAAAGCAGCAGAATGTCAGTCCTGACAGCTGCCAGGGAAAAGTCACCTTCCCACATGGGGGACTGTCCCACTTGGTCGTGACTAGGTGCCAAGACACAGGGCAGTATTCCTGTCAAGGCTGAGGGGACGAGGAGAGCTGTGTGCGGCAGGGCAGGAAGCTGAGCAGCGAGTGAGCAAGGGTGGGGAGGCTGCCTGCAGGCCAAGCCTGGGCATCAAGACGCTATTTCCCTGGCCAAGTGTCGGCTCCTCCCAGCCCCAAAGCCTCTGGAACTCTCACCCCTAAGAAGCCTATCACAGCCAACAATTCCACATTCCAGGGCCACCCAATGCCCCATCCCAGCCTCTCTCTTCCTGTCCCCACGGAACCAGGTCAGGACCCCAGAACTGGGCTGGTTCTGACCGCAGCAGTGCTCGGAGCCAGCTCCTCACAGCGCCATGTGCCACGCGCAGAGCATTATGTTCCTCTGTGTAGGAGGGGAAAACGAGGCCCAGAGACAACTAGTCTGAGACTCCCTCTGTAACGGTGTAAATGGATCTAGACTCCAAACCCAGGCTTGGCCCCGACCGCCGCAGTGCAGAGCTGTGTGGGGGTACTGCTTTTCCAGAGGCCGTCCCTGTGCAGCCCAGGGACCCCCACCAGGACGCCCTCACCTGCCGGTAGATCTTGCCCTTTTCCAGGCGGGTGATGCGATCCCAGTGGAGCGAGCCCTTCTCGTCGAGCTTTCGGAAAGGCCTGGGTGAGAGCGAAGGGCCTGATTTCCATTCCACGGGCCCAGCTCCCCAACCCCCAAAGACCCACCATCTCAGGCCACAGCAAGGGGCTGCTCTCGCCCAAGCAAACACCAGTCTGGCTTTGTGCCTCCGTGTCCCCATTGGGGTAGGGTCTCCATCCCACTTTCCCAACCCCACAGCCCCTGCCAGGCTCATACTTGCGCCGATCAGTGAAAAAGTTGGGCTTGTCTGCCTGGACGATGACCACGTCGAAGAGTTGGCGCCAGTCGGGACCCACCATGTGCCGCATGCCCTTGTCCCTGTGCAGAGGTGGCACTGGCTGCAGGTGGCCTGGAGGTGGTGCTGGCACTGCCCCTCTCCCCACCCGCCCCGCCCCGCCCCTCTTTCCACAGCAGGGCAGCGCTCACACAAAGCTGAAAGGACTGTTGGTGATGAGGAACAGCTGTTTCCCGTGGGCTACTAGGCGGCTCAGGACTGCGAATGTTTCATCCCCTCTCAGGATGTACTTCTCTGAAAGGGAAATCGGGTCTGTGAGGGCTGGCCCCCGAGTCTTCACACAGGCCGGTGTGCTCGGGCCGCCGCCCACTCTTACCCATGTCTTTCTCGATCCACTGGTACATGAGACCCTTCACGTGCACGTCCCGAATGGCGTCCTGGGGGAAGCAGAGAGACAGTGAGCACACACCTGGGCCAGGAGGGCTTGTCACGTTGCAGCTAGGCTTCACCCTCTCGCCATCCGAAAGACAGGCCCAATCTCCTCACCGTCACGTCCTTGTAGAGGTGTGCTTGGTCAAACTCCAGGCCATGGCCCAGGAAGTAGTCCACCACACAGGACAGCAGCGCCATCTCTGGCAGTGAGAAGATGTCCATGAACTGTTTGATGGAGGGACCCTGGAGAGGAGGCCAAGTCTCAGGCACCCGGTGGGAGGTTAGCGGATGGCATGGCCTGTGGCCACCAGGATGCCAGAACCCACAGTGAGATCACTGGTATGGGATACTTTGGGCTACAGCAGAGAGAGGGGGTACCTTGCCATAGAAGCCACTCATCTGGTACAGTGGGATGTGCTGGGTGCCCCCGTACAGTTCAATCACCTCCTCATCCGGCACAGGCTGGAGGCCCCTGAGTGGGGGTACAGAGAGCCTCAGCCTATGCTCCAGCAGTAGTGCACGAACGGGATCAGGGCAGACCCAGCACTAACCTGTAGGCCGTCCCCAGTTGCACGTAATGGAAGGCATCAATTTTCATCAGAAGGCTCTAGGGGCATTCAGCAGCAGGACGAGTGGTTTTAAGAAGGAAAGTTTTTTGCCACTGGGCCTGAGTTAGCCTCCCCAGTGCCCATGCCAAAGCCTCTGCTGTATGCTACCAAAGGGAAGCTGTAGCTCTTAGGCCAGGGGCGCACAGAAGAGGAGAGAAGGAGGCTGAGGAAGTTGTCCCTACATGTGTCCAGTCAGGGGAGGGGGAGGCGGTGTCCAGCCACTCACCTTCTGAATGTCATAGTGGAGGCCACGGATGGCAAAGCTGGGGTTGTAGTCATACTTCCGAATCCCTTCAGGGTACTGTTGGGCAAAAACAGCAGCCCTGCCAGCCCTGAGAGAAGGCTACCTCTGGGGACCAATCCAGCCACGACTTTAGGGTGCCAGTGGAGCCCCAAGATTCAGTTTGGGGCTTGGGCCAAGCTGGACCCCGCAGGTCTTCAGGGCTTGGCAGCCTCACCTTGTAATGGTCGATCAGGATGTCCCGGGCAGCATTGAAGATCTCGGGGTGCAGTGCATCTGCGTACTGGGCCAACGTGTAGTCATAGTCAAAGCCGTAGACCTCGACGTCACTCAGGCTGATCTCGTTGTTTGCGTAGATGGCTGCTGGGTTCAGGAGGCTGCATACCTCAGGGGGCAGAAGGTCTGGAAGAATGAGATATGGAAAGTAGTGCCAAGGGATGATGGCAGCTCGCCCCGTCCACCTCACAAAATGCTAACTCTGCAAGGGCTCAGAGAGAAGGCACCTGTGGAGGGTCATGTGTTTGGGGTGAGGCAGAATGGCAATGAGTCAAGCCTTTCTCCCTGGTTGTCCCATGTTACTGTTCCCTGTGTTACCCCATCACAGGCAGCGCCGCAGGTACCCCGAACCCATGCCCGCTCCAGGCTGTGACCACTGAGCCCCATCCGGCGTGGCTGGGTGGAAGAACCCCTCAGCCGAGCAGCGATTCAACTCCTCAGTGAGCGCTAACAGTCCTGCCCCTTGCTCAAGACCTGTCCGGAAACACCGCTGTCCATCCCACTGCTCCCCTCTCTTGACCACTGGGTCATCTTTCCCTTCCTTGGGGTGCCCATCAGGGGCAGCATGTGAGGGCCAAGGGCTCCTCTCACAGGGTGTTGACCCTGCCTTGGCCTGACCAGGAGCCAAGGCCAGAAATGCTACTTTTCCACTTTGTCCACAATGGGGGCTGGGGCTCAAGAACATGAGTGGGGTGTGGAGGGAGCCCTTGGGCTGTTGAGACTGCCAACTCTGAACACCTGCCGCTGCCTGGCCCCTCTAATCGGATTTCAGCTGCCAGCCAGCCCACATAATGACATTCCCTGGCTAGAGCCAGGGAACATTGCTAATTAACACAGGTGGGACGTGTGGTGTCAGGGTTCTGCGACATTATTCAGACTGCTCTCTTCTGGGGATATAGCCAGTCACCCTAAGCCTCTGAAGTCAGCTCTCAGACCCACAGAGGGAGGCCAAGCAACACACCGTGCCAAGGTGGGTTGTGGCTTTAAGGCTCATTTGCTTTGTTTTCCTCACCCGGACAAGGAAGGCCGCAGATGGAAAGGTTATGTACGGTCCTTGAGACAGAGCACATCAGGCCCTCTCCTCATGGCTGAGTTCAGCAATGTCACCGCATCCTTTGAGCCTATTTCCTTATTTCTAACAGGGAATTACAGATGGCCCCAATCTATTCCACAGCACTACTACCCTGTACCCGCACATACGTAGGACCAGATGGGTGAAGGGACTTGGAGCTACTGGGTTTCCCCCGTCACTCCTGGAGCAGCGGTTGTGGGGGATTGGGAAGAAAGCAGGCAGTACAAGACCAGGCAGGGTCTCAGAGTCTTTACATGCAAGCGTCCAGGGAATGTCTGTGTCAGCCATACCAGTCCCTAATCACAAAGCAGAAAGCCCGTGGCCCCACAGAACACTTGGCGGCTGCTATGCCTCGTTGCCGTGCTCCTATGCCCAGAACATTTGCCGCACAGGCCCCTTTAGAACACAGGGCTCCGCCCCCCCACTCCCTCCGGAGTCTAGCTCTGGGTGTGGGTGGGGGAACAAGTGCGGCTGGTTCCTCACATGGCCTGTGGCCAGCCCGGAGCAGCTGCTCAGCAGGGCTGAGTAGGTACTTCACTTGGACACGGCTGATGGCCACTCTCTAGGGAGCCGCTTCATAGATGTCTTAGCTGACGACTCTAGGACTGGGCCTCAGGCGCTCACCTAGCTGGATCATCCCACAGCCTGGCATCCCTGGAGACCAAGTGTGACTATGACTCAGTGTAGCACCCAGAAGGGCCCTGGGGACGCTGTATGGCGGTGCAGCCCCTGGCTGGCAGGGAACTCTAAGTCATGCCTTACCTCTGTCCTTGAGGGTGTACCCAGAGGAAGACGGCCTTTCAGACAAAGCAGTGCGAGGGAGCAACCCACAGCTCCATCTCTGAACCGAGGAAGCCACAGCTCTGGGAGCCACAGGGTCCAATCTCCTTCCACAGATGCGCCGGACAGAATATGCCCTGACCCAGCACTGGCCTGCCCTCTACCCTCCTTTCTCTTCAGTTCTCGGCTTCCTCATGTGCCCGAGGTTCCAGGTTCTGGGGCCCTGGTAGTCCTAAGACTCACTGAGGAGACTCAAACCTGATCAAAGCAGAAACTAAGAGACTTGTGAGAGCTCAACACTAAATGAGATCGCTCCACCATGCCCTCCACAGCTCGGGGAACATTGCGGGAGAGGAGGCAGAAAGAATGTAAAAGCCACAGGGTGGGAAGGAGTACTTTGGGGGCACTGTCCTCGGGCTATGAAGTGACTCGTGTATTCTGACCTCACACTTGTTACTAACATAAGACTTGCACAATCCTGAACCTATCAACACTTTGACAGAGAGGACAGGAAAAAGTGAGACATCAAAACAGAAGTTTTGCCCAGAAACTTCCCCAGGAAACCCAGATAGATAGGGAGGGTCAGAGGCTTGAAGATAGCTCACCCTGTAGGTGGAAGTGACCTTGCACACAAGAGGAATATAGGTGGTCAGTAAGAACCTGAAGTTACAGGGGACTGGGGAGCTTGCTCAGCAATTAAAGGCACTTGTTTGCAGTGCCTGCTGGCCTGGGTTTGATTTCCCAGTACCCACATAAAGCCAATTGGGCTGGAGAGTTGGCTTGGTGGTTAAGGTGCTTGCCTGCAAAGCCTAAGGACCCAGGTTCGATACCCTAGTATCCAAGTAAGCTAGATTCACAGGGTGACACATGCATCTGGAATTCATTTGCAGTGGCTGGAGGCCTAGGCACACCCATTCTCTCTGACTCTCTTTTTCTCTCTCTCCAATAAATAAATGAGTAAATAAAGTTACAGGAGAGCCCTAGAAGACAATACCCATCACATCTTTCTCCTCCCCCACGGCCTCCAAGGCAGGCTTCTCAGAACACTGGAGAGCCTTCTCCAGGTACAGAACAAACACTTCTCCTCAGGTAACACCCCAGTCCTTTCCTCCAGGACTCTGGGTCCTTAAGAACCACCATTCCCCAAAGGCCTCAATCGTCCAGTTGTCAAAAGGTGAGTTCTGGCCACCCTCCAGGTCTCCACAAAGCTAGACTTGGAAAGCCCTGTTCAGTCAGCTGGAATCTTGCAGGCAGGGCCACTTTGTCTTGCTAGATAATGAAAGTCACTTCACTCTTGGGGTTCCTCCAGGAGCCCTTCATGGCCTGGCTCTTTCTGAGTTATTATCACAATCCTGTGACAACAGTATCAGGATTGCTTTTATGCCTGTGCCGTGTGAGCAGTTAAAAGGCCCCAGGCCAGACCACATCAGTCTGCTGGCAGCGACGGGGACCCCACTAGACCCAGCCAGACAAATGGAAAGATGTACAGCACATTCGGGTCTCATCCGCCCATTTCAGAGGAGAGGAAAGTAGGTGTGGGGTAAGTACCATGTGCAACCCCGGCTGTGGCTATAGCAACCCTTCGGGATTGCAGGGTGCCGGGGCGCCTTGTCGGTTTCTGCAAGGCTTTCACTGCCCTTGTTTAAGGTGCTCCAGATCGCCAGGGCCAGACCAAGAGGTGCTTGAAAGTCGCGCGGGTGTCCCCAGGAGCCCGATCCGTGAGCAAGGCTCACGGTCTTTGTCCACGGCCCCTCCATGCAACCTAAGGGCCAGCGGAGAACAACGGGCTCGGAGCATTTCCGCCGCCGCTCGGGCGGCAGGACAGGGAGCGAGAGTGGCCGTGCACGCCGGCGGCCGCTCGGGGCTCTCCAAGCTCCCCGCGGTCCCCAAGTCCGAGAACAAATTTCCCGCTCGCCCGGGAGGCCCTCGTGATGACCCCGCCCGAGGCTTTTCTAGAAAGCCCCCCAGGCCCTCAGGTTTGGGGCGGGGGGGAAGCAGCCTCTTCCCGAGAGCTGCAACCCCGGACCGCTGGGGGCGGCACCCGTCCCGCGCACAGTCCACCCCGGCCGGCTCACCCACCGTGCACCAGTCTCCGCATGTCCTGGTAACGAGTCCATAGGTGCGCGCCGAGGTCCGCGCCGTCGGCAGGCGTCGGGGCGGGCGCCGAGCGCGGGGTGCTGGGGCAGTGGGCACCGGGCCCCGGCGGGCCGCAGCCCCCAGGGCAGGAGGGTGAGGACGAGGAGGCCCGTGGGCCGCCCTGGCCTCCGCACAGCAGCCAGCGCCGCGCTGCCGCCCGCAGTCCTGCACCCGCCATGCCCCAGCGCGCTGCCCGCGCCGCCCACCCGGCCGGCCACCCGCCCGCTGCCCGACTGCGCGCCTGCCCGCCTGCCCGCCACGGTGGCCGCGTGCCCCTCACGGCGACCGGCCAATGGGCGAGGCCCACCGAGACCATCCAGCCAATGGGCGCGCCCCTCGGCCCGGGGGGCGGGAGGTCCCAGGACGGGGCGGGGCGGGGTCCCGACCCCCTCCTTCGAGGCCCTGCGGCATCTAGGGGTCAGTGGTCCCCTTCTGTCGACTCGTTGGCCATGGCGGCTCCTCTCGCGCGAGGGAAGGCGAAGTGCCCAAGACGCGCCATTCCCACGGGGCTCGGCATGGCCGGAGCCGCAAAGAATAGAGGGTTAGGTTAGAGCGGGCAGGGTTCACGATCCCCCCCCCCCCAAGTCTTCACGCTCCTTCCCTTAGCCTCGGGGTCCCTCCTGACCCCCGGCCTTGCTCCTGACTGCATGCTAACCGGATCCCGGACCCTGACTCACTCGCTTGCAAAGCCTAAGGTTCGATTCCCCAGGACCCACGTAAGCTAGATGCATAAAGTGGCGCACGTGTCTGCAGTTCATTTGCAGTGGCTGGAGGCCCTGGCGCCCCATTCTCTCTCTTAAATAAAAAAAAAAAAATAAGGGCTGGAGAGATGGCTTAACGGTTAAGGCACTTGCCTGCAAAGCCAAAGGACTTCGGTTCGATTCCCCAGGACCCATGTAAACCTGATGCACAAGGTGGCACATGCATCTGGAGTTCGTTTGTAGAGGCTGGAAGCCCTGGCGCGCTCATTCTCTTTCACTCTGCTTCTTTCCCTCTCTCAAATAAATTATATATATATATATATATATATATATATATATATATATATATATATATATATGTATTTATTCGAGAGGCAGAGAGAGAGTAAGTAAATGGGCACACCAGGACCTGCAGCCAATGCAAACGAACTCCGTTCAAGCCGGACCTTACAATGAAATTCCACTCCACGTATACCCCTACTCCACCCCTCCCCACCCCCACATCTGCCTGCTTGCTCTCTTAACGCGCAGGTGCTCTAGACAGCCAGCACTTCCAGGGCTCTGTTGGGTGGCGATGAGCCACCGAGCTGGGCACACGGGGTTTTCTTAGGTGGCTTCTGGGTGTAAGGCTGGGTGTAGTGTGTATATTCATGCGTCCATAGCTCTCCTGCATCTGGGCTGAGGACCTGAAGTGCCAGTTCCTTGGGCTGGTGGCTGTAGAGGCCAAAAGTGAGTCCCTGGGTGGCATGTCTCTAGGTCCCCGGAGCTAGTTGGGTGCTAGGGACCTGGCCACATGTGAATCTCCTCCAGGCGGACGGACGGACACCCTGCGTGGTCTACTCGCGTGGTCTATTCCAGAGAACCACCAAAAGAAATGAGAGCAAGTGGTAGGCAGTGTGTGTTTGTGTGTCCACTTCCTGGCCTGCCCTCCAGGGTCAGTGTACAAGAGGAGCCTGCGTCTGATCCTTTCCCTGATTCTCTCTCTCTCTTTTTAAGATATTTATTTATTTATTTATTTGAGACAGAGAGAGGTAGAGATAGGTACAGAGAGGTAGACAGTGACTGAGAATGGGCGGGCCAGGGCCTCTAGCCACTGCAGAGGAACTCCAGACGCATACGCCACCATGTGCATCTGGCTTACGTGGAACCTGTGAAATGGAACCTGGGTCCTTAGGCTTCACAGGCATGCGCATCTCTCCAGCCCATTTAAATAGCATCACAGAAAGGCCCATAGACTTAGGGAGTTGGCAGACCAGGATGTGGTTTGATCACAGAGCCACCCTCTTCACCATGGTGTACTTCTGTAATTACCGTGTATAAAGAAGTGATGCAGGGAGCTGGGCATGGTGGCGCACGCCTTTAATCCCAGCACTCGGGAAGCAGAGGTAGAAGGATCGCAGTGAGTTCGAAGCCACCCTGAGATTACATAATGAATTCCAGGTCAGCCTGGGCTAGAGTGAAACCTTACCTCGGGGGGAGGGAGGAGAGGGGAAGAAAGTGATGCAGGGGCTAGAGAGATCGCTCAGTGGTTAGGGCATTTGCCTGCAAAGTCTACTAACCTGGGTTCGATTCCCCAGTACCCACATAAAGCCAGATGCACTGTGAATCTGGAGTTCCTTTGCAGTGGCTGGAGACACTGGTATGCCCATTCTGTTTTTCTTTCTCTGCTATTATATAAATAATAAATAAATAAAAAAGAAGCCGGGCGTGGTGGCGCACGTCTTTAATCCCAGTACTCGGGAGGCAGAGGTAGGAGGATCGCAGTGAGTTCGAAGCCACCCTGAGTACAGAGTGAATTCCAGGTCAGCCTGGACTAGAGTGAGACCAAACCTCAAAAAAACAAACAAGCAAACAAACAAACAAAACAGAGGTGCTGTATAAAAATAAACTTATCAGTGCCTGGATAACTGTACGTGCACACAGCATAGCTTTATATTAATTTGGGGATCTTTTGTCACAGGATGTTTACTTAGATTTTTCTCTTGAGGCATTGTCTCACTCTGGAACTCACCCTGTAGTCCCAGGCTGGCCTCGATCTCTGCCTCCTTCCCAGTGCTGGGATTATGCCTCTACAGCTGGCTAAATTTTGGTTATGATAATGCGTGACCACGTACGTGACTAGCCCTTCACAGGGGGTCGTCATTTTGGTGAGGGTATTAAAGAAAGATGGCGGAGGAGGCAGAGTAGGGGGCGCGGCAGTCAATCCGTCCTGCTGCCGAGGGGCCGGGCGCGGAGCGGCACTCTCCACGTCGGGGCTCCGCCCGGGAGTTATCCCGCCTCCAGCGCCTGCGCCTGCGCGCTGGCCCGCCCTACAGAGCACGCGCGCCAAAGCCGCGCTCTGATTGGTCGAAGTCAGCTTCCGTTCTGCAAGTGCGCCTTTCGGCGGTGAGGCTGGGCTGCGTGCCCTTGCGGTAGGTCGCCTCTCTGAGGGCTGCGCTGCCTCGGCTGGGCCGGTACCCTCCGGGCCTGTGCGGAGCATGTCCTTCAGGGCCCAGGCGAGGCGCCTTCTGCAGCGGGTCCCCGGGAAGCAGCGATTCGGCATCTACAGGTTCCTGCCCTTCTTTTTTGTCTTGGGAGGAACGATGGAGTGGATTATGATTAATGTGCGCGTGGGCCACGAGACCTTCTGTAAGTGGGGGAGGGGGGAGCAGTGTCCGTCTCCCGCCGGCAGGGCACCAGCATCCCGGGTCGTTTTCCCCGGGGTGAGTTGGCCTGCGGACCGCTGGTTCCACCCGCGCGGAGCAGCTTTCGTGCGGTTCTGCTCACTTGGCGGTCTCCGTGCGGCACGGACCGGAGGCCCGCGGGGCTCTTGTTTTCCGAGCACACAGGCATGCAGCCTTCCTACCTTCTCTGCACTTCAGAAGGACACGTACCTCTACTCAAGCTGCCCTCCTCTAAGGTCTGCCCTTGACCCTTCTCGGTGGCCTTGGGCCTACGAAACAAGGACTGCTCACAGCAGAAGGGTACGCGGATCCCGAGAAGTCATAGAAATCCCTGCTAACTGGCCCACTTTTGAGACCTTTAGCACAAAGCCTGGACGGCGGTGGTCTGCTTTGCTTAGCCGATTACCTCTGCCTATGTAGTCAGTCTTGAGGGTCTCACTCTTGTCTTTTTTGGCCTGGCGGTCAGAACACTTGGCATTGCTTTCTTGAGCACCACTTCTGTGGTGGGCGAGTGAATGGACTTACTCTACATCTTCTCTGCTTTGCCTCTTTCCTGAAATGCAGTCACTGGTGAATTGCAGACTCCTCTTTTTAATTTTTAAAAAATACTTATTGGAGAGAGAGGCAGAATGGGCGCGCCGGGGCCTCCATCCTCTGCAAAGGAACTTCAGATGCATGCGCCACCTTCTGCATCTGGTTTACGTGGGTTCTGGTGATTCGAACCTGGGTCCTTAGGCTTCGTAGGCAAGCACCTTAACCGCTAAGCCATCTTTCCAGTCCTTTTTTTTTTAAAATAGTTTTTTTACTTGAGAGAGAGAATGAATACGAATGAGTATAGGCACATCAGGGCCTCCAGCCACTGCAAATGAACTCAAGCATGCACCAATTTGTGCATTTGGCTTACATGGGTACTGGGGAATCGAACCTGGGTCCTTAGGCTTTGCCGGCAAGCACCTTAACCGTTAAGCCGTCTCTCCAGCCCCAACTCTCATTTTAAAATTGTTACATCAATTTTTTTTCTTTTTTGAGGTAGGGTCTCACTCTAGCTCAGGCTGACCTGGATTCACTATGTAGTTTCAGAGTGGCCTCGAACTCATGGTGATCCTCCAACCTCTGCCTCCTGAGTGCTGGGACTAAAGGTGTGTCTTTCTATTCATCTCCCCCACTCCTACATACATTTGAGACAGGGCTTAGTTATGACGATCACAAGTCAGAGGATCTTCCATTCTGAGAAAGAGGCTAGGGGGTAGGTTGGTTGAGTGAAGCATAGGAGTCCTTGCACGGGCACTGGATTAGGTGGTGTGGAGAAGGCTTCTGGGAAAAGAAAGGCTCTGAAAACTGTTAGTCATGGAAGTACTAAGAGCTTCTAGAGGCTCGTGTGCATACTCTTTGATGGACTGAAGCCAATGAACAGCATGAAGGGTGAAGAGGTATTGAGAGGGTATCTGGGCAGGGCCATTAAGGACCTGAACAAAAATAATATATTCCTAGTATTGTAGGGCTCCTTGTAGAGAGCTGGGTTGTCCAGAGCAGAGATGATGGCAGTTTGACGGGTAGAGGTAGACCAAGAAATGGTGGAATTGCGGCAACGCAGGGTAGTGCTGGTACCTCTCTTGAAGATGGGCTGACCTGGTTTCCAGTTGGAACATGAGATGAGGGTGATTATATAGATAAAAGCTCAGGAGGCAGATCTTGGCCAAAAATGTGGATTTGCAGACCACAGGCAAACTGTGATGACACCATGAGGGTTATTACACAAGCCCAGAAGATAAGAGGTTAAGGAAATGTGACTGTGAAAGGGAGGTAACTCCTTGCCTTAAGAGACAAGGATATGAACTGACCAGAAGTTACAGGCAGTAGCCTTTCAGTATGAGAGAAAGGTTTGTGGATATGTATGGTGAGTAAAGAAGTGTGGGTCATGGCTGAATATGCTGCAGCCAGCCATTTCAATGGACAGTCTGAACAGAATGAAGCAGAAAAGGGAAGATGCCGGAGGAGTCTCTGGCTGGGGTTTGTCAAAAATATCTTGACAGGGTGTGAAAGAATTTTAGTGGTTTGATAGTAAGAGAGAATAGGGAAAGACAGGGACCGATGTGGCTGGGAAAGTGAGTGAGCGCCAGTGACAGCAAGGTTAGGTGGGGCTGGAATGGCAGAGAGGTTGTGGTTTGAGCAGAATGCCCATCATGGAACACTGCAAGTGACTGGAAAAGTCAGGGAGGTGAAAGGGGTCTGTGCTCCCATCCCCAGTATGGGCCATACCTATGGAGAAGGAGCAGGATCAGGCAGGAAGCCTAAGCTATGGATTGGTTTTCAGTGACTGAATTACAATGATTAAGAGCAAGTGCCAGCAGAGAAGATGCTAACAGACAATGGCATAAGCTCTGAAGAAATAGGCTTTTTTTTTTTTTTCAAGGTAGGGTCTCTTAGCCCAGGCTGACCTGGAATTCACTATGTAGTCTCAAGGTAGTCTTGAACTCATGGCAATCCTACCTCTGCCACCTGAGTGCTGGCTGGGATATTAAAGGTGCCAGCCACCATGCCTGGCAAGTTTTCTTTTTTCTTTTCTTTTCTTTTTTTTCTTTTTAAAGGAAGAGGTTTATTTTTATGAGGATATATCTGCAAAAGAAGCTGACTTCCCTTCCTTTCCCAGAGACCCACAGGGCCAAAAGTCTTCCAAGGGGACAGGTCAATTTCAGAGAACAGAAAAATCATGACTAAGATGTATGCCAGGACATGATTTTATTTTTGAAGATAGTATTTATCCTGTGATTTATCTCTAAAACTCCATTAATGTAGGCCTCAATCAACTCATTTTAAGTTGACTTTGACATTGAGTTCACATTCATGTTGAAATTTAAGAACAGTGAAGGGTTGGGAAGATGGGTTAGAAGTCAAGGTGCTTGCTTGCAAAACCTGCTGGCCCAGGTTCAATTCCCCAGCACCCATGTGAAGCCAGATGCACAAAGAGGTGCATGTATCTGGAGTTTGCAATGTCAAAAGGCCCTGGCATGTCCATTCTCTCTCTCCTTGAAATAAATAAAAATACCAAAAAATAAAAATAGCCTGAGCTAGAGTGAGATCCTGCCTTGAAAAACCAAAAAAAAAAAAAAAAAAAAAAGGTCAAGATTTAGATTTACTGATTGAATTATTATTGTTTTTGGTTTTTCAAGGTAGGGTCTTGCGCTAGCTGACCTGGAATTCACTCTGTTTTCTCAGGGTGGCCTCGAGCTCTCGGCAATCCTCCCACCTCTGCCTTTCAAGTGCTGGGACTGAAGGTGGTGCGCCACCACACCTGGCTATTTTTTTTTTTAAAGATTAAAAAAAATTATTATTTGAAAGCAGAGAGAGAGAGAGAGAGAGAGAGACAGACAGACAGAATGGGCGTGCCAGGGCTTCTAGCCACTGCAAAAGAACTCCAGATGCATGTGCCCCCTTGTGCAGCTGGCTTACGTGGGTACTGGGGAATTGAACCTGGGTCCTTTGGCCTTGCAGGCAAACATCTTAACCGCTATGCCATCTCTCCTGCCCCATTTCTTTTCTTTTCTTTTTTTTTTTTTTTGAGGTAGGGTCTCACTCTAGCCCAGGCTGACCTGGAAGTTACTATTTATTCTTGCGGTAGCCTTGAACTCATGGTGATCCTCCTACCTGTGTCTCCCAAGTGCTGGGATTAAAAGCATGTGCTACCACGCCAGGCTTGGGTTTTCTTTTTAAACTTTGCTGAATTTTATTTGCAATGCTAGCGATTGAACCCAGGGCCTTGCTCATGCTATGCAAATACTCTAATGCTGAGCTAGACCCCTAAGCCCTCTACTTAAAATTTTATGTTTCTTAAAAATCTAAGCATTAAAAAAATTTTTTTTGTTGTTGATTTTTACTTACTTATTTGACAGTGACAGAGAGGGAGAGGGACAGAGAGTAGGAGAATGGGCACTCCAGGGCTTCCAGCCACTGCAAATGAACTCCAGATGTGTGTGCCCCCTTGTGCATCTGTCTAACGTGGATCTAGGGAATTGAGCCTTGCACTGCGGTCCTTAGGCTTCACCGGCAAGTGCTTAACCACTAAGCCATCTCTCCAGCCCTGTTTTTAATTTTGATAGCGTCCATAATTGTAAGACAACCATAATTCCTTGCCTCACTTACCACTTCACATATCCCCTCCTACTCTCAATTAGTCTCTCTTTTATTATGATGTCATTATCTTTTCCTCTTATTATGAGGATCTTGTGTAGGTAGTACCAGGCACTACAAGGTCATGGTTATCCAAGCCATTTTATGTATGAAGATTGAATTGTAAGCAGTCCTACCCTTCCTTTGGCCCTTACATTCTTTCCACTACCTCTTCCACAGTGGACCCTGAGCCTTGGTAGGTGTGATAGAGCTGTCTCAATGCTGAGCACTGTCATTTCTTCTCAGCACTTTGGTGCCTTTTGAGTCATCCTAGTGGTCACAGCCATCTGAAAAGAGAAGCTTCTCTAACCAAAAATGAGAGTAGCATTAACATATGGGTATGAATGTTAAGAAAACTGATTATAGGGCAGTGTGGTGGGCATAATGTATGCATTTAGCCAGACAGCAGCAAGTGTTAACTCCCCTAGGGCTCATAACCTCCCTCGCCATAGGTTTTTGACAAGGTTTTCAGTACCAGGCATGTATTCCCTTCTGTGGAGCAATTAAAGAGCAATTGGTTTCCCCCATAGCAGACATGCCACACTTGCACCTGTTGGCTCATTTGGCCTGGCTGGCCAAACTTAAGTCTTGCAATGTTTACTGTTGTTTATCACCACTGATGACTTCTTTCTCCCATGGAGCTGCCTGCAACACTTTCTCCAGTTTCCTGTCAGCTGGGCCACAGGGAAGAGGTTTTTAGTTCAGCTCCAGCTTGACTTCTCAATGGCCTTGTAGCCCATGCATGTGGAATCTTCACCAACAGTGTCTTGCCATCTATTTCTGGTGGGAAACCAAGAGCCTTGGCAATGGCCTGTAGTGTTTTGGGGGCATCAGGGACCTCCCTGGCCAACAACTCACTGGAAGGTATTCCATCCCTAGCACTGAAATTTTTCTAGTAACAATCTATGGCTTGTGGGTGTGTCAATATCCAAAAAGTAGGTTTCCATATGGTTTATTCATAACATCTTGGATTTTGATTAACCCTCTTCCCACCCTGCCTTTACTTAATCCCTTCCCCTGACTTCATTTAGGCCATTGCACTCCTTGTAATCTGTTCATCTACTTAACATATTATGTAATACCCTCTCCTTAAGTAAAATTTTTGTTTGATACAGATGATGTCTACCGTAGAAAAGCCTCAGAAAGACAGTATCAGAGAATGTTGGAAGATGCAACAGAGATTGAACTTCAACAGTCAATAAAGTGAATATGAATTTTCACTATTGGTTTGTTGTTTTTTTTTTCCTGAGACAGGGTCTCACTCTGTAGTCTAGGCTGGCCTCGAACCCACAGCAATCCTTCCTTTGGCCTCCCTCAGCTCCTTACACTCTTTAGAGCTCTTATTTTTGCTGGTTCTTTAGCAACTGCCTTTTAGGCCAAGAACTGCTTTGACAAAGAATTTTCATAGTTTTACAGTCTGCTTGAATACATCTTGTCAGTGTTATACTTGGGATAAACTTGTATCTTTCTAAAACACTCAGCCAGTAAGTCTAGTCCCATGAAATAGTTCTTAAGCAATTCAAAGATCAACCAAGACATTTTGCAATGCAGTCTGAATTGTGAAACAAAAGTTTTTATACAATAAATGATAGGTTTTCTTTTTCTGTTTTTTTTTTTTTTTATGGCATGAAAGATCTCTTTTGCAAGATCATCTCAACTAGGATAACTATGTAGGTAACAGTTCTGCCCCTACCAACTTGTAAACTTTCTGTTAGGATAGTGGGAATTCCTTATTGACCAGGATTCAAACCTTTATGAAAATGTTTCTCTGTGCATCTGGTAAAGACAAAGACATCTGCATCTCCATGAGAAAGTTAACCTACAGAGCAAACATTTAACTTAAGACAGTCAGAGGTACAGTTTACTGAGGGAGATAAAGCAGTCTGACCCAGTGTTATGTTTGGGTCACTGGTAGAAAAAGGAAAGGTACCCACATACTTGGGTAACCACACTGCAGGAAATTACATTCTAAAGGTTAAGTTTCCCCCTCCTTGAGGTAGGGTATCACCCTAGTCCAGGCTGACCTGGGATTCACTATGTATTCCCAGGCTGGCCCTGCACTCATAGTGATCCTCTTACCTCTGCCTTCTGAGTGCTGAGATTAAAGGTGTGCGCCACCATACCCTGCTAATAAAGGGTAAGTTTTTTTTTTTTTTTGTTTTGTTTGGTTTTTCAAGGTAGGATCTCACTCTAGCTCAGGCTGACCTGGAATTCATTATGGAGTCTCAGGGTGGCCTCGAACTCATGGCAATCCTTCCTCTGCCAACCAAGTGCTGGGATTAAAGGTGTACGCCACCATGCCCTGCCGGGAATAAAGGCTGAGTTTTAAAGTAATTTCTAACTATCAATGAAGAAATAGGCAAACTGATGCTTAAGGCCATAGGGTATTCTCAAGTTGATCTTGCCATAAGTATGTCTCCTAGCTGGGCCTGGTAGTGCAAGTCTGTAATCCCAGTACTGGTGAAGTGAGTCAAGAGGATCAGGTGCTCAAGGCCAGCATGGGCTACTTGAGAACCTGTTTTGAAAGCCAAACCAAACTAAATGTCTCTTACTTTTTTTTGGGGGGGGGGTTCAAGGTAGGGTCTCACTCTAGACCAGGCTGACCTGGAATTCACTGTATAGTCTCAGGGTGGCCTCAAACTCATGGCGATTCTCACACCTTGGTCTCCCAAGTGCTGGGAATAAAGTAATGAGCCACCATGCCTGGCCTCTTTCCCCATCTGCATTAGGACCAAAGAGCCATAATTGGGCTGGAGAGATGATTAAGGCACTTGCCTATGAAGCCTAAGGACCCAGGTTTGATTCCCTAGTAACCACATAAAGCCAGATGCACAAGGTGGCACATGCTTCTGGAGTTTGTTTGCAGTGGCTAGAGGCCCTGGCATGCCCATTCTCTTATCTATCTGCTTCTCTCTTTATCTCCTCCCTCAAACAGACCAAACAAACAAAAAGAGCCATGATTGGTCAGATCTCATCAAATCACCCCTTACAGCAAGCTCAGCTCCCTGTTGGGAGGTGGTTTGGGTGTGTGAAGACAATCACCAGTACCACCAGGGAGGGGGTTGTACTGCATCATAATCTGCCCCGCTGTGTCAGGTAGAGCTGTGGTCCTAATCTTAGAGATACTTCAATGATTTGACTGCTGCCTAAGAAACAAGTCTGATTTTCAACTATAGGGATACATTCTGGTTCTTCCTCACTTCCAGTTTTAGAATATGCTACACACCTTTAATAGAGAGTAACACTAAATATCCATAGAACCATTAGTCAGCTTGTGTTGGCCATGTGTCCTTCCTTGGGCCATCCCTGCTTCCTAAGTGGATCACCCTTTCTCTAGGGATTTCTTCATTTCTCTCTGTTTTATTAAATAACAAACTTGCAAATGGAAAGATAACATCTTGAATGGTTTGGAAGCTATGAGTAAGAACTCTAACCAAAGTGCAAATTTTTACCTACCTCAAGGGTTGTTTTGGCTGGGAAGATGGTTCAGAGATTAATTAAAGTTGCTTGCCACAAAAACCCTTGAATATCTAAAACAATTGTGAGCAACAAAAATAAGGCTGATTTAAACCTATATTACAGAGCCATAGTAACAAAGACAGCATGGTACTGGCACAAAAACAGACATTAGATCAGTGAAACAGAATAGAGGACCCAGATGTAAGTCCGGGTAGCTATAGCCACCTGATCTTCGACAAAACTGCCAAAAACACTCACTGGAGAAAAGACAGCCTCATCAGCAAATGGTGCTGGTAAAACTGGATATGTATCTGTAGAAGGATGAAACTAGATCCTTCTCTCTCTCTCCAAGCACAAGAATTAAGTCCAAATGGATCAAAGACCTTAATATCAGATCTGAAACTGCTAGAGGAAAAAGTAGGAAAAACCCTACAACATACTGATACTGGCAAAAACTTTCTGACTATAACTCCAAATGGCTCAGAAAATAAAACCAAAGTTCAACTGCTGGGACCTCATGAAATAACAAAGCTTTTGTACAGCAAAGAACACCGAATAGAGCAAAGGCAACCTACAGAATGGGAGAAAATCTTTGCCAGCTATACATCTGATAGAGGGTTAATATCTAGGATATACAAAGAACTTTAAATAATAAGAAATCAACCCAATTAAAAAATGGACTATGATGGGCTGGAGAGATGGTTTAGCGGTTAAGCGCTTACCTGTGACGCCTAAGGACTCCGGTTCGAGGCTTGATTCTCCAGGACCCATGTTAGCCAGATGCACAAGGGGGCGCATGCGTCTGGAGTTCGTTTGCAGTGGCTGGAGGCCCTGGCGCGCCCATTCTCTCTCTCTCTCTGCCTCTCTCTCTCTCTCTCTGTCACTTTCAATAAGTAAATTTAAAAAAAATGGACTATGAAACTAAATAGAGAGTTCTCAAAAGAAATACAGATGGCATATAAACATCTAAAAAAAGTTCTACATCCCTAGTCATCAGGGAAATGCAGATTAAAACTACACTGAGATTCCATCTCACTCCTGTCAGATTGGCTACCATCATGAAAACAAATGACCATAAATGCTGGCGAGGATGTGGAAAAAGAGGAACCCTTCTACACTGTTGGTGGGAATGCAATCTGGTCCAGCCACTGTGGAAATCAGTGCTGAGGTTCCTGAGACAGCTAAAAATAGATCTACCATATGACCCAGCTATAGCACTCCTAGGCATATATCCTAAGGACTCGTGTCACTACCTTAGAGATACTTGCTCAACCATGTTTATTGCTGCTCTATTCACAATAGCTAGGAAATGGAACCAGCTTAGATGTCCCTCAACTGATGAGTGGATAATGGAGATGTGGCACATTTACACAATGGAGTTCTACTCAACAGTAAAGAAAAATAAAGTTATGAAATTTGCAGGAAAGTGGATGGATCTGGAAAGTAGTATACTCAGTGAGGTAACCCAGGCCCAGAAAGCCAAACCTCACATGTTCTCTCTCATATGTGGATCCTAGCTACAATGATTGGACTTCTATGTGAGTTGGAATAAAACTCAGTAGCGGAGGCCAGTAAGCTAGAAAGGAGATATAAAGGGAATAGAAGGGGGGGGGGGGACTTATAGGAAGGCATATATATACATAAAACAGATTAATGGGGGTGAAAAGGCCTGATTTGAGGTCAGGGAAAGAGATTGAGTAAAGGATAGGTGGAGGGAGGGCTAATCAAAATCTAAGAGGATATTCACTACCTACACAAGACCATCATAAGAGGAGGAAAAGATCATGACATCAAAATAGACTGATTGAGATGGGGAAGGGATATGATGGAGAATGGAATTTCAAAGGGGAAAGGGGGGAGGGAGGATATTACCATGGGATATTTTTTATAATCATGGAAAATGTAATAGAAATTGAGAAAAAAAATCTAAGAGGAAATAAATAAGTCACATGGAAACCTACTTTTTTGGACAGTGAAACACTCAGAAGCCATAGATTGTTACTAGAAATTTTTCAGTGCCAGGAATGGGATAGCTTCCAGTGAGTTGTTGGCCAGGGAGGTTCCTGATACTCCCAAAACATTTCAGGCCATTACTGAGGCCCTTGGTTTCCCACCAGGTGAGGCCCTTGGTTCCCACCAGGAATAGATGGTAAGACCGACCCTATTGCTGAAGACTCCACATACTTAGGCTGCAAGGCCACTGAAAAATCCTGCTGGAGTGAGCTGAAAACCTCCTCCCTGTAGACCAGCTGACAGAAAGCTGGAAAAGCTATGCTGCATAGTTCAATGGGAGAGAGAGAAATCACCAGTGGAGATACTCAATAGTGGACACTGCAAGCCTTGTATTTGGCCAGCCAGGCCAAATGAGCCAAGGGGTGCAATAGTGGCATGTCTGTTATGGGAGAAACCAACTGCCCTCTAATTGGACTAGAGGCCCACTCCATGGGAGGGAATACATCCTTGATAGTGAAAACTTACAACAGGGGTATTCATGAGCCTTAGGGGTGTAATGTCTGCTGGTGTCTGGCTAAATGTATATACTATGCTCACCAAACTGCTCAGTAAGCACTTCTCTTAATGTTCATTCCCATATATTAATGCTACTCTTGCTTTTGGTTAGATAAGCTTCTCTTTTTAGATGGCAGTGACTTTGGGATGACTCAGGAGGCACTGTGGTGCTGAGAAGAAGTGACAGAGGAGTGCTTAGCACTGAAATATCTTTATCACACCTTCCAAGGCTCAGGGTCCATTGTAGAAGAGGTGGTGGAAAGAATGTAAGAGCCAAAGGAAGGGTAAAGACTCCTTACAAGGCACTCTTTCAGACACAAATGGCCTGGATATCCATGACTTTGCAGTGCCTGGCACTACCTACACAAGACCATCATAATAGGAGGAAAAGATCATGACATCAAAATAAGAGAGAGACTGATTGAGAGGGGGAGGGGATATGATGGAGAGTGGAGTTTCAAAGGGGAAAGTGGGAGGAATTACCATGGGATATTGTTTACAATTATGGAAGCTGTCAATTAAAAAAAAAAGTGCTTTCTTGCAAAGCTTTCTGGCCTGGGTTCAATTCCCAAGCTACTCATGTTAGAAACTGGACAGAAAATGACACAAGCATCTGTTGTTGGTTTCCAGTAAGAGGTTCTGGTGTGCATGTGGGCATACATATGCAAATAAAGACATATTTTAAAACACGGCTTTAAAGTTGTTTGTAGCTGGGTGTGGTGGTGCACGCCTTTAATCCCAGCACTCGGGAGGCAGAGGTAGGAGGATCAGAGTTCGAGGCCACCCTGGACTACATAGTGAATTACAGGTCAGCCTGAGCTAGAGTGAGACCCTACCTTGAAAAGCCAAACGATAACAACAAAAAGTGTATATATACACACACAATAATAATAATAATAAAACAAAAAGTTGTTTGTTGCCGGGCATGGTGGCGCATGCTTTTAATCCCAGCCCTCGGGAGGCAGAGGTGAGAGGATCACTGAGAGTTTGAGGCCACCCTGAATCAGTGAGATCCTATCTTGATAACAAAAAAGTTGTTTCTGGACTGGAGAGATGGCTTAGCAGTTTAGGCCCTTGCCTGCAAAGCCTAAGGACCTAGGTTCGATTCTCCAGGTCCCATGTTAGCCAGATGCACACGGTGGTTGCATGTGTCTGGAGTTTGTTTGCAGTGGCTAGAGGCCCTGGTGTGTCCATTTTTTCTCTCTGTCTCTAATAAATAAATAAATAAAAATAAATTTTAAAAAAGTTGTTTCTTTTTCTTTTTGCAGTGCTGCAGTTGAACCTAGGGCCTTTAGCACAGTGGACAAACACTACCTCCAAGTTTCCTGTTTCCCTCTTATGGAAAACCCCAAAGTGATAGCCCTCTCATTAAGGAATATGATTCAAGTAATGAGAGACTGGAACTATTAAAGGGAAATTAAAATGCTTAATAAATCACATATGCACATAGTGTCCCTTAGTAGTAATTACAAATCTAAAAATTAAGAGTACTTTTTCTAGTGTGAGGATTTTTTTTTAATCAGTATTGGGGAATGCACCTAAGGGACCTCACACATACTACTGAGATATATCCTTAGTATTTTTACTTTTTAGACAGGATCTCACTAAGTTTACTGTTGAACTTAGGTTCGTATTGCTGGCAGAAATCACCCGACCAAGAGCAACCTTGTGGGAAAAAAAAGGTTTATTTTGGCTTACAGACTCGAGGGGAAGCTCTGTGATGGCAGGGGAAAAGCGATGGCATGAGCAGAGGGTGGACATCACCTCCTGGCCAACATCAGGTGGATAATAGCAACAGGAGTGTGTATCAAACACTGGCAAGGGGACACTGGCTATAATACCCATAAGCCCGCCCTCAACAATACACTGCCTCCAGGAGGTAAGTTAATTCTCAAATCTCCATGAGCTGGGAACCTCGCATCAGAACACCTAAGTTTATGGAGGACACCTGAATCAAACCAGCAGTTACCCAGGCTAGACTTGAACTTGTGATCCTTTTGCCTTGGCCACCCAATTAGCTGGTCACAGGTGTGAACCATCAGGCCCTGATTAAAGCTTAACATTTACTGTTAGAAATCTATCTTCACTCTGGTACTGGGGGGTGGGAGGACTTGGAAGCTTTACTTGATTATGTAGATCAATGGGGACAGTACTCAGGTTGGTTACACAGCAAGTAATAATGTGGGTCATTTTTATCTAATAATTCTACTTTGTAATCTAATTCCTTAATATTTGAACTTTAGTGTGTATGGTATATCCAAGTGTACACACGTACAGAAGTCAGAGGATATCAGATGTTCTATCACTCATCTGTGTATTTCCTTGACACACAGTCTCTTGCTGAATTCAGAACTGCCGTTTTTTTTTTTTTGTTTTTTTTTTTTTTGAGTTAAGAGTTTGAATTAAGAGTCCAGTGAGCCTCAGTGATTTTGGTCTCCACTTCCCACAGCCTGGACTTATGGACACACATAGCTATGTCCAGCTATTTACAGGAATGTTGGGTAATCAAACTCAAGCCCTCATGTTTGCATGGAAAGTGCTCTTACCATCTTAAGCAATCTCTAGCTAGACAGTGTTTGAATTTTTTTTACAGTGAATTATCTCAAGAAAAATGTACTCTCTTTTTTAATTAAAAAAAAAACTTTTTTTTTATTTTTTTTTATTTATTTGAGAGCGACAAAGGGGGGTGTGTGTGTGCCAGGACCTCCAGCCATTGCAAACAAACTCCAGACATGTGCACCCCTTGTGCATCTGGCTAATGTGGGTCCTGGGGAATCGAGCCTCGAACTGGGGTCCTTAGGCTTCACAGGCAAGCGCTTAACCGCTAAGCCATCTCTCCAGCCTGAAAAATGTACTCTTTTTTTTTTTTTTTTTTGGTTTTTCAAGGTAGGGTCTCACTCTAGCCCAGGCTGACCTGGAATTTACTCTGTATTCTCAGGGTGGCCTCAAACTCACGGCGATCCTCCTACCCCTGCCTCCCGAGTGCTGGGATTAAAGGCGTGCGCCACCATGCCCGGCTCAGAAAAATGTACTCTTGAGCATGGTGTTTTCCAAAGGTTTACCACATTTATACATAACCTTCCCTGTGCCCTCAATAGTTTGCTTTTCAATTTTAACTTAAACCTGTTCAATTTCTGTACATACTGCCCATCCTGAGGATGTGTTAGGAATTCCCTGACTGCCAGCCTGAGAGGTTTGGGATACTCTGGCTACAGTTTGACATTTGGCTTCCACTGTAACACTGCCTAAGTCCCCAAAAGCAGGGGTCTGTGCACTGACTTCTGACCAGGGAGGCTTTCTCACACTGGCAGCTCTATTCTCATTAGCAGGAATCAGGGCTTGCAGGAGTCTCCCCCCCACCGCCACTCTGCTCAAAACTAACATTTGATATAGCTTTAATAGAACCACCAAACCTGGTTAATCCAAATCACTTTGCAAACTCTTTTTATTTGGATTAAAAAGCTTTTGATGAACAAACATATAATACATACACATTATAAGACTAACACTTAAACCTCAGATGATGATATAACAGAAATTAGAATAAATCAAGTTTTAATCAGATCCGGAAATGCTTAAACTAAAAGTCATCAAAACCAATTTGGGAATTTTATACAAGCAAACATTCCCCTCCTCCTCAATTCTTCAGAGAAAAGGGAAGGCAGGTTAAACAAAACCACCTTTTCAATTAGTTGGCTGACAACTCTTTTAAAACTATAGGTCTCCCCCCATATAAACAAAATTCTCCACAAGAACTTACAATTTGAAAATATTTAGCTCATATTTTCTAAGCCACAGTTCCTGAAAGTTGTGGGGAAAAAAGTATATAGTGTTTTTTTTTTTTTTGTATTTTTTTTTAACTCAGGACTTTATTTTAAGATGGCTGATCTCAAATCTTATATCCTAAATATTAACTGATAGTCCTAAGTTAGTATATAGAAAAGCATGATTCTAAAATAAATAGTATCTTAAAACAAAACAAAACAAAACAATTAGGGCCTGCTTAGTGGCACCCTGTGCTGGCTCTGCACTGCCTTAGGGAGCCCCTGGCTAATGCTGGTCCTACAGCACTGGGATGGTGGGAGCCTAGGAGCGCTCTGGATTCTAGTGCCCTGTGGCTAATGGCGAGGAGTGTTTAGAGGCTCCCCAAGGAAATTTCATCCAGACCTTACAAAGGGAAATAAAAATGAATGCATGAAATAAATAAATAATTTAACCAAAATTAAGTTTCAGGTTCTTTGGTGTAATTCAAAGATGTATAGGAAGAAAAGAATCTGATTGTAGCGTACAATCCATGATGAGTCAACAGTCCAAATAACCAACTGAAGATTTAGCTGATTAGTTTAACAAAAAAAGTAGTGACATATTACTGTAGGACATTTTTGAAATTTAAAGTTACTTAAAATACTTCTTAATGCAGATTGAGATCCAGTGGTTGACTAATGGCAATTAACTTACAAAGGCCTCCTGTATTTAAAGTATCTAGAGACAAGAGATTTCTTTCCATATTATACTTGTTTGCTCTCATGATTTATTAAGTATGGCAATTAAATGTGGGTACTGATTCATGACAAATCAAAAGGAAAAAAAGCATCATTTGAGAGTCACTCAACAAAAAGTAGAAGTTCCACTGCAGTCATCTCAGGTTCCAATCAGACCAGTGAAACACCAGGCCTGGTTTCCTCCTATCTGAGCACCATATGCTGCCTCCAGATGTTTATTCTAGGGCCACAGCAGAAAGACAGGATCATCAAACCCTAAAGTTTTGGATCTGTAATCTTTTTTATGGACATTTTCTTAAATTATGATTCCCTTCTGTGATCCCAAAGCACAAGCTAAATTCAAAGGCATTTTAAAATGTATTATTCAGCCGGGCGTGGTGGCGCACGCCTTTAATCCCAGCACTTGGGAGGCAGAGGTAAGAGGATTGCCATGAGTTCGAGGCCACCCTGAGACGACATAGTGAATTCCAGGTCAGCCTGAACTAGAGTGAGACCCTACCTCGAAAAACCAAAAAACAAACAAAGAAAAAAAAAAAAAAAAAAAAAAAAAAAAAAAAAAAATGTATTATTCCTGGTTGAGAATTACAACCCTGAAACTTAGGGGAAAGTTCCACCAATGATAACAAGGAAATAAAGAATATAAAACATTTGCATATGTAGGCAATCTGCCCTTTCAGAATTATGCACAAGATGCAGCTCATCCATCTACACACTTCCTTTCTCAGGCTAGGTGTTAATGCTTAAAATAAACCACCGCCATGCATATCTCAATACATTTAAGATGAACGTCAGCATTTTTCAGTGTAACAGATTTATAATTCCAAATCACATAACTTGTCTAGGCATAAAGTGATTAAGTTATAAACAGATCAATCATACCCTTAAACTTACCTGCCAAGGCTAAATACAACTCAGGGCTGAGCAGTTCTGCAAAGACCACTGACAGCACAGATGTCTAAGCAGTCAGCCAGAAGGTGCACTAGCTGCGGGTGGACACAGCACTCATTTCAGGTTTCTGCAGTGAGCTTCTGAGCTAACAGTCAGTGTATCACATCTAATCTAAACCAATCTTTCAAAGAAACCACTTCACTTTACCTGTAGGGAACAGCTTTTTCGGCAAGTGGCTTAAGGTATTCAGGCACATGAAACACGCATACATACATTCCTCTCTCTAGGATGTAAACTAGGATCAACTTCACATTGTCAACTTAAAACTATCTGTAAACCTTTCCCCCACCCCCTCATTTGTCTGTTCTTTTATATAACAAAACAAAACAAAGCAAAAAAAGCCCAGACAGAAGAAAAAAACAAAATCCCACGCCAAGACAAAACCTTTGGTGGTTTAAGTCCCATGGCAACAAGTAAAAGATAAAACCAATCTACATACACACCCAATTATGGAACTGGCTTTAAATGAAGGAAGCATATGCAAAAAAAAAAACTGTATTTGAGAAAGTCAACTTAATAACAAAACCAAATTGAAATAGAGTATTAAAAGTGTCCTTATAAAAATGTGATGTACAGTAAAATGCAATAAAATTATCCTTTGTTCCCCTCCCCCGCCCCCAGTAACTAAAATGGCTACTGTTCCACAATCCTTTATGCTTCTATAAAAGAAACGCAATGATGTGACTAGACATTTTCCAGGTTGTATGCTTGTCGAATGTTGAGAGTATCTCGAAGCATCAAATCCCGCAGGCGCCAGAGGGCATCGGCCATGGTGGTATGGGCCCCTTTACTTTTGAGCCAGTGAGAGGGTAGGCGGCTCTCCTGTTCTTTTGACAAATGGACGTCCCGTCTGCGAGCTATTGGGAGTATAGGCAGAGAAGTAGATATTGTAAACTTTAAATTTTTATTTTTCGGAGGTAAGGTCTCACTCTAGCCCAGGCTGGTCTTGAACTCACAGTGATCCTCCTACTTCTACCTACCGAGTGCTGGGATTAAAGGCATGCACCACCATGCCTGGCCATAAATGCAATTTTAAGGTACAAAATGTCCCACAGTTTTAAGGGCTGGTAGTTTACTAAGACATAAAATTAGTTAAAATTATGAATTTTAAGTATAGAATTTATCCAAGTAAATTTCTTTTTTTAAAATTTTTATTTATTTGAGAGGGAAAGAGGCAGAGAGAGAGAGAGTGAGTACAGATGCGTCAGGGCTTCCAGCCACTGCAAATGAACTCCAGATGCATGCACCCCCTTGTTCATCTGGCTTACGTGGGTACTGGGGAATCGAACCGAGGTCCTTTGGCCTTGCAGGCAAGTGCCTTAACCACTAAACCATCTCTCCAGCACCCCAAGTAAATTTCTTATTTCATTAGGCACTAAGAAAATCTGACCATTAATATTTAATTTTAGGCACTTGATAATTAATACTTATTTCAGTGTTACTAAAAAGGCAAATGTGTAAACAAAGCAAAAACATAACTTTTTTCTCCTTAAAATGCTTATTTGTGCATGTGTGTGTGTATGGGCACAGCAAGGTGTCTTGCCATTTGAAATAAACACCAGATGCTTACAACACTTTTTGCATCCAGCTTACAATGGATGGCTTAGGAATTGAACCTGGGCCCTCAGGCTTTGAAGCAAGTGCCTTTGAACTGCTGAGCCATCTTCCCAGCCCCCATACTTTCTACATTTTTTAAACATTTATTTATTTGAGAGAGAGAGAGAGAAAGAGAATGGGCACGCCAGGGCCTCCAACCACTGCAATCTATCTCCAGATGCCTGGGCCCCCTTGTGCATCTGGCTTACGTGGGTCCTGGAGAGTCGAACAGGGATCCTTTGGCTTTGCAGGCAAATGCCTTAACTGCTAAGCCATCTCTCCAGCCCACTTTCTAAATTTTTAAAAATTTATTTTTTGTTTATTTTTTAAGTATTTGAGAGAGAATGTGTGTGTTGGGCGGGGGGTGGTGGTGGTGGTGTGCACACACACACACACACCAGGGTCACTAGCCACTGCAAACAAACTCCAGATACATGTGCCACCGTGTGCATCTGGCTTTATGTGGGCACTGGTGAATGGAACCCAGGTCCTTAAGCTTTTCAGGCAAGCACCTTAACCATTGAGCAATCTCTTCTTTCTACTTTTAATATTTTATTTATATTTATTTACTTGACAGAGAGAAAGAGAGGGAGGGAAAATGGGCACCAGGGCTCCAGATGCGTGTGCCCCCTTGTGCATCTAGCTTACATGGGTCCTTTGGATTTGCACACAAATGCCTTAACTGCTAAGCCATCCCTCCAGCCCCCCTTTCTACTTTTAAAAGAGATAAAATTATCAAATTTGGTTTAGAAATGATAAGAGCTGGGGGTGGTGGGACAACACTTGTAATCCCAGTGCTTGGGAGGCTGAGTCAGGAGAATGGCAAATTCCAGGTCAGCTTTAACTATTATATAGTAAAACTGTCTCAAAACACCAAAAACATACAAAGAAAAAAATTGAAAGTAGAAGCTTCCATATTCCAGAAACTAGGTGAGTTACTTCAGTAAGATACAGTGTTACAGTGAAATACACCTTGCATGAGGGTAAGGATAGTACCAATATGTGCTGTTTACATACTCAGTATGTCCATAACTTAAAAAAAAAAAGCTTTGCAAATTCCTCTTCTTGTTAATAAAAATTTTGACATCTACACTAATGCTCAAACATCTGAAAAACCATTTAAGAAAAATTGGAAAATATCTGAAAACATGGTAGTAATAACTATGACAAAACGAAGCTTTCAAACTTGGCTAAAAAATGCTACTTGAAAATTAGCTAAAAAAAAAAAAAACTGGTATAAGAAAAAGGGATGGGGAGATGGTTCAGTGGTTGGAGGTGCTTGCTTGCAGAGCCTGATGGTCTGGGTTTGATTCCCCAGTGCCCGTGCAGAGCCAGACACATGGGGTGGCCCATGCATCTGGAATTTGTTTGCAGTGGCATGAGGCCCTGGTGCACCCATTCTCTCTCTCTAATAAATATTTAAAAAGAAAGAAAAGAAAAGGGATGTCTGTTGTACAAGGGCCAACAGTAGTGAGAGGACTGGGAGGAAGCATGTATTTTACAAAGGGTTATTTAGGAGGCTCTCCTTACCTGCTAGGGTTTGGTCCCACTTGCTAATGCTGTTGGACTCAGCACTGAGTCCTTCAATGTATTTCAGGTAGGCCTCTGAGTGGAGAAGCCGCTGGGTCTTCGGTGGTGGAGCCACAAACATAGGCGTTGTTGGCTGTTGTATGACAGGAGGGCCAGGTGGATGAGGGCCAGGATACGGAGGTGGTGCCTGCTGCCCTGGAGGTCCCAAAACTCCCACCTGAAAGAATGGATCACTTAGTGAGGCAAAAAGATACACTGTCCATGTTCTGAGAAGGCAGATGAATAGAATTCCGTTGATCCTAGGAAAATGAAAGCAGGAAGCTCACCTGTTGTCCATATGGACTTCCACCTGGTGCTGGAGTCCCTACCATAGGAGCCACACCTTGGTTCATCACACCTATAATTCAGAATGCAATGGCACAATTAGAGGCTCTGAGCTGAGCTGACAGAAAAACAGTCTGACAAGAGATGATACCACTTATAATGCTAACCTATGCACTTTTGCTCTTGAATGTGGGTAAGAACCCCTAAGTATCTCAAATAGGACTCAGTTGGAAAAATGTGCATTCTTCTGTGTCTATGTACTTAAAACAATGCTAGTACAACCTGTCAACTGTACATCAATTACTCATGTCTTAGCATGATGTGAACACTGAGTAAATTCCATTATCTCTCTGGCCAAGCTTTAGTTAAGTCTATACTTGTTCCCAAACTACTTTTCTTCTGACCAAGTGTCCTGTAGTTGGAGCCCATATTGAACTTCAGCAGGAATGGCATGGGGATCAGGCTCAGCAGTGAGCAATATGCAGACACACAAGAGAAGAGGCTGAGGAGGTGTAGCTAATTGAACTTTGTAGAGTCTGGAGGCATTGCCTCACTATCCCCTTTGCAGGACACAAGCGGGGCTCTATCTGAAGGCACTACTGTTGGCAGAGAGTGGACACTTAGGTGGATGATGTGGAAGTGGAGTAGCTTTGCAGTTATACCTTTGGATGCTAAATGACAAAGCAACAGAGAAAGATCTCCTGGTCTTACTATCTCTAGTAAGAACTGAGTAAACTTTCCTTGTAAAGGTTCATGAGCAATTGTCTCACTGGCATTTGTTAATAAAAATGAGATGTACTAAATTTAGCCTGAGACAACTGAAAAAAAAAATCTCAGGGCCATCTATTTGCTATTCTAATAAAACAGAAATAGGCAAGTGACTCAGTTTACTAAAAAAACTAACAAACCACCAACCAAAACTGGGCAAAACTGTTCTTTAAAGCTTAAGTCGTGTTGGAACTAGCTTCCTAGTCTAACTGTTCCTCTGATTCAAAGTACTGAAATGGCTGGAGAGGTTTGATTCCCCAGTACCCATATAAAGCCAGATGCACAAAGTGGCACATGCATCTGGAATTAGTTTGCAGTAGCAGGAGGCCGGCCCCGGCATGCCCAGACTCAATCTCTGCCCTCCTCTCTCAAATAAATCAATACAGATAAAATATTTTTTTAAAAATGCTGATATTCTGCTGGCTGAGATAGCACACCCCTGTAATCCAGTACTTGGAAGGCTGGGGTAGGAGGGCTGCTACAAGTTTGAGGCCAGTCTGGGCTACAGACTGTCTAATACAAAAACAAACAGCCTCTGATATTCTGACAAGCAGAATCAATTTATTCTAACGTCTAAGGTTTAATGTTCTTAAGTGTCACTTCTAAGAAGCATCCTTTTTTTTTTTTTTTTTTTTTGATTTTTCGAGATAGGGTCTCACTCTGGTCCAGGCTGACCTGGAATTAACTCTGTCATCTCAGGGTGGCCTTGAACTCATGGCGATCCTCCTACCTCTGCCTCCCAAGTGCTGGGATTAAAGGCGTGCGCCACCACGCCCGGCTTCCTTTTTTTTTTTTGAGGTAGGGTCTCACTCCAGCCCAGGCTGACCTCGAATTCACTATGGAGTCTCAGATTGGCCTCAAACTCACGGTGGTCCTCCTACCTCCGCCTCCCGAGTGCTGGGATTAAAGGTGAGTGCCACCACACCTGGCGAAGTATCCCCTCTTATTACAGAAAAATAAATAAATAAATAAAAATAAAAAGGTAAAAACAAGTTGGTAAAGTTAGAATTTTTATATCCCAAGTATGGCCATATTCCACAGCAGAGTCCTGATGGCAGCATAAAGAGGTGGCAGGTAGGCTGCTGCTTCAGAAACATGTGAGTGGCCCATGTTCCTTGCCCTCTCCAAGTCACTCACCCACATTATTTTCTACACATCCAGGGAACCCTAAACTATAACACTGCTTTGTGGGACAGCACAAACAAACTGGCAAACCTCTCCACTTCTTACTGACAAGTGCCATGCCAAGGCCAGCCAGTAAGAATGTGAGCAGAGGCAGCAGGAGTTCCCTGAATCCCTGGCTTGTCAAAAACCAGATCAGATGTGCATGTGCACACCAAGAATGCTTACATGTCTCCCTGACTAGAACGAGGTATGTTAAGGTTCTTCAAATACAATTCAGAACTTGAAGGTAGGGAGAGAATTCTGTCCCCATACCTACCAAAGACCAGCTGCTATGGGGGTACTGGCCTCCACAGGGCTCCCACTGAGTGCTACAGGTACTTAGGTATCCATCCCAACATGGTCTTACTGACTCAGAGATACTCTGCTAAGGTACATGGGCACAGAATTAGGGCTGAGTCCACCTGCTATACAGGAACTTCTGTTGCCACAGCATTTCACATAGGTCACCATCTTCAGAATGAAGTGCCCATTCCACAAACATTTCCTCCTCTGGACACATATGGAAAAAAATGCTTTGGTGGAGTTACAGCCATTCTCTAAGTGGTACTGAGAGAATATGGCTAGACAGTATGTGTGAAACACATGCAGATAATCCCTGCAACTGGGAGGCAGAGGCAAGAGGATCTTCAGCTCAGGCCAGCCTAGGCTGTTACAAAGTAAGACCCCGTCTCAAAAAGTGTGGAGGAACCAGGTCTATTCACCCTACACACTGCTGGGCTTAATCTCTAAAGCACTGTTTGAAACCATGTAGAACCCTATGCTCAGTAGGTCCAAAAGTGATGTAAGCAAACTTGACAGGTTTCATCTTAGGGACAGGCCTTAGTAAGGGGTGGGCATTTTAGTAATAGTCAGAATCCTATTCCAACTCATCTAAAAGTTACATTACTTCTAAATAGATTATAGTCAAAAGTAAGGTTGTTTTTATTTTTTGTGTATGACATCAATTATTATGGGAGCTCGTTATTTTTCTTTAAGTTTCCCTTCAGCTTTTAATTTATTCATTATAAAGTGAAACTAAATGTAGCTATTTCTAGATTTCATTTATGTATTTCGACATGAAAGAATTTCTGAAATTCTGTTGACAAATGTGTCTGTAGCTATCAGGGTGGGCTAGGCTGCCCTTTAAAACATTTTGTCACGCTTCTTAGGGGACTTGGATATACAAAAGTAACACTGCAAACTATCTCCATCCCTCCTTTTCTTCCAAAGAGAGATGGAATGAAGGATTCCTGGAGAGTTTCACATATGCGTAGCTGTGATTTCCTTAGAAGGGCTATTGAAGAGGAGGATGAAGTAGGGACTTTATACTGAAGATCCTCTGATAATGCACTAGGGGACAAAAAAGTCATTCACTCATGAGACAGTGTGGCCTTCTAGGCTGCCTGGCTTTGCAGCATGTCTTACTACTTGGGTTACTATGGAGCATGCTGTGCTCCAGGGTCTCCTGAGCCTGGCCTCTGCCAGCCACCCTGTGCTTCTGCCAGGGAGCAGGTACACAAGAGCACAGGCACCAGGCTACCGCTTAACACACGGAACAGGCCCTACTGCTGTGAAGCTATGGCATTCTCAGTGAGAGGGGCCTGACCCCATGAGGCAGCAGGTGCTTGGAGGGACTGGCTGAGGGAGGGAAAAGAATACAAAGATGAGATTAATGAGTGAATGAGGATGAAGTTCTTACCCGGTGGTGGGATGCCCGGGAGGCCGGGCACACCTGGCGGAAGATGGTGGGGTGGAGGCCCCCCAGGGTGAAGTGGCTGCATGCTGCCCATGCTAACAAGGCCATCAACTGGGCCCTGCAAAGGTGGAAGGCCTGGCGGATAGCCACCCATCATGCCTTGAAGGACACAACAAATTTCAGACATGCATCATTAACATGCAACATGAGCTAAGTAATAACAACTCCCCACATGCACTCCCAATGAATAAAGCACCCTTAGTACTGCATGGTACAACAGCAATTAGTGCAATTATTTTGTTGCAATAATGAACAAAATAAAGTTACATATATGAAACTCAACATTTTTAGATGAATTAGTACTTAGTACATTATTGCTTGTCATCTCAATGGGATAAATATATTGCACATTTTCACTTAATAAAGAGGAGTTCTAGTAACAGCTTTCCAAGGTCAGGTCTATTGCAGGGTAGTCAACCTGAAATCCAAGTGAGCAGTACCTACCCCATTATTCCACTCTGCCTGCATTTATGTCTCTATCATGGGCACACAATGAGGGAAATCAGAATGGGGGGGGAATGATGTGTACAATCTGGATCACAAAGCATGGTTCTCCAGCTTGGGGCAAAAATTTTTCATGATTTCTGCAAGTAGTCCTCCCTTCTAACTCCACTGCTGCTGGTAATAATGGCTTGTATTAGGGTTTGAGCTGGGGAACAGTTTCTGGCAACCAATACAATGAATGCTGCTGCATCTTTAAACTTCAAACTATGTTAAAACAAAAGAAAAATCTACATCCTTCTAAAACCAAGGTCATTCAGAAGCCTACATACATACATTTCTTAAGGAAGAATGGCTGGAGAATCAGGCTCTGCTCACATGAGAAAATGTCAGGTGTCATCACTATCTCCAGGCTCACAAATATCCTTCAGATGACAGGGATGTTTTAACTGAGGTATAGATTTTCTATAAACAGAGTCTTTTCCCCCTTTACTTTCCAAGCACACCTTCATACTTGGAAAAGGGTGAAAATAAAAATTTCCTCATCTATCAAAAAAAAAACCCTGAAAACCACATAGTAATTAAAAAATAGTAAAATAATAACCTGACCTTTTCTTGGCACTTGTAAAGAGAATACATACTCCCCCCTGGAATGCTGTCACTTCTGAGTAGAGTTCACAAAGGGAACTGGTCAAGTGCCTAGCACTAAACATCATATTTATAAAATATGCTTCGAAGAAGGACTCTGAAAAACAGCAGAAAACTCCAGAATCTGAGAACTTTTACCCTTTTACTCTCCCTGACGAATTACTTGAGAGCTATTTCTTTGTACAAGTTTTGGTCTGTTAAGGCTGTGACACAGTGGAGACGCTGAGACTGATTCACCTTTCTCTGTTATATCTAAACTGATTGGAAAAACAATTATACTAACTAATTAAACAAATTTGAAAAACTTCTACATGTGAGATAAGATACATTCAATTTTTTAGATTCAGGATAAAAACTGCTTTATAGACACCATCGTCTGAAACATGAGGAGATCCAATGCTGCCAAACTGCCCCTTTAACATACCACCAGGTATAGCTTTTAGGGATAAGTAGGTAAGAAAGTCAAGAATGTTAAGGAGGCTTTGCTTTCAATTACAAAAGCCCATCTGAACGCAGCCTTCATGGGCTGTGAGTGGAGATTACAGTATTAAAAATTGAAAGACATGACACTTGTCTTCATTAAACTGTACTTTGGCATTTATTATCCCAGTCACATGTGTTCAAATGAGCTTTCAATGCTTGTAAGCAAAGCTGGTCTCAGACAGCAAGAAGGCTAAGGCTCAGGCCCTAAGCAATCTGTAAGCCCATGAAAAATCCTCTTAGCTGCAAAGTTCCCTCTATGGACCAAAGACTAGTTATTCACTCCCATGGCCGAGAAATGTGGGCAGCACTGTGAGTAACAGAGCAGGGCTTTCTAGAGGCCCACCCTCCTCACCACACAGCTATACAATGCTATTCCCCAACAGGAAGCTAAGATGCTGCAGCTGCTTTTTTTTTTTTTTTTTTTTTTAGGCTGTTCATATTCATTTTGTTATTATGACCCTGGGTTTTGTAGACAAAGGCATACTGCCACAATATAACACATCAAATAGAACAAAACAGGATGTCAATGAGGGAATTCTAACTTTCAAAGTCCCCATGTTCAAAACCTGATTTCTAAAAACCTCTGGAACCCCATTAACCAAAATGGGCCATGGAATAGAGCAGGCGATTATGAGATTGTTAGATCAACATCAGTTACACTAAAAGAACTGAAAGCCATGATTCAGATGTGCTTTGGCGAGTGCAACTGCTGAGTTCAGCGACAGTGCATTTGAGAACTTGCCATCACAAAAGTTAGGAGCAACAACGGAAAAAAGTTAACCTATGCACTTTTCTTTTAAAAGCAAAAATAAAAACAGCATCTCAACAAACCTGCCTTGAACAACACTGTCTTGGACTCCCTGCAAGAGAAGTCAGACTACTTGCTTAAGAAGAAACACAGGTGGTTTGTCCAGACCTCATCAGATGTGGAGAGACCACAGAGGAGGGGCCTGCAGGCTTCTCACTGGAGACATGTCAGACAAGATATTCACTTCAAGAATAGTCAGATTTGCTATGGCTACCAGAACCAGAGACAACACACACAAGCAAACCACATTCATCATTTTTTCTTTTCTTTTTGTTGAAAATGTGACTGGGATACTAACAGAAAATGCAGTTTAATGTAATTAAATAGAAAAGCATTACAGAGTGGGCACAATGAATTGAATAAGGACTCTTTTCCTACTTAGCAGTCATGCACATTGGTGACCAAGAAAGGATTTATAAATCATTGTCAAAAATCCTTTAAAATGGTCAGTCTTTTAGGATGGCTGCAGCAGAACAAGGCAAACTAAATACTGGCATGACACAGAAAATCAACACCACCTAAAGACTACTTTTGTCCTTTTTCTTGGGAATTCCTCTTGTACAGAATTCAGGGTCTACTGGTATTTTCTGCTGTAGTGCTCTCTCAAGAGCAGTCTGGGGTAAGAACATTGCCAGACCATGCCCACAGCATGCTCCCTACCAACTGTCAGGGTTGGGCCTGGGGCCCACTACTGGGGCAGGGAGGAAGCATTGCCTGTATGGGAAAGGCAATACAGGACAGTGTGGGTGATTTCAAACTTTGAATCTGTCATGAGAAAAGGCTACGGACTGTGGCCTACTCCTCTTGGAGAAAAAAAAAAATCAAGGAATTTCTTAAAGTGGAAAAAAATGGTCTTAGCTCCTGTTTTTACCTGCAACAGGTGTCAACTGCTGATTGAGCATCCCCATTGGTGTTGGTGGTGGCACCACCCCCATGAGAGCCCCCACAGGGGTGCCTGCTCGGGGAGAAGCACTCGGCTGCTGTTGCTGTGCTGCTCGCTCTCTCTCCTGCTGCTCAGCAACTTTAGCTGCCCGCTCTGTAAAGGCATTTCAGATTTTCAATTCTGTTTTTAACCCAGGAATTCAAAATACCATCCATTGCATTCAACAGGACTAGTAAAAACACAGGCAACAGTTCTGTCTCAATGGAAGAAACAGTAGATGACTAGTCTCAACACAGGAGGAGTCGGGCTGATTTCACTTGGTAACCTAGAATCCAGCTTTCCTAGCCCATCTTGAGAACTGGTCTGCAAAGATTTCAAGAATGTTAAGACTGCAACGCACATTCAGAAAGCACAGGTTTTATTGAAACACATCACCAGCGTAACCACCATGGTTAATCTCATGAGGCACCCTGAAGATGAGAAGCACTACCGTTATTCTAGTATTAATAGCATTACAGATTACTTATAATTTCAACATGAAGCAATTCCATGGCCCATTATAATTTTTAGCACAATTGTTACTTACTCTATTTTCCAGATTTCTTGTACCCAATTTTACTAAGGTTTGAGGACTCTTATCATTAATATCACAGGTTTAGCAGCTGTAGAAAATTAACTCTGTAAGGGAAAAGTAGCTTACTGCCTCTTCCATAAGATTTTAGAGAAAGTAAACAGCCAGTATCTATATTCTAATGTACCAAAGAAGTCATGTTTAATAAACCCAAGGGAAGAAAAATACCTGACACTCCAGACTACAATTATCAGAAGCAGGGAACTAATACATATATGTATGTAGCAATGGACAGTGTTCTGAAAGAACCAGGTTTCCTGAAGTTGAGCAGTTCAAAACTGATAGTAAGTCATCTTAAGTCAGCAGGAATTCCAAAATCTACCCTCATTGCACTCAAACTGCAAACGGAACGCCTGTCTTTGGAACTTCTGGGTTGTTTCCTGATAGCCCCTCTCCCTTGAGCTACTACTGCCTCTATAGAACCAGTAGCCCACTCAAATCCCTGGCAGGGTGGACCCTTACTGGAGGGGTATTCCCAAAGCTTTCACCACAGAGTTTATTTTGCTTCACCATTCCTAAGTAATGAAATCTTCCCCACTCTTCAGATGAGCAAACAGAGGCTGGGAGACAAGGTAGTGGCTTGTCCAAGGACACAGGAGAACCAATAACCTATGACCCCAACTCCTGATGTCATCACAACTGCCCTACATTAACCCCCCCAACATGGAATTCAAAAGGCTATAGCTATCTGAAGAGGGGGGAAATAGCTTGCGCTCACATGGCTTTATAGAGACTGAAGAAGCAATAGTGCAGGCTCTCCTTTGAGGTAAGAACGTGAAAGTCAGTGAAGTCCAGGGATCCTTGGCTGTGATAGAGACACCTGCAGACACTATCTCTCACTAGCACTATCCAATTCACAAACCTTCTGTACACTGAGTACAGTAAGTGTGAAGAACAAAGACCATTTGAACAACTCACTTTCTGAGCTAGCAGTAAAAACAAAACAAAACAAAACAAAACAAACAAACAAACAAACCACTGGTGATCTAGATCTTTCACATTAAATTCTAATCCCCCCCCCCCTCAGGTAGGGTTTTGATTTAGCCCAGGCTGATCTGGAATTCACTATGTAGTCTCAGGGTAGCCTTGAACTCACGGCAATCCTCCTACCCACTGCCTCCCGAGTGCTGGGATTAAAGGCGTGTGCCACCATGCCCAGCAATTCTAGTTTTTCTTTACACAAACAACACAGTAAACTGAGGGGGGTGGGACCCTCAAGTTGAAAAACAGAAAGTTCTGGCCTGTGGATCAAATACTGACTCTGAGAGCAGCTCAATTGGGCTGTTCTAGAAGCCACAATTATTAAAACAAAGCCAGCTAAACTCCTAACTTTGTGTTTTCATTTCAGTGGGCAAAAACATCAGAAGTTGAGCTTGAGTTTCAGACTGCTGCGGCTGAGTCATATAACTCATCCTCACCTGGTTACTAACTTCAGATTCCCACTGAACATGGGAGAATTTCCCAAACAGCTCGCCTTCCCTCTAGCCACACTTCAGGGTTCTGCCTGCACATGATTTCTAGATTACCCTCTCCTGTTCATAGCCTAGATAAGCCTCCTCTCAGTACCAGCTTCGTTTGCCTTGCAACAGGCTTTGTTCCCATATTAACACTAAGTGGTACATTTAATCTCAACTTGCAGTAAGGTTAGAAATACTAAGGTTTCCCAAAGTTTAGGTTCTCATGGAACTGACTAGGGTTTCTCAAAGAACATCCTATAAAGCAGTTTTCCAGGACATTAATAGTTATTACATGAATACCTGATCAAATTTCATAAAATGCCAGAGTAAAAATCAAGTTCTTTACTGTATGTCTTAAGAGACTTTAACAGAGGAATATGTGCTGTAAGGCCCCAAGACAGAGTTTGGAATGCTTCTGACATTGGTTTTTCTACAGAAATGTTTCTTGGCTAAGCATCTTGCAGAATTAGGCTTCTGCAGGAGATCCTGGGAGAAGCCTGTTAGACAACTTCATAGTAATCAGTGATAACAAGGGAATGGAAACTACAATTCTTTTTTTAAACAAGGGTTACACTGGAGGCTTTATAACTTCAATAAAGGAATTTAGTGAATTTGGACCTTGCCAAGAAGACTAATGTTTTACCACTGTAGAGAGGATGGTTCTCAAGTGTCAAAATGATCAAATATATAAAATTCCAAATGAAAAAAATACAGCTCAAAGGGCAAAAACACTGCCTAATCTAACGTCTTTATTAAAACTATGTCTAATATCAACAAGAATGACAAAAAGAAAAGATCCAAACCATCAGAAATCTCCCTTAAGAATTTATCCCTGCTAGGCATGATGGAACATGCCTTTAATCCCAGCACTCAGGAGGCAGAGGCAGAGGCAGAAGGATTGCCTTGAGTTTGAGGCCACCCTGAGACTACACAGTGAATTTCAGACTAGCTTGGCTACAGCAAGACCCTACCTTGAAAAAGAAAGAAAAAAGAAAAAAAAAAAAAAAAAAAAAAAAAAAGAATTTATCCCTTATGGCTAAATCCAAAGTGATTTAATTGTAGTATAAAAGGACAGTAAGGGCAGCTGAGCTTTAGTAACATCCAAGTGCCCTAAGAATAGGTGTGACTCTAGACACAGCACAGGCTAGGGCTGGCCTAGGAAACCAGGCACTTCATGCGTCAGCCTAGAGTTTAGACAGACAACTTATCAAGAGTGACAAAAGATCACTAATATTAAAAAGCCATTTTCAGATGAATTTTAATCAAAATTATATTTAACATTATTAAACAATCATTCCCTACCTCAACATATATGTGCTTATAGGCTCAATGAAAGAAAATCATGCAATTTTTGATAAATGTCTTTGTCTGAGAAATTTGGAGGGAGGGGAGAAAATACGTGAATCAGAGCTCAAGCCAGGGGCAGCACACAGGACAAGGCTGGCATCCTAACTGCTTGTTGGGTACTATTTGGAATAGTCGCCAAAACCAAATTAATGTGCACATGGTAAGAACAAGAGAGTAAAAACCTGTCTGTGCACATGCATTCCTAAACACGCCCACTTGCTTAGAAAGCTGAGAAGTTGTACCTAGTCTCTATTTACCTTCATATTCTGCTTTCTTCGCTGTCTCAAGGTTTCTCCATTCCGTCCCCACCAGCCGGCTGAGCTCCCCAAAAGAGTAGTCTGGGTGCTGGGCTTTAATCACAGCTCTCATCTCGCTGCTGAACAGGATGTAGCCGCTCATGTTGATTTTCCTTTTGGAACCTTCCTTTTTTGTACTGCCTTTGGCAGACTTTGGGGTAGACTGTAAGACAAAAAGCTCTTATAGGACATCAGAAAACTGCATTTGGTTAACTGTAGTTTCTGGAAGCCAGGAACATATGATCCAATAGTTACAGCCAGTTTCTTGGGCAAAATACACCTCTTCCTTGGCTCTTATCATGTATGAAAGTGAAAATTTCACTAAATTCCATGACTGCAATCTGTAATAGGGATCTCACAATTAAGTCTTGAGGAAAGTATGATTCCCCCCCTCCAAAAAAAAAAAAAAAACACGAACAGGGATCACCTTAACCAAAACACAAAGTCTTGAAGGAGAAATTAAAAATGAAAAAACAGTCATGTATGGTGGCACCTGACAATAATGCCATCACATGGGAGACAGAGGCAAGAGGAGTACATGTGCTTGCTCAAAAAGCTAAAAAAGACATGGCCAATGAAAACTAAGGAGTAAGAGAACGATGCCACTCTGTCTTACTTTACTTCAATACAAAGCAAGTGCAGCCTTCAACACTAGGCATGGCAGTACATAACTGGTAATCTCACACTGGGGAATCCCTGGGGCTTGCTGGCCAGCTAGTCTAGCCAAACTGGTAAGCTTCAGTGAGAGACCCTTTTTCAAAAATAAGGTAGAGTGTGATAAAGGAAGATATCCAATGTTGACCTATGGCCTCCATATGCACATCCACCCACCCATATGGTGGCACAACCACAAAATACTAAAAAAAAAGTAACTAAATGCAGGCACTGACAAATGAAACATAGAATTAGGCAGAAGCTCATTATGAGAAGGTGTGCTGGTGCATGCCTATTCTTCTCTCACTTGGAAAGTGGATGCAGAAGGATCAGGAGTTTAAGGACATTCTTGGCTACAGCTGGCCTGAACTACGTGAAAAGTTGGCACATGCCTTTAATCCTTGCACTTGGGAGGCAGAGGTAGGTGGATCCCCGTGAGCTCGAGATCACCCTGAGACTGCATAGTGAATTCCTGGTCAGCCTGGGCTAGAAAAAGACCATACCATGAGAAACTAAAAAAACAAAACAAAACCAAGGCTCACATACGGAGGGGGCTAGATATCTCCAACTTTGGTTTGAGCCTTCTGCAAACCAAAGCTGTAAATAACAGAACATGTTGCCTTCACCTGTGGGGGTGTGTAGGGCATGAGGTCCAGCTCACTGGCCAGGGGAGTCTGAAGCTGAGGTAGAGAAGGAGGTTCAATGACCTCACTATCATCTTCTCCCATCTCTTCAATATCATCATCTCCACCTTCTAACTCAGCAAATTTAGCTTCTAGTAATTGGATCTTCTTTTCCAGCAAAGGTGAGGGCTCCTTCTGAGGAACAATTGGTTTTCTGAAAGAAGTGACAAGAAAACATAGTTAAGAGCTGGACGTGGTAGGAGGCAGAGGTAGGAGGATTGCCATAAGTTTGAAACTCCCGTGAGACTACATATTGAATTCCAGGTCAGCCCGGGCTAGAGTGAAACCCTACCTCGAAAAACAAAACAAACAAACAAACAAACAAACAAAAAACCCCGCATAGTCAATTAACACCACTCCAGGACTGGTCAGAAGCAGTGTTCACTAATGTATGAAATTACTTTTACAGTAATTTACAAAGGACATTTTAAGGGCAAGTAAGGAGCATAAATGGGTGTTTATGTCAGCTCTACTTAGAAAAGCTGATTTTTTTTTTTGGGGGGGGGGGTTTCGAGGTAGGGTCTCACTCTAGCCCAGGCTGACCTGGAATTCACTATGTAGTTTCAGGGTGGCCTCGAACTTGCAGTGATTCTCCTACCCCTGCCTCCCGAGTGCTGGGATTAAAGGCGTGCGCCACCACAGTCAGCTAGAAAAGCTGATTTTTAAAGGATTCTGATGAATACTCACAAGAGACATTGCATCAGATCTAGCTGTCACCAGGTAGCAGAAAGGAGTGAGGCAGTGTCTCACTCTTGCCCAGGCTAACCTGAAATTCACTCTGTAACTCAAGCTGGCTTTCATCTCATGACAACCCTCCTATTTCATTCTCCTTAGTGCTAGAATTAAAGGTGTGTATCAACACACTCAGCTTCCTTTTATTAGAGACAGTCTCATTCTGCAACATTCCAGGATGGCCGTGAACTCATAGCAATCCTCTTGTGTCTGTGTGAGCTATCACACCTGGATGATTATATATATAGAATTGGCGTTTCTATTTGAAATGCAAAATGCTCAAGTTTAAGAGCTAATAAAACAACTTAAAACATTGGGCTACACTATTTTGATATGAGTTGGTCTAAGTGCTTTTTCTTTCTCAGTTTTTCAAGCTTTACCTGAAGTAATAAATTTCATCATCAACCACTTTAGCAGAGAGTGAAAACCTCTTCAATCCTTTGAATTTCTTCATTTGTTTGTCACTCTCATTATAGCGACTCTCACAAAGCAGAATGTCATTTTCTGATATTTCAGTTGGCCTGCAGGAGAGGAAGTCCTTGAATGACAACACAGCACATTTTCCTGAAAAAGTTGGGGAGAAATTAAAGGAATAAATTGTAGCCATAGTTAACAACTTAAAAAATTTTATTTTTTGCCGGGTGTGGTGGCACATGCCTTTAATCTCAGCACTTGGGAGGCAGAGGGAGAACTGCCATGAGTTCAAGGCCACTCTGAGGCTACACAGTGAATTCCGGGTCAGCCTGAGCTATAGTGAAACCCTACCTCGAAAAACCAAACCAAAAAAAAAAATTTTTTTTAAATTAATATATTCACAGTTCAAAAGTAAAAGGACATCTATTAGCGTAAGGAAAGACTAATGGAATAGAATTGAAAGTCTAAAAATAAAATACAATTAGACAATTAACCTTCCACATGCAAAAGAATAAGTTGGATTCTTACCTCATACATATACAAAACTTAACTCAGAATGGATTAAATGCCTACATGTGAGAGCTACCAAGCTAAAGCTCTTAGAGGAAGACCCAGGTGTACCTCTCTGTGCTTTCTGAGTAGGCACTGGCTTCTCAGGTGCGACACTAGAGGAGCACTATAACCACAGGAGATGAAGACAAACTAGACTTCATCAAAATTAACAATGCCTGTACTCCAAAAGACCCTATTAAGAAAGTGAAAAGACAATCTATACGGGAAAACAGTTTGCAAATTATGTATCTAGTAAGAATTGAGTATTTAGTGTATATATATATAAAGAACTATAACTTGGCCCTATTAAAAGTGGGCCAAGGATCTCAAAGGATAGTTCCTCAATGATTTAAAATTGTCACAAGCAGAGGAAAACGATGCTAGGCACCACTATAATAACCACTAATGGTTATTAGAGAAATCAACTTAAAACCCTAATGAGGGCTAGAGAGATAATTTAGTGGCTATGGTGCATGCCTGCAAAGCTAAAGGACCTAGGTTTGATTCCCCAGGACTCATGCAAGACAGATGTACAAGGTGGCACACGTGCCTGTAGACTGTTTGCAGTGACTGAAGGCCCTGGTATGCCCATTTTCTCTCTTTCTCTCAAAACTAATTTAAAAAGTGGGGTGTGGTGGCACACGCCTTTAATCCCAGCGCTTGGGAGGCAGAAGTAGGAGGATAGCGTCAGTTTGAGGCCACCCTGAGACTACATAGTGAATTCCAGGTCAGCCTGAGCTAGATTGAGACCCTACCTCGAAAAACCAAACCAAACCAAACCAAACAAACCCTAATGAGAGGTCACTTCATGTCCATTAGAATGATTATCATGAGGAAAAAAAGAAAAAGAAGGGGACTTGGGAGATGGCTCAATGGTTAAAGGTGCTTGTTTACAAAGCCTGCCAGACTGACAAGTCTGAGTGAAAAAAAAAGGGGTACAAGCATCTGGCGTTCTGTTTATAGTGGCAAAAGACCCATGCAAATAAATAAATAAAAACTAAAAAATTAAAAAAAGGAAAAAACAACTATGGCAAATAAGTTCTGGCAAGGACAGAGAGAAAGTGGCAGCAAGCTGGGGGTGGTGGTTCATGCTTTTGATCACAGCACTTGGGGTTCTGAGGTAGAGAACTATCATGAGAAACTGACAGCCTTGTATGTTGCAGCTCCCGGTAAAACAGTTTGGCAGTTCCTCAAAGTTAAAACAATTACTGTACCACTGTATACACTCAAAAGAATTAAAAGCAGGGGATCATATGGACACACATAGCAATGATCACAATAGCATTATTTATAGTAGCCAAAAGTATTGACCATCACCGGGTGTTGTGGTGCACACCTTTAATCTCAGCACTTGGGAGGCAGAGGTAGGGGAGGATTGCTGTGAGTTCAAGGCCACCCTTGAGACTACATAGTGAATTCCAGGTCAGCTAGAGTCAAAGCCTACGTCCAAACAAAGAAAAAAAAAAAAAAAAAAAGAAAAAAAGTATTGATCATCCAAATGTCCATCAACAGATGACTAAACAAAATGTGGCATACAAACACCACGGACTTACACAGAAGTAGAACAAAATAAAATTCTGATGCATGCTACAACATAGATAAATCTTTTTTTGAATTTTTTTTGTCTATTATTTATTTATTTGAGAGCAACAGACAGAGAGAGAAAGAGAGAGAGAATGGGTGCACCAGGGTCTCCAGCCACTGCAAATGAACTCCAGATGTGTGTGCCTCCTTCTGCATCTGGCTAACGTGGGTCCTGGGGAATCGAGTCTTGAACCAGGGTCCTTAAGCTTCACTGGCAAGTGCTTAACCACTAAGCCATCTCTCCAGCCCCATAGATAAATCTTAAAGCCAGACAAATAGACAAATATCCCCATGGTTTCATTTATGTACAGTATAAAGAATATGCAAAATTCATATAGACAGAAAGTAGACTAGGTATTACTAGGGGCCATGGGAAGGAGAAAACCAAGGGTCAAAGTTTGATGGGTTCAGGGTTTCTACTTGGGATGATAAAAATATTTTTCTAGAAATAGCTGTGATGGTTGTATAAAATGGAGTATTTACTTAACAACAGTGAATTTTATATTATGTATATTTTGCAACACATGACTGTTTTACATCTCAAAGTTGTCATAGTTATTATTTCTTGGGGATCACTATTTATACTTGTTCAGTTAGTTTTCTTTTTTTTTTCAAGGTAGTGTCTCACTATAGTCCTGGCTGACTATGTAGGCTCAGGATGGCCTCGAACTCAGGGTGATCCTTCTACCCCTGCCTCCAGAGTGCTGGGATTAAAGGTGTGTGCCACCATGCCCGGCTGTTCAGTTTTCCATTGATGGATGTCTAGGCTGCTTCCAAATTTCTACTTCCCACTCAAGTTGAAAAAAGCTGAGGTACATAATTTAACACACATGATCAATCTGCACATGGGCGATATATCTGAAACATACATTTCTAGAAGCATGAAAACTGGGTATGTATACTTTCTTTCTTCCTTTTTTTGTTTTTTTGAGGTAGGGTCTTGCTGTAGCCCAAGTTGACCTGGAATTCACTATGTAGTCTCAGGGTGGCCTCAAACTCACAGTGATCCTCCTACCTCTGCCTTCAGAGTGCTAAGATTAAAGGCATGTGAAAATACACCCAGCTACTTTCAATTTAAAAAAAAAAAATATTTGAGAGAGAGAGAGGCATATAGAGAAAGGATGGGCATGTCAGAGCCTCTAGCCATTGCAAATGAACTCCAGACACATGTGCTACCTTGTGCATCTAGCTTTATGTGGGTACTAGGGAATCCAACCTGGGTCTTTAGGCTTTGCAGGCAGGCACCATATCTCCAGCCCTACCTTTTTTTTTTTATTCCCCCCTTCCAAGATAGGGTCTCACTCTACTCCAGATGACCTGGAATGGAATTCACTCTGTAGTCTCAGGGTGGCCTTGAACTCCCGGCATCTTCCCACCTCAGTCTCCCAAGTGCTGGGGTTAAAAGCATGCACTACTACACCCAGCCCTTACTTTCATTTTTACACATATTTCAGGGTTATGCTTAATTCACAGATCAGTACAAAGTAGGCGAACACTTCCTTATGCTCTTGATGCCCTCATCAGCTTTTATCCATCTTTTTTTTATCCATCTTTTAAAGAATTTATTTGTTTTCTTAAAACTTAATTTTTATATTTATTTGACAGGAAGAGAAAGAGAGAGAGAGAGGGAGGGAGTAAGGGAGGGAGAGGGAGAGAGAGAGACAGAGAGAGAGAGAGAGAAAATGGGTGTGCTAGGGCCTCCAGCTGCTGCAAATGAACTCTAGATGCATGTGTTCTGTTGTGCATCTGGCTTACGTGGGTCTTGGGGAACTGAACCTGGGTCCTTAGGCTTTGCAAGCAAGTGCCTTAACTGCTGAGCCATCTGCAGCCCTAATTTTTTTTTCTTTGTTTTGCTTTGCTTTATGAGGTAGGGTCTTGCTCCAGGCTGATATGTAATTCATTCTGTAGTCTCAGACTAGCCTCAAACTCACAGTACTCCTTCTACCTCTGCCTCTTGGGTGCTGGAATTAAAGGCATGCAACCATGGCCGGCCCTATTTTTTTTCTTTTTTCTTTTTTTTTTTAAGGTGGGGTCTCCCTCTAGCTCTGGCTGACCTGAAATTCACTGTCTCAGGGAGGCCTCGAACTCATGGTGCTCCTCCTACCTCTGTCTTCCAAGTGCTATGATTAAAGGTGTGTGCCACCACACCCGGGTCCTAATCCATTAGAAAAAAAAATATTTTTTTGAGGTAGGGACTCACTCTAGCCCAGGCTGACCTGGAATTCACTATGTAGTCTCAGGGTAGTCTTGAATGCATGGCTATCCTCCTGCCTCTGTCTCCTGAGTGCCGGATTAAAGGCAATTACCACCACATCTGGCCCTCTACATTTTTTAATTTTTATTTTATTTTTAGAGGCCCAGCTAAAAATTTATTTATTATTATTATTATTATTATTATTATTATTATTATTTGTTTTTTGAGGTAGAGTCTCGCTCTGGCCCAGGCTGACCTGGAATTCACTATGCAGTCTCAGGCTGGCCTCGAACTCATGGCAATCCTGCTACCTCTGCCTCCTGAGTGCTGGGGCACGTGCCACCATGACTGGTTTATTTATTTACTTTTTGAGGTAGGGTCTCACTCTAGCTCAGGCTGACCTGGAATTCACTATGTAATCTCAGGGTGGCCTTGAACTCATGGTAACCTCCTACCTCTGCCTCCTGAGTGCTGGGATTAAAGGTGTGACCCACCACGCCCAGCTTTATTTATTTATTTTTGAGAGACAGAGGGAAAGAGAGAAAGAGAGAGAGAATGGACACGCCAGGGCCTTCAGCCACTGCAAATGAACTCCAGACACATATGTGATCAAAAGCATGAACCACCACTCCCAAATTTGTGCACATGTGTGACATTGCGCTTGTGTCTGGCTTACGTGGGACCTGGAGATTTGAACATGAGTTCTTAGGTTTTGCAGGTAAGTGCCTTAACCTCTAAGCCAATTCTACAGCCCTCATTTAATTTTTTTTTTTTTTCTTTTTGAGGTAAGGTCTCACTCTAGCGCAGGCTGACCTGGAATTCACTATGGAGTCTCAGGGTGGCCTCGAACTCACCGAGATCCTCCTACCTCTGCCTCCCGAGTGCTGGGATTAAAGGCGTGTGCCAAGACGCCCGGCTTCATTTAATTAAAAAAAAATACTTTGTTTATTATTTGAGAGAGAGGAAGAGGCAGATAGAGAGAATGGGCATGCCAGGGCCTCTAGCCACTGCAAACAAACTCTAGACACATGCATCCCCTTGTGCATCTGGCTTACGTGGGTCCTGGGGAATCAAACCAGGGCTCTTATGCTTTGCAGGCAAACACCTTAACTGCTAAGCCATTTCCCCAGCCCTCATTTACATTTTTTTAAAAAGATATGTTTTTATTTATTTATTTGAGACAGAGAGAGGGAGAGAGACAGAGTGAGGGAGAGTGGGTGCACCAGGGCCTCTAGCCACTGCAAACGAACTCCAGACACATGCCCACCAAATGCATCTGGCTTACGTGGGACCTGGAGAATTGAACCTGGGTCCTCAGGCTTAACTGCTAAGCCATCTTTCCAGCCCCCTCATTTAATTTTTTAATATGAAATTACAGCAAAGTTTTATTTGCTAGTTTTAATTTTAAATCAGAGAATATCAAACTTTATTTTCTATGGCTTCTTTTAGTACTTTTTTGCTTTGCTTTATATCCATGTAAGACTACTGTTTTCCTAGGAATTAATTTTAAAGTTAAGATGTGATATGGATATTTGGCAGCTTGAATGGATGCCCCCCAAGAGATTCACAAGTTTAGTAAAACTTGTAACTTAATAGATTTCCAGCTGCCTGGCTGGATGAGGGGTCACTGAGGGCAGATCCTGAGGTCCAGCTAAGCCATTACTGGGGGCATATCTGCATACCAGCCTAAGGTATGCAGAGTGTTGAGTTCTGCCTGGGTTCCCCGTTGTTTGGTTGCTTTCTTTTGGTGGTGGGTTTTCCCTTCCCCTGGATCTGTAAGCTTCAAATAAATGGCATTCCTCCCATAAAGTGTGCCTGGTTTGGAGGTCCATTCCAACAACATAAAGCTGACTATGAAAGGATAAAACTTTATTTTTAAATTTTTATTTACTTGACAGAGAGAGAGAGAGAGAGAGAGAGAGAGGGAGGGAGAGAGAGAAAATGTGAATGGACGCACCAGAGCCTCCAGCCACTGCAAACGAACTCCAGACACATGTGTCCCCTTGTGCATCTGGCTAACGTGGGTCCTGAGGAATTGAACCTAGGTCCTTTGGCTTTGCAGGCAAATGCCTTAACTGCTAAGCCATCCCTCTAGCCCTAAAACTTTATTTTTTAAAATAGTTATCCAGTTTAAAAATAACATTAAAAATTTAAATTTTCCCATTTATTTTGTATACCATCTTTATCATACATTAGACTATATTTGACTCTATTGTTAACTTGTGTTTTTAATGAGAGAGTGAGAAAGAGAGAATTGGTACACTAGGGCCTCTAGCTACTCCAACTGAACTCCAGACCCATGTGCCACCTTGTGTCTGGCTTACATGGGTTCTGGGGAGTTCTGGGTCCTTAGGCTTCGCAGACAAGTGCCTTAACAGCTAAGTCATTTCTCCAGCCTTATTGTTAAGTTTTCTACTTTGCTCACAATAATCTATTTCTTAGGCAAATTATTTATTCATTTTGGAGCAAGAGATCAAATCCATGCATGTTAGCCAAGTACTCACTCTATCACTGAGCTATACCTCCAGCCCTAAATAATTTTAATTATTCTAGGTTATAATATCTAGCATCTATTTAGTAAGGTAGCATCCTCTTGACTATACTTTTGAGAATTTTCCTGTTTGTTTTAATTTCTTCACAAGAACATTCTCACTAGTATACCTCCTTGAATCAATGTAGAGATTACTTTATAAAGAGCAGACATCTTTGTAATTCTGGTCCCTCTTCAAGCATGTAGTGGTCTTTTTTTGTTCCTCTTGCAGGTTCTTTTGGAATCACTCAAGCATTTCCTCAACAACTTTACATTTTTTTTTCCATACAGATGTGGCAGCTTGTTAAAATTATTCCAAGATATTTTTGTTTTGAAGGCAGGGTCTTACTCTAGCCCAGTTTGACCTACCTATAACTTACTCTGTAGCCTCAGGCTGGTCTCAAACTCAGAGATCCTCTCACCTCAGCCTCTAGAGTACTGGATCAAAGGAGTGCACCACCATGCTCAGTTTCCAAAATTTGCTACTGCAAATGAACCCCAGATGTATGTGCCACTTTGTGTACCTGGCTTTATTTGAATACTGGGTATTGAACCTGGGCCATTGTGCTTTGCAATCAAGTGCTTTGAAATGCTGAACTACTCCCCTAGCACCTAAATATTTGTCTTTGAATTATTATTGAATCTTCTCTCTCTCCCTATACCCATGTCTTTTCTGTAGTGTTAAGGATCAAATCCACTATCTAACATAATATTAATGCATCTTTTAAGGTAATATTCTAATTTGTTTTATATATAACTGTTTTCTTTTTCTTTTAGATTTTGAGACAGGAATTAATGTAGTCTAGGCTGGTCTCAAACTCTCTATGTTAAGGGTAATTTTGAACTTCCAATCCTCTTATTTCTACCTCCTGAGTGATGGGATTATAGGCTTGCTCCACCAGACCTGTTTATGCAGTGCTGGGAATCGAACACAGGGCTTTGTGTATACTAGGCAAGCACTCTACCAACTGAGCCACATCTCTTACATCTCTAGTAATTTCCTTTTTCCTCTCCTTTCCTTTTTATTTTTGTTTATTTTTTTTTTGAGGTAGTCATGAAAAGTCATACTTAAAACTCTTCAAGTCATATTGCTGAAGACTCCACATACTTGGGCTGCAAGGCCACTGAAAAATCCTGCTGGAACTGAACTGATAACCTCCTCCATGTAGACCAGTTGACAGAAAGTTGGAAGAAGCCATTCTGCATGCAGTTCAATGGAAGAAAGAGAAATCACCAGTGAAGATACTCAACAGTGGGCACTGCAAGCCTTATACTTGGCCAGCCAGGCCAAATGAGCCAACAGGTGCAATAGTGGCATGTCTGTCATGCTGGAAACCAACTGCCCTCTAATTGGACTGGAGGCCCACTCCATGGGAGGGAATACATCCCTGATACTAAAAACTTAAAACAGGGGTAGTCATGAGCCCTAGGGGTGTAATGTCTGCTGCTGTCTGGCTAAATGTATATGTTATGGCTGGGATTAAAGGCGTGCGCCACCACACCTGGCTAAAACTGCTGGATTTTAAGCTGGGTGTGGTGGCACATGTCTTTAGTCTCATCACTCTGGAGACTGAGGTAAGAGCAGATCACTGTGAGTTTGAGGTCAGCCTGGGCTAGTGAGTCCTTGCCTCAGAAAAAACCTTAACTGCCGGGAATGGTGGCACATGCCTTTAATCCCAGCTCTGGGAAGGCAGAGGTAGGAGGATCATTGTGAGTTTGAAGCCAGCCTGAGACTACATAGTAAATTCCAGGTCAGTCTGGGCTAGAGTGAGACCCTACTTAGAAAGAAAACAAAACAACACACACACACACACACACACACACACAACAAATTCTGAAGCAGATAAACACAACCTAAATAAAAATTCTGTAATATTCAACAGACATGAGCAGACAGAAGACTCAAGTGTTCTTAGAGATGGTGAGTGGAAATTACCCAGTCTGGGAGCAGAAATAGACAGAATAAAGAAAAATACACATAAGATCTCACTACAATAACAAAGTATAATGGCAGTCATAGAAGAGGAAGAGAGCAAGGGTAAACAGAGTACTTCAGGAAATAATGGGCCAAAGTGCCCCACATTTGATGAAAAGTATATATAAAAAAATTACAATCTGAGAATTCTCCATCAAAAGTATCCCTCAAAACTGGAGAAACTCAGACATTTCCAGATAAACAAAGGATGAGCATACTGTCACTAGTGGATATTCCCTATGAGAAATGCTAAAGGGAGTCCTTCAGGATGGAATGAAAGAGTACTAGACAACAGCTTGGAGCTACACACAGGAATAAAAAAAATCCACAGAGGTAACTATATAGGTAGACATTGGGAAGCAAGTAATATTGTATCTTATACTGTAATTTCTCTTCAATTATAAATTTGCTGAGATGGAGAGGTGGCTTAGTGGTTAAGCCTAAGGATCCATGTTCAACTCTCCAGATCCCCCATTAACCAGACACACAAAGGCGAGGCAAGCACAAGGTCACACATGCCCACTAGTGGCACAAGCGTCTGGAGTTCGACTTCAGTGGCTGAGGCCCTGGCACACCAATTCTCTCTCCCTCTGTCTCTCTCTTAAAAAAATTAAATATAAATTATGTTAATGGGCACACACATGTACCAAAAACAACACAAAGGAGGTAAAGGTGAATAGCAACACAGTCAGTATTAGTAGATAAATACTTCTTAATTCAAACTGAATCATCACAAATTCAAGATTACTGCCAGGCGTGGTGGTGCATGCCTTTTATCCTAGCACTTGGGAGGCAGAGGTAGGAGGATCACCACGAGTTCGAGGCTACCCTGAGACTACATAGTGAATTCCAGGTCAGCCTGAGCTGGAGTGAAACCCTACCTCAAAAAAAAAAAAAAAAAAAAAAAAAGTAATCTTCAGGGTAGTCACTAAGATAAAGCTCTGACAGATGTGGTGTCACTCATGGTAGAGCACTTGAATGGCACGTGTGAAGACCTAGGTTTGCGTCCTAGCACTACAAAATAAAGACACGGGTTGAGCTGTCTCAGTTGATAAAGTGCTTGCCTGCCAACTCTGTGTACCCAGGCTGACAGCCTCAGAAAAAAGACCCCATGTAAAGCCTAGAAGTTATAGTGGGTTTATGTAATCCCAGGAGAATTTCCCAGAAGCTCTCAAATGGAACAGTGAACAAGACTCTGCCTCAATCAGAATGGAGACAAGGAATGACCCAACAGTTGTCTTTACACCTCATGTATGCATCCTCTCTCTCATACACATAATACATAGATAATAATTAAAAAACAAACAAACAAACAAACAAAAAAACCAAATGATAGTTACCCTAACCAAAGGTCTTACCTTTATTATGCTACTTTTGAATCTCCTGAGTGTACAGTAGGATGTAAACTTTGGCACTAATTTAGTCTGGATTACAATGTCATAAGAAGATAGTCTCTACTATAGAAAGTCAAGGACTTGGGATGAAGAGATGGCATAGTGGTTAAGGTGCTTGCCTTGCAAAGTCTAAGATTGCTTATACGAATCTCCAGGTCCCACGTAGCCAGACACCAAAGTAATGCAAGCGTGCAGTGCCATGTATACGCACAAGGGGTGCAAAAGTATGGAGTTTGTTCATAGTAGCTGAGAGGCCCTGGTGTGCCCGTTCTCTCTCTCTCCCTGCCTCTTTCTGCCTCTCTCAAAAATAAAATTAAAAAAATTAAAAGAAAGTCAAGGACTTAATGACTTCACTGGTCTTTGTTCCCTTCCCTCATTGAAAAAAATCAAAACACCCAAATCAGCCTAGCAAACCTTAGTCTAACATTTTTATTTTGTGAAGTGGGGTCTTACTTTACTTTAGACCAGGCTGAAGTGGAATGCATTCTGTAGCCCCAGGCTGGTCTCAAACTCACAGCAATCTGCCTACCATATCTTTAGCGGCCTTGGATCAAAGGCATGCACTGCCATAACAGGTGTTTATTTATTTATTTACTTTTTGGGGCAGGCTCCCACTAGCATAGACTGACCTGGAACTCACTCTGTAGGCTAGGCTGGCCTCTAGCTCATGGTGACACTCCTAGCTCTGGCTTCTGAGTGCTGGGATTATAGGCATGAGCCACTACATCTGGCTCTAACATGCTTTTTAATTTGCAAGTTTCCTTTTGGTTGTGATCATGATGACTTCTTTTAAACTGTGAGCAATCAAGAACTAGGAATGTATCTGTGTAACTCAGTGGTAGAGTGTGTGCTTAACATGTACAAGGCCCTAGATTCAATCTCCAACACCAGAAAATATAACTCCCAAAACATGAACTTTCAATGTAAAGCTTATGGCTAGTAACCTTTTAGGAAACTATTTCAAAAGACATAGCATAGCTTGTATAAGACTTAGAGGTAAGTCAGGGCTTGGAGAAACACAATGGCTAAAAACAATGCCAGTATACAATGATGCATATAATTAGATTTAAGAAACAGAATGCCAGGCTGGAGGAATGGCTTAATGGTTAAGGCGTTTGCCTACAAAGCCAAAGGACCCAGGTTCAATTGCCTAGGACCCACGTTAGCCAGATGCACATGGTGGCACATGCATCTGGAGTTCGTTTGCAGTGGCTGGAGGCCCTGGTGCGCCCATATTTCTCTCTCTCTCCCCCCCCCCACCCTTTCTCTGTCAAATAAATAAAAAAAAAGAAAAAGAAACAAGAAACAGAATGCCACTGTGAATGCTTAGGAGGACTGATCAAACAGAAAACAAGACATTAATCTGGAATGGGAACAACACAAAGAAGCCAGCAGAAACTGGGTCTTTTGACTGTTCTCCCTATTTTCTACTTACACATTCTTTTCTTTCCCTTCTCTTTCTCCCTTTCTTTATTTTTTAAATTTTTTTGCTTCTTTTTATTTGACAGCGAGAACGGGAGAGAGCGAGAGACAGAATGGGCGCGCCAGGGCTTCCAGCCACTGCAAACAAACTCCAGATGTGTGCCCCCTTGTGCATCTGGCTTACATGGGTATTGGGGAATCGAGCCTTGAACAGAGGTCCTTAGACTTCATAGGCAAGTGCTTAACTGCTAAGCCATCTCTCCAGCCCCCTCCCTCTCTTTCTTTGAGGCAGGGTTTTACTCTAGGCCAGACTGACCAGGTCTAAAACTCACAGTAATTCTACCTCAGCCTCCCAAATGCTGGGGTTATAGGTATAAGACACTGTGCCTAGCTCTTACAACATCCTCCATGCAACAGCCACAGTGATTCTTACATCCAATGTGTGTCAGCTTACATTACTGCTCTGCTCAACATACAGTCAGTCAGACCTTCCTATGCCAAATTCTTCCAAGCCAAATTGCTGCACTGTCTATAAAATCTACTATGTTTGGTGCCTAAAGAACTCATTCCCTCCCACACCCCTTTGCCCTTCTCTAGCTTCCCAACTCTCTTATGTTCCAAACATGTCCAGATAATCTGAGCAAAGGCTGCTGCTATACCTTTCTAGGAATAAATTCTCAGATGTTCAAAAGGTCATATTTTTTGTTTCTTCAGGAGTCTACTGACAGTCTTTCCAAGTCACAGGACCATTCTTCAATCTGCTGTCAATCCTCCATTTTATTTTTATTAGTAACTCTAATCATCACCTGATGTTCTATACATTTGTTGTTTATTTACTGACTCCCCATCCTCTGTCTCAGTATGTCTTTATGAAAGCAAAGACGTTTAATTTTTCCACTGCTGTGTACCTTATACCTAGAAGAGTATCTATCAATTCTTATAGGATGAATGTAATTAAATGAAAAAACTACAAATACCTACCCAGAATACAAGTCATGGGGCAGGTTTCTTCCAGATTACTCAGAAACACTTCTTTTTTGTAGAACATTTTTGTGGGTTCATGCTCTGTCTCTTCTGGGTGAATGAAGATGGGGCCATAAAAATATGCAGCTCCATCTCGGACCCATACTTTTTCAATTCTTGGGGGTAAAATAGAGAAATTGTATAATTAGCTCACAAAAATCCCATTAGCCAAATGATAACAACATGTCTCATTGAGAAAACACCATTAGCTGTTTTGGTCAAACAATTTCATTGATTCCCCCAACCCTTTAAGCACATGAGAAGGTACTTGGAAAAAGACAAAAGAACATCTGGTCATTCACCCGAGGGAAGGAAAAGATTTCAACACAGGACCATATTACCAGTAACTTGCCAGTTTTATCTAACTTCCAAGTTTTAATCCTGAAATGCCCAGTATGAAAACAGAACTAAGCATCTGTCAATGAACTTGTGAGTCTCCTGAATACAAATTTTCAATATTTAGGATCAGATCACTAGTGACACATTTCTTTAAAATACTAGTTCATACTTTTTTGAATGTCAGAATCTAGAATTCTTTTTACTCTTAGCTGCTATGTGGCAAATATCATACTGCTTATCACAACCAATGCATAAAGTGATGTCACTGAGTCATATTCTCATGGTTCCTGACACAAAGCAACCAACAGTCTTATTTTTCTTAACGGTAAACAAACCTTCCACTTCCCTAGGCCAACACATAGGAGTCATCCTTGAGTCTGATGCCATTTATTAGTAATGCTATTATCTTGACTTCCAACTGGCTGCACCCTTTGAGTCACCCTGGTGTGAACGACCACCATTCTTGCCCAGACTATTGCAACAGCCTCTTAGCAGACCTCTTTTGCTTCTCTTGTTGATCTGGCCAATTTTCTTTTTTTCCCCTAAATATATCTTATTTATTTATTTATTTATTTATTTATTTATTTGAGAGAGAGAGAGAGAGAGAGAGAGAGAGAGAGAGAGAGAGAGAATATGGGCATGCCAAACAAACTCCAGATGCATGCTCCCCCTTGTGCATCTGGCTTACGTGGGTCCTGGAGAATTGAACGGGGATCCTTTGGCTTTGCAGGCAAGCACCTTAACCGTTAAGCCATCTCTCCAGCCACTGGTCAATTCTTAACAACTAGTAAGCAGAGCAATCTTTTTAAGTCCTGAGTCAAATCTCACTTCTGAGCTTGAAACAATCCAAGGGCATGGCATTTGATGCCACAGAAGCCCAAGTGCAAACAATAGTCTCTGAAGCGCTATGTGATTTACATGTTATCCTCTGGCCCTCAAGTACTACCTCGTCTAACTCATTTCTGCCATAGTTAAGTGCAGTCTAACAAACTTGGCACACTTCTTTCTCAGGCCTTTTTGCTGGCTCTTCACTCTGCCTAGAATGCCTTTTCCCTGGACATTCACATTCTCAATCACCAGCTTCTCTATGAGGTCTGTATAGCGACCACCCTCCTTGTTCTGGCCATGTCCCATGACTCCAATTACCTGTTCCAATTCTTCAACAGCATGTATTACAACTTAATTACAACTTAAAATGTTACAACGTTTGTTATCCAAGATGCATGTTTGTTTTCCCACATGAACAAAGTTCTATGGAACTAAGAATACCTTCCCTTTTCAGAGACAAGCTCTTGCAGTGTAGCCCAGGCTGCTTTATTTACTAATGTATTCTCAAAGCTGCTCCAGGTGGCGCATGCCTTTAATCCCAGCACTAGGGACACAGAGGTAGGAGGATTGCTTTGAGTTCAAGGCCTCCCTGAGACTACATAGTGAATTCCAGGTCAGCCTGGGCTACAGTGAGACCCTACCTTGACAAAATTAAAAAAAAAATTCTTATTGAATGATGATATTAGGAAACAGAAATATAGGGAGGTAGATCATTTGTCCTGTGAAAATGCAACTAGAATAGCTGGACCTACAGTCTTCTTTTGTTGCTTTTTTCTGGTGCTAAGGATCAAATCCAGAGCCTCTACAAGGTAGGCAAGTACTCTACCACTGGCCTACACTCCAGTACTCTAAACTTACCCGTTATCTTCTACTACCAACCCTGACTCCCGACTGCTGTTGTCACCATCCACCCATACTTTCATTTTGTTCATCATATGCTCATCAAGTGTCTGAGTTCTTACCATGTTTTATACACTATGATTTGAGCAGGGGATACAACATTGAACTCATAGCATCTGGAAATTCAAGGTATGGAAACTTGACACTAATATGTGATATGTGTTCTAAGGAGAAGAAAATATGTAGTATACTCTAGGAGTATGCAACAGGGAGACTTAACCCTACCTGTAGGGGAGTGAAAGGTTTAAGGAAACGACAATTTCAAATTTCTTTTTTTTCCCCCTAGGTAGGGTTGCACTCTAGCCCAGGCTGACCTGGAATTCACTATGTAGTCTCAGGGTGGGCCTCGAACTTACAACGATCCTCCTACCTCTGCCCACCAAGTGCTGGGATTAAAGGTGTGTGCCACCATGCCCAGCTACAATTTCAAAATTTAAGCTAAGTTGCTTATCATACAAAGTGAGCTGGGAGACTTTGAGGTAAGAGTAGTAAGTGTTAGGAGAGCCCATGGGAATCATTTAAAGACCAGAACGTATGGTCAGAGGTAAAAAGGGAAGTGAGGTGGGAGGAAGAGAAACTACCAGAGGAGGGACTTTTATCTTCATTCTAAGCATTATAAAAGCCTCAAATCTCAGAACCAATTTCATCTTCCCTACTTCAATGTCATTTACCTGCCCACGCGAGGGCGCACCAGACCATGGGACTTGATGAAGACACAGTCACCAACCTTCAGCCACATGTCATTGTAACGAAGTTGCTCAAAGTAGTGGCAACCTGGTTCTCCATTGGACATTTCCACAGGGACATCTTCTTTTTCCTGTGGTAAAGGAAGCTGGCTGATGAATGGCAGCTAACAATTAAGGAGAAGGAGTACATGGACAAAGAAGTACAAATTAAAAGGGAAATCATCACAAATACAAGTCGTGGTGAAGGCCAGGAAATCATATTATATTTATTTCAATTTATAGATAACTTCTATTACCCTGGGGCTAGAGAGATGGCTTAGTGGTTAAGGCACTTGACTGCAAAGCCTAAGGACCCAAATTCTATTCCCCTAATATCCACATAAACCAGGTGAACACGGTGGTGCATGCAGTGGCTAGAGGCCCTGGTGTGCCATTCTCTCTACCTGCCTCTTTCTCACTCTCAAATAAAAAAAAAAAAGAAAGAGAATACTATTACCCTAGGACACTTTTGTCTCTTTTATCCTTCCAATTTTCATGACAATGAGCTTAAAAAACACTGGAAGGGCTGGGTGTGGGGTCACACGCCTTTAATCCCAGCACTCTGGAGGCTGAGGTAGAGGATCACTGTGAGTTGAGGCCATCCTGAGATTACATAGTGAATTCCAGGTCAGCCTGGGTTACAGTGAGACCCTATCTCAAAAAACCAAAAAATAGAAAAACACTGAAGGGAGATGGAGAGATGGCTTAGTAGTTAAAGGGCACTTGCTTGCAAATCCTGATGGCCTGGGTTTGATTCCACAGTACCCATGTAGAGCCAGATGCACAAAGTGGCACCTGTGTCTGGAGTTCATTTGCTGTGGCTAGAGGCCCTGACATACGCAGTTTGCTCTGGGGATCTGCAGTCTCTGACCCCCAAGCACTGGAATTACAGGCAGGGCACCACTCCAGTGGAGACATATCCCCAGCCCTTCTGCTTTTATTTTGCAGAGTGTGGAATATAGTATGTTTTGGCTTTATAAAAGGAAGTTTTTTTTATTTCATGCTCTTAAAGAGTTAAAACAACAGTACCTCAATTACAATAGTCCCTCAAAGAGTTAAAGGAGTTTACCTAAGAAAGCTCAATACTCTTTAGGGTTAGCTCTTTGATACATTTTCATTTTTTGGTTCAGTTATGGGCTGTATCTCCTCTTTTCTGGCCCTTCCTCTTTAAAAAAGAGCTATTGTCTCTTGATTCCACCTTGGAATTTGTAATTTCCTAGAAAATCGTACATTCTATTCAGGTCTTCAGGTTTATTAACAGAAATGTACAGTCTTTTAAAATGTTTTCTTTTTCTTTTCCTTTTCTTGAGACAAGGTCTCATGTATATTAGGCCAGACTTGAACTCCTTATGCAGAGAGTATAGTGCTTAACTCCTGATCCTCTTGCCTCTACTTCCTGAGTGTTGAGATTACAAGTGTGTTCCATCATAACCAGCAGTCTTAATTTCTTCAACAACTTGTATGTCTGATCTTAACCAGCCCACTTTATCTATCATCTGTCTATCTGTGTATTATTAGTGGTGTCGGTGGTTAACCTAAGTCCCTGAGTATGCTAGACAAGTGCTCTGCCAAGTTCCAGTCCCTGGATTAGCTATTCTTTTTGATTTATACTTTTTTCTTCTATTTTAGTTTTTTTTTCTTTTTGTTTGGTTAAAGTTTTATATTGTCACGTTTTTCTGAATTTGAATACATTACTTTTCTTTGGAAACGACATTTCAAGTATGAAGTGCTTTTCTGGGTGGTTATTATCTACATACCTTTTCCAAGTTAAAACTGTCTTCAGCTCGACTGTCCTCTGAGTTGTCTGTATTCTTCTCATCATCCCCTTTATCTGCATTTGCAAATACAGAGGCTACTCGAACCACAGGGAGTGGCACATCCCGAGGGACAAACCTAACTGAGCTGACGGGCATGGTCCACAGTTTAATTTTCTTAAAGGATTTTGTTTTGGCAGAATACCGTGATTCACAGACAAAAACATCCTCATCTCGAAAGTTTTCTGGACATAATTTAAAGTATTCCTGGGGCAAGGGGGATAGACAGCATAACAACACAAATAGACAGTTAATTTTTTGGAAATTAACCCCTAAAATAAAAAATAAACACTAATCAACTAACCAAATATGAAAGCTGGTAAAACTCTCTGGCAAAGGATAATTAGCTAGGGATCTAGGGATATTTTTGTGGCTACATTATTCCATTTAGCTTATCAACTGCTCTTTGAAAATATATTATATTTCATATGCTTACAGTGTTCCTTAAAGCTTTGGATAGGGATCATATACATATTTTATCAGATACAGAAAAAAAAATACATCTTATTTATAACCAAAACTGATCATTTGTGGCTCAGGGACTGTTGTGGAAGAGGAGTGTGAAGATTTTAAGAGCCACAGGGTAGGTAGAAATATTCTGAGGCACAGTTGTTCCCACCCCTAGATTGACAAAGGTCCTAATTATCCCACAGTGAACACCAAGGACCCTAAGAGGAGGGCCCTCAGGGAAATGGAGACCAAGGGTGAAGGGATACAAGGCTATATATAGCCCATGCAAAATACATGCATTTCTATACAATGAAAAAAAAAGGCTTAATAAAAAATTTTTAAAAAATGATCTCCTTCAGAAAACATCACCCTCACCAAGCATGGTGGCGTGCACCTTTAATCCCAGAGCTTGGGAGGCAGAGGTAGGAAAATAGCCATGTGTTCAAGGCCACCCTGAGACTACATAGTGAGTTCCAGGTCAGCCTGGGCTAGAATGAGACCCTACCTCAAAAACAAAACAAAACAAAACAAAAAAAAAATTAGCCTAACAATATTAAAAAAATTTAAGGCAATTGCATATAGATAAATAGTGTAGGCAAAAAATAGTTTTTCATAACCACATGCAGGTTTTCTTCCAAAATCACAGATACAGCTTAAAAAACAATTTGAAAAAGTTTCTAATTTTGTAAGTGTTGATTTTTGAATTTTAAAATTTTATTCCCAGGCTGGAGAGATGGCTTAGCAGTTAAAGAGCTTGCCTGCGAAGTCTAAGGACCCAGGTTCAATTCCCCAGCACCCATGTAAATCAGATGTACAAAGTGGTGCATGTGTCTGGAGTTTGCAGTGGCTGGAGGCCCTGGCACACCCATTCTCTCTACCTGTTTCTTTTTCTCTTTCAAATAAATTTAAAAAAATAAAAAAAATTATTCTAATGGAATGATAGGATCTCTGAAGTTTCTTACCTTGACAAACATGACCACACATTTGCCTAGAATCTTACTAACAGGAACTTTATTGTAATAGTCACTCTTAAAAACTTCTTTTTCTAGAAATTTTCGTGTAGCCAAGTGGAATGTTTCATTCGGCCGATAAAACCAACAGCCATACAACCATTTTTCACCTCAAAAACATGAAGAGAAAATAATCACTAACAGAAATCACATATTCTTTGCAAAATTAAGAAATACTCATCAAGCAATTATGCCATAGCTTGAACACTGTGCTTTATAGGTGACCACTTCTTAATACAATTATCTTAAAAGAAATTATACTTTATGGGCTGGAGAGATGGCTTGGTGGTTAAGGCGTTTGCCTGCCAAGCCAAAGGATCCCGGTTCGATTCTCCAGGACCCATGTAAGCCAGATGCACAATGGAGCGCATGCGGCTGGAGTTTTATTTGCAGTGGCTGGAGGCTCTGGCATGCCCCTTCTCTCTCTCTCTCAAATAAATAAATAAGCCGGGTGTGGTGGCGCACACCTTTAATCCCAGCACTCGGGAGGCAGAGGTAGGAGGATCACCATGAGTTCAAGGCTACCCTGAGACTCCATAGTGAATTCCAGGTCAGCCTGGGCTAGCGTGAGACCCTACCTCGAAAAACCAAAAAAAAAAAAAAAATAAAAAAATAAAATAAAATAAAAAATAAATAAATAGGTAAAATATATTTTAAAAAAAAGAAATGATACTTTAAAATAATGAAGCACAATGAGGCCCAGAAACTGCTACTTTACCCCTCATTTTAGAAGACATCTAGAAAAGATGGTTAAGACCTACACTGGTTCACACACACATACAGCTGTCATGCTGAAGGATATTTCTCTCCTTCTCCCTCCCTCAGCACTTTTCTATCTTTTTCTCAATAAATCTCCTTTGCCTTACTAAATATATATATATATATATGGCTGGGCATCATGGCACACACCCGTAGTACCAGCACATAGGAAGGGGCAGAAAGATTCTGGTTTGAGGCCCACCTGAGTTACACAGATGACCCTATCTCAAAACCTCATCACTTCAAAAAAAAAAAAAAAAAAAAAAAAGTTGCCCAATAGTGCTAGGTTTGCATATAGTGGGGTACTTAATTATATTTATTGATACATTAGAACTGCCACCATAAGTGTAAAATATCTGAGGTAAATTTTTCTTCCCTGAGGAGCAAGGACAAAGTAGAACAGCCACATTTCACCAGTTAGTTAGTCAACTTACCAGCTGAGTCCTCCCACAGTCTTTCAATACAGACAATATGTGGTTGTAGATTAGCCTCTGCAGGTTCAACATAGACATAGTCCCCAACATGGTACATGCTGTTCTTAAAGCTGCAGTCCTGGCTGTATGTGCGATGTAAGCCTGAGAGGCCTGCAGCACCTGAGGAATCTTCACTTTTTTCAGCTTCTTAGGTTACAAAAAAAAAGTACTCACTAAAAGATATTCAGACATGGACTCAAACAATGCATACAAATTCAACTCTTGCTTTCTTTCCACAAGGTCTCTCTACATAGCCCAGGCTATCCTTAACTTACAGATCCTCTCGCTTCCACTACTAGGATTCTATGGGTGAACCTTCATTCGCAGCTGCACTGCATTTTTTTTTTTCTTGTGTGACATTCAAAGAGAGGAGTCAGGAAACACAGTACAGTTTGCACATTCTCAATATTCTCTACCACAAACTGCTTCTTGTTTTTAGAGATGGAGGGTCCTCCTTAAATTGCTTGGTCTGGTTTTGAACTCATAGGCTCAAGTGATCTTCCTGCCTCAGTCTCCCAAGTAGCTGGGACTACAGTTAGCCTGAGGAATGCCTTTTTGAATAATAGCCAACACCAACACCAATTAAATAAGTTTCTACAGGAAAAAAAAATCACCTTAATAAGTTCTTACAGTCTTTTATTTATTTATTTTTCCCGAGGTAGGATTTCACTCTGGTCCAGACTGACCTGGAATTTACTATGTAGTTGCAGGGTGGCCTTGAACTCATGGTGATCCTTCTACCTCTGCTGGGATTAAAGGCATGCACCACACCCAGCAGTTCTTATGGTGTTTTTTTTTTTTTTTTCAAGGTAGGGTCTCGCTCTAGCCCAAGCTGACCTGGAATTCACTTGGTAGTCTCAGGGTGACCTTGAACTCATGGCGATCCTCCTACCTCTGCCTCCCGAGTGCTGGGATTAAAGGCGTGCGCCACCACGCCCGGCACCTTATAGTCATTTTTTAATAACTCAGAAAGGCAATGTAGAATAAGTTTTAGACATGTAATCATAAAAAAATCTGATGTACTTCCTCTCTAACCTAATATTACTAAAATTCTTTTTCCTAATAGTTACCATATGGGTATGTCACAATTATATATATCATACAATATATTTTATTTATTTTTTCTTTTTGTTTTTTTTTCGAGGTAGGGTCTTGTTGGCCCAGGCTGTCCTGGCACTCAGTAGTGAGTGCCTACTTTGAGGGAAAAAATCCTGCCTACTTAATTTATTTGCATATGTGTGTGTGTGTACATGCACGCACACACTAGGACCTCTTGTCACTGCAAACAAACACCAGACACTTGCACCACTTCTTGCATCTGGCTTATATGGGTGGCTTGGGAATTGAATCACAGGCTATCAGACTTAAGCAAGCATCTTTAAGTATCGAACTAGTTTCCCAGTAACTCAAACCCCACAGTCCCTACTTCTGTCAAGTAAAATCTTTTAATAGTTCCAGTACAAATATTGCAAGGTTATTCTTTTAAAATGCTTTTCTTATTTGAGAGAGAGAGAGAGAGAGAACGAACTACTGCAAACTCCTGACTCATGCACCACTTTGTGTATGTGGGTATTGAGGAATCAAATCTGGGCTGTCAGGCTTTGGAAGCAAGTGTATTTAACCACTGACCCACCTCTCCAGCCTTGCAGGGTTACTATTTTAAAAATGTTTTTATTTATTTGCAAGGATGGGGGGTGGTAAGAAGGGAAATGGTTGTACCAGGGCCTCCTGTACTGCAAATGAACTCCAGATGCATGTGCCATTTTTTACATCTGGCTTTATAAGGGCACTGGGGAATCAAACCCAGGTTGTTAGGCTTTGTAGGTAAGTGCCTTAACTTCTGAACCATCTCTTCAGCCCAAAGTTATATTTTAAAAAATATTTTATTTTTTATTTAGTTGAGAGAGAAAGAGGATACACACACACAGAGAGAGAGAGAGAGACACAGAGAGAGGGATAATATGAGAATGCCAGGGCCTCCAGCTGCTGCAAATGCATTCCAGACGCGTGCACCACTTTGTGTATCTGGCTTACATGGGTCCTGGGGAATTGAACCTGGGTCCTATTTTACAGAGAGAACCACCTTGTTGGGATCCATGGCCAATGCTGCTTCTGTCAGATTCTGTCACGTTGACTTGGCAGCCTGAGCACACAGCAGTAAGAGTACTTAAATCTGTGATGATGCCTTCCATGAGCATCTGAGTTTAGATGTTTCTGTCTGTGTTATAGATGCTTTGGTTCTATCAGACAGATATTCTATCACATCTGGCTTAAACAGATATTCTTATTTTAAAATATTAACAAAAGAAAGAAAAAGCCAGGGGTGGTGGCACACGCCTTTAATCCCAGCACTGGGAGGCAGATGTAGGAGGATTGCTGTGAGTTCGAGGCCACCCAGAGACTCCATAGTGAATCAGGTCAGCCTGGGCTAGAGTGAGACCCTACCTTGAAAAACCACGAAAAAAAAAAAAAAGAAAAGAAAGAAGGAAAGAAAGAAAGAAAGAAAGAAAGAGAGAAAGAGCAAGCAAGCCGGCCGGCCGTGGTGGCAAATGCCTTTGATCCCAGCATTCTGGAGGCCAAGGTAGGAGGATAGCTGTGAGTTCAAGGCCACCCTGAGAGTACATAGAGAATTCCAGGCTAGCCTCGGTTACAGTGAGACCCTACCTCAAAAAACCAAACAAGAAAAAAAGTAGCAGAAATAGAGGTAGCTCTCATAAAAATTCTAATAACTTCTGAGACTTGCCCTTGCTCTTTAGTTTTGCACTGACGACTGCATCAGCTGCTCATCCTGATGTCTCTCACAGAACAGGCTGTCTACATCTTTGATAATTTCCTTAGGATGGGCTGAAGAGATGGTTTAGTGCTTAAGATGCTTGTCTGCAAAGCCAAAGGACCCAGGTTTGATTCCCCAGGATCCACGTAAGCCAGGTGCACAAGGTGGCATATGCATCTGGAGTTTGTTTTCAGTGGCTGAAGGGCCTGGTGTGCGCTCTCTCTCTCTCTACCTGCCTCTTTCTCTCTCTCACTCAAATAAATAAAAATTAAAAAAATAATGTCCTTAGGATGATTTTCCCATAAACTAATGTGGAAGCAAGCATTTAAATGCTTTTTATTTAAAGAATATTTATTTGCACACATACATGTATGTATGGGTGCACCAGAGTCTTGCCAGCAGATCCATGTGCTACTTTTTACATCGACCTTTACATGGATGCTGGGCAACTGAGCCCAGGGCAGCAAGCACCTTGAGCTGTTGGGCCATGTTCCTAGCCATATATATATATATATATATCTATATCTATCTATCTATCTATCTATCTATCTATCTATCTATCTATATATATATATATCTACACACACACACTTACACACACATGAGAGAGAGAGAGAGAATGGGTGTAGTGCCAGGACCTCCAGCTGCTATAAATGAACTCCAGATGCATTATACCACTTTGTGCATCTGGCTTTATGTGGGTGCTGTGGAATTGAACCCAGGTCCTTAGGCCTTGCAGGCAAGCAACTTAACTGCTGAGCCATTTTTTCCAGCTCCCTTCAATGTTTTTTTCAATGTATATTCCAAATTAATCTCAAAAGGCTAAATTTCTCACTGGTTTGAATACAAGGGTTCTGTTTCTCTACTTCCTCCTTTATACTGGCATTTAAAAGAAAGTGTTTCAATTATGGTGAAAACTGCTAACTAGTAGTTAAATGAATAAATCCCTGTGATATACAAGGCAGATCCATAAGGTTTTTGGGAATTTTACACAAGTAGAACCAATCAGCTAGACTGAAAGGGCAGAGTACAAAATGTCAAGAAGTCTAACTCCCCAAATTCTAGAGACAGGAAAACAGGCCCATCAAGTCACTCAGTTGCAAACACCTTTCATGAGTAAGGTTCTCAGGGTGAAGTACTTAGCCAGAGGACTCTTCCCATCCTAGAAGTACAATGACACTGTCTAGTTGGGATTTCAAAATTGGCTAGGATCAGTAACACTTTCTTTCTTCTTTTTAAAAATATTATTTATTTATGTATTTCTGAGATTGGGGGGAGAAGGGGGAAGGGAAGGAGGGAATGGGCATGAGCCACTTTGTGTACCTGGCTTTATGTGGGTACTAGGTGGTCGAACCTGGGTTGTTAGGCTTTGCAGGCAAGTGACTTAATGGCTAAGCCATCTTTCTACCAAGCACCTCGAGGCAGGGTTTCACTCTAGCCCAAGGTAACCTGGAACTCACTCTGTAGTCCTAGGTTGGCTTCAAACTCACAGAGATCCTCCTACCTCTGCCTCCTGGGATTTAAGGCATGTACCACCTGGCCCCCTTTTCCTTTTTGAACATGGACATTTGTAGTTACTATCCTATTTAGGTTTCACACTTATAAGCAGGGGGCTTCTTTAAAAAAAAAAAAGACTAAAGATTGAAAGGAATCACACAGGAAGAAGAATCATACAAGAGCCTCATCCATATGCCTAGTTTAGATGACTTTGATGATAAGACTTGGGACTTCTGAGGTGAAGATATTTAGATGACATTTTGGTACTTATTTGAAGGGTGCTGTTGTGTAAACAAAGACAAAAACAAAAACCAAAGGGCTGGAGAGATGGCTTAGCGGTTAAGGTGCTTGCCTGAAAAGCATAAGGCCACAGGTTCAATTTCCCAGGACCCACGTAAGAAAGATGCACAAAGTGGGCGCATGCAGGTCTGGAGTTCCTTTTCAGTGGTTAGAATTCCTGGAGTGCCCATTTTCTCTCTCTCAAAAAAAAAAAAAAAAGGAAAATGAAAAACAACAAAACCAAACCAAACCATGAAAGTAACTATGGGGCATGACAAAGAAACAAGGGTAGATTGCTTTGAACAAAATGTTCACAGAAAGATAAGACATCAAAGACTTGGCAATTGAAGGCTCTAAAGGAAATGAAGAAAAGGAGCTCTGGCTGTATCATCGTTAAAAGCTAATGGAACTGTATCCTAGCATTATTTGGATTCTGAGCCTCCTGCGCTGCTTATAGTTATCTTTCTTTCTTTACTTTTGGTTATTCTTTTTCTTAGGAGCTTTCTTTGACTTAGGTTTTTCAGATAGGATCACATAACTTAGGCTGGCCTTGAACTCCTGATACTTCTGTCTCTACCTCCCAAGTGTTGGACTTTTCTTGGACATTATATTCTAATTTTTTCTCTGAATTTTTCCTTTCTGCCATATTTTTAGAACAATATTATGGGGATCATATTTCACACAACACACAATTCAGTCATTCAAAGTATATAATTCAATGGCTTCTGATATATTACATTAGTTTTGAAAAACTATGGTAAAATATGTAATTACATATATATATATATATATATATATAGATAGATAGATAGATAGATAGATAGATAGACATACTTCTATATATAGACATACTTCTTTTTATGGATGAATAATATTGACCATAATGGATATACAGCAATATGCTTACTCACACATCTACTGATGGCTACTTGGGCCGATTCTGCCCTTTGATTAATTTTGCTTACAGATAAAATCTACTCATCTTTATCCTTTTTTTCTAAGGGGGGGGGTGGGTTTCGAGGTAGGGTCTCACTCTAGACCTGGAATTTACTATGTAGTCTCAGAGTAGCCTTGAACTCTCAGCAATCTTACCTCTGCCTCCTGTGTGATGGGATTAAAGGAGTGTGCAACCACACCCATCTTACAAAACTTTTTTCTTTTTCTTTTTTTTTTTTTTTTTTTATTTGAGGTAGGGTCTTCCTCTAGTCCAGGCTGACCTGGAATTCACTATGTAGTCTCAGGCTGTCCTCAAACTCATGTCGATTTACCTACCTCTGCCTCCTGAGTGCTGGGATTAAAGGAGTGTGCTACTATGCCTGGCACAAAACTTAAAAACAAACCTTTTATTGGGCTGGAGAGATGGCTTAGTGGTTAAGCGCTTGCCTGCAAAGCCTAAGGATCTTGGTTTGAGGTTCAATTACCCAGTACTCATATAAGCCAGATGCACAAGGTGGTGCATGCATCTGGAATTTGTTTGCTGAGCCTGGAGGCCCTGGTGTGCCCATTTTCTCTTTCTATCTGCCTCTCTCTCTCACTCTCAAATAAATTTTAAAAACCTTTTTATTGACAACTCTTATAGACAATATGCCATGATCATAATCCCTTCCCACCCTTTTGCTATTATACATAATGGTACTTAGGCTAGGGAGATGGCTCAGTGGCAAACAGCACTTGCTTGTAAAGCCTGCCAGCCAAGGTCTCATTCCTTAGTACCCATGTAAAGCCAGATGCACAAAGTGGCTCATACATCTGGAGTTTGTTTGCAATGGCAAGAGGCCCTGGTGTGCTCATTCTCCCTCTCTTTCAAATAAAAAAATTATATATATATATATATATGTATGTATGTATATATATATATATATATATATATATATAAATAAATAAACATATAAACTATTATAGTACTTGGTGCTGTGTTTAACATTCCACATCAAGCAAGTTCACAATGCTTTTCAAATCTTCCAATATTTGTGCTGATTTTGTTCTTGGAGAAGTTTTCAACCATTATGTCCTCAAATGTTTTTCTCTCCCTGTCTCTTCTGTGCTCTGGGATTACTACTAAGGAATGCCTACAGACTTGATATTAGGGGTCGTTCCTTTGGCTGCATCAGGAGTTAGTCAGTGATTCAGGTGAAGGTTGTAGTCAAACACCTCTAAGCCCATACAGATCTCCTGTCTACTGATTGATCTGTGTATAGGATGGGGGATGCATTTGGGCAGTTTTCAGTATCCTTTGGGTTTTCAAGTGCCATGTTTCTGCACCTCTCCCACTGTAGTTTTCCAGTTAGTTAGGAATGTGGGAAAGCCTATCCCAAGCTTTCTATATTCTCTAACTTCAAGGGTGTTTTATAAAACAAACCATTACCTTGGGCCAGCAGAGCTGCCATTATACCCCGTTTGTTTACACAACAACCACTGTAGCTGGCAAAGATTCAGATCCTACTCCCCAACCCAACACTCTCTACCTTGAATGAGCCTATGGCAGCAGATCCCTATGTTGGCAAATCAGTGTCCTTTTCTTTTTTTTTTGGATACTCCATCACTTACTAGAATTGCTTCAAGTCAATTAAAAGGTGTGATGAGGGTTGGAGAGATGGCTCAGCTGCAAAACCTAATGACCCTGGGATTTGGTTCCTCAATATCCAAGTAAAGCCAGATACACAAACTCTTCGCCAAATCTGAGACCAGCTAGGACAGAGTATAACATTTCTTCATATCTGATAAAATGAAAAGAAACCAACCTCTTTTTTCTTCTTCTCGTTTTAGTTTATCTTCCTCTATTTCTTTAGGCAATTTTTCCTTTTTTTCTTTCTCCACATCATTATGCAAATGTTTTGTGGTATAGCTGAGTGCTGGAGAAAGAAGGATCTCTCCATTTTTGCAGAGTTCATCACGAATTTTAATAAAAAACTGCTGAAGCTCTACTGCATCCTCATATATTTCAGAATCTGTCCTATAATGGCATCAAGAGTATCCATTGATACATGAGCTGCATTTGTCAAACACATCAATTACACGCTAGAGTCTGTATAAACTGTTACAATGGCATTTCAGAACATTAGAAGGGTGTCTCCTTGAGGCTTGTTAAAACATAGTATTTGAGCTATGAGTGGTGATGCATGTCTATAATCCTAGCACTTGGGAGGTAGAGTTAGGAGTTCAAGGTCATCCTCAGCTATAATGAGTTTGAGGCCAACCTGGGGAAACCAAGCCCTGTCTTAACAAAATCAATAATAAGCCAGCTGTGGTGACACACGCCTTTAATCCCAGCACTTGGGAAGCAGAGGTAGAAGGATCTCTATTAATTAGTTCAAGGCCCGCCTAGAACTATAGAGTGAGTTCAAGGTCAGCCTGCCTTAAAAAAAACAAAGAAACAAACAAAAGCCCACCAATAATGTTGGACTGGAGATGGCTCAGTGGATCAAGGCACTTGCTTGCAAAGCTTGGAAGCTTGGGTTTGATTCCTTGGTACCCACAAAATGGCATATGCGCCTGGAGTTTGTCTGCAGTGGTACAAGGCCCTAGCATGTCCATACTCACCCTCTGCCTGTCTCGCACAAATAAATAAATAGAAGTATTTTTAAAAAGCCAATAATGACTTATGAATATATGTATTATCTGAAGTGTCACTTCACCACAGGGAGGCTTACGTATAGCAGTTTTCTTTTCCTCAAGGTCCACTACTTTGCTCAGCTCATGTAAAAGGAAAGGCCTTGCATTTTTTTCCCACATATATATATGTAAGGCACATGCATCAATCAATTATTGCAGAAGGCAGGTGGCAAAATCAAGGATTGCCCATGGCTCTATACCAAGTCCAACACCTAACCTGTGCCTACTGTAGATTAACTTTTCTATTTTCTTTTTGATTTTTCGAGGTAGGGTCTCACTCTGGCCCAGGCTGACCTGGAATTAACTATGTAGTCTCAGATGGCCTTGAACTCCTAGCGATCCTCCTACCTTTGCCTCCCAAGTACTGGAATTAAAGGCATGTGCTCCATGCCTGCCTTTTTTTTTTCCCCCAAGACAGGGTCTCACTCTAGCCCAGGCTGACCTAGAATTCACTATAGTATCAGGGCGGGTCATTTATATTTTCTTAAATGCAGTTAAGTAATATCTGCTGGGCATGGTGGCGCATGCCTTTAATCCCAGCACTTGGGAGGTTGAGGTAGGAGGACTGTTGTGAGTTCAAGGTCAGCCTAAGACTAATTCTAGGTCAGCCTGGGCTGGAGCAAGACTCTACCTCAAAAAACCAAAATAATAATAATGGTAATAATAATTTCTATAAAATTTTCTACATCTTATATAAAATGTTAAAAGAGGGCTGGGAAGATGGCTTAACAGTTAAGACGCTTGCCTGCAAAGCCAAAGGACCCAGGTTCGATTCCCCAGGACCCATATAAGCCAGATACACAAGGGGGCACATGCATCTGGAGTTTACTTGCAGTGGCTGGCGGCCCTGGCACGCCCATTCTCTCTCTCTCAAATAAATCAAAATTAAAATGAAATAAGATCAATATTAAAAAATGTGTCAAAAGATTTAGCTTATGTATACTTTCTTCCTATTAGTCCTTGTGTTATTGCTACTGTGGGTGATAGTCACTGAACAGTTGACCCTAAACTGTAAACATGAGAGCATCCTGTATAACCATCATAGGCAAGAAAATTAGTATCATTTTTTAGTTTCTCATAAAAAAAACTAACTCTGAGGAACTGGCAAAGGCAACATAGTGAAAGATGGAAAAACTTATATGTCATATTCAAAACTTTTCTAAACCTCTCTTCTCATTTATAAGTTAGGGGGACTAGACAAAATCAGTTTTGGGATATCATACTCTACAACCCAGGCTGGCTTGGAACCTGGTATGCAGTCCGGGTCGGCAGTGATTCTTCTGCTTCCACCTCCCAAGTGCTAGCCTCGCAGGCACGAGTCACCACATGTGGGAGATTGCAGACACCTCCAGTCAGGGGGGCGGGACAGGCACAGCCAGGCGTCTGTTGGTACATGCCACTAGAGCATTAGACATCACAGCCCCAGATGCCTCTCCCCATCAGTAAAGGGAACTGAAAATCACCAACACCAGTACTAAGCTGAACAGGTTATCTTTGGACAGGTTTGTAAACATGTTACTACTTACCAGGAAAGCAATAAAAATAAAATTTACCAAAAGAAGAAACCCCTAAGACGATTTTGAAATTTTTTCTGAATGGAGATACCTGAAGTTTGTTTTCTTAAAATCAAATTCATTTTATAATAGCTTACCATTTCATACAAAATACATTTGATAAATCCATGCTACATCGAAAGGGCAGATTCATATTTTTATCATCCCTGGAAATGGTGGCTTATACCTACAACCCCAGCATTTGGGAGGATCACCATGAGTTGAGGCCAGCATGAGCTACAGTATGAGACTCCATATATCACCTGGTTTAGTAAAGAAAGTCTGGACAAGCCAAGTATTTAGTGTGCAAGAACACACTCTCTTGTTGCTATTGTCCACCTTATGTTGGCTAGGGGGTGATGTCCAGCCTCTGCTCATGCCATCATTTTCCCTGCCATCGTGGAGCTTCCCCTTGAGCCTATAAGCCAAAATAAACTTCTTTTTCTCACAAGCTGCTCTTAGTTTGGTGATTTCTACCAGCAATGTGAACCTGACTGCAACAGTAAAGTGGTATCGAGGAGTGGGATTGCTGCTGGACACCTGACTGTGTGGCTTTGGCCTTTTGGAGCTGATTTTCAAGAGGAATGTAGAAGGATTTGAAACCTTGGCCTAAGAAACGCCTTGCAGTGCTGTAAGTACAGCTTGATGGACTATTCTGGCCAGAGTTGAAAGACCTGAATGCAGTAAGAACTATGGACTGTGAGGTTTGTTTGGCTTATGAGGGTGAGAAAGAGCTTTGCTTGGACTGGGCTAGCAGTTTGTGTGAGGCTTGCTGTTATGCCTGTGTCCTGAGAAGCTGTGCATGGTTTCTTTGCGTAGAAATGAACTAGTGTGAGCAGAGGGATATGGCACAGAAAAAATGAAATCTTTGGGCCTAAAGTGCTGCCCATTCGCCTGCAAATTATTCGAGAGATTACAACCTTTCAGATTGGGCCAGCTGACCTGCACTGGGGCAACAGGAAGAATGTAGACTCTTTTGAAGGGGCCTGAGTGCTCAAGGAGTGTCCTGTTCTTCAAAGTCTGCTTTATTCTCCCCTGGATTAACAAATTGACACTCTACCTGGTATTGTGGAGTATGAGAAATGCAGGAAGGAGAGAGTCATTGAGTTTGTAACAAGGTCTTGTGTTTTGGAAATGGCCATGGGCAGTGTGAAGCAGGTTTGCTGGATGTCTGCATGGAGACCCCATGGGGCCATGAGGATGAACCCTGGATTGCAGTGGAGACCCAGTGGAGATGCCACAACCACGAGATGGCTGCTAAGAAAGCTGCCGGCCCCAATGAGTTTTCCAGGACTGTGAGTGGCTTAGCTGGAGGGGCAGAATTGGAATGCCAGAGACTTGTTGCTGGTTAGAATGATTGGACTTGGAGATTTGTCACTGGCTCAAGTTGTTGGACTTGAAGCTACAGAGTTTGATGTTTGCTTTGGTTGTTTTAAATCTAGTATTGGCTTAATATTTCTTTGCTATGCCCAATGCCATCTTTTGCAGTGTGAATGTTTATTCTGTGCCATTATGGGTTTGGGGGATTTTTTGGTATTATGGCTTAGTTAAAAGATCTTGGACTATGAACATCATTGGAATTGATAAAAACTATGGAGATTCTTAAAATTGTACTGAATGCACAGTATTTTTATATCATGTATGGATATCAGTTTTGGGGGGCCAGGGGCGGAATGTGGTGGTTTGATTCTAAAGAGATGGCTCCATTGCTTTGTAAGCATAAGCACCAGGGTTTTATCCTTGGATCTATGTTTTTAAAAACCAGACAAGGGTAGGAGAAAGGGCTTAGTGGTTAAGGCACTTGCTTTCAAATCCAAGGGATCCAGGTTTGATTCCCCAGTACCCATGTAAGCCAGATGCACAAGGTGGCACGTGCATCTGGAGTTCATTTACAGCAGCTGGTAGACCTGGCATGCCATTCTCTCTCTCTCCCTCGCCCCCGGCAGATAAATAAATGAAACATTTTTTAAAAAGTAGAGTAGGGGGCTGGAGAGATGGCTTAGCGGTTAAGCGCTTGCCTGTCAAGCCTAAGGACCCCGGTTCGAGGCTCGATTCCCCAGGACCCATGTTAGCCAGATGCACAAGGGGCGCACGCGTCTGGAGGTCCTTTGCAGGGGCTAGAGGCCCTGGCGTGCCCATTCTCTCTCTTTATCTGCCTCTTTCTCTGTCTGTGGCTCTCAAATAAATAAATAACAAAAAAATTTAAAAAAAAAGTAGAGTAGGGAGAGGTGGTGGTTTGATTCAGGTGTCCCCCATAAACTTAGGCGTTCTGAATTCTAGGTTTCTAGCTAACGGTGATTTGGGAATTAACACCTGCTGGGAGCGGTGTATTGTTGGGGGCAGGCTTATGGGTGTTATAGTCAGTATTTGGCACACTCTCCTGTTGCTATTGTCCATCTTATGTTGGCCAGGGGGTGATGTCCACCTTCTGCTCATTCCATTGTTTTCCCCTGTCATTGTTGAGCTTCTCCTCGAGCCGGTAAGCCAAAATAAACCTCTTTTTCCCACAAAAAAAGGAACAAAAATTCAAGATGGAGAAACATCTAACTCTGATTTTCCTCAGTTGCTAGGTAATGTATTTTTAAATATACATTTTATATTTATTTATTTAATTTGTTGGGGGGGGGTTGATTGGGCATGCCAGGGCCTTCAGCCACTGTAAATGAACTCCAGATAAATGCACCACCATGTGCATCTGGCTTATGTGGGTTCTGGGGAATTGAACCTAGGTCCTTTGCAGGCAAGTGTCTTAACTGCTAAGTCATCTCTCCAGCCTTAGGTAATGTTTGTATACAAGTCAGAGATTCAGCAAAAAGAAAGAATTAAAATTATAAGAGGTTCTAGATACTTCCCTTGTATTTGTCTTATGGGTTCTTTCTCCTATAATACTGCCAGCAGCTTAAGAAAACTAGCAGTCAGCTGGCAGTTCCTGAATGCTGCTGTGGATAAGCCACTGGCATCTGAGCAATCTTTCTGCTCATATCCCTCACATTCTAGAATGTGAGTCCTAGATGCTACTGTGTGGCACTGGTGGTAGGGTAAGTAGGGATGAAATATGAACACTCTGGAAATCTGCTACCTGTGTACTTCATATGAATTTACTTATTAATGAATGCTTATGCATCTAGCATGCCTGTCATCATTATTAACAATACTGTAGGGAAAAACATGTTTTCATTATTCACTGAATGTATACATTCAATCAAGTCCTTTTTTGGTTGGCGTCACAGGTTCCCGGGATAGAATTATATAGCCTAACGATCTAGCTCTCAGTACCAATACACTATAAGCTTTAAGAAGGCAGCATTTATACCTTTAACTTCATATATTCTACCAAATGTCTCTACAGCACACAGAAGTTATATTGCAATTACTGAATTCCACTGAGTATGCTATTGATAAGTGACAAAGATTTGTCTCAGAAGAAAATCAGAAGTAAATTTACTTTAATGTACCTTCAAATTTGACTGTTTTTTTAGTCTACAGTTCTACAGCAGTCTCTTAAATTGAGAAATCTGAGGTTACAAACAAGAATCCCTTTTAAGAACTTAAAATAGTGACTGAATTTACATAACTTCTATCTGTCTAATTTCAGAACAACTTAAATCAATTTACTTATTTTTGGACTCAGTACTATTTTCTATATTCTAATTCCTAAATTATAACACATATTCTTTAGGAAACAAGTTCTGTGAAAGGTTTTAAGTCTATGCGTTTGTCTTCCTCCCACAGGCCCTAACTTCAATGGCTCAACACTGCCCTTGATACTTCACAGAAAGTACCTGGCTCTTTGGAAGTTAACTTCAGCACTGGTTAAACAAAAAAAAAAAAAAAAAAGGCGGGGGCACGCCTTTAATCCCAGCACTTGGGAGGCAGAGGTAGGAGGATCGCCATGAGTTCGAAGCCACCCTGAGACTACATAGTGAATTCCAGGTCAGCCTGTGCCAGAGAGAGACCCTACCAAGAAAAACTAAAGCAAATAAATAAATAAATAAATAAATAAATAAATAAATCCAAGTCTGATTCCCCAGTACCCATGTAAGCCAGAGGCACAAGATGGTGCATGCATCTGCAGTTTGTTTGCAGTCGGTGGAGGCCCTGGAGTACCCATTCTCTCTCTCTCTCTGCCTCTTCCTTTCTCTCTCAAATAAATTATATGTATATAAAAGGGGGAGGGGGAGGCTGAAGAGATGGCTTAGCAGTTAAGGCGCCTGCCTGAAAAGCCTAAGGACCCAGGTTCAATTCCCCAGTACCCACATAAGCCATATGCAATAAGGTGGTGCATGCATGTAGAGTTCATTTGCGGTGGTTAGAGGCCCTGCGCCATTCTATCTGCCTCTTTCTCTCTCTTTCTCAAATAAATAAATTTAAAAAAAAGAGAGAGAGACATTTTGGCTACCTAGAATTCAGGACAGCATGCTACCAATTACAATCACACATCTAAGCTGAAACAGTACATCAAATTAGCATCCTTCATCTGTTTTCCATTAAATATCACATGTTCTTATAAAGATTGAACACATACCGGTTCATCCTTCTTGCTCGTTCCAACACTTCAAACATATGCTCTTGAAACAAATCGAGCCGTCGGTAACGGTTATTTTCAACATTCTTCCTAATAATGTCAAATGTTAGGGGAGGTTTGTTGGGAAAGTTAGGGTCTACAGCAGGAATTTCAGCTAAGGAATCACTGTAGCACCTTCCCTCATCATCTTGGTGACTCATGACTGACACAAACAGATTATGGATGAGTTCCTGAATTAGCAAGGTCACATTTGGGACATGGGAATCCTCATCTCCCTCCAGGTCTCTTCGGGTTTCAAGCAGGACTTTATGTAGGACAAGGGCATCTTTGTAGATCAGAGACTCAGGCTCATTATACGTACACGCGTTGTTAAACATCATGACAAAGTCTTCAACCATGGAGTCTATATCTTGGTACTTATTTGCCATCATGTGACTTCGAATTTTTTCCATGTCCATGGGCTTTTTAATGGTCAGATAGTAGTCAGGCAGCTCTGATCTAGAGGGAAGCCTTAGAAATATGGCACTGAGGCGGCGACCCCTCTTATCAGTATAATTCTTTACAGCTTCATATACTTCATTTAGTTTCTGCTGCATCGGAGTCATGTATTTTGATTTCTTAGGAGAAATACCACTCTTCCTACCTGAAGAAAGACATATAATATTAATGAATAAAATAACCCAAGTTTTTACAACCATCAGAAAAAGACAATTTTGAATAATATGTAAAACACAGCAATTTGAGATACATCTTATAGGCACAAAAGATCTGGAAAAAATTTAACTGTTTTCAGTATACATATACATTTTTTTCTTGAGACAGGGTCTCTTTATGTTGTACAGGCTGGCTTGAACTCTCCAGCCTCCTACCTCAGCTTCCAACTGCTAGGATTACAACAGTGGCTAGGAGTCATACTTCTGATGGGAAAGTGAATACTGTTACGTTGAGGGTAGCTGTGAATAGGTGGAGTAAAACAAATAAGTAGCTATATGACATTCTAATTCCATCACTTCTGATATTCCTGAGAACTGAAATTTGTACCACGGGAAAAGGAAAGATAAAGATTTTGAAACAGTGGGCTGGGGAGATGGCTCAGCAGTTAAGAGTGCTTAGCTGCTTAAGCCTGAGGGCCTCTTGGGCCAGAGATGGCCAAACTTGACTCAACACCACAGAATCCATGTGAAAAAGCTGGGTGTGCTGGGCATGGTGACACACACTTTTAATCCCAGCACTTGGGAGATGGAAGTAGGAGGACTGTCATGAGTTTGAAGGCCAGCTTGAGTCTACACATTGAATTCCAGGTCAGCCTGGGCTAGATGGAGACCCTACCTTGAAAACTAAACAAAGAAAAAAACTGGGTGTGACCATGCAAGTCTGTAACCCCAGACCACAGGAGGACCACTGGGCTTTGCTGATGGACAACAGCTCTGGGTTGAGGGAGAGACCCTGTCTCAAGGAAACATGTGGATGAGAGATAAAGAAAAGGACACAGACATTCTCCTCTGGCCTCTGCATTGCGTGTGCATGGGGCTTGTGTGCGCATGTGCATGCACACACACACACACAGTATATGACCACACCACACCAGAATACACTCACACATGCAAAAAAAAAAAAAAAAATGCTGAAACAGGATTAGGGTGATGGCTCAGTGCTTGGCTGAGCAACTATGAGGACCTCAGTTTGGTCCCCAGCACTGGGGGGAGGGGTGGAGGCAGTAGGATCATTGGGGCTCACTGGTCAACCAGTCTAACTAAAAAAGCTGCAAGCAGCAGGTTCAGTGAAAGAAATGTCTCAGGAAGTAAAATGGACGAGCAACAGGAGGATGACTTCTGCTGTCCTCTGGCTTCACATTTACACATGGGATCCAACTATCTGTACACACACATGCATACAGCCATATACAATACTATTTATACTAAAACAAAAACAAAGGAAAAAAAGAGGAAGATACAACTTGATGTCATGCCCCACCTGATGTATATAACCTATGAAGTCAGTATTTGTGCCAAAAGAATATGTGGGATTCAATGTGCTCAAGGCTCTGGCTACTTAAGTCATTTACAGCAAATACAAAATGCAAAGGAACATGTTAAACTGCAACATAAGGTACAATTTGCAACAGCCAGATTGTGGAAAACTATAGAACAAACCCAATTCCAGAGAAGGTGAAGGAGTTACAGATAAAAAACATGTCATCATCAATTGAATACAATGTGTAGGAATTATTGGATTCTAACTTAGTTAGACACTGCTCCCAAAGACATGCTAAAATATAAGCACAGAAAACCTCTCAGAATATTCTTGCCAAAGGAAAATTAAATCTAATCAGCCTTTAACTTTTATTTGTAAGAAATAGAAAAAAGATGGCTAGAGAGATGACTTAGCAGTCAAGGCGCTGGCCTCTGAAGCCAAAGGACCCAGGTTCAATTCCCCAGGACCCACACAAAGCCAGATAGACAAGGTAGAACATGCATCTGGAGTTCATTTGCAGAGGCTAAAGGTCCTGGTGTGCCCATTCTATCTGCTTCTCTCTCAAACAAACAAACTAAAAAGAAGAGCCAAGAGTGGTGACTCACGGCTTTAATTCCAGCACTGGGAGGCTGAGGTAGGAGGATCCCCATGAGTCAAGGCCAGTCTGGGCTAGCATGAGACCCTGTCTCAAAACAAACAAAAATAGCCAAAATAAATAAATAAATAAATAAAATAAAATAAAGCAAAAAGATAATTGAAATCAGAAGGAAACAAAGAGGCTAGTCCAGAATGTGGGACACTATGCAGGGTGACCTGGTTTCTTCAATTAGTCAAAGGCATGAAAAAGAAAAGGGAGACTGTTCTTGATTATGAGTTTAAGGGCACCACAATCAAATGTAATATTCTGACCTTAATTAGTCTGTGATTTGAGGAACCCAACTGTGAAAAAGCATCTGTGAGATAATCAGCAAAGCTTGAACATTTGTCAGGTATCAAATGAGATCAAGAAACTATGACTAATTTTGATAGGTGTGATAATGAGTCATGGTTAAGAAAAGACCCACATAATTTTAATATGGACAATGAACTATACAGAAGTGAAAACAGCATTATTATCCAATTTGCTTTAAGATAATTAAAAAGGGGAGATATCAGAAAAAAGTAGCACAATCTTGATAAATACTGAGTAACAACAGGTATACACAGAAGTACATTGTAGTATTCCTTTAAGTTTTTATTTGTGTGCTTGTGTGTTTGTATGTATAGGTGTGCATGTGCCAGCGTGCTTGTGGAGATCAGAGGACAACCTTGAGGTATCTGTGGCTCTTCTTCCCCTTCACTGAGACATGGTCTCTTATCAAGGCACAAGAATGCCATACTAGCTGGCCTGTGAGTTTCAGATTCTTCTGGCTTCACCTCCCACTGTGGTAGCCACACTGGAATCACAGATGCACACACCACTTGCGTTTAATTTTACATGGGTGCTGGGGAATCAAACAGGTTGGGAGGCTTGGTAAGCAAGTGCCTTTAACCACAAAGCTAGCTCCCCAGATCATTGTACTAGTCTTTACATTTGTGTTTAAAATTTTCCACAACAGAGAAACTAAAAGGAAATTACTATATCAATATTCACTTTCCTTTTAAAATGTGTTTATTTGAGTACATTATTCAGACAATGTTAAAACTATGCTTCCTAAATTTATAAAATTCCAATTTTAAAAAGTATTATGTCAAACAAAGTAGAACAAGTTTTATACTGAAAACCTTCTCTATGCTTTCATTTTACATGTGTGTGTGTACATGCATATGGGAAGGCAGAGGAAAATCTTTAGTATCATTTCTCAGGTATGTACTGCCTACCACTTTTTAAAAATTTTTTATTTTTAGTTATTAATTTGAAATAGATATACAGAAATAGGGAGGGGGAGAGAGAGAGAGAGAAAATGGGTGTACCAGGGCCTCCAGCCACTGCAAATAAACTCCAGATGCCTGCACCCCCTTGTGCATCTGGCTTACATGGGTCCTGGGGAGTCAAACCTGGGTCCTTTGGCTTTGCAGGCAAGCACCTTAATGGCTAAGCCATCTCTCCAGCCCCTGTCTACCATTTTTTGAGACAGGATTTCTCATTGTCTGTAGGCTTAGCTAGTTGGCCAGCAAGCCCAAGAATCTCCTTAGCTATGGGATTACAAGTGCCCACTACCATATCCAACATTTTACACGGGTACCGGGATCAAACTCAGGTCCTCATGCTTGCAAAGGAAGCACTTTACGTACTATCTTGCTAGCCCCAGCTTTTTAAAATTTTATCCCTTTTTTGTTTTTTTTGAAACAAGGTTAGGTAGCTCAGGCTAACCTCAAACTCTACATATTGAGGCTGGCTTTTAAATCATGATTCTCCTCCACACCTTCCAAATACTGGGATCAAAGGCATGCATGACCCTGCCTGACCACCTATATGCTTTTCTAACTCCATGAAAAGAAGACTACCTTAGAAAAGAATTATCACTCAGCAGTAAATAATTCCCAATGCAACAATAAGCTTCATCTCTAGCTTTTCCTATAGCTTTTTTTTTTTCATATATAAAAAATCAGGTACTTGTCTTCCTCCCCTTTAACAAATAGAGCTTTAAAGAATTTCCTTGCTCTTGGATTGGAACAATCAATATTGTGAAAATGGCAATCTTGCCAAAAGCAATTTACACATTTAATGCAATCCCCATCAAAATTCCAATGGCATTCTTCACGGAAATAGAAAAAAAAAAAATCCTAAAATTCATTTGCAAGCACAGAAAGCCTCGGATATCTAAAACAATTTTGAGCAACAAAAATAAGGCTGGTATCACCATACCTGATTCTAACCTGTATTACAGAGTTACAGTAACAAAAACAGCATGGTACTGGCAAAAAAAACAGACATGTAGATCAATGGAACAGAATAGATGACCCAAGTCTAGGTAGCTACAGCCACCTGATGTGCTACCTACTGTGCCAATGAGGTGCCTTTTTACAACTTAAAAAAATTATGTGTGTGTTGTGCATGTACACACACAACATGACAGAACCCCTTGCTTCTGCAAACGAACGCCAGATGCTTGCGCCACTTTTTTGCATCCGGCTTATATGGGAGACTTGGGAACTAAATTTGGGCCAGTAGAATTGAAAAGCAAGTGCCTTTAATCACTAAGCTCTCTTCCCTGCCCTTCTTTACAACTTTTAATAAAATCACCATTCACAGAGGGCACTCAAATGGCCTCTCAAATTCTGGTCAGCTGGGATTCATTTTTAATTCTATGAAATCACCAAACAAACAGCAACAAAAATATGCCACAATACTCTTCTTGGTAGCAGATATAGATGGTCTGTCTATTCTTCCTATTTAATGGTTATAAAATGTCCACTGCCCCGAAGAAAGCAAAGCTTAGACCTTATATTTTAGCTCCCTTTATTATGATTTGGATATAAAATGTCCCTCAAAAGGCTCATTTAAAAAAAAAAGATTTTATTTTTATTTATTTATTTATGAGAGAGAGAGAGAGAAAGAAAATGGGTGCGCTAGGGTCTCCAGCCACTGCAAACGAACTCCAGATGCATGTGCCATCATGTGATCTGGCTTATGTGGGACCTGGAGAATTGAACCTGGGTCCTTAGGCTTCACAGGCACGCGCCTTAACCGCTAAGCCACCTCTCCACCCCAAGGTTCATGTTTTAGTTGAAGACTTGGTTCTCAATCATTAAGAGGTAATTGACCCTGTAGGTTTTACTTTCTTTTTTTAGATGTCAATGTTCTATGCTTTAATCAAAGAAATGAAGTATTACTACCAGAAGACTATAGCACATAGTTCATGGCAGTAGATAACTCTAACACAGGAAAACAACCATCAGGGATGGAGAGATGGCTTAGCAGTTAAGGCACATGCCTGCAGTCTAAGGACCCAGGTTAGATTCTCCAGGTCCCACGTAAGCCAGATGCACATGGTGGCTCATGTGTCTGGAGTTCATTTGCAATGGCTAGAGGCCTTGGTGCACCCATTCTCACTTACTCTCTCTCCCGCTCCCTCTGTCTCTAATAAATAATAATAAGTCTTTAAAAAAAAAGTTTAGGGGCTGGAGAGATGGTTTAATGGTTAAGTGCTTGCCTGTGAAGCCTAAGGATCCCAGTTACAGGCTCAATTCTCTAGGACCCACATAAGCCAGATGCACAAGGTGGCACATGAGTCTGGAGTTCGTTTGCAATGGCTGGAGGCCCTGGTGTGCCCATTCTCTATCTCTGTCTGTCTTTGTCAAAATTATATATAAAAATAAGCAAAAATATTTAAAAAGTTAAAAAAAAAACATCAAGAAGCTATACACTTATGTTCAGAAAAATACTTTAAATAAATCAAAATGAAATTCCAAAACATGGCCCATGTCCAAATAATCCCTAGAAAGAAAAAGACAGAAGAATGAAAGATTGAACAAACAGAAAAGAAAATAATAGGCTCAACCCTAAAATACTAATATTGGCATTAAGTGACACAATCCTAAATGTGTCAATTAAGAAAAATTATATAGATGGATAAAAATATGATCAGATTGCATTCTGTCCATAAGAAACTTATCTAAAACTTAATATAGGCTGGTTGAATAAGTAGAAAAAAGATATGTCATGTGATCATTTTAAAAACAATAATAGTTATAATAATATCAAATAAAGTAAAGCTTCTGAGCAATGAAACTTATCTATTGATAGACACATAATCTGATGGGATTGTTGAGGTATAGAGCCTGGATGGAGGAAGTAGGTCACTGGGGAAGTCCCTTTGAGGGCTATCATGTCCTTGGTGCTTCCTCACCACCAGGAAGTGAGCAATTTTGCTCTACCATACACATGATGTTGTATCACTCAACAATCCAGGCAATGATGCCTAATGATTGTGGAGTGAAACTTCTGAAGCCCTGAGCCAAAATAAACCCTACTTCCTTTAAACCGTTTGTCAGGTATGTGGTCACATGGATGACAAAATAAACTAATGCAGACCATACTCTTTTTTTTTTTTTTTGAGGTAGGGTCTCACTCTAGCCCAGGCTGGCCTGGAATTCACTATGGAGTCTCAGGGTGGCCTTGAACTCACAGGCGATCCTCCTACCTCTGCCTCCCAAGTGCTGGGATTAAAGGCGTGCGCCACCACGCCCGGCTTTTTCTTTAAGAATATATTATATCATGGAATCAGAAGTCTCTCTTTGACAGATAAACTGAAGCACAAAGTGTGAGGCAGGCTTACTCAGCTTGAGTTTGGGAGAAGCCACGTCATCATCATCAGGTAGAGGGCCCAGCTCTTTCCTCTTATCCTTCAGTAACTTCTCCAGGATATGTGCATCATTGTATACCTATATTCCAAAAATACACTTAAGATTACCTTTCTAAAAACAATGTAATTAAGGTATACTACACATCTATAAACAAGTTTTAACATGTGCTTCTGCCACATGCCTATAATCCCTTCCATTAATTTAGGAAGCTACTCATCACAAGTTTGAGGCCAGCCTGGGCTACATTGTAAGACCCTGAACAAAAACACCAACAAACAAAACTTGAATACCAACCCCTGCCCCATGATTTAGAGTAGTTGGAAACCAAACAGAGCTTTGTCTCTTCAGAACAAGAAAACTACCATCTCTGTAGGAGGTCAAATGGTATGTCTTTATGCTTCTTGTGTGATTCTATTAAGCAGACATTCATGACAACATTTGAAAACCACTGCAGGTTTTAACAGAAGTTCTAAAACATCTTTATATGTATTGTTTTCAACAAAACCTAGCTTTTCTACCAGAATTTCAAGGTAGCAGGCCTAGCCCAGTGGAAATTAGAGATTAAAAAATACCCCTCTGCAGACTGAGCCAAGGGTGTTGCCAAGAACAAAGTCACTCACCCAATGACCTCGTCTCCACAGCTACTGTCTGCCCAGCTGAGGGATGCCCCCTGCTTGCATGCCCACCAAGCAAAGGAGCTTTGCACCTCTCTAAAAGGTAGCTTTTAGTACCATTATAAGTCAGGTGGTATTACAACCAGAGATGCTAGAACAGTATAAACCCCTATTATACAGAGGACCATCTGTTTTCTTTTCTTTTTTGGTTTTTCAAGGTATCATCTCACTCTAGCCTAGGCTGATCTAGAATTCATTATGTAGTCTCAAGGGGCCTCAAACTCATGGTGATACTCCTACCTCTGCCTCTTGAGTACTGGGAATATAAGTGTGCACCACCATGCTTGGCTTAAATTTCTTTATTTATTCATTTACTTATTTAGATGGGGGGGGGGAGAAGGGGGAAAGGGGGGACAGGAAGAGAGAATATGGGGATGTCAGGGCTTCTAGACTCTGCAAATGAATTCTAGTCACATGTGTCACCTTGTACACCTGGCTTACATGGATCCTAGGGAATTGAACCTGGCTCCTTTGGTTTTGCAGGCAAGTTAACTGCTAAGCCATCTCTCCAGCCCCAGAGGGCCATTTCTTTGATGTATAAATATCATGAATGTGTACAATTTATTTCAAATTCAAATATAACAGCAGAGAGAAAAAAATACTTTGAAAATGTTATTTTATTTCTGGAAGAATTAAAATGGATAAAAGATAAATAGAAAATGCATTAAAATTTTTTTTTAATTTTTTTTTTTAATGAGGGAGAGAGGGAGAAAAGGAGGGAGGGAGAGACTGGGCATTTAGCCACTACAAACGAACTCCACACACGTGCACCACCTTCTGCATCTGGCTCACATGGGATGTAGAGAATTGAACCTGGGTCCTTAGGCTTCACAGGCAAGTGCCTTAACTGCTAAGCCATCTCTCCAGCTTGAAAATACTATTTTTTTTTTTTTAAAGGGAAGACAAGACTGTGCCTTATTTTCTAAGTAGAAAAACGTGCTAGAATGCAGAGAGGAAAGGAAGGATAGGGTGGGGGTAGGAGGACAGGAGGGAGCTAGGACTACCATGATTATTCCAAAATTACACATAAGAAAACTGAGACTTAAGAAAAACCTAGACTGGCAAAGCAGGATTTAAATTTTGCAGGTCAGATTACAAGCATGAAGTTTAACATTTTTTTAAAAAAAATTTATTTGAGAGAGTGACAGAGAAAAAGGTAGAGAGAAAGGGAGAGAAACAATGGGCATACCAGGGCCTCTAGCCATTGCAAATGAACTCCAGACACATGTGCCACCTTGTGCATCTGCCTTTACATGGGTACTGAGGAACAGAACTTGGGTTGCTGGGCTTTGCAGACAAGTACCTTAACTGCTGAGCCATATCTCCAGCCCATGTTTAATGTGCTGCCTCACATTTTAAGCAACTAAGAAGAGACATCGTATTAACCTAGTCACAAGATTAGCCCAGGTTAAGTTTACCAGCACCCAAATAAAAATGTATCCACTCTAGGAAGCTCACTCATCCTTACCTGGGAACCCTCCTCATTATAGTGCCTGGCATTTCGGAACATAAGTTTCATGTCTTCTATCATTCCCTCTTCACCTGTGTATTTGTCATTGCGAATATTATGTTCAATTATTTTCAAGTCCATTGGCTCTAAGATGATTTTATAATAATCAGGATAGTCCTTCTTGGATGGTTTAACCATGAAAAGATCACAAAGTCTTCTGCCTGAACCTGGCTCTCGAGCTTCAAGAACAACATTGAATAAAATTTTCATTCGCTGTTTTCTTATGTTCTTTTTACTGTTGAGAGGGGAGGTAGAAAGGGGGAAAATGACAAGAGGTTCAGTTTTCTTTATCCAAAGATTGACTGTGGGCAGGTGCTTCATGATGATTACAACGTACTACTCATAGGCACAAACACAGTAAACATGCTTCAACTTTGTAAGTGAATATTAGAGAAGTTTCCAAAACACAGGTAAAACAAAGAGATCCTGGCAGAATCAGCCAGTGAACACCAGACACACCTGTTTAGAACAGCTCAAGAAATGTAATGCTTAGAAAAAAGATATTTCCTTACACCCAAAGAAAATTAAATTCTATGATCAACTGAAATACATTTTTGCTTTTAAGACAAAAATAACAAAATGCAATAAAAATTGCCATTCCTGGGCCAGGCGTGGTGGCGCACACCTTTAATCCCAGCACTCGGGAGGCAGAGGTAGGAGGATCACTGTGAGTTCGAGGCCACCCTGAGACTCCCTAGTGAATTCCAGGTCAGTCTGGACTACAGTGAAACCCTACCTTGGAAAACAACAACAACAACAACAAAAATTTCCATTCCTTATAAACAACTTCACTGTTAAGCACAAAAAAAACCCCTCAAACAACCCAAGAAAGAGATGTGTTCTATCTCTTGAGGCATTACTCCTAAAGAAGTGCACAGTCTGGTTGCTAGAAAACAACAGGAGACTGTCTGCCAGACTAAAGCATCAATTTCTTGTGCACTGATCTTGTCAACATCAGTCCCTACTCCTCTCTCCAGATACATCACTTTGTAATCCCAACTTGGCTTGAACAAGTGCTCTGTGGTTCATCTGGGCTTTTTACATTTTCATCTTTGAACATGAATCCCTGTCTTATTTTCCAAAATTCTCAAGTGAGATTGATGCTGAGAAACAGACAGGAGTGGTATGGAACAAAGTGTAAGGGACCATAGTCAACTACTAAGTTAAAAAACAGTCCAAGATGGGTTGGAGAAATGGCTTAGTGGTTAAGGCATTTGCCTGCAAAGCCTAAGGACCCAGGTTCACTCTCCAGGTCCCACATAAGGCAAATGCACAAGGGTGAGGCTAGTGCCAAGGTTGCACATGCCCACTTGGTGGTGCAAGCATCTGGAGTTCTATTTCAGTTGCTGACACCCTGGTGCACTAATTCTCTCTCTTTCTCTCTCTCTCTCACTCTCTCTTAAAAAAATGGTCTAAACCGGGCATGGTGGCGCATGCCTTTAATCCCGGCACTTGGGAGGACTGCCACGTGTTCGAGGCCACCCTGAGACTACAGAGTGATTTCCAGGTCAGCCTGAGCTAGAGTGAGACCCTACCTTGAAAAAGCAAAAAAAAAAAAAAAAAAAAAAAAAAAAGTCTAAAACAACAGATGGTCTCATTTCATCTAAGTGTTGAGAAAACTGACCCAGAGAAGATAAATGACATGTCCAAGGTATGGTAATAAGTTATTAAAAGAGATCATCTTCCAGTATGACTTGTGGTCAGTACATTTATGTCTTCAGGGCACTGATAAATTCTAGTTAGACTACCAAGTAGTTTTCAAATGGTCAGTTAGGTAAAATTTATCACTTAGAGATAAATGGTTTGCTTCCTACCCTATGAGGGGAAGAAGCTCATCCCTGACACAAACTGTTCCTCTAATCCTCTGAATATATTCTTACTCTCCTGCTGAGACCTGAAGAGGCCAAAAACCATGTACTTTCTCAAAGTTCAAGGTGTGTTTCTTTAAAAAAAGAAATAGGGACTGAGGAAAGAGCCCAGTGGATAAACACACAACTCTGAGTACCTGAGTTTGGATTCCCAGGGTCCATGGAAAAGCTGGAAGCTACAGTGGGCTTCTGTGATCCCAGTACACTATAGTAAGAAGGGAGGCAGAGAGAGAATTTCCCAGAAGCCAGTGAAGGAGACCCTGTCTGACGAGGTGGAAGGTGAGGCCCAACCTCCACATAAGTGTCACAGTATGTGCATACCTGTACTCATACACACACAGACACACCGAATAAATAAGTCAATAAAATAACAACAAAAATAGGCCCTATCCCCAAACCCTCAGAAATACAAGGTAGCCAAGGGGGTGTATACCTGTAATGTTAGTATTTAAGAGGTTAGAATCAGGAGGGCCAGGAGGTAAAGGTCATCCTTGGCTACACAATAAACCAAGGCCAGCCTGAAACACATGAGACCCTGTCTCAAAACAAAACCTAACAAAACACAGGAGTTCAAATAAAGAATAATTAGTAGTTGAAAAACCAGATAGCCTTAAGTCAAGTCTCAAAATACTTATTTCACAGCATCATGGCGCTCAAGACATAATGAAAGCAACCTCATTAGGAAAGAATAGAAGCTCGCATCACCAGGGTTGGGTTCTTCCTCATGACTTAGGTTTCTTGACTGCTCTTTTCTTCTGTGGACCAGGAATGACTTTTGTCAATCAGCCTCTTAGTTCTTTTGCATCTCTATGTCAAATCCGTAATTGTTAGATAAACGAGCAGATGGTTCAGCTCATGGATATAACTCCAAAGAGGCAACCTGGGGGAGGGGATGGCTCATGGACTGAATTTGGTCTCTAGCACACACATTAGGGCAAAACAAAACAAAACAAAACGCCAAGTGTAGCCATGCATGCCAGTAACCCCAGTGATATGTTGGGTGCTGGGGCTCATGGGTCAGTGAGTCTGACCAAGAAACAACAGCTCCAGGTTCAGTGAGACTGTCTCAAGAAAATAAAGTAGAAGAATATAACAGAAGACCTCTGATGTTCTCCTCTGGCTTCAACAAATGTGCACACATACCTATGTACTCCACCCGACCCCCCAAACACAGAAGCAATTTGGGGCCATGATGTAGAAGAAAAGTTCTCAATTTTTAGGTCTTTGGTGGAAAATACAAGTTAGGACAAAGGTCCAATATTGCAGAGGTCCACATCTAAGTAGACATCAGAGTATCAGTGAATTTAACCTTTGGAAACTCTGAGGGAGAACTTCAGAACTTCAACCAGAAGTCATGAAAAGTCATACTTAAAACTCTTCAAGTCATATTGCTGAAGACTCCACATACTTGGGCTGCAAGGCCACTGAAAAATCCTGCTGGAACTGAACTGATAACCTCCTCCATGTAGACCAGCTGACAGAAAGCTGGAAGAAGCCATTCTGCATGCAGTTCAATGGGAGAAAGAGAAATCACCAGTGAAGATACTCAACAGTGGACACTGCAAGCCTTATATTTGGCCAGCCAGGCCAAATGAGCCAACGGGTGCAATAGTGGCACATCTATCATGGTGGAAACCAACTGCCCTCTAATTGCACTGCAGACCCGCTCCATGGGAGGGAATACATCCCTGATACTGAAAACTTAAAAACAGGGGTAGTCATGAGCCCTAGGGGTGTAACATCTGCTGCTGTCTGGCTAAATGTATATACTATGCTAATCAAACTGCCCAGTAAGCGCTCCTCTTAATGTTCATACCCTTATATGAATGCTACTCTCACTTTGGGTAGAGAATCTTCTCTTTTCAGATGGCAGTGACCTTGTGATGACTCAGAAGGCATCATGGTGCTAGAAAGAAGTGACAAGAGTGCTCAGCACTGCAATATCTCTATCACACCTTCCAAGGCTCAGGGTCTGTTGCAGAAGAGGTGGCGGAAAAAATGTAAGAGCCAAAGGAAGGGTAGGACTCCTTACAACGTGCTCCCCCTAGACACAAAATGGCCTGGATATCCATGACCTCACAGTGCCTGACACTACCTACACAAGACCATCATAATAGGAGGAAAAGATCATCACACCAAAATAAAAGAGAAAGTGACTGAGAGGGGGGAAGGGATATGATGGAGAATGGCGTTTCAAAGGGGAAAGTGGGGGGGCATTACCATGGGATATTTTTTATAATCATGGAAATTGTTCATAAAAAAATTTGAAAAAAAAACTGTGGAAGTCAGATTTGCCTTCTTGGTTAGGTCAAATTTTAGATTTTGGGGCTTGACTTTAAAAGGAAGAGGTAAGAATTCCATTTTGAAATGCTCAAAGTCAATTCAGATTGAAACAGTCTTCATCGCAGGACCCTTTCACAAAGCCTAACACTTCAGTCAAACCTTGGGCAAGAGATAAACCTTATTCACTTCCAGCATTCAGCATATCACTCTTAACTTACACTGTGTCTTCTATATGAAGCTATAAGCACTCTCATTTGAGACTGAATCAGCAACAGAATTTAGTGAGATTTCTTAAATAGAAGGAAATGCTTTTAACTGAATTTTGTCAAAAAGTAAAAGAACAGCAAGTGGTCCCTTCTTCCAATGTCAGTGACTCTAACATATGGCAGTTATCAAGGGACATACCCATGGTATTCAATCTAGTTGCATATAAGAAACCATTCTAATTTAATAACTATATTTTATTATCTTAGTACATATAATACTAGTAACATCCTTTCCTCTTTTTATATTTTATTTATTTTGAAGGGGGGGGGGAGAGGGGGAGAGAGAGAGAAAAATGAAATTAAGAAATGAATGGGCGTGCCAGGGCCTTCAGTTACTACAAATAAACTCCAGATGCATGCACCACCTTGTACATCTGGCTTACATGGGTACTGGGGAATCAAACTCAGGTCCTCAGGCTTTGTAGACAAGTGCTCTAACTGCTGAGTCATCTCTCCAGCCCCTTGCCTCTTTATATCATGGGTAATATCAATGGATAATTGGTTTGCTGCTTCAGAGGCAAGCAAAACTTCCATTATTAGGGTCATATGAGACCTTCTCTGAACAAATCCAGTTATTTTATTTCAGTTTTCCAAATATTTATATGCCTTTGAGACTGAGACTCACTGGTCCAATAATTTTAATTTAGTTGTCAGAAAAGTCAGAGCTAACCTTGATACTCTTTCATTATAACTGCATGTTTACTTTATCTCTCTCCAATATGGACAGTCAACTTTACATACATGATTTCTAGGTGCTGCATATGCTTTTTTGAATGACGTAAAGTGTATGTTACAAATAGAGAAGACATTTCAGGTACCCTTTTGATATTTTTTGGCTACTGCTTTCAATGTCACTTTGCTCTTCAGGTTATTGTTGGAACACTTTTAGGTATCCCTTTCTACATCTTCTAGCTATTAACTGAGCTAAATGTTAACCTTCTTCATTAAAAAAAAATTTATATTTATCTGCAGCGTGGGAAGGAGGGAGACAGAGAAAATGAACGGGCACACCAGGGCCTCTTGCCTCTGCAAATGAATTCCAGATACATGTGCCACTTTGTGCATCTAGCTTTACATGGGTACCCGGGGAATTATCTGAAGGCCATCAGGCTTTGCAAGCAAGCACCTTAACTGCTGAGCCATCTCTCCAGCCCTACTTTTCCAGGTTTTTTTTTTTTTGAGAAAGTAACCAATTAAAATCTTTTTATGGCAGTTCATGAATTATAAGTCTCACTTCTAGCTGCCTTAATTTCTCTATGCACTAGGTAGGCACCATCCAATGTCTTTTATTTGTTTTTCAAGGTAGGGTCTCACTAGCTAAGGCTGACCTGGAACTCACTCTGCAGCACATCCCCATTTAAAAAAAAAAAAGTTTTTTTTTTTTAAAGTTATTTATTTATTTTCAAGCAGAGACAGACAAAGAAAGAAACAGAGAATGGGCATGACAGGGCCTCCAGCCATTGCAAAGGAACTCAAGATACATACACCACTTTGTGTATCTGGCTTTATGTGGGTACTGGGGAATCAAACCTAGGTCATCAGGTTTTATAAGCCAAGTGCCTTTAAGTGCTGAGCATCTCTCTAGCCCCAACTTTCTTCATTTTTGTAAAGGTACATAAAACTAGGTCTTACATCTTATAAAGCTAGGTTCCATATCACATAACTATTCCTTTAAAGTCAACATTTTTCAGCATACTAAATATATATATATATATATAAAATCTCACAACTTAAGCTGGTCTCAAAGGCCTCAAGACCTTCTGCCTCAGTTCCAAGTGCTGGGATTATAGGTATTTGTCACCACACCAGGCTAAAATATTTAAGTAAAAAATTTTTTTTGAGATGGTGTCTTATTACTGTATAGCTCAGGCTAGACTCAAATTCACAATTCTCTTGCCCCTACCTCCCAAGTGCTAGGATTACAAACATAGGTCACTATGCCTGGCTAAAATATACCTTAAAGGAGTTCAAAACCAAGGCCATTCATCATTGTACACTCAAAGGGCTACACTTAAGGGAATACCAAGTCAGATCATAGACACTGTTGTAATAAAATGCAATTTTACAGAAGATAGGTCATAAAGGGTCTTGTATTAAAATAATAGTGTAGGGCTAGAGAGAAGGCTTAGTGGTTAAGGCTCTTGCCTGCAAAGCCAAAGGATCCAGATTCTATCTCCAGGGCCCATGTAAGCCACGTGCACAAGGTGGCACATGTGTCTGGATGCCCTGGCATGCCGACTCTTTCTCTTTAAATCAATAAATAAAAGTGTAACACAGTAATTTTCTAATTTGTACAAAGATTATGTGAGCTAGAATGGATTGGCCTTGAACTTGTGGTGATTCTCCTGCATCAGTTTCCCAATTACAGGAGTGAGCCACCCTACTTGGCTGAAACTCTGTTTTTCTAGGACTACCACCAGAATCCTCCTGAACCCAACTCAATCTGAAACCCTAGAATACAGCCAACTTTTGTTCCTCTCCGTTTATCAGCAAATTCTAGACCACTTCCATAGCCCCTCTAGATCTGATTTTCTTTTCAACTTTTCATGCCCCAGGGTAAGTTTTGATCCTAATCTTTATAACTAACCATTAATCCAATGCCTTTATCATTATTATTTCTCAAAGGTTTTCATTATTATATATACTTATTTGCATATATACATAAAATTCTTCTTTATGATTATAACAGCTAACACTTCTATCATGTTAAATATTATGTACTTGTATTTAATCCTCAAACTTGAAGAATCAGGTACAATTGCTATCTAAACTCTACAGAAGTAAAAAACTGAGGATTCAAGACAAAATTATTATATAAGGCCATAGAAAGATTAATTTGGATATTTGAATCAGCTGATAATCACCATGCTGCTTTTATCACGTCCCTGGTTTTCCCCAAAGTCAGTATTTACCAGGGGCCTTGCGAATCAAAGTCTACTCTATTATTAGGCTTCAAAGTCTCCTAGTCCTTAGCTCTCTTGCAGCTAAGCTTACTTCTTTCTTTAAAAAGCTTGCTGTATTTCATCCTCAAGGGTTAAGAATAAAATCTAACTATCTTTTCCAATGAGTCTTCCAAGTTGGGCAATATCTGAGTAAAAAGAAAATGAAACCTATCAAGTCTTAATGTCAACAGGCACTACCTCTTGAAATGGTCAAGAGCTACACTTACTGAGGTCATTGTATCTACACCCATGTCTTATGGCTTCATACATATTAAGCAACTGGGCAGGTATAACTAGCATTTCCCTTTTCAGATAAGGAAGTTGAGATGAGTTTAGATCCCAGAGCTCAAAACAGCTCAGGTTTGAAATTGGGTACACAGTCTATAGTTCTCAGGATTCTATAACTACCCCAGGCAGGTACATTTCTTGCTTCTACTAACACCCAGAGTTATTGCCCTATATTATCTTTTCTTTTTTTGAGGCAGGGTCTCATTCTAGTGTAGGCTGGCTTCATTGAGCTCACGGTGGGCTGGGAGTACGTCACCAGACCTGGTTTGTTGCCTTATATAACACATGATGTAAAATAATCCAAGTCATGGTCTTTTTCTAAAGCTTACTATCTAACCAACAATAACTTTATTTAACAAATAAATAAATAAATTCATTCATTCTTTTTTTTTTTTTGGAAACAGGGTCTTATCTATAAGCCCAGGCTGGCTTATAACTCATGTTGTAGCTAGCAGACAGTAGCCTGTCTCATGGAGATACTCCTGCTTCAGCTTCCAGAGTGTTGATGTTACATGACCAACTGAAACACGTTTTCTTAGGGAAAATACTAGAAAGATAAAATACTTTCGTTACCTAGAGTGGATTGAGTATGATAGCAATGTGTAGGTTAACTTCAGAATACTTAAACTCTCAAGGAAAAAGGTGTACAATGGCCTTTCTTAAAATTATTTGGGCTATCAGACAACATTGTTTCTTCGAGGTAGGGTCTCACTCTAGTCTAGACTGACCTGGAATTCTCACGTAGATTCAGGGTAGCCTTTGAACTCATGATGATCCAACTACCTCTGCCTCCCAAGTGCTAGGATTAAAGGGTGCACCAACATGCCCAGCCTCTGGCAACATTTTTACAAAAGTAGAAAGTTGGGGATCTTATGGCTCCTACCTAATGTTGCTTGGTTCCAATCTGTTTCTTCCATAGGCCATTAACTTTCTGGCTAGTATATGAGATTATTAAATATTTTCAACATTTCATGGTCACCTGACACTTTGTGACTGTCAGAAATGTGAAAACAAAAGCACCATGCAATTATCATTAGCATTGTAACACAGCAACTCATGGGCTGTACTAAAAATCCTAAGTTTCGGTTGTGAGGCACACATTTAAATCCAACACTCAGGAGGCAGAGGTAAGAGGACCCCCATGAGTTTGAGGCCAGCCTGGATTATATACAGAGTGAGTTCCAAGTCAGCCTGTACTAGAGTGAGATCCTACCTTGGAAAAACAAACAAAAAACCCTAAGCAACATGTAAAAGATGTTTTGGAAGAAAAGGATTCTCATCCTGCTAGAGAAAAGTTATCAATAATCTTAAACAGCAATGGACTCTGCAAACTATACAACTGGCTAGACTGGCAGATGTGCCAGTGAGTGCAATAGTGGCATGTCTGTTATGAGGGTAACTAACTGTTCACTGATTGGATTTGAGGCCTGCTTCAAGGGAGGGAATTTAGGCCTGGTACTGAAAACATCGTCAAAAGTCTATGGCTGGGCTGGAGAGATGCCTCAATGGTTAAGGCACTTGCCTGTAAAGCCTAATGACCCAGGTTTGATTCTCCAGGACTCACATAAGCCAGATACACAAAGTGGCACATGCATCTGGAGCTCAATTGCAGTGGCTGGAGGCCTTGGTGTGTATGCACATGCACACACACACTCTCTCTCTCTGTATCTCTCTGCTTGCAAATAAATAAATAAAATATTTTTTAAAAAAAACCCTATGGCTGGAAAAATCCTAAGCCCTAGGGGGAAGTTACTACTTCTGTTTGGCTAAATGAATATATTATGCCCATTAAACTGTCTTCTATTCCTGTTTATGCCCATATATTAATGCTGCTCTCAGTTTTGGTTAGAGAAGCTTCTCTTTTCAGATGGTGGTGACTACTGAGGAGATTTAAAACTCATCAGTGTCGAGAAGAAGTGACAGTGGAGTGTTTAGCACTAAATGAGACATTTCTATCACACCTCCAATGTTCAAAAACTATTGTGGAAGAAAGAATTTAAGAGCTGATGGGGGTGGTGGTGGTGGTGCTGGAGAGATGACTTAGAGGTAAAGGCACTTGTCAGTAAAGCCAAAGGATTCAGGTTTGATTCCCCAGGACCCATGTGAGCCAGATGCACAAGATGGTGCATATGTCTAGAGCTCGTTTGCAGTGTCAGGAGGCCCTGGCACGCCCCTTCTCTCTCTGTCCCCCCCCCCTCTCAAATAAATAAAGAAATACATAAATAAAATAAACAAAAATAAATATTAAAAAAAAAAGCTGATGGGGATGAGTGCATTGGAATGCTGTCTTACAGACAAAAAGTGGCAGTTACATTTATGACCTCACAGTGGCTGCTGATACTGCATAAGACTTGCATAACATGAGGGAGAAAAATGTTATCAAAATGGAAAAGGGGATAGATGGAAAGAAGCAGGCGTTCAGTGGAAGGAGGAGATAGGATAAAAGACGGTGGTGAGAGGGGATTATGATCAGGGTGCATTGTGTATGCATATAGGTTTTCAATTAAAAAAAAAAAAAGGAACAGGATCAGAGACTGACAAAATATCGAGAAACACTAGCCCCATACAGTGCATAACTGTCTATAGGCATTTATCATTTGGATGTCAGCACTGATGTTTGAAAGGGGCTGAGCACCTGCCAGCCTGTCACTGGCAATGCTACCCTATTAGCAGCCTCTACCCTGAGCTACCCAAGAATAGAACAGTGACTGATGAGGTGGCTTTTTGTCCCTGGAAAAGAAAGGCAGCAACAAATTAAGGGTAGTATTAAACATATAGAAGTTAATTCTGATATCATTAACTAGACTTCTAAACTATACTGCTTTATTTTTCATTGGCACCCCAACACCTATTTCATGTACAAAAGGCTTCACTTTTCATCTTGTCAGTACTAACCATGCCATGGAATTACACTTAAAAATATGCTTATGCATAAAAAAGGACTGCACCCCTGGACAGCCTCCTGAGACCCAACATGTCATAGTCATGAGTGCTCCTGGGAAAGCAGAAACAAACATTACACGTGAAGAGAAATAAAACAAGCAACACTGGTGGGTCACGCATAAGCCAAATAGGGTTGAAAAAGAAAAGATTATTCAGTCCAAAGGATCTAAGATATACTTAGAAAATTATAACAACATCAAAAAACAAAACAAAGCAAACAAACAAACAAACCAGAAAATGGGTTGGGTGGAGGTATAAGGGAAAAGAATGCATTCTCAGAATGAAAAGAACATACTTATAATCAATCTTTCTCATATTTTTGGCATTAAAAAATAAGGCAGAAATACAATCATACACAAAACTTAGCAACCAAATCAAGGGTTACTTGGAAAACTTGGTTCAGACTGCTCTGGCCAAGTTTGTCTTAATCTGCTTGAATTTTGTAACAAAAATGTACTTATTATAAAAATCTCTCAGAGAAAAAGGCTCATCACATTTTCTCCTTTGTTACATACCAACTGTAGGACTTAATTTTCTCAATCTTTTAATATTTACTTGTGCTTGTGTCTCAAATCTAAAGTTCTTTTATTGCTTGGCAGATGATTTACAACTGCCCCCTTATTTGTATTTTTCACTTTATTATACAGAACATTTACTAGGCAACCTGTCCGTAAGTATACTACTTTTTGTCTGAAATGAGATTTTATCACTTTAAGAACAAATAGGTGTTTTCTTTTTTCTTTTCTTTTTGAAGTAGGGTCTCACTCTAGCCCAGACTGACCTGAAATTCACTATGTAGTTTCAGGGAGGCCTTAAACTCTCGTAGATCCTTCTACCTGTGATAGGATTGAAGGCATGTGCCACCATGCCTGGCCCCTTTCTTTACTTTTTAAAAAAACTTTTATTTATTTATTTGCAAGGAAGAGAAAGAGAGAGAGAGAGAGAGAGGGGAGAGAGAGAGAGAGAGAGAGAGGAGCGAGGCGAAGTGAATTAGATAGAATGGCCATGCCAGGGCCTCTAGCCACTGCAAAAAAACTCCAGATGCACGTGCCCCTTGTGTATCCAGCTTATGTGGGTCCTGGGGAATTGAACATGGGTCGTTTAGCTTCACAGGCAACTGCCTTACCTGTTAAGCCATCTCTCCAGCCCTGTTTTCTTTTTATAGGAGATATTAAGAGCATTAACTTTTACTTAATTTACTTGGGTAGTTTTTCTTCTAAATCACTTTTTAAAACCTTTTGACTTTAGTGAATCTCATACTGCATATACAGAACTGAGTCAAAAACTACTATTGACTTCTTAATTTAGTTTTGAATTTGTCAAATCCTATTACTTATAATTAGCCTATATTCCTTGCTCAAGGTATCCTCCATGGATTGACTGTTGCTATAAAGACTGTAAAACACCATGTGGAAGAATATGGTATTCCACAAAGAACCAGGCCATAGAAATTGCAAGAGATGATCTTGCATGATTCCTTATAGGACACAGTTAGAATAAGAAAAGGTAGAGCCAGGCATGGTGGCACTGGGAGGCAGAGGTAGGAAGATCACTGTGAGTCTAAGGCACACCTTGAGACTACATGGTGAATTCCAGGTCAGCCTGGGCTAGAATGAGACCCTACCTCAAAACAACAACAACAACAACAAGAAAAAACAAAAAAAGTTTAAGGAGGTAGAGAGAAAGGTTAGAAAGGAAAAGTCAGGACCCAAATATCTAGCTTAACATTTATGAACTATTAAAGTGATGATTTGATATTCTTAAAACCATAAAGATCAAGTTAACAAGGTAAATCAATGGGTCAGAGAATGACATACTTCACTGTGGTGACAGTACTGCTTTTTTCTCCTTACCTTTCTTAACTCATATTTCATCTCTGTAATTCACTATGAAATCACCTAAGTTATATTTAATTGGCAATTTTTAAATACCACCGTTAGAAAATAACCTGGATAATAAAAACAGTAACATGTTTTGCCAAGTACATTTCACTTTTCTCTGTCACCTAAAAGAAATACAGTATTTGTAAAAGAAAAAAAAGTAAATTATCCAACTTACAAATGAATTCTAAAAGAAGACATGCAATAAAATATTTAAAGCCTTTTAAAAACTCATACTTCATAGCTTTAATTTTTTTCTGCATTATCTAAAATGCAGCAAATAGGAACTGAGCTGATTCCAGGTATGAGAAGAATATATATATATACCTTTTTCTCTTGGCACTACCAGTATCAGAAGTAGCTGAAGAGATCATGCTGTCCCCATCTTCAATGTCATCCCTTCTGGCAAGCTCTTTCTTCTTTGCCTGGAACAGAGCAAATCCCAGGAATCAGTCTCATTCTGCCAGGCATTCCTATGAATATATGAATTTTAAAGAGCTAGATATACTATGTTATTTCAGAAAGGTACAATCAATATGAAGGATGCATAAAATTAAAGAGCCATTAAACAAAAGCCTGCATGACAGAAAAGCGGGTTAAAAAGTGGATCCAGAAGATATCAAAATAGAAGACAGACTAGTTGGAAAGAAGAAGAGATTTACTACAGGGAAGATTTGGGAGGGGAAGAGAGGGTGGTGGGAGGGCATAATGATTATGGTATATTTTCTATATTTATGGAAGTTGTCAATACAAAAAGTTTAACTCTCCAGATCCCCCATAAGCCAGACACACAAAGGTGAGGCAAGCACAAGGCTGCACATGCCCACTAGGTGGCGCGGGTATCTGGAATTCAATTTCAGTGGTTGAGGCCCTGGTGCCAATTTTCTCTCTCTCTAAACTTAAAAAAAAAAAGTTAAAAAAATGTATCTAGATAAAGAATTAATGTTAGCTAGAATATTTAAGACTATGAAGGGAGGAGCTGGGGTGATAGCTCAGTTGGTAAAGTGCTTGCCCTACAAACATGAGTACCTAACTCCATCACTAATAGCCATTTAAATGCCAGGTGTGATATATGTGTACCTATAATCCCAGTACTGGGGAGGCAGACACCGGAAGATTCCTAAAGCTTGCTGGCCAGCCAGTCTAGCCTAATCAGTGAGCTCCAGGACAATAAGAAACCCTGTCTCACAAAGAAGTGGATGGTGTATCTGAGGATAACATCCAAGGCTGTCCTCTGGTCTCTACATGCATGCACACATATAAACATATACACACATGCAAGTCACATACACATGCAAAAAAAAAAAAAAAAAGACTATGAAGAGTACAGGCCTGTTAAAAGCACTGAGGCAAATGTAGGATCAGGTTGTCCTGGTGTGGCCATACTTATATCACGCCAACTCAAAGGTGACCTTTGGTATCTGACTTAAGCGTGGCTAACAAAAAAGTTTACCATGAGAGAAGAAAGTATCTACTTTTCATGACCTTCTAACACAGTTGCAAGTCTGAGCAAGCAAACTCAGAGAATAAACAAAGCACAGCAAAGGAAACACCTGAAACATATAGCGCTAAGGACCACAGTGCTGATCATAAAAAGTGAAGATTTCTCAGATGATTTAAAATTGCCTCTGTAGAAGTGACAGAGAAGTGCTCAGCACTGCAATATCTCTTATCACACCTTCCAAGGCACAGGGTCCATTTAGGAAGAGGTGGCGGAAAGAATGTAAGAACCAAAGGAAGGGTAGGACTCCTTACAACGTGCTCCTCCAGACACAAAATGGCTTGGATATCCATGACCTCACAGTGCCCTACACTATCTACACAAGAACATCATAATAGGAGGAAAAGATCAGGACATCAAAATAAAAAAGAGTGATTGAGAGGGGGAGGGGATATGATGGAGAATGGAGTTTCAAAGGGGAAAGGAGGGGGGAGGGAGGGCATTACCATGGGATACTGTTTACAATCATGGAAGTTGTTAATTAAAAAAAAAATTGCAAAGAAAAAAAAATTGCCTTTGTAAACCAGGGGATAGTGGTGCATGCCTTTAATCCTAACACCCAGGAGACTGAAATACAAGGATCACTGTGAGTTTGAGAACAGTCTGGGCTACAGAGTGAGTTTTAGGTCAGCCTGGTGTAGAGGTGAGACCCTTGCCTTGGGGAAAAAAAAAAAAAAAGAAAAAAGAAAAAACGAAAGTAAGAATTAAAATAGTTAAAAAATTTTGGGAAAAAGGGAGGGTGTTAGAAGGGGACAATGATCATGATTTATTGTCTAGATGTATGGAAATTGTCAATAAAAGTTAGAAAAGACCGCCTTTGTTGCTTTCCTTACTCTAAGATTATCTTTTCAGAAATATCCTACCCAAAACTGTGAAGTAGACCTAACTTGTATTTCATACCTACCTTTCTGTCCTAAAATCCCCAGGTGAGCAGTGCACTCAGATATCCTCTAAAAGTGTGCTGAGAGGTCTGACAAACTCTTGAACACTATACAATGGCTAATTAGTTTTCAGATGTGTTTTCTACCAGACCAGCCACATTTTGTTTTGCTTTTGTGAGTAGGTGGGCAGGAACTCAGGATCCTTCTGATGCATGTATTACAGGTGTGTACACCCATGCCCAGCAAGACCTGCCCTATCTTAACAAAGTCCAGAACCAAAATAAAATGGAAATAACACAACAGTGTCTAGAACTAAAGGGTAACTTTCCAAGGATTATAAAGTTACAGCCCCCCCCCCATCCTACTTCTTCAACTCACAAAGCTTACCTTGTTTAAGCCATTATTGGCCCTGACAAGTCTAAAAAAAATATTCAGCAACCTTATAGCAGAAGCAAATGACTCAATATTCCTGAGGAGAAGTCACTTATAAAAGGCTGGCATGCTGCAGATGCCTGTAACCCCAGCACCAAGAAAGGAAGAAACAGGAGGATCACTGAGGCTCCCCAGTTAGCTAATCTAACTGAACAAAACAGACAGCTCCAGGCTTAGTGACATACTGTCTCAGGGAAGTAAGGTGGAAGAGTGATAGAGGAGAACCCCTAAAGTATTCTTCTGGCCTCCATATATGTGTGCACAGGGCATGAGCATCAGCACACACATGAGTGTGCAACACATACACACACACACTCACTCATGCACCTTGAAAAAAAATTTAAGAAACCATACCTGCATTACTTGTTGCAGTTTCAGAACTCTCTTATAGATGGCTGAATTGGGAACATTATAGCGTTTGGCATTCTCAAACATTAAATTCAGATCACACTCCAAATGATCTAAAGTTTCATATTCTTGGTTCTTTAGCTTTGTTCTGTGAAGGATAAACAAATATCTAGAACTTTCTATTATGAAAATGATCAACCACTCTTGTTTAAAGTCCAAACACAAAAATCTTCACAAGAGCCCCCTCCCCTCCCCTCCCCTCTCCATAAAAGCAAAAGCATGAAGCACATGCTGTCAGCCAATTTCAATTTTCAAATACAAAGGTTTTCTTTTCTTTTTTTTTTTTTTTTTTTGGTTTTCCAAGGTAGGGTCTCATTGTAGCTCAGGCTGACCTGCAATTCACTATTTTAACTCTTATAATTTGGAAGCTTAATGATTTACCATGAAGACATTATGAAAATATCAGTTCATTGTTACTTTTCCCAACTAAGATATTCTCATCTGATTTTCTTTTTTGAGGCAAGCCCAACAGACTGGACTTTTTTTTTTGAGAGGCAAAAAGAGAGAGAGAGAATTGGAGCACCAGGGCCTCCAGCCACTGCAATTGAACTACTAACATGTGTGCCCCCTTGTACACATATGCGACATTGTGCACCTGACTTAGTGGGACCTGGAGAGTCAAACATGAGTCCTTAGGCTTCGCAGGCAAGCATCTTAACTGTTATGCCATCTCTTCAGCCCTAATTTTTTTTTTTTTTTTTTGAGACAGGAGTTTGATAATATAGCTGAAGCTGGGCTAGAGAGTTGGCTTAGTGGTCAAGGCACTTGCCTGCAAAGCTTAAGAAGCCAGGTTCGAGTCCCCAGTACCCATGTAAAGGCAGATGCACATGGTGATACATACATCTGGAGTTTATTTGCAGTGCCTAGAGGCCCTGGAGTACTCATTCTCTCTCTCAGATAAATAAAATATTTAAACCCCAGGCTGACCTCAATCTCTTGAGTGCTGGAATTACAAGAATGTGCCACCTTATCCTGTTTGTATCTGCTTCTTACTCCATTTGGATATACTGAAAAATCGAATGCAAAATGTAGGAGTTATAAAACACCACATTTTAATCACATTGTTTGCTTCTTTTACTCTAAAGCTAACTTAAATTTAAAAAATTTTTTATTTATTTGAGTGCTAAAGAGGCAGAGAGAGATTAATTTAAATAAACAAGGTGGAACTGGGAGAGGTGGTACATTTCGATAATTCCAGCCCTCAAGAGGCACTCTTGGACTACAGAGGGAGACTAACTACAAACAAAGCACAACTAAATCAACTAAGACCTTTTTTTCCCCCTGCTCTTTCCACACAAATCTAAAAAACATTAATTTCCTAAAAGCACTCAGGTAAGCATGCTTGAAAGTTTTATGCCGGGTATGGTGGCACACACCTTTAAACCCAGCACTTGGGAGGCAGAGGCAGGAGAATTGCTTTGAGTTTGAGGCCAGCCTGAGACTACATAGTGAATTCCAGTCAGCTTGCACTAGAGCAAGATCCTACTTCAAACAAAAGAAAAAAAAAAAGTTTTGTGACAAGGGCTAGGAAGATGGCTGAGTTGTGAAAGGCACTTGCATGCAAACCCTGCAAGTCTGAGTTTGATTCTCCAGTACTCATATAAAGCCAGATGTTCAAAGTGGTGCATGAGTTCGTTTGCAGCAGTAAGAGGACCTAGCACATTCATTCTTTCTGCTTGCAACACACACACATATTTTTGTGTGTTGTTTTTTCTAGGTAGGGTCTCACTCTAGCTTAGGTTGACCTGGAATTCACTATGTAGTCTCAGGGTAGCCTTGAACTCATGGTGATCCTCCTACCTCTGCCTCCATAGTGCTGGGATTAAACGCATGTGCTACCACGCCTGGCAAATATATATATATTTTACATTTATGAGAAGATGGGTTGGGGAGATGGCTCAGCAGTTAAAGGTACTTGCTTGCAAAGTCTGCCAGCCTTGTTAATTCTCTAACATGGACATAAAGCCAGATACACAAAGTATCACATGTATCTGAATTTTTCTGTTTGTAGTGGCAAGAGACACTGGTGCTCTCTCTCTCAAATAAAATTTTTTCACTTTATGAGAAGATATAAGAAGTTTGAACCATATAGATAATGTCACAATTCAGAGACTGATTAAAGGATGGAAAGCAAGCTATGTGATTTTAAATCCAGGAATTTATTATAAATTAAAGATTCTCAGTAAGCTTTTCACAAAGGTACTTGTTCTTTAGAATGCTTCAAATTTTTATGACTCTTTGAGGTATTGATCACCTGTTCTCAAATTTTTACTAGGATCTGGATAAAAATGAGTTAAGGGCTGGGTGTGGTGGCACCCATTTAATTTCAGCATTTGGGAGGCAGAGGTTGGAGGATGGCTGTGAGTTTAGGACCAGCCTGAGACTACATAATGAATTCCAGGTCAGCCTGGACTAGAGTGAGACCCAACCTCCAAAACAAAGCAAAAACGAGGCAAGGGATTGAGATATAACTCAATGGTATAGTGGCTTGATTATATGCACAAGGTCCTGAGTTTGATATCTAGCAGCAATAATAGTAAGAACAAAAAAAATTAGCTAAAAAGTCACATGAAGGGCTGGGGAGATGGCTCAGTAGTTAAAGATGCTTGCTTGCAACATCAATTGGCCTAGGTTTGATTCCCTAGTACCCATGTAAAGCCAGATGTACAAAGTGGTGCATGTATCTGGAATTCATTTCCAGCAGAAGGAGGTCCTGGTATGCCCATCCATCCTCACTCAATCCAATAAATAATTTTTTTTAAGTCACATGAATTTTGAGGAAGGTAGGGAAGGAAAGGGGATAGAGAGGAGAAGAGGGAAAGGAAGGAAAGATATTATTTCCTAAGATGAATTATCTTTCACATATGGTTTCATCTAGCAAATTCTCTATATGTTAAGAATCCCCAGATACAGAATTTAAACCCAGAAAAAAATGTTAAAATTAAATATCAGAATTGGGTATAGTGGCTCAATCCTCTAATTCTAGCACTTGGAAGGCTGAGGCAGGAGTGCTGTGAGTCTGAGGCTAACAAGAGGTACACAGAAAGACAGTCTGAAAAAAGCAAAACAGGGCTGGAGAGATGGCTTAGTGCTTAAGGTGCTTCCTGCAAAGCCAAAGGACCCAGGTTTGATTCCCTAGTACCCACATAAAGTCAGATGCACAAGCTGGTACATGGGTATGGAGTTCGTTTGCAATGGCTAGAGGCCCTGGTGCTTCCATTCCCTCTATCTGCCTCTCTAAGAAATATTTTTTTAAAAAGAAAAATGAACAAACACCAATTAATGGTGGAAGCAGGAAGTTTAAAAAAAAATTTAATAAAAAACAAATGTTTAAAATTTGAGGGAACATCCCCACCCCGCCCTTTAAAGTGTGTATACATGCATTGTATGTTCATGTGTATGGGCATACATGTGTGCTGCACATGCATGTGGAGGCCAGAAGTTGATGTTAGGTGATATTAACTGCTTATTTACTGAGACACTGTCTCTTACCTGAACCCAGAATTTGCTCATCAACAAGTCTAGCTAGCCAATTTTGCCCCAGGGATCCCCAGTTTCCAACTCCTGAGTACTGGGATTAAAGGCTGGCTGCCATGCCTGCCCGACATTTACATGGGTGCTGGGGGTCTGAACTCTGATCCTTACCCCTGTGCGGCAAGTGCTTTACCTACTGAGTCATTGCCTCAGTCTATTTTTATTGTTAATATCCTTTTCTGTTTCTGGAATGAATACGAATGTGCTGATTCAACTATAAGAAAACAGATTCACACTTAGTATGTAGAAACAATCTCACCTGATCTGTTGAAGTGATATGGGCATTTTAATTTGCTGATAATAATCAGGGTATTTTTTCTTTGAAGGTAAATGGAAAAAAGGTTCAGCAATTAGCTGCCCTTGGTTATTCCGACAGCTCCTAACTGTGTCATACAGCTGATAGAAAGGATTTGACACATCCATAAAGGAAGTGATGCTCTCTGCTTCTGACTCTCCTTCTTCATAACGTGCAGCTGCAAAGACAAAACAAAACAAAAGAAAACAGGTGTTTATAGGGGTAATAAAGACAAAAGAACCAACACTGTAAGGTTCTTTTTTGTTTCACAACAGGACCTTACACTGAAGCCCAGGCTGACCTGGAATTCATTATGTAGCTCATACTGGCCTCAAACATACAGCAATTCAATTCTCTTGTCTCATCCTTCCATATGCTAGGATTACAAGCATATAAAACCATGCTCAGCTGAAAATATCTTTTTTTTTTTTGAAGTAGGGTCTCACTCTAGCCCAGGCTGACCTGGAATTCACAATGGAGTCCCAGGGTGGCCTCGAACTCACGGCAATCCTCCTACCTTTGCCTCCTGAGTGCTGGGATTAAAGGCGTGTGCCACCACGCCCAGCTCTTTTTGTTTTTTTTTTTTTTTTTTGAGGTAGGGTTTCACTGTAGCCCACGGTGACCTGGAATTCACTCTGTAGTTTCAGGATGGCCTTGAACTTACAGTGATCCTCCTACCTCTGCCTCCCGAGTGTTGGTTTAATCAAGGCACGTGGCACCACGCCCGGCTTTGAAAATAATTTTTATTTATTTATTTTGAGACAGTCTCACTATGTAGACCCAGCTGACCTAGAACTCAGTATGCAGACCAGACCACCCTTGAGCTTACAGCAATCCTACAAGTGCGGGGATTATAGACATGCGTCACCACTCGAAGCTTTGAAGGTGTGTGCTGTTGTAGAAGAGAGCTCGTACACGAAGTCAGAGGACCTCAGATGTCTTTGCCTTTCCCCTTGTTTGAGGCAGGGCCTCTAAGAGTTCACTGCTAGGTTCACCAGGATAGTTGCCCTGCAAGCTTCTAGGAGATTCTTCCTTCTCCATCTCCCATTTTACTGTAAGAGTGCTGGAATTACAGATACATGCTACCGCACCTGGCTTTTTATGTGGGTTCTAGGGATCAGCAAGACACTCACACAGTGAGCACTTTATGCACTAGATCTCTCTCTAGCCCTGAAAATAATTAAAAAAAAAAATCATTTCTAGGGGGTGGGAGATGCCTCAGGGTGTAAGAACACTTGCTGCACAAGCTTGAGGACCTGACTTAAATCGCAGTCTCCATGTAAAAACTCAAGGAATGCTATGCATGCCTGTTATCCCAGTGCTACGGAGAGTGCAGACAGTATGAACAACATGGTTCTCTGGTCAGCCAAAATTTGGTGCTCTTTGGGTTTATTGAGAGACATTGTCTCATGGAAATAAGGTAGAAAAGTGATAGAGAAGTATACATGAATCCTCCATTAGTCTCTGCATTGCATGCACACAAGGTACACACATCTGCACACGCACACAGATCACACACACCAATCTTCACTAGAGATAATGTTAAATATGCTTAGTATAATTGCATGTTCAGAGAAATATTATCTAGAACTAATGTTAGACTGTAAAAGTTATACTTCATTTAAAGACTACAAAATAGTGTCTCCAGTTTCTTTTTTTAAAACATTTTATTTTTATTTATTTGAGAGAGGAAAGAGAGAGAGAGAGAGAGAGAGAGAGAGAGAATGAATGAATGAGAATGGGAGCACCAGGGCTTCTACCCACTGCAAACTCCAGACGCATGTGCAACCTTGTGTATCTGGCTTACGTGGGTCTTAGGGAATCAAACCAAGGTCCTTTGGCTTTGCAGGCAAGTGCCTTAACTGCTAAGCCATCTCTCCAGCCCTCCAGTTTCTTTTTAAACATGCCCCCCCCCCCATTCTTCTATCTTGGCCAAAAGAAACACAGTCATTCAGAGAGCTCAGAACTAAAACAAAAGCATAAGGTTTAGTGCTACAGTTAGAATCCACAATGTTCCTCAAAGGTCTATATGTTAAAGATGTTCCCCAAAGTAGCAGTACTGGGAGGTGGTGGTGCACACCTTTAATCCCAACACTCAGGAGGCAGAGGTAGGAGGATTGCTGTGAGTTCGAGGCCACCCCTGAGACTCCACAGTGAATTCTAGATCAGCCTGGGCTTGAGTGAGACCCTACCTTGAAAAACAAAAAAAAAAAAAAAAAAAAGTGGGACCTAATGGGAGTCATTAGGAGCATGCATGCCCTTGAAGAGGATAATGGAACCCTATCTCTTCTGTTTTACTTCCCCACCATGATATTCTATCTTGCCATAGGCCTAAGAGTAATATGCCTGCCTAAATCTTAGACTAGAACCTTCAAACTCTTCGCAGAAATATGGTATTTTTCTAAGTTTATTATCTTAAGTAACTATTACAAAAAATGGAAGCCTAGTGCATTTACCATAGTATAAAGTTAGATAAGTTGATAACTATCAGACATAACTTAGCGCTAAGTCTCTGACTTTGCTCCATTTATCTATAGCAACCCCAAGGAATAATGTATTCCTTAGTATAGGAAATTTTAGGCTAGGGATGTAGCTCAGTTGGACAACGCTTGCTTATGTGTGTAAGGCCCTGGATAAAATCCACAGCACTGCAAACAAATAAACAAGAACAGCAACAAAAACAGCAGCAAAAACAAAAAATCAGAACAAATGAAACACATAATCATTTTGATAAAAATTCAAAACTTTTTTTTCTCATTTCTTTGAATTCTTCAATAGCATATAAGGAATAGAATTTAAAATTTTCTGCATATTGGCTACCAAAATAAATGACCATAAATGCTGGTGAGGATGTGGAAAAAGAGGAACCCTTCTACACTGTTGGTGGGAATGGAATCTGGTTCAGCCATTGTGGAAATCAGTGTGGAGGTTCCTAAGACAGCTAAAAATAGATCTACCATATTACCCAGCTATAGTACTCCTAGGCATATATCCTAAGGATTCATCTCATTACCTCAGAAATGTTTGCTCAACTATGTTTATTGCTGCTCACTTCATAATAGCTGGGAAATGGAACCAGGCTAGATGTCTCTCAACTGATGAGTGGATAATGAAGATACGGCACATTTATACAATGGAGTTCTACTCAGTGGTAAAGAAAAATGAAGTTATGAAATTTGCAGGAAAATGGATGGATCTGGAAAGGATTATATTAAGTGAGGTAACCCAGGCCCAGAAAGCCAACCGTCGCATGTTCTCTCTCATATGTGGATCCTAGCTACAGATGATTGGACTTCTGTGTGAGTAGGAAGAAAACTCAGTAGCAAAGGCCAGTAAACTAGAAAAGAGATATAAAGGGAAGAGAAAGGAAGGGAGGTACTTAATAGGGTATTGTATATATGTAAGTAGAAGAATAGATTAATGGGGGTGAAAAGGCCCAAAGTGAGGTCAGGGGAAGAGATTGAGTAAAGAAAAGGTGGAGGGAGGGATAATTAAAATCTAAGAGGAGGGCTGGAGAGATGGCATAGTGGTTAAGCGCTTGCCTGTGAAGCCTAAGGACCCCGGTTCGAGGCTTGATTCCCCAGGACACAAGTTAGCCAAATGCACAAGGGGGCGCACACGTCTTGAGTTCGTTTGCAGTGGCTGGAGGCCCTGGAGCGCCCATTCTCTCTCTCTCTCCCTCCCTCCCTCCCTCGCTGTCTGTCGCTCTCAAATAAATAAGCCAAAAAAAAAAAAAAATCTAAGAGGATATCAATAAATCATATGGAATCCTACTTTTTTGGACAATGGAACACTCAGGAGCCATAGATTGTTGCTAGAAAATTTTCAGTGCCAGGGATGGGATAGCTTCCAGTGAGTTGTTGGCGAGGGAGGTCCCTGATGCCCCAAAACATTATAGGCCATTGCCAAGGCCCTGGTTTCCCACCAGGAATAGATGGTAAGACCCTATTGTTGAAGACTCCACATATTTGGGCTGCAAGGCCACTGAAAAATCCTGCTGGAACTGAACTGATAACCTCCTCCATGTAGACCAGCTGACAGAAAGCTGGAAGAAGCCATTCTGCATGCAGTTCAATGGAAGAAAGAGAAATCACTAATGAAGATACTCAACAGTGGGCACTGCAAGCCTTATACTTGGCCAGCCAGGCCAAATGAGCCAACAGGTGCAACAGTGGCACGTCTGTCATGGTGGAAACCAACTGCCCTCTAATTGGACTGGAGACCTGCTCCATGGGAGGGAATACATCCCTGATACTGAAAACTTAAAACAGGGGTAGTCATGAGCCCTAGAGGTGTAATGTCTACTGGTGTCTGGCTAAATGTATATACTATGCTTATCAAACTGCCCAGTAAGCACTCCTCTTAATGTTCATACCCTTATATTAATGCTATTCTCACTTTGGGTAGAGAATCTTCTCTTTTCAGATGGCAGTGACCTTGGGATGACTCAGAAGGCATCATGGTGCTGGAAAGAAGTGACTGGAGTGCTCAGTACTGTAATATCTCTATCACACCTTCCAAGGCTCAGGGTCTAATGCGGAAGAGGTGGCGGAAAGAATGTAAGAGCCAAAGGAAGGGCAGGACTCCTTACAATGTGCAACCCCCAGACACAAAATGGCCTGGATATTCATGACCTCACAGCGCCCAACACTACCTACACAAGACCATCATAAGAGGAGGAAAAGATCAAAATAAAAGAGAGACTGATTGAGATGGGGAGGGGATATGATGGAAATGGAGTTTCAAAAGGGAAAGTTGGGGGAGGGAGGGTATTACCATGGATATTTTTTATAATCATGGAAGTTGTTAATAAAAATTTGAAAAAATAAATAAAATTTTCTGCATGGTTCAGAATAACCATAATTGCCATGCATATCCCAAGTAAGAACAGTAATCATTTTATTACGTTGTCTTAAATATTTTATTTACTTCTAAGCAAGCAAAAGACAGAGAATATGAATGGGCATGTCAGGGCCTCCTGCCACTGCAAACAATCTCCAGACATGTGTGCCGCTTAGTGCATCAGGCTTTATGTGGGTAAACTGGGGAATTGGACCTATGCTATCGGGCTTTGCAAGCAAGTGCCTTTAATCACTGAGCCATCTCTCCAGCTTTTTAGTTATGTTTTAAGAGCTGGACACACATCAACCTCAGTAATCCTAACAGTAACACCTAGATAAGTATAATTATAGTAAAGGCACAAGAGGTTAATGTCTTGTAAAGTAATTAGGATGGAACCTGAATCCAAAGTCATATAGCCATTAGCAGACAAGGATTTGAAATTACCCTTTAGATCTTTGTTTTAATTTTAACTTAAAAAAAGTTTTTTTTTGAGACAGTCTCATGTAACCCAGACTGGCCTTAAACTATGTAACAGAATATGACCTTGAACTTCTGATCCCTCTGACAAGTGATGGTATCACACAGACCTATACCACTACATCTGACTTGTACTTTGTTTTAAAGACAAGGTCTGGGCTGGGGATATGGCTTAGCAGTTAAGGCACTTGCCTGCAAAGCCTAATGACCTGGGATCAATTACCCAGTACCCAGAGTTCCTTTACAGTGGCTGGAGACCCTGGTGTACCCATTTTGTCTCTCTCTCCTGTCTTTCTCTGCTTGCAAATAAATGATGAATGAATGAAAAAATATAAAAAGCTAGGTCTGCAATGCTGAATATCAAACTCATGGCATTGCATAGCACTCTACCACTAAGCTACATACCAGCACAAAAACTAGGTATCTTAAAAATTCAATTTTTTGTGAATTATTCTGAAATGAAATGGATTTTTTGTATAATGATCTTATATCTAACAACTTATTGTCCTTATTAATCTTAACAATTTATCTGTTACCTTTTTGAAAAAAATAGAAAAACAATCCATTAATTGTTCTTTGCATAGCTGTTTTCTGTTAGGATCCTTATACCTGCATTTTAGCCTGGTGAGTACTTTGAGCAAAATGGGCAATAACATTTTTGTTTTTGATAGTGAGAGAATCTTGTTAATATGTCTCTCATAAATAAGGAAATGCCAAATGAGTGTAGTGGCACAATCCTGTAATCCCAGCACATGGGAGGAGAAAGCAGAAGAGGTATAGGTAGCCTCTAGAAGTTAGAAGAGGCAAGGAAGTAGCTTTTCTCCTGGACTATCTAGGTGAAATACTGGTTTGCTACGACCTAGATTTTAGAAATGTGAGCTCCAGAAATGAAATAAATCTGTGCAGCTCTTATTCACTCAGTTTGTGATATTGTCAACAGCAATAAGAAACAATACTCATAAAGAAGACTGTTCAAGGGCTAGAATGTAGTCCAGTGGTAGAGGTACAGCCCTTGCCTACCATGAATGAGGCCTTTGGAGTTCAATCCCTAGTACCACAAAAAAGAAAAAAAGGTTGTTCAAATTCTGTCTGCTTACTCAGCAATTATGGAGGGGGCTCCTACTCTAAAGGTAGTGTTTTCCATTTCTCCATAAAGTTCCACATGCTTGTTTTACATATTTGAAGTTCTTTTATAATTTATTTTCTCAAGAAAATAAACCTTAGGCCAGTTGTGGTGGTGCATGCCTTTTATCCCAGCACTTGGGAGGCAGAAGTAGGAGGATCACCATGAGTTCCAGGCCACCCTGAGACTGCAGAGTGAATTTCAGGTCAGCCTGGGCTAGAGTGAGACCCTATTGGCCCTATTGTGTTGGAAAAGTACTTCTTTTCTCTTTATTTTTATTTATAAGGAGAGAGAGAATGAATGGGTGCTCCATGTCCTCTGGCCACTGCAAATCAACTGCAGATGCACACATGCATTATTTTGTGTATCTGCCTACATTTGTTTAATGGGAAATCAAACCTGGGCCCATCAGGCTTTGAAAATAACCACTTTTAAGCACTGGGCCATCTCCTCAATCCCTGAAAGTCCAACTTATTGGAAGTCAATATAGTTATAAGTATTCTTTGGTTATTATTTGCATGACATACCTTTACCCTTTTAGGTTTAACTTCCCTACAGATTTTTAAAAATATTTATTTATTTTCATTTATTTATTTGACAGAGAAAGAGGGGGGAAGAGAGAAAGAAAGAGAGAACGGGCATGCCAGGGCCTCCAGCCACTGTAAACAAAATCCAGATGCATGCACCCCCCTGTGCATCTGGCTAACGTGGGTCCTGAGGAATCAAACCAGGGTCCTTTGGCTTTGCAAGGCAAACGCCTTAACCGCTAAGCCATCCCTCTAGGCCCCTACAGTTTTTTTAAATGTATAATTATTGACAATTTCTATACTTACAGACAATAAACCATGATAATTTCCACCCCCACTTTCCCTTTCACAACTCCACTCTCCATCATACCCCCTCCCTCTCTCCTTTAATCGCTATTTCATTTTATGTCATCATCTTTTTCTCCTATTATGAGGGTCTTGTGAAGGTATTGCTAGGCACTGCGAGGTTGTGGATATGGAGGCCAATTTCTGTCTGGACAGTTGTATTGTAAGGAGTCATACATTCCTTTGGCTCTTACATTCTTTCCACCACCCCTATAGTTTCATACTTATCCATACCTGAGCTTTAACCCAAAACAAATCAACTAGCCTCTGATAATTTTGCCAACCTTAACATTGCATCAAAAATAGCAACAAAACAGCATGTTCTTCGAAAATTAACCAGGCCAGTCCAAAGTCATTGCACTTCCCTTGGTCAGAAGGCTTACTTAGAATGCACTTAGTGCAGGCTGGAGAGATGGCTCAGCAGTTAAGGTGCTTACCTGCAAAGCCTAATGACCCTGGTTTAATTCCTCAGTGCCCATGTAAAGCCAGATGCACCAAATGGCACATGCATCTGGAGTTTATATACAGCAGCTGGAGGCCCTGGTATGCTTTCTTTCTGTCTCTCTTTTCTCTCTCTCTGATTGTAAATAAATAAAAATTTTAAAAATGCTAAATACTTAAAAAGAAAAAAAGAAAGCATTTAATGCCTACCAGCTGAAGCAGCGTCCTCTTCACTTTCTGAGCCATACTGCAGAGCCATGGTAATTGCTGATAAGCGGCCCCCTTGGACAGCTCTTTTATTACTACAAAGAGAAACAAGCAATCACAAGACTGGTTAATATATATGACAATTCTGCTAACTGCCTCACAACCTATCTTAGTGGGAAAGAAAAAAGGATTTTTCCTTTTTCCTCTCAAAAAAAGAAGGTGGTGATAGCCTAGAGTAGGCTACCTGAAATTTTCTTTCTATTTAAATTATAGCACATTATTTCATATTTTACAGAAAAGTAAGAATCTAGTCAACAATTCTCTAATACATTCATTTTACAATAAAACAAATTCTATTACAGACACAAATTCTATTTATTTAGTATAAATAGTTAACCCCACATTTTATTTGTGACTAATATTTAACACTTCTTGATAATGCTTAAGCACAAACTTAAAGGTGAAGAAAGGCCTACCATATATCAATCTATGTGTTATTAGTTTTGTGACAGGGTCTTACATGTGGCCCAGGATGGCCTTGAACTCAGGATCCTCCTGCCCCAGTTTCCCAAGTGTTTTAAGATTACAGGTACATACTACCATACCTAGCTCATACCTCAACTTTTTAAAATAAAGTACTGATAAATTCTAAAAACCCTAAAAATATTTCTTCAAGGCCATCCATCAGATAATAGCTAGTATTCCTACTGTCACAAGCTCAGGCTAGTGCTTAGACTAAACCCTCTTACTCTCACCGGTAATACTTGCTAGTGGGATTTCTTTCTTCACCAAGGCTGCTTTTACTGTGCGAAGGGCCTGTCAGTCTGGCTGTAGCCAAATTTGAAGCAGTCCTATCCAAAATAAGATAAAGAAGCTCAGAGATTCAATAGTTAAAATTAAAATGTGTTGGGCTAGATAGATGGCTTAGCAGTTGAGGCACTTGCCTGCAAAGCCTAAAGACCCAGGTTCAACTCTCCAGAACCCAAAGAAACCAGATGCACAAGGTAACACGTGTGCACAAGGTGGTGCATGCATCTGGAGTTCGATTGCAGTGGCTAGCGGTCCTGGCGTGCCAATTCTCTCTCTCCCTCCCTTTCTCATAAAAAAATTTAAAATTACATAAATAAAAAGTAAAATGCTGGGTAAACAAAAAGTAGGCAATCATATCATTCTTTTATAATAGAAATGATAAAATAGGGGCCGAGGACATTGCTCAGTGGTTATACAGGCTTGCTTACAAAGCCTACCAGTCCAGATTCAACTCCCCAAGTACCCATGTAAAGCCAGACTGGGCATGAGATCCTGGCACACTCATCCCCACACACATGCAAAACAAATAAACAAAAAACCACAAATAAAAAGAAATGATAAAATATTTCTGAGCCTCTATCATATATCAGGCTATGTTAGGACATGTGGACTCTTAAGAAAAAATCTATCAGGGCTAGTCCTGAAGAGCTATGGTTATTATAGATCCAGAGGACATGGCACCAAACAAATACAAGGGCCAGAAGAAAGCTTTGAAAGTCATCCGTAAGACTTTCAATTTTACATGAGAAGAGATGGAATCCTAGAACTAAGACTTGTTCAAAGTTATATTCCTTTTTTTAAATTTTTCCCCTGAGGTAGGGTTTTACTGTAGCCCAAGCTGACCAGAAATTCATGTTGTCATTTCAGGGTAGCCTTGAATTAATGGCTATCCTCCTACCTCTACCTCCTGAGTGCTGGGATTAAAGGCATACGCCACCATGACCAGCGACTGACCATAGATTAATTATTTTTTGGTTTGTTGAGGCAGGGTTTTGCTCTAGCCCAGGGTGATCTGGAATTCACTATGTAGTCTCAGGGTAGCCTCGAACTCACGGTGATCCTCCTCCCTCTACCTACCGAGTACTGGGATTAAAGGCATGCACCACCATGCCTGGGTAGCCTCAGATATTTTTTAACTTACCTTATTCGAAGACTTGACTTGGCCATTTCATGATGTTCAATTTCAGCCTTTTTCATATAAAATATTTTTTTAATTGAATTGGCATCCTGTTAAAACAGAATGACTTGGCTTTAAAAAGAAACAGAAAAAACAGCAGAAAGTACTTTGACTTATGCCCTGGTCACCTATTATGGCATTCTTTCTTTTGGAGTCTCTAATCAACAGCACAAAGCTACAGCCTCACCCTTTCCATAAGCTCCAAAACATCTTTATAAAGTTGTCACTAATCAAGCACGAACTAAAAAGGCTCCCAATTAAGAAGTCAAGTAGGCTGGTCGTTGTGGTGCACACTTTTAATCCCAGCACCTGGGAGACAGAGGTAGGAGGACTGCTGTGAGTTCAAAGCCAGCCTGAGACTACAGAGTGATTTCCAGGTCAGCCTGGGATAGAGGGAGACCCTACTTAAAAAAAAAAAGTCAAGTAGTATGCAGACAAGGATCTGATGGCAAAATTCAATAAACTCTTACTTCTATAAAATGAAACAAAAAATGTAAAGATGTACTTCTAAAGATTGCAACACAAATTTCAGATGAATGTACTTGCTTAAATTAATAGCAACCTAATATACAAAATCAAGTTTCCTTTCATTTCAAAGCTAGTTCAGAGTGCCTCTCTCAAGAAGCCCACACCCATGCTTATGCACTCTCCTTTACCCTAAGCTTTTTCTTCCTATTAACCCTATGCTTAAATGTATATTAAGTTAACTCCTAATAAATTACAACTCTGCTTCATAAAAACAAAACAAAAATTTAGTTCAGGGAAAATAATGAGACCAAAAAGAAAAATCTTTTTCATTCTCTCTCTTTCTCTTTCTTTCTTTTTAAAAGAATGTAAAATAAAGCTGGGCATGGTGTGCAAGCTTTTAGTTCCAGCACTTGGGAGGCTGAGGTAAGAGGATCACTGGGAGTTTAAGGTCAGCCCAGGCTAGAATGAAACCCTGCCTTGAAAAAAGGAAAAAAAGAAAAGAAAAGCAGAAGTTAATATTAGGCTTAGCAGCTAAAGCACTTGCCTGTAAAGTCTAAGGACCTAGGTTTGATTTCCTAGTACCCATGTAAGCACAGGTGGCACGTGTGTCTAGAGTTTTTTTTTTGCAGTGGCTAGAGACCCTGGTATGCCCACTCTCTCACAAATAAATAAAATATAAATAATAAAAAGTTAATAATGACCACCATAATAGGAAGAAAAGATCATGACATCAAAATAAAAGAGAGACTGATTGAAAGGGGGAGGGGATATGATGGAGAGTACAGTTTCAAAGGGGAAAGAAAGTTGGGGGAGGGAGGGCATTACCATGGGATATTGTTTAAAATTATGGAAGTTGTTAATAAAAAAATTAAATTAAAAAAGTTAATAATTACTACTTGCTAGAAATTTTGAGTATTTGGGTCAGCATTCAGCAAATCTAATGATTTTACTACTAAAGGATTTTCTACGCAGCCTTCCTTTCCAAAGTTCCCAGTAATATGTAATTAATTCAAGACATTTCTTCAATCAACTACTCATTACAAAACTATAAAATTTCTAAGGGGTAAGTGGAAAGCAATGAAACTTGTTATTTTATATTCTGCATTATATACTTCAAAGGACAATTTTTAAATTTAAGATGTTTAACATTTAAACCCTCCCCCAAAAAAGAAGGGATCAAAAATTCATTAAACATTTAATGAATAGAACAGAACCAAGAATCTACATATAAGCCCTTATATTTATGGTTAATAGATTCTCAGTAAGGTTGCCAAGACAATTCAATGAAGGATAACCTTTCTAATATATGGTGGTGGAACAATATGTCATGTAAAAGAATGAAGTTCGATTCCTACCTAACATATACAAAAACTAATTCCAATTGATTCTGAGGTCTAAATGTAAGAGCTAAAACTATAAAATTCTTATAAGAAAATACAGTCATCAATCTTTGTGACCTTGGATTGGGCAATGGTTTGTTTGATATGAGATATGACCCATCAAACACAAGCAAAAAAAGGAAAAGATAAACTAGGCCTCATCAAAATTAAAAATTTCTGTCAGAGGAAATTATCACAAAAGTGAAAAGGCAAGAAAACGAGAGAAAAATATCTGTAAAGCATCCATCTGATAAGAGTGTGATGTCCACGATATATAGCTATTGAAACAATAAAGAGAAGCAACCCAATTTTAAAAAAAATGGGCAAAGGATCAATAGACATTTCTCCAATGAATACAATATACATATATAAATGGTCAAAGTGTGTATGAAAAGATGTTCAGTGTCATTAATAATTTTAGGGAGACAAATAAAAATCGCAATGACATATTACTTGACAGGCACCCGGATGGCTATAATCGAAAAAGAAAGCAAGTGTTGGTCACATGTAGAGTGACTGAAGCATCTGTAGGTTGCTGCTGGAAATGTAAGATGGAAACACTTTGCTGAGTCCTCAAAGTTAAGTGTATAGATATCATATGGCCGTGCAATTCCATTCCTAGATATATACCCATGTGGAATGAGAAGATATGTTCACATAAAAACATATACATGAACAGCAGCAACATTCATGGTAGTTAAAAAACAGAAACAATTCAAATGTCTAGCAACTAATGGTGAAATATGGCACATCCATAAGACAGATACTCTTAGCAATAGAAAGAATAAAGTGCTGATACAACATGCATGGATACTAAAAACTTTATGCTCCATGAAGGAATCCAGTCACAAAAGAATACATGCCACATGTAGTATGATTCCATTTACATGAAATGTCCATGGCTGCCTAGGGCTGGGAAAGCTGAAGGGACATGAAAAGTGACTACTGATTGGTTGGCGTAATAGCTATACAACTCTGTAAATGCACTAAAAACTGTTAAGTGGTATGTTTTAATATGGTATGTGAATTACAACTAGCCAACTGTTACATAAAAATAACTGACACCAAGTTAAGGTATTGAATATTATATCAATAAAATAACAACAAAAAACTAACCTTGAATACTTGAGAACCAGGCTCATTATAAGTTTTGGCATTTTTTGCTAGGAGATCTATATCTTTGGCCATTGCATGAATACTTTTGTAGCTTCCATTCTACAGTAAACAACAAAATATAACCGTTCTTCTTAATATAAACTTTACCAAAAAGAACTTCACATATTTGTAAATTGACATTATAGTTTAAGATGTCACTGGAAAATACACATGTAAACAGTATAAAGTTATTGTCTCTCTTATAAATTATTATCATTACTAGTATCCATTTAAGTATGTTTTCATGACAGGTAACAAAACCAGAAACTACATTATTTTTTATAAAACATCTTATAATTAAAAAATAAAGTTAAAAGTTTTATTTAGCAAACACATACTTCTATGTGACAGATACTTGGTGCTATGTGAATGGTAACTCATTAAAGTAGACTTTATCATGTAAAGCACAACTTCCTTGACTTCTTCTCTACACCGTTGAGGTAAAACATCAATTCAGTCCTACTATGTGTCAGAGCTATCACATCTTAAAGCTCACTCACAAGAATACTATGTAGTATCCTCAATTTATAAAAGAAAGAGGGACACACAGTTGAAAAAAGGTATAATTGATAAAAGGTATACATGACTAATGCTAAATACACAGACAAACAGGACAAGTTCTTAAGAACACGAAGAAAGCAAAGTGGAGTGGAGGTGAAAAGGTAAGAACTGCAGCACAGAGAAACAACCACGCAGCCAAGGAAAGGCCAGATGAGGCAGGTCAGGACAGCTGGGCAAAGGAGAGCACTTGTTTATTACTTATGTGGAACTACTCAAGACTAAGCATCTATGTTATTTGGAAGTTATCCCAGAACAGGCAGGGCATTCAGGGTGAACAGGCATACTGGTTGCTTTGCCAGCAGCCTAGCAGCATGGCAAAGGGAAATAAACATGGGTCAGGTAGTTCACACTTCCATCTTGAGTGATTAAAGCAAAAGCCAAGAACTGGCAAGAATTCATTCCTGACTCCTGTGAAGGAAGTCTAGCAGTAGGCCAGAAAGCAACCACATTGACAAATGACAGAGGTAACAACAATGGCACCACAAAGTGGCCATGTATAATTCAGTTGTACCACAACCCTAATTTCTACTTATCTTTCCAAGAGTAGCTTCCTAGTTTTTCATTCCAATAATTCCCTAAGTTATCCCAAAGCCTTCCCATAAATTCCCTTTTTGCTTAGTTACAGTTGACTATTTCTGGAATGACTCCAAGGATGCATAAGAAAACAAGAGCCCCAGCAGTAGGAAAGAAGGAAGGAAGATGTGGAAAGAACTAGAGAACTCATGAGAAGACAAGGTGCCCAATGATTTGGACAGAAGATGACAAAGATCTTGATTAGGGTGAAGGTAAATGAAGGGGATTGATTCTGGGACTTTTGGTGAAAAAAAAAAAAAAAGACAAAAGAAGATGGAAGGGTAGAAAAATTGGGTTAGCTTAAAAGTGTTGAAAATTTAACTGATTTTCAGTACTAGGAAAACACTGACTATCTAGACAGATGTTAAAAACTCCAGGGATCCTAGAGATTTGAACATTCTCTGGAGCAGTTACTGGGTTGCCTTAAAAGCAGATGATACATTAAGTCGTCTACATTTCAACATTGCACAAAATACACCTGCAGAATGAGCATTCATTACATTGTTAGTAGTCACTACTCTTGGAATTTAAGCCAAGGAGTTTCTCTCCACTTTGCTTGAGTCTCACTACTCAGATAGCACATAACATGCTTAGTGGTCCTTTTTGCTTTATTTCCTGGGAGCAGCAAACTCTTCTTACTCAGAGAGGATGAGTAACACAGTGACTAGGGTCTCATTCTGTAGGTGCTATGTGAGATGATTACATACCTCTTCACCAACCTCCATGACTCTGGAGGTGGTGATACTACCCTTAAAATACAGCAGAGGAAGCAACCAGGTAACCTAACCAAAATGACAAAGCTAATAAGATACAAATAAAAAACAGAACACCAATTCCACTCTAAAAACTAGAGTTCTAAAAAACTAGTTTAGATCCTTTTTGTATGCTTTCTTTTCTCTGAGCATGAAACAAAATCCTAGTCATCCTGTCAGTTATTATTGATTGAGTATCTGGTTCTGTGGTGAATTAGTACATACTAAGACTAAGAACACAGACTCTGACACCAAATTGTGTGGATTCAAATCCTGGTTGTTCTTAGGAGATAGTAATGGACAAATGACTTAAAAATCTCAATGTTTGTTTTCTAGTCAATAAAATGGTTGCAATAACAGCATCTACCTCATAAGAGATCAGTTCTAGGTATGTAGCAAGTCTCTTGGAAATTACAGCTATTAGCACTAAGAAAATTTATGTGTGTGTGTATGTATGTGTGCGCGCGCGTGTATGTGCACACGCATGGCACACATGGGCTTAGTTGAAGACAAGTATTTTTAATAACTTTAATTCTAACATCTGTTAAAGTTGATTTTTATTCTAAGATATCTTAAAGCTTTTACTGCCAATGTACCTCTTCACAATCAGAAAGGCCTATAACTAACTTTTTCTATTACCCAGGGCTTTACACATGTCAGGTAACTGCTTTACCACTGGACTATAACCTAAGCTCTAACTTTGTTCTAAGACAAAATCAAAAGCTACATTCAGTAACATAACATTTTGTTATTTGCTAATAACAATAAGCCTTAACAGAAACATTTATTTCTCTGCTTTCTAAAAGTCCTTAAGAAAGTTCATAGGCTAATCTACTCTAAACCACATGACTACAGGTATCACCCTCATACCTGTATCCTCTGAGCAATGGTCTTGAGATCTATAGGCTCCTTAATTATTGCATAATAGTCAGGATATTGCTGGAAAACAAAACCCAGGAGTGGTCAATGAGCAAAAGCATCATTAATGAGCAGAGGCATAGAGATGTTTTTTTCTTCCACTAGCAAATTGAGCAGTTTTGTGAAATTTGTAAGTACACACACAGCTATAAAGCATATTGTTGCATTTGAAGCAAAAATAATATGATTTTTGTTGTTATTTTTGAGACAATCTCTCACTACATAGTTCAGGTCTGCCTCAAGAGCCTCCTGCCTCAGTTCCAAATTGTCTTGAGAGTACAGGAACACACCAACAGATATAGATGTATAAGCAATTTCAGACTTATCAAATATTAGTTTATCCTAAGAAGCTGGACATATGGAGAAAAATACCTGAATTGTTCTGAATGCCTTTCACATTCTTTACCTTCAGGCTCTCCTTCAAGTTTAGTTCCTTGGAGTAACAAAAACTGACCAAAAAACAAAGGCTAATTTTTTAAGGTTCCCGAGGTTCAGGAGACGTTAGGTTCTACTTCCTTGTGCTCCTCCACCCCTAGCCATCACCATTCCACTGTCTATAGTTTAACTGTTCTAGGTCCCTTGCATAAGATAACCCATAGAGCCTTCTGTGACTAGCTCACTCACTGCAGACATTTAGCATCCATCTGTGGGCATGTGTCAGAATTTCTTCTTATTTTTTGAGGTAGGGTCTTGCTCTAGCCCAGGCTGACCTGGAATTCTCTATGTAGTCTCAGAGTGGGCGTGAACTCACGGCGATCATCCTACCTCTGCCTCCCGAGTGCTGGAATTAAAGATGTGCCACCATGCCTGGAAGAATTTCTTTCTTTTTTTTTTTTTTAAGGCTGAATAATATACTGTTGTTTGTACATACATTTTACTGAGCCAGTAATCTACCAAAGGGTATTTACAGGTTGTTTTGCACAGTAATTCTTCAATGATAAAATATGTGCCCAAAATTAACTGGCCATAAAAGAAGAAACTCTTGGCTCAGGGGACAGGATGAAAGGAAGATAAACTTTTCCTCTCCTAGGTCTCCTTTTCTGGCATTGGAGAAGAGACAGATTATGAACACTTCTACCTAAAAAGAGGTTTTCTGGACAAGTAAGACCTTTTTAAGGTACCAAACCCTCCTATAGCATCACATCCAAGAGATAATTAACATCGCACCAAATATGACTCCCATTAATTGCCTCACACATTGCAAAAATACATAGCATTGGCATTCTTATATGAATCTGAGGCCAGCCTGGGCTAGGCAGAGACCCCATCTAAAACACCAGATAAAATTTGGGTCTGGGGAAGATGGCTCAGTGGTTCAAGGTTCTTGCTTGCAAAGTCGGCTAGCCCAGGTTTGATTTCCCAGTGCCAACATAAAGCAAGATGGACTAAGTGGCACATGCATCTGGAGTTCATTTGCCATAGCAAGATGCCCTCCTATCTTCTCTCTCTGCTCACAAATAAATAAAAGTATTTTTAAAAAACATAGCTGGACATAAGCTGGGCGTGGTGGCGCATGCCTTTAATCCCAGTACTCAGGAGGCAGAGGTAGGAGAATCACTGTGAGTTCAAGGCCACCCTGAGAGTACATAGTAAATTCTAGGTCAGCCTGGGTTAGAGCGAGACCCTACCTCAAAAAACAAAACAAAACAAAACAACAACAACAAAAAAGCTGGACATGATGGTACACACCTTTATTCCCAGCACTTGGGAGGCAGAGGGAGGAGGATTTCTGTGAGTTCAAGGCCACCTTGCGTTAGACCGAGATCCTACCTCAAAAATCAAAAAAGGGCTGGAGAGATGGCTTAGTGGTTAAGGCACTTGCCTGCAAAGCCTAAGGACCCATGTTCCATTCCCTAGATTCCACGTAAGCCAGACACACAAGGTGACACATGTGCAAGGTTATACATGTGCACAAGGTGGTGCACCCATGTGGAGCTTGACTGCAGTGGCTGGAGGCCCTGCGGCACCAATTCTCTCTCTCTTTTATAAAAAATAAAATAAAAACACAAACAAAAACAAAACAAAGTAAATTAATGAGGACCACACCTGTGGCCCTCCCTGTCATTCATAGTTATTTTTAAAAAACCAACCTCTAGTCAAGCAAAATGACAAACTTTGTTTTTTGTTTGCTGCTGAGGCCACAAAGATCTCTTGGCTGCCTCCAATACCACCTCATTTCATTTACTCATAACTAATTAAATTCTTACAGTATTTTAAAAATGTACTTTCACTTACCACTTTGGAAGGCAGTTTCTGAAAAAGTTCACTAATGAGCCGTCCTGATGGATTTGTGGCTACAACTATGGCTTCAAGAAGCTGTTCCAGGATCTCCTTCAGGTAACTTGGAGAAGACTAGTGGGCAAGGAAATGGATAAAAAGTCCTTTGTGATAGAAATCAGTGAGTACAAGCCAAATATTAAACAGCTTCTAAGATTGTAAAGCTAATTCAAAAGAGCAACTTCCAAACAGCATTTACCCTAAGTTGAAGTTTACTACATCAGAAATGCTCTGATGAACGACATGGGGTTATACCCTAAAATGGCCTACATGGAAGTAATAAGACTCCTTATATTATTTCTGTAACTAAATCCCTCTGATCAGGTCCTTCACAGAGCTTTATTTCACTATAAAAGCAAAAGTTTCACCACTCTGTGTATGAATAATGGTAATTCAAATCCTTTTAGGAACTGAGCAACTGATCTAAAGAAAACATGCCCCATAATACTTAGCCATTTCTACATTTGCTGTTCATATCAAGTCATGATATTCCACAATAAGGACTGTATAGGTAGAGCTGACTCTGCATGCTATCAACCATGGAATGTGCATTGATAAGACTCACAATTGAATTCAAGTCATGTCAAAAGTGAATGGAGGGCAGGGTGTGGTGGTACACGCCTTTAATCCCAGCACTTGAAAGGCAGAGGTAGGTGGATTACCATGAGTTCGAGGCCACCCTGAGCCTACATAGTGAGTTCCAGATCAGCCTGGACTAGAGTGAGATCCTACTTCGAAAAACAAACAAACAAAAAAATCAGTGAATGGAGGGCAGAAGAGATGGCTCAGCAATTAAGGCACTTGCCTGCAAAGCCAAAGGACCCAGGTTCGATTCCCCAGGACCCATGTAAGCCAGATGTGCAAGGGGGTACGTGCATCTGGAATTTGTTTGCAGTGGCTAGAGGACCTGGCGTGCCCATTCTAACTCTCTCTCTTTCTTTGTCTCTTTCTTAAATATTTTTTTAATAAGCGAATGGAGGGCTGGACAGATGGCTTGGTGGGTAAGGAGTTTGCCTACAAAGCCAAAGGATCCCAGTTTGATTCTCCAGGGCCCACCCACGTAAACCAGATACACAAGGGAGCACATGCGTCTGGAGTTTGTTCGCAGTGTCTGGAGGCCCTGGCATGCCCATTCTCTCTCAAATAAATAAATAAAAATATATGAAAAAAGCTAATGCAGATTAAATATACAGTTACCATTTTTGCTCTTCAGACTGAATGGCTTTCTCTTAGTTATACATACTTTAGTGCTGGTTCAACACAGGAAAGTATACGCCCCAAATAGTACTGGGCTATGGAAGGCACAAAGTTCTACTATAGTGAGCAATGAGATTATCTCAGTCAAGGTTTGTATTATAGGATAATCCCAGCACTTGGAAGGCAGAGGCAGAAGGATCACTGTGAGTTTGAGGCCACATTGAGACCACATAGTGAATTCCAGGTCAGCCTGGACTAGAGTGAGGCCCTACCTCAAAAAAATCAGCCAGGTGTGGTAGCGCTTGCCTTTAATCCCAGCACTTGGGAAGCAGAGGTAGGAGGATCAGCATGAGTTTGAGGCCACCCTCAGACTACATAGTGAATCCCAGGTCAGCCTGGGCTAGAGTAAGACCCTACCTTGAGAAAAAACAAAACAAACAGAAAAACCCAAACAAATAACACACACAGTCAAATCCAAACCACATTTTAATGCAAAAGAAATAAAAATTAGGGGCTGGAGAGATGGTTTAGTGGTTGAGGTGCTTGCCTCCAAGGCCAAAGGACACAGGTTCAATTCCTCAGGAACCACGTAAGCCAGGTGCATAAGGTGGAACAAGTGTCTGGAGTTTGTTTGCAGTGGCTGGATACCCTAGCACACCCATTCTCTTTCTCTCTCAAATAAACAAAATAAAATAAAAAATAATTAAAAAAAGAAAGAAAGATTAGTGGTTGTCTAAAGTTTATAGAAGCATTGGTATTATCATCCTAATTCAGAGGCTCCTTTTTTAGTATAGTCTCATATTTAAAGCCCAACATTAACTGCACTGAGAGGGCTCTAATATCTCAGGACTAAAATAATACCTGGCAATATGAGATGTTTAATCAATATTTAACAAACAACAAACATGATTTGCTCACATTTTCCAATTACCTAAATTCAAAGCCAGTACCACACTCATGGATGTAGACTGAAATTCCCATCTTTGTCATTTACTTTAGGACTGAAGTATGGCATTATAGAACTTATTTCCAAAGGATGAAAATTAGGAGGCTGGGAAAATGGCTTAGTGGTTGAGGGCACTTGCTTGCAAAGTTTGCTGGCCCAGGTTCAATTCCAAACCCACCCAACCCATGTAGACTGGATGTAAAAAGTGGCAAGTGGGCCCAGGCATCTGGTGTTTGTGGCTATGTTTCTGGTACATACACGTGCGGGTGTACGCACGCACACACACACACACACACACGTAAACAGGTAAATAAATCTAGCAAAACTGAACTAGTCCTTTATAATCAAGATTCTCTTTAAAAAACTGAGCAGGAAACATGCATTAATGTAACAACAATTCATGAAAAAAAAAACCACGCATGGCACACATTGAACAAGATATTCAAGATCACTGAAACTGGAGTGAGGCTCTCTGGCTTCAAGCTTACTCACCTCCCTGTTACCAATGCCACAGCACACAAGCCAGGCTCCTCACACTGTCCCAGGCAAACACAGTACACAAGCCAGGCTCCTCACACTGTCCCAGGCAAACACAGCACACAAGCCAGGCTCCTCACACTGTCCCAGGCAAACACAGCACACAAGCCAGGCTCCTCACACTATACCAGGGAAACACAGCACACAAGTCAGGCTCCTCACACTGTCCCAGGCAAACACTATCTGTGCTAGTTTGAGCTTCATACTTACTCCTTCAGTCACTGTGCCCTGATTGTCTTGTCCATCTTCATCATCATCTTCATCATCTGCTTCTCCTTTCTGAACAAACTCATTTCTTGTTCGAAGGTATAAATCCCAGAGTTTGCAAGCAGCTTTATATTCAGGAGAGTCTGGCTGCACATTAGGAAAGAGAAAAGGAATTAAATAACCACTTTTTATTTTATTGTTTGACCTGGAATTTGCTACATTGTCTCAGGCTGGCCTTGAACTCATAGTGATCCTCCTACCTTTGCCACTGGAGTGCTGGAATTAAAGGCATGTACCACTATGGCTGGCTACATTATTTATTTATTTATTTATTTTTGCAAGAGTATGATGTATGGTGTAGCATGTGTGTGTCTCATGCATCAATGTGCTGAGGTCACAGAAGAACATCAGATATCCTTCTCTTATTGCTCATCTGCATATTATGCTGTCAGCAAGCTCCAGTGATGGTGTGGGTACCGATATGTGTGGGTGTTAGGAAGTTGAGCCTGGTGATCCCCTGCCCGACAGGTCCTCACGTTTAAGCAGCAAGTGCACTTAACTGCTGAGCTATCTCCATCTCCAGAGACCATTAATCACTACCTTGTTTTGTTTTTCTCCCCAAGGTAGGGTCTCACTCTAGCCCGGGCTAACATGGAACTCACTTTCTAGTTCCAGGCTAGTCTTGAACTCATGGCACTTCTCCTACCTGTGCATCCTGAGTGCTGGGATTAAAAGGCATGCATCACCAAACCCAGCAAACCCTACTTTTAAATTTTCCCATTCAGCAGAGATTGCATTTTAAGAGTCAATTCTGTTATTGAAAGATACACGGGACTTAATTCCTCTTTTAAGAAATGAATTGCAAAAGAAAAAGAGAAGGGTTGCATGTCTTAAGGACATCCTAAAATAATTTATGTCCTGTCCCACTATAGAACATCTTGAGGATGATGATTTGCTAACTTAAATGTAATTATTACTAATATATTGAAAAGGTCAATTTAATGGGAAAGACGTGAGAAGACAGAAGTTGATGACTGATATGAAATTACCTCTATTTAAAAACAATGCCTCTTTAAAGATTTTAATGCCTCTTTAAAGATTTCTATGTCTAAAAAAAAAAAAAAATCCTGGGCTGGAAGAGATGGCTTAGCGGTTAAGGCGCTTGCTGGCAAAGCCAAAGAGCCTCGGTTCTATTCCCCGGGACCCATGCAGGACAGATACCCAAGGTGGCACATGCACCTGGAGCTCGTTTGCAGTAGCTGGAAGCCCTGGCACACCCATTCTCTTTCTTGCTCTCTCACTCTGCCTCTTTTCCTCTCAAATAAATAAATTCCTATTTCTGAGGTGAAAATTTCTAATAAAAATAATGAATGTAATATTTTTAAAAAATAGAATAAGGGCAGCAGAGATGGCTTAGTGGTTAAGGCACTTGCCTGCGAAGCCTAAGCACCCATGTTTGCCTCTCTAGATTTCATGTAAGCCACACATACAAGGTGACCCAAGTGCACAAGGTTGTACGTGCACACAAGATGACACATTTTGTGTCTGGAGTTCAATTATAGTAGCTGGAGGTCCTGGCAAGCCAATTCTCTTTCTTGCAGAAAAAATTAGAATAAATCCTTAAAATAATCTTATAAACTAGCAATGAAGATTAAAAGCATTCATAAAAGTAAGGAATGATGGGATGCAGAAATGACTCAAGGTTAATGATGCCCGCAAAGCTTCATGACCTGGGTTCAATTCCTCAGCACCCACATAAAGCAATCAATGAGTCAGACTTGCAGCGGCAAGAGACCCTGTCTCAAAGAAGGTGGAGCACAAACAACTCCTCTGACCTCCACACATGTAACAACACAAACACACAAATATGTAAAAAGTAAAAAAAAAAAAAAAGGCTGGAGGGATGATGAGCTATGCGGTTAAGGTGCTTGCCGCAAAGCCAAAGGACTCTAGTTTGATTCCCCAGAACCTACGTAAGCCAGATGCACAAGGTAGCGCATGCGTCTGGAGTTCATTTTGCAGTGGTTGGAAGCCCTGGTGCACCCATATTCTCTTTCTCCCTCCCTCTCTGTCTCTCTCTCTCTCTCAGCCTCTTGCCATCTCTCAAATAAATAAATTAATAATAATAATAAGTAAGGGCTGAAAGTGAGACTCAGAGCTGCAATAAAGGGAAACAAATGAGGCTTTCCTTATCAATCAAAGAACTTTAAAAGTCATAATAAATCAGAGAACAGAAAGACAGAAACAGACCCATGAACACAGAAATGAAAATAGCACCAACACTACAGAGAAATGCAGAGAATGGTGTTGGGTTACACCTGTAATTAAAACTAGATGACAAGTAGAAGAATAGATTACTGGGGGGTAGGAAGGCCCAAGTAAGGTCAGGGGAAGAGATTGAGTATCGGAAGGGTGGGGGGAGTTTTAATCAAAATTTAAGAGGGTATAAATAAGCTGTATGGTAACATACATTTTTGGATAATGGTACATCCAGAAGCCACAGAATGTTTCTAGAAAACTTTCAGTGCCAGGGATACCTTCCAGTGAGTTGTTGGCCAGGGAGGTCCCTGATGCCCCCAAAACATTACAGACCATTGCCGAGGTTCTTGGTTTCCTAGCAGGAATAGATGGCAAGACCCTATTGCTGAAGACCCCACATGTATGGGCTGCAAGGTCACTGAGAAATCTTGCTAGAGCTGAGCTGAAAACCTCCTCTGTGTAGACCAGCTGACAGAAAGCTAGAGAACAGTATGCTGCATGAAGCTCCATGGGAGAGAGAGAAATCACTAGTGGAGATAGACAAAAGCAGACACTGCAAGCCTTAAGTTTGGTCAGCCAGGCCAAATGAGCAAACAGGTGCAATAGTGGCATGTCTGTTATGGGGGAAACTAACTACTCTCTAATTAGACTGGAGGCCCACTCCATGAGAGGGAATACCTGCCTGATACAGAAAAACCTATGACAGGGGAAGTCATGAACCCCCGGTGTTTAACGCCTGCTGGTGTCTGGCTACATGCATCTGTTATGCTCATCAAACTTCCCAGTAAACACTTTTCTTAATGTTCATACCCATATATTAATGCTACACTCACTTATGGTTAGAGAAACTTAACACTTTTCAGATGTTAGTGACCTCTGGGATGACTCAAAAGGTACTACAGTGCTGAGAAGAAGTGACAGAGGAGTGCTCAGCACTACAATATCTCTATCACACCTTCCAAGGTTCAGGGTCCATTGCAGAAGAGGTGACAGGAAGAATGTAAGAGCCAAAGGAAGGGTAGGACTCCTTACAATGCACTCTTCCAGCCACAAAATGGCCAGGATATCCATGACCTCACAGTGCCTGACACTACCTACACAAGACCATCATAATAGGAGGAAAAGATGATGACATCAAAATAAAAGAGAGAGCTGGAGGGATGGCTTAGTCTTTAAGGCATTTGCCTGCAAAGCCAAAGGACCCAGGTTCAACTCTCCAGGACCCACTTAAGCCAGATGCACAAGAGAGCGCATGTGTCTAGGGTTCATTTGCAGTAGTTGGAGGCCCTAGCGCCCATTCTCTCTCTCTCTCTCTCTCTCTCTCTCTCTCCCTACCTATTTCTGTATCTCTCTCTCAAATAAATAAATATAAATTAAAATATTTAAAAAAGAAAAAAAAAGACTGATTGAGAGGGGGAGGGGATATGAGGGAGAGTGGAGTTGTGAAGGGAAAATGTGGGGAGGAGGGAATCATCATGGTTTATTGTCTATAATCGTAGAAGTTGTCAATAATAAAAAAAAAATTTAGGCTCCACCTTCCTAATTGAATGGTCCCTTGGTCCCCAACTCCTGGATTCCCTGCTGTGCAGGGTACTTGTGTGGAAAGGTAGCGAGACCCTAGGACACTAGCCCCTGTACTTCAGCTAAGCCACAGCTAAAACAGAGGAATTGGGGAGATGAGCAAGAGTGCTGCTTCCATCGTGAACCAGATAATCAGCACCAGGGTGAAGGAGAGAGACCCTGAGGATACTCAACATTTACCAAAGCAGAGATCCACAGGCTCCTAAGAGCTCATTACTAAAGTAGACTTAAAACTCACTCACTGCTGGGCATGGTGGCACACATTTTTAATCCCCAGCACTTGGGAGGCAGAGGTAGGAAGATCACTGTGAGCTCGAGACCACCCTGAGACTACACAGTGAATTCCATCCAGGTCAGCCTGAGCTAGTGAGACACTACCTTGAAAAACAAACAAAGAAAGCAAAACAAAAAACTCACTCACCACAGTGCAGGGAATTTTGGAGAAGAAAGGGCGTAAAGATTCTAAGAGCCACATGTTGAGACATCATACCCAGAGGCATTCCCTCCCCCACAAAAATACTGACTGCTGCTCTCACAATGCATAACCCACAACCCCATGGGGAATACCTGTAACCCCACTGAGGATGGTCCCCAGTGGAATGAGGGCAGGGACTAAGGAAAAGAGGGTATCAACACATGAGGCATCTATACAAAATATGTTGATAATAATAATAATAATCACAAAAACTAGATGCTGCTAGACATGGTGGTGGATGCCTTTACTCCCAGAAATCTAGAGGCTGAGGTAGGAGAATCACTGTGAGTTCAAGGCCAGCCTAAGACTAATTCCAGGTCAGCCTAGGCTACAGCAAGGCCCTACTCTGAAAACAAATGAAAACCAAAATCACCATTAGATCCCTACACACAGTAAGACAGAAGATCAATTCCAGCTACACTAAAACTTCATTATATAAAAGACAAACTTATAAAAACGTTTAGAATATGAACATCTTCATAACCTTCAAACAAGTGGTTTCTGATGACACAAAAAAGCATGAGCTGCAAAATTAAGATTGATAAATCTTATATAAAAATAAGACTTACATTCATCAAGATACTATAGGGCTAGAGAGATGGCTTACTGGTTAAGGTGCTTGTCTGTAAAGCCCAAGGACTCATGTTTGACTCTCCAGGTTCCACATAAGCCAAATGCACAAAGTGACACAAGGTCACACATGTACACAATGGGGTGGCCTTGTCTGGAGTTCGAATGCAGTGGCTGGAGTCCCTGGCATGCCAATTCTCTCACACTGAAAACAAAAAAGGCCAGGGGCTGGAGAGATGGCTTAGCTGTTAAGGTGCTTGCCTGTGAAGCCTAAGGACCCATGTATGATCTCTCACCAGATCCAGATCCCACATAAGCCAGACCAATGAAGGTGAAGCAAGTGCAAGGTCTCACTTGCCCACTACATGGCGCAAGCGTCTGGAGAAAAAAAAAAAAAAGGCCAGTCTGTTGGGCTTGCCTCAGAGAAAAAAGATACTATAAAAATTGTGGCTAGGGGAGCTGAAGAGATGGCTCAGCAGTTAAAGGCACTTGCTTGCAAAGCTTGATGTCTCAGGTTCAATTCTCTAGTACCCATGTTAAAACCAAATGCACAAAAGGGTACATGCATCTGGAGATTGTTTACAGTGGCAAGAAGCCCTGACATGCCCATTTATTTGCTCTCTGCTTGCAAATAAATATTTTGGCCGTGGATATGGTTCAGAGGTAGAAAGCCTGTTTTAACATGCTTGAGGTCCAGGGTTCAATCCCCAGTACAAAAGAAAAGAAAGGCAGACACATAAAAGAAGAAGAAAATGAAACGTGCATAATTGAAAAATTGAAAGGATAGTTAGTATTCTTTTTTTTTTTTTTTTTTTTTTTGGTTTCTCGAGGTAGGGTCTCACTCTAGCCCAGGCTGACCTGGAATTCAGTATGTAGTCTCAGGGTGGCTTTGAACTCATGGCAATCCTCCTACCTCTGCCTTCTGAGTGCTGGGATTAAAGGCATGTGCCACCACACCGGGCTCTCAAAATATTTTTAAACTTCCAGAAGTATGCTGGGGAGATGGCTTAGCAGTTAAGGTGCTTACTGGCAAAGTCAAAGGATCCATGTAAAGCTAGATGCACAAGGTAGCATATATGTCTGGAGTTTATTTGCAATGCTAGAGGCCCGGGCACACCCATTTTGACTCTAGCTGCCTATTTCTCTCTCTCAAATAAATATATAAATAAAATAGTAAATTTCCAGGAACAAAAAAGAAACCAAAGAGAAAAATGGGCAAAGTATCTGAGTAGATACTTTATAGGAAAAAAACAAGAATGGTTTATAATGATTTATAATCATATGATTGCTCAGTCACTTAACTAATAAAAAAAATTTTGAGTCAGACATGCTTGTAATCCCAGTTTGAGGCCAACCAGTGTGGCTATAAAACGAGACTCTATCTTAAAAAACAAACAAACAAAAAAACCAGACATGGTGGTTCATACCTTTAATCCCAGCACTAGGAAGGCAGAGGTAAGAAGATCAGTGAGTTCACAGCCAGCCTTGGCTACCGAGTGAGTGCCAAGTCAGCCCTATGCTACAGTGAGAACCTGTCTTAAAAAAAACTAAACAGGGGGCTGGACAGATGGCTTAGCACTTAAAGTACTTGCCTGCAAAGCCTAAAGACCCAGGTTCAATGCCCCAGAACCTACATAAGCCATATATACATGGTGGCTCATGCATCTGGAGATTGTCTTATGAGCCCATTTCCTCCCCCCCCCCAAACAAATAAATAAGAATATTAAAAAAAAAACAAAACAACAAAAAGAAAACACACAGAACCGGAAAGAAAGCTCAGTGCAGCCACTGGAGGCCCATACTCACTCACTCTCTGTGCGGGGCAGTGCATACCTTTAATTCTAGCACTCAGAACGACAAAGTAGAAGGGCTAATGTGAGTTCAAGGTTAGCCTGAGACTATAGTGAATTCCATGTCAGCCTGGGCTAGAACCAGAACCTTCCTCAAAAAAGCCCACCCTCAAAAAAAGACCTAAAAAATAAACAACATCAACAATAGAACCAATGAAAGAAAACAAAGAGAAACCAGTACTTATCAGACAAATTGAGAAATATTAAAAATCTAGGCATATTGCTGAAGACTCCATATACTTGGGCTGCAAGGCCACTGAAAAATCCTGCTGGAACTGAGCTGATTACCTCCTCCATGTAGACCAGCTGACAGAAAGCTGGAAGAAGCCATTCTGCATGCAGTTCAGTGGAAGAAAGGGAAATCACCAGTGAAGATACTCAACTGTGGACACTGCAAGTCTTATATTTGGCCAGCCAGGCCAAATGAGCCAATGAGTGCAATAGTGGCACATCTGTTACGGGTGAAACCAACTGCCCTCTAATTGGACTGGAGGCCCGCTCCATGGGAGGGAATACATCCCTGATGCTGAAAACTTAAAACAGAGGTAGTCATGTGCCCTAGGGGTGTACGTCTGCTGCTCTCTGGCTAAATGTATATACTATGCTTATCAAACTGCCCAGTAAGAACTTCTCTTAATGTTGATACCCTTATATTAATGCTACTCTCACTTTGGGTAGAGAATCTTCTCTTTTCAGATGGCAGTGACCTTGGGATGACTCAGAAGGCATCATGGTGCTGGAAAGAAGTGACTGGAGTGCTCAGCACTGCAATATCTCTATCACACCTTCCAAAGCTCAGGGTCTAATGCGGAAGAGGTGGCAGAAAGAATGTAAGCATCAAAGGAAGGGCAGGCCTCCATACAACATGCTCCCTCCATATACAAAATGGCCTGGATATCCATGGCCTCACAGTGCCTGACACTTCCTACACAAGACCATCATAAGAGGAGGAAAAGATCATGACATTAAAATTAAAAGAGAGACTGATTGAGATGAGGAGGGGATATGATGGAGAATGGAGTTTCAAAGGGGAAAGTGGGGGGAGGGAGGGTATCCATGGGGTGTTTTTTATAATCATGGAAGTTGTTAACAAAAATTTGGAAGAAAAAAAAATCTAGGCAAGTAGGGAGGAATTTGAGCAAAACCACAGCAAATACAATCTTTGTCTGAAAAGTGAAGGTGTATAGGTTTTCTTCCATCACAGCGGAGAAGCAGGAGAGACTTAAGATCTATCAGAAAGGAGGAAACTGGCCAAAATCCCACCGAGGAGCTTGCAGACCTGAGCCCTGGGACCTGTGTGACTGCTCAGCACCTGCAGGAGCAGAGACCAAACAAGGAAATCTTCCAACCTCATCAGCCTCCTTGCAAAGGCAAGAAATCTGAAGGGGAGACAGCTGGACACAGACAGGAGCACGAGCTGAGCAGTTTCAGTACAACTTCAGGCTTCCAGCACTCTCCCATGCCCCAAGCAACAGAACTGTGACCCTGTAGAGAACACATTTGGCTCCCCACAGCAGGGCATCCAGCACAGCTGATGAAAGCACCAGATTCACAGCATAACGTGGAGGGATCGAGGTGGGCACTCAGCATTGGTGAGATGGAAGCCACCCCAAAAGGTAACAAGGGTGACTGACAAAAAAGCAGGTACATAGGCCTGCACTGAAAATGCTAATCTCCCTTTCTATGTCAGGGCAGATTATGGGTTACATATTCTTGGCTGGATATACCATTCTCAATTAAGCTGTATTTGAAGGTTGACTTTAATGCTTTCACAATCTTAGGGCCTTTGTCTTTTGCTTCTGTCATTATTGGGGGCAGGGTCTGATTCAGACCCAGGCTGAACTGGAACCCATTTCAGAACAAAAATCTCAAGCTCCCAGTTGACAGGATTAAGGGTGTAGAGCAACACACACCCTTAGAGTTTGTGGCTTTATATGGCTATCTGTTTGTTTTAATCCCCACACTTGCATACTCTGTGCTGGTTTTTATTGATTTGTGTGCATTGTTCAGTTGAATTTTAGAAATTGTCAGTAAAATGCTCCACCCAGACCACTAGAATACTTGAATGTCAGGCAAACTCAACACCTAGGATTACTTCTGTGGCTGGACTGGAGTACAGGAGCTACACTTGGTACCTTAAAATCCTACTCTGAAGGTACATAAGGTTAGATTTCCAAATCTAAAAGCACCAGAGATTATTAGAAAACCCAAACATCAAATCAACCCAGGATGCAAAAGCAACATTGTAATACAAGAAACACAAAGAATCAAGACAATACAATCCCACCAAAAATTGTAACTCCATCAGAAATGCCCCACAGTGAGACTGTTTTACATGAAATGCCTGACAAACATTTCCAAAAAAATGATTTTATCGCTGGGTATGGTGGCACATACCTTTAATTCCAGCACTTGGCAGGCAGAGGTAGGAGGATTGCCATAGGTTCAAGGCCACCCTGAGAATACAGAGTGAATTCAAGGTCAGCCTGGGCCAGAGTGAGACTTTACCTCAAAAAACTGAAAAAAGATTTTATCTATACTCAAAGAAATCAAAGGAATCAAAAAAGAAAACAAACTCCTGAAGGAATTGCAAGAGAACACAGGAAACCAGCTTAATGAAATAAAGAGGTCATTACAAGACATGAGTAAGGAAATAGAAATACTGAAGAAAAACCAGGCTGAAATCCTAGCTCTGAAGAATAGTCAATGAAATAAAATTCTCTGTGGAAAGTCTCACCTGTAGAATGGATGAAAGAGACAACAGAATACTGAAACTAGAAGACCAGGAGGCAGATCTAATGCAGTCCAACAAAGAGAAAGACAAGCTAACAGGAAGGTATAAATGGGAATTTCAAGGTATCCAGGACACTATGAAAAAAAATCAAACACATATATTCAGGGTATAGCAGAAGGAGAAGAATTTCAATCCAGAGGGTTAGTAGACATTTTCAACAAAATCACAGAAGAAAAATTTCCCCAAATTGGGAAAGAAATGCCAATGTAGATACAAGAAGCTTTTAGAACACTAAACATACAAAACCTGGAAAGAACCTCTCCTTGCCATGTTATAATGAAACTACCAAAACACAAACCCAAGAAAATATATTGAAAGCAGGTAGAGAGAAAAAGCAAGTTACCTACAAAGGCAAGTCCAGCAGAATAACAGCATATTATGCAAGACAAACTTTAAAAGCCAGAAGGGCTTAGAATGATGTATTCCAAGTTCTGAAAGATAACAACTTTCAAACAAATTACTTTATCCTGCAAAGCTATCTATCCAAATTGATGGAGAAATAAGGACATTCCACAATGAAACAGGATAAAGGAATTTATGACAACTAAGCCATATCTACAGAAAATACTTGAAGGAATCCTTCATGTTGAAGAGAAAGCAAAACATACACATAAGGAAAAAGGAAAAAATAAACCATACTTCAATATCAGTTAAAACAAGCAAGTAAAGGGTAAATAGGAAGCACTACAAACCAAGAAGAATGGTGAGCATAAACACATACCTTTCAAAAATAACTCTTAATATCAATGGCCTCAAAAAACCAAAAGACACAGGCTTGCAAACTGGAAAAAGGCAGGATCCTGCTGTTTGTTGCCTCCAGAAAACTCATCTCTCAATAAAAGATAGACATGGTTTTGGGGTAAAAGGATGGGAAATGGTATTTCAAAGATATGGGCCTAGGAAACACGCAGGGGTTGCTATCCTAATATCTGATAGGATAGACTTCAAACCAGTAAGTGAGGAAAGATAAAGAAGGTCACTTTATACTGAGAACACTCCAACAGAAGGACATTACAATCCTAAACATATATGCACCTAACACGGGAGCTCCCAATTTCATCAAACAAATACTATTAGACTTAAGGTCACAGATAACACCAAACACAATTGTAGTGGGTGACTTCAATACTCCACTCTCATCAATTGACAGATCATCCTGCCAAAAAATAAACAGAGAGACATCTGGATTAAATGATGTCATGGAACAAATGGACCTAATAGATATTTACAGAACATTCCATCTAAATGCATGGAACATTCTCCAAAGCAGACCATATAGTAGGATACAAAGCAAATCTTAACAAATACAGGAAAATTGAAATGATCCCTTGTACTCTATATGACCACAATGGGATTAAACTACAAATCAGCAACAAGAAAAACTACCAAGCATACATAAATTCATGAATTCATTAATGGCCAAAGGAAGGGTGGGGGGAGGGTCATTCAAAATTCAAGATATTCTAAATAAGACATATGAAAGCCAACTTTTTTGGATAATGGTGCATCCAGAAGCCATAGATTGCTACTCGAAAATTTTCAGTGACAGGGATAGGATACCTACCAGGGAGTTGTTGGTCAGGGAGGTCCCTGCTGCCTCCAAACATTATAGGCTATTGCCAAGGCCCTTAGTTTCCCAGAAGTAACAGATGGTAAGACCTTATTTCTGAAGACTTCACAGGCATGGGCAGCAAGATCACTGAAAAATCAAGCTGGTGCTGAGCTGAAAACCTTCTCCCTGTAGACCAGCCAAGTGTAAGCTGGAAAAAGCTGCAGTGCATGCAGCCATATTGGAGAAAGAAGTCATCAGCAGTGAAAACAGTGGACACTGGAAGCCTCAAGTTTGGCCAGACAGGGCAAATGCCGGAATGGGTGCAACAGTGGCATGTCTGCTCTGGGGAAAACAACTGCTCTCTAACTGGACTGAAGGCCCACTCTGTGGGAGAGAATACAGGCCTGGTACTGAAAACCTAATCAAAAACTATGGCAGGACAGGTCATGAGCCTTAGGGATATAAAGCCTCTTGTCTGGGTAAATGCATATATTATGCTCATCAAACTTCCCAGTAAACACTTTTCTTAATGTTCATACCCATATATTAATGCTACACTCACTTATGGTTAGAGAAACTTAACACTTTTCAGATGTTAGTGACCTCTGGGATGACTCAAAAGGTACTACAGTGCTGAGAAGAAGTGACAGAGGAGTGCTCAGCACTACAATATCTCTATCACACCTTCCAAGGTTCAGGGTCCATTGCAGAAGAGGTGACAGGAAGAATGTAAGAGCCAAAGGAAGGGTAGGACTCCTTACAATGCACTCTTCCAGCCACAAAATGGCCAGGATATCCATGACCTCACAGTGCCTGACACTACCTACACAAGACCATCATAATAGGAGGAAAAGATGATGACATCAAAATAAAAGAGAGAGCTGGAGGGATGGCTTAGTCTTTAAGGCATTTGCCTGCAAAGCCAAAGGACCCAGGTTCAACTCTCCAGGACCCACTTAAGCCAGATGCACAAGAGAGCGCATGTGTCTAGGGTTCATTTGCAGTAGTTGGAGGCCCTAGCGCCCATTCTCTCTCTCTCTCTCTATCTCTCTCCCTACCTATTTCTGTATCTCTCTCTCAAATAAATAAATATAAATTAAAATATTTAAAAAAGAAAAAAAAAAGACTGATTGAGAGGGGGAGGGGATATGAGGGAGAGTGGAGTTGTGAAGGGAAAATGTGGGGAGGAGGGAATCATCATGGTTTATTGTCTATAATCGTAGAAGTTGTCAATAATAAAAAAAAATTTAGGCTCCACTTTCCTAATTGAATGGTCCCTTGGTCCCCAACTCCTGGATTCCCTGCTGTGCAGGGTACTTGTGTGGAAAGGTAGCGAGACCCTAGGACACTAGCCCCTGTACTTCAGCTAAGCCACAGCTAAAACAGAGGAATTGGGGAGATGAGCAAGAGTGCTGCTTCCATCGTGAACCAGATAATCAGCACCAGGGTGAAGGAGAGAGACCCTGAGGATACTCAACATTTACCAAAGCAGAGATCCACAGGCTCCTAAGAGCTCATTACTAAAGTAGACTTAAAACTCACTCACTGCTGGGCATGGTGGCACACATTTTTAATCCCCAGCACTTGGGAGGCAGAGGTAGGAAGATCACTGTGAGCTCGAGACCACCCTGAGACTACACAGTGAATTCCATCCAGGTCAGCCTGAGCTAGTGAGACACTACCTTGAAAAACAAACAAAGAAAGCAAAACAAAAAACTCACTCACCACAGTGCAGGGAATTTTGGAGAAGAAAGGGCGTAAAGATTCTAAGAGCCACATGTTGAGACATCATACCCAGAGGCATTCCCTCCCCCACAAAAATACTGACTGCTGCTCTCACAATGCATAACCCACAACCCCATGGGGAATACCTGTAACCCCACTGAGGATGGTCCCCAGTGGAATGAGGGCAGGGACTAAGGAAAAGAGGGTATCAACACATGAGGCATCTATACAAAATATGTTGATAATAATAATAATAATCACAAAAACTAGATGCTGCTAGACATGGTGGTGGATGCCTTTACTCCCAGAAATCTAGAGGCTGAGGTAGGAGAATCACTGTGAGTTCAAGGCCAGCCTAAGACTAATTCCAGGTCAGCCTAGGCTACAGCAAGGCCCTACTCTGAAAACAAATGAAAACCAAAATCACCATTAGATCCCTACACACAGTAAGACAGAAGATCAATTCCAGCTACACTAAAACTTCATTATATAAAAGACAAACTTATAAAAACGTTTAGAATATGAACATCTTCATAACCTTCAAACAAGTGGTTTCTGATGACACAAAAAAGCATGAGCTGCAAAATTAAGATTGATAAATCTTATATAAAAATAAGACTTACATTCATCAAGATACTATAGGGCTAGAGAGATGGCTTACTGGTTAAGGTGCTTGTCTGTGAAGCCCAAGGACTCATGTTTGACTCTCCAGGTTCCACATAAGCCAGATGCACAAAGTGACACAAGGTCACACATGTACACAATGGGGTGGCCTTGTCTGGAGTTCGAATGCAGTGGCTGGAGTCCCTGGCATGCCAATTCTCTCACACTGAAAACAAAAAAGGCCAGGGGCTGGAGAGATGGCTTAGCTGTTAAGGTGCTTGCCTGTGAAGCCTAAGGACCCATGTATGATCTCTCACCAGATCCAGATCCCACATAAGCCAGACCAATGAAGGTGAAGCAAGTGCAAGGTCTCACTTGCCCACTACATGGCGCAAGCGTCTGGAGAAAAAAAAAAAAAAGGCCAGTCTGTTGGGCTTGCCTCAGAGAAAAAAGATACTATAAAAATTGTGGCTAGGGGAGCTGAAGAGATGGCTCAGCAGTTAAAGGCACTTGCTTGCAAAGCTTGATGTCTCAGGTTCAATTCTCTAGTACCCATGTTAAAACCAAATGCACAAAAGGGTACATGCATCTGGAGATTGTTTACAGTGGCAAGAAGCCCTGACATGCCCATTTATTTGCTCTCTGCTTGCAAATAAATATTTTGGCCGTGGATATGGTTCAGAGGTAGAAAGCCTGTTTTAACATGCTTGAGGTCCAGGGTTCAATCCCCAGTACAAAAGAAAAGAAAGGCAGACACATAAAAGAAGAAGAAAATGAAACGTGCATAATTGAAAAATTGAAAGGATAGTTAGTATTCTTTTTTTTTTTTTTTTTTTTTTTGGTTTCTCGAGGTAGGGTCTCACTCTAGCCCAGGCTGACCTGGAATTCAGTATGTAGTCTCAGGGTGGCTTTGAACTCATGGCAATCCTCCTACCTCTGCCTTCTGAGTGCTGGGATTAAAGGCATGTGCCACCACACCGGGCTCTCAAAATATTTTTAAACTTCCAGAAGTATGCTGGGGAGATGGCTTAGCAGTTAAGGTGCTTACTGGCAAAGTCAAAGGATCCATGTAAAGCTAGATGCACAAGGTAGCATATATGTCTGGAGTTTATTTGCAATGCTAGAGGCCCGGGCACACCCATTTTGACTCTAGCTGCCTATTTCTCTCTCTCAAATAAATATATAAATAAAATAGTAAATTTCCAGGAACAAAAAAGAAACCAAAGAGAAAAATGGGCAAAGTATCTGAGTAGATACTTTATAGGAAAAAAACAAGAATGGTTTATAATGATTTATAATCATATGATTGCTCAGTCACTTAACTAATAAAAAAAATTTTGAGTCAGACATGCTTGTAATCCCAGTTTGAGGCCAACCAGTGTGGCTATAAAACGAGACTCTATCTTAAAAAACAAACAAACAAAAAAACCAGACATGGTGGTTCATACCTTTAATCCCAGCACTAGGAAGGCAGAGGTAAGAAGATCAGTGAGTTCACAGCCAGCCTTGGCTACCGAGTGAGTGCCAAGTCAGCCCTATGCTACAGTGAGAACCTGTCTTAAAAAAAACTAAACAGGGGGCTGGACAGATGGCTTAGCACTTAAAGTACTTGCCTGCAAAGCCTAAAGACCCAGGTTCAATGCCCCAGAACCTACATAAGCCATATATACATGGTGGCTCATGCATCTGGAGATTGTCTTATGAGCCCATTTCCTCCCCCCCCCAAACAAATAAATAAGAATATTTAAAAAAAAAAAACAACAAAAAGAAAACACACAGAACCGGAAAGAAAGCTCAGTGCAGCCACTGGAGGCCCATACTCACTCACTCTCTGTGCGGGGCAGTGCATACCTTTAATTCTAGCACTCAGAACGACAAAGTAGAAGGGCTAATGTGAGTTCAAGGTTAGCCTGAGACTATAGTGAATTCCATGTCAGCCTGGGCTAGAACCAGAACCTTCCTCAAAAAAGCCCACCCTCAAAAAAAGACCTAAAAAATAAACAACATCAACAATAGAACCAATGAAAGAAAACAAAGAGAAACCAGTACTTATCAGACAAATTGAGAAATATTAAAAATCTAGGCATATTGCTGAAGACTCCATATACTTGGGCTGCAAGGCCACTGAAAAATCCTGCTGGAACTGAGCTGATTACCTCCTCCATGTAGACCAGCTGACAGAAAGCTGGAAGAAGCCATTCTGCATGCAGTTCAGTGGAAGAAAGGGAAATCACCAGTGAAGATACTCAACTGTGGACACTGCAAGTCTTATATTTGGCCAGCCAGGCCAAATGAGCCAATGAGTGCAATAGTGGCACATCTGTTACGGGTGAAACCAACTGCCCTCTAATTGGACTGGAGGCCCGCTCCATGGGAGGGAATACATCCCTGATGCTGAAAACTTAAAACAGAGGTAGTCATGTGCCCTAGGGGTGTAACGTCTGCTGCTCTCTGGCTAAATGTATATACTATGCTTATCAAACTGCCCAGTAAGAACTTCTCTTAATGTTGATACCCTTATATTAATGCTACTCTCACTTTGGGTAGAGAATCTTCTCTTTTCAGATGGCAGTGACCTTGGGATGACTCAGAAGGCATCATGGTGCTGGAAAGAAGTGACTGGAGTGCTCAGCACTGCAATATCTCTATCACACCTTCCAAAGCTCAGGGTCTAATGCGGAAGAGGTGGCAGAAAGAATGTAAGCATCAAAGGAAGGGCAGGCCTCCATACAACATGCTCCCTCCATACACAAAATGGCCTGGATATCCATGGCCTCACAGTGCCTGACACTTCCTACACAAGACCATCATAAGAGGAGGAAAAGATCATGACATTAAAATTAAAAGAGAGACTGATTGAGATGAGGAGGGGATATGATGGAGAATGGAGTTTCAAAGGGGAAAGTGGGGGGAGGGAGGGTATCCATGGGGTGTTTTTTATAATCATGGAAGTTGTTAACAAAAATTTGGAAGAAAAAAAAATCTAGGCAAGTAGGGAGGAATTTGAGCAAAACCACAGCAAATACAATCTTTGTCTGAAAAGTGAAGGTGTATAGGTTTTTTTCCATCACAGCGGAGAAGCAGGAGAGACTTAAGATCTATCAGAAAGGAGGAAACTGGCCAAAATCCCACCGAGGAGCTTGCAGACCTGAGCCCTGGGACCTGTGTGACTGCTCAGCACCTGCAGGAGCAGAGACCAAACAAGGAAATCTTCCAACCTCATCAGCCTCCTTGCAAAGGCAAGAAATCTGAAGGGGAGACAGCTGGACACAGACAGGAGCACGAGCTGAGCAGTTTCAGTACAACTTCAGGCTTCCAGCACTCTCCCATGCCCCAAGCAACAGAACTGTGACCCTGTAGAGAACACATTTGGCTCCCCACAGCAGGGCATCCAGCACAGCTGATGAAAGCACCAGATTCACAGCATAACGTGGAGGGATCGAGGTGGGCACTCAGCATTGGTGAGATGGAAGCCACCCCAAAAGGTAACAAGGGTGACTGACAAAAAAGCAGGTACATAGGCCTGCACTGAAAATGCTAATCTCCCTTTCTATGTCAGGGCAGATTATGGGTTACATATTCTTGGCTGGATATACCATTCTCAATTAAGCTGTATTTGAAGGTTGACTTTAATGCTTTCACAATCTTAGGGCCTTTGTCTTTTGCTTCTGTCATTATTGGGGGCAGGGTCTGATTCAGACCCAGGCTGAACTGGAACCCATTTCAGAACAAAAATCTCAAGCTCCCAGTTGACAGGATTAAGGGTGTAGAGCAACACACACCCTTAGAGTTTGTGGCTTTATATGGCTATCTGTTTGTTTTAATCCCCACACTTGCATACTCTGTGCTGGTTTTTATTGATTTGTGTGCATTGTTCAGTTGAATTTTAGAAATTGTCAGTAAAATGCTCCACCCAGACCACTAGAATACTTGAATGTCAGGCAAACTCAACACCTAGGATTACTTCTGTGGCTGGACTGGAGTACAGGAGCTACACTTGGTACCTTAAAATCCTACTCTGAAGGTACATAAGGTTAGATTTCCAAATCTAAAAGCACCAGAGATTATTAGAAAACCCAAACATCAAATCAACCCAGGATGCAAAAGCAACATTGTAATACAAGAAACACAAAGAATCAAGACAATACAATCCCACCAAAAATTGTAACTCCATCAGAAATGCCCCACAGTGAGACTGTTTTACATGAAATGCCTGACAAACATTTCCAAAAAAATGATTTTATCGCTGGGTATGGTGGCACATACCTTTAATTCCAGCACTTGGCAGGCAGAGGTAGGAGGATTGCCATAGGTTCAAGGCCACCCTGAGAATACAGAGTGAATTCAAGGTCAGCCTGGGCCAGAGTGAGACTTTACCTCAAAAAACTGAAAAAAGATTTTATCTATACTCAAAGAAATCAAAGGAATCAAAAAAGAAAACAAACTCCTGAAGGAATTGCAAGAGAACACAGGAAACCAGCTTAATGAAATAAAGAGGTCATTACAAGACATGAGTAAGGAAATAGAAATACTGAAGAAAAACCAGGCTGAAATCCTAGCTCTGAAGAATAGTCAATGAAATAAAATTCTCTGTGGAAAGTCTCACCTGTAGAATGGATGAAAGAGACAACAGAATACTGAAACTAGAAGACCAGGAGGCAGATCTAATGCAGTCCAACAAAGAGAAAGACAAGCTAACAGGAAGGTATAAATGGGAATTTCAAGGTATCCAGGACACTATGAAAAAAAATCAAACACATATATTCAGGGTATAGCAGAAGGAGAAGAATTTCAATCCAGAGGGTTAGTAGACATTTTCAACAAAATCACAGAAGAAAAATTTCCCCAAATTGGGAAAGAAATGCCAATGTAGATACAAGAAGCTTTTAGAACACTAAACATACAAAACCTGGAAAGAACCTCTCCTTGCCATGTTATAATGAAACTACCAAAACACAAACCCAAGAAAATATATTGAAAGCAGGTAGAGAGAAAAAGCAAGTTACCTACAAAGGCAAGTCCAGCAGAATAACAGCATATTATGCAAGACAAACTTTAAAAGCCAGAAGGGCTTAGAATGATGTATTCCAAGTTCTGAAAGATAACAACTTTCAAACAAATTACTTTATCCTGCAAAGCTATCTATCCAAATTGATGGAGAAATAAGGACATTCCACAATGAAACAGGATAAAGGAATTTATGACAACTAAGCCATATCTACAGAAAATACTTGAAGGAATCCTTCATGTTGAAGAGAAAGCAAAACATACACATAAGGAAAAAGGAAAAAATAAACCATACTTCAATATCAGTTAAAACAAGCAAGTAAAGGGTAAATAGGAAGCACTACAAACCAAGAAGAATGGTGAGCATAAACACATACCTTTCAAAAATAACTCTTAATATCAATGGCCTCAAAAAACCAAAAGACACAGGCTTGCAAACTGGAAAAAGGCAGGATCCTGCTGTTTGTTGCCTCCAGAAAACTCATCTCTCAATAAAAGATAGACATGGTTTTGGGGTAAAAGGATGGGAAATGGTATTTCAAAGATATGGGCCTAGGAAACACGCAGGGGTTGCTATCCTAATATCTGATAGGATAGACTTCAAACCAGTAAGTGAGGAAAGATAAAGAAGGTCACTTTATACTGAGAACACTCCAACAGAAGGACATTACAATCCTAAACATATATGCACCTAACACGGGAGCTCCCAATTTCATCAAACAAATACTATTAGACTTAAGGTCACAGATAACACCAAACACAATTGTAGTGGGTGACTTCAATACTCCACTCTCATCAATTGACAGATCATCCTGCCAAAAAATAAACAGAGAGACATCTGGATTAAATGATGTCATGGAACAAATGGACCTAATAGATATTTACAGAACATTCCATCTAAATGCATGGAACATTCTCCAAAGCAGACCATATAGTAGGATACAAAGCAAATCTTAACAAATACAGGAAAATTGAAATGATCCCTTGTACTCTATATGACCACAATGGGATTAAACTACAAATCAGCAACAAGAAAAACTACCAAGCATACATAAATTCATGAATTCATTAATGGCCAAAGGAAGGGTGGGGGGAGGGTCATTCAAAATTCAAGATATTCTAAATAAGACATATGAAAGCCAACTTTTTTGGATAATGGTGCATCCAGAAGCCATAGATTGCTACTCGAAAATTTTCAGTGACAGGGATAGGATACCTACCAGGGAGTTGTTGGTCAGGGAGGTCCCTGCTGCCTCCAAACATTATAGGCTATTGCCAAGGCCCTTAGTTTCCCAGAAGTAACAGATGGTAAGACCTTATTTCTGAAGACTTCACAGGCATGGGCAGCAAGATCACTGAAAAATCAAGCTGGTGCTGAGCTGAAAACCTTCTCCCTGTAGACCAGCCAAGTGTAAGCTGGAAAAAGCTGCAGTGCATGCAGCCATATTGGAGAAAGAAGTCATCAGCAGTGAAAACAGTGGACACTGGAAGCCTCAAGTTTGGCCAGACAGGGCAAATGCCGGAATGGGTGCAACAGTGGCATGTCTGCTCTGGGGAAAACAACTGCTCTCTAACTGGACTGAAGGCCCACTCTGTGGGAGAGAATACAGGCCTGGTACTGAAAACCTAATCAAAAACTATGGCAGGACAGGTCATGAGCCTTAGGGATATAAAGCCTCTTGTCTGGGTAAATGCATATATTATTTTCAACAAACTGCCCTGAAAGCACCACACTTAATGTTCATATTTATATAGTAATGCTTTTTTCACTTTTGGTTAGACAAGATTCTCTTCACAGATGGCGGTGACCACTGGGATGACCCAAAAGGCAACATAAACATAGTACCGAGAAGTGATGGAGGAGTGCTCAGTACTGAAACATCTCTATCATACCCTCCAAAGCTCAGGGCCCATTGCAGAACAGGTGGTGAAAAGAATGTAAGAGCCAAAGGAAGCATACCACTCCTTACAATGCAACTGTCCAGATAGAAATTGGCCTCGATATTCATGACCTTGCAGTGCCTAGCAATACCTTCACAAGACCCTCATAATAGGAGAAAAAGACCATGACATGAAAATAAAACAGAGACTAATGGAGAGAGGGAGGGGACATGATAGAGAGCAGAGTTTTGAAGGGGAAAATGGGGGAGGGGAGGGAAATATCATGGTTTATTGTCTGTAAGTATAGAAATTGTCAATATAAAAATTTTAAAAAAATAGGCAAACGTGATGACATATACCAGTAATCCTGCACGTGGAAGGCAGAGGCAGGAGGAACGGTTGTTTAGGCTAGTTGCAGCTTCAGCTGTATGAGTTTGTAGCCAGCCTAGGGTACATGAGACTCTCTCTTTAATAAAAAAAAAAAGAATACCTTCCAAATCTGATACTTTCTTACCTTATAATAGGCCTTTGCATTGTTAAAAAGCAACTGGAAGTCAGCAGTCAGCAGATTAACATCATCATACTCCTCCATTTTTAGTTTCTGTTGGATTTTCATTAAGTCAATGGGCTGAGAAACCACTTCGTAATAGTCTGGTTGGTTCCTGTTATAATTTAAATATCTTTTTATGCTATGAATCCAAAGTATATAAAAAGTTATATTTCAAAACTACTTGTGCTACTATATCCAACACTCCAATTAATAAACCAAATCAGAATTTGCATTTAGACTCACACCATTACGGGAGCTAAAGAGAGAGTAACAAAGTAATATGCGTATGTATTCTCTGTTTAAAGTTTATATTAACAATGTAAGAACCCAAGTTAACATCTGTGATCATCTTTTATATGCTAAATATAAAAGGTTCAGGGCACCAGAACTAATCCTACACCAGTGGTATCTCCTATAGAAAAACAACTTACCTTTCCTGGTGTTCAAAATCGTCTAAAACAGATATACAATTCTAAATTCTATAAACTTACAAAATGGATCTTTTTCCACTTAAGTGACCACAGAACCTTTTCTATCACATATTATATGCATAGTACCTATACTATTTTAGAATAAAGATTAAAAAGGAGAAAGGTGAGTACTTGAGCTTAAAGAGTTTACTACACATGAAAGAATATAAGATACTTTTAAACATGATGGATTATGAATAATAGACACAAAAATAGCAGTTCCAGATTCAGTGAGAGACTCCTTTTCAAGGAAATATGTGAATGAGTGATGATGAAGACTCCTGACATCCTTCTCTGGCCTTCCCCAAATGCAAGGGTGAATTACAGGTCAGCCTGGGCTAAAGTGAGATCATACCTCATAAAAAGGGGGGGGGGTCAGGACCCACATAAGCTAGATGCACAGGGTGGCATATGCATCTGGAGTTCATTTGCAGTGGCTGGAGGCCCTGGCATGCCCATTCTCTCTTCTCTCCCCTCCCCTTCTCTCAAATAAATAAATATACTTTTTAAAAGGCAGGGGAGGCTGGAGAGATGGCTTAGTTAGTAGTTAAGGCACTTGCCCGTCAAGCTAAGGACCGAGGTTTGACTCCCCAGAACCCACGTAAGCCATATGCACAAGCTGATGCATGCATATGGAGTTCATTTGTAGTGGCTAGAGGCCCTGGCATGCCCATTTTCTCTCTCTCTAATCAATCAATTAATCAATCAAAAAAAATTAAAGAAAAAGAATAGGGCTGGAGAGATGGCTTAGTGGTTAAGCACTTGCCTGTGAAGCCTAAGGACCCCGGTTCAAGGCTCGATTCCCCAGGACCCACGTTAGCCAGACGCACAAGGGGGCGCACGCGTCTGGAGTTCATTTGCAGTGGCTGGAGGCCCTGGCATGCCCATTCTCTCTCTCTCTCTCTCTCTCTCTGCCTCTTTCTCTCTCTGTCTGTTGCTCTCAAATAAATAAATAAAAATGAACAAAAAAAAAAAAATTTAAAAAAAAAAAAAAAGAAAAAGAATATAGGCCTAGAGAGAGAGAGTGCTTGCTGAATTAGCATGAACACTTCAGTTCAATCTCCAGCACACACATAAAAAGCCAAACATGGCTGCACATGCCTGTAATTCTAACACTGAGGGTAGGAAGCGATAGCATTGCTAGAGCTTGCTGGTCAGCCATTCAAACTAAAAAATGGTGAGCTCCAGGTTCAGTGAGAGACCCTATTTCAAGGAAGACAGACAGTAGGGCAATAGAAGAGAACACCAGATGTACTTCTCTGGCCACCTCACATATGGGTGCACCCAACTGCATATACAAAGGCACATATACTATATATCACACAGAAAAATAAAAGATAAATACTGCATCCTCATAGCTGAAGTTATCTAAAGTGGTCAAATTCATAAAAACAGAAAGTAAAATGGTGGTTATCATGTACTGGTAATAGGGAGGAATAAGGAGTTGTTGGATGGTACAGTGTTGACAGGAAAAAGTTTTGGAGGCTGTTGCACAGCAATTCTATGTATCAATACTTATTGAGGTATATATTTGAATTTTTTTTTTTTTTTTTTTTTTTTTTTTTTTTTTTTTTTTTTTTGCGAGGTAGGGTCTTGCTCTAGCCCAGGCTGACCTGAAATTCACTATGTAGTCTCAGAATGGCTTCAAACTCATGGCCATTCTCCTACCTCTGCCTCCTGAGTGCTAGGATTAAATGTGTGTGCCACTCCCCCCCTTTTTTTAATACAATTAAAAAATTTCCTCAGGGGTCAGAGAGATAATTCAGTGGTTAAGGGACTTGCCTGCAAAGCCCAAAAACACCCAGCTTCAATTCCCCAGCACCCATATAAAGCCAGATACACCAAGTGGTGCATGCATATGGAGTTCATTTCAACCTGGGCGAGAGTGAGATCATAACTAAACAAAACAAAACAAAACAAAACAAAACAAAACAAAACTGGTTCCCTGGACTGACTGGACTGCAGCAGCAGCCTTTAGCAACTTTGGATGACGCCTTTGGTTAGAGAAGCTTCTTTGGGTAGATGGTGGTGACTACTGGGGACACTTACTAGCCAAAGTGCTGAGAGTAAGTGAACGTTGAGTTCTCAGCCTCTGAGATACTCCCAAGACTCAGGGAACATTGGGAAAGAGAAGATGAATGTAAGAGCCAGAGGTCAAGAGGGGTGCTTTGGAACACTGTCTTCCAGATAATAAGGTGACTATTATGTTTTAACCTCATAGAAATTGTTGCTACCTCCACAAGACCTCCAAAACCCAAATCCAAGTTATTAAAATAAAAGAAGGTCTAGTTGGAAAAAAGGAATTCAGTGAAGGGAGCAAGGTGGAGGGGGGAGGGAAAAGAAGGTATTAGGAGGGGATTATGACCAAATTACGTTATCATTATGTATAAAAATTGTCAATACTAAGTTATTTTTTGTTGTTTTATTTTTTCAAGGTAGGGTCTCACTCTAGTCCAGGCTGACCTGGAATTCACTATGTAGTCTCAGGGTGGCCTTAAACTCATAGTGATCCTCCTACCTCTGCCTCCCGGGTGCTGGGATTAAAGGTGTGCACCACCACGCCCAGCTGCATTAATATATCTTATAAAAAAGAAAAGTAAAACTGAGAAGAAAAAGTTAAAAATGAATCTCAGAATTATTTAAGCTATTTATTTTAAAGGAAAATTTTGTTACCAAACACTCTGAACACTGACTCTAGATCAAATCCTCCCATTGTACTGATGAGTTTTCAACTCACCTTCGCTTTGGTGCCCTAATGAAGAGTTCACAGAGGAGTCTGCCCTGCTCATCTTTATAGTCTCGGATGGTGTTATAGAGTTCATGACACACAGCAATCTACACAAAGGAATAAGAAAAATTACTAACAATGTCAACAGAAAACCAACATAAGCACAAGAGTTATCACTATTTTCTAATAGAAACATAGCCAAAAAAGGGAAATAGAGTTAAGATGAATTTATAAGCTAAGAGATGGGATCACAAATTTAAAAAGATGTTAGTAGGATCTCTCCTTCAAAATAATGTAATTTGGGGGCTGGGGAGATGGCCAAGTGGTTAATGGCAAAGGCTACTGGCCCAGGTTCAATTGCCCAGTTCCTATGTGTAGTCAGATGCACACAGTGGCTCATGCATCTGGAGCTTGTTTGAAGTCCTGGTGCCTCTCTCTATCATGAGAAAAAGATTATGCCAGGAGTGGTGGGGCACACCAGTACTCAGGAAGCTGAGGTAGGAGGATGGCTGTGAGCTCAAGGCCAGCCTGAGACTACATACTGAATTCCAGGTCAGTTTGGTCTAGAGTAAGATCCTACCTTGAAAAGCAGAAACAAAACAAAACAATATATATACATATATTTAAAAAATGTAATTTGTGACAGGCAGGAGGAACACTCTAAATTTGAGACTAGTCTGGTCTACACAGTGAGCTCCAAGCCAGCCAGGGATACAAAGTAATATCCTGTCTCAACAACAACAACAACAGAAAACCTAAAACAAAAACAAATGACTCAGTGGGTAAAATGCTTGTTGTGCCCTGGGTTCAGATCCTTAGAACCTGTGTAAAAAGCTGGGTATGGTGGTTGCACACCTATAATCCCAGTGCTGAAGAGGTGGAGACAAGAATCTCCAGTGCTTGATGGCTAGCTTGCCTAGCTAAATCAGTGAGCTACAGATTCAGTGAGATCCTGTCTCAAGAACATAAAGTAGACAAACAACAGAAGACACCCAATGTTGACCTCTGACCCCCTAGCCCACGTATACATGTGAATGTATCCACACAAATTTACTATAGACACATACAAATACCAAAATAAATAAAATGGAAAAATAACCTAATTGAGTTCCTGTATCTTTCAATAGATTTGTGCTACCGATTCCCTCTTCTACCCGGTGCTAGAATTATAGGATTATACCACATCTGGCTCTGATTTTCTTTTAAACTAAGGTCATTCTTGTTCATAATTATCTAATAAGCTGGGGCATGGTGGAGCACACTTGTAATGCTAGTACTCAGGAGGCAGGAAGATTGTATATTCAAGGCCAGCCTGGAGTACATGGTAAGACACTATTGCAGGAAAAAAGAAACCTACAAATAAAGAGCAACCAATAAAAGGGATTTTTATTGCACAGAAAACAGACTCCTGCAGCTAGGAAGGTTGCTCAGTGGTTAAAGGCACTTGCTTGCAAAGCCTGCCAGAAAGCTGACCACATAAGCCAAATACAAAAAGTGGTTCAAGTATCTGGTGTTTATTTGCAGCAGCAAGAAGCCTTGGCACAGATACACACCAATACAAAATAAATAAAAATTTATAAAAAGTCTAAACTCCTAACAAGGCCTATAAAGGACCATTTTCCTGCAATGGTCCCCAGAACCTCTGCACAGTTGGTACCTTCTCATCATAATCTTCCAAAGGAGGTGTGGTAGTTTGAATAGAATAGATGGCCCCCAATATATTCAGTTGCTTGTTTGTAGTTTGCATCTTTAGCCACCTGGCTGGAGTCAGTGCCATTGTGTGGATCTTAAGGTGTGGTGGTGGGTTTCAGATTTCAATCTAAAGATATGCAAAGTGTGCCTAGCTGGAGTTCCTGAAGTGTGCTGTGGCTTTTGGCTTTAGGCTTGTGCTTCTCTCTCTCTCTGCTTGGGCCTGTGAAGGCAGGCCAGCTTCTTCTGCCATTATGGAACTTCCCGTGGATCTGTAAGCTTCAATAAATATCCCTTCCTCCATAACTGTGCCTGGTCTGGAAGTTCATCTCAGTGAACCTGAAGCTGTCTGCTACAGAACTTGGTACCGAGGAGTGGACTGAGATGAACCTGACCATGTGGATGTTCATCTTTTGGAACCTTTGTTTTGGAGGAATAGGCATGGACTTGGTGCTTGCAACTGAAGATGTCTTCTGGAGTGGTAAGCCAAGTTTTATGGACTATTCTGATGAGAGTCTGAGAATGCTAAGTGCAGACAGCACTGAACTTTGAGGATTGGCTTATGAGCTTTCTAAGGGTAAGGAAAGACTGCAGAGGACTTCGTTGGAACTGGGCTACTGGCATAAGGGCTGGCTGCGTCCTGCTGCTCAGGCCCAGAGAGTTTGATCAAGGTTAAATTTGTAATGGATTGATGTGCTTGGCTAAAGATATTGGACTGAGAGATTTAAGATTTTAAGCTGGTAAACCTCAAGCAAGTTAAAATTACAGGCACTGAGACTGGTTTTAGGTTACTGAACCTACTATTGTCAAACACATTAGCAATCTTAAGGAAGATGGTCCAACTGCTTTACATTAAAACAATGGAAAGGATGCCTGAGGAAGGACTCAGAAATGCAAACTCTTTTGGAATGAGTTGACTGGAGAAGGAACCTGCTTTTCAAGGCTATGATTTGTTTTGTACCTGAATTAAGAATATGGCTGTGTCCTGAACAACTGGTATTAGTTTCAGAAGCATGAAAAATGCATGGAGTGGCCGTGAATTGCACATGCTTCCAGGAGCTGCCACTGAGATGTGGCATGAGGTAGGGCCTGATGCCCTGATAGGCTGAAAGAGCCTTTGGAAAATGTGAGGAGTGGTCATGAATTGCACACGGTTCCAGGAGCTGCTGCTGAGATGCGGCATGAGGCAGGGCATTATGCCCTGATAGGCTGAAAGAGCCTTTGGAAGATGGACCGTGGTTTGCATGAAGACCTGAAGATGTTTTGTATATACCAGGACAATGCAAGGGCTACCATGGAGCTCACTGTTGGCCTGGGATGGAAGTTTTCCCTGCTACTCTGCCCAGCTGGAGGGATGGAATTGGAAAATCTGGAGACTGTCAGTCTTTGGTTGTATTGGACTTGAACTGCAGAAATTGGATGTCTGTTTGATGGTGGTTGAGTTTGCATTGTATTAGTCTCTCCTTGCTATGCCTTATACCAGTTGAAAATGTTTACTCTGTGCCTTTATATGTTAGAAATGTTTAACTTGTTTGATTTTACAGGTCTTAATATCTTAAATTGGTCAAGACTGTGGGAGCCTTTGAAATTGAACTGAGTACAATTTACAATGTGTGATGGTTATAAATCTATTGGGGGCCAGGGGCGGAATGTGGTAGTTTGAATAGAATAGATGGCCCCCAATATATTCAGTTGTTTGTTTGTAGTTTGCATCTTTAGCCACCTGGCTGGAGTCAGTGCCATTGTGTGGATCTTAAGGTGTGGTGGTGGGTTTCAGATTTCAATCTAAAGATATGCAAAGTGTGCCTAACTGGAGTTCCTGAAGTGTGCTGTGGCTTTTGGCCTTAGGCTTGTGCTTCTCTCTCTCTGCTTGGGCCTGTGAAGGCAGGCCAGCTTCTTCTGCCATTATGGAACTTCCCGTGGATCTGTAAGCTTCAATAAATATCCCTTCCTCCATAACTGTGCCTGGTCTGGAAGTTCATCTCAGTGAACCTGAAGCTGTCTGCTACAGGAAGAAAGACAAAATAGCCCAAATCACAATCTTTTTGTCTTAGCACTTATTGCTAGCCAATGGTACTTTATTATGATTTGTTCAATTGTCTATATTTCACATTGAGTCTGAGGTCCATGTGAAAAATGAGCTACCCTCACACATGACTGTATCCCAATTACCAGAACAGCCCCATCATGCCAGACACACACTTACTTATGGAATGAATACACAACATGGCACATTTATATTCTTACATTTGAAGCTATTTATTTGCTGGTTCAAGATATTAAGTTTTACTATAAAGACTTTGATTAAATATATACTTTTAATAGGAGATAAGTTAAACCCATTAAAACCAAAGGAAAAAAGGACTTCCACCTCAATCACTCCGCTAAAGTTCAGGCAAATCATGGGAAAAGCAGGCCGAAACCATGTAACTCCAGCTACTCACAGGATCTACAGTTGGAAGATTGGAAAGTCTCCTTCTTTTCCTGCTCGGGCCCGGTGCAGGCACAGAATGGTGCCCGTCGTCAAAGTCCCCACTGACACTGCTGGAAGGGGAGGTAGCTCTTCTTCTCTTGGAACCCATGGAATCCAACTTCTTCTATAAGACATAATTAGCTAAGTTTTATATTTAATCATTAGCTCTGCCACCAAACCCTTAGCTGGTCAGCTACCATAAGCCTATGGTTCATTCAGGAGGCTATTTAAACTGTTCCAGGGGAGTCTAACTAGCTGTAAGTTCATTTTAAATTTACATTCTGGACCTCAATGTTTTAGCCTTGTACTTGTCAGAATGCTACACTAATAATTTTGGTAGGAAAACTTCAACAGCATTCACCTGTGTACCAATAATTCTGAATGATTTAACTACTTCTTCCCCAGATTTATCCTGGAGGGGCATGTCTCAGTCCAAGTGTAGTTTTTAAACTGCACTAGAGGCACTGATCTCTAAGCCCTGAGGCAGCCAGGCAGGCCTATCTACTTTCCTGTCCACTCACAATTCTGACTGTTACCCAAGTGGGCCATGATGTGAACAAAGCTAAGGAGCAATGCCCAAGGACAAGAAACAGTGGAAGAAAACCAAGGAGAGAACTGTAACCTTTCTTGCAATGTAAATGTGCCCTAAAGATACATCCTGAAAATGAGGTTTTTTCCACTCAAAGGAGATCCACAAGATATACCTCTGCAAAGCAATGTGACTCTGTCATACTTCGGTAGAAATAGCAAACTGTTTTGAACTCCTTCCTCTTCATTTTCTGTTATATAATATACTCTATAGCCACCAATTTGGAAAACATAGCTTTAGGCCTCACTAGAGGATCTGGAAGAGAACCTCATCAATGAGCTTTTAGGTCCCATGTGGACATTTTAATTTTCCTTTCTTTTTTCTTCTTGAGGTAGGGTCTCACTCTAGCCCAGGCTGACTTGGAATTCACTCTGTAGTCCCAGACTGGCCTCAAACTCACAACAATCCTCCTACCTCTGCCTCCGAGGTGCTGGGATTAAAGGCATATGCCACCACACCCGGCTCCCTGTGGACAGTTTAGAGGCACATAAATATTTATTCTAGGCTTCAGGCTAGTACTGGGAATTGAGCTTAGGGCTTCATGCATGGTAGGCAAAAGCTCTACCACTAAGCTTTATTCCAAGTTCATAGAAACTATACTTGGCCAACTTTACAAATGTATACAATGGAGTATAGCAATGAAGTGCAAGCACTGAAATGATCCCTAAACTGCTGCAGATAGCACATAGACCCAAGGAAGTCTTACAATGCTATGTCATTTTAGAACAATACCAAGCAATGTTAGCTAAAAGAAACAACAGATCTTAGTTTTACTCAACATTTGATTTCAGTAAATTAAGACACTTGTAGCTGAGTTAACAGAACAGCAAAGCACTGGTTGCCAGTAGTACAGAGAGAAAAGTTGGAAATCTGCAAGACAAGGAAACAAACAAAAATCCGGGCAAGTAACTAAAAAACAAGGAGAGTCTACTATCTGTCTCTTCCTTGGAACTGTAGTCCACACTGTTTAAAACAGCACCTGTTGTGATTATGTTCTTTCGTCTATGCTTTGGTTGGTTACCATATGTGTTACGTGAAACTGGCTAAATGCTTGCAGAAACTCGGACGGGGATCAGTCAAGTTTTTTTTTGTTGTTGTTGTTCACTTTATAAAAGACTGATAAGCTGGCCACAACTCCTTCATTTAAAGAAATTAAGGACTAATTCTTGTAAACAAGCTGTATCAAGAATACAGGTAAACTTGAAGAGCATGGGAGGGACTTTTCTATAGGTAGAATAACAAAAATTTAAGAGTCCTGGAAGGGAAAAAGCAAAGGACAGACAGAAAAGGGAAAGGGTGAAGATGATCAGAAATTTACCAGCTTTACCAGAGCACAACCAGCGCCTCGAAAGGCCAGTCTCCTCATTATGTCTGAAGGCCAGCTGAAGCCAGGGAGAGAAGGCAGGGCTTCAGAAATGCTTATTCAGTTAGTATATTCAAAACTGAAAGAGAAGAACAAGGCAGAGAAAGGGGAAACAGAAAAGGTCAGATGGAGTATAAAGGAGTATGAATAGATAGAAAACACTGAAACAGAACTGATAAAGATAGAGAAAACAGGCATATCAGTCCTCTTGACATTTCTTCCACTTAAAAGCCAAATGTTTTCATTTGCTTAAAGAAATCTCACTGTGGTTTCCCTTTACTCACATGGAACGACTGTCAATTCCAGGAATGAAGCATGCCTGCCCAACTGCCCCCTAGTCAATAAGAGCAGATCTCAATCACAGAGCTGGAATGGAGAGTGCACACACGTGGCAGGCTCACATGTGACACCAAGTGTTGGCAAGCTGGAACAAACCGAGAATGGCTCATGAAAGCAACATCATGAAAGCAACATCTAGAAAACTCTTGCCCCCACCCAAGATTCAGTAATAGACATTTCTTTCCAAAAGTCCTATTTGCATTGGAAAGTCATCACATGCTAAAAAGTTTAGCTGGGCTTTATTTTTTTTAAAGTCTTCAATTATTTTGGCAGTTCAAAATTACTTTCATTAATATACTAGAAACCAAATGACCAAAAACAAACAAACAAACAAACAAACAAACAAACAAACTGGTGTGCATATAAAATTTAGATGATTTAATAGCCTAAATCCTTGAATCACGGACACGTAATATGAACATCTGGAAACATACAACCTGGTCTGAGGTGAAAGAAGCAACAGAACCTACACTCAGATGATTCCGTGTCCAGATCTTCCACCTCTAGCGATCTGTTTGATGTTGCCTGAGTCAGAGTCTCTCAGATCTGCTTCTTTATCTTTAATAGGAAAACAGCAAAGTGTACTTATATCCTTTGGTTTGTTTCCAAGAAACTAAATAAAATCACTTTAAAATAGCAAAGCACAAAATGAGACTACAGTGCCCTGCACACAAGAACAGGGCTCTTTCATTTGTAGCCTATAAAATATGTCCTGTAGAATAGCTGTGGCTATAGATGATGCTCAATTTATCTTTAAAAAAATATATTTTTTTATTTGAGAGAAACAGAAATGATGGGGGCAGGACTTCTAGCCACTGCAAAAGACCTTCAGAAGCATGCACCACCTTGTGTATCTGGCTTTCGTGGGTCCTGGGGAATCAAACCTGGTTCCTTTGGCTTTGCAGGCAAGCACCTTAACTGCCAAGCCATCTCTCCTGACCAATTTATCTTTTTTTTTTAAATTAAGTATTTGCTATTTATTTGTATGTGTATGGGTGCATCAGGATCTCTTGCCTCTACAAACGGATGCCTGTCTGGCTTTATGTGGGTATTGGTAAATTGAACCAAAGCTATCACACTTTGCAAAGAAGTGCCTTTAACAACTGAGCCATCTCCCCAGCCCCTCAATTTATCTTTTTAATAAATGTATTGAAAGTACATGTAAGTGAGACCTTTAAAATAAAAGTTTGTATAGGGCTGGAGGGGTGGCTTAATGGTCAAGGTGCTTGCTTACAAAGCCAAAGGACCCAGGTTTGATTCCCCAGGACTCTCATAAGCCAGATGCAGAAGGTGGCACATGTGTCTGGAGTTTGTGTGCAGCAGCTGGAGGCCCTGGCCCTCTCTCTCTCTCTGCCTTTCTCCCTCTCAAATAAATAAATAAATAAAAATAAAATACTAAAAAGAAAAGTTTGGGTTGGAGAGATAGCTCAGCAGTTAAGGAACTTGCCTTTGAAGCCTAAGGACCTAGGTTTCATTCTCCAAGTCCCACGTTAAGCCAGATGCACAAGGGGAGCGCATGTGTCTGGAGTTTGTTTGCAGTGGTTAGAGGGCCTGGTGCACCCATTCTCTCTGTCTCTCTAATACAGAAAAAAAAAAGTTTGTATAGCTTGAAAAAGGTCTTTAAGCATCTCTTCAGCAATTCTTTCTTTTTTTTTAATGAAAAAAATTTTTTTAATTTATTTATTTGCAAGCAGATAGACAGATAGATAGAGAAAGGGCATGCCAGGGCCTCTGGCTACTGCAAACGAACTCCAAACACATGTGCCCCTTGTGTATCTGGCTTATGTGGATCCTGGAGAATGAAACCTAGGTCCTTAGGCTTCACAGGCAAAGGAAGCCAGGGTCCTTTGGCTTAGCAGGCAAATACCTTAACCATTAAGCCATCTCTCCAGCCCTCTTCAGCAATTCTTTATTCATGAGGAGAAAAGAAGTAGATTCTGGTGTTAGAAATAATGGCCTTCTTTACAATAACAAATCCAAGATATCCAACAAATTTAATGATAGCTTACAGTGGAAAATAAATACTTTATAATGTGCAACTGCAATAGTATTTGCTCAGTATAGCCAGTATTTGGCAGCTTATGAACTTTTACAGTATTCTCCTGTATCTTTAGTGACATTTTATACTATAATACATGCATAAAACAAGTAAGTCTTAAACAGATACTTCAAAGGCAAAAAAGCAGGCATGGTATAATCATACCTTACACAGAAAAACCTCCCTTATCATTAACATGCAGAACTTTTGCATTTATCTATGACTTAGTTAACTTTTTTTTTTTTTTTTTTTTTTTTAGACAGGGTCTTATGTATCCCAGGCCTCCAACTTGAAGGTAACCTTGAACTTCTGATCCTCCTGCCTCCACACTTCAAGTTTGGGGATTACACATGTGGGCCACCACACCTAATTTTATGCAGTGCCAGTGAACTGAACCCAAGGCTACACCCCAACCCAACTACCATTTTTATAAACAAAGTAACAAGTTCTGCAGCCTGTGATCTAACTTGGATGTCTGAGAGCTTAACAGCAGTCTATTATACAGAATAACTACAATTTGCCTATCTTGGGGATTTTGGTAAAGTACTGTCATTTGTGGTATTTTTTAAGACTTCTCAAGGAAAGAAAGTCACAAAGGTCCTTTCTTTTTCCCATACACTTCTTTGTTTCTGGTTTAATGTGAAACACACCATCAAAGGAGATATTCCCCAGTGGTGGCACAGGTCTATAATCAGCACTCAGGAAGCTGAGAGGTCATCTGAAAGAACGAAAGATAAATCCTCTCTCATCTTTCATTCGGGATTTTTAACAACTACAAAACCAAAAGCCATACTCTTTAATATCTATATGCTTCTGAATTATATTTTGGGGAGAGTGTACTACTGAGGAGGGAAAAAAAGACCTAAAATCACTGTTTTGTTTTCTTCAGGCAAGGTCTCACTCTATAGCCCACCTTGGCCTCCAATTTGCCTTCCTTCTGCTTCAGCCTCTGTATGACACCCAGGCTGGCTCCTAAAATAAAATTTCAGAAGTCCAAGCAAGATATTCCAACATGGGCATCTATAATTATTGTACCAGTTTCTACACCTATTCTACTGTGTAGCTGTCATTTGTCTTCCAGCATTTCTTCATATAATTTTGGCCAGTCGGCCTTTCTCTTTAAATCCAAATTATTTTGTTGTAATAAAAAAACTGCTTTCCTTTCAGAAAGCAAGGAAATAAAAAACTTTGAGAAGGCAAAAACATTTAAAACCAGGGAATAGTTTTGTAAACATCGATTCTTTGTGATGCAGCAGATGAGAAGCTGTCTGGTGTTTCTAAGTTTCAAGTATCAATACACTCGGTTTGGTCAATCATGCGGAAAGAAAAAAAAAAAAAAACCCTTAAGTGGAGTCCGCGTCAAACCCACAGCAAACAAAGAGAGGCCCTGGGCGGCGATGCACGAAGGGCTTCTTCCCGGGTGTCAGGGGTCGGGGAGGGGGACTTGCAGGAAACATTGACAGCTTTCAAGCCGCCCCGTCGGGCGGGAAAGGGCGGCGCGGCAAGTTTCCGGGCTGCGGCTCGCCTTTGTCCCGACTGGCAGGTGCGGCGGGGGGGAACCGCACCGGGCCGTCCACAAGTCCACGCCCCGCCGCGCCCGGTCCGACCGGCGCGTCCTCACGGCCGGGGCGGGGCCTCCGCCTGCCCGCCTGCCAGCGCCCGCCCGTCCGTCCGTCCGTCCGGGCCCACACAAAGGCCCAGCAGCTGGCCGAGGCCGAACGACCCCGCCCGCCCGCCATGTCTCCCGTCCCGGGCCGGGCCTTACCCAGCCGCTCCGCCGCCTGCAGCTCCGACCGCGGTCGCTGACCGCTGCGCCCCGCCCCGCGGCCGCCACGGCTGCTGCTATTGCTCCTCTGGCCGCGGCCTCTGCCGTCGCTCCGGCACCCGCCGCCCTCACCGCCCTCACCCCCCCCTCTTCCAGTGCTGCCGGAAAGCTAGCCCGCGGCCGCCAAGCGAGCCCGACTCTGCGCGACACAGGGTGCGCGCGCACGCGGGAGCGGAGGCGCGCTTTACGACGGTAGCGTGAGTGCGTGAGGCTCGTCGGTCGTTCGGCCGGCCGGCCCAGTTCGCACGTGGCCCCTACGGAAGCGCTGCTCTCCCTTCTGCCGCCCGAGGGTCCGCAGTCGACATGAAGCGGCCGAGTAAGTGGGGTCGGGAGGTGGGCGTGCAGACGCCTTGTGTCTGGTGCTTGAGAAACCCCGTCGGCGCGCCTTTGCGGCTCGTGCTGCGGGCGTGAGCCGTGGGCTGTTCCCGCGTGGAGGGACGGGGAGACCCGACCGTGGACCCGCACGCGCGGAAGGCCTGGAGCCGGCCAGCTTTCGCTGGGGAAAGGGTGCCCGCGCCGGTGTGCTGTCGGGCGGGCCCCTCACTTGTAGGCCCCGCACTTGGCCGGCTAACGCCAGCGAGGAGGAGCGGAAGTGGCTTCCTGGACTACATAGTCGAGGCGAACCTGGGCTCAAAAAAATGAGCGGTTCCCCCCACCCAAGAGAGTAACCCCCACTGTTCTAACATGTATGGTGCTTGATATCCCCCCCCACGTGGCTTGGGGGAGGGGCGAGTTGCAATAGAGTCTCTGTAACCTTAGCTAACCCGTGGTCGCCCTGGTTTTAGTCTCCCAAGTACCGGGATTAACAGTTGACTTAAAAAAAGAAAAGAAAAGAACAATTCATGGCTGGAGAGGTTTTAGCGGTTAAGGCGCTTGCCTGCGAAGCCTAAGAATCTAGGTTCGATTCTCCAGATCCCACGTAAGCTGGATGCACATGGAGGCATATGCACTTATTGTTCGTTTGCAGTGGCTTAGAGGCCTTGGTGTGCTTATTACCTCTTTTTCTAATAAAATTTTTTAAAAAGGACACTTAAGCAGTGGAAACATCAAAAAACTAGGTGTACTGACCGCCTTTTCTTTTTTCGTAGAGTTAAAGAAAGCAAGTAAACGCATGACCTGTCACAAGCGGTTTAAAATCCAGAAAAAGGTAGGTGTTCTGTGAGAAAATCTAGATTGATGATTTAGGGATTGGACAGACAATAAACATAATAAGCTCTGTCATCAGGAGTGCCACTGTGGGAAAGTGCAGTAATTTGGTGGTAGAAAAATCCATAAACGGCAAAAGGCCTCCTCGTGACATTTTGTTTGACACATACATTGTATAGCTCCCAAGAAGGCTGTAGCTTTTCTAGGATACTTCACAAGCCTAACTAAATTGTGGCCAAACTGGCTTCTAGCTTATATTCTATTTCTGAAGCTAGGGACCCATGCCTGTTACAGGCAAGCATTCTGTCCAGTGATCCACATGCCAACCCTTAGAAGGTTTTTTTTTTTTTTTTAATAGGTTCGAGAGCACCATCGAAAACTGAGGAAAGAGGCTAAAAAACGGGGTCACAAGAAGCGTAGGAAAGACCCAGGAGTTCCAAATAGTGCTCCCTTTAAAGAGGCTCTTCTTCGGGAAGCTGAGCTAAGGAAACAGCAGGTGAGTTGTTAGCTGAAACTTGTGAGAAGTAGTGGGGTGTGAGCACCTGTGCCTTTTCAAAGTAAAGAACCTTCACTAGTTACTGGCTTGTTATTTCTCTTGAAGCTTGAAGAACTAAAACAGCAGCAGAAACTTGATAGGCAGAAAGAAAAAGAAAAGAAAAGAAAACTTGAAATTCAGCCTGGGGATGAGCAGTCTAATGTGGAGCCTGAGGAGGTAGGATTATATCTCTTTAAAGTTAAGAACTGGGTTCTGAAGCCAATTGAGAAGGTATTCACAATTGATGGGCCTCTTTGAGAGGAAAAAGACAGTTCATACTGTTTCCTGTTTAAAATGTTAAATACAGTGAACTTCTCTAGTGAAATATGGAAAATGTGAGATACTGGTTGCAATGGCTGTATTTCTAATTTTGTCTGTCTATTCCCCTGGTTTTTATATCATTTAGGAAGTTGGAGAGCGCAGCAGTAAGAAAGCCAAGTTAAGCAAGCAGAATCCAAAGAAAACACATTGTCAGGAGCTTAAAAAGGTATCTGAGAATAGGTCAGTGTCTAAAAATGAGATGTTTGAATCCTTTCTTGACTTGACACCAACCCTGTAAAGCAGAAACTCCCAAAACTGAAGTCAGTCAGTAGGGTTGGTGGTATGTTCTTGGTGTAGGTTCACTCCGGCATTACCCACCGTAATGTCTACTTCCCAAGTTCATGTGTTCCTTGTGGGTAGAGCCTGCCTATGCCTCTCAATGCTTCTTGGCAAGTACAAAAGGGCTACATATTTTACCATAGCAATATATCTGGTCAGATACTTTGAAGTTACTTCCATGTTGGAAGCCCCTATTTATCAGAGGCTGCAATTTTGTTTCACTTTCTTGTATGAGAAATGATGAGTATGTCAACATTCTTCATATCAAAATGAAGGCATGAGATCCAACTCTGAACTCACCCTGTGGCTAAGTGAATGATGCCAGAAGACACACATTGGGGTGTTTCCACAATAAGGGATGCCATTTTGATGACTTTACTATTTTACAGGTGATTGAAGCCTCAGATGTTGTGCTGGAGGTTTTGGATGCCAGAGATCCTCTTGGTTGCAGGTGTCCTCAGGTAGAAGAGGCTATTGTCCAGAGTGGACTTAAGAAGCTGGTACTTGTATTGAATAAATCAGGTGAGCAAGTGACCCCCCCCCCTTTATCCATTTTTGTGCACTACTGAGGAATGAGGAAAATACCTGAACAGTCTGACTGTCACTGAAGACTGATAAGATCCAACTCTGACCTCAACACAGACAAAATGTGCACTATGGTTGCCAAGGACAGTGCTAGGTGTGGAGGGGGAGGTGTCTTCTACAGTTATCAACTGGATTTCCAAGTTCTGTTACAACTTAGTACATGCCACCTTGCCTTATTTAAGAGAACAAGCTTCTACAAGTATATTTCATATAGGAAAGGACAGTGATGTGCACACACCTGTACAGTATTGACTATAAGCTGAGGAGCAAGGTAAATTAGAATGTGACGAGCATTAGAAACCATGTAAGTGAAATTATGATGTATCAATTTGAGCAGTAGGAAGAGGAGAGCCCAGAGCAGAGACTTGTGAAGAAGAAAGAACAGGATCAGATGTCAACTGTTAGGTTCAAAAAAAAAGTTGCTATTAACTGAGTTCTGGAAACAGGTGTAGAATTATTACAAAGAGGTTGACTTAGTCCTAACAGTAAGCAATATAGGAGGAATTAGAATATAGAAGTATAGAGTTTGAGTTCTCATAGGAAACTTCCCCTTCCCCTCATTTTCAGTAAATTCCTTTTGAGAAACTGGGGAGATTGCTCAGTGGTTAAGGTGCTTGCTGGCAAGCCTAACAGCTCAGGTTATGCAGCACCCACATAAAGGTGTATGCAGAGTGGCCGCATGTCTAATCCCAGTGTGCCTATGGCAGCGGGAAGCAACCCCAAACAATCTGGAAGCTCGGGTCAGCTAGGCTGGCACATGCAGCAAGAAAGACCCTTTCTTAAACAAGACAGGAGGAGTATGCTGTGGCAGGCACACATACACATATAAAACAGAGATTGGGAAGATGGCTCAGTTGCTAAGTGCTTGCTAACTTGAGGGCCTGTGACATCCCAAGTACAATTCCCCAGTCCTGTGGAGGAATGGAGAAGAGAGAAACACTGAGGCTTGCTGACTGAAAGCAGCAACTCTGGTTTGAGTGTCTCAAGGAAATAGACAAATAGCATAGAATACCAGAGTTCATTGGCCTGTGCACATACACATACACCACACACAAACATGTCAAAAAAATACTATTTTCCCCTTTTTAAAAATTTTATTTATTTTTCTTAGAGCACAAGGGGGAGAGAATTGGCACACCAAGGCCTCAGCTACAATTGAACTCCAGGTGCTTGCGCCACCTAGTGGGCATGTGTGACCTTGCGCTTGCCTCACCTTTGCATCTGGGTTATGCAGGATCTGGAGAGAGAGCGAACCTGGGTCCTTAGGCTTCACAGGCAAGTGCCTTAACCACTAAGTCATCCCCCCATCCCCCACCCACCCAAAAAAAAGCTTTTAAAAATATTTGAGAGTGAGTGAGAAAGAGATAGATGGAATGGATGTGCCACCGGCTTATGTGGGTACTGGTGAGTAAACCCTGGGTCCTTATGCCTCACAGGCATGCACCTCAACCACTAAGCCTTCTTTACAGCCCCTTTAAATTTATTTTTTATTTGAGAGCAACAGAGGGAGAGAAAGGCAGATCTAAAGAAAAAAAAAGTTGTTTTTTTTTTTTTAATCTAAGAGGCCAGCAAGTGGAATCTGATGAACCATATTTATGAATTCATTGAAACTTCTTTCCAATCCTTATCAGATCTGGTACCAAAGGAGAATTTGGAGAATTGGCTAAATTATTTGAATAAAGAATTGCCAGCAGTGGTGTTTAAAGCCTCCACACATCTAAGGGACAAAGGGAAGATGACCAAGGTATACTTTGCTGTTGGTGGTGGGTAGTATGCTTTTTTCAGATTTTGGATGGCTGAAATATGATGAGTATGCAAAATAATTGATTTAAAAATGAGAAAGAATAAGATCCAACTCTGATTTCATCTGAAGCTCATCTGTCTGAAAGGCAGTAGAGTCTGGGGAAGTTTGAGGCCTGGGCTCTGGTGTCACACTACTTGGATTTTAGTTGGCTAGTTGTCAAAACAATTTAAACTGATGCATTTTGGAATTTAACATCTAAGGTAAGGAAGAAGAAAGCTGTACCATTCAAAGGCAAACTCTGCTTTGGCAAAGAAGCTCTTTGGAAACTCCTTGAAGGTTTTCAGGAGACCTGTGGAAAAGCTATTCAAGTTGGAGTGATTGGTGAGTTTTGGCTGCTTACATTCTAGCTCTTTACCACTTAAGTCTGACGAGACTTAGCCAAGGACTTTGTGAAATGAAAACATACTTTTATTTGAATCATTTTCCATCGCTTTCAAATGGTTACATAAGAAATGCAGCTAAGATCAGATGCAGTGCTGAAGATGTTTAGATCCAATTCTGATTTTGCTGTAATTGTCAGACAGAATTTGCAACTGGAATTTTTTTTAATTTTATTTATTTATTTGAGAGCGACAGAGAGAAAGAGGAAGATAGAAAGAATGGGCGCACCAGGGCCTCCAGCCACTGCAAACGAATTCCAAACGCGTGCACCCCCTTGTGCATCTGGCTAACGTGGGTCCTGGGGAATAGAGCCTTGAACTGGGGTCCTCAGGCTTCACAGTCAAGCACTTAACCGCTAAGCCATCTCTCCAGCCCGCAACTGGAAATTTATAATTACCAGGAAATACTGTATTTTATGTCTGAGTTTCCATTTATTTGTAGGTTTCCCAAATGTGGGGAAAAGCAGCATCATTAATAGCTTAAAACAAGAACGGATATGTAGTGTTGGTGTACCCATGGGACTTACAAGGTAAGTTGAACTTCCAGTAGTTAGAATTTTTTTTTTAAATTTTGTTATCTTTATTTGAGAGAGAGAGAAAATGGGCACACCAGGGCCTCCAGCCACTGGAAACAAAGTCCAAATGCATGCGCCATTTTGTGCATTTGGCTTAAGTGGGTACTGGGGAATCGAGCCTTGAACTGGGGTCTTTAGGCTTCATAGGCCAGCACTTAACGGCTAAGCCATCTCTCCAGCCCTAGAATGTTTTATTATAGATGAGTAAATGTATTTCTTTAAAAAAAAGAAAGTAGATTCCTATTAAAGCCAATGAAGGCAGGCAAAGCCAGTGATAGGTAAACTTGGAAATTTGGAGTATCCCGAGTTAAGCTGCCTCAGAAAGTAGCACTTGCATTGTAGAAGAAAGGAAGGTAGTGACGGCAGAATAAATAGCTGTGGATGCAGTAAATAACATGCTTTTATGAAACCAGTGTTTGGGAGACGTTAGTATGCCATTGGGGTTTTAGAGACACGAAGCAAATGATGATAAATTGGATCTGACTGACTGTGCTGAGTTTGTTCAATCCAACCCTGAGCTTCACGTTCTTTGTCCTGCCCAGCAGTGGAGTCAGAGCCCCCATTAATTCTATGTCTGCTTTAAGGACCATGCAGGTTGTCCCCTTGGACAAGCAGATCACAGTCCTTGATAGTCCAGGCATCATCATCTCACCACACAACTCTGCTGCTGCACTTGCTCTGCGGAGCCCAGCCAGCATTGAAGTACTGAAGCCAGTGGAGGCTGCTAGTGCCATCCTGTCCCAGGCTGATAAGCGACAGGTAAAAGGATCTGTCTCTTGTAATTCTCATCACCATTTCCCTTACTGATAAAACACAGGTTTCGATTTTGTTTCTTCGACTGCACTGTCAGATAAATGACAGTTCCTATTTTGTTTTTAAGGTGGTACTAAAATACAATGTCCCAGAATATAAGAATTCTCTGGAATTTTTTACTAAGTTTGCTCAGAGAAGAGGTCTGCAGCAGAAAGGTGGAAGCCCTAACATTGAAGCTGCTGCTAAAGTGCTGTGGTCTGAGTGGACAGGGTGAGTCTCATTGCGTGGCATTTGAGACCACTCTGAATACAGGGACTAGCCTTTGTTTGACAGGTCTTGTTTTTAATACCAGTGCTTCATTAGGTTACTATTGCCACCCCCCTGCATCCTGGACTCCTTCTCCACATGTTAATGAGAGTGTAACGGCAAACATGAAGAGGGGCCTTAATCTAGAAGAACTAGAAAAGAATAATTTGTGCAGCATACAAGGTGAGGCATGTGTTTCACTGCTGTTTTCACCTATGACCTCCACAGGCTTTATCGTAACGTGGTCTTTATTCATTTTCTAGTCATCAGGAGCCCTCACTTAGCCAATAGCATCCCTTTCCAATCTTCTGGCTTGACAAACGGAATAATAGAGGAAAAGGATATACCCGAAGAATTGCCAAGGCAGAGAACATGCAAACAAAAGGGGGGTGACGATGATGACATGGTCAGTGACCAACAAAGTGCTGATGGTGAACAAGTTGATGTAAGTACATTTTCTGAGTTACTTAAAGCTGAAGTGAATTTTTTTTAGCATTAGATTATGTAATGAATGAGAAGAAACTAAAGGTAAAAATTTTATAGCTAAAAGGAAGTCTTCTTGAATTTAGGAGTTTGAGGGTCATGGGCCATTACACCTCACTTTACACATCCCTAATTAATGTCTGTCTCCCAAGACTAATAACTTTTCCCCAGTACATAATTGTATTAATGAGCAGACATGGCTACTATGTCCACCATTTCTCTTTGGTCCACAGGCAGAGATCTCAGACATGGTCCCTATAGAGGAGACAAGGGAGCCAGTGCCTGAGGAATCTACAACAGGTGAGTCTGGGGCAGAGGACAAAGCAGCTTGGCACAGTTGCTTTTACTACTTTGTATAACACTTGCCTTTATTTTTCTCCATTCTAGGTGAAGCATTTGCTGTATCTTTAGTCTTGGATCAAATGCCTAAACTGGATGATGATGCTTATGACTTCAACACAGACTTCTAAAAGTTCACATTTCAAAAGACTGGAAACGTTCTCTGGGTATCATGTACCAGTTTTGAATGACATAAACTATGAACCTTGTGTATATGTACCGTGATGTATACATTAAAGAGAAAATAGAAACTGTTTACATTCTGTTTCGACCTACCTCATATACTATAGGGGGAAGCAGAAGTAATCTGGAAGCAAAGTCTTGAAAAATGTGTTTATTTACATATCAGGCCACAGGTTACAGAATTAAAACCAAGCAGCAGTTTGTAGCTGACCTAGTGACATCAGCTTTGAGACCATCCCTTAAGTCAGTCAACACTGGAGTAAGCACACATTAGCTAAAACAGTAGGAGACATCTGTAGTGCATCTGGGAAGCTGAAGGCCAGGCAAATCCTTGTCCTCTTTTTTTCTGTAGGCTGCTACCCTTAGTGAATGAAGCTAAGCAACTGTTACTTCCCACACATACTGTCTTCCAGGATTTCCTGAGTAATGTATAGTTGAAATGTAGTTTACTTTGAGATCTCCATATGTCTTCTGATTAAACTAAATTTGCCTGTTGGGTCTGGAACGTACCATCTTTCCCAAACGTCAGCATATGAAGCAGTTCTTCCCCATGGCTTAAAGTGTCCATTCCAGTGAAGTAGCTTGGCAGCCTTAACAAACTGGGGTGAGTATCGTTTTCCAGCACTGGAACCTTAAAATCAAGAAAAAGAGCCCTGCTAGACCTAGACAACCGGAGGGAAATGCAGGTTACATCGCACCCTTAAGGATGGTTTATTCGATACTAATTCCTGATTAGCATAAGACATTGGGTAAAAAATATTGTTTTTGAATCAGGTGTGGTGGCACATGCCTTTTTGATCACAGCTCTTGGGAGGCAGAGGTAGGAGGAGCCTGTGAGTTCCAGGCCACTCTGAGACTACATAGTGAAATTCAGGTCAGCCTGAGCTACAGTGAGACCATACCTCACAAAATTCTTTTTTGATATAGTCTGGCCAGCTATGCAGCCTAGGAAGAGCTCAAATTCAGGGCAGAGCCACTGCCTCAGCCTCTCACATGTGTGTTTGATTCATTATGCTTACCAAGGTGGCGGACATTCCACATAGGGTCGATGGTGGAGTGCTGCTGGTAAAACACGATCAGTAGAGGGGGGGTGGTGATGCTTCCAGCCAGTGTTCTGCTATACAATCCTTCTCTTGAAACAAGTAACAAATGTTAGTACTGACCAGTTTCTGTTGGAATTCAGTTTGTGTCACTGGGCTGGATATACTTACTCTACATTGAGTTTCATCCATTTTTCCAGCTGGCTGGTTATGTTTTGTCGTTTCCATTCAGTCAAGTTTGCAACAAAAACTCCTGGATTAAAGGAGCAGGTGCTGGCTTTCATGGAAAGCTTACGAATTCTTTCTTTTTTATAGTCAAGATAGCCAATGTAATTGTACTAGAAATGCAAAAGGAATATATATTGTTTGCTACTTCAAATGTAAGAAGAAAGTTTAGTCATTGCAGAAAAAAGCTGAAGGCTGGCAAAAGATGGCTCAGCAGTTAAGGTGCTTGCCTGCAAAGCCTAACGACCTGGGTTCGATTCCCCAATATCCAGGTAAAGCCAGATGCACAGAAGGTGCTTCTGTTCATCTGAAATGGCTAGAGGCCCTGGTATACCCATAAATGAAAATTAAAAAGGCAAATGAAAAATCAGCTAATTAAGACTTCTCAGGTTATTTAGCAGACTTCCAAGTTAAGACAGTGGACTGACAGATGTTAAAGGACAGTGGTATATAAGTATGACTGAATCTACAGAAAAATCAGCTTGAGTGAAGTAATAGGTTAATGAAAGGTTTTCTGCTTTTTCTCACCCAGCTTTCATAGGGAGTGGGACTTACAGTGATTAACTTACCTGGTTCCCTGCTCCACGGATGACCACCTTAGTAGAAGTGGAATCACAATCTTCTGAAAATGCGGCAGCATGTCCTGGTTTCAGCGGTGTATTGTACAAGGCAAGAATGTCACCTGAAACGAACAGGCCAAGAATGGTTGCCTTAAGATTCTGTTTCTCTACTTCTCATGTGGCCTTTTATAGGAGACCATAAATAAGACAGTCACAGTTGGGAGAGAATGGAACTCATTTGGTACCTTGTACAATTACATCATCATCCATGTATATGGCCTTCTTTGCAGTGGGCACCAGAATGGGCAGATAGAACCTTGCAAAGGTTAACTGGAAAAGGAAAAAGGAGACAGCAGGTGATACAGAGACTATACTTTTATTTGTGCAAGCTACTTAGATTGATCTCCACAGTAAAAAAGGTTCTTAGACCCATCTGCACTACTCATTTATCCATGACTTCTAGTGAGATATACTCCTAAGTACAAACACAAATGGAACTCACTGGTTTCATGGACTCCCCCACGTCAGGATCCTCTTTTACTTTCCCTTCCAAAAGTTTGGTGTCAAAATTTATAATTTTGTACCTGATACTTTTCAGGAAACCACTGTTAAGCCAAGACCTGGTGAAGAAAAAGCACATTTCAGTTTTAAATACAAATGTTTTAAGGCTGGGGAGATGGCTCACTAGGAAAACTAGTTGCCATGCAAGTCTGAGGGCCTGCATTTGGACCCTCAGTTCCCAGGTAAAAATGTCAGGCATGATGGTTCCCACTGTAATCCCAGTGCTGGAGAGGCAAAGACAAAATCCCCGAGGCTCTGCTGGCTAGCTAGTCATAGCCGAATCAATGAGATCTAGGTTTAGTGAGAGACCTTGTCTTGGAGAATAAAGTAGAGTGATTAATAAAAATAAGCTAGGGCTGGAGAGATGGTTTAGCAGTTAAGGCACTTGCCTGCAGCAAAGCTTAAGGACCCATGTTCTATTCTCCAGATCCCACATAAGCCAGAGGCACAAGGTAGCATATGTGCACAAGGTGGCATGTCGATTTTGACTGGTGGCTGAAGGCCCTAGCATGCCAATTATCTCTCAAAAAAAAGTGAATTCCAGGTCAGCCTGGGCTAAAGCAAGACCCTACCTCGAAAAACAAAAAATAGTAAATAAAAAATAAAAGACATTAGGCCTAGAGAAATGTCTCAGTGGTTAAAACATTCACCTGCAAATGCCTTGGGTATGCCCACAGTCTCTCTCTTAAATATATAACTTTTTTTTTGGTTTTGGTTTTAAAACATTAAAAAACAAAAACTGGGCCTGGTGGTACATGCCTTTAATCACACCACTCAAGAGGCAGGAGGATTGCTGTGAATTCAAGGCCAGCCTGAGACTATACAATGAATTTTAGATCAGCCTGAGCTAGAGACAGACCCTACCTGAAAAACAACAACAAAAATTTATCTGCCTTTCTCTCTCAAATAAAAACTAAAGCTAAGGCTGTAGTTTGTCTTTTTTTTGGAGGGGGGGTTGTTTTTCTCGAATTCACTTGGGGTGGCTTCGAACTCACAGTGATCCTCCTACCTCTTCCTCCCAAGTGCTCTTAGATAGATGCAAGTTCCTTTAGAGTTTTGGATTAGTCTATCCTCTCTGCTCAGTCTCTCAAATGCTCATGTAGGTGTGTACGACATGCCAGCTAGACCGTTGATTCTTAACTTGCAGATACAGTATCAAAGGAAACAGTATTCAGTTTGTCAGCTATAGAATGACTCATTCATCATGGCAACTCTGATTTACCTGAGCCCAACACCAGTGTTTCCTGAGGAAGTAGGGCCTCGAACTCACAGGGATCCTCTTACCTCTGCCTCCCGAGAGTGGTGGCATTAAAGCTGTGAGCCACCATCCCCCCGGCTTCCTGTAGTATTGTGTTTTTTTCCTGGAGATAGGGTCTATCCCTTGCCCAGGCTGGCCTCGAACTCAGGGATCCTCCTATGTCTGCCTCTGGAGTGCTGAGATTTAACCATGCCTGGCTTAGAATTTTTTTTATTTGAAAAAGAGAGAGATAATGGGCAGGCCAGGGCTTCCAGCCACTGCAAATGAGTACCAGATGCATGTGCCACCCTGTGCATCCTGCTTACATTGGTACTGGGGAATTGAACCTGGGTCCTTAGGCTTTGCAGACAAGCACCTTAACCACTAGGCAATCTTTCTAGCCCTCCTTTAAAAAAAAAACAAAACTTATTTACAAGCAGAGGGAGGGAGGGGGAATGAGAATGGGTACACCAGGGCCTCTTGCCACTGCAAATGAACTCCCAACACATGTGCCACTTTGTGCATCTAGATATACAAGGGTAGTGGGGAATTGAACCCAGGCCATCAGGCTTTGCAAGCAAGAGCCTTTAACTGCTGAGCCGTCTCTCCAGCCCCTCTGTAGTCTGTTTTAATGTTTTTTTTTTTGTTTGTTTTGTTTTTTTTAGGTAAGAATCTTGCTCTAGTCCAGGCTAACCTAGAATTCACTATGGGTGAATTCACTCAGGGTGAATTCACTCAGGGTAGCCTTGAACTCACAGCGATCCTCCTACCTCTGCCTCCTCAGTGCTGGGATTAAAGATGTGCGCCACCAGCATATACCAGCTGTACTGTTTATCTCAGGTGGGTTCTGAGTCTTTGAAGTATGATATTATGTATATAAACAGTCATTATGTTTCATGACTGACAATCTGTTAGAACAGTTTTCTTAGAATAAATTTGTTAGATCGTAATTTGTTTTCATGGATGAGGCTCCTTCAGATTGGGTTCTATTAATCATAACAATTCAGTAAGGATCATGTTACCAAGCAATTACCACGTGCTAGGTGCTTTATATATTTTCTTACTTGACACAATGTCTTCTAAGATGGATACTTCATCCCTAATTATAGATGAGTCCATGCACTCCAAGAATCCCCCAATGACTGCATTTGGATTTGGATCAGAACCTGCTTACAGTGTTACCATATTACCTTGCAGTTGTTCCCAAGGCCCTGCCCGCTCTTTACCAGAACTACTCAGCGTGTCCTAAGAAGCTTGTGACTTGTAAACCAATGTGCTACTTTCCTCACTGAGAAGTCATGTTGCCAAAGCATTATCAGTCTTATTACCAAAACACCTGTTGAACTGATTTACTTCCTGGCATAAGCTATTGTTTCTGCTCCCATGAAGACATATTTATGATCCAGTCACATAGAAAACATGTATGTGTGAACATGCATGTATTATGTAGGTATGTATAAAATAGTTCCTGGATTAGCAGCTCAAAGCAGAATCATCAGGAAAGCAGAACTCACCGAAGATGGTCTGCTGTATTGTTGAGTGTAACAATGTAGAAGATCACGTTGGAGCGAGTGTTATGTTGAATACTGTTTATGGCTGCAATGGCTCCCCCGAGCCTATCTTCAGATGCCGCAATGACCACTGGAATTTCCTGTCTTCCATCTATTGATTGTTGGTGAGCAAAGTCTATGGGCTGAAGCCCCAGAATTCCTGAATCTGAAAACAATACACACAAGGAAAGCACTATGATCCAAACATAGAACTTGTGAGTTTTTGATAGACATGGAAAGAAAAGGAAAGCAGCTATAATGGCACTGTAGTGACAAGATCAGACATTAGATACCAGGTACACTTGACAGTGCCCATTTTCTGAAGCTTGCCCTGCCCTGTAGAAATGTAAGCAGATGGCAGTCTACAGAGATACCAAGGCCTCTGACTGGGTAGAAAGAGATACTCCGTCAGACCAGGCCCTCAGCTGAGGATGCACTAGAGGGAGAAGTCTGCAGCACCACCACGTGAAAATGATGGGTCCCTGCGTGCCTTCCTCCAGCCTTAGCAAGCCAACAACATAAGTGATGTAAACTAGGATGTAGGGCACAGGGACCTTCAGGTCCTCAACAGATTCCAAAGCACTAGCAAGGGTTCCCATACCTGAAACCTCATTCCTTAGCAAATTGCTCAGACTGAGGAAGTTATGGTGCAAAACCAGTAAGAAGAGAACAACAGCCAGGACCCAGATGGCAATGTTTACTGGAACAGATGGAGAAAACCTGGATTATATCTCTTTGCCTTTGACTAGGTATAAAATAACATAACTTGTAGAGAGAGCATACCTTTCCGGAATGACATTGTTTTCTTCTGTCCTACATTAATAAGTAATTAACCCTGCAAAACAAAATCAAGCCCCCAAGGTCAGTAAGTGCATAAGAACGTTCCTCCAAAATGCCTACTTTTACTCAAATAGAAACAAGATGACTAGGGCTGGAGAGATAAGCTATCTCTAAGCAGTGGTTAAGGAGCATGCCTATGAAGCTTCCCGGTCCCACATTAGCCAGATACACATGGTGGCGCATGTGCCTGGAGTTCATTTGCAGTGGCTACAGGCCCTGGAGTGCCCATTTTCACTGTCTAATAAGTAAAAATAAGTCTTGGGGAAAAAAAAGCAAACTCTTTAAAAAGAAACAAGATGACTAATATGTAATTTTGCCACAAACTCATTTTCTAATAGTTTCCAAGCTTCCAATTGAGGATCTTAAATTTTTATGTTAATCCTAAATAATACTTTCATACAATGTGGAGAAATACAGTCCTAGCTTTGTACCTTATACACCACAAGATGAAAAGCAAATGAAATCCTACCAAGAGGAATATGTGGAGTCTAGCTACTATGCAAACATTTCACAATGAATTTCTACTTAAAATGTTTAAACAAGACTTGGACTCCGGTGTCTAAGACAAAATAACCTGTGAGACTAGAGTGCTAGTCCAAAAAAAAAAATCTATTTTAAAAAATGAACTGGGGGCCGGGCATATTTGATGCACGCCTTTAATCCCAGCACTCGGCAGAGGTGGAAGGATGGCAGTGAGTTCAAAGCCAGACTGAGATTACATAGTGAATTCCAGGCCAGCCTGGGCTACAGTGAGACCCTGCCTTGAAACCCTCACCACCAAAAAAATAAACTGGGGCTGGGGAGATGGCTCAATGGAGAAACGTTTGATACAGTCTAGGAAGACAGCAAGAGCCTGGTACCGGCCCGGGTGTGCTGTCAGACACAAAAGGTGCAGTAAGGATCTGAATGTGAGCTGGCAGAAAGTCACTTGCTCGCCCAGAGTGCCCAGTTTGTGGTCGACCGCGCATGCACAGCAGAGGGCAAGGAAGACAGCTGGCCTGAAGACCAGGGTACCCACAAGGGTTCCTCTCTGAATGCAGGCACTCCACTTCGCTGATGAGCCGGGGGACGGGGGGTGCAGACCTTCCAGATATACCCGCGCAGCCTGGAAGGAGGAGCTGGGGGGAACCGACCCTCCGCTGGTCTCTACTGAGAGGCCTAGCCTGCAAGTGTGACGTCGGCAAGCAGAGGTGGGACCCCCTAGATTCCGGGGCTCCTCTGCGAGGGGGGTGGAGGGGTGGGGAGTCCCCCTTTCCCTGGAGGATGCGGCTCGGGTTATCTTCCCTAGCTCCTGGGGTCATTACAACCTCCTTACGCTTAGGAATGTGGCGACGCGGTGATGCTCCAGGGATCCCGCTGGGCCCGGATGCACCGGGGTAAGGCCGCGTCACACAAACCCGCCGCCAGTACCTGCACCGGGAGGAGGAGGAGGAGGAGCCCGGCCCGCCCCGCCAGCTCAGCGCCCTCACCGCAGGGCCCCCGAGACCCAGCGCGCCGCCCGGAACGCCGATCCCCGCTGCAGCGCGGCCGGAGCGCGGTGGCCGGTTTCCCCGCGAGCTCCACGCAGCCCCGCGGCGCCGGCGCACGCCCGTGCCGGCCGCCAGCGCGCCGACTCCAGCAGGCGCCGGGGACAGCCCTGCCCGCCCGCCGCCGGGGTCCTCGCAGAGAAAGACACGCGGTCGCCATGGCGACGCCGCGCGGGCGCCGTCCGCGGGGTTTGGGCGCCGCAGCGGCGGCTCCGCGCGCCCCACCGCACCCACGGCGAACGCTTCGCGGGCAGCACGCGATGCCTGGGCGCGCTCGCCGCCCCGCTCCCCGGGCCGGGGGACGCGCCGGGCCACGGGCAGGGGCCAGAGAGAGCGTCGCCTAGCGATGGCGCGAGGCGGCGGGGCCACGGGTTATTCCGGCCCGTCGAGGACATCCGCTTCCGGGGCCGCGGCCATCGCGCTTCGGGGCTCGGCAGGCCAGCTGGGAGACGCTCGGTGCCAGGCTTCGACCACCACGGTCCTTAAATACCGGCTGCCGTCGCTCCACTGTGCGTGCCCTCCGCCCACCATGCTGGAACACCTGAGCTCGCTGCCCACGCAGATGGTGAGGCCCCCGCCCCGGGGGCTGCTGCCCGCAGCCTCTGTCCCAACTGATGCCCGGAAAAGGTGTCCTTACCCCATGCTCCCTTCGGATGCCCAGGTTCCCGCGGGAAATTCAGATTTTGATTCCTCACCCAGGCCCTCTTAGAGCCCGCAGTGGGTGTTAGTGCTGCCCTGTGCCGCGTCTGAGTTCCGTGCAAAGGATTGCTCTTCTTCCATGGTGGAGCCAGTTCTTTCTCCTAACCGCTCGCCCCTCTCTCCCCTCCACCCCTAGGACTACAAAGGGCAGAAGCTAGCTGAACAGATGTTTCAAGGGATTATTCTTTTTTCTGCAGTAAGTATTGGTTGTTACATTTAATCTCTTTCAATCACTCCTCCAACTTAACTATATTTTTATTTATTTATTTTCAGAGAGAGAGAGAGGGAGGGAGGCAGGCAGAGAGACAATGGGCGCGCCAGGGTCTCCAGCCACTGCAAACTCGAGACTCACACGCCACCTTGTATCTGGGTTATGCGGGTCCTGGGGAATCGAACATGGGTCCTTTGGCTTTGCAGTGCTTTAACTGCTAATCCATCTCTCCAGCCCTAAATATATTTTATTTCTAGGTAGTTGGATTTATCTACGGATACGTGGCTGAACAGTTTGGGTGGACCGTCTACATAGTTATGGCTGGATTTGCGTTCTCGTGTTTGGTAAGAAATTTGTGGATGTCTGGGTGTTAGCTGCAGCACGTTTTCTGATGACTTGGGTTTATTTAGTTGGACCTCGTAGTGAGAACCGTGCCTGTCCTCATCAGGGTGTCTCCTTTCTACCACTGGAAAAGTAGAATATCAAGTGGCAGATGGAGTGAACTGCATAAAAGGATTCAGCTTATTTCTTTTGGCAGCTACATGATTTTCCAGGCAGTGAGGTGAAAGACAGCAGGCTTTTCCCATGGTGCTCACTTCTGTTTCCTCTTTTAGGTCTTTAAGTCACATGTGTAAGCATTCAGACTTCTTCCCATCACCTGACATATCTCAGCAGTTTTAGTTTTGTTTACCTTTAGCATAAGAGTCATTTGGGAAAGACCGTAACACATAATCTTTTGGACTTTGAGTGGATAGTAACTGATGCGTTTCCTTTGTTCTGGTCTAGCTGACCCTTCCTCCGTGGCCCATCTATCGCAGACATCCCCTGAAGTGGTTACCTGTTCAAGACTCAGCCACAGAAGATAAGAAACCGGGGGACAGGAAAGTTAAGAGGCATGCTAAAAATAATTGATTGGGGCTTTCATGATTCAGCACCTGCTTTTGTTTCCTGTGAGATGAGCAAAATGCTTTAATAACCAAAACATGACCTAAAACCTAGTCTCTTACAGCCCAGCTGTGTAGAGATTGAATTTTCTGTTTTAGTTCTGACTCAGTTGTGTTTCCATTTGTAAATATTTTATACCATCTCTTCAAATCCTGTTACAAAATAAATATAAATATGCAGTGTCCCTTTCAGGAATTCGTGAATAAATGCCTCATAACTGATAGTATAACTTACTTTTTTATATGTATTTTAAATACATGTAGTCTGGCCTGTCCTTCAAGCTTACAACCTTGCTGCCTCAGCCTCCTGAAATGCTGAAGTTATAGGGACATGTCACATCTGGCTTGAGAGCACAATTTTAACTATCAGAATTTTACACTTCATTATGAATCATTAACCTTTTAAGGTTTCAATTAAAAATCATAGCATAATTCTATGTCTAAAGGGTCCTTTGATTATTCTGCAATATTAGTAAAAGTCAAAGCCAGAAGTTTATAGTTCTGAGAATGAAGCATAGTTTTTATTTCCAAAACTGCAAGTTCCTAGAATATTCTCAATCACAGCAAACACCTGTGGAAAAATTCAATGATGCAAATTGATGTCAAGGCATTTTAGACTGTGGAAATAAGAGCTGTGGTTAAGCAAAGATCATTAAACCTGTTCTTTATTGGAGGTGGACCAAAGTGAAAACCCCTAATTCCTTTTAATACTTTCAAAGGACTGAACAGGAAAATGTGCTTAAAGATCCTGTGTTAGGGAGTGGAGAATTATTAAAAGTAACATTCCCAACTGATGAGAGGAAAAAACCTGCCTCTGTTAGAGGCTTCCAGTGCAAGCTATTCAGTCATGTTGTGTAAAGTTTAGAACCGTCCCTGGACTCCACCCCTGGCCCGGACTAAACATCAATCCTTTATAATTGAACTGCACCCTGGTGCAGCTCTGGGGATCTCTCTTTACTATTGAAAAGGGGGACTTGGAGAGATGGTTCAGCAGTTCAGGTGCTTGCCTACAAAGCCTGAGGAGCTGAGTTCAGTTCCATAGTACCCATATAAAGTCAGATGTACAAGATGGCACGTGTGTCTGTAGTTTGTTTGCAGTGGCTAGAGGCCCATTCTCTTTATCCGCCTCTTTCTCTCTCAAGTCTTTGCTGTATTTGGAGTTGAATTTTATGAAGGATGAGAGATAAGGATCTAGTTTCATTCTTTTGCATATGGATATCCAGTTTTTCGAGTACTATTTGTTAAAGATGCTATTGTTTCTCCAGTGAATATTTTTGGCATTTTGTCCAAAATCACAATGCCATAGCTGCACAGGTTAATGTCAGGATCTTCTATTCTGCTCCATTGATCTACCTGTGTGTCTCTTATGCCAGTAACATTGTTCTTGTTACCGTGGCTCTGGAACACAGCTTGAAACCAGGTATGGTGGTGATGCCCACCATGTCCACTCTTGGGGTTGCTTTGGCTGTCCAAGATCCTCCAAATGAATTTTAAGATTGCTTTTTCTATTTCTGTGAAGAACAGCATTGAATCTATAAATTGCTTTTGATAAGATAGTCGTCTTCACTGTATTAGTTCTTGTATGGGCAATCTTTCCATCTTTCATTGTCTTCAATTTCTCTTGAATGTTTAAAATTTTTTCATTATGGATGTTCACTTCCTTGGTTAAGTTTATTCCTTTTTTTTTCTTTTTCTGAGACACTTGTGAATGGAGTTGCTTCTCTGGTTTTTACTCAGCTTTTTGGTTATTGGTATATAGGAAGACTACAGATTTTTTAAAAAATATTTTTACTTGCAAGCAGAGAGGAAGGGAAGGAGGGAAGAGAATGGGCACATCAGAGCCTCTAGCCACTGCACACAAACTCCAGATGCATGTTCCACCCTGTGCACCTAGTTTTATGTGGGTCCTGGGGAATTGAACCTGGGTCCTTTGGCTTTGCAGGCAAGTGCCATAACCACTCATCCATCTCTCTAGCCCATATTTTGTAATCTGCCACTTTGCTGAAAGCACTGATCAGTGCTAGGAATTTTCAGGTGGATTCTTCAGGATCTTATGTATAGAGTCATATCCATCTGCAAAGTGTACTTTGATTTCTCCTTTCCTTTGATTGCTTGTCTTGTCTTATTGTTGTACCTAAGACTTCCCAGCACTATATTAAATAGAAATGGAGAAAATTGAGACCAGAGTGATGGCTCAGCAGTTTAGGTGCTTGCTTACAAAGCCTAAAGGCCTGTTTGATTCCCCACTACCCATGTAAAGCCAGATAGATGCACCTAGTGTCACATGCATATGGAGTTTGTTTGCAGTGGCAGGAGGCCATGACCTGCTCCTTTTGTCTCTCTCCTTGCAAATAATTTTTGTTTTTAAAGGGAGAAAGTGGATACTCTTGTTCCTGATTTTAGTAGAAATGCTTTGAGTTTTTACCATTTAGTATAATGTTGACTGGAAGTTTGTCATATATGGCCTTTAACATGTTAAGGCGCTTGCCTGCAAAGCCAAAGGACCCAGGTTCGACTCCCCAGAACCCATGTAAGCAAGATGCACATGAGGGTGCACGCATCTGGAGTTTGTTTGCAGTGGCTGGAGGCCCTGGCACACCCTTTCTCTTCTCTCAAATAAATAAAAATAAAATATCTATTCCTAGTTTCTTCAGGACTTTCACATTGGACATTTGATTCTGTCAAAAGCCTTTTCTGTATAAATTGAGACAATCACGTGATGTCTGCCCTTAAGTCTGTGTAATGTATTATATTTACTGCTTTACATGTGTGGAATCATTCATGTCTGTCTGGTATGTAGCCAACTTGATCGTAACAGGCAATCTTTTTGATGTATTCTGCTTACAAGTATTTTATTCAGAATTAATGCATCTATGTTCACCAGGAAGATTGGTTTATAATTTTCTTTTTGTTGCTTTGTCCAGTTTTGAATCAGGGTAGTACTGGCTTCATAGAAGGAGTTTGGTAGTTTTCCTCCCTTTACTGGTTGATGAAGTAGTTTGACAAATGGTTTTAGATCTTGATAAAATTCAGCAGTGACTCCTCTGGGCCTAGGCTCCTTTTACTTATTTTGGTTTTTCAAAGTAAGGTATGGACATAGATAACATTGACATTCAAACCACCTCAAGAATCAAACCCCCAATACTCTCTCTCATTTATTGGAAAGAGGCAGATAGAAAATGGGTATGCCAGGGCCTCCAGCCACTGCAATGGAACTGCAGATGCATGCGCCCCCTTTTGCACATGTGCAACCTTGCACACTTGCATCACTGTGCATTGGCTTACATGGGACCTGGAGAGTTGATCATTAGTCCTTAGGCTTCCCGGGCAAGCACCTCAACTGCTAAGCTCTCTCTCTAGCCCCCATGTTTACTTTTCACTGCTCTGTGAAGACACTGAGAGCTTGTGGGTTTGCGTATCTCACCAGACATGATGGGAAGGCAGAAAACTGTTGGTTATGCAGAGCTTCCCCAAGCTTAGGGCAGGCTGAAGGCTCTCAGGTGCACACAACTCTTGAGAGTTGAAGGGCAAACTGAAAACTCTTGGGTGCATGGAGCTCCCTGAGATGAAGGGCAGACTCAGTGCTCTCAGGTGGGCAGAGTTCCTAGCAGCTGCTGCAGGCAAACACTAAGGTGGCAGAGGCATCTGAGGTAGTGGTGACCCACCTCTGCAGGCCACTATACTGACACTGGTTCTCTCCACCATGTCCAGGAACATGATAGACAGCACAGGGGTGGGAGCCTCCTGTTCATCCTGAGATACTGGGTTCTAACTCCCAGTAGATAGGAGGAGGGAATGCTTGGCTAGTCTTGAGCTCAGGCCACTGATCTTCAAAGACCTGCATGAAGTGCCTGCTATTAGCTGCCGCCCAGTCTCCAGCACCCACAGTCCACAGCACTTCCTCATTTCACTATTTACATACTGAAACTCTTGCTCTAAAAACTGAATCATTCCTCCAACCAGTTACTGAAACCCACTATCTCTGAAACATAACAGTGTCACAAGTGTAATGCAAAAGGGTCTTCCACAGCTAGGCAAAACCAGGTGCCAACATATATAAGTTGTGGGGGTATCATTGTGGCTTTATCTAGAAAGTTGCAAGTAATGCAAACACTAGTGAAATGCCCTTTTTAGGAGGTCTTACAGATAAAAAACCACCAACTAGAGTTGGAAAAGGGGGAAAGTTAATCCTATAAGACATGATCTGTTCCAACAGATGAGAAAACAACAACACCTACCAGGACTCATTCCCAGGCTTCTAAGAGCCCTATAATGGAAAGTAAAACCACTGAGATAGGGCTGGAGATGGCTTAACAGTTAAGGTGCTTGTCTGCAAAGCCTGAGGACCCAAGTTTGATTCCCCAGTACCCACGTAAGCCAGATGCATAAGGTAGCGCAAGTTTGTTTGCAGTGGCTGAAGGCCCTGGTGTACCTATTCCCTTTATATAGACCTACCCCCCAACCCCCCTCAAAGAATTAAAAAAAAAAAAAAACCCACTGAGATAGAAGAAATGTCAGAAAAGGAATCTGGAATACTACTTTGTATGTGTACACAAATGAGGCATTGGTCCTTGCTTTCTACCTTGTTTGAAGCAGGGGTCTCATTATTTTGCTGATGGAAACACCAGACCAGCTGACCCAGGAGTTTCAGGTTTTTCCTGTCTGCCTCCCATTGCTGTGGGCACATTGGGATAACAGATGTGTATGCTGCTTGCATCCAGCTTTATGTGGATTCTGGGGTTCTGCACACCAGCTGTCAGACTGGCATAAGAAGTTTTTATTTATTTATTTTTCTTCTTAAAAATTTTATTTATTTGCACACAGAGATGGAGAGAGAGGTGCTAGGGCCTCCAGCCTTTACAAACGAACTCCAAGTGCCATGCATCACTTTGTGCATCTGGCTTTACATGACATTGGGGAATTGAACCTGGGTTGTTAGGCTTTGCAGGCAAGCACCCTAACTGCTGAGCCATCAACCCAGTCCAGAACACTTAAAAAATTTTTTTACAATTGATTTGCAAGCAGAAAGAGAGAGACACACACACAGATAATCGGTACACACACCTTTAATTCCAGGGCATAATGCCACTGCATACGGACTCCAGATGCATGCACCAGTTTGTTCATCTGGCTTTATGTGGATACTGGGTAATTGAATCCAGGTTGCTGGGCTTTGCAGGCAAGTGCCTTAACCACTGAGTCTTCTCCCCAGCCCCAGAACACTTTTTTATTTTTTATTTTTTCGAGGTAAGGTTTCACTCTAGCCCAGGCTGACCTGGAATTCACTATGTAGTCTCAGGGTAGCCTCGAACTCTTGGCAATCCTCCTACCTCTGCCTCCCCAGTGCTGGGATTAAAGGCGTGCAACACCACACCCAGCCAGAACACTTTTTAAAAGGATTACATGGAAGACTCAAATAAGCAAATGAATGAGCTAAGGAAAGCTGTCAAAGATCTTGACAAGAAAGTGTCCATCCAAAGTGAAGGAGAAAGTGTAAACCATGGATGATAAATTCAGCAAGGAAATGTAAACACTGAAAAGGAGCTCAGCAGGAATCCTAGAAATGAAAGAACAATAAATTAAATTTTAAAAAAGTCACAGAAGAACCATCAGCAGCAGACAAGAGCATGCTAAAGAACGTCAGGGCAAAGTCAAGATGGCCATTCGCACAGCATAGAAAGGAATGAAAAATGGAACAGAGTCCTTCCATGGAGTCTTGGATACATTCAAGAGACCAAACCTTTGAAACCACAGGGTAGGATCTGAGATTATATCCAAAGGAATAGACATTATTAATGTCATTCCCCAAACCTAAAGAGCTGAAATCCAGACATAGGCTTTGGAACCCAAACATGCAGCCAGAGAAGAGCCTCTCTAGGACGCATCAGTCAAGATGCATGGAATGTGCAGAGGATGCTGGGCATGGTGATGCACGCCTTCAATCCCAGCACTTGGGAGGCAGAGGTAGGATTGCTGTGAGTTTGAGGCCACCCTGAGACTACATAGTGAATTCCAGGTCAGCCTGGGCTGGACAAGACCCTACCTCAGCCCCCCCCACCCCCCCCCAAAAAAAGACTGGAGAGATGTCTCAGTGGTTAAGGTGCTTGGTGCTTGCCCACAAAGCCTAACAACCCAAGTTCAATTCCCCAATTCTCATGTAAAGCCAGATACACAAAGTGACACGTGCATCTGGAGTTCATTTGCATTGGCTAAAGGTCCTGCATGCCCATTCCCTTTCTCTCCTTGCAAATAAAAAAAAATTTTTTTAAAGTTTGGAAATCAACCTACCAAGCAAAGACAAACAGGTGGCCATAGCTATTCTTATATCTGATAGAGTTAAAAAGCACAACTAGTCAGAAGAGAGAGCAGGCCAGTACATAATAATAAAGGGAACAATTCATCAAGAAGACGTAAGTAGGGGCTGAGGAGATAAACCAGTGGTTAAAGGTGCTTGCTGGCCCAGGTTCAATTTCTCAACACCTACAAAAACCTACTCATGGGTTAGACTGGTTTCCAGTAGCAAGAGACTCTGTATCAAAGAAGATGGAACACAGACAACTGACCTCCATATATACATATACATAATGCATTCAATTAGTAAATCAAAGATAAAAGTATTATAAATATTTATGCACCAAATACTGGGGGCTCCCAATTTCATGAAACACTAAAAAGCTATATAGGCCTGATTACAATAACAGTAGGTGACTTTAATACCCCTCACATATTTAGGTAAGTTTTAGTATTCCTCTAAAATGTAGAACAAGACAAGGGTGCCAACTATTTCAACTCTTCTTCAATACAGTACTTGAAATCAGCTAGAGCAATGAGAACGATATAAAAGGGAGAGGATGGCTGGGAAGATGGATCAGCAGTGGAGAGTGCTTGCCACTTAAGCATGAGTGTCTCTCAGGCCTGAAGCCACCAATTTCAACTCCCTAGAACCCATGTAAAAATGCCCCAGCATTATGGTCATGACCAGCTGTAACCCCATTCTAAATGGGTAGAGACTGGAGAATCACTGGGGCTCACTGACAGCAGCTCCAGGTTGAAGGAGAGACCCATGTAGTCTGTGGTAGGTTGGCCACAGACTCAGTCTATGAGAGCATTTCTGCTTTTATTTTTTCTTTATATTAAAAAAAAATATTTGAGGGTTAGAGAGATGGATTAGGGGTTAAGGCACCTGCCTGTGAAGCCTAAGGACACAGGTTCAGTTCTCTAGGTCCCATGTAAGCCAGATGCACACGGTGGTGAATGTGTCTGGAGTTCGTTTGCAGTGGCTAGAGGCCCTGGCACATCCATTCTCTCTCTCTCCCTCTCTGTCTCTAATAAGTAAATAAAAATAATAAAATTAAAATATATATATTTATTTGAGAATGGGTGAGTGAGTATGGGTGTACTAGGGCCTCTTGCCACTGCAAACAAACCCCAGATACATGTACCATTTTTTGCATCTGGCTTTATCTGGGTACTGGGGAATGGAATCTGGGTTGGCAGGCTTTGCAAGTAAGTGTCTTTAACTGCTGAGCTATCATTCCAGCTCCATATTTAATTATTTTATTTTATTTTTATTATTTTTTTGGTTTTTTGAGGTAGGGTCTTGCTCTAGCCCAGGCTGACCTGGAATTCACTCTAGTCTCAGGGTGGCCTTGAACTCACAGTGATCCTCCTACCTCTGCCTCCCAAGTGCTGGGATTAAAGGTGTGAGCCACCATACCTGGCTTAATTTTTAATTTCTAAAAATTAAGTTAGTTAGTTGCAAGCTGTGAAAGAGGATGAATCGGAACGCCAGGGCCTCTTGCCACTGCAAACAAACTCCAGATGCATGTGCCACTTTGTGCATCTGCTTTATGTGGGTACTAAGGATTTGAGCCAGAGCCATAAGGCTTTCTAACTTGTAAGCAAGTGCTTTCAACTGCTGAGCCATGTCTCCAGCCCCATATTTTATTTATTTTATTTTTTTTGAGGAGAGTTTCACTCTAGTCCAAGCTGACCTGGAATTCACTATGTAGTCTCAGGGTAGCCTTGAACTCACAATGATCCTCCTACCTCTGCCTCCCAAGTGCTGGGAATAAAGGTGGGCGCCACCATGCCCAGCTTCCATATTTTATTTATTTATTTTGGTTTTTCAAGGAAGAGTCTCACTCTAGCCCAGGCTGACCTGGAATTCACTATGTAGTCTCAGGGTGGCCTCAAAGTCATGAGATCCTCCTACCTCTGCCTCCCGAGTGCTAGGATTAAAGGTGTGCACCACCATGCCTGACCCATATTTTATTTTTTTTTAAAGTATTTTATAAGCAAGGTGTGGTGGCGCACGCCTTTAATCCCAGCACTTGGGAGGCAGAGGCAGGAGGACTGCCATGAGTTCGAGGTCACCCTGAGACTACATAGTGAATTCCAGGTCAGCCTGGGCTGGAGTGAGATACTACCTTGAAAGAAAACAGAAAATAATTTTTATTTACTTGAGAGACAGAGAACATGGGTGCATCAGGGCTTCTATAAATAAACTCCAGGCAAGTGTCACTTTGTGCACCTGTATTTACACGGGTACTGGGGAATCAAACTTAGGCCACCAAGTTTTGCAAGCAAACACCTTTAACTGCTGATCCATCTCCTATCCCAGTCCCATTTCTGCTTTACTTTCTGCGTTATTTTCCTAAAATAAAATTTTCTAAATTTACCCTACTGTGTGTACACTTGCTAATTGTTTGAGAGTCACAGGTCAAATAAGCTTCAATGCCACTGGCTTTGGGAATTGTAGTGACCAGTACTCTACCCCCTAAGGCTCTATCACTATCAAAACTGGTAACAGAAAGCCGGGCGTGGTGGCACACGCCTTTAATCCCAGCACTCGGGAGGCAGAGGTAGGAGGATCGCCTTGAGTTCAAGGCCACTCTTGAGACTCCATAGTGAATTCCAGGTCAGCCTGGGCTAGAGTGAGACCCTATCTCAAAACACCAAAGAAAAAAAAAAAACTGGTAACAGAGCCAGGTGTGATGGCGCATGCCTTTAATCCCAGCACTTGGGAGGCAGAGGTAGGAGAATTGCTGTGAATTTGAGGCCACCCTGAAATTACACAGTAAATTCCAGGTCAGCCTTGGACTAGAGTGAAATCCTACCTCGAAAAAACAACAACAACAAAAAAAACCTGGTAACAAACACTATTTTATGTCAGTCAGTTAGAAAACTCAAGCAAGTTGTGAAATTCCACAGTATGGAAGAGGTGAACAGTGACAGGCATGGTGGCTCCCACGTAAAAACTCAACGCTGGAGAGGCTGAGGTTGAGGTAAGAGGATCACAGTGAGTTCAAGGCCAGCTTGGGCTACAGGGATGCTCTCCAGCAGAAGAAGAAAGGGAGGGAAGGAAAAGGAAGAAGAGGAGAAAGAAGGCAAAAGAGGTGATGAGCTTAGGAAGACCAATCGTCTATCAAAGATTTGTCCCCAACTTGGCACTGGGTCTCAATGGTTTTACCAGTTGAGTTCTATAATCCTTTCAAAGGAGAAATAAGAGGTCTCAGAAGCTAACTGTGTGCTTAGTGTTACAGCTGTGAGGGCAAGGAACAGTGCTTTATTTACCACTTGGTCTGTAGTTCCTAGTGCCCCTGAAAACAACTGAAACTTATCTTTGCGTCTCATTTTCAAAGAAAATATTTTTTCCCAGAAACAAACATTGAAGCACCTCAGATTCCTATAAATACCAAAGTTAAAATTTACTGATCAAGAGTTTTATTTATAAAAACTTTCCTAAGCTGGGCATGGTGGTACACGCCTTTTGTCTCAGCATTGGGGAGGCAGAGGAAGGAGGATCGCCATATGTGATATACTCATGATCCATGTCCCTCCTCCCAAGTGCTAAGACAGCCAGTATCTCACTGTATGAAGACAAACAACACATGTATCCAATGTAAAACTGAAAGGATCTGGACTTTACTTGCATAACCAGAAAAAAAATGGTTAACAGATGTTTTTGCTGATGGAAAAAAATTGAACTAGTACATAGAACTGTTACAGGGCAGGAGAGATGGCTTAGCAGTTAAGGTACTTGCCTGCAAAGCCAAAGGACCCAGGTTCGATTCCCCAGGACTCATGTAAGCCAGATGCACAAGGTAGCGCATGCACCTGGAATTTGTTTGCAGTGACTGGCGGCTCTGATGCCCCCATTCTTGCTCTCTCAAATAAGTAAATAAAAATAGAAAACTGTTACAATTCACAAAGGTAAAACACTTTATATTCAATATGCATATCCCTAAACGAGGTTCATATTAAATGAAAATAAGACATTAAAAGTCCTTCAGTATGTGAAAAATGAAAATAGTTGTTCATATACTATACAGGACTTCATATTCTTTCAATCTACTCCCAGGATAGTCAACTGAGTTTAGAGAATATAAATAAATTTCATGTATATATATCAACTACCCTCTATGGTTATTAACAGTAACACATATTATCCCTGGACATCTAGCTTGCTTCTCTGGTTGCCTTTATAGCACAATATAAAACTTTCAATCCAATGTTTTGTAACCCTGTTTTCAAACTAGTAAATACCTTAGAAAAATAAACTTCTATATATAAAGTTGGCTTAAGGCTCAGTAAACAGTAACCAAACAAATGTAACATTTTTCCTCATTAAAAGAATGTGATATGCAAAGTTTTCTTTCTTTTGTTAACTTCATATTCTGTCCAATTTTTTTCCAGTAAGAAAAAAAAAACCCAATAAGTATCAAAAGATGCTTAGTGTCCTCTAAACAAGTGAAATAGTTGTTATATTTTTTAAAGTGAAAAACATTTGAAACAAGTCTTTAGTTCTGGCAGCCCGTTAGAACAAATTCTCAAAAATTCACGTTTTCTTCAAAAAATTTCAACTGGCGAGCTTTCACACTGTAAGTTGTATACTTTTCACCCATGTGCTCTTGTAAACGTGCCTATTTGAGAAACAGATAAAAAAGGAAAATCAGTATGTACTAGAAAAAATAACTAAGAAGAAAGGGTTTCCTGAGTATCACATGAAAGGTGAAAACCATATGGGAAAATACTAACTGTTCTGCTGTACATAAAGATTCAACACTTCACAGCCTGAATCCTAGATACTTAAGAGGGTGAGACAGAAGAATTGCAAGCTCAAGGCTCGCCTTGACTACATGAGACCCTTTTGTGTACGCATGTTTGTGACGTATACATGAGCATGTGTGCCATGTAGCACTTGTGGAGAGCACAGGATGACTTTCCAGGAGTAGCTCATCACCTTCCACCTTGTTTTTGACGGAGGGCTTCTTCCTCACTCTTGGTTGTTCTTTGATGCACTCATTATGAGCTTCTGGAAAATTCTTCTGTCTCTGCCTCCCATCTCTCTGTGAGCATGCTGGGATGACACAAGCCCACCAAGGCTTCTGGCATTTTACCTGGAGTCTGGAGATCAAACTTAGGTACTCAGGCTTGAGAAGCAAGCACTTTACCCACCCAGCCACTTCCCCAGCCCCAAGACTCTTTTTTAAAAATCAAAAAGTATAACCTGGTCAGGTGTGGTGGCACATCCTTAGAATCCCAGTACACAGACAGAGGCAGGAAGATTGCTAATTTGAGGCAAGGCCAGTTTGGATTACATAGAGAGGCCATGCTTTAAAAAAAAGCTACTCTTGAGAAAACACAAAAATACAAACAAACCAAGCTATATATTTAAACACATGGTGTTTACTCTTCAAAAATGTGAAAGGTGAGCTGAGATGTAGCGCAGTGGTACAGCACTTGCCCACTAGGCACAAGGCTTGGTTTGATCCATTGTACCACAGGAAAGAACAAGTCAAAGTCCTCAAAACAAAGACTGAAGGATCCTTCCCGACTTTAATCTAAAAAGACATAACTAAATTAATGGAACTTATGATTGGTCTTACATGGCACACAATAGACCTCAGGGAGACTGGTGAAAATGATTTTTTGGAGGGCGGGGAAGGACAGGTTATCACTGTAGCCCAGACTAACCTGGAATTCACTCTTGAAGCCAAGTCAAACTCATGGTGATTCTCCTACCTCAGCCTTTCTGCTGGGATTAAATGCAAGAGCCACCAGGCCTGGCTTTTAAAAATGATTTTAAGTCAGCCGGGCGTGGTGGCGCACGCCTTTAATCCCAGCACTCGGAAGGCAGAGGTAGGAGGATCGCCGTGAGTTCGAGGCCACCCTGAGACTCCATTGTGAATTCCAGGTCAGCCTGGGCTAGAGTGAGACCCTACCTCGAAAAACCAAAAAAAAAAAAAAAAAAAGATTTTAAGTCATTTAAAGACAGAATGCCTGTCTGGCATGCTATAAGACCCTGATTCCATCTCCGAGGGGCTTGGAGGAGGCTCAGGGGCTGTCCCATGCCACAATGGCTCGCACACCCAGACAGACATCTGGAGGCCAGGCATGTCGCCCCCAGAAGTCCCTGTTGTGTCTTCTACCTTATCCATCCAAGTTGCCTTCATAGTTCCACCTCCAGCCTCAAAGTCCTCCTGCCAGGGTACCGTGCCCAGCCTGGGTGTGACATGCCTAGGGCACATGAGGGTCTCTTCCTCAAGCTGGCCTGGCACGGTGATCTGGACGTGCAAAACCCTCAATCAAGCTTGATTACTACCACCACCCAGAGCCGGAGCCCAGCTTTGCATGCCAGCTGAGCAGCCAACCAGTCTTCAGACAAATATGCAATTAACAATGATAATGTGTGTGTGTGTGTGGGGGGGGAAACAGAGGGTAACCCAGAGTTACAAGAACATATTATTTAAAATATCTAATGTCCAGTAGAAAGATATAGGACATGCAAAGGAACAGGTTAGCATAATATATCCACCAGGGAAAAAGCAAGCAACCAAACCAGGTGTTGAACAGATTTCAAAGTGGCCATCAGAAGTATGTTCAAAAAGCTAGGTGATCCAGGGCAGCACTCTCGTGGTGGGTAGAGGGGGGTCTTTAGCCTAGGTCAGCCTTGAATTACCTGAGTAGTTCTGATCCTCCTGCCTCTACCATACCCAGTTTATAAGGGGGTGGGGACTGAACATGGCATCCTTCAGTGCTTGGCAGGCACTCTGCCAACATTCCAAGCCCTAACTTTTTGTGTGTGTACACAGTGCTGCATATCACATCAAGGCTCTGAACATACTAAGCAAGCACTCTACCACTGAGCTACAACCCCAGCTCCTAATTTTTACCTTTAACAATGATTACAGACACTTGTAGATTGTAGTGTAATGTTTTAGTATAGCTTTCCAATGTAATCGTAATCCTGCCTTTGCTTTCTAATCTCTTTTGAGACAGAATCTTGTGTAACCCAGGCTGGTCTGGAACTTAGGAAAAAAACACAGGAGCAATACTTTCAAAAGAGCCCCAAGTTTTCTGGATTCTGTCTATCCCTCTCAAATGTTAGGGTCACTGGTGTACACCCGCATCACTGGTTCCTTTTTTATAAATTATCTTGTTTTGACAATTTCATACATGTAGATGATTATTTTGATCAGCTACATGAAAAGCATATGAAAATGAAACTCAACAAAGACAGAAGTCCTGCAGAAAAACCACACTGGCCTTTAATCCCAGCATTTGGGAGGTTGAGGTAGGAGGATCATTATGAGTTCAAGGCCAACCTGGGGCTACAGTGTGAGTTCCAGGACAACCTGGGCTAGAGACCCTCTCCTCCCCTCCCTGCCTTGAAACCCCCACCCAAAATACCTCCCAAAAACCAAGCTGAAAATGAAAACTACAATTTCATGGAAAGATTCACCAACAGAATGGATTGAATGGAACATAAGGATTTCAGCCTTAAAGATGAGTAACTGGATCATTTAGTCAAAACCTATGAGAGGATTAAAAAATAATCAGAACATGAGAGAAATGTGAGACAACTTGAAAAGACCTATGTCCAAGTTAGGGGTACACAAGAAGGTCAATGGCATAGAAAATATTTTAAATAAAATTATACAGAAAGCTGGGCATGGCAGCGTGTGCCTTTAATCCAGCACTCAGGAGTTTAAGGCCACCCTGAGACTATATAGTGAATTCCAGGTCAGCCTGGGCTAGAGTGAGACCCTACCTTGAAAAACCAAAAAAATAAAATAAAAATAAAGTGCTGGTGAGATGGTATACCAGTTAAGGTGCTTGTCTGTAAAGCCAAAGGACCCAGGTTTGATTTCCCAGGACCCATGTAAGCCAGATGCACAGGTGGTACATGCATCTGGAGTTTGTTTGCAGCAGCTGAAGGCTCTGGTGTGCCCATTCTCTCTCTGTCTGCCTCTTTATCTCTCAAATAAATAAATTTAAAAAAGAAAAACCAAAATAAAAAAATCATACAAGAAAAATCCCCAAATCTAAGGAAAGAGATGCCCATCCTGGTACAGGAGGCATACAGAACACCAAACAAACCAGACTTGTAAAACAACAACAGAAAACTCCATATCACATTATAGTCAAAACACTGTACAAAATAAAGAAAGGTACTGAAAGCTGCAAGACTGAAACATCTTGTCACATACAAAGGCAGGTCCACAAGAATAGAGTCCAATTTTTCTATGGAAACCCTAAAAGGCAGAAGGGAGAATGAAATAATATATTTCAAGCTTTGTCAATCCAAACTACTATACCCAGTAAAGTTATCTCTCATAATAGGAGAAAAAGATCGTTTCCATGATAAAAGCAAGCTGAAGGAACTCATGAGCACTATGCCAGCCCTCAGAGGAGACCAATGAACACTACATATTGAAGAGAAGGATAATCATTTTCAAAGTTATAGGATGCAAAAAACAGGAACCAAAGCTAGAAGTTAAGCTTCATTTGCTTCATTCGATGAAAACATCAAACTCCACAAAATCACCACCATAACAGGGACTAACACATACTTTTCAGTAATAACTATTAATGGTATAAACTCCCCAGTCCAAGTGGGAGCAGAGGAAAGGAAAGATGAGAGGAGGGGACAGGGAAAGGATACACAAACTAAAGATGCCACGAGTAAGTCATTTAGTAACCTACTTCTTTGTTAGTTAATTAGAAAATATAATTTCTTCTGGGCATGGTGGCACACACCTTTAATCCCAGCACTTAAGAGGCAGAGGTAGGAGGATCGTTGTGAGTTTGATGTCAGCCTGAGACTACATAGTGAATTCCATGTCAACTTGGGCTACAGTGATATCCTACCTCTAAAAATAAAACATATATACAATTTAAAGAGAGAGAAACAGAGTGCCAGCACTAGAGGAGAAGTACTAGGGTGGAAAAAGCCTGAGTCTGAAGCCTTAGGTTGATGCAGGTAAAACCCCAGGGGCAGGGGTAGGTCTCCTGCCCAGTGAGCTGTTGGTCAGGAAGCCAAAACAATACATACTATTGCCAGTGCTCTTGGTTACCCACCTGAACTAAGTGGTAAAACCCTACTACTGAAGGCACCACACACTACGGTGGGAGGACACTGAGAAATCAAGCTGGAGCTGAGCTGGAAACCACCTCCCTACTGGCTAGCTGCCATGGTGCTGGGAAGTGTCATTGGTGCTGCTGAGGAAAGTTATTAACATCTTAAAAATCTTATTGACAGTTTTCATAAATACAGACAATATACCATAATCATAATGCCCTCCCACCACTCTCCCCTTTACTCCTTCCCAAACCTTCTAACCATTTTCTTCTATTTTGATGTCATCATTTTCCCTCCTATTGTCAGATCTTGTGTAGGTACCATCAGTCACTGTGAGGTCATGAATATCAAGACCACTTTGTGTCTGGAAGACAGCATGGTAATCACTTCTCCCTTTCCTTCAGCTCTTACATTCTTTCTGCCACCTCTTCTGCAAGGATTCTTGATCATCAATAGTTTTAACAAGCAGTGGATCCTGCAAGCTACACAACCAAAAAGCCAGGAAAGATGTGCCCATGGGTGCAATGGTAGCATAGAAGTTATGGGGGTAACTGCTTTCTGAATGGATTTGAGGCTCACTCAGCGAGAGGGAATTCATGCTTGGTACTGAAAACAAACTCAAAAGCCTGTGGCTTGGAAGGACACTACAAGAAAGCTACCTCATATTATTGGCTAAGTAGGTATGTTGAGCCTTCTAAATGCATATACTTATACTGTTCAATGCTGTTCTTTTAGTTAAAGAAGCTTCTTTTGACAGATGGTGGTAAATATTGGGAGACCTAAGACTCAACAAGGTGACAAGAGAAAGCCCAGTGCTTTTACCAGACAAGTCACCTGTACCCCTCCAGGTCTCAGGGAACATTGCAGAGGAGGTGTCAGAAAGAATATTAAATCAGTGCTGTTCTCCCTGCTACTTAGAGAAGTTTCTCTGTGAACATGGGGATAGACACTGAAAAGACTTGACAAGTCTCAACAAGACTGGGCTGGACAGATAGCTTAGCAGTTAGGGCACTTGCCTGCTAAGCCTAAGGACCTAGGTTTGATTCTCCAGTACTCACGTACAAGGTGGCACATGTGTCTGGTGTAGAGGCAGTGGCTAGAGGGCCTAGTGTATCCATTTTCTCTCTCTCTCAAATAAAAAAAAAAAAATTAAAACACATTAAATAAGCTCAACAAGACTGAAAATAAGAAGCTGTTGAGAGTTCAACTAAATGAGATGTCATCTTGCCCTCCAAGATACAGGAAACACTCCATAAGAGGGGGCAGTAATAATGTAGGACCCACAGGGTGGAAAGGAGTACTTTGGGGCACTGTCATCAGGACATGAACTAAATGGTGCATTTATGACCTCACAGTGGTTATCATTACCCCCACAAGATCTACACAATTCTGAACCCATCAACATTTTGTCATAGAGGTCAGAAAACAAAAAGAATGAGACATCAAAACAGAAGAAGAGCTGGGCATGGTGGCACACACCTTTAATCCCAGCACTTGGGAGGCAGAGGTAGGAGGATCTCCATGAGTTCGAGGCCACTCTGAGACTACCCAGTGAATCCTAGGTCAGCCTGAGCTAGACTACTGAGATCCTACCTTGAAAAGCAAAACAAAACACACACACACACAAACAAACAAACAAACAAAAAAAAACAGAAGAAAGACTAGTTGGAAAGAGGAGAGGGCTCAATAAAACAGAGGTGGGGGAGAGAGTAATAGGAAGGGAATTTGATCAAATTATTGTATGTTCGTGTTTTAAGAAATACAACCCAGGGCTGGAGAAATGGCTTAGCGCTTAAGCGCTTGCCTGTGAAGCCTAAGAACCACGGCTTGAGGCTCGATTCCCCAGGACCCAGGTTAGCCAGATGCACAAGGGGGGCGCACGCGTCTGGAGTTCGTTCACAGTGGCTGGAGGCCCTGGTGCGCCCATTCTCTCCTCTCTCTATCTGCCTTTCTCTCTCTGTCGCTCTCAAATAAATAAATAAATAAATAAGACAAAGAAATACATCCCAAGAGGTAGGGAGATGGCTCAGTGGTTAAAGGGCTGGGGAGATGGCTTGGCGGCTAAAGACACTTGATCCATAACCCTGCCTACCCAGTTGTGATCCCCAGCACCCACATGAAGCTGGATGCAAAGTGACGCACACAACTGTGATCCCAATGCATCTATGGCAATGGAAAGCACAAGCCAGGAGAATCCTGAAGTCTCTGGTCTAGCTATGGGCCTTTGCAGCAGCAAAAGGCAATAGGAGAAACCCTGATTCAAACAAGGTGGGGGGAGAGGATCAATACCCTTAGGTTGTCCTCTGACCTCCACACATGTGCCCATATACACAAAATAAAAAACAAAACACACTAAAGAAGCTCATCAAACCAATTAGAATGACCTCAAGAATTCATACACATTTTATCAAAACTGTCTAAATAAAGAGGAAATCTTGAAAGCCTGTGGGGATTTGGCACTTGTTGGTTGGCATCTCACTAGCAATTAGTTTACACCGTACTGAGACAAGATCCTATCTCAAAACAAAAGTGGGGCTGAGGAGATGGCCCAGTAGATAAAGCACTTGCTACACAAGCTCAAATACTGAGTGCGGGTCCCCGGAAGCCACATAAAACCATATGCAGTGACAAAAGCATCTGTAATCCTGGCACGCCTGTGGTTGAGGGAGGCAGAGACAGGAGACTCCCCCAGAAGCTCTCAGGCTGGTGGTGAACAATGAGAGACCCTGCTTCACTCACGGTGGAAGGTGAGGCTCGGCACCTGAGGTTGTCTTCTGACTGCAACACCCACACTCACAGCATGCTGACAAAAGTAAGGGAGAAGAGCCGGGTGTGGTGGCACACGCCTTTAATCCCAGTTCACTGGAGGCAGAGGTAGGAGGATCGCCATGAGTTTGAGGTTACCCTGAGACTATACAGCGAATTCCAGGTCAGCCTGAGCTAGAGTGAGACCCTACCTCGAAAAACAACAACAATAACAATGAAAAAAAAAAAAAAGGGAGAAGAGAGGGAAAGGAAGAGAAAGGAGAGCAGAGGAAGACTACCCACAAAGACCAGACATGGCAGTGAATGTCATCAAACATTTAAAGCATTAATACTAATTCTTCACTAACTTTTTAGAAATTAAAAGTTGAAAGAATACCCTCAAACTAATTCCATCAGTCCAGAATTATCTTTATGGCATTACCAAAGAACAAGAAAACTAATGAACAATAAAAATCTCCTATGAGTATGGATACAAAATCATCAATAAAATGTCAGAAACTGAGTCCAGTAGCACATGAGGAGTATACATCAAAGGCTAAGTGGTACAGGCCTGTAATTCCAGTACTGAGGAAACAGGCAGGAAGATACGGCATACATATATACATACATAACATGAACTGCCTCCAAAAAAAAAAACCCAGCTGGGCATGGTGGTGCATACCTTTAATCCCAGCACTTGGGAGGCAGAGGTCAGGAGGATCGCTGTGAGTTTGAGGCCAACCTGGGACTACAGAGTGAGTTCCAGATCAGTCTGGGCTAGAGTGAGGGCCTACCTCGAAAACAAAACACCCCCACCCAAAATAAAACCAAAAAGTATACATCACTATGACCAAGTTGGGCTAGAGTGAAACCCTATCTCAAAAAAATCAAAAAATCAAAAAACCAGCCAACCAAACAAACAAACAAGAAAACCCAAAAAAGAAAAGAAAAGCAAAAACACCCTTGGGCTCCCCACTGATGGGAAGTGCATGGGGTATGAGGTGCACGCTTGAGGAAGAGCGCTGTTTCCTCAAGATAACTATTTAATTTTTACACTAGATATAAAGCAGACCCAGGGTGCTATAATTAGGTTGAGATAACAGCTCTCACCCCATCTTAGTTTGTTCTGAAACACCAAATTATACTTTTTAGTAACATACATGTACATTTATAGGGGACATATGTGTATTGAATGAATAACTTTTGCAGTGTCACAAAATGTTTTGGATTCCTTAATTATCAGAATATGAAGCTTATTTATAATACCTGATTCCATCACATTTGAATTTGTTGTAGTTTTGCCACATGTAATTATGTAAAAGATCTAAAACCTGGAAATGGAATGTAAGCCTTTACAGCATTTTGAAAATGTAGAATACACATAACTGAAGGTATTTGTATCTGAATTAAAATTTTTTTAGCCTGCCTAGGATCATACAAAGTGGCAGGTAAACAGGTTAGAGTCCATGTATTTTTACCTAATTCATTTTCCTGTTTTAATCAAGTTGGAAATATTTTTACAGCTTTGTATTTGTTTCTGTTTTTTGAGTTAGGGTCTCACTCTAGCTCAGGCTGACATGGAATTCACTATGTAATCTCAGGGTGGCCTTGAATTCACAGTGATCCTCCTACCTCTGCCTCCCAAGGGCTGGGATTAAAGGCATGCACCACCATGCCTGGCAAGCTTTGTATTTTCTTTCTTTTTAAAAAAATTATATTTATTTATTTATTTGAGAGAGAAAGAGGGAGAGGGAGATGGGGGGAGAAAGAGAGAGAGAGAGAATAGGTGTTCCAGGGCTTCCAGCCACTGCAAACGAACTCCAGACGCATGTGCCACCTTTTATGCATCTGGCTTACGTGGGTCCTGGGGAAATCAAACTGAGGTCCTTTGGCTTTACAGGCCTTAACCACTAAGCCATTTTTCCAGCCCAAGCTTTGTATTTTCAAGGAGACAATAAAAATTGATATAATTAGAGCAAAGATTATAGGTGTAGAGATTTTATTTTATACCTTTGCTTAATAATTAGCATTGAATTGGTTGTTCCTACTGGTATAGGTTCTGTGTATTTAAAACAGTATCTGTAATTCATAAACATTTGTACTCTACCTCTCTTCTCCATTTCCTTTTAAATTGTGATTAAAACCTTCATAAGGAAGAATTAAGTTGCCTGGTGACATTTTTTAAATTGAATATCTTATTTTTTGCTGGAAAAATGCCATGTTCATTTATAAGTAAAATAACAATGATTGACAGTTCTCTTAAGTTTTAAATGTAAATCAGAATGAGCCCATGTGGTTTTGGAAGCTGTTACATTGTCTAAGTCTATCTTTGGTTCCCATATATGCTGAAAGTTATTGATATTACTTAAGCACTTAATGTGCCAAGCTATATAGTTTTTCAGGTAACCCTAGTCTTCAAAGCACTCCTGGGAATTAGGTCACTATTCCTATTTTTACAGATGAGAAAGGTGTCCAATACCTGTCTTGTGACAGGCCTTTTTGCAAACACTCATTCATTCCTTACTGCTTTGAAAACTGACTTTTCTGAATAGATTAAGTGTAATCCAAAATCTCACCAGCTTTCCAAATTTCAATTTTCTCTAATTTTTTTTTTGTTGTTGCATTGCTTTTTGACCACTTTCATGTTACAAAGTATTGAGATTATATTTTAATATGGGAAGGCTATAACTTGAGTGAGGAATTGGAAAGACTTTTAGGTGTAAAAGGAATGAAATGTTCTTAATTTTCAGTGATGACCTGAAAAACAGGTGAAGTAAAACCTGTTTGTCTTTAGTAACATCTACAAGACATTCTGCTAGGAATTATGGGGAAAAGACTTCTTTTGGGTCTTTTCCTTTGCCTCCTCTAACACTGTTAGTTATGATATTTGTGTGTTTGTGTTAAAGATGGAGATTTTTCTTTGGAATAAAAAGTGAGGCACAAAAAATCATTTTTTAATTATTCCTTTTATATGAATTGTCCCAAGTAGAATAATCGACAGAGAGAAATTTATGATTGCTTAAGAGTATGGACTTAGGAGACAACAAATAAATGACTAGTGAAGGGTGAAAAATCTGGGGTGGGGAGTGCTTGGAAAATGTTCAAATATTGACTGTCATGATGACTGGGCATATTAAAAATTTAAATGTGGCCAAGCATAGCGGTGCACACGCCTTTAATCCCAGAACTCAGGAGCGGAGGTAGGAGGATCAATGTGAGTTTGAGGCCAGCCTGAGACTAAATAGTGAATTCCAGGTCAGCCTGGGCTAGAGTGAGACCCTACCTCAAAAAAAAAAAAAAAAAAAAAAAAATCTGTAACCTAAGCAGCTGGACACAGCTGCAGAGATACTCACCTCTCTCTTTAGTTCATCCTCCTCTTCCAAAAGATTATACACCTGCTCTAAAAGCTGAACTCCCAGGCCTCGGATTACATCAGCTCTCAAGACTTCAACTATTCTCCGGATCTTTTCAGAACCTGGTATGATAACTAAAAAGGCAGGAACAAAGAATGGAAAAGTAAATACCACTACAGCAAGAATGACACGTTTTCTTTTAAAAAAAAAATCTGAAGGGCTGGAGAGATGGCTTAGCGGTTAAGCGCTTGCCTGTGAAGCCTAGGGACCCTGGTTTGAAGCTTGATTCCCCAGGACCCATGTTAGCCAGATGCACAAGGGAGCATACGCATTTGGAGTTCGTTTGTAATGGCTAGAAGCCCTGGCACGTCCATTCTCTCTCTCTTTCTCTATGCTTCTTTCTCTCTGTCTGTCACTCTCAAATAAATAAGAAAGAATAAACAAAAAAATTAAAAATCTGAAGATTTATTTATTTATTTTCGAGGTAGGGTCTCACTGCACCTCAGGCTGACCTGGAACTCACTATGTAGTCTCAGGCTGGTCTTGAACTCACAGTGATTCTCCTACCTCTGCCTCCTGAGTGCTGGGACTAAAGGCGTGCGCCACCACGCCCGGCTCCATAGCTGCTTTGTACCCACAAGGTCAAGAGACAGAGTCTCAGACACCTCTGCAAGTACTCTAGCAAATGAACC